>CM034150.1:608784918-610037798 GCA_019776745.2 Taxus chinensis
ACATATTTTGGCCTCACATAAATTTGGATATATTGAGGACTCAAGCCCTAAACATTACCTGCAACCATCTTTAGACAACCATTTCCTAGGACCTTATCAACCATTATACACATTTCAGTTTTATTCTAAATTAATCAAGACAATGAAAAATTATTATGTGTGATTTGTCTATTATTTGTAATCAACTATCTAGTTTTATCTTTCATCATTAGGTGATTGTTTGTTTCTATGGTTATTACAAGACACCAGTCCCGTATCCAAACTTCTGACAATATGACAAAAAACTTCCAATGATTCATTGCAAATATTTAAACCCACCTCGACGATGCCTCATGTCTACTAGAAGAAAACCGAGCTACTTTGTCACCCCAAATAGAAGATAAAAAATAACCTCATTCACCTAGTAGCCAATATACTTCATCTAAGATACTTGATCCTTTCAATCCCCATTTCTTCAATAGTGGGGATCCTGTCTTCTTATAAATAGTAGATGCAAAACCCGTTGCTCTCAGTGCATACCTTGCTACCTGGGGTGTCCATATTCAACCATTCACACCTGAACCATGACCGTATGTACCCGAACTATAATGTTATTACTCCCATCTCATTGATCCCAATCAAAAATTGGTTATCCAACAAATACATCCGTATCCTATCAACAGTCGATTAGAAACATCTGCTACCATGTCTACTATCCCCATTATTTATTTTGATCTTAATGTAGTTTCCTTGCAAGACACCATCATTCAACAATCCACCTCCTGAGTAGACCCCTCATCTGAATCTACTCCCCTTCAGAACAATGTCGACCATCATCACCTACTTCGACTCCTTTAGTGTCCTCTACCATCGAAAATCCACCTGCGAGTTCCATAGCCATCCCATCAAGTATAGTTCATCCTAACCCTGTCTCAACAACCTACATCAGTCATTCAAAAAATAGTTATGTCCATCCCAACATCCACCCCACTAACCAATACCATCTCTATCTCTACCATTCTTCCATCCTCTCGAAATTCATCTACTATCCCTAATTTTTCTCAATCCACACCACAACAATCCCAATCTCTCATCTATACCTCAATTCCTTTGTAGTACATACCTCATAAATCCTAACCTTTGATCCATTCTTCCATTCCCTTTCAATATATCCCACAATAGTCACAACCTCTTATTCAAACCTTTGTTCCCTTTCAATATATGCCACAAAAATCACAACCACTTCTTAACACATCTATGCTAGTCTAATATTAGTATATCCAACCCTCACAACCATTAGTTTCATAACCAACTTACAACATTCCTATAAAAAATCCTCAACATAATATACCTTTTCAGCAAAACATTCCCCCGCAACATTTTCCAGACAAAAAACCTAGTCAACATGTTAGTGCTCAATTGTAATCTAGCCCCTTTTATTGGGACATAAGGAATTGCATCCTCTAGTTCAATTCTTGTTACTAGTGGAGGATCAAGAGGCACAGGTGGCTTGAGATCTAGCGGATTTAGTGGATCTCAAGGCGGAGGTAACACATGAGGTTCTAGATCTGGTGGGAATGGTCCTCATCAGCCCTAAAATATTTACATGGAGATGTCACTTCATCTTCTAGAGTATAGGGGAATAGAATAAGCTATTGAGCATGTCAATATGTGTGAGATACTATGGCACATGAAAGGAATTATAACTTCAGAGCACAAGGCAAGTCAGTTTTCAACTATGTTGCAAGGACACGTGCATAACTGGTACATCAAGTTTAACCCTGATTAGACTTGTGTGGATTATACAGTGTTACAAGATGCTTTCATTAAAGAATTTCATATCCATGAGTTTGAGTAGAAAAGTATAAGCACGCTCAAGGATATCAAGTAGGGCACTACTGAGAGTGTCTGGGAATATAATGCTTGTTTCAAAACACTCTTGTCTAAACTATCATATGATATCCATGTAAGTCAACATGCAAAATGGTTCATCAGAGGCCTCATCACTCCTTTTAGGAGGGCACTCTCACATAACACTTATACAAATCCATGTGAGGTACTTGAAGCATCTTTGTGCACTAAGGTAGTTAGGAGCATAAGCACTGAAGTGAGCTCATTCTTTCAAGCTCAAATTGCGGAAATGGAAAAAAAGCTAGAGAAACTATCAACCAATATAACACATGAGACATGCAATGGTATTTGGTGCATAGATTGTGAAGTAGAGGGGTATACTAAGGATAATTTTCCTCATAGATTAATGCACTCCTTTTTACTAGAATGTGAGAAAAATCATTTAGACCATGATGCAAACCGTTTTCCATTGTTGCAACACACGAAAGAAAGAATGTGTCTGTATTGTAAAATTTTCTGGTCCACAACTCACAATACTAAAGATTGTAGGTTGATTGATCAGATCCATGATGCCATTGATATTGGTGTACAACAAACTGGAGTTTAAAATAAATCTAAGGATAAAAGTGAGGAACATGATCATGATCACACTCAAGGGCGCTATGATCAAAATGAAGGGCACTTTGAGGGAGGCCATGGTAGAGGTCGAGGATACCATGGTGGATTGAGAAGCCAAGGCCGTGGTTGTAGATGAGATGAGTTCCCTCATGGAACATGTTATACGTGCCAATCACTTGACCATTATAGGTGCGAGTGCCCTCAGAACATTACTTGTTATTTTTGCAAAAAAATCATAACTATGAAGATTACACAGAATTATATGAACATTTGATAAAGAAGTAAAAAATAGGAGAACAAGGGCACAAGGATGGTTATAATATAGTGCACCGTGGAAAACCAATGGATGCCACAGTTAGCACCAGATCCTTAGGTAGTACCTTTGAATATTACTACATGCACTTAGGTTGTGTGCACTAGAGAAATGTTGCAACAAAAGCATACCATTATTAAGGAGGAGGTTTTACATGTAAAATATCCATACCCTACACATAAGAAGGATGTTTATTAGGAAACCATTGAGATACTTAGAAATCTACAGGGTGAAATAAAATGTTTAAAGGAATAGTCGCGAAAGTTATAACAGAAGAAGGCAGATGAGACTTTCCAGTTAGATGTTGATGATCTGAAGGAAGTATGTAGGATGCTGCATTAAGAGAATATTATTCCATTACTAGGGAGTTGGCTAAAGGGAAACACTCCACGTGCTGGTATTGAGAATGGACATTTTTTTTTTCATGCTAATCTCTGTCCTCATAGTTTGGATTATGACAAGGAGATCACTTTGAATGCTGTTGTGGATGGATGGCTTTTGAGCATGTTGGCGAGAAAATTTGTCTTGTGGACAAATTTGTGGATTTTATGCCAATGCTATGGGAATCTAAGTCCCTCTACATTTTAATGGTGCAGCTCCCATATTATGTATGAAAAATAAGTGGATTCGATGGTGGTTTTTCAACCAAAGATCCACAGGAACACTCCAATGTCCCTATGGCAATAATAGCAACTCCCTTGCTATAGCATAAATCAATCTGAGAAAGGGGAGGGAGTGAGAATGAAGGAGGGGAAAATCAATGTTGTGGGTAGAGTGTCAGATGCCCACACACATCAAATGGAAGTTTCATTACATGCATTCATTAACAGAAGAAAGACAAATCTATAACTTCTAAGCACAAGATAGAATAAAACACATTGGTCACAAAGCACTAATCGATTTTTCCATTGAGGGGACATAAAATTCCTTCCTTTTTTTATTGATCTCAAAGTTAAAACTTGTACAACGAGTGGGAATAGAAGAAACAATGCAGAGAAGGATAATAGAAGAAGGTTAACTGTCATTTTTGTCCTCTGTTCGAAAAAATGTGCTTCCAGTTTTCAAATTTGATTGCCAGCCCCATGAATGACATTGAAGGGTCATTATATTCCCCAAATTCCAATTGTTACAAACCTACAAATTATCCATGCCTCTTTGAATTCCATCCTTGCGAAGCAAAATGCCCATGTCATGTTAAAAACCAGATCCTACGAGCAAACGTTACACCCGATTTGCCAGTTTGAATATAAGACATTTGATTTGCTCCATGCGTTTGGATCTTGGGCTGTTTTAAATAAATTTGATCATTTCCCCTCTTCCAGATTATTCTAAAATGAGCCTAAAATGAGCTTCTGTGTGTAAAAATTTGTTTCATATTTCAATTTTCTAGTTTGCATATGAACCGTTTGATCCTTTGCCCTAATTACTTTGAAATTGGGCCATCCACGTGGCAGGAGAACATTAGAGCAGAGTCGGGGGAAACATTTTTTTGTTTTTTTCATGCCAGAGACATTTTCTCAATTTTCTCCAATAAAAATCCATCAAAATTTAAAATTTAAGTGTCCATCGTGTAGATAATTTCAACATCTTTCCATTGATACCAAAAACGTGCAAAACTGAGCTCTGGTTTCAAAGATATGGCCCTCTGAAGATTTAGGGCAAAAATGGCAAAATACAGAGTCAAAATTAGGGTTAGCGGGATCAAACTTCAAATTTTTCCCTTTTCAAAAAATTTCCCAAAAAAATCCATGGGCCCACAGCTCTGATCTAGCAAGGACACGTGGAACACTTTGACTAGATACGAGGTCACCGTGTAATTTTTGAACATTCTGACTATTTATGGAAAATGGCTCAAAATCTTGATTTCTTTCGCAGGCCCGTAGCTCTGATATAGCGAGGACACGTGGCACCTTGTGATTCATCTGCGGGCCGAAGACCATTTCTTTTCCTTTCTCCTCTGTGGGCTCATTGGCCAGAATTTTCCTTTGTATCTTTTTAACCAAATGCCAAAACCTTCAACTTTCTTCCGACCCCCGCCTCCTGCTACTGATGTGGACACGTGGCATCTTCTGAATGATCTGTAGGCCTTAAGTAATTTTCTCCATTCTCCTCCATGGGCCCACGGGTTAGTTTGTGACTTTGTTCCTTTTAACCAAAAGGGTGAAGTGCTGAATATCTCTCTGCACCTCCACTCCACCTTGACACGTGGCGTGATCTGATTGACTGTGGGCCTGCCTAGGGAAAATTTCCCCTCCAAACTCCGCCGAGCCATAACTTGCAAAATACAAGGAGTTAGGAGAACTTCCATACCTTTCTGGAAATGGGAAAGAATTATCTATCTGATGGAGGTATTTTTAAGAATCCTTAATCCCTTGGGAAGTGCTAGATTTCAAAAAACTTAGATTGAACTGTTTTCAAAGGGTGACAACTCAAAAATTTCCAAGTCCAGACTTGGGAAAAAGAAGGAAAGTTTTGAGGGGACAACAGAGCAATATCCTAATTGACACATGTGAGGAAGTGAATGTTCTTACTTTAAATGAATGAGTTCAGATGAGCAGACCTATATTGCATCCATATTCTAATGTGCTATATATGGAAAATTGGAATAAGGCCATGCCAATTGGAGTATTGAAGGATGCATCCATTATTATACAAAGGGCCAAGTTCACTAGGGACTTTAAGGTCTTAGTGCTTACAGAAGTAGACAACTTACCAAATATTCTTGGGCACCTTTGGTGCTATGTAAATAATGTTGATCTACGATTAAATAAGGGGTATATAAGTTTTGAGAACAATGAAGAACAAGTTATTATCCCTTTGACAGATGGGAAGTCTACATCTTATGTTGAGCCCTTAAGTGAAGAAGACTTGAACATAATTTATCTGTGCACCATTCGATATTTGTAAGCACTTGAGCCATCTAAGGAAGGAATTCTCCAGTGGGATGATGCATAATCCATCAGTGATATTACAAGTATTATCTATGAAAATTGGGCAAATGGTACTTACAAGATGGTTGGGCATGAGGTAAGAAGTGCAGATGTGTGCATAAATAGGCCACACTGTATTAGGTGGTTAGAAAACAACACGGTACCTGGGTACATTGGCAAAGGAAACCCTGAGGTATTCTTGCAAGCCATGGAAGTAAAGTGGAAGGATTAGGTGGATAAAATGAATATGTTAGTTTATACCCTATGTGGGACAACAACACACTGATGGATGGTTCATAGGGATAATCTCATAGAATGGAGAGAAGTGAGAATTGCTTTATCATCCTAGTTTCTCAGGAGTAATGCACCTACTCAGATATGTGAATATCATGGTAATAATCCTGTTAAGCACCACGTTCAGTAGTGTGAGAGACTCTGGATAGAGGGGAAGGAAGCTTTACCACCTTTTTTGTGGGTACACAAGATTTATTTGAACTTGCAAGGTTGTGCACACACAAGGTACATTTTTGTGGAGTTGAATAGAGAGATTGGAAATTGGCAAGACTTGATTACAGGTATGATACAATTTTTTAAATATTTCTCCACTAAACCTATGGTCAATGAGGTGTTATATATTATGAAGCACTTGACTATGGGCAATATTGTAAAGGTTGAGGAACTCATTTAGGAGTTGTTTGGGTGAGTTAGACCTAGAAGTGTATTTTGATGAAGTAGATGAGCCTGATGCAAAACTGCTTGAGTGTGCTTACCTAGAGAAGGAGAAAGGAAAGATGGTCTACATGATGGATGATGAAGAAGTGGAAAATTTAGACATAGATCATTTAGAGGGTACATGCGAGGTCTTAGATATTGTGGATGAGAAGGCGTGTTCCTACCATGAAAAGTGGCACAAATGCTAAACCTAAGGAGGCCATAATTGGAGATTACTAGTCTGACTCTGAAGTGGCTAAGATAATTGAGTTGTTAGATGATTTCTAGGAATTTTTTCCTAGGGGCTACCATGAGTTGAAAGGAGTGCATGAATATTTGGGTAAGATGAAAATTAAGTTAAAGGAAGGTGCAACCTGATTAGGAAGAGACCTTATAGGATGAACCCTAATTTGAGCATACAATTTAAAGAAGAAATCGACTAGATGTTGGAATCTGGCATTATTGAGCCCATAGAGGAATATGAGTGGGTTAGCTCTATGGTAATCAACATAAAGAAAGATGGAAGAATCAAGATTTGTGTGGAATACAAGGAGCTGAATGCTACATGTGTGATTGATCCTTTCCCTACACCATTCACTGAGGAAATGTTGGAGGGTGTTATAGGGCTTGAAATTTATTCTTTTACAAATGGATTCTATGGGTATCATCAAGTAAGCATTGATAAAGAGGATCAAGAGAAGACAAATTTCACCACTGAATGGGGAAGTTTTTCATACACAATTATGCCCTTTGGATTGAAGAACACACCTATAATATTTTCGTGCATTTTTATTCAAGCATTCCGAGGTTTTATTCACAAATTATTACAGATTTACTTGGATGATTGGACCATGTATGGGTTCATCAAGGATCATTGTGACAATTTGAGGTTAATGTTTGAGAGGTGTAGACAGTTAAACATCTCTTTAAATATCAAGAAGTGTGTATTTGTTACACCTTTTGGAAATTTACTAGGGCATATCATCTGCAAGGAGGGTTTGTTAGTAGATCCAAGTAAGATTGCAGTCATTTTAGGCTCAGAGGAACCCACTAGTCAGAGTGAGGTACGCATATTCTTGGGCCACATTGGGTATTATAATTTATTTTATCAAAGGATATGCTAAGATTTCTGCACCCTTGTAAGAGTTATTAAAAGGTAAAGGGAAGTTCTATTGGGGAGAATTGCAACAGTGTGCATTCGAAGCGTTGAAGGAGAGGCTTACTACGACACCCATTTTATGTTTTCCTTCATGGAATCTACCCTTACATGTACATGTGGATGCCTTTGACATGGTCATTGGCACAATTTTAGCTCATCCTGGAGAAGGTATTGTAGATCATCCTATCTAATTTGCTAGCAGAAAGTTGACTCCTGTAGAACATTATTATACACTTACGGAGCGCGAGGCTTTGTCAATGATCTACATGCTACATAAGTTTTGACAGTACTTTCTTGTAACACTTTTTTTTTTCTATACATATCACATGGTATTGAGATACTTGGTAAACAAGCCTATTTTACAGGGGCGCATATGCTGATGGGTTATATTATTCCAAGAGTTTGAATTTACAGTTGTGGTAAACCTAGGTAAAAGTAATTATGGCCCAGACCCCTTATTAAGGATTCAATTAGGAGAGGACACACAAATTATTGAAGATACAATGTCAGATGCATAGTTATACAGGTTAAACCATGCACCCTCAGAATTAGAGGATATTGCTATCTTTTTATGAACAGATATGAGGCTCGATGTAATGAAGCCCTTGGAAAAGAAACAACTTGCAATTTGTGCCACACCTTTCATGTTGATCAGTGGTGACTTATAAAAACTAGGCCAAGATGAAGTATTGTACTGGTGTGAACTAGAGAATGAGTGCATGAAAATCATGGAGAAGGCTCATGGCGGTATTGTAGGTGCACACTATGCAGGTGACGCCACTTCACATAAGATTCTATTAGCTAGTTTATGGTGGGAGACCTTGTACAAGGATTACAAGGAGTATTATAAGGTGTGTGATCACTATGAACACCTTGGAAAACTTGGGAAAAGAGGTGAAATTCCTTAGTGGAGAACCTTTTGAGAAATGGGAAATAGAATTTGTGGGTCCTATTTCCCTAGCCGCATGTAGAACTGAATCACGTTATATCATCACTTGTACATATTATCTTACAAGGTGGGCAGAAGCAACACCTACAAAGGATTGCACATCAACGATAGTACCAAGGGTCTTGTGGGAAAATATTCTTATCGGGTATGGATGTCCTTTAAGTTTGAAAACTGATAGAGGAAATCATTTCCTTAATAAGACCATTAGGATATTATTAGATGAATTTATGCTTGCAAAACATAAGGCAACACCTTATCACCCTCAAGAAAATGGGTTTTCTTAGGATTTCAACAAGATATTGAGCTATACTTTGACAAAAATTTGTGATGTTGAAAGGAAATACCGAGATGATAAATTTTCTACTGTGCTTTGGGCATATAGAACAACCTAAAATAGTTGAATAAGAAAACAACATTTCAATTGGTGTTTGACACAAAGGTGGTTCTTCCGATGGAATTCATGTTACCTTCTTTGCGTATTACGTGCACAGGAGGTCTAGCTGATGAGAAAGCATTGGAAGAGAGAATTGAAAAGTTGATATAGCTAGATGAGAGGTACACAATAACACAATGGATTCAGAAGCATGAAAAATCTAGTGAGAAGGCATGACACTATAGGCACATTAGGGACAAGAAGCTTGAGGTTGAGCATATGATACTTCTTTATGATTCAAAGTTTCTATACCACCTAGGCAAGCTTCAGGTACATTGGTTGGGACCATATGCTATCACTCATATACTTGAATCAGGGGCTTGATGGAACACAGTTTCCCAGTTACTTAAACGGGAGTAGGTTGAAGCCCTACTATGAATAAGTCTTCTTGGTGTTTTTAATAAGGCAATATTTCCATTTAGATTAGATTTCCCTTACTGTATTTCATGTAGATATATTTTCTTCATCGTCGCTATGCTTTGTTAATTTAATTCAGTGTTATGTGTAATAAGTGTGTTAGCGTGCTGGAAGCTGATCACAATCTCAGGTGTTTTTCTGCACAAAGCATTACACATACCCTTAGTGTGGGGTGGATAAAGAAGGCTAGTATGTTACAGAAAATAAATAAACTCACATGTGACCATAAAGGGAACATGTTTTGAAAAGTGATGAAAAATTCAAGAAGATTGCTCAAAGTTAAAGACCACACATAAGGTGGTGAGCACTTAATATAACTCAAGGAGGATGCAACATTTGAGACTACATATGTTTGGTTCACATTGGATAAATAATTCAACGTAAGGAAGTGTGGATAGGGGAGATCTGTGACAGATAATTAGTGGTGCACTAGAAAGTTAAGACTGAGGCACAAAATTTTGAGGTGCGAGAGATTGGGGCGCGAGATAAAGAGGCGCAAAACATGCTCAAATGGAATTAATGTCATGTACGGTGGTAGGTGGAGAAATTAATGAAGGTAATTTTTAAAAATTGGTTTAAATCTGGCATTCGCAATTCCATTTGTTACCTTGAAAGTTTGAAGAAAATTGAGAAGTGCGAAGAAGATCTGGAGATGACGAGTACTCTGCAGAGTGAGTAAACCTATTGTGTTTCGAAGCACATTGTTGAGCATCTATGCACAAAAGAAGGATTCAAGTGGTGGTGCATGTGTGCAATGGGAGGGTGACTTAGGTTTCACTTGGATGATAGCTAGGGCTTTCATTCGCACTCACAGGATCAAAAGGAATGATGGTACCACTGAGGGCTCTAGTCGTAGAGGAGGGTGATGACCCAATAGAGGAGTGGCTAGTTGAGATGTTATATCCAGAAGAATTTATTGAGGGGTGACCATGGAAAAAAAAATATTACATAGTGTAAGGTTTTAGATATCAACCACCACACCGAGAAATTCCTGAAGGATGTCAGAATAGAAGTTTACAAGAAGACAAAATGGCGGTTGGCAGATGACACTAGGGTTTTAGAAACCTTCATGAAGAGGTTACTCAAAAGTGTGGAGGTCATACAAATTATGGAGTTTCCCTATTTTAGGAATCCTGAGCAATTGTATCGATGGCTCATATCGCGTGTGAATGAGGAATTTTTCTAATTTACAGGTATGGGAATGAGGATCACCACCAAGTTAATTGGGAAGGTGATAGGGCTGTGTGACTTGGGCACAAAGATTGCTAGAGATCTATTAGACGATGAGGGAATGAATGCCACAACCACCCTACATCAGTATAAGAAGGGGGCCAAGCATTTAAAGTAACCAACATTGTAGACATGGCCACCAGGGTTACAACACACTTGACAAGAAGCAAGTTGGGTGCCACTGAACGGTGTAATAAGGTGAATATGCACTAGTTACATATAACACATAAAATTTTCAACACGACATATTACAACATTGTCAGGTACATCGCAGAAATCTTGGTGAATGAGGTGCACGTCTAAGTAGATAAAGGTGAGAAGATTACTTGGGGTGCAATCCTAATTATTGATTGTATTTAGTGAAATTGAAGTACTTGAAAAACCTAGGGAGAACATCTGGGAGTTTTTGTTGGATAATAAGTCCCCAAAAAATAAATTTTCCAAATACAATCTACGCGGAACTATTTCTAACACGTATAAGGAGCGTTTGGGAAGGTGGTTTATGAGACAACACAGGGCGTTTGAAGGAGAATGGCATATTCTGTGTGAGATTCTCAAAGTAGTGAATGGAGAAGATGAGTTTGTAGTCTACCAACACTTCAACTTGGGGTGTTTCCATATGTAGTCGGGTAGTAAGAGACCATGGTTCAAGTTTCCCTTTGCTTTTACTGCCAAAAATTTTAAGGAGTCAATAAATAGGTTCCATGACATGCGTAAGCTCCAGTTTTACACGAAAAAATTAGACGCAGATATCCACATTCTGTGCAATACTTATGTATGGCCAGGGAAAGAGGCTTATGTGGAAACCATGGAATCAGGAAATATGGACATCAAGCCAGAGAGTTTGGCCATAGGAAAAATTGAACCAAAGCGTGTGTACATTCATCTAAGGCCAAGGTTAAAGGATGGAAAAGTGGTGAAGGGTGCATATATGACACTCCCAGGACCTCCTAAAAAGGGGTAGACCATGGGAACATCAAGGAAAGATGCCTCTACACCCCTAGCTCAGGAAGATCCAATGGCTATAGAGTTGGAGAACATCCTAGAGTAGGAGGAACCAGAGGACATCATTGAAATTGGGCATACCAGAAGAGTTTTGTAGAAAAGGTGCACATCCAAAGACACTGGTCCAGGGACTTCACAACCAGTAAGAAGATCACCACACGTAACTCCTGTGAAGAATGCAAAAGAAGAAAGGAGAAAGCATCAAAAATATGTTATTGTAAAGGATAGTGATGAGGAATATTCCCCTCAACAAAGTGCATAGAAGGAGGGCACCCCTAGAGTTGCGATGCAAGAGGATGAAGATATTTGATACCCAGTCATATATCAAACCATTGATGACAGTATGAGTATCCATGAGCAGTACTCAGGTTAAGGGGAAAGAAGTGCCGATGGGGATATAAAATTTCTAGAATGCCTCATGCCTGTAAAAGAAGAGAAAGAGGGATAAGTAAACCAAAATGTCAGAGGCACTGTGCAATAAGATGCAGGTGTGGAAGTACAACAAGAAGAGGGTGTGTCTGTTCATGAGGATGTTGGTGAACACATAGGTGGGCATAATTATGAAGAGGCAGTGGGAACTCAAAAGTTGAGCTACTTGGATGACCAAGCAAAAATCATTCGCATCTACTTCTAGAGCACCCTATCCAATATACAATTGTATGGTTGGGATTGGATGGACCTAGAAATGGCCAACACATGCACTCGCAAGTAGTTATCATGGAGCATGCAGAATCACATGGATGAACCTAACTTTGATGTTTCTGAGGAGGTGTATAGCTCAAAGAAGATGATAAAGGCACCACATACACTCCATATGAACATCAAACGCACACAATTTTCTGATGAACAGATGAGTAACACATTAGTTAAAGTGTCTATTAAAGTAGCGCACCAGAATATTGATAAGGCAACAACAATACGTGATCTTCTGGAAGATAGGAAAGATAAGGAAAGATAAACCAAATGACTCAACTAGGAGTAGGATAATACAGTGGCCAAGGAAAAAAAATGTCAAAAAGATGGTTGAGCAGATTGTCAATGAAATTTTGCAAAAAAGGCCTGATTTTCAGGAGAAAGTGCCTGAGGAGTTCAAATTAGATTTGTATTATCTCCATAAAATAGTTCATTTTATTTTAGGGGACGAACTAGTATGCCTCCCTAAACCAAAGGATGATGCAGAAGAAGCATCAAGGGACAAGGCTTTGATTACAAGGAAGATATTTAGCTATGAGGCTATTTTGCAAGCCATAAAAGATGAAGTGAAGAAGGAAGATACAATATTGTCCATGTGTGCAATGCCCGATAACTTAATATAGGAAAGGAAAAAGGTAGAGGATAATGAATTTCTATAGGCAACAAAGGATGAAACACTCGGGTGCATAGAATGAGTTACCTTGGTAGAGAAAAAATGCGACGTGCTTGATGCTGCGAGGAAACAACACATGGATTGGATCAAGGGCATTAGAAAGCTCATTACCGAAAAGATGGATGTCATGGAAGGGATAGTATCAAGCATGGCCAACATCCTTAGAATTTTGAAAAGTGAGGGCGGAAACATGACTCTGGATGTGTTAGATGGCATCATTGTGGACATCCCTAACAAGAAAAATGCAACGTTTAAGGACTTGTAAAAATTTGAGGGAGAAATTCAAAGTGAATATCTAGAATTCATTCTTCCAGAAGAAGAAAAGGGTACCAAATAAGATGACTCACCATATTCTTTATTCTTTGTTCTTTCATTCATTCATCCTATATTATTTAGAGCGACAAGGTGATTACCCATTTTCGGGGCAACAATCCATTTTAGTTTGGGGTATTGTTGGACGGACAAAAATGGCCTAAGTGTTGGGCACACAAATATAGGGCTCTGGAAGAGTGCGTGTCACTACAATATATTTGAAGCATCTAGGATAAGGGCTTAGTCGTTTCTGTTTTGAAGGCTATTTTCTGAGTTAGTGTGCTCTGCACACAAAGACATGAAGACTTGTGGTCCATGCAATGGTATTTTAAAAACAAGCAACAACTGAGTGTCATGCATAGTTTAAGATAATAAACGGATTTCTAATCAGAGTTAACTATAAGAAGTCTATTCTTATGAGCACTTACATGCTATGCATCCTATTATAAAGGTGCATGACTATTATTAGCATGTGACCTATTTTGAGAAGTGCATGGGAGGTGAATGGCAAGTCCCCACCCTTATATATATATTGATTTGCATGGATTTGTGTGTGTATAATTGTAGAGTTATACTACTGGATTTTTCATGGACATGACTCATGGAGATATTTATATAATGTAAGAAGCTTCAGTGTTTTACAATATTTAATACAATGGTTCATATTAGCTCGATAATGGTGTTGAACATGACCGAATCTGGTTCTTGCATGGTAAATCTTGTTATATTCATTGTTTAGTTCATCTTACATATACTCTAAGATATCGATTTGGTTTATGCAATGTGTGTTGTTTACTCTTGATAATGAATCTGAATAACTATATGTACCATCATGCTAACACTCTGAATAAAAAATCATAAAGAGAGACCGGGTGCCTTTGCACGCTTCGGGTGAGTGCTCAGCTTAGGCTGAGTGATGTGTTAGTGCGCCTGGGTTATTCAAATTAAATTCTAGGCCACATCAATCTCCCCCTTCCTCATCAAGTCTACCTATGAGCTCTTCGAAGAATTCACAAAAGCAACAAGTTCTCTAAATTGTGAAAATATCGTATGATGACTTCATAGCTTAATATCATGTACGTAACCTTCAAAAACCTATCCCACCTTCGTCAAGGAAGGTTAAAATCATATCCTAAAACCATCCCAATTCTTCAACATAGAAACAAAAATCTTAGCCCTTCATCTTAGGGCCACATCCCTCATCTAAATTACCTATCCTTATCAAAAAATCAAAATCCACTCATCCATGCATAACCAAAGAAACTACATCTAAAGTAGTGGCTCATAAACCTTTAAAATCAAATGAAATCAACGTCGGCTTCAAAAGGATACTAGGCATCAACCATTGAACAAATTCTTCAATGGTCCCTCATAAAACTTCCTCCACTTAAGCCTTCCAACTCTCAATGTTATAAGTCCTCTTGGTATAATTATGAAGCCTTTTTTTATTATCATCAAACACCAGGACATTCCCTAGAACATTGTAAATCTCTTCATGCTACCATAAAAACCTTGTAGATTAGAGTCTTCTCCCTTCAAAATTACAGAAATCAAAAACTTCCTGTACGACAACTATGCCCACCTCATCATCAACACCTACTTAAAGGTCTCCTAGTAAAACCCCTGCTCGTCAAATTAACATAGTTCGTATTACTACTCAAACATGTACCCAAAAACCTAACCCTTTAGAACAAAAAAATCCAAGGTTTCCATACCTCTCGCTCCCGAATCATCTGATAAAACTACACCTTCTCAAACTAATTTTACCATCCTTGCCACCCCTTCTACACAATCCACTACCATCGTACCAAAAGTTGTCATTAAAAAATTACACCAAGCTTCCATAAAAATTTCTCTTTACGAATTGGTTTAGACCTCACCATCACACAAACAAGCCATGATTGAGGCTCTCCAATCTATATCAGTGCCTTTAGATGACCCACAACTATTTGCAAACCTAGTAGGAACTCTCAAAGCATCCACTTCCATCTCCTTTGATACTTTTGAAATACCATCATTATAGCTAGAATATCAGGACCTTCCCCTCTTCATCACTGCTCAAGTCAATGATGTCCTTGTAAAAAGATTCATGATCTATAATGGCACCACAATCAATATTATATCATCATACGCCTTCAATGAAATTCACTTACCAAACACCATTGTCAGCCCAAACACTAGCTATACTCTAAGCCTTTAATGATACATTCAATCCCACACTGGGTATAATCATCCTACCACTTAAAGTTGGTGTCAAAACTCTTCCCAAAATCTTCTATCTTATAGAGGGAGAGTTCCAATACAACATATTTATAGGATGACCCTGGATACACACTATGCATTGTATCCCCTCAACATTACACCAGTGCCTTAAGTACGAACATGAGGGTCAAATCTTTATCATTTTGTAGGATCCTAACCCCTTTAGAGATTGCAACATGACGTATCGTACTGAATGATGTACTCGTTCCAAAATCAAACTCAAGATCCTCTACATGAGGCATTTACTAGTACATCTATCCCATCATCCAAACTACCAGATGAATCTTCCCTTGATAATGTTATGGAACATCTTTCACTGGGGGGAGTACTGTCTCCTCATGCTTAATTCACTTCCTAAACCCAATATGTATGGAAGACCAAATAAACAACCCATGTATGAGCCTAACATCAGAGATGTCATCTCCTACAGTCCCGCATATCTAAAAATGAATCTAATATAAGGAAGTATTGATCACCTCTCCTCACAACCAACTCATCATCATGCCATGTCCATCCATATCATAATTTAGATGCTTATATAACTATGATTTCACACAAATGTACCTCCATCATTGTACCTGGAAGGGATTTGGATTTAGATGTTATGAACAGGGAACCCATGATTTAATCATCCAAACTTCCTATAAACCACATGAGAAACATGGGTTAGGTTACAAGAATCCAACTTATGAATCCTCCATGTCAAACACCATCACACCTATCATAGAATTTGAAACATCATCCTCGACCACACACGACGATCCCATGGACACTGAATGACACAATATCCATCCCTCCTAACTTTTTGTTAGTCAATACTATTTCATTAGGTCCATTGAATTATCAAACTAATCATGTTACTAAAACACTTCCTCTCATCTGTACATGAAATGATCAAAGAGGACTCACCCACCATCAATATTATTCAATGTCAAGATGATCAAGATATCCTCTCTCACATGGGGTAAAAGGACCATTTCCTTCAAAATCCTTACCACCTGACACATCCATGCTTCTCAATGAATCCACTGTCAAAGATTAACATAGGAACTACACACAAACCTTGTATAGTTAAAGTCAGGCCAATCTTTAAATCCACAAGAGTTAAATGATTTCACCACCTTCTTATCCAAGTATAGTCAAGCCTTTTCCTATTCATATAGTGATATGCTAGGTATCGACCCTAACATTTTCGTACACAATATCATCACTTATCCTAACGCCAAGCCAGTTAAGAAAATCTACGTAGGATGTACCTTCACATAGTTCTTCTCATCAAAGAAGAGTTACATGCATCTACTCTCAGCTAATTTCATCATACCCATTGACTATCCACAAGGGGTCTCTAATATCCTTCCCATAACTAAAGCCTCAGGACAAGTTACGAATTTTTATTGATTTCCAGGATCTCAATCTAACTTTTCCTAAAGATGATTTCCCTCTTCCAAAAATTGACCAAATCATCGATTTAACAGACCGATCATGAGATGACTTTCCCTTATGGAAAATTTCTTTGGTTATAATCAAATTCTACATCACTACTGATGATCAACACAAAACATCCTTCATTACCCCTTGGGGGACCTTTTGTTACCATGTCATACCCTTCAGACTCAAGAATGCAGGGGCCACTTATCAACATGAACCATGACATATATTTTTCATGAAGCTCATCCACAAAAATGTAGAAGATTATGTTGATGACCTCTTAGGGAAATCTAAACAACAGGGATCATCTTTGTTCTTGATTTAATATTCACTCTGTCTCATTCAATACTTTCTTATCTTAACCCACTAAATGCATTTTCAGTGTTCTCACTGGTAAGCTTATAGGGTTCATCATATCTATCTGAGGTATAGAAGTCGACCCAGCCAAGATCAAATAATAATTGAAATTCCTCCTTTGTCAAACCTCAAAAAATTGTGTAGCCTTCAAGGTAGATTGTAATCCATTCGTTGACTTTATATCACAACTCTTAGACCACTGTCAAATTTCAACCCTTTCTTCATCTTCTTGCAAATATGTTGACTTTAAATGGGATCTTAATTGTCAAAAATCCTTTCTATGAGATCAAAAATATCTCTTATCACCACCCGTGCTCACCCCTCCTCGTGAGGGCGACCCATTTTTCCTTTACATATCTGCTATAGATCATGCCTTGGGTGTCATGCTTGCTCATCGAGATGAGAAAGGTCATGAACATGCCATTTATTAGATAATCCACACCCTCGATGAATATGAAACTTGTTATACCAAATTTAAAAATTTGTATTGTTCCTTGTACTTCACAACTTCTAAACTGCACCATTATTTACTCAATCACAAAAACTTACATTGTTACTAGTTTTAACCTTCCTCAAAACCATGCAATATAAACCATATCACATTGACCGAATCAATCAGTGGCTTATGCTTATGAATTATTTTGATCCAGAGTTCATACCACAAATATCTATTAAGGGTCAGGGCATTGGAGATCAGCTTGCCGACGCTCCTCTTCCTGACACTCAAACACCTCACGAATAATTTCGTGATGAATCTAATCAACACTATTGAATGATCAAGAGTTCATTCCTATCAAAATTATCCTCTTCTTCGATGGATCTAAATTACCAACAAGGGGGAGGGGTTGGTATAGCTATCATACCTCCCTAGGGGAATCCTATTCCTTTATAATTAAAAATTAACTTTGAATGCACTAACAACATGGTTGAATATGAAGTTTTAATAATGGGTCTTCAAACCATTTTCATGCTAGGTGTCCAAATATTAGAAATCTACGAAGAATCATAAATTTTCATTAATCAAGTCAAATGATTTTATCAATGCAAGAACGAAATCCTACAGAAATATAAGGGTCAAATCATATAATTGTGTCCCAATTTTTTACATTTTTTGTTCCTTCAACAAAATATGTACGACAACCATAACATGACCCAACACATTAAATGACCAAACATGTATTTTTAAGATCTTATAAATACCAAGGTATAGGGAACCCATAATTTACCTAATTATTTAAAAAAATTATAGTATTTTTAAATATTTATTTACTAGTCATATTTTAAATTTTTTTTTGGCCACCTAGTAAGACACACTTATATGGTTTGAACCATAAAGACATCGTTGAATTTATCCTCCAAGCCTTCGATCATTACACCAATCAAATAGTTTTGTGATCTTCTAATAAATTTACACACACCATGGCTTCTTTAGGATCCCTCATCCCTTTATCAAATGAAGAATCAACTGATAGTTCCAACCTCTTCATTGTTTTCCATAGATTAGATCAACCATATCACAAAAATAAACTCCCCTCTATTAATTTTTTCAAAAATAATGCAACTTATCTTTAGTACACATAGATATTTGACTACCTTTTGGAATCCAAAATTCCCTGTGATCTATCCAGAAATGCTAAAAGATATTTCTTCCAAAATTTGACTTGCTATGTCATTATAGGTTGTATCCTTTACAAACATAGTTTTGATGGCCTCTTACTAAGATGTCATAAGTACCGAAAGTATGCTAGGGACATCTAAGAAGTCCACGATGATATATGTGGTGGACATTTCAATGGTAACGCTATTGCTAAATGTGTCCTTCAACTTGGATATAATTGGCTTACCATTAATCAATATTGTTGTGCCTATGTAAAGAAATGCATAAAATGTCAAGAACATTCCAATCTTATCCATATCCCTGGTAAAGATCTACAACCATCCTAGGACCTATGGCTTTTTTCTGAATGGGGGCTAGACCTCATTAGTACTATTAATCCTCATTTGTCACAACAACATCACTCTATTATCACAGCCACTGAATACTTTACAAAATGGGTTTAATTTATTCCTTTGAATTCAGCTAAATCAAATAAAATCATCGATTTCATCTACCAACACATCATATGTCGCTTTGGTGTTCCTCAAAAACTTGTCATTGATAATGGAAAATCCTTAAAAAACAAGGATGTTAAGAAATTTTGTGACATATTCAACATCAAACTAAGTTTCTCATCACCATACTATCCCCAAGAAAATGGACAAGATGAGGCCTTTAACAAAACACTTAAAAAAATCATCATGAAAAACATTGACGAAGCAGATAGGAATTGGCATCTCCAAATCCCATTTTCTCTCTATGCTTATCAAACCATCATTCGTACAACTACTGGTGCTATGCCCTTCTCATTAGTTTACAGATCTGAGGTGGTTATGCCACTTTAATTTTAAATCCCATCACTATGTGTATCCCTTAATTATTTCATCCCTAACAAAGATTATCGATAAGATCATTTGGAAAAAATTATAATTACTAGATGAAAAACCTTTAACAACCCTTGAAAAACATCATGTATATCAAGAATGCATCAAACACGCATCTAAAAAACATGTAAAATAACGTGTATGTAACATAGGTGAGCTCATTCTCAAGGAAAATCAAAATTTTACTACTCTAGAAAGGAGAAAACGTGTAAATTTTTCCCCTAACTGGATCGGTCCATACATTATCACTCATAAGTATGGGTTAGGAGTGTATCATTTATCCTCCTTGATGGTATGATTGAGAAGGAAAATTTGAATTCCTTGCACTTGTGGCATTTCTACGTTTACCTTTTGACTAGTAAAATAATTGATACATCTAAGATGTCTCTTCACCACTAGTCAATCATCTTATCATCATAATGAATGGAAATTATGTGGTTTTCTCCATCACTATCCTCAATAATCTTAATGATGAGCACCATGACATTGTTAGTCACATATTTCAATTAGACACGTTCCTCCTTAGTTGGAACCCCACAATCATTACACTCATCCACCTTGTTTACTAACCAAATACATGTCATGGGGAACACATGTGTAGTTCATGTGCACATTTCTTCTCCCCCTCGAAATGGTCTATTAGGGTTATTCCCTCAGCTCAAAAAGTCAAAAATATTCATGGATGCATCTCATCAAAAATAATAGACTGATCCCTTAAGAAAAAAATATTCAAAATATCAAAATAATATTATAAAAAAGAGAAAAGTAGACTGATCCCTCGAAGGATAGTTACCCATCAATATTATAAATCAATCCCTCGAAGGATGACTATCAATAATTAAAAAGTAAGAAAAGTCAAAATTATAGACCGCTCCCTCAAAGGATGGTTACCTATGTAAAAATGCTTCCAACATTAATAAACCTTCAAAAGTCAAAATATCAAAATCATCCTAGGGAAGCTTCCCATATTGATCAACCTTCCCATCAAAGCAAACTTCCTGCATCGATCAGTTTGTGTCAGAAAAATATATGCATAGCTTGGGCATCTCTCTATGAAAATGTTGAAAGGAGAACCCTCTTTTCCCAAACAACCTACACATGTTAAAACCATTCCCATATCCTACAAAGGTACATCTTTTCACTTCATCTCTTCATCTGAGATCTCACATGTAACTACCTACTGATAGTTTCATGTTAGCATTTATTGTTAAGGCCAAAAGTGCATGTGCCTTCACCATGTTTATCCCCATCACATATGTATTAAATACAGTACAAAAGTAATCATTCAATTTTTTATTCCTATTTAAGAGTTAGAAAAAATTTTGACATATATTGATCATATTAAAGTCACCATCATCTGAAGCATTAACAAAATGTTCATATAACCATAATAAACATCAAAAAATCTAAATCTAAATCAATCATAAAACATCACATCAAACGTAACTCATAAAATAAAACCTCATCATCATAATCATCATATATATATACATAAAATCATGTACAAATATCTCTATAATATCACACGGAGTCCCCCAAAATCTGCACATAAAAATCTATATATCAAAGTAAAGGCTTTGTAACAAGCTATATACATATCAAAGTACAAAATATATAATTATTATCCCATAAAATGGACACCACCAAGGAACTCAATTACACAAACAACACTCCCATCACCTCCCTGCACACCTCCATCAACATCATCTCCTCCATCCATGGTCCTCAAGGTGGCTAACCCATATTCGTTGCACTTGTACTAGGAGCTTCCCCTCACTACACTAAATGGTCAGGATAAAGAACTGCATTGGGAAAACCCCATATCACCAAATCCTCATAGTAGGATAACTCCACCTGTAATGATTGGTAATGAGCCTATATAATTGTACCTGGTGGAGCTCTCTAGCTACTTACATGTGCTTGCACCATTAACTCAGAGCCTAACACTAATGATCCTTTAATTTTGAGAGAAATGTTTCAGGGTGTCTTGGTGATGTCTGTATCTATCTAGGTTAGTTGTGGCATGTGCTAACTACTTCCTGAGACTATCATGCTAAGTCACCACAATTTCCTGCTTGGTCCTTAGGCTGTCTCTCTCAATCACTAAGCCATCCCTCTCAACTCAAAAAATATCTCTCTCTGTTGTCACTGTGGCCTTCTCGGCCATAAACTATTCAATAGTAGCCTCTACGTCTGCTCTATCTCCACCCACCTCCTCATCACTAACATCTACCACCTACTATGCTCCCTCTAATCTAGCTTGCAATCTCCTACTACCTTGAACTAAGCATGTTGTATCACATGTAACATATGATCTAGTCCACCATGCCCTATATGAAGCTATCACCCCAACATCACCAATAGGAACTCTATCATCATGCTCATAAAAAACCAGTGCGCGCTCCTCCTTAAGTATTATATAAGAGCACCCAACTAATGCCTTAGGGGTATCCAAGTACCCCTCATCACGTCTATATGGAACAAAATCATCTTGCAAATCCCGTATTAATCTGAACTATTGCCTGACACGACTAAACCTTACCAACTCCCACTTTGCACCTTGATGCTCCTGGGTCGAGAAATCCTATTCGGTGGAGTTAGACTCCATCTCACAACCACACCACACTGGAAAATCAATATAAACCCTCCAAAATATATCCAAATCCTGTAACCCTGTAATAAACTGATGGTAGTGCTCCTCACTCCATACTCCTCCTGGTCACCTTGCCTCTGTACTCTAATGAAAAAAACTAGGCCTTTTTGTCACCAAATCAACACCACCCTATGAAATACCCTATGGAAAAATCTCTACAATATGTTAAAAATCCAAAAAATGTAATAGAAAACTAACATTGAGTTGAAACTTCTTCTGACTACTCCACATCCACAACTCCCTGTAAGTCTGTGTAAGTAAGGATATAGCCCACTCAAATAATGTTCAATGCTCTAGCATCTCAGCCACAATACCTACCATCATCCAAGGAAATTTCCCACCACTTGAGTTGGGTAAAGAAAAGAGAGCAATCCTCATCATCATCATCATCGTCATAGTAGCATGACCCTGTCTATTTTCTTCAAATAAATCTGATAGTAAAATCCACAAGATGTGAACCTTATATCATATGCGTTATCCTCCATATAATATCCTCATAAAATCCTCTCTTCATATCATCAATCCAATATATCCCCTCTCCTTGTACTGGCAGCCTGGTGATCCTATATACATCCTCTAGGGTGATAAACATCTCACCCGTGGGAACCCAGAAACTATAGGTGATAGGATCCCACCACTCAATCAAATCTATCAATAAACCTTTCTTGTTTCCTTATTAACACATCCCTATAAAAATACCTCCAGATGTGTCCAATTAGAATTAGACATATCCTCCCTCAAATATACCAATGCACCAGGAATCCGATCTCTAATAGAGAACCTGACCTTCACCTGCATCAAAAAAATTGTAAAAACATCTATTAGAACACATTTTTCATCCTATTTTTAAAATCTCTATTAAAATCCATCAGTCGCTAACAATTTGGTGTGAATTGTTAGTGATCCAACATCAGTCGTCGACAATTATGTTATGAATCATCGGTGATCCACATCAATTGTTAGTGATCCATATGATCGCCAACTATCCTAATGACTTCCCCAAATTGTAACTGCCATGACATTTTAAAAAAATAAAAAAATAGACAAAAACTCATAAAATGACAAAAAATGAATATGTACCTTTACTTGTGTGGGCCTCCTATGTCATCTGAGATGATCCCACCACTGTCATTTTTCCTAAATCACTCTCAAATCATGTAATTAAAGTATCTCTTATATCACCAAACCGTCAATCACTAATGATTCATTTTCTAAGAAAAGTTGCTATGTATAGCCCCCCAAATTTCACACACAACAATCGCCAATGATTCCTATGATTGTCAATGATTTGGCCCAATTGCCAGTAATCCAAACTAATCCCTAAAGATCCCTCCAATTTTATCACAAATCTTCTTTTCTCAAAATTTACAAGCATGTTCAACAACGAAAATTCATCCTTCCATTATACCCCTCATCTAGAGGACCCTAAAAATTGAATTTTCCTTCACAACCATTCCTGGTAAGGCAACACATCTATAGGGAATGAATCCTTTGGTTCTCCTATCATTTGGCTCCATAAGCCTTTAATATCATACGTCATAGGACATAAACCCTTTGGTTCCCCTGTCACTTGATCCTACAATGATAGCCACATTGTCTCCTCGATACCTCAGGGAAACTTCAATATGTCAAACTTCATCAAATTCAATCAAACCAGTGATTTTTATGTTTTACTACAATCACCCCCAATTTGAGGGGGATCACCCATATAAAGTAAAATTTATCTCATACCATTTTTGTCTAGCAGTTCAATTGTCACAAACTACTTGATGAAAAGGGGTAAATGTAGACACCATGTTTTGTCAACCCACTACTTCACATTATACACACATTATTTAATATAAACTCATCTAAAAATCATTATCCTAAGTCATTCTCTCCATACCTCATTAAAATAATCTTACACCCTCATAAAATTACTATTTATTATCTCTAAACAACCTAACCACTTGAAATCTACCATAAACATTTAAAAACAACTAAATATATTTTATTCATATATCCCAACCTCTACAAACCATCTTCAACATCCCCATAACCATATTCCCTCATAAAAAATCCAAAAAATTGTGTTTAGAAGTATTTTCAACCATTTTCTAAATGTTTTCCGCAAAAAATATGGATCGCCAGTGATTCTAACCAATCGCTAACGATTATAAATACATGTTTTTCCTCCTTTCCCAGGGATCTTCAGAAACCTTTTTCTCCTATCTATGCCACATTTTCGATTCTTAAGTGAATTCAAGACATTATAGAGATCATCATAATCTTGTATCAATCCTTAATGATTATCAATCCAACATTTTGATAGCCCTTTTTCATCTGTTGACCTTCGGGAAGCGCAAGATCACAACATCAATCTTAACCAGATCCATTCAATGATTTGAGGCATATTTTAGCTCCATCTCAAATCTAAAGGTATTTATCTACTTAATTTTGTCATTTACGTTCTGGTCAAACATAAAAAATAATCAAAAATATCAATTTAGACCTTTATTTATCATTTTTAGTAAAACTATCCATTTTAATAGTAATCGCTAGCAATTCAGACTAATCACGGTAATACTATAATCACCGATGATTAGTCTGAATCGCTAACGATTCGGGTAAATTTTATTTTTTTTTCACAATTTACAAATTATAGATCACTGACGATTGTCATGAATCGCACCATGATCCTATCAAAACATATCTTTTTATCAATTCATCAGTTTATTATCATTTTTATCAATATCTTTTCATTTAACTTGTTCTTTCCAAGCATGGATTTCTCTTAGATGGTAGTTCTTGGCCGTTCTCATCCAATTACAAGCATTTATGACCTCCCTATAGTCCAACACCCCTTTTTTTGGGAACAATACAAACATCCTTCACGATTTGACATTGTGTGCAATATGGTTTTTCATTGACAAAGAAGAAATCAAAGATAAATTTGAATTCCTCCACGAAATTCAGCAAGAGACTGAGGAATTTTGGTTCAATTACTTCAAGTCCATTTAGATTGCATCCACCCTTGATTGGAGCCACCTTTGAAGCCACACAAGACCTTCCTTTCAACCTTGAGTTCAAAATCCTTGCATCCATTATCTATCTATTGTTATCTATTGCATATCTTTATCATTATCTTGATCAATCTACTTAATTGTCTAAAAGTGAGCTGACATCCTCTAAGGAAGTCCCTTTGGATTCCTAAAAATGTCCATTTATGAGAATCTCATTTATCCATTTATCTAATATCTTCTCTTTAGTGTCTTTGATTGCAAAGTGTTTTTCAGGACAAGAGGACTTGTGAATTCATTTGGACTCGGAAGCTTCAATCATCCATCAAGATCAACATCAGCTATCTGCACAGGTATCGGTAAACCCCACCGTCTTCTGAGGTCAGTTTTTTTTTTTATTTCATTTTATTAAGTTGAGAAGTCCTTTGATAAAAGGCTCTTCTTTAAGGTATGATCAAATAAATAATTTCTAATAGTTCCATTTTCTAACTTAACTATTGGTGTGAGTGGATTTTTATTTATTTATTAGGTGTATTTTCCACATCACCAGGTGAGTCATCTCACTTAGGTGAGTATCATAGGTTCATTAGGTGTCATATTAGGGGTCATTATGACAGATTCTCTTACGTGTCAGTCTGTCAACGCGTTAGTGCGTAGGTATGTGTCATTGGGAGTTACACTTCCTATTCTGGGAATGTAACTCCCCCTCTCTATCATGGAGTTGTCATCGATTGCAGCTTACGTAGGAGTTACTCACTCACTCTCCTATATGTACACCACCTCTTTTGATCTATGAGATAGAGGAGAGTTTTATGTATTGAGCCCATTTTCCCTGTATTGCATGAATCTTTGCATGCACATAGGTTGATGCTTTCTCCTCCTGAGATCTCTTCAAGCTACACCATTCGCACGTGGTTGAGTGTGCACTTTTTGATCCCTCATAGATTCCCTCTAAATCTTGGGTCCTTCAAACCCTCCAACATGGTATCAGAGCTCAGGGATCTTGTGGATTGTGTCACTCTCTATGGTTGTTTACTACTCACTACCTTTTAGCTTCCATGTG
The DNA here is from genome assembly GCA_019776745.2 of Taxus chinensis. Classification (NCBI taxonomy): domain Eukaryota; kingdom Viridiplantae; phylum Streptophyta; class Pinopsida; order Cupressales; family Taxaceae; genus Taxus; species Taxus chinensis. Next base: position 608,811,435 of record CM034150.1, read on the forward strand.
CATAGTTCTCATTCTTGTTTGTGTGTCTACTTGCATTTTATCAAGGGATCGTTGTTACATTGTGCTCCTTGGTGGTTTTCTGTGTGTTCAAGTTCAAAAAAATTTTAGGTTTGAAGTTTTCAGTGCTTTGCATAGTTTAGTTTACGGGCTTAGCACTCGTTCACAGGGTTTTGTATCAACTCATTTACATCCGGGGCTTTGTGGCTTTCTCCATTGCTCACGAGCTTTTATTTCCTTGGCCCTCTCACTCTGATTGGCGACTCAGCATTCAGTTGCATTGGATAACTAGTGGGATCATAGTTTAACCACCAGTGGCTCAGTGGATTGTGTTTAGAACCTAATGGTTAAGCTCATATGGATCATTGTTGACTTGGATTTATCTGCACTCTTCACCATTTTTCAACTGACTCGTGGTTGGTTGTTACATTGCATTAGCATTTGTTGCTCACCGGTGACATCTTCCTTTACATTGTTCATAATCTGGACCATCTCTACACCTGGATTGAGCTCCTGTATTAGTGTTGACTCCAATTCAACTTGCATTTCCTTCTGCTTGGTTCCTTTCTCAAGTCTGTGTCATACATCCCTTGCTCATGTTCGTGTTTGTATTTAACATTGGGTGCTCTGTTCATGCCTTTGTCAATGTTAAAATGTGCATTGTTTCTCAACGTCAGTTTGTGCTCCATTGACAACTTCTTGCATACTCCTCCCTAATATACTCAAATATTCCTTCATTGTAATCAATTGTGGTTCATCTAATGCATGGAGGTTACATTCACTAGTCGTTCAAACTCTCTGATGTGTGGGCTCTTCCACTGGAACTCTACTTAACCGTGCTCATCTTTGTAGGTTCACTATCCTGCATCAATGCTACATTTCACACACGTGGCTTTGACTGGTGGCTTCTATTGGCACGTGGTTGTACCTAATCACTGGCTCATCTCTAGCCCTGTGCATACACTCAGTCCAACCTGTGGGCTCCATTTACCCCTGTTGACCTCACGTGAGCTCACCAACTCAGTCACAGAGCTATTTCTAGCTCAGTCAGCTTTCAATCAATCCCTTTTAGAAATTTTTGAAGGTTAAAACAATCCTATTTTTAATGTTTTAAGATGAAAAACATTCATTTCTCGCATTGTATAATATTTTGGGCTCCATTTTTCTTGTAATGAATGCCCTTCCTACGCATGTCGAAGACGGAGGGCGAGGTCCGGGGTTGGCAGGAGGCTAATCCCCCCTCGCAAGTCAAAATAAACCCTTTCTAAAATTTGATGCCATTTCCAATGAGTACCCACATGACACCCTTTGCACCCATTTCAGACATTTTTTAAAATGTTTTCAGTGTCCTATTGGCATTTTCCATCAGTTGCGGGAATCATTTTAATGCCATAAATTTTGACTCGCAGCTCATTTTTTAGCGCTTCCTTAGTCAAAGTTGCATGATTTTCTGCACATTACGTGATGAAGTTAACAATTTTGTAAATTACCTAGTTTATAAAGTGTCCACATTCTGGGGGGGTCACTATTACTCTTGGGTGTTGTATTACATATAGACTCATTATCGGCTGAGTCTGACATCTTGCTTTTGTGCACCTTGCACTTTTTCTTCTACATCATGGAGGGTGCTCTTTCCAGACTTGAGCATGTCGTAGGATCACCTTACAGCCTCCGCCACTTCTCACTGGGAGAGAGAACTATTCAGCTTGGCGTGCTTCCATGGAACATTACTTCACCCACGAGGGTCTTTCACCCTTCTTACTTGGGCCAGTTCCTGCACCCACTGATCATCATCATCTAGAGGAATTCCTTGACACTTGTGACCATGTTTTTGGTCACATGATGATGCATGTCTCCATATCTCTTTGGTTTCACGTGGCAGACTCAGATCCACCCCACCGTGTCTGGAGCATTCTTTAGTCCCTCTATGGAGACCCTTCACATACTATCTGCCATTGTTGCTTGTTGATTCAATTGTCTCCTCTATTTCTTCATGTGATGACAATTCCACTGACACAGACTCACTTGGTTCTACTTTTGATGACGAGGATTGTGTACCCAGTTCTGATGTCGAGAGTACTACAGAGGACTCCTCTCCTCCTTCTCTCACTATTCCAGAGAGTGTTGTCACCCCCCACATCTCATCAGATATGAGTAGTCTCCTATTCAGTCTTATACATTCATCACACCCATCCTCCTTTCCACTTCCAGTGTGAGGCCCATTTCCACTCCTCTACCTTCATTGGATGACTCATACCTATCTAACATCGCTCTTCTATTTGTTGAGCCCCCTCATTGGGATGAGTATCTGCCTAACCTTAGTCATCTTTTTCACAAAGTCCACTTGTGATGCACTATAGGCTTCATCATCCATCTACAGGTGTTTCAAAGGAGTTCATCATCTCCATTGTTGGGAGTGCCCCTTCTGGGACTCTTACCACTTCCACTTTTCTGGAGACCTTCATTGATCCACCCTCTAGCTTGTGGATCCATTTTCTGTTGTGGGGGATGTTTTGTTGCCTTCACATCACTTGGACATCCTTTTTGCGGGTGTTCCTCTTCTTTCACTCTGACAGTTCTACGCATGTGGCATTACCTTCTGGTTCCTTGGCGCTCACTTGCTAGACCTATGTCACACTTTCATGGACCAGACTCAGAGTTCTTCATGTTGCTTCCTTCAGTTTCCTTCACGTGGAGTGGGTAGACTTCTAGCACATCATTTCTATCCTTCCTAAGGGTAGGCACATAGTTCGGTGTAGGTGGCTCTTCTTCAGTCCAAAGGTAGAGGATCTCATCATCGACATTCTTCTGGGAGACCTCCTAGAGCTACAGAGTTCATATCCATCCATGGCATCTTTTGCATTCCTCTTGTCTCCCTCTTCTTCTCTCTTCTTCTTCTTTCTGAGAGATTGTCCTCTTTGTACATGGGTACCTTTTCAAGCTCGTCTATGGCCGGGACCCATATTTGGCATCTTTCTTAGATTAGAGAGTGTTTTGTTCTCTTGTGGTGGATGTTTTTCCCACTGGGTTTTCCTTCACTACTTGGGACCTTATTTCTTGTGCATGGGTACCTCATCAAGATTTGTAGTCGGGACCCACTTTTTTCTCATTTCTGACTTTCCGCCTCATCCTAAGTTACGATGAAGGGTGGGTGTTAGTGTGAGTGGAATTTTATTTACCTTTTATTTATTTATTAGGTGTATTGCCACCTCACCAGGTGAGTCATCTCACTTAGGTGGGAGCATAGATCTTAGGTGTCATATTAGTTATGACAGATTCCCTTACATAATTTTTCATATGTGTAAGTATGCATCATAGGAGTTACATTCCCATTTGGGAAAGTAACTCCTCTTCTCCATCATGGAGGCATCTTTTTCTTTCATGGGAGTTACTCAATCACTCCCCTTTATGTAAACCATCTCTCTTGATCTATGAACATGGATTTTTGAACCCATTTTCCTTTGTTTCATGCACATTTATCTCATGGGTGAATTCTTTCTTAGATCTTGAACCTACACCATTTTGTGGTTGAGTGCAACTTTTTGATGCTCATAGATTCCCTCCAGGTCTTCGTTCTTCCTCCCTCTGAAATTAACATTATCTAATAATTTTTTTCTAACTTAACATTTCCACAACTTTTAGACCTTATGACAAAAGTATCACCTAGATATATATTTTCATGAAATTACACAACATCTGAAAGAGTTTCATGAATATAGGTCATGTTCCTGAGACACCACTATCTAGGATCCATTCATTTCCATTAAAGGATGAGAGAGCAATTTAAGGAGAAATAGATTACTCAACATTGTTAGCTTGGTTTTTAGCATGATTTTGATTTTTATTCTTCTTTTTATTGTTGAAGTTATTAATTTTAGCAATGTTATTAGACTTATTTGTATTAGAATTACAATTAGTTATTTTATGACCAAATTTTCCACATTTAGTACAAGTTCCATCAAACTTATCTTTAAAATTTTGATTATTCTAATTGTTGTTAGGATTGAACTTATATTTATTTTTTATTAAAGATAAAGGTATTTTGGCTCAGACCCTACCCAGTTACAAAAGAGGCCAAAAGCCTAGATATTCAGTACAAAATAAGATTCAAAAACATGACTAGAAAGAATCTTAGTAAAAAAACAAAAAAAAAAAAAAGGATGTCAACACATTTTCAACATAATGTCAACATCAACAAAACAAAATTACAAAAAAATACCCAACAAAGAAACGAAGGCCAAATCATTTCATGAGCTTATAGAAGCTCTTTTTTAAAATTTTCTAGGCCTTTATTAATTTCTTTGAAAGTGGTTCCCTTGCTGGATTTTTATTTTCTATCATGAACCTCAAACTGGTCAATGAAAACAAAGAGGAAGTCAAGAGTGCTCTTTTTCATAGAAAGGATATCACATTGCTTTTCCTTAACTATTTCCACCTTTTTCTCTATTTTGATGACTCTGTTTTTCAGCTCCGTAACAAATTTTTTATCCACCATGTCCTCAACATTGATAGAACTGCAAGCTTCAATTTTTCCTTTGAGATATCTGATCTTTGCCAGTTAAGCATCCAGTTCATCAATGATTATGGTGTCAACATCTTGAGGTCTATCATGTCCCTTCCATATAATGGAAATAAATCCCAGAACAACAATCCCATCCCCTATGGATGGAAGAGGTAGGAAAAAAAGCTCCAAATAAGAAATGTTGGCCCTCTTGCGTCTAATAGATTCTCTATACAAGGGACTAGTTGGATGTTTTTTAAAATATGGGAAAGGCTTGTGGGAAACGATAGAAGATGGTGAACTGGGAGGGGGAGCAAAAATATGAAGGGAAAGAGGGGGAGGGAAGAGGAGGGGATAAAAGAGTGGGGAAGGGGGGGAAATAAAAGGAGAGGTGGTAGGAGGGGGACAGGGGAGGGGGTGATGGTAGACATAGGGAAGTAGGGGGTGGAGGAAGTGGGTGGAGGGTGAGAGGTAGGGGAAGAAGAAGGGGGGGAATGGTGGGCAGAATTGGGGGGAGGTGGGGGGGGAAGACAAGAAACACGGGGAGAGAGGCCTGAAGGGGGGTGAAGGATTTAAAAATCAAAATATTTTTAAATAAGGAGAATGACCACATGTCTTGACCCACTTTACCAATTTCACTGAGTGTTCCAACGAATGGAGAATACATAATGGGAAATTGATAGAGAAATTCTTATGAAAATGATTGAGAAAAACAAGATGAAATTAAGGAATTAATGACAATATTCCCTCCAACATGATGAACTTCATGACCAAGAGGCCCACAATGTTGAAAGGTGGTAGGAGAGAGTCACATGTAAAGCCTCCATTTTTATGGACCAAGAATTCACCACAACCAAGAAAATTTTGTTCATCTGCAACAAAATAAATGTTGTTCTTATAAAATTTTAATCCTTTTCTGTTAAGCCTTGTAAATCTAGGAATGATTTCTTCATTGATGTCAAAACCATCCCTTTATAGCTCAAATTCCTATCATTCCAATTTCTGAAGAATTCTTGTGATAGGTGGATTTCATGCCCCATAATCCTTTCCATGAATCAATAGAATTTTCCTGTGCAGGATACCCCAAAGCTCCTCATTATTCTTTCATTCGTCTATTTGCACCAACTCCACTATGCAGGGATCCACCCATGACGGAATATGAAATCCAGAATGACAACACACCAAGATAGGGACAACTTATTTTTAATCATTCGATATGATGTAAAAAATGGATATAAATATTTAGTTATATTTCTTATTAGAGTTATAACTATTCTGATTTTTAACAAATTTCTGATTTTGGGAGAAAAATTCATGAGAGGAATTATCCAGTGAATCAAATTTATTCATTACTATTTATTCTTGAATTAGAAGAGATGATAGAGTATCTAAATTAGGAAAATAAAATTCATTTTGATAAGTAGAATTTGTTGCCATGTATTTTTTCAAGGGTAAAATTCAAACTTAAAACATGAGAACTTAATCCTAGTGTCAATTTTTTTGCTTATAAACCCTACTAAACACATCTCTAGATAAGTCTACCCTCTATTTCATGCCTACCCTAATATTTAAACTACTGATATGTGTTGTAAAAAACTTCCCTAAGCATTTGGAATATTGTAATAAAGTCATTCGATTCTTTCAGTGAAGTGCTTTCAATGGCAAAATATCTGGTTAGCCTAGAAAGGCTATTTTTAGCCTTTTCTCAACATGTGTGCATCATACGAGACAAATTTTAAATCCTAGAACCATTTGGGAGTGTTTTTAAAGAGTTTAGATATTTATGGAACTTATTTAGGAATATTTAGGGAAGTTTCAGAGGTTTAGAAATAAGTGCAGTAAAAGTAGGTTTTTCAGGGTTAAGGAGGTTGAAGCCTAAAATGGTGTATGAGATTTGGAAAATGATTTTGAGAGCTCCATAAGGAGTTAGTAGTAAAACAATTAGTCATTGGAAATATAATTCAACCCTCTACATGATGTAACTTTCACATTTTTCACAAGACTCAAATTATTTTTAGGGGTATCTTAGCATCAACAGACACCCTGTTATCTTGAGAAAAATGAGCTATTTGAGGGTGTTTCAAGAATAATTGGAACTTGAGACCAATCTCATTAATCTTAGAAGTTTTTTTAGATAAAAATTAATATAATGTTTTATCAAAAATGACCTCTTGGAGCTCTGACAACGTCTTCAACAAGTCTATCTCTTAGAAGATATGTCTCTCATACTTAGCCAGGTTGAGTACACACACCACCTCCTCCAGGTTGAGGTGAATTTTTGTGTTGATATTTTCCCTATACCAAGGGGAGAAAGGGGACAAGAAAATTCAACCCATTCTAACTTTTCCCTTTTTTCCTCCACGTGACCTTTCAAAGTGCTCTGCAAGGCTTATTTACCTTCTTCTAGCCCCTGCCATCATATAATGTCGTTGTGCCACTTGTCATCACCAGGGAAGGTAAAATTTTTATATCCCTCCGATGCTTGTATAATGGGGATAAAGGGGAAAATAAAATGTGCCCCACTCTAGCCCTAGATTTGGTTTCTCATGTAATTAATTTTGAGCTCCGTAGTGCTAATTTACTAAAACAAACTCTTCCCTCTCACCTCTGCACTAAATAAAACCTCGCCACTTGTCATCACCAGATGAGGGAAAAATTTTTCTATACCCTCATGTACTTGTACCAAGGGGACATGAAAAATATTCCTATTCCAGCCCCTACCATGATTCCTCATGTGATCTAGTTTTGGCTTTTTGGTGCTAAGTGCTAGTTTTTTTCCCCTTCCCTCATCGTGCAATCAACTACGACACTTGTCATGCCCACATCAGGGAGAATTTTTTTTCCCATCATGTACCTATTCCAAGGGGACATAGGGTAAAAGAAAATGATCCCCATGGTAAGAATATTGAAAACCTAAAATTTAACTAAGTCCCTCCTTACTTCTCCCGTGAGCCAAAAACACTTATGTGAGTTCTAAAAACATAAAATAAACTCTCCTCGCCTCATTTTATAACCATAACTCCATTGTTGCTGATAAAAAACATCCAATAACTATAATATTGTCTTTAAACTCTGTTAAAATTCCTCCAGGCTTCCATATGTACCAAAACAAGAAAAATTCATAGGTTACAAACTTGCAATCCACTTCCCTTGAATTTTTCACAATTGTTCCTCATCTCAGGCACCTACAAGAAAAATGTAATAGTCAGAGAATATGATTTCATGATTTTTTAAAGGTAGAAAACCCTAGTTTCATGCCCTAGATGATGTTTTTTTATTTTCCAAGCATTTTGGCAAGCGAATCGAGATAAAATTTTGAGCACGGGGTCCTATAAGCAAGCCGAATCCACTGAAGACATTTTCATTGAAATTAGAGGTGTATAAGTGTTGTTTATAAAAATAGTAAGTATATTGTCCCATCACTTACTAAAAATAAAAAATTACCTAAAATAGAAAGCTTCCTCAGATCAGTACACTCAGAGAACAATGAAGATGAGAAACTAGACAAATTTTCCCAAAAAAGGAAAAAAGAAAAAAGAAACTTTTGAAACATAGAAACAGTAAAAAATTACTGATAAATATTACTTGAATGTATTCCTAGCATGTTAAGGGTTTGAGAAAACTAAATTCACGAAAAAAAATCACTTATTCCCAAAATAACAACTTTTAAACCCTAACTGCTAAAAAATAGAAAGTGCCCGATTCAGTTACAAAAAGTTATTTTCATATTCATTTATACTCATCTTGTTGATTTTCACAAGTATAAATTTCATATTTTATGGTATTGATCCCATTTCGGCCTTGGTATCGAAAGACCTACGTGTGGGTGACAACGATGTTACTCATATAGACTTGGAAAATCTCAAGAATCGAATGCCTAGTGGTCCCAAAGAACCAGTGGAGGATAAAGTGTTCACAAGTAGATTGTATGTTATGGGTGGTAATCATGTATCAGTTAAAAGAACAAAGTTTTTATTGACATGTTCTCATCACTACGAGATGGAGAAAAGAATCATAAGGGAAAATGATAACTCAATTTTGGTGGTGCTGACTCCTAAAAAGGATTTCTCAATGTATGCATATTTCGACATAGAACAACATGGTAATTATGAAAAAATAATTTGCAATAGGAAAATGGTCCAAAACAGAATCATATCCTCAAGGCCTTGCATTGGGGTCCTGGTTGAAAGAATAAATAACATTATCTCGCATGCCAAACTTTCTATCTTGAAGTGAATTCCATGAAGGATTTTTAGATGCAATCATCCTACTAAGTAGGGTGATGGGAAAAGAGGTGATGAGGGATTTTCAGGATTGGATGGTGCAGTTAATCCTTGTTATCATTGAGGGTAAGTAGATGATTTAACTGGGGGAAGATAATTAGTGAAAACATCCATCAACAATTGTTCTTGTTTCCGGCTACGAAGAAGTTTTCAATGATATCTTACTTGGTCTACGCTCTCATGAGAACAAGACTATTCAAAGGACTAACCCTCACTTAGAATATTTCTTAGAAGTCTCCCTCCTAGGAGAAATATCCACAATTGGACCTGAAGGAGAGTAACCACCATTTTACAAGATTTAATGATTCTTTCACTATTTTTTCCATACGACTGTTGGAGGGAAATCCTAAATCAAGGATGTCTTCAAAAGCTGTTACTTTGTTCAAGAGGTATGGGTATTTCTTCACACATTTCTCAGCATTTTAATACATTAGAGTTTCTGGGTTTGATCTTGATCCACGTAAGTTTCCAAGGTATCTCAATCACAAGATCATGATATTCGAGATGTGTAGCCATCTTGTTCACATCAATGGTAAGCTTAATAATTGAAAGTAGAAATTTATTTCATTCCATATCATCCTTGGGATATTCTCCTACAAGAATGTTAATGATGCTAAAAAATTGGAAGTTGCTTTCACTCCTCTGAATCTCTGTTCATACATTCCAAGGGAATATTTTGACATTCAAAGCAACCCCGAAAAATTCCTCCTTCCTAATTTGTACACATCTTCTACAAATCGAGGATTATTAGCTAAAATTTTTAGATGATTTTGAGAGTCAGGGAACATGATCATATGAGGATGATAGTTGGATAGATGATAAAATTTGAGTTTGATTGGTACAAGGAGGGAATTAATGATGATGGTACTGAAACATATGATCTATGAGTATTAAGTTGTGAAATCCTCACCCCTCCGACAAGTCTATTGGAGCATTCATGAATCAAAGGACATAAATGATAAAAGAAAAGTGATAATTTGGAGATCAAAGGAATGGTTAAAAAATAAGAAATTTTCCCTCATCGAATTAAGAGGTTTTTAAAATATCAAAAGAAAAGCATCCCACCTTTACTCTTCAAAAGAAAATAAGAAAAATTCAGTCTCTGCTCACTCAAGAGAGCACTTAAAAAAGGAAGTCAGTGTAATCTAAGGCTCCACACTATAGGAGACTACAAAAAAAGGAAAGATGAATAAAAAATCCTGTGGAATGTTTTGGAACAAGGATAAATTGACCTAGATGAGCCATCAACACCTCAACGGTCTCAAAGTATATCCTTCTCTACAATTGGAACTATCTCCACTAGTGCAAGATGTGCCATCTAACTCAGAGCCATGGAAACAACACTCATGCCCTATATCGAGCCTTAAGAAACTGAGATATTCCCATGGGTGCAAGAGATGATTGGAGGAGAGACCCACACGGTTCAAAAAGTGACGGTTCTAGATTTTCAAGCCATATCCATGATGGTGAAAATGAAGAAAGGAAACTTTTCGCAAGTTGATTCCCACTTCTTTAGTGGAGTTCCAGGAAATTAATACGTGGCGATAATCGACTCGAAGGTAATCAGTCCTATTTTTGAGATGACCTCGTCTGACTATGAAATTATCACCATTCCTCTAGGACCATCAATACACGATGGAGATGCCCACTTGTTCAAAGAATCACCCACTCACCTTCTTACGAGAAACAAGGAGTATAAGGAGAAAATTGAACAACTGGAAGGTTATGTAAGAACCCTTACCTCATATGTGAAAAAATTTATGGATCCAAACATCATTCCATTTCTTCTAGTCAAGGAAGTTACTCCCATTAGTAACTTCGATCCGGAATCCATCAGAAATACTTAAGGCTTCATGATGCAAGGTAGGGAAAATGATAAGTGGGCGATTAATAAGAAGGGTAGGAATGTTGCTTCCTGAGATTGTCTCCATTGTTTGAGTATATGGTTGCAACTTCCAAAAAAGTGAGTATGACCAAAGATGAAATTGAAAAAGAGAAGGAGCATTGGGACTAGGTGTTTCCACTAGTAACAGAAATGGGAAAAGTTAACTCTTTCATACTAGTGAGAAGAAATGTATTCAACTTTGCATCTGAAGACTTGTCTCAAGATTGGGCCAAAAATCTTGTTGCTCGATACAAGATACTAAATTGTGATCTTGATGAAATAGACTTCATACGAGGAACTACTTCAAAGATGCAAGAAGATGTCAATGCAGAGGTATAAAAACATGGAGTACCCATGGTGGAAGAAAACACTACAGTGGATGATCTACTTAAACCATTTTTGAAGAGATTTTCAAGAAGGAGGCCAGAGATCCATTTTATTTCAATGAAGACACACTAAATCTCTTACTGATATAAGAGTTGTTATATCCAACACCTGCAAAGGAGCATAAAAAATGGTTCATGAAAGTTCAAGAATATTGATGCTACCTCTGAGAATTGGCTCAAAGATATGAGTTTTGTACACATTCCTTGGGTTGAGAAGGTTACACCTGCAGTGGCTTGATACAATAAGGAGGTCAAAGGGATCAACATATTTATGGAAGAACTGAAAGTAAATCTACCTTGGAAAGTGCATCATCCTCATCCGAGTAACTATTTTCTCTCCTTTCTCTCTTTCCCACCCCCTTCCTCTCTTCTTTCATGTTCTATTTGTTTGTTAGGGGTTGTACTTTTCACTTTTTCCTTATTCATTAAAATGTGATCTATATTTGTAATTTGTAATGAGTCTTCTCTAATTAATAAAAAAGGACTCAATTTCTTTCCTAGGAATTTGAAAGGTCACATGTTGTAATGGTTAGTGAAAAGTCATGTAGTCGTAGGTGAAGAGTCATTTTGAAAAACTATATATCGTAATGACTTCCTCATTTCAAGGGGTTATAAATTTTGTGATTTCATGAATAGATAACTACAAAGAAAAAGAAAATATAGTATTTATTTTATTTCCCTTTCATATGTTTCCTCTCTCTTGCTCTCATGTGCATCTTTATGAACATATCAATCTTTCATGACTAAGAAGATTGTAAAATATTTTGATGAATGAATGAATGAGATTTTATGTTCATGGTTCATTTTATCTTGTCATAATTAGCAAAGTTTCTCTTTCTTTATAATTGTGTGTATTTGGTTAATACTTTTAATAATCTAATTTAGCCTACTTGCAATATTAACCCCCTCTCTTAACCTCTCACTCCCACAATCTCACCTTCTTTTCAAATTCTTCCCTTGCAAGAATTTTCTACAGGTGCAGTGGAGTTTTCCTGTTGGATCCCCAACCTATTGGCCAACCACAAAGTTGTTTTTATTTGCATACAATAAAGGGAGCCTCCCCTTTTCCAAGTAGAAGGGACTTAGTCGTAGAGCATTGGTGAAAATCAACTGATTTGTCTTAGCGAAAAATTATTTCCCCAACAATTTTTGGTGCCTACTGTGGGGCAGATTTTACTGTCTCTGCACCACATCAAAACCAAAAAATCCCTAAAGATTAAATATATGAAAAATACAAAAATATCAAGTATTGAAAGTCACAAGATTCCTGTTGTATGTTCATCCTTTTTACCTTCATGGCTATTCCTGGAAATCCTCCGGTGTTGCAAAAAAATCTCTTGTTCTTCAAAGATACTCAAGAGGACCTGTCAGATGATATAGGAAATTGAATTTGGCATAATAGAGAAATATTTAATCATTACCACATTTCTTCAAGAATCTTGGAACTTGAAGAATAACGTGCACAAGCCCTACAACATGCGATACAACATCAAAATCAGTAGAGGAGAGCTTATAAGAACTTTGTTTGAATTATGCATTCAAGCTTACAAAATTATGGTATACAAGATCCACAAGAGCTAATGGTGTGGATGATACTAATTTTAAGAACAATTGCAAGCTGATTTCAGACTTCCTATCAGTCACATTACAAATAGAACATGTCAATAGTAACTCCCTACATTTGATCCAACTTTTCCTATTGAATACTCTATTGACGGAGTTGCATTTGAACCATTGAACTACATCTATCCACAAGAAAAATTTACATTTTTTTTTTGAAAGAGTTGAACAAGACGAAGCAACTGAAGAAGAGGAACCACCAATGGCTCAAAAAGCATCGTTTCCCTAGGGAAAACCATGGGTCCACTAGCTCTCAACTAGCCTTTGCATGATTTTCCTAGAGGCTCATGAAAGAAATTAATTTCCCAAGTTCTATGGTGATGGAAAGTAAAACCTGAGTGACCACATTACAAATTTCATAACTTCTTGTGGGGTGTTAGGTGTTTTTTATGAAGATATATCTATATGTCTATTTGTAGATTTCTTTCAAGATGATGCCGCGGACTGGTTTTACCATTTACCAAGGAGGTCCATTACTAACCGGAATGACATGAAGACCAAGTTTGAATCTAGGTTCAAACCTATTGAAGATTCCCGTGCCCTTATGGCTCAATGCTCTTAGCTCAAGAAGGATCCATACGAACCCATGAGGGATTTTGTTTCCAAATTCAATCAAATGCCTTACAATCCCTAAAGCTACCTGACCTATGGAGGACAAAAAGTTGAGATTCTTGAAAAATGCTCATATTCTTGAGGTAAGTTTAATACTGAGAAGAACTAAACCAACTGATTTGGATGAGGCACAAAGGATTTCTATTGAAGTGGAAGATGACTTGATCATGTCAGGAAAGATAAAAAAAAAGGTCCGAACAAGGAGAAAGGAAAATTTTCAAATACAAGAACAACATAGTCATTAGTACAAAAGCTAGCTAATGATGTTCTCTCCCTTAATAAGCAATTGGATCAAACTTCCATAAAAAGAGATGCTCTTAAGAGGGACTTTCTAAATAAGAAAAGAATTAGTCTGCTACCCCACATACTTGCTCTTGAGGAACCCCTAATAAATGTAGGATATAATGCCGAGGAGGAGGAAGAAGAAATTGAAGAAACAAAGGAAGAAAATGAGGATGGAAATTTTCTTGAGATTGAAGAAGTAGAAGATGAAGTACAAGTCAATTTCATTAAATATTATTCAAGAGAAGAAAATGATGATGAAGATAAACCCAACTTCTCATGTTCCGTATTCACTCATTCTCAATATCCAAAAGGAGCTTGTTCCTCCACTAGTATAAAAAATAATAAGGAGTATACTCAGGCGACGAATCTATAAAAAAAGATAAACAACAAAGGATCTCTGATTTCTCCTTCTATAAAGTCTTCAAAAGAGATGTTTAATGTAGGGGAAAGCTAGAAGTAATCTATTGTGTCAAATAAGTCTCCTAACACCTCTCATATTTCCAATTATTCTTATACAAAGGATTGACCTTCCAAAGTTTCGAATGTTACTAAAAAATCAGCCAATGGCTCCTAATCAGCTATTCCTATTACTAAAATTGTTCCATCTTCTAAAGCAATACCTTCTCCACCTGCCAAAGCATCTGATGTCTTGGGAAGACCCACCTAATATAATTACTCTCCATTTGACATCATTGATCATGTGAACAAGTAAAAGGTTCATATTTCTAAATCTGAATTCTTACAAACACATCCAGAGTAATTTGAAACACTCGTCCACTATATTAAGGGTGGCAGTTCAAAACACAATGTTGCAATCTCCAATTCCAATGGGCTACTACCAACACCACATACCCCTCCGTCACTTAACCTACTTGTCAGGAGCCCATCCAAGAATAAAAAATTGATCCATTTTATCTTTCTCCCCTGATCAAAGGCCACCAATTGAACAATTGCATAATAGAATTAGGTGCTTCAGATAATGCAATGCCAATAAAATTTGCTAACGACTCTTGGGCTTACCTTGACATGATAAACCAACTGGCTATTACTATTCTATGGAGTATCCAAAGAAGTTACACTAGTGGGGATGAATCAAATATGTACAAGTAGATCTCACCATAGACTTCCCAAATAATAAAGTGTTGCTGACCATCTTGGTAGCAAACATCCCAACATATTTTGGAATTTTGTTAAGTAGAAGTTTCTGTAGAGACTTAGGAGTTGAGATCCAGATGGATTGGTCCTCAGAAACTATTCCAGTGAAAGGTGAGATGAAAAATTTGTCTATCCCATGAGAAATATGAAGTGTACATTTAACTAAAAATTGGAGGATCTGAAGGATGGATATATTGTTTTAAGACAGTGGACTTGGTAACTAGTTCTCGACTACAAAAAGAGATAAAAAATTTCCTTTTCTTATGAGAAGATGAAAAAAATCATCTATGGACAATGGATTTCAATGGAAGCCATTCTAGTTTCAGATCTGGAGTAGGTCCTATAATAACTTCTCCTTCGGGTGATTTTATTCCTTTTTCTTATAAATTATAATTTAAAAACACCAATAATATTATGGAATATGAATCCCTTCTTCTCAGGGATGGAGGTAGTTGAATTTATGGGTATCAATAAATTGAAATGTCTTGGTGATGCTGAAGTGATTTTCAAACAAGTTAGAAACCAATATCAAGTCAAGCACCCAAGTCTCAAACATTACCGAAGACATTTTTTTGGGATTGCATCAAGTCTTTTTATGTTTTCTCTATACAAGCTATTCCTTGTGAGAAAAATGAGAAAGATGATTCTTTTGCACTCTCGACTTCTTTAAGGACCTCGCACACATATTTTAAAAAGGAAAAATTGACTTTGAAGATGGTGTTCAGGTCAATGGTGATGAATAATGTCAATCACTGGTAGGTGTTCAATGATGAAAGTCATCTTCTCTCTTTCTTGGAGAAAAGAGATAACTTGAAAAATATCTTCTACGAAGGAAGTAATGCTTTGAATCATGAGTCTATTTTAGATGAAGACAAAGGAGAGATAGACAGAATGGATTCAAAAGGGGTCATCAGAATAAAGGGAAACAAGACCTCAAAAGGCATTGTGTCTGTTGAAGACTTGTTTGATATGAATGATAGGTTTATCAAGGAAAATGCAAAAGAATTCTCTTGATGTGTACTGCTGAATTAGAAAACGAGAATATTGGTACCCTAGTACAACCAAGGATGGTAAATATTGAAAGGTAATGTTCACTAGAGGAGAAAAGGAGTTTTGTCTCATTTTTGAGAAGATACTTCAATGTATTGGCTTATCTTATGACGAGCACAATTCTTTCAAACCGAGAGAGATGCATCACTCTATACCAATCAAGCCCAAAGCTAATCCTTTCACACAGAAACAATGACCGTATAACCATAATATTGTTGATACAATCAAAGAAGGGGTATTGAAAATGTTGAATATAAGAATATTTTTACCTATTCACCACTCCACATGGGTGGGAAATATTATTCTAATGTGGAAGAAGAACGAAGAAATAAGTATTTGTGTTGACTTCTAGAATTCAAATGAGGCTTCATTAAAAGACAACTACCCACTACCTATCATGGATCATATCCTACAAGGAGTCACTATGTTTGAGATGATTTTTTTGCTCAATGGATTCTCTGGCTATAACCAAATTGAGCTATTAAAAGAAGATAAACAGAAAAGTGAATTTTGTAACTCCATGTGACCCTTTTTCCTATAGTAGAATGTCATTTGGCCTTATTAATGTTTGAGTAACATTTCAAAGGGAAATGGATATTTCCTTCAAATATCTCAAGCAATGCATTTTCATCTACCTTTATGACCTTGCGGTATTCTCCAAAAGGTAGGGAGATCACTTGAGACAAATGGAGCAAGTGCTGATTAGGTGTCATCAACACAAGATTTATCAAAACCCTAAAAAGTACATCTTTGGTGTTACTGAAGGGAAACTCCTTGGTCACATCTTGAAAAAGGAAGGAGCCAAAATTGATCCCTAGAGGATAAAAGAAATTCAAGAACTCTCCTTTCCCACTAGAAAGAAATGAGTTCATTCATTCTTAGGTAAGGTAAAATTCCTCTGTCATTTTGTTCTAGATTTTTCTGAATTGACAAAGCACATCATAAGCATGACGAAGCCTCAAGGAAGTGTCAGGTGGAATAAGGAAGGAAAGGAAGCATTTGATATAATACATAAAGCAATTTCTAAGTCTCTTACCTTGGTATGTATGAAGTTTGACAAAGATTTAATTTTGTACTATTGTGCTTTGTAACATACTCTTTCGGCCATCTTAGTTCAGAAGAACGAAGACGGTATTAAAGCACTGATTTCCGTGGTCAAATAATTTAATACTTTTAGATTATATATCCTCAACTCAACTACACTATGGTAATGGTTATGGGGTCACCAATAAAATAAATCCTAACTCAATAAGATCCAAGATCTAAGAGAGGAAATTAGGTGGCCAATATCTAGGAGTATGACCTAGATATATGATCATCAAATCTAATTTGGGGAGATGGTTTGTGATATTTAATGGTTGAAGATGAGTCTCTCATGACTCAGAGTGAAGAAAAGGAGTGTTAATACTATGTATGTGTAAGTAAGGACTTGCCCCAAGTTATTTTTGTAAACACCACCAATGAGTGGTATTATGATATTGCATACTTTCTCACTTATGATGAGTTTCCAACACATCTTGACTACAAGAAAAAGTGGACTCTCAAACTGAAATCAGCCAGGTATGTCATCTATAATCATGTGCTATACAAGAGAGGGATTGATAGATGTTTCCTAAGGTGTGTTGATAAAGAGAAACAAGAATTTTTTTTGATAGCTTACAATGACCAAGCTTGTGGTGGACATTTATCCACCATGGTGACTACTTACACAATCCTCTGTATTAGGTATTATTGGCCTACATTGTTTGCATATGCTCAACAATGGGTTTCCAATTATGATATTTGTCAACAATTTTTAGGAAGACCACAACTTGCTACACTCCCTCTTTAACCAATGGTCATTGAGGAACCATTTCAACAGTGGGGATTATATTTAATTAGTGTTTTCAATCCTCACTTGAGTGCAGGTCATGCCTACATTCTCAAAACCAAAGACTACTTCACAAAATGGGTGGAGGCCATCCCAATCAAACAAGATAACACCCAAATGGTATGTAAATTAATCAAAGAGAACATCATTTTCCATTTTTAAATCCCTCAAAAGGTTGTGGTTGACAAAGCAACATACTTTTCATCAATGGAGATGACAAAGTTTTGTTATAGCTATGGGATCTCAATATCACATGCATCAGACTATTACCTACAAGGTAATGGTTAGGCCAAATATAGCAACAAGAATATTGTCACAATTATCCATATGGTGGTTGATCAAAATCAAAGGAATTGACAAAAAAAGCTTTACGATGCATTGTGGGTGGACAAGATTACTCCAAAAAAGAAAATTGAAATGTCACCATTCCATCTGCTCTATAGAACAAATGTTGAGATTCTATTCATAGTCTAATTTCCTTCTTTCCAATTGGTCAAGATAGTTGAAGATGGAAAATTCATGATTCTCTGGATAAGACAATTTTGTATCTTGAGAAACTCAATGAAGACAAGTTGAAAGTGGTTAACCAAATCAAGGAACGCCAGTTGAAAGTCAAGAAGATATTTGATAAAAAGGAAAAGTCAAGAGATTTCCAAATTTGTGATCTCATCTTATTATGGGATAAAAAGGATAGAGCCAAAGTAAAGTCATGGAAAATTTGATTCTTTGTGGCTAGGACCATTCTAGATTTGAGAATCTTGTGAGGAAAATAATTTCTATCTCTCATATCTAGATGACACCTATTTGGAATTACCTCATAGCAAGAAAGACTTGAAATGGTGTAAGAAGTGAAAGTGGGTTGTCCCCCGCATTTACCATAGGTGAATTCAGGTTGTGTGTTTCATTTTCCAATTTTGTGTGTTTTCTATGTCGAGTGTGGTGTGTTTCCTTTTGTTGTGTGTGTGTATTTGTTCATTCATATTTGTTCCTTATAATAAGATTCTATATAGACCAATGGATAAGGCACTAGTCTTCATTGTATATTGAGATTTTGGAGTTCATACTTATCATGTCCTCACTCATTTGATCTAGAACAAATCCCCAAGTGAGATCCAATAGTTGTTATGTTTTTTTGCAAGGGAAAAATTCAAACTTGAAACATGACAACTTAACTCCAATGTCAAAAAATTTGATTGAAAGCCTTCTTGAATACCTCTCTGGATCAGTCTACACTATGTTTAATTCCTATCCCAATCTTTCCGGTCCTCATATGTGTCATACAAACTTTCCCTAAGTTTTAAAACATGTTGACATGGTCATTTAGTTATTTTAGTAAAGTGCTTTCAATGGTGAAACCTATGGTAAGCCTAGAAAAGATATTTTTAGCATTTTTGAACAGGTCTGCATACTTCGGGACTGATCAAAAATAAAAAAACCATTCGGGAATGTTTTTGAAGAGTTTGGAGAGTGAAATAACTATTTAGGAATATTTAGGGAAGTTTCAGAGGTTTAGGAACAAGTGCTGTGAAAGTGGGTTTTTCAAGGTTAAGAACTTCCAGTCTAAAATGGTGCATGTGCTTCAACATATGATTCCGAGAGCTCCGTAAGGAGTTATGAGTCAAACAAGTATTAATTTTAAATATAATTCAACCCTTTACATGATGTAACTTTCACATTTTTCACAAGACTCAAATTCTTCTCAGGGCAGCTTAACTTCAGTAGACACACCTTACTGTCCCCAGAAAAATGGAGCTATTTGAGGGTGATTCAGGAATAGTTTTAACTTGAGAAAAATCCCATTGATATTGTAAGTTTATTAGGAGTCAAATTAAGAATCAAAAAAATATAATGGTTCATCAAAAAATACATCTTGGAGCTCCGTCAATGTCGTCAACAAGTCTCTCTCGAAAGGTACGTCTATCATACTTAGCCAATTTTTCAAGAGGGCACACATCACCTCCAGGTTGAGGCACATTTTTGTGTCCCTCCTATCCCTATCCCAAGGGGATAGATGGGAAAATAAAATACATGCCATCCCAACTTTTCCCTTTGGTCCTCCACATGCCCTTGCTAAGTACTTTATAGGGCTTATCTACCTTCCTCTAGCCCCTCTCGCCGTGCAATGCCATTGTGTGAATTGTCTTCACAAGGGCAAGGCACTTTTTTTTGTCCCTCGTATCCATATAGAAATAAGAAATAGGGAAAAATAAAATGTTCCCCACTCTCTCCATGGATTTAGTTTCTCATGAGATCAAGTTTGAGCTCCACATTTTGAATTTGCTAAAACAAACTCTTCCTTCTCACCTCCGCACCGAATCAAACCTCGCCACTTGTCATCACCACATGAGGGTGAATTTTTTTTCCCTAATATCCCTATCCCAAAGGGATAGATGAGACAATAAAATTCACTCCAATCCAACCCCTACCATGATTCCTCATGTGACCCAGTTTCAGCCCTCCGGTGTTAAGTGCTAGTTTTTTCCCCTTCCTTCATCGTGCAATCAAACGACGCCAATTGGCATACCCACATCAAAGAATTTTTTTTACCTCCTATACCTATCCCAAGAGGAAAAAGGGGACAAGAAAATTTTCTCCATTCTAATAATATTGAAAACCTAAAATTTAACTAAGTCTTTTTACCCTCTTCTTCTTGCTACTAGCTCTCCCGTGAGCCAAAAAACACTTTTGTGAGTTCTAAAAACATAAAATAACCTCTCCTCATCTCATTTTTTCAGCATAAATAAATTTTTTCAGATAAAAAAGTTCCAAGAACCTATAAATTATCCAAAAACTATATCAAAATTCCTCCATGGCTGCCATATCCACCAAAACAAGAAAAATTCGTATCTTCCAAATCTGTAATCCGCTTCCCTTGAAATTTTCATAGTTGCTCCTCATCTTAGGTGCTTACAAGAATACTGTAATAGTAGAGAAGATTATTACCTAATTTTTTCATGGCATAAAACCTTAGCTTCATGCCCTAGATGATTTTTTTTGAGTTTCCAAGCATTCCGACGGGTATATCAAAATGAAATATTTAGCACGTGGTCCTGGAATCAATCCCAATCCAGTGAAGACATTTTTGTTGCAATTAAAGGTAGATAAGTGTTGTTTCTAAAAATAGTAAGTATTTGGTGTCATCACTTACTAAAAATATAAACTTACCTAAAATAAAAATCTTCCTCATATCAATGCACTCAGTGAACAATGAATATGACAAACTAGACCTTTTTTTCCAAAAAGCAAAAAAATAGAAAAAAACCAAAAGCACAAAACAAATTTATAAAAAAAGAAACTATCAAAAATCACTAAGAAATATCAGTGAATGTATTCCTAGAATGTTAAGGGTTTTATAAAATTTAATTTAATTTAAAAAAGACTTTTTCCCAAAATAACAACTCCTGAACCCTAACTGCTAAAAATAGAAAGTATATGATTCAATTGTAGAAAGTTGTTGTCATCTTCATTTATGCTCATCTTGTTGATTTTTACAAGTATGAAGTTAAAATTTTCTAGTATTAAGCCTATTTGGCCCTAGTATCGGAATACCTAGGTGTGGGTGGCAGCGATCCTACTCATACGGACTTGGAAGATCTCAAGAATCGAATGATCGATGGTCCAAGAGAACCAGTGGAGGAAAAAGTGTTCACAAGTGGATTGTATGCTATATGTTTTGATCCTATATTGGTTCAAAAAATGGATTTGGTACTGGCATGTGATCATCATTACAAGCCAAAGATAAGAATCATATTGGTGGATGATAACTCAATTTTTGCGGTGCTCACTCCTAAAGAGATTTCTCAATGTATGCATATTCCAACATGGAACAAAACTGTGATCATCATGAAAGAATTTACATCAGGTGAATGGTACAACAAAAATCATATATTCAAGGCACAACATTGCGGTCCTAGTTAAAACATGGAATAAATCCATCTTGCATGCCAAAAGTTCTATCTTGAAGTGAATTTCATGAAGGATTTTTAGATGTAATCATCCTACTAAGCAGGGTGATGGGAAAAGAGGCAGCAAGGGATTTTCAGGATTGGATTGTTTATTTCATCCTTATTATCATTAAGGGTAAGTAGATGATTGAATGGGGGTGGATAATTAGTGATAACATCCATAAAAAATTGCTATATTTTATCAGCTACGAAGAAGTTTTCAATGACATCTTACTTGGTTTACACTCTCACGAGCACAAGACCATTCAGAGGACTGCCTCTCATTTAGAATATTTCTCAGAAGGATCCTACCTATGAGAAGTATTTGTAATTGAACCTAAAGGAAAGTAAACACAAATTTGTAAGATTAAACAATGTTTTCACTATGTTTGTCATACGGATGCTGGAGGGAAATCCTGAATCAAGGTTTTCTTCACAAGATGCTACTTTGATCAAGAGGTATGTTTCTTTATTCACACAGTTCTCAAAATTTTCATACATCAGAGTGTCCGGGTTTGATCTTGCTCCATGTAAACTTCCAAGGTGGTTGTGAAATAACTTTTTGTGTTGTAAATTATGGGTTTCCACCAATTCTCATGGGGCTATGCCCTTCCTTCTTTCGTATGTAGAGGCTCCAATTATTATATGTAATTATAATAATCCTATATAAATGTTGTGGGGTGGCCATAGGCCAGGGATCACACATGACCACTTCAATGGACCTATAACAAAGTACTTGTACAATATATAAGTGAGGAATTAACAACGATCAGGGATAATGGGAGAAATTATGAAAAGGAAGGTTATTGTTGTGAGTAGTAAACAACAAATTTCACACACAGTAATTAGAGTAGATCACCATTCAATTAGAGAAAGACAAAAATTAAGCATCTAGTGAGACTAATAAACTAGAGACACACAGTTCTTTAGGTTCATCCATCAAGGACACCAAGTTCCTTCTTGATCACCATACTTGCAAAGTTGCAAAAGAAAGAGAGTAGAGGAAAAACATAAATAAGGAACATGGAAGAATGTAGCTTTTATTTCTTTTTTTGGTAATACAAATCTAAACATCCATACCACACTCCATAATTGCTACCAAGAACTAAAATTCAGGATTTCAGGATCCTTTGGAATGGAGAAGCCATCCCAATATCCTTATGAATTACCTTCTAATCTACCCCCCACATGAATCTTCATGTTCCTATTCCACTTGTTACATTTAATTTTACCTTAGAAGAGATAAATTAAGTTCCTCTCTGATAATTTTGAGATATTACTTTGATAATTTACATATAATGTCACTTAATTAAATAGGAAAAAATACCATGATTGTGTACAATTAAGAATTAGAAGAAGGGTAGATAAGGGGAAGGGAAAGGGATTGAATAATGTGTTGAGGAATCTCCCTCTGATGTAGAAATTTTTGATCTGAGGCATGATGATCTCAGTTTCCTCCTCCTACCATATGCATGGATACCTCAGACTAAGTGTTTAAAAACACTGTTCTGAGATATTTTGATGTGATTTTAAGATGAACATGGGAACTACTCATGATGATGCATTTTTTATCTCATAATGAGAGTGAGGATCACTTTATTTCTCCTTAGGGTTTCACAATTGTATTTTACGATGCTCAAATCTCTAGATACTTTCATTCCTATCCCAGAAACTGCACTACAACATCTACAAATCTACCTTTACTGACTTGTGAGATGTGAGCTCCCGAAAGAAGAAAGGTGAGATCTTTCCTAAATCACTTGGCTTTACTAACTCAAGTATCTCCTTGATATCATTTGTCTCATCTCAACTAACTCAACCAGATCACCCCAACTAGCTCAGTCACCCAGATCACCTGGCGAGATGATGATGGTTTCCCTTGATAATCTTGGATTTCAATGGAGCCTCAAGTGAAGATCACTTATTTGAAGTTATTATCTTAAGAGTAAATTTGATGTTATCATAGCATAATAGTCATGTGACCCTTATGGTAAATGATGATATTTTTAATAGCTGACTCGATCAACCTAACTCACCTAACTCTCCCAGCTCACCAAGCTCAAATGAACCCGCTCACCGAGCTCAACTTAACTTCAGATTCTTCAAGGTTCCTGTGAAGAGTGATTTTACTCATTTGAGTTATGAAAAAACATTAAAAATATGTGAGGATGAAAAAAAGTAGAAATGTGAGTGAAAATGGAGTTGGATGCAACTTTTTGCATCCAAAATAGAGACTTTCTATTTTTGGTAGGTAGGACCAGGACCAGCTATTTTGGGGCATATAAACTATTTTGCTGAAATTTTACCTTCTAAATCTTCTGGAAAATTCCATTCTCTTGTATTGATGGTTCCTTTATAATTTCAGCAATTTTCTATTTTTAGAAAGTGATTTTTTGCTTTTTTGTTTTTTTGGCAAAATTGCCAATTTTGCCCTGCCTTCCATTTTACACTGTTTCTAGTTGTTATGAGTGATTAGAAATTGTAATTTGAGGTACTTAATATTTTTAGCATATGAAGGGAATTAACATATGATTTTTTATAAACTATAAAAAAAGACATCGATTTTCATCGAAAACATATTTTTCATATTCAGCTCCTTGTTACGATCTTGTGCTCCAAATTTCACTTTGTTCTGCCCACTAGAATGCTCGGAAATTGAAAAAGAATTTTTGGGAGTTATGGTTTTCCGGTATAAATCTATCATGGCAGGATCCTTTAATGGATTCACTAAGCTTTAGCTATCACATAAATTCTTTGGAGAAGAAAATTCAACTAAAACCCTTGGTATGATCGGTTTCTCAGTTCACTAGTAGTGAGAAAATATTCATTTTGCAATTGTGGATGCTATGGACTGATTCGAGAAACATGATGGTTTTTTTTTAGGTATTTTAATGCTTCATCACTTTAATGATGTATTATTTTTTGAACTAGGTGAGAAAGCACTTTAACAGTTTGTTGTTTTGAGTTTTCAAGCTACCGACAATCAAATTTACTCACGGCAATAGAAGCAACAACTAGGGCATCATTTAAGGTTTTTTAGATTGAGTGAGGAGAACATATTTGTGTCCCCTTTTTCCTCTTGATAATGTAAGACAAGTGGGACACAAAAATTTTCCCTCACTAGATGAGGACAAGTGTCAGTTAGAGGTGTAGTGTGAGGGAGATGGAGAAATTGCCACGACAATCAAATTTGTTCACGACAGTAGAAATAAATCTTGTTTTTTTAAATTAGGGTTTTTATTATTTGAAATGGATAGAATATTTTTGTTCCAATTTTACCTTGTCCCAAGGAGAAAATGGGTACAAAAAAATTATCCCTCATGCGGGCTTGATACTTGTCATTGCGTGATTGCACAATGTGGGAGCTAGAAATAAGCCAAATAAGCTCTCCAGAGTGATACAAATTGGTCACATGGAAAAAAAAGGGTAAAATATTGATGAGGGGTGAATTTTTATGTTCCCATTTTCCCCTTGGGACATGGAAAATAGGGACACAAAAATGTGCCTCAACATGGAGGTGACAAGTGTCCTCTTGCAAAATTGACTAACTACGAGAGCATACTTACGAGAGAGAGAAAATTGAAGATGAGGTTTCCAAACATTAAAAAAATATTTTATAATTGAAACTTATATTATTTTTACTCCCAATATCTTCCAAAGACAATGGGATGGTTCTCAAGTTCTAATTCTTCTAGAAACACCCTGAAATAGCTCATTTTGTCTTGGGACAACATGGTGTGTCTACATAGTTTGAGTTTCCCTAAGAGATACTTGAGTCTTGTGAAATATTTAATAATTAAATAATGTAGATAACTATTATATATTTTTAATTACCACTTTTTTTTCTCCCAGATCCTTACGGAGCTCCTGGAATCAACCGTGGAAGATCATGTACCTGTTTTGACTACTCGCTCCTTACACCTTATAAACATGAAGTTGCACTGTTTGTCCCCAAACCAAAAAAAAATTCCTAAAATTTCCTAAATAAGCTCCAACATGTTTTTATTTATTCAATATCACCTCTAAATGAGTTTTATCCTTTCATTCCATGTCAGGGGATGCACACTAGTCATGAGAAGGTCAAAATTGGCCTTTCTAGGCTTATTGAGAAAGTAGTTAGAAATACTTCACTAAATGATATTGTTGACCTTGTCATATCATTAAAAACACATGTACTTACTTGTTCATTATATTTAAAGTAATTAAAATATTAAAATTTACATGACATAACTGACAAACTGACAAGGGGAGGGTTTCTGGAAGACTCGGGAGAATTTTTTTCAATTTTGGCTAAATTGTCATGCTTGAAAGTTTGAAATTTTCATGTTGCAAATTTACATGAAAACACAAGGTATCTCAGAAATAATATCATGATGTTTAAGCTATATAGGAATATTTTTCACATCAATGGTAAGCTTAATAATCGAAATACGAAAAGTGTTTCATTCCTTATCTTCCTCAGGATCTTCTCTTACAAGAATTCTAATGATGCCTAGAACTTGGAAGTTGTCTTCCCTCCTCTACATATCTACTCATAAAATCCAAGGGCATATTTTCACATTTGAAGAAACTTGAAAACATCCCATCTTCCTAATTTTTACCATGTTCTGCACATTTAGGACTATTGGGTAAATTGTTTAGATGATTTTGAAGTTAGGGAATGTGATCATATGAGGATGAAAGCTGGACATATGAAAAGATTCATGTTTGATTGGTACGGGGATGGAATTAAGGATGATGGCATTGGAATGTATGATTTTGAGTATCAAGCTTTGAAAGTCTCACCCCTCCCATAAGTTTCTTGGAGCATCCATGAATCATGGGACATAAGTGAGTGAACTGAAGCGATAGTCCAAAGATCTAGGGAATGGTTCAAAAATAAGAAAGATACCCTCATCGAATTAAGAGGTTTCACAACTCTCAAAAGATAAAAATCCCAACTTTATTCTTTATGAGAAAATGAGAAAAATTCAAGCTCTACTCACTCAAGAGAGCACTCAAAAAGGAATTAGGTGGAATCTGAGGCTCCACACTATAGGAGATTGCATAAAAAGAGAAAAAAAACACAAGATCATATTAAAGTTTTAGAACAGGGAAAAATTGACCCAACTCATCCATCAATCCCTCAATGGTATCAAAGTATTTCCTCCTCTAAAGTTTCACTAGCTCCACCAATGTAATATGTCTTATCCAACTCAAATACAAAAAAACAACAATCATGCCTAATGTCAAGCCCGAAGCAGCTGAATTGTTCCCATGGGTGCAGAAAATGATAGGAGGAGAGACCTACAAAGTTCAACAAATGGTGGTTCTGGAATTCCAAGCCATATCCATGATGGTTCAAATGAAGAAAGGAAAGTTGGCCCAAGTTGATCCACACTTCTTTAGTGGTGTTTAAGGAAATGGGTACGTGGAGGTAGTCTGTCCTAAGTTAATCAAGACTGTTGGTGAGATGAATTTGTCTAAATACAAAATGAGAACCATTCCTCTAGGACGGGAAATAAATGAGGGAGATTCCCACTTGTTCAATTAATCATCCGCTTGTCTTCTTACGAGAAATGATGAGTATAAAGATAAAATGAAATAACTTTAAGGCCATGTAAGAACCTTCACCTCGTATGTGCAAACCTTCATGGATCCAAATGTCATTTTGTCTCTTCCAACTGAGGAAACTCCCATTTGTAGCTTTGATATGAAATCCTCAGAAATACTTAAGGCTTAATGTAATGTCCCCAAATGGGACACGTTCATCCCCAGTTGGATTTTTAGTAAATCCAAAATCGAAATCCAACTTATAAAATAGCTATGACATTTTCTAAGACGCAAATCTGAATTTTAATGGAAAAATGTGACTAGGGTTAGGTGAAAAACCCAAATAATTCAGCAAATATACTTAAATCTTTACACTCAAAACTGAATTATTTATTTAATAAGGCCATCATATGAAAGAATAATCAGATTTATGATGCAAAAAAATCTGAAATAATTTTATTTAAATCTACAGAAAAGCTATCCATAAACACAACTGAAACAATACTTTTAAGCCTGCAAAAAAATGTAGAAAATAGGAGAATTTGGTATCTTATAAGGGAAAATAACAGCAGCTCCAAAAAAACCATATATCACCTTGAATCATTCCCAAAGTTAGTAGTTATACATGAAATAAGGGCATACAATATAATGATAATATTCTCTTTCAAAACCTTGGCAAAAATCTACAAATATTCTTCATTCCACAGCCGGAAATAAACTGAAAATCTTTGCTAGCATAATGGAAACCCCATTGGTAGAGAATCCCCTTGATCTCTTGGAGGTTTTTCATCCTCGAGAGGGTATTTCTAAAGGGTTTCATCCTTAAAAATAATTTTCGTAAATACCAAAGCTTTAGATAAAAATAAAAAATTATAAAATGATCATGTTTGTCTACAAATGAAACTCGACTTGCCTAAATAGAGCTTGTGACCCAAAATGGCCACTCATGAAATCCAATCACATTTATCTTCAATAAATGCCTTTTTTCCCCCCACTTTTATTCCTAATGCAAGTCACATTTTCCTAGAGAGAATAACTTTGGCCCATGTGCTTTTTCTATGTTACCTTTTATCCCATTTCTTTTTGCTTCCTAAGCAAGTCACACTTTTCCATGGATAATACATTTTTACTAATTTCTTTTACCCTTTTGTTTAATTTTTCTATCTCAATTTATGATTAAGTCCATAATAATTTATTATAAGTGATTTTATAATATTTTATTTATTTTTTAGCACTTTATAATAAAATATTATAGCTTAAGTCACCCTTATTTGTATTCCTTAGCCGTCGAGTAGAAAAAATAGGCTATGGGTCTTCATCATGATTATCGTAGGAAGTGGGACATTTCATTCCTCCCTTCCCAAGATTTTTTTCCCTCAAGCAATTCTGAACTCTTTTGTCTAAGTTTCATACACAATAGAAAAAACATGTTGAAATGTTTCAATATCCTGGCACATGTACCTGTTAGATGAGCTAAAACTTGCCACCACATTTCATTAACAAGTTTCTCATATACACATGGTTGTACCCAAGGAATTACATAATGAAAATTTCTGATTTTATCATCTATATCATCACTATTTTCAACAAAAATCTGAATATACAACATATATGACATTATTTCACTAATATCATACCTTATCGAGTCACCATGGTTCAAAAAAGGATGAATTTCTTCACAAATCAGTTGCTGAAATGTTGTGTTCCTTCATCAATCATCTCTTGTGAAATCTTCCCTTCTTGGACAACTACAATCATACTCTTGGCTTCCATTCTTCGAGGAAATCCCTTCCTCATACCTTACAAAACAATTTCCTTATCTTGCACTTTGAATTTCAGATCATGATTTGATAGTTTTGATTGAAATCACCCAAGTATTAAATCCATTGCACACTAAGAACTAAATCCAACCCACCAATGCCAACAATTTAGTTCTTGGTGTGCAATGGCTTCAATCCTTGGGTGATTTCAATCAAAACTATCAAACCATGGAGATGAAATTCAAAGTGAAAGATAAGGAAATTGTTTTGTAAGGTATGAGGAAAGGATTTCCTCAAAGAATGGTAACCAAGAGTATGATTGGAGTTATCCAAGAAGGATAGAATTCACAAAAGATGTTTGATGAAGGAACACAACATTGTAGAAACTGATTTGTGAATAAATTCAGCCTTTTGTGAACCATAGTGACTTAATAAGGTATGATACCATTGAAATAATGTCATATATGATGTGTATTCAATTTTTTGTTGAAAAGAGTGATAATCTAGATTATTAAATCTGAAATTTGTATTATGTAATGCCTTGGCTATAAACATGTGTATATAAGCAACTTGGTAATGAAATGTGGTGGCAATTTTTCGCTCATATAATAGGTATAGGTGCCAAGATCTTGAAACATTTAAACATGTTTTGTCAATTATGCATGGAACTTAGAAAAAAAAGTTTAGAATTGCTCGAGGGAAAACAAACTTGGGAACAGATGACTGAAATGTCCCACTTCCTAGGATAATCATGACAAAGAACCTTAGCCTATTTTTTCTACCCAACGACTAAGGAATACAAATAAGGGTGACTTAAGTTATAATATTTTATTAAAAAGTGCTAAAAAATAAATAAAATATTATAAACGAACTTATAATAAATTATTATGAACTTAATCATAAATTAAGATAGACAAATTAAACAAAAGGGTGAATTCACTTAGTAAAAATGTATTATCCATGGAAAAGTGTGATTACTTAAGGAGAAAAAAGAAATGTGAAAAAAGGCAACATAGAAAAAGCATATGGGCCAAAGTTATTCCCTCTAGAAAAATGTGAGTTGAATTAGGAAGAAAAGTCGAGGGGAAAAATGCATTTAATGAAGAGAAAGGTGATTGGCTTTAATGAGTGGCCATTTTGGGTCACAAGCTCTATTTAGGCAATTCAAATTGCCTTTGTAGACACATTTGATTATTTTCTAATTTCAAATTTTTTTCTGAAGCTTTGAGCTTTGCCAACATTATTTCTAAGGATGAAACCCTTTATAAATACCCTCTTGAGGATGAAAACCCTCCAAGAGATTAAGGGGATTCTCCACCACTAGGGTTTCCATTGTGCTAGCAAAGATTTTCAGTTTATTTCTAGTTGTGGAATGAAGAAGATTTGTAGATTTTTACCAAGGGCTTGAAAGAGAATATTGTCATTATATTATATG
Organism: Taxus chinensis; assembly: GCA_019776745.2. Taxonomy (NCBI): domain Eukaryota; kingdom Viridiplantae; phylum Streptophyta; class Pinopsida; order Cupressales; family Taxaceae; genus Taxus; species Taxus chinensis. Next base: position 608,841,750 of record CM034150.1, read on the forward strand.
CCCTTATCTCATGTATAATGACTACCTTTTAGAATGATTTAGGGTGATCTAGGGATGCTCTTAGCTGTTGTTATTTTCACTGATTTTGAGAAACCAGATTCTCTTATTTTCTGCATTTTTTTAGGCTTCGAAGTATTGTTTCAAATATGTTTATGGATAACTTGTCTGCATATTTAAATAAAATTATTTCATACTTATTTGCATCATAAATATTTGAGTATATTAGCTGAATGTTTTGGGTTTTTCACCTAACCCTAGTCACATTTTTCCATTAAAACTCAGATCTACATCTTAGAAAATTTGACATCCATTTTATAAGTTGCATTTAGAGTTTTGATTTACTAAAAAACCAACTAGGGTTCAAAGAGTCCCATTTTGGGACATTACACTTCATGATGCAGGGTAGGGAAAATGATAAGTGGGTAAGCAAGGTTCTTTAAAAAGATAAGATGTTGCTTCCTAAGATTATTTCATTGTATGAGTACGTGATTACAACTGCCACAAAGGTAAGGATGACAAGAGACAAAATTTAAAAAGGGAATGAACAATGGGACCAGGTGTTTCCATTGGTGGTGGAAATGGGGAAATTCAACTCTTCTATACTAGTGAGCGTAAAAGCATTCAATTCTGCACCTAAAGACTTGTCTCAAGTTTGGGCTATAACTCTTGTTGCTTGGTACGAGATGATAAATGTGCTCTTGATAAATTATAATTGTTTGAGGAACGTACTTCAAATATACAAGAAGATATCAATATGAAGGTACAAACACTTGGAGTGCCCACATTGGATGAAAACACTTTAGTGGATGATCTAGTGAAACACTTTGAAGAGATTATCAAGAAGGAGGATGGGGTTCCATTTTCTTTCAATGAAGACACACCGGATTCTCTTTCTAAGATAAGGGCTATTATATCCAACACAATGAAGGAGTATCGGGAAAATAGTACCAAAGATAATTGGCTTAAAGCTTTGATTTTTGTACACATTCCCTAAGCTGAGAAGATTGTGCCTATAGTGGCTCAATATAGTAAGGAATTCAAAGGGAATGAGATATTTCTAGAAGCACACTCCAAGAGCACATAATAAAGTGAATCTACATCGACAATTGCATCATCCTCATATGAGTATATATCTTCTCTCCTTTTTCTCTTCCCCCCCTTCCTCTCTTCCATCATGTTCTATTCCTTCGTTGCGGGGTTTAATTTTTGTATTATTCATTAAAATGTAATCTATAGTTGTACTATGTAATGAGTTTCCTCCAATTAATAAAAAGGGACTCAAATTATTTCCTTGGAATATGAAAGGTCACATGTTGTAAAGGTTAGCAGAAATTCATGCAGGGGTAGGTGAAGAGTCATTTTGAGAAACTATATATTGTAATGACTTCCTCATTTCAAGGGGTTGTCAATTTTGTGAGTTCATGAGTAGATAGCTAAAAATAAAAATAAAATATATCACTTATTCTATTTTCCCTTTCATATGTTTCCTCTCTCTCATTTGCAACTTTGTGAAGATGTCAATCTTGTATGACCAAGAAGAGTGTAAAATATTTTGATGAATGAATGAATGCAATTTTATTTTCATGGTTCATTTTGTCTTGTCATAATTAGTGACATTTATTTTCCATATAATTGTTTGTTGATAAAATTTGGTTGATAATTGTAAGAATTTGATTCATCCTACTTGCAACATTAACCCCTCTCTTAATTTCCCACTCCCACAATCTCACCTTCTTTGCAAAATTTTCCCTTGCATGAGGTGAAAGAATTTTCCACGGGTGTAATAAAGTGTGCCTGTTAGATCCCCAACCTATTGGATAACCACAACTTTATTTTTATTTACATACAATAAAGGGAGCCTCCCCTTTGCCAACTAGGAGGGGCTTACTCCTAGAGCATTGGTGAAAGTCAACTAATTTTTTCCTAACGAAAAATTATTTTGCCAACATAATTCAAAATAGAGATAAAAGTTCTAAATTTTTCATGTATGTTGATCTAAATAATAAAATACAACAACTTATCATAAAATAATTGACACTTACAACCATCTAGTTGTATTTCAATATTATTAATTTTAGAAAAGTAATTAAATATCTTTTCATCTCCTTTCATTGGAGTTATGAAAAAATTCCATGATTAGCTTAATGATCTTAGAAAGGTGGATGCCTTCATGCATAGTTTTGTAAATTGATTTCATGCATTAGCTGGAGACTCCATATGTCCTATATGAAACAAGAAACCATATTTTAATACTTTACAACATGATATACATGGCCACTTGTGTTAGGAATATCCTAACTATTAGTGTTGCATTATTTTATTTGTGTGTAATCATTATTTAAGTTATTATATTTTGTTATATAGTTGTTATATAAAACAATAGACAAAAACTATTTGTTAGTGAGTTTTAACCACTAACGTATATGATGTGTGGGAGAGATTCGTGGGAGAAGTAGTTAAGGCTACCTCCTAAAATATAGGAATTATATGTGTGTAAAAGTATTATGTATGGAATAATTAATTAAGATTGTTTGTGTAAATCTGTCTCTTTTATCTGGTTCTCTTTCATCTGGCATCAGAGCGATTCATGGTCTTGTTCATGTAATTAATGAGAGTCTCAAGAGATTAGATTCACATTCTTCCACATGCATTTCCAGCTCACTGCTACTCAACCTGTTCCTGCGTTTCGATATTGTATGTGTTCCTAACTCGGCCAAATGTTTTGTATTCTTTGAGTATTTTCTAGTTTTTCTCTATGCACAAATCTCTACATGTTTTTCATTATTATTTTCTGACTTGGCATTTGTCTGTGATATCATTACATCATTCATAGAATTTTTTTTGGATCACCTAAAATATACCATGTTAGAAAGAATCGTGCTCCATCCACGTTTAGCTACTCGCCTTGATCTCTGGAACACAGTAACTCAGTCACTATAAATGATATTTTCTAGGTTTTGATCATCTCTGTTTCACTATCGTATATCTCAAATAGTTATAAAAATCCATCCATACATATTTTTTTGGTTCTCAGTCAAATTTTTATGTGTTTTTGTCATTTATAAAGTTTGTAGTAATGTATCATCAGTGCACACATTTTCCATTTTTGTATAAGATTGTCTCTGTTAAGAATTTTTTTATTACCAGTCAAGTAATATATATTTTTCCACCATGTCATGAAGTGTTCCATAAGATTTCAAGATATTGTAGCAAGATTGTGCTTTCAAGGAAGAAGAAAAATATTATCAACTCATATATACATTTCCATGTGTTCTTCATCTTGTTTGTGCTTATCTATGATTGAAAGGGTGTCTGTGTGCACATTGAAATGTCTTGAGGTTTCTACCTAGTTTCACCTGTTGCGTTGCATTGGATATAACTTAATTCATTTCATTGGTATTATAAGCTGGGAATTCAACCACTTTACATCAAGCTCTCACCAACTGTCATAATCTAAGGAGAATAGGATAATCTACTTATTTCATGCATACGAAGATTTGAACTTCAATTTTTTTTTCCAAATGAATGTCACCATGCCACCATCCACTCTTCATGCCATGTAATAAGTCACGTGTCTTAAGATTTTTTATTCATTAGATCATTAATTTATCTTATTGACTTAGGTTTCTAATTAGTTTAGATTACAAATAAAGTATTTAGTTTCCATTAATATTAATGTGTGATTATTAGTTATAGGTCTGTTCTATTATCTCAATCAACTAGTAACATATATTATGATAATAATTTTTTGGCTATATTATAAGAATGAGTTAAATCTAATAGTCGATATGAATTTTGTATGATGGTTTAAAGTTTGTTTTTTAAATTTATTAGTCATTGTAAAATTCAGTAAAATCCAAAGTCCGTATATGTCATAATTGTCAGTCTTCTTGTCAGTCAATTACATTGTTAATTGTAAAACTCTAAAAGTGAGTTATGTTATTAGTTTTTTCATTGTTCAAATACATTATTTATTGTAAAATATTTAAATTCATACAGGTGATTTAAGGATTTTTTAATAGTCATTTTGTAAGTTATCATCATGAGTCAGAGTCAAAATATTGCCAAATTTTTTTTTGCCTCACGGGCACATTATCGTTGGAACGTGACATCCAATATGTAAACTTGAGCTTCATATTCACATTCCGTGTAGTTAGCAGAATTTCACCAAAGACTGGAGGCATCAGAGGTAGGATTTCAATCAACGACCTCTCATTAGTCACCAACGATAGGGCCAAACATATGGTTAGGTGGCATATTTTGTTTGAGTTGTGTGTGTTGAGTGTGGAGCTTAATTGCTTCACAAGAAGCTTGATTTTACATGTTACTGGTTTTGACAGTGATCAAAATTAGTCAGGAGGTAACCGACATCTGTTAAGAAGTGACCAACATCAGTCAAGTAGGGACCAACATTGGTCAGGTAGGGACCAACATCAATCACCTATGCGGCGGTGCTTTGTTCTTTAAATGAGAATTAGAATAAATCTCTTGCTTTAAAGATAATTTATTAATTGTAAAATCATAGTTAGTTTCCGAGAATAGTTATATATTCATGTATGCATTATATAAGGGTATGAGAGAAGAAAATAATAATTGTTTTGCATGTTAGTTTTCTTGGTGAGCAAGAAAGAGTAGATGACTGAGGGAAAACATTGAACATCTTGTGAGGTGTTGGAAGACAAAAGATCTTCATTTTATTTTCTATGTAAAGTACTAAATAATAATATTGGCCTTTTCTTGGTGGACGTAGCCCACACTGGGTGAACAATGTTAAATCTGGTGTTATCTTTCTCTTGTTTATTTTATCTTCTGGTTTATTTCCGCATTCATTTCTTGTATTATTTATTTGATAATAGATTTGTGCAAATTTGTTATATGGTTTAACCCCAACATTTGGTATCAGAGATTTGTTTGGAGGTTTTGTGTGTTGATAGGATTTACTCACAAAGGGTTTTCTGATTGAGTGGGAGAAAAGCGATGACAAAAGATAGTAAATACCGAGTTGAGAAATTTGACAGTTGTAATTATCAACTATAGAAGATGCAGGTGGAGAATTATTTGTTTTATAAATATCTATACTTACCGTTGGATGAGTATGGACATCTAGACACGATGGATGATGAAGAATGGAAGGTTCTTGATAGAAAGGATCTGGGATCTATAAGATTGAGTATAAAAGCATCGGTAGCTTTGAATTTTACAGATGCAAAAACTACGGTAGAGATGATGAAATCTTTAGAAAATTTGTATGAAACTCCCAGTGCTTCGAATAAGGTTTATTTGATGAAAACATTGTTTAATTCTAAGATGCAAGAAGGTGGATCTATATCTAATCATTTGAATGATTTCCCGTCTATTGTAAATCAATTAAAATTAGTAGAAATTTCATTTGATGATGAAGTGAAATAAATTTTATTCTTATGCTCTTTGCTAGATAGTTGGGATAACTTGGTAATGGTTGTTTGTAATACAATGAATGCTTTTAAAGTTTTGAAATTCGATGATGTGGTTAGTTTTGATGCTTCTAAATCTTAGGAGAAACATCATCTAGAAATGCTTTAACTATATAAAGTAGGGGAAGATATAAGGAGAGATCATCAAAGAGAAAGAAGAATGGGAGATCAAAGTCAATACATGTCAGATTTAGATCCATGTACAAATATTTACTTTGCTGGAATTATGGAAAGAGAGGACAAATAAAGAAGGAGCATTCATCCAAGGAAAACAAAGAGAATACATCAGACAAAGGTAAATAAAAAGGTAAAGAGGAAAAAATTGCAAGTGAGGTAAAGCAAGATGCCCTTATTCTCTCCTTGGATAATAAATTAGAATCTTGGATTTTAGATTTTGGTGTTTCTTTCCATATTACCGCTAATAAGGGTTATTTCAGAAATTATGTCTAGGGTGATTTTGGACAAGTTTATTTAGGAGATGATGAGCCATGTAATATTACTGGTAAAGGTGATTTTTATCTAAAGTTACAATATGGAAATCCATGGGTATTGAAAGACGTGAGGCATGTACCAAACCTTAAGAGAAATCTAATATCTGGAGGGAAACTAGGTGAATTTAGATGCGTGGTTACATCCACAACCGACTCTTGGAAGGTTACCAAGGCATATATTGTTGTGGTAAGAGGTAAGAAGGTAGAAACTTTATATCGGTCTACCTATGTTACGGATACCTTTTCTATGCTATCTACTACCGATTCAGATGCAACCATGTGGCATAATTGGCTAGGCCATATGAGTGAAAAAGGAATGCAGATCTTAAAGTCTAAGTGTAAGTTATAAGATTTGAAACAATTGTATCTTGAATTTTATGAGAATTTCATATTTGGAAAGTAGAAGAGATTGAGATTTCTCAAGGTTGGGTCGATAAAGAAAGAGAAAAAATTGGAGCTTGTACACTCAGATGTGTGGGGACTAGCTCTAGTAGCTTCTATTAGAGGATCCCAATATTATGTGACTTTTATTGTTGATGCCATAAGGAAGGTATGGATCTATTGTATTAAGCGTAAATATAATTTTTTGAGACTTTTAAAAGGTGGAAAGCTCTTGTAGAAAATGAAACAAACTTAAAATTGAAGTTCCTTAGATATGAAAATGGTGGTGAGTACTGCAACAAGGATTTCAATGATTGTTGTAAAGAGAATGGAATACAAAGAGAAAGAACGGTTCTTAGAAATCCACAAGAAAATGGATTTGTAGAAATAATGAATACAAAAATCATGGAACATGCTAGAAACATGAGGATACATGCCAAATTTCCTTCAAAGTTTTGGGCAGAAGCAGTGGATACAAAAATGTACTTGATCAATTGTTGGCCTTTAACAACAGTAGATGGTGGAATACCAGAAGAAGCTTAGTCTGGAAAAGAGGTAGATTTTTCTTTTCTTAGAGTTTTGGCTTAGAAACTTTTGTGCATGTTGATAGGGAAAATAAGAATAAGTTGAAGGGTAAGTACAACAAGTTGGGGGACAAAAAAGGGGTCATAAGTGGACGTCATATTGCAAATAACAACATAATATCAACTTGTAGTGATTATTAGCAATGCATACACTCAAAATTAGAAAAAATTATATCAATATGAATCATAGCATCTAGAATCTAGTTTCTAAACTACTAATTTTATTAAAAATGGACAAGTTTAGCTATATTAAACACTCAAAATTCAATGACTTGGAATTTTTTTTAAAACGCCTATAAGATTGTAGTCCGTTTACCCGCGATTTGAGTGAACAAAAATCGATATATATATTTTTCCTTTGGTGAGAATTTATATGTCGTTATCTATATCTTGGGATAGATTTTATTTTGTATTTTTTTAGCAATATTTTATTTTTTATGATTTTTTATGTGAAAGTGGTTTGAAAACATAAAGAAAATAGAGCACTTTCTGTTTGCCCGCCATAACTTTATCAAAAATATTGAAATCAAATAATTTTTTTTTTGAACATGTATATAATTTCACCACGATTGGGATGGTATAAGTTTTATCACATTCTGATAAGTGAAACAAAATTTGTAGTCTTAAATGTAGACATAAACATTCATGGGAAAAAGTGTCTTAAAGACCTACTATTAGTACAAAAATATAAAATGATATTTATCCTATTCTATTCACTTTAAAATCAATATTTCTACAAAGCTAATAGTCTCCCCTTCACGATGGTACCATTTTTATGACATATTTTTTAATTTTTAGCATGGTTCAAGTCTGCAGAAGACTAAATTTGATGTTTTGTTGTTTTTGATGTAAAATTCAGAATTTCATGTCCACTTAATTGTCCCCCAACTTGTTGCACTTACCTTGAATGTTAAATCCAAGAGATGTAATTTAATTGGTTATGGCTCTAGTGATTTCGGATATCGATTTTGGGATTTAGAAGATTTTAAGATTATTAGGAGTCGTGACGTTGATTGGAATGAAAAAAGAATGTACATGGATTAGGTTTTGGTGCCTAAACATGAACAGGTTGAGGAAATTTTGAAAGAAAATAAACTTTCAGACCTAAAATAGACATCCACAGACACTGATGCTAGGTCTATAGAAACTAATGTTGGTCAGGCTAACTAGCATCAGTAGACATGATCAGGTTCAGTTTAGACAGCCAGTGGAACCTGTGTCGATACTCCTAGAACTGATGTCGGTAAGGGAACCGCACTGGGTCGAAAGACAAAGGAATCGCGGTCAATTACATAACTATGGTTGGTTACAGGTGACCAGCGTCAGTCACTGACAGATATTGGCATGAATGTGCAACATGCACAAAATGAGCCCCAAACACCCCAGATCTCAATGAGAAGGTCACAAAGAGTAAGTAGACCTATAAAGAGATTTCCACCTTCCTTTTCTTATTTATTATTGACTGATAGTGATCAACCAGAAAAATTTGAAGAAGAAATGAAGGTAAATACCCATAAATAGTGGGAGCATGGCATGGATGAGGAGATGGACTCCTTGGAACAAAATTAGACATGGGATTTGGTCAAGTTGCTAGCAGGTAATAAAGGACTGCAAAACAAATGGGTTTACAAAATCAAGAAAGAAGAGGGTGGACTAAAAAGGTACAAGGCGACGCTTGTGGTAAAGGGATTTACACAGAAAGCATATATTGACTTTGATGATATTTTTTCTCCTATAGTTAAGATGAATTTTATTCGTATTGTTCTAAGTTTTTTTATTATTATTAGCAAATAGTTTTTTGAAAGGGACTATACCCTTGTGTACAAAAGAAGGCCTAGGAGCCAGAATAGGATTTAAAACCATAAAAAGAAGGATCAGAATCCAAGTGTGACAATGAAGCCCAAAGTAGCCAAAAACCAGCTACCCCATCAAGTCAAAACAACAAAAACTCTGCAAAAAAGTAGCAAAAAGACCGCAAAAAAATAGCAAAAAAACAAACAAGAGCAGCTAAAGCATCTACAACTATTTCTTGGCAGCTTTGTTGATGCTGGCTTTGACGTTCATCTAGGATTTGAACATTCCCAAAGTTGTCATGTGGGTAGCGTCAGTCTTATCCAGCTGATCAATGGTCCTTTTGCTTTCCTTATCAGTGCCCCAAAGCATTGCCGAAACTCCGTTGAGATTGGAGACACTTCGGACATGCTGCTCAATGAACTCCTCAATCGCACTAAAAATGGCCATATTGTAATCATGCCGAGTTTTGGCCTTCCCTAAATGGGAGTCTAAGGAGTTCAGCTTCTTGTATATATCTTCAATCTGGCTGTTATCAATAATCACTTCCTCCTCCTCCTTCTCTTACCTTTCTGTTTTTCCAAGTTCTTAACCTCATCCTTCAACAGCTTCATATCAGCTTCTAAGGCTTCCAACCTTTGTGTAGAGCTCTCCATATGCACATCTCGGGGACTAGCACTATTAATATTCAGGAGGTCATGTGCAATTTCAATTTCATGAGGACCCTTCCCCACAGCAAGAGTATCGAGGTTAAGCCTTCTAGAGGACCTGGTGACCGGCCTGGCCGAGGTGGAAGCGAAGGGGGGGGCGGAGGTAGTAGTAGGGGGAATGGAAGATGAAGCCTGGATGGCTGGCAGGGGGGTGACAACAGCGGTGGTGGGGGAAAAGGGTGGAGAAATGGGGCTAGCAGCAGCAGAACCCGACAGAGGGGGAATTGAGCTAGGGGAGGAAGGGAGACCATGATACCAAAGAAGACAAAATTTATGCAGTAGAAAAATAAGCCCCTGGTGCAAAGGAACCGTCCGGGTATGCTTTTGAAACTCCAAAATGGAGTGCTCAAGAGAGTTTAGCAAATAATGGGGGAAACAAACCATGCGATTCCTGCGGAAGTGGTTGAGAAAGATTTGTTCTAAGTTTAGTTTAATTGCAACAGAAGATTTGCATTTAGAACAACTTGATGTTAGGACAACTTTTCTTCATGGTGATTTGGAGAAAGATATTTATATGTAACAACCGTTTGGTTATGAAGTCAAGGGTAAGGAGAAACTTGTGTACAAATTAAAAAAGAGCCTATATGGGCTCAAGCAAGCTCCAAGGAAATAGTATTTGAGATTTGACAGTTTTATGCATGAGCATGGTTATATGAGATGAGAATCTGACCATTGTGATTATTTTAAGAAGCTTGAAAATGGGAGCTATGTTATTTTGTTACTGTATGTGGATGATATGTTGATTATAGGATCTAGTATGTAGGACATTGGTAAACTTAAAGAAAGGTTAACTCACACATTTACAATGAAGGATTTGGGAGTTGCTAAGAAAATCCTTGGCATGCAAATTCACCGAGACAGGAAAAACAAGAGGTTGTATTTGTCTCAGGAAGCTTATATCAATAAGGTGTTGGAAAGCTTTAACATGCAAAATTCAAGACTTGTTAGTACACCTATGGCTGGAAACTTCAAATTGAGAAAATATCAGTGTCCTTCATAACACCAGGAGGTTGAGTACATGGCACATGTTCCCTATGCTTCAGCAGTAGGAAGTATTATGTATACCATGGTTTGTACTACGCCAAACATTACACAAGCAGTGGGAGTTGTGAGCAGATTTATGGCTATTCCAATTAAAGAACATTGAAAAGAAATCCAATGGATTCTCAAGTATTTAAGAGAGACATTCGGCATGGAGTTATGCTATTAAGGGTCAGATACTTCTTTATGTAGCTATGTTGATTTAGATATGGTTGTAGATTTGGATGGAAAGAGGAGCACGACTTGATATGTTTTCACAGTAGGTGGAACGATAGTTAGCTGGATTTCAAGATTACATAAGGTTGTGGATTTGTCTACTATAGAAGAAGAGTATGTTACAGCTACAAAATCTAGCAAGGCGATGATATGGATGAGCAGGTTCATGACATAGTTGGGTAAGGAGCAAGAGGATTGTAGATTATATAGTGATATTCAGAGCGGGATCCATCTGGAAAAGAACTCAGCATTTCATTCAAGAATGAAACACATTCAGTTGAGGTATCACTTCATATGACAGGTGTTGGACTATGGGCAGATGAAGTTAGAGAAAATCCATGATGATAACCCTGTGGATATGCTAACGAAGCCATTGGTAAGGGAGAAGTTGGAGATTCACTCCACTTTTGTTGGTCTTTGAGTTTGAGACTTGAAGAGGAAGAAACGGGCCAAGGAAAAGGAACCAAGGATGGTGATGCACAGTGCAATGTAGAAATTAATCTCCAAGTGGGATATTGTTGAGTTTGGAGCTTAATTGCTTCAAAAGAAGCTTTCTTTTACATGTTACTAGTTTTGATATGACCGACATCGGTCAAGAGGTAACCAGAATTGGTTAAGAAGTGACCACCATTAGTCACCTGTGCTATGGTGATTTGTTCTATAAATGAGAATTAGAATAAATATCTTGCTTTAAAGATGATTTATTGATTGTAAAATCATATTTAGTTTCCCATAATAGTTATATATGCATGTATGCATTGTATGAGGGTATGAGAGAAGAAAATAGCAATTTTTTTCATGTTGGTTTTCTTGGTGAGCAAGAAAGAGTAGTTGAGTGAGGGAAAAACATTGAACATCCTGTGAGGTGTTGGAAGACAACGGATCTTCATTGTATTTCCTATGTAAATAACTGAATAATAGTATTGGTCGTTTCTTTGTGGACATAGCCCACACTTGGTGAACCATGTTAAATCTGGTGTTATCTTTCTCTTGTTTATTTCCGCATTCATTGTTTGTATGCTTTATCTCATAATAGATTTGTGCAACATTGTTATATGGTATAACCCCACAACATGTTTGCTTCCAGTTGTGTGTTTCAAATTTATGTGTTCCTTTTATTCCTATTTGGCTTACGGAATAAGTGGAAATTTCACGTTAAGGGAGGGAACATGATCCAATTTTCCATTTCCAGTTTTCAATTTGTAATGTGTGAGAAGATTTTGAGCATATTTTCCTATGTTATTCCTTACAGTGGGATAATGATGAGGAATGATACTATTACTTGGCACATCATGATGTGGTTGTAGCTAAACCATTTCAAAACCTTCATTTATGGTTTGTGGTAAACCAATTGCAAAACCACCATTCTTGGTTTTTGTTAAACCATTCGTAAAACCATCACCTTGTGGTTTGTGTTACTCCAAACGTGAAACCACCATTTTTAGTTTTTGGTCAACCATTTGTAAAACCATTTGTCTTGTTTGTGATTATCTTGTGAAAATCATCAAATTATAAGCAGGTGCAAATACAAAGGTAGGTTTTCCCCATGTTCGCACTAAGGGGGGGGATGTTAGGAATATCCTAACTATTAGTGATCCATTAGTTTATTTCTGGGTAATCATTATTTAAGCTAGTATATTTTTATATGGTTGTTATGTAAAACAACATATAAGAACTATTTGTTAGTGAGTTTTAACCACTCACGTATATGATGTGTGGGAGAGATTTATGGGAGATGTAGTTAAGGATACCTCCTAAAATATAGGAATTATATGTCCTATATATATGTAAAAGTATAATTAATTAAGATTATTTCTATAAATCCATCTCTTTCATTTGGTTCTCTTTCAACTTGGGGTTTTTGGGAGAAGGAACACAAGCTTTCAGGGTTAGCTTGTCTCCTAATGGGTCATTTTTCAACACTACTAACTAAATCCCATAGGCTTCTAGCCATAAAGATGGATTTCAGCCTAACTCTCCAAATGTTATAATTAAAACTATTTAGTAATTGAGATTATCCCATTAAAATTTTAGATGAACTATCCATACTTTAAGAAAACTTAGAAAAATAGGGGGAAAATAGTGTTATGTAAAGCCGTATAACCATATCTACACAGAGATAACAATAATAATAAACAAAATTATATAATATCTTCTCTATTATTTTTCACATTTCATTCATACGGGACATATAAATATATATGAAATATCACTCCTACAAATGAGGAGTTTGTTCAACCTACTAACCCCCCAAATATCTATTTAGATGTGATTGTTACTCATGTAACAATGCACAACTCAAATTACATAAGTTGTTAAAACAAATTCAAACTAATATATATTATTGTTAATATAACAATAATATTATTAACTACTAACCATTTACAAGATAATAATTACTCACAAAATTATTATTTACTCATCACATGTGAACACTAACATAGATTTCCTAACATTCCCCCCCTTAATGTTTATGTGGGAGAAAATATAGTCACACTTCTTTTTCAGCTTCCTTGCCTCTACTCACTCATGATCTTGGACCTCTATATGAACCCATGTCCATCTAGTATGAACCCCTGTTCAAAAATAGGAACCCATGTTCCAGGTACGAGCCCCTGCTCATCCTCTTTAAGTATCATGATGCTGATTTTACTTTTGTGCTTTCATTTTCTTCACTATGTTTATACACTATGAGGTTACATAGCTCGATTTCATGCATAATGGAAATGGAATATTGTGTCATATTCCCCCCCACAATGTTAAATTCCCATTATTTAGAAAACACTGCAAAATAAGAACGCCACACTAAAAAACAAATACTGAAAAAACACACAAGTCACCAATGCTTTTGTGCGGCCCCGTCGTTGATGACTGACGAGAGGTCACTGATTGACCTCCAACCTCCTGTGTCTTCCATCCTCTGATGTATTTTATCTAGAATATATAGTCTTCAGAATGATACCCATTATCATTATTTGTTGATTCTTCTATATCATCCCATTCTTTGTCATCATCTGCCACGACATTCTCTTGTAGTTTTCCATCAAATAAATCTTACGCTCTTTTTCTATAGTTTATAGACAAATGACCAGATTCTTTACAATAGAAACAAGTGATATGTTTTCTAGTATCTTTGGAATGCAATCCTCAGTTAAAAGAGGATTTTTATCTGCTTTTAGTATGTGATCTATTTTTTCTGTACATTGCACTTTCTTCTGGTTCAATTTTCTTAGTCTGATTTTCTTCTTCTATTAGAGAAGAAATCATATCTTCCAAACTCATATTTACTTTACTCAATGTAAATAACATATTAGAATAGCTTGGAGGCATACTATTTAATGATAATAATTTTTGCATCATCATCTCCCACATCAATTTTTATTCCAACTAGTTGATTTAAAATAGAATGAAATTTACTTATGTGATCAACCATACTCTCACCTTTTTCCATCTTGAGCCTAAATAGTTTTTTCTTGAGTGTCACCGATGCGCTCCCTGTTTGAGATCCAAATAGCTTGTTCAACGTATTCCATATGAAATTTGAACTTTTTGATAAATCAATGTGATGCAAATAAGCATTAGACAGTCTAAGGCCAATAATTGCTATTGCTTTGTTATCCTTGCTTTCCCATTTGGTGGCTTCATCAACATCAATTGGTTTTGAAATATTACCTTCAGCAATTTCCCACAAGTCTTTATTGATCAAAAGTAATTGATTTTGCACTTTCCATGTGTGAAATTCTTTGCCATTGAATTTTTGCAATGGAATTTCCATTATGGGTGTCAAACTCAATCGAAAATGCACCCTTACAATAAACTTTTAAAAATTGAAAGTAAAAATTTAATTTCTAAAATAGATTTTTCCAACAACAGAAAGCATAGGATCAATGCAAAGAGCTAAAAAAAATACATTTAAAAAAAAAAAATGGCACCCCATTTTGAGTTACCAGCTGAAACTTATGTCACTTACAACTTATAAGTCCAACATCTTTCTGGACTCTTTCCAAAAATGGAAAGTTTTTTTTCTATCCAAAAATGGCAAAAAAATAAAAAGAACACACAGAGTTACTAGAATACACATGTAGACTGATCGCAGGTAGGATAAAGATATAATGCAATACAAAAGAACAATGATGAAATGCACAGGCAGAATGATCCAATATGCAAGACAATGCAAACAACATATCCACCTTACTAGGACGTGAAAATTGTGATGATCCCTATGATGGAATACATTTATTCAAATCCTCTCATCCTGGACTCCCTACTCTGATACCAAATAAAGTTGTGTAACCAGATCTACACCACAATTATATAATATTTTCTCTATTATTTCTCACATTTCATTCATACGTGACATACAAATATATATGAAATATCACTCCTACAAATGAGGAGTTTGTTCAACCTACTAACCCCCCAAATATCTATTTAGATGTGATTGTTACTCATGTAACAATGCACAACTCAAATTACATAAGTTGTTAAAGCAACTCCAAACTAATATATATATATATAATTAACTACTAACCATTTACAAGATAATAATTGCTCACGTAATTATTATTTACTCATCACATGTGAACACTAACATAGATTTCCTAACATTATGTGGGTTTTAGCAGTTGTAGAGATCTGCATCTAGAGTTCAATGGATTTAACAAAACATAGAGTTCCATGGAGTGAAGAAAACAAACTTCCGTAGAATTAAAACAAAGGAAAATTGTTTGCAACTCAATAAAACACTCTTAAACGAAGTATGAGAATCAAAAAAGGGAGGCTGCCAAACACAAAGAGCAAACTATAAGAGTAAGCATAATAAGATAAAAATTCCTCAAGATTGGAATCCATGGAACAAAGAAATAGTGTTCCATGGAAAAAAATGAATATTTGACCAACTCAATGAATAATTTCAAATAAGGTATGAAAAATTAGAAGATAAGCATCCAAGAAAGAAAAACATGTCGCACGGTGTCAGGCCAATGCTAGTGAGAAGTTATTCTATTCATTTAAACTATTCGCCAGTAGTTGTTTTTATTCCATTCCGTGACCCTCGTGGCCCCGAGCATCTTTTTTGATCAATCAGGAATATTGATATCATAGAGGAGACGCGAGGTAGAAGATAAGAATTTATAATATTTCCAGATTTGGAAGCTGTAGAACCAAGGATTATTGTTTTGTGGGTCTTAAAACTTTTAGTGTTCAACGGAAAAAGAAGGAAAAAATAGTTAAACATAGAACATAAAAAATCCACAAGACATAAATGTAGATAAATCTGAGAGACAAGGGATCGTGGAAAAATCTGTGCAACAAGGAAACATGCAAAAATCCGCAAGATAAGGAATGTACATGGAATAAAATATTTTTGTAAGACAAAAAAAGTTTGTAAAGAGAAAAGAAGGTTTCCATAACAATGTACTTCCACCAAGAAAAGATAAGTCTGCGAAGCAAAAGAAAATGAAAACAACTGTAGAACAAGGCCGTAAGCCACACAACAAAGTGTAATGTGGTAGAACAAGCCACAAATCCATTAAATAAAGTAGAATATTGTGTAAATAAAATAAAATTACATGAACAAGGTAGAAAGCAACAGAATAGGGCACAATATCGCGCAAAAAGTAGTAAAGTTGTAGAACAGAAATTATTCTACACACCAATCAGAAAGCATCAGAATGTTGTGAAATAAGGTAAAAGTATGTGAAGCAAGGAAGAAAGGTTGGACAATTGTATAAATGTTGCACAACACAAATAAATGATTTGTGCAAGAATAAAAATAAAGGAAGGCCTCATTTCATAATTTCAATCACACAAAAGGTTGTGGAAGATAGGAGTATAAGTAAAAACATAATTTGATCTTCCTCAACTATTTAAATAATATAAAACTTCCAAATTTAACTTATTTTCATAGGGGATTGGATTTTTGCACCTGTAGAGCTGAAAAAGAGATCACGCAACAATACTTAAGGTTTCTTGTGTCTTGAATTTTTTCCAGCGACTGGTCTTTAAACGAATATTCACCTACATAATAGATTTATCCTACACAACCATAAATATCTATCTTTGATACCATGTTAGGAAATACGGGGATAAATGATAAATATAAATTAGATATCCACCATCAATTTTCCAAGGATTATAGTTTATGATTTTATAAAAAATTATAATGAA
The DNA here is from genome assembly GCA_019776745.2 of Taxus chinensis. Lineage (NCBI taxonomy): Eukaryota > Viridiplantae > Streptophyta > Pinopsida > Cupressales > Taxaceae > Taxus > Taxus chinensis. The sequence continues at coordinate 608,858,585 of CM034150.1, forward strand.
TTAAACATAGATTGTGGATTTACATAGTGCATTACAATTTAATGTAAATATCCCATAACACATTACAAAGAAACATTGAACATGAGATTTAAGTGGGAAAAACTTTTGGTAAAAAACCCACTAAAAATTATCACTAATCTTTTTTAAGAATTGAATTTCACCCAAAACTCCCACTATTTCCAGCGAATCCCTTGCAGTTACATGCTAACAAGGAATTACAAATTGTCACTAACATTTGCTCATGTGTAGTATCAAGCTTGCATCATTCACATCATGTTTTATGATTATGATCTCATATAGCTTGCATCATGCATTATGATGTGTGTGTGTGTGTGTGTGTGTGTGTGTGTGTGTGTGTGTGTGTGTGTGTGTGTGTGTGTGTGTGTGTGTGTGTGTGTGTGTGTGTGTGTGTGTGTGTGTGTGTGTGTGTGTGTGTGTGTGTGTTTGTGTGTGTGTGTCACCACCAGCAATATTTAAACATATTTTAATGTGGTATGGGGACCTTCCACTTTATGTTTAAAAAAAATGCATAATCCATGACTTTTAGTCTTTGGTGGGTTTTTAATAAAAATGGTTTCTGACTTAATATTTAAACCCCCAATAAATCTAGGCGAGAATGATTACTGAAATGGGATGAAAATGGTCTGATTTTTCTTTGCCTTTGAAAATGTGTCCCAAACTGCTGCACAGACCAAAGTGGAGGGCATGGGCTAGAGCATACAAACATTATGTCCCTTCCTATACACCATTTTCCCTCTATCATTTATGCTCCTGAAACTTCATGTGTTTGATTACTACTTTTTGTAATGCTCCTATCTAGAATTTGGGCGTTCAATACCTTGTGATACTTACAGTGCACTGATTTGATCTTCAAATCCCTAGATAGCCAAGAATTCCTACAAAACAAACATTCCATGGGTTACGGGAAACCCCGTGCACTACGAAATTCACCAATACTCTAAATAGGTCTCAAACCACATGTTGTTCACACGTAGCATGTGATTTTTAGAATGTATCCAACCAAATAAATAACCACAATCTTGCAACAATATGATTATTTCCCTAGATTGACTTGGAGTGATGATATGTTCCTCGTATTTGAAGATCTGATTGAATGATTTCATAGAGTATCCAAAGTATATGGAGCTCACTTAAGATGGCCTTGTTTGGGGTTTGCTCTTAGTGTATGCTCATGAGGATCTTTGGGTGTCAAGTATGTATGATATCCTCCTTGATAATGGATGAAATGTATAGCTTATATATGTGTTCCACATTTGGAAACCTTGAATAAGGCCATCTAGAAATGACCCAAAGGATCTTGAATTAGAAAAATTATCATTAGAGGAGGAGGGAACAAAGTGGTTAGGTCGGCCCATAGCATACATGTGTTATGGGCCTCCTTATCTGGTATGGCTCGGATGCTTGTGTGGGGTGATCTGGAAATTAATATTGTAATGTGTGATGGTATATCCTAACTTGATTGAGTAATATGGCTGTTATGTGAATAGATAGGTTGTGTGTGTAAGAAATAATGAGTGATATATAGCTACCGATAAAATAATTGGTTAAGTTGGATAAGTGTAGACCAGTGCAAAGGCATTGTACAATTTGTGTTTTTGCAAGTCATAAATTACCAAAATGAGTGTCTACATGTGCTATCTCAAAATTTGTAACCATTACTTTATCCAACATGTTTGCATCAGTAATTATTAAAAATTAAATGTTCTTACCCAAGATTTAATACCCAACATTGCTTTAGACTCGGGTGTCCTAATTTAGCAACTATAAGAACTCTATTACAGGCCATTTTCTTTTCCATTTATTTCAGTAGAGATCAATAGTTGGTGGTAATGTGATTAACTTTCCTTTATTTTGTTTTGAAAGTGAGTAGTTGTAGCTTTATGATCATTGCAATGTCATCTCCTTATAAACTTTATCCATCTTACAATTTCATACCCGACCTGCATCAAAAACTAAATCTTCCTACTTGATATTAGAAGTTATGTTTTTCTATACAGTAGTGCTAGTATGAGATGTGGGTTTGTTCCTAGAATCTAATCTAAATTCCTAATTAAAAAAATTAAGTTCTAATATATTTTACAAGAAAATAAATCTAAAGAAACAGTCAACTTAGTATCCCTTGTCACAAAATTTTCTAAGAGACATTCCTTCTAACTAGGAACTTTGTTTATCTATTGTCACTAGACAATTCTCTTAGAAAATTATGAATCTCCTAATAACTTTGTGTTCCCTGTAAACGACACCAAAATGATGGGGGTTGTCAATCCTCATCATTAAATAATGTCAATCTAGGGCTAGTGTCCATGGTAATATGCATTAGGGAAAAGAGATTGTTTGAAAATGGTCCCTTCTACCAAACTCTACACTTGCAGGAATGTAAAAGCACACTCACACTTACAGGAATTGAAAAGCACACTTGCATAAATTTAGATCGTGCACTTGCATGAAATTAAATATCACATTTTAATCTAAATTACATGTGTATAAAATTAAATCAAACTTTCAAGAAAGTAAATTTCTTAATTGAAAATAAATTATAAATGCATAAAATGCCGATATGTTTGCAAAAAACTATACAACAAAAAAATATGTACATTATGCAAAGAAAAAGACAACAATTCACAACAAAAAGATAATTACAAAATGAATAAATAAACACAAACACATTGATCCATCTTCCTTGGAATGAGTGGACTTATCATTCCTTGGAAGAGGATTTTAACCAACACTCATTTACAAGTTTAATGCCACAAACCTCAAAATGAATTATTCATAAATAATGGAGAGGTTACATCCAGTGGTGTGGGAGGTTGAATGTATAATTCCATGCTTCTAAACAACTCCTTATTTTGGGGCATACATCTCAATCTCATAATTATTACAATATTATCAACTAATATCTCAATCTATAAACAAATAACATCAATTTCCACAAAATATGGAGAGAGCTTACCAAATTCAAATCTAACTAATGATCTGACTCTGCCATTTTATTGTTGAGAATCAAAATGAATATTGATTCCCTCTTATTTTACACAAGTGTCCCAAATAAATATTATGCTTATGAAAACATATACTTTTATAATTCCTTCTAAAAATAGATAAAAATGCATCTTGAACAACCTTTGGAATTAGAAGAAATATTTCTAAAATTGTTATACTCATCTCCATAGTTTTGGTGTCCATCTTTGGAGCTGATATGAACATATTTGGGACCAATTATAACATCTCCAAAGATGATGAATAATTCTCTGGAGCTGATAAAGACATATCCGAGCTTGATCAATACATCTTCAAAGCCATTGTAGTGTTGTTAGGTTTTTAAAATTGTACTTTAGCAAACCATAGTGAGGGGACAACAAGTCCCTCCTCTTTATAAAAGAGGTTCCCTTATTGAAAGAAAGCAGAAAAGCTTATATACAAATGTACAACTTTCAAAGTGTGGATTCCTGATACTTTGAAACGTTTTAAGCCCGAAAGATTATTAATACGAAAAAATAGAAGAACCAAGGAGATGAGAGAGGAAGAACATAACAATACTTTCAAAAAATATAGATAGCAGAGTATAACCTTATATGTATTGATCAAGGGAGTTGTAGAATAGAATCATTCACTTTCACAACAGATATAATTCCATGGAAACAAATTTCCAGAAATCATATAAACAAGAACACAAATTTTCTTATCATAAAAAAATTATGATCCGCGGGTTCTAGATAAGGAAAGAACGAATATCAGATGGAAATGAAGTGGAAATTATTCTGTATTAATTAATTTCGAATCTATAACATTTCAAGAATGCTAGGATCCAACCCCCAAACAATGGTGTAGAGAACCCGCTAAATATCTTCTAAATACGGTTACATTCAGTTACAATTTATTTTAATAAAAAGATTAAGAACTAATTAGGAATTAAAATAAGTGTTTCAAGATCTCGAAGAAGAAACGCTCGACTGAAGTTCAGAGGTTCCAACTAGCTCAAGAATCTAACATTTTAAATTCTTCAACGCCTCTACTATTTCCATGCCTGGCAGTAAAACCAGACGTATTGAATCGCAGTTGTTAACCTACTTTTACAACTTAAAAAATGGGCCATCCAAGTGGAAGATATTTGCTGAAGCGGACTTGGCAGCTCCTTTTGCATTTTATGATTTTTATAGAGATTGTGAATTTTAGACATTTTGGTCCACCCATCTGCTTCTGATATAGGCCTAACATGTGGCTTTACTTGAGTGGTAACGGAGTCGCGACTCATTTTTACAATTTTAAATCTTTTCAACAAAAAGATTAAAAACTCAAAGTTCTTCGCTGACCTACCTCTCCACTTTGAATTTTCAACATGGGCTCAAGACCCCAGCAGAGTCATGGATCATTATATAAATTTTAACTCTCTTTTTGGAAATAAAACCAAAATTCCCAAATCGCTCCGACGGCCCACCTTCCCCGCTTTGACTTTTCAATGCATCAACACATGGGTTCACTTGGGCGCCATCGGGGTTGCACTTCACTTTATAAATTTACACCTTTCACCATAATGCCTCAAAACATGAAAAGGGACCGCCTTTCCTCCTTTGACCTTTCAAAGCATCAAAACAGAAAAAGGGCCTGCCTTTCCGCTAAATAGCCAATCAGGATCCTTCAAGGCCACGGGGCCAATTTGACACTTTTGCTAAAAAACAAAAAAAATGATAAGTTCACAAAAAGAACCCATCCTGCCACATCTAATTAGATATGTCCACATACCCATGGATGTTGGGGAAAAATTGATAGGGAAGATACGCTTGTAAAAGATATAACGAAGGGGAAAAATCCACCATTCATGCCCAGATTAAAAATTTCTTTCATAGGAAGAGAACTGTAAATGACACAAGGCTCGACGTGATCCTCAGCCAAAGAGAATGATTGACAACAACATTCGAATGAAGGAAACAATTTTTAAGCATCCAGATGGGAAGACACAAAGTTTATCAAACCACGCAGACTGAAGAATTTTAAACAAAAGGGGCGAGATTAAAAACTAAGCACCAACAACTTCAAAGAATGAATTTATCCATCTCTCCAAACTTCTTACTCTGTTCTAAACATTTCTCAAAGGCACCAACTCAAAATTTTCAAAACTTGACCTAGAAAATGAGGGGAATTTTGAGGGTGACAACAAGTACTGAAATAATAATATCTAGAGCTAATGTGTAGTATTTTATTTTACTAAATATCCCAAGGCATGTTGACACATCACCCGGACTACTCTATCTATCTATGACTACTCTACCATCCACACTATATTTCTTATCAATAACTGTCGTAGAGATTGGGAAACCTAGCATAGGGGGTAGGTCACCAGGAGGGATCAAATGCTTTCCTACGGTCCTCATAGTTTCCACCGACGTGCTCTCATCTGAGGTTGAAGAGGGTTCTCTTCCATTCTTACCCAAATGGGGGAGTTACAGATGCTCTGGCTCCATGTCCTCTACATGAGCTCCAAATCCTTCATGAGCCATCTCTCTCCACAATGTCATTCATTCTGTAACTTCATGTTGATTCTCCTAATCCCTCTCACACACCTCATTAAAATTAAGCCACCTTTCTTCTCTCTTCCTTTCTACCACCATGTCTTCCATCTTTCACCACACTTGGTCCTACCCCCACACATGGTGGGGTTTAGCTAGCCATATGATGTTGTTCCAAATCCAAGGTCACAATCAATATTTTAATCACTAAAGGGATAGTGCGTAGATAAGATCTTATGGGTTCACGTAGGAACTAAAAATTATCGACCTCTGGACAAGAATAAGTAGAAATTGCGTACTCTAAAATGTAGCTATTCAAAACACCACTCCACTAATGATCTACAACGCGTGTCCAAGTCAGATCAGCATCATGCAGAGCTTAGAATTATTCCTATGTCCAAACAAGTGCTTTATACTATAGTTTCTCTTTGATGTTTATGCTACCACCCACTTATACAGATCTATAGGGAACACTATAAGAATGTCTCATACAGTTCATGATACATATTTTGTTCAACCCCCGCACGTGCATCAAATTCAGGTCCAGTGTTAAATCGGTGAGCAAAATCTTCCTCTAAATTCTCTAACCAATCCTCAATGCTGGAAAAGTCAATAGGTAAGTCTTCATCATGCAACATCATTGCAAATATCTTGAAAATATGTCCCAACAATGGAACTAAAATATAGTCTTTTATTTTACCAAACAGCCTAAGGTGCGGTGGTACATTACACAGACAAATCTGAGTACTCACCCAAAGTGTACAAGGGTATCAGGTCCCTATTTTATGGAAGATTTTTCAATGAGTTAGCATGATAAGCACAGACATAGATATATTCTAGATCCATAATAACAATGTAGTAATAAACCATAAACAGATCTAGATCATAACCACATGTAAGAATAACTTATACAAGATTCAAGATTAGGTTTAGCATACAAGAACCAATCACAGATATGTCAACAACCAATATCCAACCAAAAATATACATTGTACTAATTACTATAAAAAATGAAGATGAATACGTACATAAGAGTGTCATTATAGGTCATGCACACCCATAAACCAACAACATAACACTAAAAAAAACATGGATCCCTAAACCGTGTAAATCAATACATATTTATAGGTAGTGGGGACTTTCCATTCACTACTCATACACACTCCAAAAGTACCCCACATGATATAAATAGCCATGCGTGTGTTACAAGTAAATTATAAGAGCATGGAAGGTCACTAATAATAGATTATCTTCTAATATAAACTATAGATCTAATCCTATTAATAGTTGAAACTATACATGACGTCTTAACTTCCCTCGCATGAGATATGTCTCAAAATAGACTTTTTTAAACTAAAAGTCTTCATGTTCTATTCTTATCTCCAAAACCTTGCTTGGCCACTACTCTAATCATTCATCTTCCAGTTCTAACCAAAATGTGGCTAAGTCTTGAATACATTAAGCTCGGGTGTGAGTTTTCACGCGTTGTCTATTATACTTTTACGCAATCCTCCACACCTAACTCTCACTTGTCAAAACCCTTCACACTACTTATACTCGGTATATTTCAAGGGTCCAGCATTACCCCACACTAGCTAGATTTTTGCCCTTGGCAATTCGTTGTTCACTAGGTACAAAAACTTCAAGAAGAAGAATACAAGTCCAAATTGGCAAAATTACAAAATGAGTAGCATACCAGGAATAAGGTGCTTAGAAGATATCAGGAAACTATGCATCAACTTCACTCACCAATTTATTCCATTCCTCTAATTCCTTCAAATCCTTTCCCTGTCTAGCCTCCATGATCCCTGGGACTTGGTCAGAAGTGATTTCCTCGACCTTGCCATTTAATTTCTTAATCACCACCACTATTTCTGTGTAAGCACCATCCATATTATCCATATGTTCCAGTATAGAATTTTGTAACTCACGATTTCTCTACTCAAGCTTCGTGCACTTTTCCCTAACCTTTTTCTTTTACACTGTGGTATCTAATATCAATTGAGTGGACTTGATTTTGTTGGTTGGGTTCCTCTTCATTATTGTGTTCAAATTGGCTTCCTCATCCACCAATCTAGCATAAAAATACGGTTCAAACTTCATGTACTTATTGAAGCCAATATTTTCTTTTGTATTTTCTTCCTTGTGCTGGGTGAGCAAGTCCTCCATCTTAGTGATCTTGGATTCCACTACAATTTTATTATTCTTCTTCTCTTCTGCGATCTCCTCCTCCGTAGGCCCTGCACATTTGATATTAACCAAGAACATACCCACCAAATAATCTAGGTGTTATATCTCATCCCCCCATAATCTGTCTTGTCCCGGCTCACTAAAGAAGTAAATTGTTCTAATAGTTGTTCTACAAGTGCATTGGCTCTACCATATGCCTCCTTAGTTCGGCCTTATTCACCCTACAAGCCCTTGTGCAGTCGATCTATTTCTTGTTCCTTCTCCTTATTATCATACACAAGGGTGAATATCGTGGTGCATGAATCCAAATTAATTTTTACTACTTCTGAGGCCATCTGTTAAGTGATTAGGGTCTATGGCCTTATACTTATGTCCATGGTTTTTCTTCAATATCATCATCTCGATCGTATGCTCACTGACTTCAAACTCTGGCTCCTTTGAATGTGAATGCAAATTCTAACTCAACATATTCTTTTTCTTGGAAACTCCTCCCCTCTGGATCTAGTAGCTCTCAGGAATGTAATTTCTCCCATAGTCAAGGTACTCTGAAAGTGCACACAACACTTTTGTTGGGTCATATACAAAATCCATATGCGGTGACCTTGGGGTGTACTAATTCCTCTATGCCTTCATCTTTGATCATTTATTCTTTAGGGTAGAGGTATGGGTACCTGTCCCCAACCCTTTATCCTCCTTAATAACAAAGGTATCACCTTTTTCTTTATCTTCTTGCTTCTCTATTACCAGGCTCTTACCTTATTTTCTAGTCATGGGAACTTTTTTCTTCTTATGGGATTCACCCTCTGCCTTCTCCTGTTATTCAAATTACTGTTCCAATTCCCTAGTGCAAGGAAGTGCCTAACATCTCAAGATCTTCTTCTTATCCCATCTCTGTCTCCAGAACTAGAGATCACTTGTGCCTTATCGTGCTTATATTTTCTTTCCCCGCACTACCTTGTTCTGAGGTCCCAACACCTCCACTGCTTCTTTTGCAAGTATAGAAATTCCTTTTACAGGATGTGTCAAGGTTTCCAAATTATTCACCACCTCCTTCTTCCTCTTGTGCCTCTTATTCATAGCACCTACTGGGTAGGTGACACTTGTGTTCCCCTAGGCTAAGGAAAATTAGAGTCTGTAACCCTCCACTTTGACTCCTCATTGAGTTTTTAGATATGACTGCAATAATCACTCTGCTAATGAACCCATTGATGGTAACAACTACCTATGGTGTAAATCAATCTAGTATGGCTCCAAGGCTTCTAAGTAAGTGGGCTTGGAATCATACTTATACGTTGCACGTGATGTGTGCATATATGAATCAACCTTTTCTTCCTCATAGGTTAACTTTTGTGTGTCATGTTGATAATTTTTTGTCAATCATCGGAAGGGGGTACTAAATTTTTTTAGTTGCGGAATTCTAAGAAATGTTGGGATGAATTGAGAGTAAGTTGGAAGATGTGTGTGTTGTTGGAAGGTAAAATGCCACGTATATCTTACAATTCTGAGTGTCGTCTTCAGAAAATTCATGCAAAAGCCTCAAAATACTAGTGCAAAACCTTGGTGAAGGCGAGAACAAAAAAAGATGTCATAAATTATGCCTTAAAATAAAAAACATAATTGCAGTTTGTATGGCAAAGAATGCATTTTTCAGGGTATAGGTGCATTAGAATTCTTATTATTTATTTATTCTTAAATGATATTAGTTATGTGTTGAGTTTTTTAGTTCATTCCACAATTATAAGTTACATTAATCAAATGTAAAAGGAAATAGAAAAATCAATTATAAAATTTAATTTCATTTATTCATGAAGAAATGATGTTTCCCACATAAGTCGTGGGATCTAACTCATATGTACAAGCAAAAGAAATATAGATACATAAAGATGTAAATGAGTGAGGAGAGAGGAAACCCATCATTTCCTAAATGATTCAGTTTCCCCATGCTCCTCGCTTCCATCTACATCATCTTCATGCTCCTTTTCCACTACTGCAACACCAATTGACAGACCAAAAGAAATCGTTAGAGCTCTAGGTTTTTCTCTCTAATAATTAACTTACAATTTCACGCAGATGAATTTCTAAAAACAAGTACAGATAAGTATTCATGAGAAATAACTAGAAATAGAGTAGTAGAAAGCTTGATGTCCTCATCTTGGAAATAGTTCCAGAAGCATACTATTCAAAAGGAAATCATTGAAGGGTGTAAAAGAAAAGAAAAGGTTGATGTCCTCTATTTTCTAACTGGTTTTCCAAAATGTGCAGGTACAGGAAACAAAAGCACACATCCTTATGATTTAATCATGTATTCAAATTACAACAATAAGCACTAAAACAACCATGTAGTGATGAAAAAACTGTAACTATCAACAAGAAAGGTACGGGAAATAATTGTAGTAGTTTTTTTATGAGCAACTTAAGCCATCCAATTGAGCTAGAAAAGGAACAGTTTCAAAATAATGATTATCAAGAAATGCAAGAAGATCTAAATGGGACAAATATGAGAAATACAGAACATAAAATGCATACATTTCATACGTTATGGTAATACTAACTTTTGAATCAATTAGCTAAATGCAATATGTGCAATATTTACTTCACCTTTATAAGAGCTAGAGACTTTTTTGATCTTCTTGTAAAAGAGATCAGAATGGACTTCAAGAACTCAAGTTATTGTCACTGAAGAGTTTTGATCTCAAAGCTATAAAATATGCTCAAATTCAAAGCTCGGTGATTATTGGTATTGATAGACCATATAAAGGAAAACAACCATATAATATACAAGTTACAAGCTTACTAATTAAGCAAGTTTCAATAGTAGTTGTAAGTAATACAAATTTTCCTAGGTTTAGGTCTATATAACTCAGAAAGGCAGATTTGCATAACACAATTTCAAAGATGGCATGTTCATCATCAGGTTTCAGAAATTTGCAATCATGTCAAATTATTATCAAATCATTATAGAAGGATTCATCAATGCTCAAGCCATCAAATAGTCAACATCTTGTAGTAGGCAAAATGGTGCTCAAAATGCAAGACTTCAAAACATTCAAGGACAGATCTCCAGAAATGTATTGTATCATCAAGAATCAAATGACCAAATTACAACCATTATTCTAGGATGGAAAATCAAAGAGATCCAAGATACAAATGCATGAACATCAAAGCTCAAAATCTTCCAGAGCTTACATTGTGCACTATTTTAATATTTTCAAGATATAGATTTTTAAAGTAAGGCTAAAATAAATCATACAGTTTCCAAGTAAGGTATGTTTTTTTTAAGAAAGTAGTAAGATTTCAAATAATCACAACTATTGCAAGTGGTGAGAATAGAACAAAAATCAAACATTACAAAACCTTCTAAAGGAAACAAATATTCAGATTAAGCTACAGGTACCATTCATCTTACGACATTAATGCAAAGTATAAGCAAGTAAAGTAATCATTACACCACATGATAGCTCATAGATTGGTTAGTTTCAGAAAAAAAAAGTCACAAACAACCGTGAATGAAGAAAAAGTAAGTTCATTCCATTAGCTTCCAAATAAGTAGGCATCATTATAAGGACAAATATGCATCAAGAACAACAAAGTTTAGATTTTGAGATTTGTGCATACCAAGGCCAACATATAAGTTCATTTTCTGTGCCACATCAAATATCAGAGAAATATTTCATTCAATAAATCTAAATTTTTTCAAGCTCGAAGTGCACAAAATGAACCATATCTCTCTCAAAATCTAGGGTCAAATGATTCAAGATAGCTCAGATGAAGAGCATCTTCAGAGAACCAAAATGAAAAATAGGAAAAGACGACATGAGAAATAGTGTAAGGACATACTATGGAGTCATTTTGAGGAAACCAGACATTGTGAAAGAAAAAATTTGAACTGAAGTGAGAGTGCTTTTTTCTATATATTGTATGCTTTCACAAGCATGTGGGGGGGTTGATTATTTTGCACATTTATTCTAAGTTTTTTTTTTGTGATTTTTCACCTTTGAGTAATAAAAGACTAGTTATTCCCCTCCAGATTTGAAGCTTTTACAAGTATGTCAAGACATTGTGTGGTGATTCAACAATGAAATTTATTTTTCCTTGCATGCTCATGATTTTCCAACACCTTTTTCAAGAATTTTTTTTCAAGTTTTCAAGTCACTTAAGTGTTTCAAACACCTTTTATGAATGCAGAGTTTGTCAAGAAATCATTGAAGTGAATTATAGAATTTTATCTTTCAGTAAGTGTGTTTGTGCAAGCTCAGTTCCCACAAATTTTTTTTGTATCACCTTTTACTATCTTTCAGTTTTGCAGTTTCTTCTAACCCTCAACCTAGGAAGTTTTAGAAAGTTTAGTGATCCATCAAGGGAGTCGGTCCTCTCTGGAGGTTCCCCTCATTCCAAGATTCCCCACAACTTGGAGGGGATCCCATTGTTCCATCTGAAGTCAGAAGTCATATAGCCATCCAATGAAAGGTGCACTTCAGACCGATAACATGTCCTTAAGCTTATTAACAGAGCACTTAAGGTACTTTACTGAGAATGCAAACATAATTTTGCACCAAGGACTCCTCTCACCTTTAACCATTCTAAAACGAGCCACGATAAAATTTTGCATCACCGTAAAATTTACCTATTCCCAAAAAACTGTGGGTAAATCATGTGGAATGCACCACTCGTTCTCAAAGGCTTCATGCAATCTGTCATACCATTTGTCGATTTTTACCTTGAAAGTGTTTGATATACTTCTGTCGCAAGTAAATTCTGAAAACTACACTGCATGTGATGGATTTACTGGTAGATAAACCCATATATTTCATTCAGGTCCATTTGGGACACCTTTTTCCCCAAATACTATCAATAGAAGGATGGAACCCAATGTAATCTTCACTCCCTCATTTTTTCAGTCACGCCTCCTCTATGATATTTTCTGCAACATACTAGGAAAACTTGTAGTGTGCCCTCTTTGATATTTTGTAGGCCACATATAAGAACCTTTTATTTATGTTAGTCCATCACTCTGAAGTGCCTAATTTTCACCTCATGATTCAGGAAGCAGCCTTGAGTTCTGGATCATCCATATCCCAAATGGGTCTGTGCCCTACCTCCCTTCTCATAGATCAATTTATTTGCAAGCTCCTCAATCTTAGTTGTGGCATGTAGATCTAGAGGATGTATCCTTCCCTGTGTTCCTTAATCCTGTAACTCATTCAATCAGCTGGCCTATGAGACACATCCTTCTCCCTGCAAAGTAGAAGAATTCTTCATGCACTTGCGACATGAGCCACTGAAACAAATGTGTGGGTTTTGTGAAGAAGGGAAACTCCCACAACTATAAAACACCAATTTTTACCAACTCTTGTTATACTGATTTGTCAAGTCGAGGGCTTCTAGCCTCATCTTCCCCTGGGAGTACTTTTACCAAGTTTACCCCTGATTTTATTTTCAATGTCCTCCGTGTGGTGGTTAAACTCTCTAATTTTACAACGAGTGAGCTTTGATTTCCAAAAATCTAACCACAAAACACCAAGAGGGTACTTTCATTTCAGAATATATTTCTTCTAAGGGCTCCTTAAGCACAACCTTGAGCCTCTTTGTTTAAAACTTCATGGGTGTCATTCTACTGCAAATCCATGCCCTAGGTGTTTTGTCTTCCAAATTACTTTAACCCTTCTCTACCTGAGCTCCCTGACTTCTAACCACTTCAAATGCACACAAATCATTACTACTCCACTTCTAACTCCAACTCACCTTTCTGTAATGATCTCTACACAACTTCCAAGGACTTCTGGTATGTAAGCACTCCACGTCACATCTAGCTCTGTGTCACTCTTCACTCCGCTTGATATCACTTTGATTTCTTCAAAAGGAAGGTAGCCAAATGACAAACCTAACCCCCTTATTTATAATTTTTCATGACCCTCTAATGGTCCGATTTGTACTTTCAACCCACACTTTTAGATACTTTTTCCATAAATTCCCTTTTTCTCCTTTAAAAACTTTCACGACTTCACCTCGTGCCCTGCAGTTGTAACCTTCTAATGCTCATGTACTACTTCACTCGTCCACAGACCTCCTTTTACACACCTCTCTGTGCCATTGAAGTACCTATACCACTTATGCCTCTCACAAAGTAGTTTCCCATGCCAAAACCTACCTTACGTTATACATTGTGCATCCACTTCATCCACTGCATGGTCTGTCAATCCTCTAAGAACAATCTTTCTTTATCCACACCTTTACTTCCACTCACCTGCACAACTGATTTCTCTATGCGATATCCATTTTTTAGAGAACAGGGTTCAACATTAGCCAAATTTATCATGTTGCACTGCAATCCATCACACACTAAAAGTATGTGTGGTCCTCTACGCATGAATTCAATCAGATATTAATGAGCTTCTAGTGTGTAAACATGCACTTATTACACAAAACAATTAACTAAATTTGAAAAAGCATAGCAATGATGAAAGGAAACACATATAAAGGAATGCTGTTAAAATAAATCTAATGTAAATGGACAATACTACCTTATTACAAACACCAAGAAGACCTATTTATAGTAGGGCTTCAACCTAATCTTGTTGAAGTAACTGGGAAACCATGTCTCATCCAATGCATGTAACTGGCAATTGCACCTGAATCAAGTATATAAGTCACAACATACGGTCCCAACCAATGTATTTTGAGCTTTTCAGGGTGACGTGCAAAAAATTGGAATCATAAAGAAGAACCATCTGTTCTGAATTCAATATTTTTATCCTTAATATTCCTATCATGCCATGCCTTCTTCCTAGGCCTTTTCTATCTTTTGAATCCAATGATTAATTTTGCACCTTTCATCCAACTCCATCACTGTATCAATATGCTCTTCATGTTCTTGCTCATCATCCAAACATCCTGTGCACGTAATACAATATGCAAATAAGGTAACATGAAATCCACTGGTAAAATAACCTCTGCAGCCAAAAACCAACTAAAAGGGTGTCACCTTATTCAACCTCTTGTAGGTTTTCGTATATTTCCAAAGTACATACAAAGACTTTATCATTCCTAGTATTTCCTTTCAACATCAAAAATCTTCATCAATGTATTTCCCAATATCTTTTTGAAAGCCTCGGTAATGTCCACTTTCCTAGTGGGTGATAGGGTTTTGTTTTATGGTGTGCCACCATAAATTCTACCAATAGTATCTTGATAGTCTCATTAAGGAAATAATTATCCCCTATCACTTGTAAAACTCAATGGCCATCCATACCTAGTGATAATGTTCTCCCATAGAAACCTTTTTGTCGTAGCTGTTGTGTAATCCTTTGTAGGTGTTGCTTCTTTCCACCTTGTAAGATAGTCTGTACAAGTTATAATGTAGTGTGATCTAGTCCTACACGCGGGGTGGAGAAATAGGACCCAATAAAGTCAATTTCCCACTTTTTAAAAGGTTATGCAATTAGAAATGGGTCTTAAAGGCATTTCATCTCATATGCCTGGGTTTTCTAAGGCAGTAACAGTGATCACATGCTCTGGCATACTCTTTACAATCCTTTATACAATGTTTCCCACCACAAACCAGCCAACTAAGATCTTGCACACAGTGGTCATATCCCCAAGCATAATGTCCACCCACAATTACACCATGAGACTTCCTCCATAATAGCTTCGTGCACTCATGCTCACACACACACACACACACACACACACACACACACACACACACACACACACACACACACACACCAGTGCAAAACTTCATGCCATCCTAGTTTGTATTAATATATCCACTAATCAATATATAAGGTACGACGACATGTATAGAAAGTTGTTTCTTCTCTAAACTCTTCATCCCTTCATGTACCACACTAGTACGTAAAAATACAACAAGTATCATTCTAAGTCAAATGGCATGATGATTCAATCTAAATAGTTTTTCATCCAGACATTATATCCTCAATGCTCCGTGCACAACCTCACCTGAATTAATCCTTGATAAATGATCTAGTCTAGAATTTCTCTTTCCTAGCTTAAACTACCACTATAAAGTTCAAATTCCTAAAACAACTGAATCCAATGGAAAATGTGCACCTCTACAAAATGGGCTTGTTCACCAAGTACTTTAGTGTGATGTGATCTATATAGAATATAAACATGGTATCCAGAAAGTATTTTCTAAACTTATGCAGTGCGTAAATCATGGACAAGGCCTCACACTCTGTAGTTGTGTAATATCTTTTCAACTGGGGTCAATTTTCTTGTTTGTAAAACAAATGGGATGATCAACAATACCTTCTCTATGATGGGCTAATACTGTACACAATTGGCCATGCTAAAGGCATCCACATGCACACTGGAATGGTTTGGTCCATGAAGGAAAGAACAAAATAAGCACTGAAGTAATCATTTTCATTCAATGTTTCAAACATACATTATTGTGATTCGCCCCAATGGAAATTTTCCTTACTCTTTAGTAGTTCCTCCAAGGATGCAGAAATCCTAACATAACCTTTGATAAAATTCCTATAATAACCTACGTGCCCTCGATAATCTTATGCCACACCTCAGCTCTGGTTAGTAGGTTCCCTATAAGCCTAACAATAATAGCTACCTTAGTAGGATATCACTAATAATGTAGAGATTCTTTACAGATAATATTTCCCAGACATATTCGCTATGGGGGTGTAGAAAAAATGCAGATTCTTAATGTTTAAGGAGATTCTCAACTACTGAAACCTCTCAAACATAAGTCTTGCAATGTCCTTAGCATAGTTTTATTTCACTAGCCCATAAGACAATCCAATCAGTCTAAATAAACCTAAAGAAACTTATGAATGAAGTCTATGGAATGTTCTGCACAAAAATGCATGGAAAATGGACTACGGAGGTGCATGGTCTTCAATGCTCAAAAGGAATAACTATGTATGCAAAAATTCTAGCCACTCATCTTCTTCAGGAAGCTTTCTTCATCTCTTGGTATTCTCTTAAGTCAGGATCCTCACCTAATGATATCCTAAAATCCAACAGTGAAGAATTAGATTTCGCAGTCCTGTAACACCTTACTAGAATCTCCTTAGTAAATGGTGTGGGAAATAGATATACCTTACATATGCAACATTCAACTCCCTACTAATCCACATAGATTCTTATCCATCCAGGAGGTTGTGCTTTATTCTTATCAGCATAGGGCTAATCCACTCTGACTCCTCTGACTCCGTCAATGAGTGCTCAATGATACCATATTTCAGACATCTTATCAATCTGGTTCCTGGGTACATAGGACACACCAGGTTAGGCTTTTTTCATCCTGGGTAGATACCTCTTCTTAACTGGGTCTAGCGACCTTCCTTTAACTTTATCCTCATCTCGACCCAAAGAGTGATGTATCCCTTTCAACTCATGGAGTAGCCCCTAGGAAATAAGTCGACTGGAAATATCACTTTGTAGCTCAATGCCATTTTTGTAACGCTCTAAGTCAGACTAGTAATCTCTGATGATGGCCTCCTTAGGTTCAAAATTTGTCCTCAGTGATCTGACCTTCTTCATTTTCATAGGCGTCATGGTACATTAGGAAGCACCTTCTCATCTATATGTGTTTATGGACCTGAATCTTCATACCCACTGTATGATCAATCCATATTCTCTACTTCTTCATCATCAATCATGTAGACCATTTTGTGGTTATTTCTGTTTCCTAAGAAGGTGTGCCCAAGTTGTTCTTCATTTGTCTCTTCTTCCTCAAAACGTAACTCTAGATCTAACTCATCCTAGTAACTCTTGAATAAGTGGATCCAAAGGATTTTTGGTGGGTCATTGGAGTTTTCCTGGGACCTCCCTAAACCATTACCAGCACTGCTTTAGTGTCCTGGAGACTCTTTCTGACTGAGTGGTACAAAACTATAGAAATGCTGAGTCCGAGTGAAGAAAATCGTCATTCAAGTCAAAGATTGGGATTTGAAAATGGTTAAAGCCCATGGTCAGATTTCCTTAGCCTTCACATGCTTAACACTTTGATGGCAGTTGTGTGGCAAAAGGCTTGGAAAAGTTTAAGTTTTTTTTTTTTGACCGAAGGTCTTTGACAAACGGTTAAAAATTCTAGTGGACCTTCTTCGCTATTTGTTGGCCAGGGGCCCTCATCCAGGTTCGGCACACTCTTTTGTAGGGAGGTAAGTGCCTTGTGCCACCTTGGTGGTTATTCACATTGCTTTAATCATTTTTACAATTTATATTCCACATATCTCTCTAACATTGCTCATGTGGGATTATTGTTTTTAGAGAGTTGAATTTTGTGTCATTACAGGGTGATATTGGTCAGGCTGTTGTTCTCTTTCTTCTTTTTGGTGTTGGTTGGGGTCTTTTCAACCCTCCGGTTCATAGCTCTAGTTAAAATATTTTAATCATAAAAAAATAAACTGTGTGCCCCAAGAATCTATGCACCTCACTCCAGTTAATATGTTCTTCTAAGCCCAAAATAACAGCAACCTTAGCAGGGTTTACTAACAAGCCTTCGTTACAAATAATATGTCCCGAAAAAATCCCAAAGGGTATAGAAAAAACATACTTCTTGATATTTAAGGAGATGCTCAACTAACAGAACCTCTCAAACATAAGTGTAAAATTGTCACAATGATATTTTAGTAGCCCATAAACTATCCAATCATCCAAGTAAACCTATAAAAACTTGTGAATGAATTCCTGGAATGTTTGCACAATAATGTGTGAAAATACTATAGGCACATTCTCCAATCAAATAACATAACTGTATATACAAAACTTCCCCACTCAGTGTTCCAGAAAGTTGTATTCTCTTAATTCTCTTTAGCAATCCTCACCTGATGATATCCATAAAATCCATTAGTGAAGGAGTAGATCTTGCACCCTACAATGCCATCAAAAATATCCTCAGTAAATGGTGTTGGAAATGAATTTTTTTTCCATGAAGTGCTAGATATTTTATGTTGTTAGGTGATTCTCGATCACATTTTCACAAAAAGGGCACTGGAAGCAAGCAGAGATCCTCATTTATACTGAGGCACCTATAGGGCTAAACCAAGCTCTTGGTCCTAGAAAGAGCTCAATTATTCCATAATTTCATGAGGATTCTTAAAAATGTAATCTTCATTTACATCGTAGTGTTTAAAAATGTCCATTTGTAGGAATTCATTTTGTAAGGCATCTTGCTAACCGGGGATCACACCTGTCATTTAGCCACTTGACCGACTTCGGGACAGTTCTCCAAAGAGTAATTTACAAAGTTCCATCATTCTTAGATCAGCTCATTTGTAGGTAGTAAGTGGTAGAATTTGTCATTATGGAAGGGTTAATTGTACTTTTTTGGTCAATAATATATTGATTCATTTCTTCGAGAATCTACAAGATGATAGCCTCCTTCAGATGAACTCAACATTTATCCAAACTTGTGGTGTGGACCTTGATTTCAGTTTTTGGATGAAGCTTTTGATTATGATAAAATCACTTAAAAGGATTTTAATTATTTTTATTAAGAAATCATTATTAGAAATGAGAAATTGGACTTAGGATTTGATTTCAACTATCCATAATCTCACAAATGCTTCATCATCAGTGTTGTGAATGACCATTCAAATTGAGGTGCAAGTTATATGAAGGAATTAATCAATTTTTCTAGTAATTGCACACCATGAAGTTGATGTTGAGTATCCTCAGCTCCTTGGAAATGTCAAAACAAGCCTGAAAATCCGACCTCACCCATTTTTAGACTCCTAAATAATCCCCTCAACCTTTACACTATCTCTCATTTTCAATTGCACTTCATAACCTATAATTCCTCATTAATTATAGGTTTAGTAAAAAAATAGTCAAAGGTCTGAATCATACCTGTAGTCGGTTCTTTGCTAATTCCCTATTTCTCTATTCAATTCCACATAGACATACCATGCATGCATGCACAGCCACATAAAGTGAAGTAGAACTTATGCACCCATAGTAAAGGTGGTAAGGCCTCTTGACTCCTCTTGTCCAGAGTCCTCTCACACTTATGAACATGGTGTGAAGAAGAATCCTTCCCATTGAATTCACATGTCTTGGTAGGTACATTGCTATGAATAAATCTAGTAGAGAAGGATATTCTCACTTCTCGCCACTCTAAAATACCATCTCTGTGTACCATCCACCAGTTTGCTACTGTCCCACATAAGGTATACACCAACATATTCCTTATTTCCACTTGGTCTATCCACTGGGCCTCCATAATGCACATAAATACTTCAGGATTTCCTTCTCTAGTGTACCTCAGTACCTGGTTACTTCCCAAATGCCTAACATAGCACAACCTAATTAAATGCATAACAACACTCTTCATCTTTCTCCCAATCATTTCATAAGTCCCATGCACCCAGTTATCACAAGCAACATTGGTTGTATCACTCATAGAAAATGCATCATCCCATTGAATAACTCCTTAGATGGATCAAGTACTTCAAGATCTGTAGTCATTTTTACTCCCATCACAAAAGGAAGGAACCCCATGCACGCCATCCTATCACCCAACAGAAGCTAAGCACTCACCCGAGGCACGCGCGGGTACCGAGTCTCTATTTTATGTGAGTTTAGTGGGAAGCATCATTTATGATTAGTGTAAGAGTCTTAATGAGGGAGGTTGAAACATACAAGGACCATATGGCTCAGAATGGCCTCTAGATCCTTGTAGTCACCTTAGACTGAGTACTTTAACAGAACCCATAACATGTATTATGACAGAAAAAATTATACAAGCATTTATACATAGCATGAAAGGAAAGAGAACTCATATGAGAGAAATGTGCATTAAAACCCTTGATATCCATGTCTATTTATAACAGTTAACCTCATTATATTCATTGATTCATTATAGATTGTTACAGAGATCAGACCATAGTCATGCATATCATTGGACATATGTAACTAAGCTAACAAAAAAAGAAAAATTACAACTCTATGCTTAGTGCATTCTTTCCTGAATATAAATAGCAGTTCACACTTGTGACCATGTTCCGCAGCATCCTCAATGCCCCTATAATCCAGAAAATGTAGAGACATTTCAAAGAATACTTGGGGTGGTGGTTGGGGTCCCTGTCCTCTTGAGCCTAAGCCTTGGTTCCCGCCAGTGTTTCCTCCACCTCCTCATCCACTAGGTCCTATGCCTCCAGAGCCACTAGATCCACCTGAACCACTGGGTCCAAGAGGGCCTGTAGGAGCTGTGCCAAGCGCCCCCATGGTCCCATTGAACTGTGCACCAATGGTCAGTGATAGTTCCCCACTACCACTACTTTGTCCCTCGTGACTCCCTGATGCGAGACTGAAAGCTTGTACACTCACTCCTTGTCCAAAGACTCCTCCAAATATTGGAATATGTGCATCCATAGAAGAAGGTATTGTAAAATTATATCTCCTAGGCACGGATTTGTCTCTTCCACCGATATCAACTAGGTCAGTAATAGTTTTTCCTAGTTCAGGAAAACCAAGTGCCAGGGCTTGGTCACTAGGTGGGTTCAGATATGTGCCAACGACTCTCCTTTCTCCGTGTGAAAAATTCTCACTAGAAGCTAAAGGGGTCTCCCTCACGTACTTTCCAAGATGGGGTAGCACAAACTGCTCAAGTTCTACATCCTCTACGTGAACCTCAACTCCTTCCCGCAACGTTTGTCTCCATAGATCCATCACACTAGTAGCTTCACGTCATCGAGAAATATCCCTTTCATGTGCTTCACTATACTTGAGCTATCTCTCTTCCCTCTCCTTCTCTGTCATGATATATGTCATCTTCCTCCACCCAAGCTCCCTTACCCAACACTCAGAATGGTTTAGCCAGCCATTGGGAAAGCCTCTAAACTCATGGTAACCATCAATATCTTCATAGCTAGGGAAATAGAACGCAGAAAAGTTCCTCTAGGTTCTCACAGAAATTCAAACTTAGCAACCTCCAGAAAAGAATACATGGAAATGGAATATTCCAGAGTGTAAGTAGTCAGTACTCCTCTCCACCAATGATCTACAACACGGGTCCACATCAGATCTGCATCCTGCAACCTTTGGGAGTATTCTTCAGTCCATACATGCAATCCATAACGCCCACTTGATCTAGACGTATAGGTTGAAAGCCATTCATATAGTTCTATTGGGAAGCAATAGAAGAAGGATTCGTATAGATCATGGTAGAAGTTCTCTTTTATCTATCTACGTGTATTAAACTCAGGTCTAGTGTTGTATCTCCAAGAAAATTCATCCTCCATACTCTTGAACCATGATTCAAAAATTTCCAGTGTCAACCACTATGTCATTACTCATTACACAGATCATGATGCATGCTATATCCCACTACAACTTCGAAAAGATTCCCAGCAACGAAACCAATATGTAGTCATTTTTACTCCCATCACAAAAGGAGGGAACCCCATGCGCGTCGACCTATCACCCAAAATAAGCTGAGCATTCACCCGAGGCATGCACAGGTACCGAGTCTCTCTTTTATGTGAGTTTAGTTGGAAGCATCATTTATGATTAGTTTAAGAGTCTTAATGAGGGAGGTTGAAACATACAAGGACCATAGGGCTCAGAACAGCCTCTAGATCCTTACAGTCACCTTAGACTAAGTACTTTAATAGAACCCAGAACATTCATTATGACAAAAAGAATTATACAAGCATTCATACATAACATGAAAGGAAAGAGAACTCATATGAGAGAAATGTGCATTAAACCCCTTGATATCCATGTTTATTTATAACAGGTAACCTCATTTTATTAATTGATTAATTATAGAGTGTTACAGAGAGCAGACCACAGTCATGCATATCACTGGACGTATGTAACTAAGCTAACAGAAAAAGAAAAATTACAACTCCATGCTTAATGCATTCTTTCCTGAATATAAATATACACTAGTAGTAATTTTGCAGAGCTTCGCTCACTCTCTAGCCTGCTATATCTCATACTTCTATCTCTTTTACTCCTTAGGAACTTGTATTTATAATTATCCTACATTGCCAACTCACCTTCGAGCGTCCTCAGATCTGGTGCCAAGTGTCGAATTTGGTCCATGTGAGCATTCTTCTTCAGGCCTGAGCTTTCCACTTTACTTCATGATGTTCTTCTAGAAGATTCCATCCAGGGCATGCTCTTTGTTGGGCCAGCCCAATGCCAGGATGACATCTTATCCACATGCAACCGATCACACTTTTCACGTGTTCTGCCCTCGGTGCTCAAATTGACTAAGTCTCAAGCCTCCTTTCACATGTCACACGTGCTATGTGCTTCCTTAAGCCTTTATCTCATGCACTTTTGCCTTGTATGCATTTTCATAACTGGGACCCTACGTGCCCACGTGCCTTCATGATTGGTTAAGATTACAAGGGTCCAACATCACCCCACACTATGCCTGTTCTCCCTCCTCAAAAACATATCACTTGATTAAGATGCATGTTTTCCAGGGAACCAATGAGTAGTCTTACACTTTACAAAAAGAATAAGGAATGAAAGAATCGGGGAAAATAATGAAGAATGGGGGGGAGCATCAATTCAAAAAGCTAGGAAAATCTTTCCGGAGGTCTGCCTCTAGCTTATTCCATACTTCGACCTCACCATGTTCCTTTTGGAAGAGGTCGCCCGCCAGGGTGCTTACTTCATCAAAACTCAGGATGACTCCCTATGTGCCCAAAATGTCCATAATATGCTCCATCTCTTTGAGCAGGTCCTCAAGTTTATACATCCTTCTAGTGATTTAGGGCTATATTTCCTTTAGCAGGGCCTTAATTGAGCTCCTTAAAGCCTCAGTTACCTTTGATTTTTTCTCTACTTTGGCTAGAACCTTGTCTCTCTCTGCCTTGTTCCCCTTGTTCTTTTCTTGGAAATCCTTTATCTCTGCCTCAAGCGTGGCGACCAAGGAGCTTGCCACCTTATCTCTATCCACGCATGTATCATATGCGGCTTTTGCAAACTGGGCAACAACCTTAGCCTCTGCAAGTACTTGGATGTACTCTACAACGAGTGCTACCACCTTCAACCAGTCCTCTTTCAAGTGCGCGGCCACTTCTTCAGTAGATTCCAGGGCCAAGGGTCATCTCTCCATAGTGAGGACACATGTTAGATCTTCCATACATTCTAGGAGGGACGAGTACTTCTGTGCGGGTGACGCTAAGTCTGGGTGCTTCAGGAGGATGGAACCCTTAATAGACTCCATTTTCTTGTACACTTCCTACACCTTTATTTTCTCTTCCTTTAACTCGCGCCTTAACTGTGTGTTGATTAGTTCCTCCTGTTTCAAGATCTTGGCCTTCTCTGCTAGTTCTTCCTCCTTCTTCCCTAACTTCACCTCCAGCACTCTAATCCTGTCGTTGCGCGTGAATAATTTGGCCTCAGTCTCGACTGTGACCTTGTTAAGAGCATTGCAGAATGTCTCATCCGAGAGCTCCTGAGCATTCACTAAGGGATTGACCCCCTTAGATTCTGGAAATGTGATGAGTGCTCCATGGTAGACTTCAAAGTCTGGCTCATCAACATGGGACTTGAACGCCCAAGAGATTATTTTCTTGTTTCTGGGGTACGCGTCATCCTTGTCAAAAGACCCGATGGCTATGAGTCTTTCTGTGGGTACGGTGCTCTTGAATTGTGTGCATAACACCTTCCTTATGTCATCAACATAGCCCATTACCTGTCTCTGTTATGCATCTAGAGTTATTCTACCTGAGTGCATGCACATTTGGGGAAGATTACTATCAGAGCGAGGCCTCCTAGGCTATCATGTTCTTTTTCAATGTTCTCCTCCTTCCCCTCCTTCAGCACTATGTCCGCGCTGTGCTCGAACTCTTGGTCTACCAAGACCTCGAGCATTCTTTGTGCTTATCTCTCTCTGCCACCTCTGTGATCTACTCCTTTGTAAAACTTATGGGCTCCCTCCTTTTCCCTAACAACCTCCTCATCCTCCATGTCTTTGGCATCTTCCTCATCTTGTGTGCCCTTGCATCGCATGTGAATACAAACTCTTGCTTCTCATCTCCAATCTCCTCTCCCACGTTCGTAGACACTATACATATGTGGATCTTGGCCTTTCTCTGTCTCTTCTTCCTTACCGCCATCTTCTTCACTTTCATCCCCTCTTCCGCCCATGTATTTATCCAAGCTTTCGGTTGCCTCCGAGTCAGCTTCTTCATCAACCCTCTGACTTTTTCCCTGAGAGGTGGATCCTGATTAGGGGACTCAGACTTATCTTCTTCCTCAAGAAACTTCTTCCTTAGAGATGAGTTGCCTAGGCGCCTCTACCTCTAGCGTCTTCTCCTTCACCAGAGACTTCTTTCTCCACATGTAAGTGCTTGGTTTAGTGCTCATGGATGGCATGCTCACTATCTGAGTAGTTTGCACAACTAGTGTACTTCTTCTTCTCCTCTCCTTCTTTTCTTAGACATTTGATTCTTCTTCCCTAAGGGGTCTTCAGGTATGGAGACTTCATCTCTCCAGATAAAAACCCTTTTTTAACTTCATGGCCTTATGTGCAAATACATGTGTGTCACTGATCCTCCAGCGATGGGGAGCAGTCATTGGCCTTGTCATTTTGAATCTCGTGTGACATGTACTTTTCCACATACGCGCGCTTGTTGCCAGGGTAATTCAGCTTCTTCCTCATCTCCCTATGTTCCCGGTCTAAACTACCTAGTTCCAGTCTTAACTTCTTTGATTCTTTAAACCTTTTCACCCCTTCTTGGAAGTATTAGGTAGTAAATGTAAAGGGGAGCTTGCACCGAGGGCTCCATGATTCATCTATTAGCTTGAACCTGCCTAAGCAGTAGTGTTGGTAGACTGTACGAATTTAGTTTCTCCCTCAGTGGCTACTAGGGAGTTGTTTGGGGATTCTCCACTCTAGCCTCAAATGCATTCCTTAGGCGTGTGTACCATTTTTCCAGTCGCACCTTGTGGGGTGCTCTCATTGTATCACAGGCATATTTTTTCAAACCTCTTTACGGGAGAGGGATCATCGGTGGGGGTACTCTCAATAAAAATTTGTTCCAGTGCGTCAGGCACCCCAATATCTATGAATAAAATGGTGAGAAAGACATTGCTGAAGAGGATCTTATCCCGTTCCTTTGTGCAACTGATAATTTCCTCCACGATGTATGCATGGATAGGTTGTATATAGTTCCCTATATGCAATATTTCTGTAGACATGTAGCCAAGGTTTTTTGACATGTGTCCATCTTTCCTGACCATTTGGATTAGTCATTAAATGCACAACCATTTTCATTGTAGGGTCCTTGATGTATTGAAATTTCATAGTATTGCGACCCTTTCTTGTAGGCATACTCGGTGACGGTCTCTTGAATAGATTCCTTGTCGCTAAGGTCATATTCTAGGCTATCTTCCTCACATAAGAGGCCTATAAATTTTAAAATCATCTAGGGAGTCACGTGCATCTTGCGCCCTAGCAAATTGGAAGTATTCTTTGTGTAGCTTGTGACATCAACCACTGGTACAGGTGTTCTATAGCTTTCCAAAATAAGGCAACTCATAGAGTTGCAATAGCCCTGCCTTCTCCATTTTAACCTTAACGTCATCATCGTATATAGGCAAACCCTTAGGTGTTCATTTGTTGGTGGGGCATACTAATTCTAGTGCCATTTATTTTTATATTGTGTTCGTGTAGTGATTATAGTCACTAACAGGTATACTTCTCAAGTGGGACTCCCATTCCTTCCCCATCATCACCCCATCTGGGTATTGCATCTCTGCATACCATTGTTCATTTATGTCTACCACAGGTTCTGGTTGTTCAGCCTTGGCTTTGCCCTTTCCTTTCTTAGGTGTCCATGGTCAAGGTATTTGTATCACTCCTACCCTCTC
Organism: Taxus chinensis; assembly: GCA_019776745.2. Classification (NCBI taxonomy): domain Eukaryota; kingdom Viridiplantae; phylum Streptophyta; class Pinopsida; order Cupressales; family Taxaceae; genus Taxus; species Taxus chinensis. The sequence goes on from CM034150.1 coordinate 608,885,128, forward strand.
CTTGTTATTCTGTCTTACTTATTCCAATCCTCTCGATCTCAAATTTGTGATACAACTCTTCTAAACCATGCCCTAGTTTGTCGAACCCTAACTGGGATAAAATCTTCACAAGACAATGCATTTCTTCACTCTCTCCATGCCCATGTAACCCCTTATGGTTTGTAAACTCAAACTGACTACTTCAATCTCACAGATCTTCCTTCACTCGATCGAATTTGAAAGCCCTAATTTATTGAACTTTCTTATAACTCAGACTCTTCTATTTCGCAAAGTAAAAATGAGAGTGCCCCGACCCTTTACTTATAATTTTTCTCTTTTTTGAACATTAAATGCTACTTCACCTACCACCATACTTTGTTCATTTAATGTATGGATTTTTCAAACAAATCCCATCTTCAGTCACCTTCCCTTACGTGCATCCAACCTATGTGAAAACTCCTCTAACCTTTTGGCGCGCAACCAATCCAACCTGAAAGGAGATTCTTGCGAGCACGTAACCCACACCAAAGGAAATTCTTCTATCCTTATCCTTGCTCTTACCTACCTCTTGTTTCTTTTAAATTTTGCTTTCTCCTCCTTAGTATGTGGGATCTACAAGTAGATTTACCCTGGCACCAACCATTCTTCCATCTTCCTCTTTATATACCTCTTTCAACCCGGCTACTCAACAAGGATTTTCAACACAAATTCCTTGGTACTTTGATCACGTGCTTCTTCACCTTTCTCCACCCCACACTTAAAGCTGAGGCACTATGGTTCTATACGCACTTAAAAATTCTCCAAAAATAGCAATAAGGTCACCAGCGCCCAAGGTGCAAAACAAAACAACAACACGAAAGGGAAACACAAGAAAGGGAAAAAAATGCATAAAAGAAACTTCTAAACTAACTGGCAAAACTACCTTATTTACAAACACCAAGAAGACTTATTTATAGTAGGGACTTCAGGCCTACTACCATTGAAGTGTCTAGGAAACTTCATCCCATCCAGCGCTTGTAACTGGCATGTGCCTAAATCAAGGATGTATGAGATTGTGTAAGGACCCAACCAATGGACTTTCAACTTCCCAGGATGGCGCAGAAACTTAGAATCATATAATAACACCGTCTACCCAACCTCAAACTTCTTGTTTCTAATATGGAAATCATGCCAAGCCTTTTTCTTTTTGACTTTTCCATTGTTTTTCTCCATTGGGAAAGAGATCGTCTCTCATCCAGGTTTCATTAGCTCATCAATTATTTCTTACTAGCGCTTGTTCATTGGCTAACCCTCCTGCACGCACTATTCACAGAGGAGGAAACATAAATTCAACCAGAAAAATATCTTCCATGACCAAACACCAATTGAAAAGGTGTGGCTTTGTTTAGTCTTTTATACATTGTCTTGTAAGCCCATAGTACTGCCGATACCTTGTCATCCCAATCAAGTCTTCCGACATCACAAATCTTGGTCAAGGTATGACTTAGTATCTTTTTGAATGCTTCCATGGTTCCATTTGCTTGTGGGTGATAGGGCGTAGTCTTGTGATGAGCTACCATGAACTATGATAATAGGATCTTGACAGTGTCATTTAAGAAATGTGTAACTCTATCACTGGTCAAACTCAACGGACACCCATACCTTGTGATAATGTTTTCCCATAAGAACATTGTCGTTGTTGCTGCCGTGCAATCTTTAGTTGGGGCTACCTTTTCCCACCTTGTGAGATAATCTGTGCAAGTGATGACATAATGTGACTTGGTCCTACGCGCTTCCGGTGTAATAGGGCCTAAAAATTCTATCACCCATTTTTAAAAAGACTCCATGCTAGGAATAGGGTGCAAAGGCATTTCATCTCTCCTTCCTGGTTTTCCAATGTGCTAACAATCATCACACGATTTACAATAATATCTGTAATCGTTGTACACGGTTTCCCACCATAAACATGCCATTAATATATTGCATGCGGTGGCATCACCTACATAATGCCCACCCGCACTTCCTCCATGTGCTTCCTCTATGATGGTCAGGTGCTCATGCTCTAAGACACACATGCTGCAAAACTTCATCACGTCCCAATTTGTATAATTCTCCATTGATTAACATGAAGAGCACGTAGTGCGTATGGCCAACTTCTTCTTTTCCAATGTATTCATTCCATTTGGCGCCAGAACTTCCTTTAAGAATATTGTAATCTCCTATCCAAATCTGAGGGCATGCGCCACAACCTAAACAGTTTCGCATCTGGCATTGCTTCGTCAATACTCTGTGCATTCTCCCCTGAATCAATTCTTGACAGATGATTAGGCCCAAAAATTGATTTTTCTAGGTTTCTACTACAAGGGTGAATTCAAACTCTTGAAACAATAACACCCATCAACATATGCATCCCTGTAGAACAAGATTGTTCACTAAATACTTCAATACCATGTGGTCGGTGTAGAACACAAAGGGTGTATCCAATAGATACTGCCTAAACTTGAAGAGGGCATAGATAATTGAAAATGCCTCACACTTGGTTGTGGTATAATTCTTACTCTGCTGGTATCAGCTTCCTGCTTGCAAAACAGAGAGGATAATAAATAATCCCTTCACCTGGTTGTGCAAACACTACTCCAATGGCGGTCCTTAAGGCATCTACATGAACATGAAAGGGATTTTCCCAAGAGGGAAACCATAAAATAGGTGCATGGTAATAAGCCTATCTTTTAATGTATCAAACACCCTTTGTTGCACCTCTCCCCAATGGAAGGAACTTTTATGTCTAAGTCAGCTCCTCTAACAGTGCGTGACTATCTTGGAATATCCCTTAATGAATTTTCTTGTAATAGCCCGCATGCCCAAGTAATTTCCACACATTGCACTCTGGCTAGTAGGCTCCCTTAACCCCACAATAACTACAACTTTAGTGGGATCTACCAGCAAGCCCTTCTTACATATGATATGCCCCAATAAAGTCCCAAAGGGTGTAGCAAACACACATTTTCTTAATGTTGAGGGATATCCTCAACTACCTACACCTCTCAAACATTAACCTCAAATTGTCACAATGGTATTTAACCAGACCATATACTATCCAATCATCCAAATAGACTTGAAGAAATTTATGGATGAAGTCCTAGAATGCTTGCACCACTATGCAGCGAAAAGACAACTGGGCACATTCTTCAACCCAAAGGGCATGACCATATATGTAAAAATTCCCCACTCGGTGGTGAAAGTTGTCTTTTCTTGGTCTTCCTTTGAAATCTGGACTTAGTTGGTACCCTAAAAATCCATCCATAAAGGATTAGATTTCGCACCCAATGAATCCTTCTAAAATTTCTTCAGTGAAGGGGGGTTGGAAATGGATCAATGACACAAACTGCGTTCAATTCCCTATAATCCACACAAATTCTAATCCCAGAAGCTATCATTTTGTCTATCATATCCTTGACGTTTATGCACATGTTGGGATTACCATTCGGTAGGGCCTTATCCTAACCGGGGTGTGCACGATTCTTCCAGTTTTATTTTCAATGATCCCTCAAGGAATGCTGAATGCCATTTTGCTCATGATCTCCTCGTGTGAAAATAAATCCTTAAATACGTGCAACAAGTTAATGATTCATTTGGTAGGGCCTTCTTCCTAACCAGGTGCACATCGTCCAATAATAGCTTCCTTAAGTTCTTCATCTCCCCCAAGGAATGGTGAACTTTCTTCATTTTTAAATGCTCATGATAGGCTTTCGTGTGAGCATCTAAATACTCCACTAACTCACGTGTCCCTAAAAAATGGCTATCATATAAGATTTTTGATTCCTCTCCATCAATCTCATATACCAACTTTCCCTTCTCTTTTTCCAATACATATGCTCTCAATTAGGTAACTCTTCTTCTTCAAAGCGTGCCTCCAATCCTGGTTCACCTACTAATTCCTTCAGCCTATCTTCCATCCTAGCACTATCCCCCATGGTAAGGCACTTGATACGTGAGCAAGGTCTGTAATTTCAACCGATGGCCTGGTACTCTGATATCCCTAGGTTAGAATAAGATCAGCCACGAGTTCTTGCCAATTCTTTGTCTCGCGGAATGTCTCTGAATGAATCTACCATGCACACGCACAACCCTACAGTGTAGAATACAACTTGTGCACCCAAAGGGATGGTGGAAAAGCTTCTTCGCCTTCTCTCAAAACACGTTCTCGCTCTTGGATAGCTGGTAAGAGGTGGGCTCCTTCCCATGGTACTCCTTGATGATGGTGGGTACATTGCTCCTAGAAAATTTGACAGAGAGAGAAATGCTTACCTCACACCACTCTAAAAGGCTCTCTTGATGTATGGCCCACCACTGAGATGCTATTCCAAGCAAGACATAACTTAACATCTCCCTTCATTCCTTCTCATTCTTCCACTGAGCTTCTACCTCCTACAGAAAGATCTCAGGTAAGGCTCCTCTCGAATACTTGGGTAGTTCTTATCCTCTAAGGTGCCTAACCATGCGCACCTTTTTTACCTTGGTCACTGACCCTCTCAACTGGTGTCCCATTAATTCGTAAGTTCGATGTGCTCAATTGTCATATGCTAGACTGGTGGTATCACTCACTGACTGAGCATCTTTAAACTTGATAACCCTATTAGTAGGGTGTATCATCTAAGGGTCTCTGATTGAGCGCACATAAATCTTATCCAGAACTTCTTCTCCCAATGGTTTGATATAGTGTGTCGACTTCCCATCAACCAGAGATATAATGACCCTTTCCTCCTCAAAGCTAATGTACCCTTTATTGAACCAAAGGTCTACATTATTTTTGTAACACCAAGGTGCCCAAGTAGTGTTGGGATATTGTCTGCTTCAGCGAGCACCAAGACTTCGAAGTCCCCAGTAAACTTGGCTCCTTGGATAGTAATAATTGCATCCTTCAAAACACCGATGGGCATTGCCTTAGTCTTGTTCGCCATATACAACACATTCGAAGATGGCTGTAATGAAGGTCTTCCCATCTGATGCCATGCATCCAAACTTAGAACATCCACACCTCTGTGCCTATGCTAAAGAGGATATTGCTGAGGAGCCATCCATCTATAACTTCATTCAACATAATCTCCTTGTCATAGTCGAGGCTTTGAGGGGGAAGGTTCATGTGTAAGACCTGTCTCTCGCGCTCTTCTCTGGCACGTGTGGTACCTTATCTCTTAACTAGAATATCCTAGATAAGGGGATGATATTCTCCTACTTTAGCATTTTACACACCTCCTGTGACCTCATCCATGTCATAACTTTTGTGCCTTGAATCTCCTTCCTTGTTCCTCCCTCTTGGATTTGCTCCTTTAGACACTGGATCTCCCCTTGTAAGCTCTGAATAACATCCATGGTGTCCTGATATATATACTTTTGATGCGCGGGGTCGTAGATACTTTCCATGAATGACCTCCTCCCTTGAAACCAGGGTTTTCTGGCTTGGTAACCCTCTCTTGTGTGTGTGTGGATTTTTCCCTTGTTGTTTACCAAGACATGCTCCAAACCTTCATCCCTGTATTACCCGGGGCATCCACTGTATGCCTACCTTCTTAATACTGACCATTGCAACACCCTTTTCCTTCCGGTGATACTGATTCATATGCTCAAATAATTCTAGGAACTCCTCATACTTATGCTTCTTTCTCACACAATGAGCACTGAAACAGGTCTCAGTCACTCACGCTTGTAATGTTCTGCAAAACCACAGTTGAAACATGTTCCATGTGGGAACTCACTCCTTCCTCATCTGTGATTACCTCGACCATAGAATCCTCCTCAAAAACCTATTCCATGTGCCTCCATCTGTGTGCTCCTCATAATTGTGATCATTATCCTTAGAACTACTGGCAATGCTGGTTTGGCGCACCCCATGATCAATGGCCTCATGGATCTGATCAATGAGCCTACAGTCCTTAGTGTCATGGGTTGTAGAGGTGTAAATTTTGCAGTAACAAGATACATTTTTCCTGATTGCGCGCTGTAGCAAGGGACATCTACTTGCATCATGGTCCCCATGAAAAATTTCACAATCCACCATCAAAGTGCGTACTATCATCTGGGGGAAATTATCCTTAATGTGTCCCTCTATTTCACAATTTGTGCACCATAAACCACTGCGAGTCTTGCATGGGATATGTTCACAGATAATTTTTCCAACTATTTTGCCATAGCATAGCAATCTGAGCCTCTAAGAATGGGCTAACGCCAGTATCAATACTACCAATAGCCTCAGGTGCGTAAGTGAAGCTTCCAATGCTTCAACGTGGGTCTGTAAAATTTTTATGAGACAAGGCCCTTCTAAAAGGGGTGATCAATCCTCCAAAAAACCACTGAGCATGCTGAGAAGGATGGATATCATATGATAATTTAGATAAGAGAGTTTTAAAGTGCACGCATCATACTCCCACACACTCTTGCCATTCCTTGTTGAATCTCCTTCAAAGTGCTGATGCTCTTCTGCTCAAACTCAGGAATGTGGAACTCTACCAAGAATGAATTCTTTAAGGCAGTATATCCACCACCATTTGATGAGGGTCATACTTCCTATACCATCTATGCATGTAGCACCCTTGCAACGTGGTTACAAACTGACTAGCCTTCCATTCTGGGGTTATGCGCACCCTTCGCATGACCATAGCATTTCACACTTGTGAACATGTTCCACAGCATCCTCAATGCCCACTGTAATCGAGCAAATGTAGAGACATTTCAAAGAATACTTGATGGTGGTGGTTGGGGTCCTATCCTCCCAAGCCTGAGCCTTGGTTCCCTCCTAGTGTTTCCTCCACCACCTGATCCACTCAGGTCCATGTGCCTCAAGAGCCATCAAGATCACTACCTAAACCACTAGGTCCAATAGATGCCTAAGCCCATAGGTCCTGAAGTGGTCGTGCCAAGCACCCCCATGGTCCCACTGAACTACAGTGCCTACATGGTCTATGATAGCGCCCCACTACCACTACTTTGTCCTGTGCCACTCCTTGATGCGAGACCGAAAGCTTGTACGCCTTGCTCCTTGTCCAAAGACTCCTCCAAACACTATAATATGTGCAGCCATAGAAGTAGGGACTGTAGAAATTATATCTCCTAGGCGTGTAGATCTGTCTCTTCCACTGATATCAACTAGGTTAGTAATACTTCTTCCTGGTTCGATAGGAAAACCAAACGCCAGGGCTCGGTCACTGGGTGGGTTTAGATATGTGCCAATGACTCTCCTTTCTCCATGTGATGAAATCTCACTAGAAGCTGAAAGGTTCTCCCTCACGTGCTTTCCAAGATGGGGTAGCACAGACTGTTCAGGTTCCACATCCTTAACGTGAACCTCAAATCCTTCCCGCAATGTCTGTCTCCATAGATCCATCACACTAGCAACTTTACGTGTCGTTTAGTAATCTCCCTTTCACACACTTCACTATACTTGAGCCATCTCTCTTCCCTCTCCTTCTCTGTCATGATATCTACCATCTTCCTCTACCCAAGCTTCCCTTACCAACAGTGCTCAGAATGGTTTAGCCGGCCATTGGGAAAGCCTCTAAACTCATGGTAACCATCAATATCTTCATAGCTAGGGGAATAACACAGTAGAAACATTCCTCTAGGTTCTCGTAATAAATTCAAACTCAGCAACCTCTGGACAAGAATACGTGGAAATGGTGTATTCCAGAGTGTAACTAGTGAGTACTCCTCTCCACCAATGATCTACATCAGGGGTCCACGTTAGATATCTGCATCCTTCAACCTTTAGTAGTCTTCTTCGGTCCACAACATGTGATCCATAACGCCAACTTGATCTAGATGCATAGGTTGAAATCCATTCATATATTTCTACTAGGAAGAAACAGTAAAGAAGGTTTCATATAGATCATGGTAGAGGTTTTCTTCTACCCATCTACGTGCATTAAACTCAGGTCCAGTGCTGTATCTTTGAGAAAATTCATCCTCCGTGCTCTTGAACCATGATTCAACAATTTCCAATGTCAACCATCTCTGTCATTACTCATTACACAGATCATGATGTATGCTTATATCCCACTACAACTTTGAAAAGAGGTCTCGGCAATGGAACCAAGATGTAGTCATTTTTACTCCTATCACAAATGGAAGGAACCCCATGCGCACCGGCCTATCACCCAATAGAAGTTGAGTGCTCACCCGAGGCACACGCAGGGTACCGAGTCTCTCTTTTATGTGAGTTTAGTGGGAAGCATCATTTATGATTAGTGTAAGAGTTTTAATGAGGGAGGTTAAAACATACAAGGACCATAGGGCTCAGAACGACCTCTAGATCCTTGCAGTCACCTTAGACTGAGTACTTTAACAGAACCCAGAACATGCATTATGACAGAAAGAATTATAAAAGCATTCATACATAGCATGAAAGGAAAGAGAACTCATATGAGAGAAATGTGCATTAAAACCATTGATATCCATGTCTATTTATAACAGGTAACCTCATTATATTCATTGATTCATTACAGAGGGTTGCAGAGAAAAAGACCATAGTCATGCATTATCACTGGAATTAATGTAACTAAGCTAACAGAAAAAGAAAATTTACAACCCCTAGGACGTAGTGCATTCTCTCTCTGAATACAACTATTCACTGACAGTAGTCCTCACAGCATTTCTGTAGAGCTCTCACTCACTCTCTAGGTATCTATATGGATATCTTGTATGTATATCTCCATGTGTCTCTCTATCTTTGTCTCTACAAGTTCTTGTATTTATAGCTTCTCCTAGACTACCAACTCACCCTCCAGTGCATCCTCAGATCTAGTGCCAAGTGTCTAAATTTGGTTGTCCATGCGAGCATGCTTCTCCAGGCATGAGCTCTCCACTTCATTCCTCATGATCTTCTTCTAGAATATTCCATCGCAGGGCATGCTCCTTGCCTGGATAGCCAACTTGTCATTAGGCTAGCATCTTATCCATGCGCAACCAGGTCATGATTTTCATGCATTTTCTACTCCTGGATGTCTCAAAATGACTAAGTCCTGAGCCTACTTTCGTGCATGTCATGCATGCTACATGCTTCCTTAATTCCTTTCTCTCATGTGCACTTTTTCCTTGCATGACATTCCATAACTGAGACCTTGCGTGCATCTACGTGCCTTCATAATTGGTCAATATTCCAGGTGTCTGACAACAATGATAAACATAATGGTGGGTTCATAAATCTTTCTTCAATTCCCTCTTGACTCAATATTGTTGTTTTACATCAGCTAACAATGTTTTCTACTCTAAGATGCCTAGAATAAGGATGCATCATGCAAATTATTTTAGGACTTTTGTTCTAAAAATTCATGTAACCCTTATTGAAGGTACAGATAAACTCTACTTTACATAATTTCAAGGGCATTCCAAGCATTATGCCAGTAAATTTGAATCTTCTTTGGTAATCTCTAAGTCATTCAAGATCTACTAATAAAGTAAGTCCTTTCATATGATGATAATAGTGGCATCAACTTGCAATACTCCAATAGGCGTCACTTTACTTCATATTTGCCATATACATGACATTCTGAATATGGTTATAATAATGGAAACGTATTCCATATCGACTCAACACATCCATCTAATCGGTGAATACTATTCACTTCTACATATGTAAATTATGTCAAAATCATATTAAGATAAATATACCACTTCATCAACCATGGTATTTTTTTAGTTTGAAAGGCTTTCCTAACAGGTAATGCCTCCATAATGTGCAGGAGCGTGAAGTTATCATGGAAGATATGTCTCTCAAGCTCAACTCCAGCATGGGACCATAGTTCAGCTTAACCATTGCACCAATTTACGAATGCTTTGCTTTCATAGCACATTCACATGATCATTTTGCATAACTTATTCCAGTCATCAACATCTTCATCGGAGGCATCTCAATTACTTTTTCATGATTGAAGCTTCAACTGGGGTCTGCTAACCTTCATAATAGGTTGTTGTAGCCTAAGTTTCCCTTTCAGAAAGTGTTGAAGACTATTTACTTTCCATACTTATCAGTGCTCACACAAATTTCTTGTCCTTTTTCTACAAATAATTTTATTGGATCAGCTTCACTCTCGTTGAAATCCTTTATACTCAATTTCAGGTGTGTAATACTCTGCTAACCAACCCTATGAAGCTTCTAACTTCATACACATTCCTATAAAACTATCCATTTAGCTATGGATTTTATTTCCTGATGGGTCAACTGAAATGCATGCATCTTTTTTTATTATGTAGCCCAAGGTACTACACTTTATTTTTACTAGAATGAACATTTTGAGATCCCCTTAGCAGTATCATATTTTCTCACACATAAGCACGTTCTCAGGTACAATTTTCAAGTCCTTTATTATGTTTTTCCATGTTTTAGATAAGGAAATCGACAATAGTCTTGCAATAAAACTAGCTGTGAATTTATGCCTACTATATTCCTTAAAACCTATTATTGCATCATAAGTTCCATGAATGCAGTCTGGTGAATTTTTTATTCCAAAAGGTAGACATTGTGAACTCATAGATCCTACCATATCTTGTTATAAACATTTTCTTATGAGGATGTATTCATGCCTTTATTCTTAGTCCCATGACAACTTGGTCATAAACTAAAATACCTTGGATATGTGATAGATGCACTACTTCACATTTGATCGAATAGGTCATAAATCCTTATGTAAAGGATATTTTTTTCTTGATTGATGGCTTTGTTAAGCATGTAATAATCGATGCATGGCCTAATATGCCATCTTTCTTCTTAACAAAGATGACTATCTGCATCCGCCAAGGAGATACAATGTGGTACCTAATTAGTCCCTTAAACAATAACATAAAGTGAAATCTATCTTTCACTTTAGTCGTATTCATTTTGTACTAGCTTCCTTATCAGATAACTATCGTAGTTACATGGTTTTATATTAATTGTAAAAGTAAACTCATGTCACTAGGAGGAAGTCCAATGTAATTCCTCATAGTCCTCATAGTTTCCACCGATACTATTGTAACATCTGGATAGTCTTCCAAGGATGGTTCTCTACCTTCCTCATTAAAATATGGTAGTCTTTATGATGCATAAAGCATCCATATCCTCTACATGAGATTCTTATCCTTATTCAAGTGCATCTGTCTCCAAAATCTTCCTTACTTCAGAAATTTCCTGTTAATGCTTCTCCAAATCCCTCTGTGGTTTCTACAGATCATCCAAGTATTTTAGCCTCATTTTTTATAAAAAACTACAATTACTTTGTGCCACCAGATCCGCCATCTTTAGACCTATAATAATGCTCATATGAACCTACGAGTGATCCATGTATATGTCTAGCCATTATGATGGTAAAGTTAATAAATTCAATTTTTGTCATGAAACAGACATTGGTTTATCAGTAAAGGGGATAACACATAGATAAGATCCCATATTGTATAGTTCACATAGGAATTTTTCATATAACTCAGCTTTACTTTTACATAGGAATCAAGTATAACCTGTGTACTAAGAAATGGAGCATTTATTTGCAACACTCCACTCCACAATATGATCTATAGTGCATAGGTAAAAGTCTATATCAACTTACCTTGCAACTCTTGATAAGTGTTGTTTTTTTTTAGCCAAGCAAGTGTTATCCACTACCTCCATGGATTCTCTTCGATGGGGATTATTTTCACTGGTTATTCATAGGGACACTTGGCATAGTGGTCACCACCATATTTGAAACATCTCATATAGTGAAAGATACATATTCCTATTCAAACTTATGTATCATTAGCATTCAACACTATTTAGGTCCTCCAGTTTTTATTTGTATTTACAACAGGTCTTGTTGTGTTATTCTCTTACCATTCATAGCCTTATTGGCCAACCATTTTCCACCAAATACTTCTTCATCAGGTGCTAACATCATGACAGGAGATTTTAAAAATAGGTCTCTTCTTTAATTTTTCATCACTATGATCATATTTTTCTTATAGCTTTACCAATCTTTCTTAAGGTGCGATGTCACATCACTCAAACAAATATGAGCTGCTCATGGTAGAAGGACACATAGACATCAACGGGTCACCTCTTTTATGGAAGCTTTGTCAAGGAGTTCAGCCCCATGATAAATTTTTGTATCACATAGATATATTCTCAAATCCTTACTGGTAATGCAGGAAGATACCTTTAGCAACTCTAGATCATAATTTTCCCACATATTCAATCACACTTAGCTTACCCTGAGAATAAAAATTAATTGAAACATACAAGAACCAGTCTATAGATATGATCAATAATACAACTCTGGTAACCACAAAGATCCATTGGTAGAAAAGTAGTTTAAATTATTCACAGAAGTTGAATACGTATGTAAGGGTCAACTCCATTACAGGTCATACACTTCTGATAATCCAACAACATAACACTAAAAGGATGTGGATCATTACAGACCATGAAAGATCAACCCCTAATTACAGGTAGTGGGGGAATTTCCCTTCACTAGAAGTCATGCTTACTCTAAAAATATTTCTCACATGCTAGAAATCACTCCATACGTAGTGTTACAAGCTCCACTCTCACAGCTATTTTCAAGTTGACTAATAACTTGGGTGGGATGATTCATTCTAATGTGAACTATATATCTAATCCTATTAATTGTTAAACAAGCTCTTTTATTCATCAGGTCTTAAGTTCCCTTGCATGGGATTAGATTTCAAACATTAGACATTTTTTGCATTATGATTTACAAGTCATTTATATCCCCTATTATTAGGTCTCCAATAGGTTGCTTATACATCACTATCACTTCAGTTCTTCCTCACCCAATACTTGTTGAATTCCAAGACAACTATCTAATTATGATGTCATCTATGCAAGAAAAACTAGAATGTCATCAAGTTTTTAGGTATATTATAGCCTCATCAAAATTGTAGCTTCTCACTTATATCCACCTATCTCCACTTCTATATAGTTTATTTTAACCCCAAACACGTCTGGTCAAAATCACCCAGTAGGGTCTAAGTTGGCAAACAATTTTCACCCGAGGTGCACGTGGGAAATGAGATCCTAAGCACTTCCAATGGTGAGGCTTGTGAGAATGCATAAGTTTCATTAGATGGAGGAAATGTTTAAAAAAGAATAACATATACATTTAATCTAGTTACATAAAAGTGCATACACCATGCTCAGTTAGTAAGATTTTTGGATGCACCATGAGACAACTCACTCTCAAGCATTGTAATAACAAAGAAGAATTTATGATCTAAACCATGAAGTCCCATGAAAACACACTAGAGTTTTGATCTAATAAGAACTAAAAGTATTCATAATAGAGCTTCATATATGTTATTATAGATCACTATCACATAGTACAACTCGCACTAATTATCATTTCAAAAAGGATAATCACAGGCCATGATAGGGTCATGCCTAGAATTGTTATTTATTCCATCCCTCACACACACTACACTGGAAAAGTAAATCCTATCTATGCCTTGATTCCTAGTACACACCCTTATTGGTCATATACCTGTAGTGATCATCATACCACTAAGGGTAGGGTCTTAACAACATCCTATGCCAAAATTCTTGCATAACCCATTTGTTCACCTCTCTCAAAAAAATCTCTTAGGGTTTCACAACCTAGGAGCACCTCCTTTAATTAGAATCTACAATTCAATGATCATAGAATTCACCCATGAGCATAGATTGCATGCCTAAAAAGTGGATAGTGTAGGTACCATAACCCATGATCCTCAGACGTTCTTAGTTGGCCATAGCTTGGTCAAATTCCTCCACTAACTATAATTCTTCCCGTCCTGAGTGAATATTCCCTACAACAAGTTTCTAGATTTTATATTTTATATGCACCCTTATTACACTCTACATGGCCCATCTATACAATTTCAATACTTTATTCAACTCTAAGATCTTTTGCAATAGTGCAATATTTATAACCCTAACATAAATTTATTTTATCCTTCTTTCAAGAGATTTTTTACTTTCTTGTTTCTTCATTACATGATTTAGGATTTGTGTATTTACTATATTTCTTATTCTAAATCATAATTTACACATAGGTAATCTTCATAACTATATTAACCCTAATTTCAAAATTATATTATGGTAAACCCATTTTATTTTTTAAACACATTAACCAAAGGCATTGTGTGTCATAGAGTTTCAATTAACCCCCTTAGGGTTATGATTTCATATCAATTTCTGTGATAGTGCCCCTCATCATATTAGGGTTTGTGATAATTTCACTCGCATGTATATTCATAGCTATGTCATATTTATCTCATTGATTCCCCCCGCTTAAGAGTGTATTCTTCAATGAACTAGTGGATGAAATGTTTTATAATAGTGTATTCCATTGTAAGGCACAGTTATCTAATAAATCCAAACCTACCCTAGATAAAGAATGTCCTCTAAAGCATACAATGATCATTCTCAAAGGGAATAAAAGGACACTAGTGATTCAACTACTAATATAGAGATCATATCTCATTGTGTTTTGGATGCAAATGATATGACTAATGTTGAAAATGTAGAACAGGCAACTTATAAGGATATAGATTTACATAATAGTAATTTTTCTCTTAGAATTTTTTAATGTAATGATAACAATGTTTATTCTAGCAATGTCTTTTTTTAAATGATGATATTGCTTCTTTTTTGAATAATAATAATGTTTTAGATCAAAAAATTATATCTTTATAAAATATGGATGCATCTTATCATAATCATATCTCTTTAAAAATGAATATAACTTCAAATAAATGTTACATATCTACTTCATGTGATGGAAATATCCTTCTTATTCATACCCCTAGGCTATGTGATGCTTATCCTAAGTCTACGACACCATGTAACACATTTTCTTAGTACTTCAATATCCCCAAACAATAACTGCAATCTATTATGCAAGCCATTGGAAAATAATAATATGAAGCCAAAATTATTTGCAAGACATTCTATAACCTCCAATATCATAAACTATTCATTTTAATATCAAATACGAAAACTCTTTGTATATTTTTAAGTATGAGATATAAAGCTCCATACCCACCCAAAAACTAGAGGAAGTGAACTATTAATTGAGTAACCTAACTTTATAGACGTGGAACACCACTGAAGATATTTGTTTCATCAAAACTGACTTAATAACATGCTTCGTCAAGTTGACATGTTGTAAAGGTGTTTTTTGTGAATTTTTAAATGACGCATACCCCTACAAAATATGTTTTCCTATGAAAAATCAATCTTCCCATTTATACTACTCAGACCAATAGTGTGACTAAAATACCTTGTGAGTGTATTTAAAATATTGAAAAACATATTTTGCACCTTAAAAGTTGCAAAAATAAATGCATTGAAAACATTTATGGGTCTTAAATGTTTAATGAAATGTGTTAAATGCAGCTTCCACCACAAACCGCCCACATTCCATCACCAATAATTGTGAAGTGAGTGTTGTAACACTTCATTTTAATATTACTTTACCCACTCCTTTTCACATTATTTCATTTCATTTTGGACGACCTACAAGTTTATTGCATAGGTGTTACTAGTGGTTCATTCTGAAGCAAAGTGAGTTCTCTGTAAATAGATTTTTTTCACACCATTAGTGCATTTAAATGTTTTGTTTTACACATGAGAGTTAGTTTTATGTGTAGAATTTTTTTCTGGATTCTCATTTATTTTATAGCTTCCATATTTATTTAGGGTTATTGTAAACTTTGTTGCATTTTCTAGAATGCACAGGGCATATTTGAGTTCTGTGATTGGAATATAATATTATTAATTGATTTCCTTTCTTCTTTGCACCCACTTTTTTTTAGTTTGCAGTTGTTGGTTCATGCAAATTACAATATTTGAATGTGTTACATTAACATGAATCTTATAACTCTTTCCACTTTACTCGTTTATTTTTATAGATCCAAGTGCATGGATGTTTTTGTACATATTCTAATCGAGGATTAATGGCTCTTTTGTTTCCATTCTTGTATAGCTTTTCATTGAGTTTATACATTTCATAAAATTTGAAGTGTACAAATTATTCTAACCAAGAATAAAATAAAGACCCACATATCATTTTTCTTTGTTGGGTTATTGCAATATTTTAGTTTTTTGGAGTATTGCAGGTATAGTTGAGTCATATTTTTGAAATAAAAAGTTTTAAATGAGGTTTGTTATCTTTGGGTTGAAACTCATAATAGTTTTATGTTATTACTACTACCAACCACCCACATTCTATCACCGATAATTATGAAGGAAATGTTGTAACGCCCCATTTCAATATTTCTTTACCCACTCCTTTGCACCGACTTCCATTTGATTCTTATTTGATGCTCATTCATTTTGGTGGTGTTGCTAGTTATTTTGAGTTGCATGATTGAAACAAAATGTTATAAATGAATTTTTTATCTCAAGGATGAAACTCATAACTATGAAAAAACTTCCTTATCATGTCATATCAATATTGTTTTACCTTTTGTGAAGTAATTTCCTTTTCGTTCCATTTCATTTTTCACACCATCATAGTGTTTAGATGTTTTTCTTTACATTTGAGAATTATATGTTTGTGTTAACTATTTTTTGGCCTATTAGAAACTTGTAAAGTGGAAAGGAATAAGCTAATAGAAAATTTCTTGGTGATTTTCATTTTTTCAATTATATGATAAACACCAAAAACTCGGCATACAATAGGGTTTAATGATATTTGCGCTGACAGTGCAATGTTGGGATGAATGGTTGTAATATGTATGTGAGGATTCTTCTTCCATAAAATGAGAGAACATGCATGGAAATATGAACAAAATAGATATTAGATAAAGATATGACGAGTTTCTCAAAAAAGGTCGGTCCTAGGAACCAATGAGCTTCCTCGAAGGGTGTCAAATAATTTTATAATCAAGTGATAATGATAGAAATATAATTGAAAATGAAAGGGAGATTAGAAATCCATAGGGATAGAGAGATACTATTCCGCATCATAGGTGGCCTAGGCGAGGCCTACGACAAGCTCAAATTCTTCAAAGTAATCAAACCAATCATGTTTAGGATTAACTCATTCATATTGTATGAATTCAAGTTGATATTTGATATCTTCAACACCTGATGTCAAGGTGATGACACAAAGGATAAATTTTTGTGCAATGTCAAATTTATCCTAAATGAAGGGTTGTTCGATGATAGGAAGGTTGTATATGCTCATGATCATATATGTCTGACCTGTTACAGTCATCTACAAAGAGAAACAACTTGTAAATAGGCATATTAGATATAAAATATATTCATATTTGATATAATATATGATTAAATTGATTAAAAAGCTAAATTGACAGGGATAATTGGTGATTCTGAATAGTCATCGGTGATTCAGATGAACCACTGGTGATTACTGTGAAAAATATAAATTCGATACAAAATGAATGATAAGATCTCTTGTATAGTTTGTTGACAAATTAAATATGAAAATAAGTAACAAGATCTTATCTTGGATGAAAAATATCAATAAATTATGATGTGGGAAGCTTACAGTGTTTGTAGAGCTTCCACAGATGCAACAAGGATGTTGAAGATATCAAGATGATTTGGTAGTGTCTTGTAAGTTTTTGATAAATTAGAGTTTTACTGGAAACATCTGGGGATCCCTGTGAAGAAGTTTTATGTTTCTTAAATAATCACCAGTGATTCGTTAGAATCGCTGGCAATCCAGGAAAAGTGGAGAAACTCGTTGGAATTAGTTTCAATCACTTCAAAATGGGTAGATTCGAGTATGGGAACGAGTTAAAATGGTTAGTGAAGATGTTAGGGGCTTATGAGGTTATATGGTTAGGGATAAAATGGGTTAATATATGTTATAAGTGATTAGAGGGGTTTAGGATAGGTAAATGAGATTTATAGGGAGGTAGAACATGATTTTACAAGGGTTAGGACATAATTTCTAGGATAATGAGATAGTTTAATATTTTGAGTGTGAGGACTATGGATAAGCAATGTAGGGTACTAAAAATAGGTGTCTACATTTGACCCTTTTTGTTAAGTGGTTTGAAATAGAGAAGTTGTTGGATAAAAATGAGTGGAATGATCTTGATTTGTGTTAGATAGGTGGTCTCCCTTCGAACTGGTGGTTATTGCAAAAAAATACAATGATCACTAGTTTGAAGAGGTTTTTGGATGAGATAGACTTGTGTGTTATTTTGTTTTCAATTTAAGATGCCCCAAGACTGGGTGTGAAAACAGATTGCCACAATGGTGGACTTATGCAACCATAGAGTCAAATGATAGGGGAACCAGAGGGTTCTCAACCTATAGATGTATGAATTTCATGGAAATGACTGCAGGAAAAGGTTCATGGAAGGCATGTAGTATACATAGTGTATAGGGAGATGTGGGATTTATATAAAGTATATTACCACAAAGGTGGGATTACATGGCCATGAAGTCAAGTGATAGAGGAACCAATGGGTTCTCAATATATAGATGTATGACTTAATGATGACAAGGGATATGGTTCCATGATAGTTGTGAAATCTGAAATGGATTTGATAAAGGTATGCTCTATATAGATTGATTTATTTTGATATTTTAAGGGTCTTGGGGTCCAAAAAAGGAAGCACGCTTAGAAACATGAAATTTTGAAAAGGAATGATGAAAAAAGTGATGAGTTGATTAGGCTTGGAGGCCAATAATGATGTTTTAGATAAAGAGGAGGTAGTCTCGAGTGATTAGCATAGGTCGCTGAAGATTTTGTATAATTAGCCCAATTGTTGGCAATTGGTTGGGTGAGAAAAGTGTTGGTATAAAAGGATATTTTAAAGGCTCATTACGTATACTGCAATTTGAGAAAGATACCAAGAAAATCTTATTTCACTTTTTTGAGTGAGATGGAGGTTGTTGGAGGTGTACAAAGGCGACAGAGGCCCACACATACTGAGGTAGGTGGTTTGTTAATATTTTTATTGTGTATTTTTATTTTAATTTTTTCTAGAAATTTGGATCATTACTAAACCATTACAATTTCGTATGAAATCTCTAGCGATGGATGGGTCACTTATGATTTTTATGGGGTCGTTAGTGATTCAAGTATAGTTACTAATGATTCCAATGTTTTGATAACATTTTTTATTTTTTAAGTATATTTAATTGATTTTTGATTGATTTCTTTTGATGGTTTGTTGTTTCATTATGGATGCAGGATAGAGAGAGGTTGATTTCATGGGATAGGATCCCAAAGATATTATATGATTTTTGATCTCATTTATCATATTCTTATTGAACTCACTTGGAGGAGGTTGAAATCGGAGGTATGAATCATTAGAGATGCATTCCTAGATACATGGGGTTTTTTTTGGTGTAGACAAAAAGTTTTGTTAGTTATAGATGCAAACCAAGAACTAAACCAAACAAGTTCCTAATCTAACACAACTATCATCTACCTTAGATTGAGCATGATAAGAAGGGAGAAAGAGTGTCATACCTGTACCTACCTACAAGATCCAATGATCTTCACTTATTTATTTAGATGTGCTCGACATATTTTTTATATTGGTTCAGATTTTGTGGGATGAATTGGCCAGCACCTCCACTTGTTGAATGATGATCTTGCTTGATGGAATGCTTGAAGATTACGAGATTTTCTTAGAATTATTTTGGTAGCATATATTTGTAATTTCTTAAGGTGGTTTCCATGGAGGGTGACACCTTTACTTATAGTTAGAGGAATGAAGAATGAAGGTTTGAGATTTTTCGATGTAGGTGGTAGATAAATGGCGGAGAAGTGGTGAGAGTGGAGAAAGATCTAGAATTGAAAAATTCTAGAGATTAAAAGAAGCCTCCATAGAATTAAAAATTCAACAGAGGGAGGGAAATTTTTAAATTTTTAAATATGGAAGAGGGAAAATTGGAGAGGCTTATAGAAATAAAAAGCCTCTAGATTTGGAGGATTGTTTAGATTGGCATTAGGTGAGATTAAATGTTATTAGTGGATTGATTAGATGGAGAATCTAGGTGTAGGGTAGGTAGGTAGGTGAGTAGGAATTTTTAATTCTTAGAAATTGATAATAGAGATTAGTTAATGGGATAATGAAATGTCAATGATGTATTAGTATAATTACGGATGAGATGGGATTATTGGGTGAATAATATAAATTGAAGTATGATAATTAGGGATAAAAATAATTAATCTTACAATTAATTATTACATATTTAGTGATGGGGAGGGATTAATGAGTATGTTATTTTTTAAATGAGCATGTCAACATTTTACATGTCTACATTTTCCCCCTCTTTGAATGGTTATTGTGTAGTAATGATCATTAAAAGAATAAAATATGATCGCGATATGATGCCCCCTCGAGGGGTTAGGTAGGGAGGAACAAGGTGGGTAACCACTTGAAAAGAGGGGAGGATCAAGTTAGTGGAGTGAAGATTAGAGGATAAGAAGATTTGAGGATGAGAAGATGGGAGGATGCAGAGGAGTAAGATTAGAGGATAAGAAGATTGGAGGTTTCAAAGGATTAGAATGAGAAAATTAGAAGATTTATGAAATGGGTTGGATTATAGGATAACGTAGTTGAAGGTTTGAGATTAAGGATATTGGAGTTGAGGATTAGGGGGAAGGATTGTTTATGTTGATTTAGAGGATTATAAAATACGAGAGAAGATTAGAGGGGAAGGAGATTAGAAGATTACGAGATATTGGATTTCCAAGTAAAGGATGCCCCAATCAATGATGATGACGAGGGTCAAGATTTAGGATTGGTGGATTAGAGGATGCCCCATTCAGGGGGTTAGGTTTTGAGGATTTTGGATTATAGGATGTGAGGATGTTGGATTTGACAGGGTTAGAAGATTGATTACGTTTGGATGAGAGAATAAGGATTAGTTTTTGGATTGATTTGGATGATAGGACATTAATGAGGAGAGGATTGGGATGATGATTGATGAAGCAATGAGAAATAATGTTTGAGTTTGATTGATAAGAGGATTTTTAGAAGGTGCACCAACCAAGGGGTGAGAATTTTGGATGTTGGATGTGAGATGATAAAATTTGGATGTAGATATTGATTGATTGATAAAGTATTGATTGGATGGGAGGATGAGGAGGTTAGATAGTTAATTAGATGATGATGAGGATTAGGTGTGGATGATGATAAGGCTAGATGATGATAGAAGGGGGTGTGCTACCTTAAAGTGCCTATTGTTATCATCATTAGCAATTGTGATCGATGTGGCATAAGGAAAGATTCACCAAGGTATAAAGACCATGATGACTAAATTACCAAATGCCCCGTGTCCTCATATCATTGGACAAATTAATATAAAAATATATGGTCTTCATATCATTGGGACCAGAAAAAGTTTCCTTGTATCATCGGTCGTGTAAAAGAAAAAATCCAAAGGGGCCTCATATCATCGGCCAGAATGCAAATACAGATAAGACAAACAAACATACAATCAAAAAACATTACACTGTAGTAAGAAAACATGACATGTTATGATTTTTTTATTGTTGATTTTTGGAATTTTTTATTATTGTTTTGGATTTTTTAGTAATTTTTTGATTTTTATGGATTTTTTTTTATGATTTTTTGATTTTTTATGAATTTTTAATGATTTTTTTGTTTATAGTTTATTGGATTTGTTGTTCAATTTTTAATAAATTTTTTTTGGACTTTTATTTTATTTTATGATTTTTCAATTTTTTGATTTTGTTGGATTTTTTTTTAATTGTTAGGTGATTTTCGAGGATATTTGGTTAGGGTAGGAAGAAATGGGAGGAAAAATGGATGAACGGGGTGGGAGAACGGGCTCCTAGAAAGTTTCTAGGGCATCGCCACAGGTATAAAAGGGCTTCGAGGGACCACGATGATGAGTCATTTTCACCACACATAGTAGAGAACCAGAGCCCTTGAGAGAACACGATGGCCTACGAGAGGATTGTTGATGCATGGAACAAACCAAGTGAGGACGTACCAACGACCGACAACCGATGGACCTAGCGTAGATACCATGTGATTTTTTAATATTTGTAATTTTGCACATTTTTTTAGGTTTTTTGAGGGTTTTAGGGTAATTTTAGGCACTAGCGGGGTATGAAGAGGTGTCTATGTGCACGAATTGGCAGCCTATGTGCCAAAAATAGCACCTATGTGCTAATCGTAGTGCCTATGCGTCGCTGCGGGAAGGTAGCACGGATTTTAGGGCCTATGTGGTGAGGGTAGCGCTGTAGTATTGGCGCCTATGTGCCTAAGAGGGGGCAAGGATCGAGTGCTTTTTGTTCCATATTGGCGCCTATGTTATAAATAGTGGAACTTTTATGTAGGGGATGGTTGGCGCATATGTTAGCAGAATGGTAGCATGTATGTGTCAAGTGGGTGTTTAGGATGAAGTATAGTAGTGCCTATGTGTCAGATGGGGAATGGGAAATAGCATCTTATGGGCTGTGATATAGAAGCATATCTGTCTAAGGATGAGAGCCTTTGTCATAGAAATTACACCTTGTGTTATAAAGTGGCGCCTTTGTCATAAAATGATGCCTATGCTTATGAAGTGGTGCCTATGCCATAGTGTTGAGGAGTTAGGATGTTTTTGTGGGGTGAGATTATTAGAAAATAGGGAATAATAAGATGGGTACTAATGGGTGGGGGATAATATACGTTGTTTGACGTGTGCTAGGTTATTTTAGGTGCCGTACAGGTCAGACATCAATGTTTAGATTGCCTTGAGGCATTTATTACGAGGTTGTGGATGTGGAGGCAGAGGAGGATGAGGCTTCATTGTTACACTTGCTCAGACTGTTACATGTAGCAAGGATTTCGTTCATATAGAGTAGATCGAGGGCTTATTGACGACAGTGTTGGCAGAGCAATGCCACTTGGAGATGAGTAATGTTTTAATTACTTATGGGAAAGATGACAGTGACATTAAAGGATGTATATCGCACATATACCAGCTTCCCGTGGAGGGGGAGCAGGTGGTATGGCATAGATCGAGGCCTAGACGCACAATTGAGGCTATGCTGACGGATGTGGAGTGATGCACCCTGCAACAGGGGTTACCGATAGATTTAGGAGTGTATCTTTCAAAGATGGGTACATGGAGCGGGTGATGGATGTTACTCTGCTCCTTGATCAATTACATATTATTATCTAGATGGTGGAGGTCAGTATTTCAAGTATTGGATTCGTACATATTTGGTACATGCTGATGTGGCCATTCTTAGATGGTGTTTTACATGTGCTCTATGTGGTATTGGCATGTTTATACCACGACCTATACATGAGTCGCTTATTGTAGGAGATAGCCGATTATGGGAGCAAGAATCCTAGTCTGCAGATCTGGAGCTATGACCATATAGCCAGTGGGCAAACCGATTGGTATTTGAGCAACAACGATGGGTTGGGGAGCCTTCAGTCATACGGGTGGTATATCTGTTTGGGAATGAGGGAGCATTTATGAGAGATGGACTAGTATAGGTGCATAGGATTAATGAGCTACAGGAATGTGGATATCACATGACAACCATACCAACAGTACGAGGTGTGGGAGGGGGACTATCAATTCCATTTGTAGGAGGATCCAAGCACCATATTGTTTGATAGGGGGGCAACCATATATGATAGAGCGGTATCGAGCCAGATCACTGTGCTGCGATAGTTGGGCATTATTCAGGATATTCCTACATGTCGTCATGTGTTCACACATGGATTGCACAAGAGTTATGAGGATTGGGGTGTCCGTGATTCCAACAGATGTGGCAAGGGCCAACTTTGATGAGTTGTGGAGTTATCCCATGGGCTCCTTTACCAACTATGGACGGATCTGGGGACAATTCAGGGATATATTAAGTGTTGGGTTGAGGATTAGGCCATTCAAACTGACACGATTGCTCGACTAGGCGATGATGATATTTGTTCATGGGCAATCTGATAAGAATACAGGTGGCATGTCCGCAGGGGCAGGAAATAGTGGTACATAGGCCATAGGGATAGGTAGAGGAGGAGGCACAATATGACACCACCTATTACTGTATTGGGTGGTCCTCCAGTACAACAGCCACAAGGAGAAGATGCGCCATCCCCGAGTCTGGATAGACATGAGGTAGAGGTGATGGAGGTGGATGATTTTAGGGGGCTATTACAGATAGTTATACTACCATAAGGGGATATATAAGGACCATCTAATACAAGTTTTACAGGTGCAAGGGTTTTAGGATCAGTAGGTGCATCAGGTTCGGATGATATAGGTGTCGAGCTACAAGCTTATATTAACAAATTAGAGATAGAGGCCCGTGCACGGGCCATGGGGATATCATGGTTATGGGCGAGAGGCATATATTTCTTGAGAGAGATATGGGATTTGAGACAGGAAATTAGTATTTTGATAGTATTGATGGGGTAGGAGGTAGGGAAGAGGGATGTGGACATTTATCATTTACATAGGGAGTTGACGCAAATACAGTAGGAAGTGGAGGGGTTAAGATAATAATAAGATCAGGCCTTATGGCATCGAGATAGGTATCACCGTAAGCGTGATGCTTATAGGGATATATATCACCCTTTGGATACAACATCATAGGGAAGTGAGACATAGGGAGATTCGCAAGGAGCAGGACCAATGGCATCCGCTAGTACTTCTCAGGGAGCATGATAGATGGGTCCTCCTGGCATAGTGTCATTACGGAAGTATTAGGTTGTAGTGGAGGAGAGGTGATATTATGATGGCCTTGTGTCCCATTCACTACTAGAGGAACTTCATTATGCATAGCACCTAGTTGAGATGAGGTTGAGACAACCAATAACATCAGGGAGTACCACCAGTGTCTTACATCCACGACTAGATGGGGCAGGTGATGATACTGGTAGCTCAACACAGTGATGTACATATGTGTCCGATGGCGGCTCTTATGTTTGTTTTATACCATATGTATTTTATTGGATATTTAATGATGACTGACATGGTCACATTTTTGACGTATATGTATTGATGACACATGATGTATCATTTTTTTATGAGGTATACGATGAGTTATGATGATGTATTATTTCGTCATTTTGTGTTGATGATATTAATGACATGGGTTCCTGTGATTATGGGTTATGCTTTTATATGTGATTATTATGATGATGATGTTGATTATGTGATGTTATTGTTTGATGATATATGGTGATGGTACATGGTGATGATGGCGTAGATAAGATGATCATTATTTACTTTATTTTTGTTGTTATGATGATGGTATTGTAGTTATCATGATGATTTTTTACATGTGGATATAAATGATGGGATGGTATTTTTGATGATACTTTTTTTATTGATATAAAAATTATGTGGTTGATGATGATGTATTGATTATGTTGTTGGTGATATGTGTTTATGGCAAATAGTTATTGTTGTTGGTGATTTGATAATGTTAGATAATGATATGATGATCATAGAATATGGATATGTTGATGATGATGATGATGATGATGATGATGATTAGATTTGTGTGTATTTAAGATGAATAGATGTGATAATGTTTATGTATGATTATGGTTTATATGGTGAAGTGTGTTGTTTAGATGGATGGATTGTATTATTTACAATGAGGTGTATCATTATGTGTGGTAGTTTTTTGGTATTTTATTTGGTTATGTGGATGATGTGATTATTTTATTTACATATGGTAAATGTGATGGATTAAAAAATAGAAAATGAAATTTGAATTGGACAAATATTTACAACACAACCGTTACGTAAAACAATGTGGCAAAAAAGAGAGAAAGGGAGAGTAACTGCGAAAGGAAATGAATGGCAATGAAAGGAGGATGGGGGGAGATAATTGAAGGCCTCGAGATCTTACAAGGGTTACATTTCTAAAAATTTCACTTAGATTCTACTTAATACTATAGTTCCCTAGAATGTGACCATATGTAATGTTACCTTTATCTAGGATCAAAATAGTGGTCCTAGTCATGATAGATCCGCTACTTTGTGGTGAGGATCAGAAGAAGTCTGGATTTAGGAATGTATGATGTGGATAGGGATGAAAATATAAGTAGGAATGAAGGGGTTTTCCCCTAGTTTTGTTGATGGCATTTATAGGGCACTAGTGGACATAGAATCTAGTTTTCCATAGTGCTGGAGACCATTTTTCACCATGGTACTTGCCCAAGGTGCCACCTAAGTGGTTTTCACCATTGGACGGATTATTTTTTATTTTTGATTTTGATTGATTTTTTTATTTTTATTATTTATTTATTTATTCTGATTTGGAGCAATGGGCACTTAGGCATAGACGTGTTTTAGATTCATGATGTTTATGGACTCACCCAACTCATACCCATTTTGAGTAGGAATATTATAAGCACCTGAGTAAAACTTGGCGATGACTACGTACGGTTCAAGCCATTTTGGTTTGAACTTGACTTTCTTTTCATGATCAACATTAGTATTGCGATAGTTCCCCTTGAGGACTAGGTCACCAACTTCAAATTCACAGGTTTTAATGTGCTTTATATAGTGTTTGCGGAGACAATTTTCATAATATTTTAGGTTTTCCATGGCGTGATGCCATTTCTCATCTATCAGCTCCAGCTCTTGTAGGTGATGCAATCAATAGTCTTCATCATCAATGATGTGTTAGAGAGAAATGTGTAGGGAAGGGAGCTCAATCTCAACATGTAGGATTGCCTCAGTGCTAAAACCGAGAGAGTACAAAGTGGAGCTAGTGGGGGGTACAGATGGATGTGTAATAGGACCAAAAGGTTGGATAAATTTGAGTATGCTAATCTCATCCTGCATGACTCACATTTTTTCAAAGGATGTGCTTTAGATTTTTATTAGATGCTTCAGATTAGCCATTGCCTTCTGGGTAATATGGGGTGGAGAATTTGAGCTTTATGTGGAAATGGTCACAAATCTCATGGACTTCTCAGTTTTTTCAAGGATTTACATCTTGTCCGTGATAAGGGTGGATGGAATACCATAGTGGCAATTGGATATTTATTTTCCGGTAACATAAGTAAGGGGGATGGTTTCAACCCATTTAGAGAAGTATTCCATGGTATTAATGATAAATTTGTGACCGTGGGATGAAGTGGGATTTAGCTTTCCCATGAGATAGAGACCCCAAGTGGAAAAGGGCCTTAGAGTAGTAATGGGTTGCAAATCTTGTGACAACGAATGGATAAGGTAGGTATGTTTCTGGCCTGGGACACATTTGCAGAGTACAAATATGTATCTTTCTCCATGTTAGGCCAATAGTATTTAGTTCATAGAATTCTTTTAGAAAGTACCACACCACTAGTGTGAGCACCTTAAATGTCAGTGTGAACTTTCTTAAGTGTTAATTCAGCCTCTTGGGAATTAAGCTATCTCAACAAAGTTCCATAAAATCTTCTATGATAAAGGGTGTTGTCAAGGATGGTGAATCGGGAGGTGCGTTGGATGAAGGATTTATAATGGTTGTGGGGAAGGTTAGGTGGAAGTGTGTGGTCATGGAGGTTGGTGTAGATTTCATGGTACCATGGGGAGTCAAAACCAATAATATCACATACCATCTCAGATTTGGGGATGTCATATGCCAGCATCATCAGTTGTTCGACTAAGAACTGTGAATTAGGAGCATCTGAGGGACTATCTAGTAGAGAACCAATGGTTCTCCATTGCATCTATTGATTTTTTACTTTTTTGGGGAACCTACTCAAACTGAATGTGATGGAAGTAAGCCTTGAAATTGTCCACCATTCTTTTGTAAGGAACCAATTTGTCATCTTTAGTAGAATATTCATCATTGACTTGTTTAATGATTATCTATGAGTCACCAAAGACATTGAGAGCTTTAATATTTTGTTGGATGGCCATTCTCAATCTAGCTATGAGTTCCTCGTATTCAGCTATATTTTCTATAAAAGGAAAAGCAAGCTGAAAGGCCTTGGGGATTAGATCTCCTTGGGGTGTAATAAAGAGAATTCCTACTCTTGAGCCATGGTGTGTAAAAGATCCATAAAATTATAATTTCCATGTGTCTGATTCTTTAATGGTGAATATGGATTCATCTGGGAACCATATATTTAAGGGTGTTTAATCAGAAACTATAGCTTCTACTAATTGATCTGTTAGGACCTGTCCTTTGATAGCATTTTGATTAACATATTTGATATCAAACACACTCAATAGCTTGATCCATTTCACCATGCGGCCCGTTAAAACTATTTTGGATGGTAGATACTTGAGTGGATCTATCTTGGCTATGAGCTTGATGGTAGTGTTAAGCATATAATGTCACATCTTTTGAGAAGCAAAGACAATGGAAACAAATGATTTTTCCATAGGAGATTAATTAATCTCATAGGAGACTAGTGTTCAGTTGAGATAATAAATGGCACGTTCTTTTCCATGGTCATCATGTTGTGCTAAGATAGTTCTCAGGGAATGCTGAGTATCTGAAATGTATAGGAGGAGAGTAATTCCCGGAGTAGGAGGTACTAGGACTAGAGGATGCATTAGATATTCCTTTAGTTTTTCAAAATAGGCTTGACATTCTTCGTTCCAATGGAATACTATTCCCTTTTTTAGCAAATGTTGAAAATGATGGCACATGTCAACAAGTTATGCTATGAATCCTCGTATGGCTTGAATTTTTCCTTGTAGGCTTCTTAGTTGTTTGATATTTGTAGGCAAAGGCATTTCAACCATAAGTTTAACTTTGTCTAGGTCAATCTTAATTCCATAGTGTGAGACAATAAAACCAAGTACCTTGTCAAAATATAACGTCGAAAACACATTTCTTAGGATTAATCCAAACTTTGTATTCTCAGATTCGTTCAAAGATTCGGTGAAGAACCATGGGATGTTCTTCTCTGGTCTTGTATTTTTCCAGGATATCATTAGCATAATCTTTAACAATGTTGTGCATCATATCATGGAATATGATATTCATGGCACATTGGTAAGTAGCTCTAGCATTTTTTAGGCCAACGCGCATGAATTGGTAGCAAAACATGCCTCATGGTGTAGTGAAGGTGGCCTTATGTTAATACTCTTTATATATTTTGATCTAATTATATCCAGATAAGCAATCCATGAGAGATAACATTTCATGCCCGGCTATAGAGTCTACAAGCATGTCGATATTTGGTAAGGGAAAATTATCTTTTGGGCAAGCCTTGTTAATGTCGCGGAAGTTTGTGAAAATACAAATGCCCCTTGTCTTTTTTCCTACTGGGAAAATGTTAGAGATCCAATCATAAGAGTCAATGGGATGGATGAAACTGATGTTGAGTATCTTCTGTAATTATTATTTAACAAGTAGGGAAATGTTTGGATGCATCTTGCATATTTTTTCTTCGCTAACTTTGCATCTTTACGCACCACAAGATTATGAACCACTAGAGATGGATCGAGACCAAGCATATCCACATAGGACCATGAGAATACATCTAAGAATTACTTTAGGAATGTTGTAAAGGTGGGTTGTTCTTCTACTGATAAGGATGCTCCTAATTTAAGGATATTTGGGTATTCTTCAGTGTCAATGTTAATTTTAATGGTTTCTTCAATTAATGACGTTGAGCCATCATGTATCATTTCAGGAGTTGGAAGAAGGTGATCTATAACCAAATCTTGTTTGGGATTTGGTGGATCTTGGTAGAATTCTGCAAGGGAATCCTCCTTATCAAGATGAAAAGAGGATTTAGGATGAGGGATATTAGATTGGGATTGAATGGAGAGGGTAGACTCTTGTTTTACAAATTAGGACTCGGCGTTTAAACATACTTAGAAACTTTTCTTATGATCGCTAGTAAGTATATTATCTCGATTTCCTATGAACTCAAGAATTGATTCATCATTTTGAAATGAATCAAGAGACATTTTTTTGCATTGTTTCTCCCACTTGATGAGTTGTGAGTAGGTGACACCAACATTAATGGAAAAATGACAATATCGGAAAATATATTGGTGGCAGAGAGGTCTTCGTAATGGCTATAGAAGAATTTTTTTTTGATGGTGTCTATGGCCTCCTCAGCAGTTTAGATCATGTCACTATGGTCATCATGGATACCCTCACTAGGTGGTTGATACCAAATCCTGCGACCATCAAGTTTGGGGATGATAGTAATAGGTCTAGGGATGACTTATTTTTTGTAACCTAGTCCACATCTAAAATAAGCCATGTGATTCATCATCCTCTTGGGGATCGAATATTTATCGTCTAAGTAGTACGACGGTATAGATTCATCAATATTCCATGTGGTATTGGATGGCTTGAGGTAATCGTTAGCAAGATACCTAAAACAGATAAAAGTGGAAGATCCTAATGAATATTTTTGCCTTTGTATTTGACACATGTTTGGCTCGCCATGCTATTTAGGTGATAGTGGTAACTGCTCGATGCTGAAATTTTGATATTCCCAACACCTTGTGGATTATATCTTGAGAGGAAGAGTAGGTAGAAGAGGAGTGGATATGGATGGAGTGGTTAAGACAGGGGTATACGATGATGAGGCATCATGCGATGTGGATGGAAGACAGTTAGGTGAAACATAGGAAGTGGTGGATGATGATGGAGATGGAGATTGTGATGGCATTGTTTCACCTGATTCTTAGAAATTTCTTTGAAGTATTGACGAAATAGATAGGGTAACGGGCATAGGAGGAATACCTGTTTAAATGTTGGTTGATGGGTTGTTGCGCGTGTATAACTTCTAAATCCATAGCTGGTTGTGAGAAGCTTCCTTTTGGCTAGGAGGAACTACCTGTAATAAAAGAAAGACCACCAGAAGGAATTAAACAATATGTGCAATGAACTAACTAGCGTATGATAGATCTTAGGAAGTGTGATACTTCCTAGATGGTTGTCAGTCCACTGTTTTAAACAATTTAATGTGGTAAATAAAGTAAACCCTATTGTAGTTCGAAATGATTTAGGTATCTCACTTAAAACACAATAAGAAAGATCTAATCTAATAGGCTAGGTTAGAGTAGGATCCAAAGGTCAAGTGAGTTGGTTCTGGGTCTCTGTAGGTCTGAAAAAAGTCTCAGGTAGGTCATAGGTGATTAAGGGGATGTAAAATTAGGTGGATAGATCCTGTTCTGGGTTGTATGAGCATATACAGTAATTGATGCCGGTTAAGGGTGACTAACAGCGGTTAGGTGTAACCGGTGCCAGTTACTGTGGAAATCTGGGAATGCCACAGAATGAGCTTTGGGGTCTCCTTTGTGATTGCACAAAGGACTTTGGTTGGTTGGAATGAGTTATTGGGTGGTTTGGGTAGGATCTGGCAAGGTTTTAATGGGTATATAGAGGGGTGAGTGTTGGAGGAACTCAATGGGTGGCTAGGTGAACAATAGGTGACAATATAAGGATGGAATGAAATAAACCAGAGAAGTATAATGTTATACTTACTTGGATCCTGGTCTTGGACATCAATGAGTGGGGCATGGAGGTGTTGATGAGAGGTTGAAGGCTATAAGTGATCACCAATTGTAGGAGAGCTTCTGCATGGGCTGCATGTGCATTCCTCTTTACTTGGTTAGATTAGATAATTACTGGGATGGCTATGCTGGAAAAGATGCTTGATCTCCTTCCTTGCATGCATGCTCTCGCTGAAATTTTCTCTTAGAAGATGTGATATCTCTTGGGAATGTGCTAATGTCCATAAAACTTTTTCCAATATTTTTCCAACCTTCAGAATAAGGTTGTTTTGAGGGTTAAAAGGGTAACCGACGGCGGTTCCGGCTTAACTGGCAATGGTTAGGGGTAACCGGTGTCGGTCAAGGTGGGATTTCCTAGGTTACTAAACTAGGGAGATCCTCTTGATTTTCTCGGATCTCATGTCATTAACCCATGGATTAGACTTGAAGCTTCTTGTAAGCATGCAGTAATGTGGTTAGAGAGAATGTAGGCATTGATTTTTAGGGTTTGGGTAAGTCTTAGTTAGTTATGGAAACTTACTAAGAATAGGTCTTAGGGTGAGTTGGCTTGATGAGGTGTCTAGGTGAAGTGTATGTGTGGATATTATCTAAATTAAGATATTTAAATAATAAATATGGTGAGAATAATGAATTAAATTAATTAAATTAATATTAGTGGGGTGAAGGGGGCCATGGCTAGGTGAATGTGATGAAGGGTGCTTATTTTTGAGGGACCAAAGGGGAGTGTGACCTAATTTTAGTGTCTAAATTTTACCCCTTTTTGTTGTGTATCTTGAATTGGTAAGTGACGCTAACAAAAATAAGATGTGGTTGCCCCATGTGTGGATGAAGGTGATCCCCCTCAAACCAGGAACTGACGAGGCAGAAGGTAGAATCGATGAGTGGTTTGATAAAAGGTAAATGTGAGGGAAACGGTAGGTGGGAACGGGGGAAAAAGGGTTAAAGGTCTACCTAGGAAATCTAGGTAATGGATCAAGGTCAAAGGTAGCAACAGTCAAACACACGCACATGTATAAACTGCAACATGCTACTAGGTTGAAGAGCAGGCAAACTCTACATTGTCTAAGGTCGATAGGTTTATCTAAACAAGGTTGAAGTGATTTCGGTATTCAATGTATAGGATATGGTCAGGAAAAACAACATAGGTTAGGTGCATGAACGTTTAGGTATGGTATGGTACACCAAATGTAGGGTCAGGATAAATGGTCACGGAAATAGGCTAGGTAAGGTCATTAGGTCAACAACACAAGTAACAGTGCCGTAAGGTATAGTGAACACATGAGGTCAAAGGTCACTGGCGATGGGCCAGGTCCAAATATCTAGGTCGCGGCATGGGTAAGGCCAAGCTAGGGGTAAAATAATGAGTCCCCAAAGGAGGAAAAAGGGAGGTAGTAAATGATGAGGTCAAGAAAGGTGAGGTCAATGTGTAGGGTAAAGGTGGGGTGGGGTAAATGATCAGGGTGAAGGTTAGGTGAGGTAAAAAAAAGGAGGTAGGGGTAGGTCAAAGGGTAAAATTTAGGTCAATGTGTAGGTGAGGGTGACCAATGCCAGTATAGGTCAACCGATGATGGTGAGGTAGGGCACACAACCGATGCCAGTCAAGGGTAACCGACGTCGGTGAGGTTGGGTTTGTTATAAAAATAAAAAATCCACATTTTTTGTTATTCATTTGTTATTTTTTGAAGTGAGAAAATGACAAAAAGAGAGAAAAGAGAGAAAAGTGTCTGGATGGAATGGAACAGTGAGTTGGCGGTGTGATCGATGAGTGATTGGTTGGTGAGCAGTGGGTCCACAGGATCATTGTGAGGGATTTGATTGGGCAGAGGTTACGGGTAGCTATTTGGTGATGGAGGAGGCTGGAGAGGGATCAAGCGGGCCACCGGTATAGCGGCCAAACATGCCTCCTAGACAGAAGTAGCGTGACAAGGTAAACACTCTACTCTACATGTAGTTGATTTGATAGATTAGAGGATTAGTTTATTGTTGTTTGTAGGTTTTGTTGGTTTTTTGTTTTTGTGGGTGGTTAAAAAAATTGAATTTGGGAATGGGGGGAATAGCAAGTAAAAAGAGGAATGGGGAGGGTAATAAATGGGATAGGGGGTGGGTGGAGGTCCAAGGGTAGTTTAAGTCATTGTAGGTGGGTAAAAGGGGTAGGGGGAGGTTTTTTAGAAAGGGGGGTTTTGGGAAATCATGGGTTTTTCCGTGATAGTGACGTCGGCAAGTTTGGTCAGTTAGGTGGAACCGGTATCAGTCATCAAACAGGTGACCAATGTTGGTTAAGGGGTGACCGGGGTTGGTAAGGGTGAACCGGTATCGGTCACCAAACAGGTGACCGATGCCGATTAAAGGGTGACCAGGGTCGGTTAGGATGAACCGGTACCGGTTGGATTATTGGGCACAAGGGTCCAAAAGTGATGTGGGCTAGGTGGTTGAAATAGGTAGGGTGAAAATAGGGTGTAGGAAAATGATAATTGTTGAATATGGATTGATATATGTAAATTAATGTCGTGCGTGTATTGGATGTAGGGGAGAACACAACTACATATGTGAGATAGGGTTCCGCCTCTACTAGTGACAGTGCACGGCGCAGCGAACTTGAAGGAGCTACAACATGTGGAGGCAGTTGGGTTGAGTGGAGTTTGTCATTATATGCATGTTGTCTAGTAGCCTAGTTTGATGGTCGCATTCATCGATAGATGGGATTCCGCGACCAACACGTTCCACCTGCCGACGGGTGAGATTACTATCACCCTGGAGGATATGTTTCAGATTCTTCGGTTACCCATATTGGGTGCACAGGTTTATTCTATCTCCTTCGAGGCCTCAAAGGAGATGATTGTGTCTATTTTTGGAGAGGGGATGGTTGATCTAAGATTCCATAGTGCCAGCTTGAGCTATGGAGAGATGTACCTAGCCTGTCCTGAGGAGAGGAGGCTAGTGGTTCTGCTAATGGAGGCAGTGTACTGCTTCACACTGCCAAATGTAGAGGGTGGATGCTTTCCCTGATCACTGATGGGGGTACTCCACGACATGATGGTGGATGAGACCTACTTTTCCAGGGGACCAGCATTCTTGGTTTGGCTGTACATGGAGTTATGGCATATGGGCGGCTACGCAGGTTCAGCCTGTGTTGTACATTTTTACTGCACTATTGGGCATATGAGCACATAGTTTGTGTACAGCCTATAGGGATGCCCCGAGAAGATGTATTCCCAGCGAGATTTGTGGGGGTGGGGTACAGGAGATGGGTGTCGGTTATTGGAGAGTGATGATCTGAGAGGCCCACACATGATGTGGCCTATTTTCAGTAGTTAGTGGAGGGGTTATCTGGAGTGGACATTATATGGAGGCCATATGTGGGATTCCCCTCATATAGGAAAATGCATGAGGAGCTACCTGAACTCCAGCTAGAGAGATGGATACAGGGTCGTCGTGTCAGGGAGTTTGAGATGATTCCAGTAGACAGAGTCTGACGGTAGTTCGAGCTAGTACATGAAATTCCTTCGCCCTTCCCACAATATCGGAGAGATGACGTGGAGAGGCCCTTACCTCTACCAAAACCTACAGTGCCCATGGGGCAGGAGGAGCAGCCAGTGGACTAGCGGATAGATGATGTCGGGTGCACAGACAGGTACAGATAGTGGTGGGTGGCTCACTTATGAGCCATACCTCCTAGACTGGGGCAAGCGGATTTAGCCACCATTATAGTGTAGAGAGATGCCCTACAGGGGCAGGTGGTGACACTGATTACCCAATTGGGTATATTGCAGACACAGCTGGAGGGTTCTGAGGCAGAGGTAGCAGAGCTACACATACAGGTGGCCAGTCTATAGGCCCAAATGGGTGATGGAGGAGATGGAGCTGGAGAGGAGGGGGATGGTCAGGTGGCAGCCTTACAGGCTCAATTGGTAGGTTTACAGGGCCAGTTGGCCACATCCCAGTCATAGATTGGGGCCTTACAAGCCCAGATATAGGCAAAGGGGTAGGGGGCACCACCACAGGCACTGGGAGCAAGTCCCAATTCACAGGAAGGTGCGAGGTAGGGTCCCACAGGGAAGGTATAGGGGCCGAGACCTATGGGACCACCACAGACCGTGCCTGTATCTAGGTTATAGGATGCCCTAGGTGAGGCTAGATACTATCAGGACTAGTTGATGGTGGTCGGGATAGATTTCATATCCTATGTCAAGTACAGGGCACAGCAGGTGTCCAGTGAGAGGACGAGATCCTGCACTCACAGTGTGGAGAGCACAGGGGGTCAGTGAGCTCTAAGGCCCGATCAAATAGAGGCTACCAGTGCACAGAGACCAACTCTAGTTGAGGAACCAACAGGGACCCAGGAGGTCAAGGGTACTAGTGATACAGAGATGGAGGACATCCACTGAGATGCCTGATATGTGGTCACCTAGTTTTTGATGTATGATAGTTATTTTTGTGATATATACCGGCCTACGTGCCGAGAGACAGTGAGGATGTATGAGTGGTTTTGTATATTTTGAGCATATATTGGCTTACGTGCCGAAGAGATTTTGTATTGATTCATTATTATTATTATTGTATATATGAGACCAGCCTACGTGCCGATGACATTTTTGTATTGTATATCATCCTACATGCCGACAATTTTGAGATGATGGACATGATGAGATAGCCATGTATATTTGAGATACACATTTATTTATATGATGAGATACATGCTATTATTTGATTTGTCGATGTGTTTATGAGATTTTGATTTGTTTATTCTTGATATGGATGGAAATTAGGTGAGTTAGGCATGATGGAGTCAAATTGGTATAGGCATGGATCGAGTTAGGTTGAATTTTAGGCATGGATGAGTCAGGTTTGTTAGGCATGGTTGATTTAGGTTTGTTAGGCATGGTTGAGTTAGGTTTGTTTAGGCATGGATTGAGTCAGGTCATAGGCATGGTTGAGTTAGGTTTATTAGGCATGGTTGAGTTAGGTTTGTTAGGCATGATGGAGTTGAAAGTAGGTTAAGTTGTGATTCATTATTTTATGCAATGAATGATAATATAGGTCATATTTGAGATGTGGTATAATCTATGCATAGTGATGATAGAGAAATGGTAGGCGTAATAAATGTATGTTTTGATAATGTTTAAAATATGAAACAACTTGTTATGTATGTGGTTGAATTTCCAATTTTGGGTATAAAAGGGAAACTAAGTTAGGTGTGATGTAATGTGAGGCACATGGAAGATGAATTTTTTAGGGTAGAGGATGACCAAGCTAACCTCCAAGGGCCCATGCCCTCAGAGTGCTACCTACATAGTCCCGGCAAAAAGGGACCTCAGGCCGATGTAGTTCTCCCATGAGCTAGGGAAGAATATGAGGAGGTATGAAAATGAGTTGGTAGGTTTTTAGGAATGGTGTGGGTTTTTTATCTGTTAGGTGTGGGTGGATTATAGGTAAAGTTATGTAGGTGGGGTCGATTGTGGTGAAAGAAGAAGATTACCCCAAAAGTAAGCGTCGAGGACCAAGTCCTGTATAAGGTAATCAAAACGTAAACAAGGATGGCTAAAAGATAAGAGGGGGAAATAAAGCCACCTGATTAGTGAGGATCATACCGAGTAGATCACACCTTGAAAGAGGTGATGAATGTAAGACCCTAAAGACATTGCATGATTGATTGTTCTACGGTGAAAAGTAGTCACATGATCACCAAATGTCATAGTTTCCAAGAAGTCCCTTGAGGCAATTAGGAAATGAGAGTGGGAATGGTAAGAAGGGTGAAAGGTAGTTAATTTTTATATGGTATAGGTAGCATGCGCTTTGAGAAAGAGAACCTAGGTCACAATGGGCAAGTCCATGACTAAAAGGTTTTCAGTTTTCACTGTAGTTGAGATAGACTGATCGATGTGGAAGTCTATATGGGATGAATAAAATTTAACTCCTTGAGGTCTTCATGAAGCTGATCGATGCGGGAAGCTTCGGTTGCTCTCATTTTTTTTATAGAAGAGCTTTACATAGTTGTCCTTCGAGGGAGCAGGCTATTTATAACATCAACTGTCAAGAGGAAGATGTCCTTTTGAGGGAGTCATATTTTTATTAGAAGTTTGACTCAAGGAGTTTGGTCCCATGTGAGGTCTTTGAAGTCATGGACAAGACCAAGGTGGAGAATAGGACTCTTGTTTAAAAGGCAAGGTGAAACGACCATGGGATCTCATCTAAAGGTAGACGAAAAGTATCCATGAGAATCATGCTATGTGTAGCGTCGTGGTACACATATTCAAGAGAAGATAATAAGTGACAGGTACTCACATGATTCTTGTTTAATCGTTGGTGAGGTGTATGAAGTGAATAGCGCTCAAGGGATGAGCCTGGAAAGAGACAAAAGGTGAGGTAGGATGACAAGTCAACAATAGAATGGTCAAAGATGCAAGGCATTAAGGGGCTCAGGTTCGGGTTTACCATTGAGTGAAGATAAAGGATAAGCACCTGATCCATAGGTATGAGTCACGATGTATGGTCCAAGCCAATTAGGAGAAAATTTTCCCCATTTAATTTTTTCTGCTTTGGTTACATGTTGATTTTCTTTCAGGACAAGGTCACCGACTTGGAAGGTTTGTGCATGGACATTTTTCATAGGCACATTTGATACGTTTTTGGTAAACTTGAAGGTGATCCAGAGAGTTAAGATGATGTTCGTCTAATAACTCTAGTTGTGCTAAACGGTCTTGACGAAAGTCATCATCATTGAGCATGTCATGGAGAGAAATGCGGAGTGAGGGGACCTGGACTTCGAGAGGTAGGACTGCCTCTGTACCGTAGACCAGAGAAAATGGTGTGGCCGTAGTGGAAGTGTGAATACTAGTGCGGTATGCCCACAGGGAAAAAGGAATGTGTGTATGCCAATCCTTCCCAGTATCATCAACCACTTTCATAAGAATTTTGTTTAAGGTTTTTTTAGTGGATTTGGCTTGGCCATTGGTTTGTGGGTAATAAGGTGATGAGAAACTAAGTTGAATGCCAAAGGCATCACAAAGTTTTTGCAATGTTTTGTTTTTGAATTGTTTTCCATTGTCAGTGATGAGGCGATGAGGAACACCAAAGTGACAAATGATGTGGTGGTTAATGAACTCACATATTTTCTCAGCTTTCATGGAGATGAGTGGTATGGCTTCCACCCATTTTGTATAGTATTTGGTAGCAGTGATGATCCATTGATGGCATTGGGAAGAATGGGGATTGATTTCTCCTGACAAGATCCAAACCCCATTGAGAGAAGGGCCAAAGGTCACGGTGACCTGTAAGGCATGACTGGGTGTATGATGAAGATTGGAATGTTGTTGGAATTTTACACAACATTTGACGTAATCACAACAATCATGAGTTAAGGGTCAGCCAGTAATAGCCCAGGTGAAGAATACGCTTAGCAACAACAAGGCCACTGAAGTGACCTCCACATATGTCATCATGAACTTCCTTAATGGTATAAGGAATTTCAGAACTTGTGAGGCATCGTAAGAGAATACCATCAAAGCCACGCTTATAGAGGAGTCCCCCCAGAATGACATAATGAGAGACCTTTTTAAGGAAGGCACGTTGTCCATTACGGGTGAGATCAGGAGGTAAGATGGAGAGAGAAAGGTAGTCAGAGTATTTTTTGTACCAAAGGTCACTCGGGGCATAGGGGTAGCGGTTCTGATCGAGTAAACATTGTGAGGTAAATAAGAAGGTGATTGGAGTCATTGTACAGTGACAAAGATTTTAGAATCGGTGGGTGAAGCGGGTATTTGGGAAGCTAAGCAGGCCATGGTATCTGTAAATTTGTTGGTTGAACATGGGATGGTTTGAAGGGTGTAACGATCAAAGGTGGTCAAAATTATGTCTACATGATGTTTATACTTTTGAAGTATCTTGTTACGACATTGGTATATACCATTGACTTGGTTTATGACCAATTGAGAATCACCAAAGATGTTGATTGATTTGACATCTAGGGCATAGGCAACTTGGAGACCTAGTACGAGCGCTTCATATTCAGCAATATTGTTGGTGCATTCAAAATCTAGTTTGAAAGACAAAGGAATGGGTTCACCATCAAGAGGAATGAGGATAATACCAGCCCCACCCCCACACTGACACTTGGAACCATCAAAGAAGAGTGTCATTTGGTAAGGAGGTTCGTCCAGGGAAAGGGTAGCAATTGACTCATCTGGAAAGTCAAAATTAGAGTGTTGATCCCTGGAAATAGGTGCTTCGGCCAATTGGTCGGTGATAGCTTGGCCCTTGATGGACTTTTGATGAATGAATTTGAGGTCAAGATCAGCTAAAAGCATAAGCCATCATGCGACATGCTGATTTTGATAAGGTTTGGCATACATGAAGTGTAAGGGGTCGGTGTTGGTCACAACATAGGTTTTGTGGTTGAGTAGGTAATGACAGAGTTTGGTGGAAACAAAAACTAAGGCTAAGCAAAAGTTTTTAGGGGTGGTTGTATCAGGTTTCATAGTCTAAAAGAGTACAGCTTATGTAATAAACTGCCTGCTCCCTATGTTTTTCATCATGATGAGTGAGCATGGCTCCCAAGGAATGATCAGTAGCGGATATGTATAGGTAAAAAGGTTGATCATATTTAGGTGGAATGAGTACGGGTGGTTGGAGAAGGTATTGTTTTAGGGCCTCAAAATCTTTGTGACAGTCATCATCCCATTTAAAGGAGACATCCTTCTTGAGAAGATGATGAAATGGTTGACACCAATCAGATAATTGTGAAATGAAATGGTGAATAGACTGCAACTTACCTTGCAGGCTACATGGAGTTGTCTAAGGTTAGTAGGTAGAGGCATTTCGAGAATGGCCTTGACTTTAGCAGGGTTGACCTCTATACCACGTAGGGAAATGATAAAGACCAGGAGTTTTCCTGAGAGGACCGTGAAGACGCACTTCTTAGGCTGAAGGTGAACACAATATTTAATGAGGTGGTCAAAAATGGTTTTGAGGATGGTAAGGTGCTCAGAGTGGCATTTAGATTTGGCCAAGAGATCATCCACGTAATCTTCCAATATGTGATGCATGATGTCATGGAAGATGTAAGTCATAGCCCACTGATATGTGGCACTAGCATTTTTAAGGCCAAAAGGCATGACTTGATAGCAGAAGGTCCCCCAAGGGGTGATGAATGAGGTCTTGTGTTGATCTTCTGGGGCAAGAAAAATTTGGTTATAACCTAAGAAGCCATCCATGAGTGATAGCATCTCGTGACCAGCGGTAAGGTTGACCATTTGATCAATACCAGGTAAGGGAAAGTCATCTTTCGGGTAGGCTAGGTTGAGGTCACAGAAGTCCATGCAAATGTAGAGTCCCCCTGTCGCTTTAGTGATAGGGATGATGTTAGAAATCCAATGAGGATAATCAATGGGTAAGATGAAGGAAACGGAAAGAAGGCGCTGAAGTTCTTCTTTGACAAGAAGATCAATGTGAGGGTGCATTTTCCTCAGCTTTTGTTTGATGGGTTTGGCATTGGGAATGGTTACGATATTGTGGACCACTATGGTGGGGTCAATACCAGGCATGTCTGCGTAAGACCAAGTGAAAGTGTGGTTATGATCTCTGAGAAAAGAAGTGATGGCTTCCTGTTCAGCAGCATCTAAAGATTGACCTGATCTTTAGGATGTGTGGATCATCCTGAGTATGAATGTTGATCTCGATAGTTGATTCATTCAACATGGTTTGTGTCTCAGAGGGTAACGACTGATGAATATATGAGTCTTATGCACCAAGGTAGGTGAGTATGGATTCATCATCCTGACATTGAACGACGTTAATTAAAGGTGTATCATCATCGATCATTTCAGGATACAGGAAGGGAAGAGTGGAAGGGGCCTCACCCTCACATTGATAAGTCAGAGGCCCCAAGGAAATGGTGTTTATGAAAAAAAAATATAGGAGGGATAGATTTAGGATCCATCGACTCCGTCGGTGAGGGTGGTGATGAAGGTGGAGTGGGTGGAGAAGGTGGAGAAGAGCTAGTGTCCTTAATGAGTTCAATGTGGGCCTGTTTGGTAGGTGGTTCGGGAAAGCCAATACCACTACGGTCGTTATGTTTGTAGGTGGTACATGGAATAATGGTATGGCAGCCTTGCTCATAAAATCCAAAACCAAAACCCTTCCATGCACATCGGTGTAGGAAGGTGTGGGTGAAATGGTGATTGGTAAGTGATTGGAAGTCAGCAGAAAATGGGTGAGTTTGTGGCGGTGGTTCAGGTATGTAAGTGGTAGTATCCAGTCCCCCATAGGTGAGATTGGTACGAAGATGAGGAGGACCATAAAGGAGATGGTTCTCCTATGTGGTGATCATAACGGGGGTGTTGGTGAAGACTTCCATACTCTTGTGGAGTAAGGAATGTGTTGATACTATATAGGCGGTACTCCCCAGAGTGAGGTGTTGAAAAACACCTTCCAAGGGATCGGTGGTTTGTATGTAGGTAGCTGGAATGGATGATGTGTCAGAGGTTGATGCGGAGGTGGAGTTAATGGATTGGGAAGCTGATGGGTCAGCCGTGGAGGTTGGGGCAGTGGTAGGAATGGAGGAGGTATGTGTGGTTGAAGTAGTGATTGTACTGGTAAGTGGAGGTGTAGGTGAAGAAGCGGTGGTGGTCAAGGAGGTAGATAGCTTAATAGGTATGAGCACATCATTGGGTCGGTAAAGCATGTTGCATGTTTTAAAAGGTGATGGATCAGCTGGAATGGTATAGGTGTGTCCTTCATGTTCAAACTTTACACAATGATGCAAAGTGGAAGGAATGCAACCCATGACACGAATCCAGGGTCTACCAAGCAACAGGTTATATTGAAATTCCCCCTCCAAAACGTAAAATAATTTTGGAACAGTGCGGGGGCCCACACGAATGTGGAGGATGATGGTGCCTAGTGTAGAAGTGATAGCATCATTGAATGAACACAACATGACTAGATGTTTATGCATGTAATTTTTCAGGTATGCACATTTGAGCGAATGCATGGGATGAGATGATGTTAATGCTAGCCCCCATCAATCATCACACGTGTACCCGTATGTCATCTATGTGGACAGAGATGAAGAGGGCTAGGTCTGGGTCATCATTTTGGTGTGGCACGATCTCTTCCTCTGAGAAGCTAAGGGAGGCTACTTGGTGAATAGGGTGGGGCGAAGATGAAGGTGGTAAT
Organism: Taxus chinensis; assembly: GCA_019776745.2. Lineage (NCBI taxonomy): Eukaryota > Viridiplantae > Streptophyta > Pinopsida > Cupressales > Taxaceae > Taxus > Taxus chinensis. Next base: position 608,927,663 of record CM034150.1, read on the forward strand.
TTGGTGAGAGAGGCTACATGATGGGGTGTGATAATGGAGGCTACGGGTGTAGGGTCATTGGGTAAAACCTCAATAGATTGAAGAACCTCCATGAGAGCTTGACGATGGGATTCTGAGGTTTGGATGAGGTCATATAAGGACATTTGAGGGGAGATTGGTGTAATTGTTTGAGCATGGTGCGATGTGTGACACCATTAGAAATGGGGTACGTGGGGCCACAGATAGTGATTTTAGGTATGGGTGCAGATGGTATGTTGGGTATAGGATTGGTTGGTGGGTCAGTTGCCTTTTCTTTGCCCTTATCCTTCTGAGCATGTGTAGTGACGTGTATCATGTTGATTTGAGGGGAGTCATGAAATGGAGAAGGTGTAGGATGAGTGGTGTAATGACATGACGGGAAAAAACCTACTGGAGGAGAAAAGCCTTGTGAGGTGAGCTGGGCGCAACGACATTGGGGTGATGGCGTGGCAAGTTCTCTGATGTGAACCATGTTAATTTCAAATCTTGGGGGTGGCTCTAGGAGCTGTGAGGGTGGAGGTTGTGGTTGTTGAGTGGGTAGTGTAGGAATGGGTGTCGATGAAGTAGGGATCCTCATCGAGAAGGTCATCGTCATCAAAGTTGGCTTCTCGGAGGACATAACTGGATCAGGACAGTTTTCAATGCCTTGCAGTTCTCCACATCGTGCCCTGGCACACGATGGTAGGCACAAATTTTAGTATCATCAAACCCTTTTGGCTTAGGTTTGAGGGGGTCGTAAGGTCTGAGTGGTGGTAATGTGATGACAAGAAGTCTCAAGGAGGTTGGTTAAAATTTTGGCATAAGACCCTGCTAGTGGATCGCAATGGGAAGTGAATGTGGGTTTGGGTGTAGGTGTGGTTGATTGTTGAGGAACAACCTTTGGAAGAGGAGGAGCAGATCGAGCTATGGTTTTGGGTGTTGGCATGGTTTTGGGTGTCAGTCGTGTTTGTTTAGGTAGGGGTATAGTAGATGAACGGGTAGGAGGGTGTGTGGTTGTTTTGACTATCTTATTGTGGGGTAGTGGAGTTTTGTTTTTGGGTTGCACCTTCTTGGGTAAAGGTGATATGGGTGTACGAGGTCTAGAAGGAAAGGCAAATGGGGGAAGAGGGCGAGTTACCCATGGGGATAATGGAGGTGCTATGAAGGTAGATGATGCAGGTCGTGCAGGGGTGTAAGGGACAAGATTGAAGTGTAGTGGGTAGTGAAGCAATAGCTGAGGGTATTGGAGGTATGGGTGGTAGAGATGTTGCAGGTGCGGGTGTAAGTCATGTTGGGTGTCTGGGTAGGTTAGAGGTTTGTGAGGAAGGAATGGGTTGTTGTTTTTTTGGTTTATTGATGGGTGGAGGTTGCTTGACCATGTTGGGAAGCTGAGGTCCTAAGATGGATGGGACAGGTGAAGGTGTGATTGGCACAGCCGGGGTATGAGTTCTATGGGTTTGGTGCTTTTTTTGGGTGTTGGAGTAGGTGTGGTGTTGACTTTGGAGGATGTAGCTAAATCCAGTTTGATAGGTGGATGAGTAAGGCTGGTGGTTGGGGTGACCCCTAATGTGGTAATAGGTTTAGTCGAGGAAGATGTTGTAGGTGTGGGTTTGGGTTTAGATGTAGTTTGGGTTATGGGTAAGGGTGTATTTGAGCTATAACAGGTGTCGTGGAAGGAGTTGTGATAGAGGTGGTTGTGTTTGGTTTGATTGGTTGAAATATTTTTGGGTAGATAGTGGAGGTATCAGTAAGGGACATCTGCATCTGTGTTGAGACCGGAAGCAGAAGATGCCCCCATAATAAGGCTCTATCCACATAATCTAAGTGATCGGCCAAACGTGAGAATGACATGTCTGTAGGTGGAGTTGATGAGGACCTAATGGAAATTCCCGTAAAATGTGTCTTAGAGATGGGGAATTGGCTAGCTTCAGCTTCCGTGGGTAAGAGAGCCGAAAGTAGGTTCTGCAGGATTCTGGGTAGCTGATGGAGAATGCTCACCAAGAGGCAAAGGTATCTCAACTGGGTCTGTGATGGGTGGAGGAGATGATGGGTGCTCCTCTATAGGTGGAGGAATGGATAGGTGCTCTTCTGTGGGTGGAGGAGGTAATGGGTGCTCCTCTATGGGTGGAGGAGGTACTGTGGGTATCGGTTCTCTAAGTGGAGAAGCCAAAGGTGAAATGGTTTTGATGTTAGTGGAAGACTCCTCTGTAGGTAATGAAGGAGATGAAAGGTGTTCCTCTATTGGTGAAAGAACAATGGGAGATTGGTTCCGATGTAGAAGGAGGACTTTGGGCTAGAATCTCCTCTATGGAAGGAATATGGGGTATTTGGGAGGTGACAGGTGCATCATTAAAAATAGCGTGAACCTCATGGGTATGGGTATCATGAGTTGAGGTCTCACTGGTTTGATCAGATGAAGGAGCATGGTTGGGAAATGGTTTCTTGAAGATGTGTAGGTTTTGGTTGGTAGGTGCATTAGGATTATCCACGGTTAACTCACCTTTCTCGAGCATTTCTTGGACAATATTTTTGAAAGTGATGCAGTTGCCATCACTATGACCCTTTACTCGATGATAGTTACAGAAAGTCATGTTCCTTATACCATGTGGGCATGGGGTGAGCAGGGTCAAAACCAGTGTGTGGTTTTATGGGTGGAAGAGTGATGGCTCCGGCTTTGATAAGATTTTCTAAGACAGAAGAGTAAGGTTCCCCAATTGGGGTGTATTTCTGCTGCTCTCGTCTGAATTGAAAAGTCTAGATGGGTGAGAGATTAGATGAGGGGGTAGCCTAATTTGATGGATGAGTTGGGCCGGCCTTGAGTACCACAGCATTAGCGGTGCCCTTAGCCTTTGAATAATTGTTTTGTGGTTTGGAAGAAGAAGAGGTATCATTTGACTTGAATGCCTGAATTCTTATTGTGTAATTGGATTTTCTTCTCTTCGATGGCCCAAATCTCTAACTTTCATGCCATAGTGAATGCTTCATCGAATGTTTGGAAGGTTTGGACCTGCAAGGTTGGTGAGATATGTCTAGCACAAGCCCGTGTGAAGAGCTCGATGAGTTCTGTTTGTGGCAGTTGGAAGGTGAGTTGGTTGATCAAGCTACGCCAGCGAGCGACAAAATCTGTGATAGATTCGTCCTCATACTGACGCGTGGAGTATAGGTTGGTCATGGTAACCTTCTTGACGATATTGATAGAGAAATGGTCCAAGAAGGCTTGGGCTACCTGATTGAATGAGAATATAGAGTGTCTAGGTAACCCACTATACCAATCTAATGCAGGTCCAGTGAGGGACATGGGAAAGGTTCTCAAGAGCAAGGCATCATCGTGAGTGATCAGATAACACCCGTGTTTGAATGACCGCAAATGCTGTTGCGGGTCTTCTTTGCTATTGAAACGGTTGAATTTAGGCATTTCCCAATGCACGGGGTATGGGCGAATAGGAATAGATGGGTGGATGGGCTCGTTGCAAATCTCATCATAGGTGAGAGTGTTGTGGGAGCCAGAAACCGATGCCTCCAATGTCTGCATCTTGTCCAACATCAATTTGATTAGGTCATTGGTAGGTTGCGATGATTGGGTGCCTCCTGTAGCGTGAGAGGGTTGGTTTTGGGCATATAACGGGGGTGGCACTCTAGTGTATGGTGCTGCCATGTAGGTTGATTGGGAAGAAGGTAGTGAAACAGGAGGTATGTACCCTGGAGTGAATAATGGATGAAACGGGAGGCTGCTGATAGTATGTATATGGAGGTGGAAGGGTCGTGGTAACCCTAGTGGCAATGGGGGCTAACGATTGTGGAATGGAAAGGACCACATTCTGAAATGGGGTAGGGGTCACCGACACCAGAGGTGGTAATGTAGCTACGGGTATGTGTGAGACATTAGGGGCAGATGAGGTTTGCATTTTGGGTAGTTGTTGAGGGTATTGTGGATGTGGCGGGTGCCACATGGAGGTGGCAGACACGACAGTCATAGTGGGTATAGGACCTAGCTGCGAGATGACTAGGGGTAAAGTAGATACGGGAAACACAGAGCCAGATGGGGCTGATGTAGGAGTGGGAGCGAGAGTTGGGGGGATAGATATGGGTATGTTGTATATCAACTGACCTGAGGCATCTCGAGTGGATGAATGGGAAAGGTAAAACTACAAAGCGACAGGGTTTTGGTCAAGGAGTCGTGTGAACTCCTCATCTCCAGTAGTGATAGTGATAGGTTGGATGGGATCCATGGCTGGTGATAAAATGGAAGGTGGTGAAGGACTAGGTGGGAGTGGTTGACAACTGGCGTGAAATACGAGTGTGCTTGCTTGTTTTTGGGTCAGCACCATGTGAACCAGTACTGATCAGGTAGGGCTACTTCTCTGTAAATGACACAGAAAAACAACAGGAACAGGTGAATCTGATGGTAAAAAGTGTATTAGGTACCAAATGTGGGTTGGGAAATGAAACAGGCTAACCGATGCCGGTTAGGGAAAACTGACGTCGGTCAGGGGTAACCGCTGCCGGTCACTGTAGAAAATGGACAGTGAGTGAAAAACAAGGTAGGAGGTCAAATCTGACAGGTATGCCAAATCTGATGATGTTTACAATGTCAATGGGAATGATGGCAGTGACAGGGACTGTGAAAAGTGGAAGAAGATGAATAAAATGTCCCTTTGGGTAGGTTAACAAAAGGACCTGGAACTGACGTCGGTTGGGTATAACCGATGACGGTCAGAGGGTAACTGACGACAATCCTGGACTGACACCGGTTACTGTGAAATTGAAACAGTGATGAAAGAATAGTGGTTGTGAATTAAAATTTGATGTAGAATCAGACCCATAATTCTGAGAATGATGATGATATGGCCCAGGCACACTCAGGTGAAGCCAGAATACACCAGCTGTGATGAGGAGCGTGCAAGGATGAACAAGAAAAATGAAGAATGTGATCTCTCACCTCAAAACACAAGCCAAGCAGAAACACTAAGAAAAATGTGATCCTAGGAGTGCCTTTTCTATTATGTTTGTTTAGCTTATGCTATTTAAGGACTGACACATGAATTGTGAAATAGAGTTTTTTGGTGAGGATGGCTTCCTACAAAGAAGGAGATCTAAAAGGTGAGGTTTTAGGTATGTTATGGTGGGGGCGGGCTTCACTCTGAAGTATGACTCGATAGAGCAGCGAGCTGGGGAGTACCTATCAATCCTCATATCAGTGTGATCGTTGACAGGCGTTCCCAGGAAAGATGTTGTTTAAGAATATGTGTTTGTTTTGAATTTGTGTAATTTGGTAAGACTCAGAGAGAGAAAGAGATGTGCTTTCTATGGTTCATTTGTCAACCATTAGCTGGTCATGACTTCCATCGTATAGGTTGCCCTCAATTAATGTGAGCTAATGCGATAAATCAGAATGGAATGCACTTATTTTTAAGCCCAAATCGAAGTGTGAAGTTGGATGACACAATAAGATGAAGAGGAAGAGGGATGCTCTTTTACTACAATGCAGAAAACATGAAGAAATGGTTCTTTTTAATTACACCAAAAGAAAGGTTTCCTTTAGAGAAAATAGAAAGAAAAGGTGGGTTACCAAGGAAGAAAATTAGTGTGTATGCTTTTCAGAAGGGAAACAAACACACAACTTTTCCTAGGAATGAATGAAATGCAAGGAACCCCGGATGGGTCCCACCGGGTGTGCCAAAATGTTTCACCTGATTCTTAGACATTTCTTTGAAGTATTGACAAAACAGATAGGGTAACGGGCATAGGAGGAATACCTGTTCAAATGTTGGTTGATGGGTTGTTGCACGCGTATGACTTCTGAATCCACAGCTAGTTGTGAGAGCTTCCTTTTGGCTAGGAGGAACTACCTGTAATAAAAGCAAGACCACAGAAGGAATTAAACAATATGTGCAGTGAACTGCCTAGCGTATGCTAGATCCGGGAAGTGTGATACTTCCTAGATGGTTGTCAGTCCACTATTTTAAACAATTTAATGCGGTAAATAAAGTAAATCCTATTGTAGTTCGAAATGATTTAGGTATCTCACTTAAAACACAATAAGAAAGATCTAATCTAACAGGCTAGGTTAGAGTAGGATCCAAAGGTCAAGTGACTGGTTCTGGGTCTCTGTAGGTCTGACAGAGGTCTCAGGCAGATCACAGGTGAATGAGGGTGAGGCAGAATTAGGTGGGTAGGTCACTGTTCTGGGTTGTATGGGAAAATACAGAGACCGATGCTGGTTAAGGGTGACCGACGGTGGTTGGGTGTAACCGGTGCCAGTTACTGTGGAAATCTGGGAATGCCACAGAATGAGCTTTGGGTCTCCTTTGTGATTGCACAAAGGACTTTGGTTGGTCAGAATGAGGTATTGGGTGGTTTGGGCAGGATCTGACGAGGTTTTAATGGGTATATGGAGGGGTGAGTGTTGGAGGAAGTCAATGGGTGGCTAGGTGAACAATAGGTGACAATATAAGGATGAAATGAAATAAACCAGAGAAGTATAACATTATACTTACTTGGATCCTAGTCCTGGATGCCTGTGAGTGAGGGATGGAGGTGCTGATGAGAGGTTGAAGGCTACAGGTGATCACAAATTGTAGGAGAGCTTCTGCATGGGCTACATGTGCATTCCTCTTTGCTTGGTTAGATCAGATCATTGTTGGGATGGATGTGTAGGAGAAAATGCTTGATCTCCTTCCTTGCATGCATGTTCTCACTGGAATTTGATCTCAGAAGATGTGATATCTCTCGAGAATGTGCTAATGTTCATCAACCTTTTCCAATATTTTTCCAACCTTCAGAATAAGGTTTTTTTTAGGGTTAAAAGGGTAACCAACGGTGGTTCCAGCTTAACCGGCGACGGTTAGGGGTAACCGGCATCGGTCAAGGTGGGATTTCCTAGGTTTACTAAACTAGGGAGATCCTCTTGATTTTCTCAGATCTCGTGTCATTAACCCATGGATTAGACTGGAAGCTTCTTGTAAGCATGCAAGAATGTGGTTAGAGAGAATGTAGGCATTGATTTTTAGGGTTTGGGTAAGTCTTAGTTAGTTATGGCAACTTACTAAGAATAGGTCTTAGGGTGAGTTGGCTTGATGAGGTGTCTAGGTGAAGTGTATGTGTGGATATTATTTAAATTAAGATATTTAAATAATAAATATGGTGAGGATAATGAATTAATTTAATTAAATTAATTAAATTAATATTAGTGGGGTGAAGGGGGCCATGGCTAGGTGAATGTGATGAAGGGTGCTTATTTGTCGAGGGACCAAAGGGGAGTGTGACCTAATTTGAGTGTCTATACTCTTTTAACGCAAGTATGTTTGATATACACCTCAATGTATAGAGGAGATTGTGTGTTGAGCCAAGTAGTGGAAATTCTTGTTGGGTGAAGGTTATTGGTAATGTGGGATGAGGGTAAAGATGAGAGATAAGAACTTAAATTGTGTGGGATCGATGTCATTTAGAATGCACATTTCTTGAAGGGCATGATAAAGTATGTATTTGTGTACGAATGATGTTTTGAGAAGATATATTATGGATATTTGTGCGGGCTTCTTCTCAAGTTTTTCAATGATATTGTACTGAGCTTGGGTGGTGGATTTGAGGAGGATGGAGCATCTCCTTGGACCACTACATTAATCCTTCGGAGTGGTAATTGTACACTAAGGGTTTTGTGAAGGGCCTTTGATTTTAATAGTAGCTAATTTATGTGGGGAGTGGTATATGTCGCAAAAAATAGATTTTTACTAGAAATGGTACATGGTGGTAGTTGTGTTCATGTGTAAATTAGGAAAGCTATAAGACTTGAAACTAAACATCTAAGAGTTTCAAACCTTTAAACTAATTTAACAAGAACCATCAAGATAAGAGCTTAGGGAGAATAATTTCTTTAACATACATATAACTTTGAAAACAATCAAACTAACATGCCTAAATCAATCTCTACTCTATGAATGCTAACTTTGAAATGAATCTAAGAAGATTCTTAACAATAAAATGTGATTGTTAGTATGATCACAAGGTTTTGAGAATGGAGTCTCACCAACAATGGATATAAGGCCATATTGGTTTTCTCCATATTACTCAAGCTTGAGTTAATGGATGCACTATGAAGATGCTAGCTCAATATCAATGGAGGAATGCTCAAGATCCTAAATGCCTATAGTTTATGCTAAGGGAGAAAAAGTGTTCTAAGAAATGGTAAGGAGGAGGGTTCTATTTATAGGTTTCACATTCAAGAATGGTATGAATTTGGTGCATGTGGGATAAAAGGTAAGTAAAAAGTTAGTTTTTACAAAGCTAGGTGAATTAACTTTTTATTAGAATTAGAAGTTAATTAAATCTTTTATGATTAATTAAAAGGAATCCCAAGTAAGTTGATTGGGAAGCTTTTTGGGAGCATTAATAGGAAGAGGTTTTGATAGTTTCCATTGATGTTTTAGAAGTGGGAGTTAAGCCAACTTGGGTAACAAGACGCTTTAATTGGTTAAATGATAAGATAGGAGGGTTAATTAACTAATGTGATATAATTAATCAAATAGAGAGTTGAGGGGAAATAAGCCCTAATTGATGAAGTATCATCAATTTACGGGGAATATAATAGTTAGTGCAATGTTAGTAATAAAATTGCTTTGATAAAATTACAGGTGTCTACATTTTCCCTCTTTGGGGTGGCATAAGCTACACCACTTCAAAGATAGTAGACAAGACGCATAGAAAAACATAAAACTTTTGAAAGGGGTGGAAGAAAAATTAGTAGAATGAAGGATGCCCCCTCGAGTGTCGATGGGGTGATGAAAGAGGTCAATCGATGATCGAAAAGATGAAGGAAATAGATAGAAGATGAAGGGGGTAAGATGCCCCTAGTAAAAGAGTAGAATAGTGTGAAGAGAAGAAAAGGGAATATAGAATGAAAATAAGTATGAGGAAGGGGGATTGAGCTAACATCCATCCAGTGTCTTGTAAACAACTTAATTTTCATCATATTGCGAGTGATCTTCATCATCGATCCTTATTAAAAATGTAAGCATACTACAGAAGTGTAGAATGACATGAAAATCCATAATACGAAAAAAGTGTCTATTGTTAAAAACACCAAATCCATGACAACATACAGAATTCACTGCAATATGAGAAAGTAAACAAGCCAACCTAATAGGGAAAACAAGTACAAACACACATACTTAAACCAACAATGTTTAAGATAGTTACACAAATGTTTTGTTATCGAGCTGCAAGTTCCCAAATGTTCATGTGTAATAAAAAGGGTTAAAAGTGGTGCCCCAAGCAAGGAATGTATGAGAGGGGAAATATGATGGATGTAGGGGTCCAATGAAAAATCATTCGTGCGCCACGAAACAGTACCAGGCAACTCGTTGTGCCAAGATAGTACAGAAGAGAAAGCAGAAAAAACTTTGTTAATGGGGTAGATCCAAATGATCCGTGAGTCATTGTTATAGAAACAAGTGAAAAACAAGCAAGATATAATTTGAATATAATGCATTTGACATAGGCTTCAGCTGTGTACCAACATTTTACAAATTTTGTAAATTTTTTGAATTTTTACAATTTTTTGGATTTTCTGAAAAAGTTTGACCAATTTTTGTATTTTTTGATTGATTTTAAATTGTTTAGGATTTTTAGATTTTTTAGAAGAAATTATGATGAGAGAAGATCACCTGAAATTTTATTTTTTCCCCAGGAAGAAGAAAGGGGTGCATAGGTAGCAAAAACAATGCCCCAATGCAGTGGAAAATGGGTTAAAAACAATTATTTAATAAAAATAATCATCGTGACGGGTGATAGAAGAAGTTATAATGATTATGGCAGCCATATCACACCTGAAACCATTATGGCGGGTGAAAACGCATTGCGGAGGGGTCAAAATGACCATATATAACCCTCACGGGGGGTAAATCATCATGAGTAATTCATTTGTTACTAAGACCTTACCGATTTTACTATGATATTTTATGACCCTTAACAGATATGGCACGAGTTCAAAGGCATACGAGGTGAGCATAGATACAATCTTAGAGTACATGCGGGTGCGTGATGATGGTCCCTACGTGATTACTCCCATCCATATTTTATTTTATAGCATTTAATGTACATTTATTAGGGTATAAAAGGGCCACGATAATTTATATGTGCATGCCTTAGGGGTGTACATACATTATTGGGTGCGCGCAAGCATTGGTAAGGGTATGCATATGGTGTAGACACATATGTTCATAGTGAAATGTAAGACACTAAGGGGGGTTAGGTGAAAGTGCATACGTGTGCAAGTTGTTGTCAAAGTGCGTGCATATCGTTAATGGCGTGTATGTGCTAGGAGAAGGTTGGGATGAATTTGCCTACATCAACCATAAAAAAGGTACGCGTATGTGTCAGATAGGGCATGCAAGCACTAAAGCATTGGTAGGAAAATGGTTTTGTGCATGCATGCACTAGTATGAGAATGCAAGCACGTTAGAAAGGGGGTGTATGCGTGCTAGGCATGCACATACTAACAATGGGGGTATGCACGCATCAATAGGGCGCACATGCACTGGAAGATGGGTTTTAATCAGACTTAGAAGAAAAATGGAAGTTTTAGAAGAATATAGGGATGAATAGTCCAAGTGTTAATGATGTTAGATAGAAGAAATTCTAATAAGTAGTGTTGCATGATCTTACAGATGCAGCTACCTGCCTTGCAGACGTGGGAGCGACATGGTAGGTTAGCCAAATTTGAGGTGACCTTCTCACGATATGATAAGGGCATATTTGGATATCACCCTATATGTTATAGGGATTAGATATGTGGCGTAGATGCCACAGATCACTTAGACCATAGCCTACTTACAACCTTAGTTTGAGAGGTGGCATAGAGAGAGCCAGTGTTTTAGGCTCCCAACTAGGCGAGATGACCATTACACTTGAGGATGTTTGGAGGATTTTACGAGTGATGATCTAGGGCCACTTGATAGAGTATGAGGATGAGGCGGCCCAGATACATAGATAGTCTTGATTGAGCTCTTCGGTGTAGATGAGATACCAATGATGGGGTATGACATGTAGATGCATCAGTGCTTCACAGATCTGAGGTTATCACGTGTGTCAATGTATCTTATGGCTATTTTAGTGGCATTCTACTTACTAAAAAGATGGGTACATCATTTCCCTTAGGCTTGATTGGTGTGATTGGAGGCATGATTAGAGGAGAGAGTTATTGTTGGGGATAGTGTGTGCTTGCTGCATCTATATTGGGACTTGCATTTGATTACCTACTCAGTTAGAAGACCATGGATCCAACGAACATTACTATAGATATGGGCATGGGACCATATTGCTATTGGTCGCCCTTTGTGTACATACTATAGGATCAGGCTCTAGATGAGCCCTCAATCATGGGATGGCCCCTTGTAGTGATGATGTTCATGCAGACATATGGGGGATACTTATTATTACCATCATGCATTTGATGATATTCAGTTACGGATGATTATATGGAGACCTTATAGACACTATCAGTGGCAGAGGATCCAAGTGGAGATGGCCTTGACTTAGTAGAGCACTTTCTGAATTGGGAGCCATGGATATATTATGGAGTATTATAGAGTGGATTAGGCACAGTGAAGTTTGGTTCCATTCAGGATGTTCCCGACAGGCCAGAGATGTGGTATGCACGCACCGTGCCAAGAGACTTTTGATATTGGGCCATTGATCAGGACACAACGAGCTCAAGACAACTTTGAGCAGATGGTTCCATTGACATGGGCACCATTACAGTAAATTATAGATCTAGGGACCACAATGGCCTATGTTGCTTGGTATGCTACAGTGCTACCGAGGTAGTTGACTATTCCTTAGGCTGCATAGGACACAGGAGTTTTGGCCCCCACTAGAGCATCAACCTCATAGAGGGAGAGATATTGACAGAGAGGGACCAACAAGGTAGTGACAATGATGATGGGATGATTGATGATGGATTTGATATGGAGATGGTGGGGATGGAAAAGGACATAGGGAATAGGGATAAGGTATCCATAGGTTAAGATGTATAACCCTGAGGTGGATATATATGTTGGTGGGTTCCATGTTCCTTTATAGCAGGTTCTACCACAGGGACCCGCATAGCTCCACTGGCACTCATATTGTTAGATCACATTAGCAGGAGGCACATGGGATTTAGTTGTATTGCATGGCAGTGAATTATAGTCCTTAGGTGATAGCTCTTTACAACTCTAGGCCATTGCAAGAGAGAGATCGGGTTATTACAGATAGAGGGATCACTGAAGTTGTAGAGAGAGCATAGATACACAGGTTGAGAGAGATCAAGTTAACCACTCAACAGGTGTAGTTACAGCTAGTTACAACGTAGTGAGATCAGCTCTCGGACAAGAGTAAAGTATAGGCCCAGGCCCAGATGACCAATATCTCAAAGGAGGTTTCTTCGTTGTGTGGGTCTATCAGAGCTTCTACTACACCCCTGTATTTACATGGATATGGTCCAAAACCACTAGACACAGCTGCATATTATAGATCATTATACTATGACACTGTTCTAAAGGATTAGAGAGCTCCTACATTTAGTTAGCATAGACCATGAGTAGGAGTGCCTCACAGATTATGCAGGTCATCTCCATCATCCAGATCAAGTGGAGCAGTCCCTAGTAGGTCAGCAGCCATCAAAGTAGCAAAGTCCATAGGTTTCTCCTATGGGTCCATCACAGCAGATGCCCCCACCAAGTGATAGACCTAGATAGTCCACATGAGGGAGAGAGTCTGATCATGACTCTCCTTTATTTGATGTATTTACAAATGTATGTATTTTTTATGTACACCTCGATATGAAGGCACATTTTTTATGATGTATATGTGCATATTTTTGATCATATGTATTTCACTATGATGGCACTGAAATTTTTATCCATGCCCATGATAGCATACTATATGTATCTATGATGATTATGTACTGTATGATACATGTTGTATATGGATTATTGAATTTATTTTGACGAACATATATATATGATGATGATGGACATTTGATTATCACATTGTTTATGATTGTATCATTCATGTGTTTGATTTATGAGATAACATTAGATGATATCACATTGTTTTATATGAGATACTTATGACTTTCCATGTTTTTATTATGGTCATATGTTTGAAGGGGGGACAAAAGGATTGGTCCCTCTTACCCCTCATTGATGATATTATATGATGTTAACTTAGACATACATGTTTGATTTTTGATTTTCATGATGATGTAGCTTATCCTTTTATTGATAGATATATGTATATGTGTGATGATATGTGATATGATGATGAGATGACAACAAACAATGTACAAAATAAAAAAGCACAAGCACAAATTAATCAAATCTAATACATGGCCTAAACAAAACTATATACAAGTATGCAAGATAAAATGAATTCAATGCAATGCACAACAAGATTAAAGTAACACTCAATCTAAGTAAGAAAATGAATTCAACTTTAAAGTGCATTACAATATGAAGAATGTAATGCAATCAAAACTAAACAAACAACAACTAAAAGTAAGTAAACTACTACTTTGTTTTTGTGCAGGACAATTTTCAAACTTTTTTCATTGTTTTTGGTGTTATCTTTGAGACAATTTTCAAGCTACTATTCACATTGTTTTTGTAGTTTCATCCCTTAAAGGGTTTTTCATAATGTTTAGGGTTATTCTAACAAAGTTATACGAATTTTTTTGTTATTTTTGATATTTTATACGAATGTTTTTGGAATTTTCTGAAAGGTTTTTCTGAAGCTATGTACAGGAAACAAAGAATTGTGGATGCCCCCAAGTGATAGATGGGATGTAAGGAAAGAATTCCACGTGCTATGTGCAAGAAGGTGAAGATGTGAAGGTTCCCCCAATGTTAGATGGGAATATACAAAGGTGATCCCTTCACATATATACAAGAGTATATCAACTCAGATTAAGGTCCACGAAGGATAGGTTCAAAAGGATCTCAAACTCAGGAAAACCTAGCCCTAAATTAAAGCAAGTGTACTCCTTCTAGATATGAGATATGCTTGTGAACAATGGATCCTCCCAAGGCGCCAGAAACCAGTTTTCACCAAGGGACCTGTCCAAAGTGCAACAATTGCATGGTTTTCACAGTTGGATGACCTATTTTTCCTTTTTACCTTTTTTTCTATTTTTTATGTTTTTTTTCTTTGTTTTTCTATTTTTTAGGAACCTCATATTCAAGAATAGAAACCGCTTGAGATGCATTGCATTCATGGGTTCCTTTATTTCCTCACCATCTGAGTGAGAAATTTTGTATTCCCTTGAACCATACTTAGTGACCACCACATATGGTTCTAACCAGTTTGGCTCAAACTTTCCTTTCTTTTCCCGAGTCCTTGGTGGTGTTGAACTAATTTTCTTTGAGCACTAAGTCTCGTACCTCAAACTAGTGAGGTATTATCCACTTGTTGTAGCCTCATGACACTCGATTCTAATATACCTTTAAGTGATTAAGTTCCCGCATGTGTTTCTCATCTAGTAGCTCCAACTCTTCTAGTTGAGCCACTCGGTAATCTTCATCCTTGTCCAGATAGTCCCAGAGAGATATTCTTAGGGAAGGAATCTCAATCTCCAATGGTATGATGGCCTTAGTTCCAAATACTAGTGAGTAGGGTGTAGCACCAGTAGGAGTGTGGATGGAGGTTCTATAAGCCCATAGGGTGGGATGAATTTGTAAGTGCCAATTTGACCTGTTTACTTACCATATTTTCCATTATGTGAACAAGTTTTTTTGTTAGTGGCCTCTGCTTTTCCATTACCTTGAGGGTAATAGGGAGTGGACCACTTTAAATGGATTTGGAAGCATTGACATATGACTTTAACTGTCTTATTCTTGAAATAATTACCATTGTCTGCTACAATGGCGGAGGGGATGCCATAATGGCAGATGAGGTGGTTCATGATGAATTTTGAAATTTGTGCACTAGTAATATGTGAGAGGGACAACCTCTACCCATTTTTGAAATACTCGGTGGAAGTTATGATATATGTATGACCATCTGAGGAGGTAGGAGTGAGCTTCCCTATGAGATCTAATCCCCATTTTGAAAATGACCATGGTATTGTAATTGGCTGCAAATTTTGTGTTGGTGTGCATGAGTTAGGTTTCCATACTTCTAATAAATTTCACACTTCTTGACGTAGTTACAAAAATCTGCTTCCATGGTAGGCCAATAGTAACCTACTCTTAGCAGTTTCTTAGCTGAGCACCATTTTGCTTGTGTGTGCTCCACAAACTCCTTCATATACTTCTTTGATCTCTTGGACTGACTCGGCCAAATCAAGAAAATCACAGTAGATTCCCGTCGTAGCCTCGATGATAAAGGGTGCCTCTTAAGAGGGTATAATGGGCTATGTGGTGGATAAGGGCTATTTTCTCGGTGTGGGAAATGTTTGGAGGAAAGATATTGTCTTGTAGGTAATTGAATATGGGTTCATACCAGGGGGAGAAAGGACCAAAAACTTCACATGCCAGACATGATTCTGGACATGTCATATGTACAGGCTAGTCGCAGATGTTCAACAAAGAAAGGCATTTTACTTTGACTAGCTTGAATGTGCAAAGAAAAGATCCAATTGTGGCCATGACATCTACTAATCAATTTTGTGCCCTTGGCATCTGTTTCAAAAGAAACCTATACAAAATACTCCTTTAGAGTCTCAACCATCTTCTTGTATGGGATGAGCTTGTCATCCTTGACCTTATACTCATCATTGACTTGTTTGATGATCAATTTTGAGTCACCAATGACTCTTAGTTGTCTGATATTCCATTTAATAGAAATTTTCAAGTGAGCAATGAGTTCCTCGTACTCTATGATGTTATTAGTACATGGGAAAATCAGTTGAAAAGTGGTGTAGGATGAAGTCTCCTGTGGGATTGGTAAGTACCACACCAAACCCTGAACCATGGTAAGTGAATGATCCATCAAAGTGCATATGCCACATGATGGATTCCTCAATGTACATCATATAAGCGTCTGAAAGATCCAGACACAATGGTTTATGTCCCTTGTACGGGATCTTCAGCTAACTGATCAACAAGCACCTGTCGTTTGATTGATTTTTGGTGGAAAAACTCAACATCAAACTCACTTAGGAGGATGATATAATTAGCCATCCATTTAGATAAGCATTGGTTTGGATAGAAGGTACTTCAAAGGGTCAACTTTGGAAATAAGCTTGGTTTTGTTATTGAGTAGATAGTGGTGAAGATTTGAAAGGAAAAGACCAAACGTAAGAAAGCTTTTTCAATATGAGGATGATTCAACTCATATGAGATCAAAGTTTGGCTAAGGTAATAAACCGCCCTCTCTTTTTGGCTAATATCGTATTGGGCAAGAAGTGCACCAATAGCATATTGGGTAGCTGAAATGTACAATAACAGAGGTTTTCCTTAGGGTAGGCGGCATGAGAACAACAGGAATAGTCAGATATTTTTGTAATTAACTCAAATTATTTTTGACATACAGGACCCCAAATGAAGGTAACATCTTTCTTGAGTAGATGTGTGAAAGGATGGCACTTATCCACGAGATGTGAGATGAAGCAGTGGATTTCTTGAATTTTACCTTGTAAGTTGCGTACACTACTTAAGGTTATTTGATTGAGGAATCTTAGTGATAGCTGAAACTTTATCAAGATCCACCTCAATCCCTCTCCTTAACACAATAAATCCTAATAGCTTTCTTGATTGTATGCCAAAGACATATCTCTTGGGATTCAATATGACTTTGTAGTCTTAGAGGCATTGAAATATACACTTCAGCACTTCTAGGATGTTCTTCTTCTACTCTTGGAATTTCCCAAGATATCATCAACATAGTCCTCCATGATGTCATTTATCATGTCATGGAAAATAATTGTGATTTCTCTTTGATAAATGGCTTCGGAATTCTTGAGACCGAAAGGCATCACTTGGTTGTAAAATGTTTCCCAAAGGGTTGTAAAGGTAGTTTTATGTTGATTTTCAATCTGTGATTTTTATCTGGTTATAGCCCGAAAATTCATCCATGAGGGAAAACATATCATAACCCATAGTTGAATTGATAATCATGTCGATGTTACGAAAAGGAAAATCATCTTTAGGGAATACTTTATTAATATCACTAAAGTCTGTGCAGATTCAGATACCAACTAGTTTCTTTTGTACTAGAAATATGTTTGATATCCATTTTGAATAGTCAATAGGTATGATAAAACCTACCACCAATATCTTCTCTAGTTATTATTTAACTAGAAGTGCAACACGTGAGCTACATATTTCTCATCTTCTACTTGATAGGTTTGGAATCTGGATGCACAAAAATGTTGTGCACGAATAAGGTTGGGTATAAACATGTCATATCTGTGTAAGACAACACAAATATGTCTACAAATTCTCTTAGTAGCACCACAAATGTTTTATTCTCATGTGCTGAGAGTGAATCTCCTAGCTTTACTATTTTTGGATCCTCTTATGAACTCGATATTAACACTGATAGTCTCCTCGATCATACATTTTAGATGCATCTTCCATACATGTGTAGGATCAGGGAGGGAGTAATATCCTCTTCTATAGGTGGCTCAAAGTTATTTTTATCTTCAAGTGGTTCAACTTTTTTGTCCATGGATTTTTCTATTTGTTTTTCCACAAGTTCATCAAAGAGGTTTTCACTATAGGACTTAGACTTATTATTTTTGCAAGGCTTTTCTGTAGGACTTTCCTGATCATGCTTATTTTTAACTTAAACAACAACATAACTCTTCCTCTTCCCCAAAGTACATGCATCTATCAAAATTAATGGATAAACCTTTTTATGGTCATTGATCAGAATGACGTCCCAAATACCCATGAACTCTATGATTGCCTCATCATTTTTAAAGAAATAAACTAGCACATGAATTTGTTGGCCCTAATCAATGAGGTTGGGATATACAAGTGTAATTTAGAAATTGTCTTGGGAATTGGGATGGGAAAGGTTAAAGATGGTGGAATCCATAAAAAATTTTGGTAGAGGAAAGGTCCTAGTATATGCTATAATAGGAATCTGTGTCACTTTCCGAATGAGGAGAATCGTCCTCACGTTCCGAAGAAGTGTCATCAATTTCTGAGGGTGGATCCCTATGAGGGTTAATGCTAAGGCCATGTTTATTTGATTTGTATTGGGGGATTGGGATAGGATCTAATCTACGTTGTGCATTTTTGCCGCACCCAAATCCCTAATACCCCATGGCATACATCATTTTGTGTACTTTGGTGTATTTTGGAGCTTGGTGACATGAAGCTTTTGTTCCTTCAGGGATCTAAATTGTAGGTGTATCCAACATTTTCTCATTTGACAAAAGGCCACGGAGAACAAACATCTCAAAGGGACGAGGAATACTATCCTGAGAACACTTGAACTGGAAATCAGGCTTACCACTTGTTTTAGGTGATAGCGAGAGCTACGAGAACAAATGGGGTTGTTGAAGATTCAAATCCTCGATTGGGCCATATGATAAGGTATTTATCTACCATGAAGAAAAGGGAGAGAGTGATGAGGAAAGATCTATATTATCATCATGTAATGTTTTAGAATCAACGTGATCTTTCAGAGCTTCTGTTTATAATAGTACAATAATTTCCACTGAAGGACATTCATAAGGTACTCGATAAAAACTATGTAACAATATACAATGCGTAAATGGCTTAGGATCTCCTAGGATGGTGATTGTGTTGGTACCCCAATTTTTTCTCCTCTTTAGTCTGAGCAGCATCAGAGATATGGCATGAAGCTTGAAGTCAGATAGATCATGATGTGTGTCATTTTGTAGCAAGGGATGTGATCTAACTGGCACTCAGATTTGTGGAGAGATGGATAGCACTTTGAAAGGATTTGATCTGACCCTCACTATTTTAGGTTGTGCCTTTTCAACCAAGGTAAGAGAACCTATATTGTAACCCCCAAATGGTGAAGGAGATGAAGATATCCCTCAATTTATGCAAATAGTATGAAAAGGCCTTGGGAAAATATGATCAACACTCCAAATCTCTGACTTTCACAAGTTGTCACTCCCAGATCATGGAGATATTTTCAATGCAAGGCAAGGGTTACTGAAGACATTGTATAATCCTGATTTGCCTTGTGCATTTTTGTAGATGGGTTAGATCCTTTTGTTGACACACAATGCAATGCAGGGGTAGTATGGGTAGGATTAGTTTGTTTGAATGATTTTTTTGGTGGGGTGTTGACAAGACAAACTGGGATATATCAGATCTTTGACAACCTCTACAATACTTGAACAACTATCAGATAAAATGCTTCAAATAATCAGGATATTCTTTCAACCAGAAGAGGCATAAATGGAATCCCAGGTTGCACTCTTCACACAATCTTTGAGAATTCACCACAAAATCTTGAAGTAAAGAACTCAATTAAACACAAAAATCCTTGATCAAACCATGCCTAAGGTACCCCCAAAGGCTTACAAGAAATCTCTACAGTCAAGGAAGGTAAAGTGATTTTAAATTTGTTTATCTCTTTATCAGATGAAGGCTCTTCTGAACATGAGATTGCAAATGCCACTAAACTATCAACAAGAAATGGAGATTCTATGTGATTTCTAAATACTTTCAATGCAAGATTGCAACAAGAACAATGAAAACTATTTGTAGGCATTTAAAAATGATAACAGACATCATATTGCCCAGAAAAACACATATTAACTCAAAATATTGTTAGATTCATCAGTCAGGGGAGAGTTTCATGAACAATCTCAGAGCTGTGTGATGGCTATACACTTGTAACCAACTCACATACATGAAGATCCAACACAGAAGAAATTATTCTGGTTCTTTGGTGGGTTTCTCAGAAAAATGAGCTTTCTCTCAGAATTTGCTCATGATTTTCAACTTTTCCCGACCCCTGCCTTTTTACAATTTCTCCAAAATGCATTATATACCTCATGCCACATTGGATCCTTCTTTCCCAAGCAAAGAATATGCCATGGGATCAAGTTTGTTACAAAACAATCCTCATGATTCAATGAAAATGACATCAAATAGAAACATTCACAGGTTGCCAGGTGTGCCCAAAAAGATTAAATCATTACAAATATCTGGATCATTATCCATCTTGGAGGCATGTTTTTCATCATTGAGGCATGCACACACCTTTTACTCATCATTTTCACCTTTTTACCTTTTCAAATTACCTCTGCAACTTTTGATTTTTCATTTCACATTTTTGGACGGATTAGGGAAAAAATTTATTTCAAAATCACCTCAGATCAAATAATTAAGCCATGAAAGTGATGCCAATGATCCTGGAAGGCCAAGGCGACACAAAATCACTATAAATTTGATGAATTTTGATGCAAAAATCGTGATTCCAAGCTTCCTGGAGCTCCCATGGCGGTCAAAACAAATGGATGCACAACAACCGTCGATCTTATCCATCTTTTAATCCTGGCCCTCCACATGGAAGATGCGGACTTAGAAATAAGCTTGAGTTACCTTTTTAATTTTTTGGATAAGGCCGGACACGTGGCAAAAAATGATTGGAAACAAATTCGGGCTCATTTTTTGACTTTTCAACCTTTTGGAAAAAATGGAAAAAATTTGACTTTTTTCCCCGCCCCTCTGCCTTTAAATTTTGGAACTGACACGTGGCACATGGTGGGTCCCATTGGGATCACGCTTCAATTCTGTGCATTTTGACCTTTTTGGAAAATTGGAAAAATTTTCACTTTTTTCCCCGCGGGCCTACACCTCCGATTTCTCCCTCGCCACGTGTCTCCTTGTGATTCGTTGCGGGCTAGCGCTAAATTTTTTTATTTTAAGCCCTTTTTTACAAAAGGAAAAAACTTCTCTTCTACCTCCGCCAACCCACCTTGTCCTTTGCCATGTGTCGCTCGATGATTCGCTAGTGGGCCAGCGCTCCAAATTTTGATTTTAAGCCTTTTTTGCAAAAGGGAAAAAATTCTCTTCCACCTCCGTCGCCCACCGACCTTGTCATCTTACCCTTCATGGACACGTGTCTCCCTTGGATTGGGGTAGAGCCATTTTTCATTTTTCCCCTTTTAGACAATAAAGGAAAAAATTCATAAAAATTTCCTTCAGCCCCTTCCTCTATTTTTGCCTTTTTTGACACATGTCTTTGCCTGATTTGTTGCGGAGTTTCGGCCCAAGTTTTGACTTTAAACCATTCAAAGTTAAAAAACTTCAAAATCACCAAAACCTCCACCCCGCCATTTTGACCTTTCCTGGACACGTGTCCTCTTGTGATTCGCCACGGGGCCGCGGTCCAAAATTTTACTTTAACCCACTTTGTCAAAAAGGAAAAAAACCTTAATGACCTCTGAAGGTCCGCGTTCCCACTCAAACCAAAAAAATCTTCCTTTTTTGCCCTCTTGGACACGTGTCCTCTTCTAGTTGGCTGTGGGGATTCAGGAAAAAATTTGACTTAGGAAATTTTGCAAAATAAAGCTAAAATTTTCAAAGGAGATCCGACTCCCCGCCTCTCCTTGGCCAATAAGAACATGCCACGTAGGTAACTTTGAAAAAGGCAGAGCCGTGGAGCCAAATTTGCCACTTTGCCAAAAAACTAAAAAATGACAAGTTAGAAACATTTCCCACCGATCCTTGGCCAATGAAAACCCGCCACGTTGCCAATACCTTCTAAGGATGAATTTGATGGGCAAATGATGCTTGTTTGACCATCAAAACGTAAAAACTTCCAGGGATGCCCTAGAATTCAATTTTTTCACTAAGGATGGTAGATTTTTCGATTCTGAATCAACTGAAGAATGATTTCCGAACATTTTCGACCTTGGGATTGGATTTTCAATTGCAGACAAGTATGATTTGATCAATTTCGATTTTTCCATGATCTGGAAAAGGGGAAAACGACATAGCCCACAAAATTGGAAAAACTAGGGCACATAAAAGGGGAAACTTGGATTATTCTTTCAAATTAGGGGAAAACAACAAGTTTTTGAGCACTTTTAAAGCATTTCAATTGGAGGGGAAGAATTACAGACCATCAAATCAAAGGATAAAACATTTTTTGAGTAGATATAGATTTGAAAATCTAGGGCAACATGGTGCAAGCTCAAAAATGGCACCAACATCGGCTCTTGCTTGGGGATGGGCACTCCCAGTGAGTGCCACAAGGACAAAATGTAGACCAAGTGCCAAAATATCCATTGGGAAAAGGATTCAATATGCAAGGTAGTAAAAAAACTAGAACCATCCTTCAAAAACGAGCAGAGAAACCAACCAGAATGGCTTCCAAGAACAAGGGAAAACCACACACCAACAAAACAAAGTAGAAAACAAAGACTATACAACTATACAATTGGTGCATACCTCAAATTTGGGGATTAATCCAAGAAATGCTTCAAATGTCTGCCATTAACAGGTAGCTCCAGACAATTCCCCATCTAATTCCTTGAGAAAGAAGGTATGTTCACCAATTCTGATATCAATGGCATAAGGGCCCATCCATAATGCATAAAATTTTCCATGCTTGCCCTTGTCTTCATGCCTACTATCCCACAACAAAACTAGATCTCCAACATTGAAGGCTCTAGGAGTGACCTTCTTGTCAAACAATCTCTTCAATTTTTCCCTAAATCTGACATGCCTTTGATGGGATGCTCTTCTCTCCTCATCAAGCTCAATAATCTGATTGATCCTTGATTCATATGGGCCAAGCTCTTGATCTTCCAACTGTTGGGAAAACTAAAATGAAGACAATTGCAGGTGTAAGGGCAACAAATCCTGAGTTCCATACACCAATTCAAATGGGCTTTTACCAGTAGATCTTTTAGGAGTTATCCTATCAACCCAAACTACAAATTTCAATTATTCACCCCATTTCTTCTTGTTTTACTCCAAGGTTCTTCTAATGATCTTCAACAAATTCTTATTGCTTGACTCAACTTGTCCATTCCCTTAGGGGTTATAGTTTGAAGAATAAGTCAGATTGATTCCATATTCATTGCACATTGCCATTAAAGGTTTGGCTCTAAAGCACGTGGCATTATTAGCTACAATCTTGACTAGGACTCCAAATCTGCATATGATTTGATTCAACAAGAAGTCCATAACTATTTGGTGTGTTGCATTCTTGGTGGGGATTACCTCTACCCACTTTGTAAAATAATCAGTGGGTACAAGGATCCACTTATGGCCAGCACTAGAAGGATCTGAAATCTCACCAATGAAGTCCATCCCCCATTGCTTGAAAGGAGCTTCAATTGATACAGGTTGCAAAGGAAGGGAGCCTAAAGCTTTCAGTCTTCCAGAGAAATGTTGGCAACTATCACATTTTCTAACCAGCTGGGTTGCATCTTTAAAGAGAGTAGGCCACAAATAAATAGCTCTCAAAATATTATCTGTTGTTACTCTTCTAGCAAAGTTCCCTCCAAAAACTCCCCCATGGAAATCAGCAACTATCTTGGGAGCTTCATCTTCAGTTATGCATTTCAAGAGGAAACCTTCAGGGTTCTTCCAAGCAAGCCCAAGGTCTGTGATGATATATTTTTGAGAATCCAGCTTGAGTGCTCTTTTCTAATTTTTATTTAAGTGACTAGGGCAGCACATGTGTCTGAGGTAGAATATCACATCCTTGTACCACTCAGAACTTACCAACTTTGCAAGCACATCTACCCTTTCTTCCTCTAGCTGATTCACTTCCACATTCTACAAGTTGCTCTCAGTCATGAGCTTAGCAAGGCCCAAACCACGTAAAAACTTTGTGGTTTGGATGTCCATATCATACTCTTGCAACTTGTTCATCCACCTACATATTTTTCTTGAGATCTCCATCTCTGATAGGACATCTTTTACCATTGTGTGGGGAACATAAGAAACAACTTTTGAACTTAAGATATAAGGCCTGAAAACTTTTGTTTCTTTCACCAAGGCAAATGCTTGTTTTTCCATGATTGTATATTTCAACTCAGCAGCTTGTAAAGCCTTGCTAAAGAAAGCAATAGGCCTCTCAGCCCCATTCTCATCCTTTTGCAGTAAAACAGAAGCAATGGTATACTCAGAGGCAAAGTAAAATATTTGGAAAGGCCTCGTATAGTTTGGGGCTGCTAAAACTTGTGCATGTTTAAGTGCATCCTTAATTCCTTCAAAAGCTTGAATGGAAGCCTCCTCCCATTTGATAGCTTGGTCCTTCTTTAACATGCATGTAATCAGAAGAGTCAACTCAGCAAAGTTGGAAACAACCCTTCTAATAAAATTAATTTGACCAAAGAAAGATTGGATGCTGTTGGTGAGAAAAAAATTCGGGTGGAAAAACTTGTGGATTTCTTGCCAACACTCTGGGAATCTAAGTCCCTCTACTTAACCGGTGCAGCTGTCGTATGTGCATGTGCGAGAAAGTGTGGATTTATGTGGTGGCCTTTCGACCGGGGATCCAATAGGGGCACTCCGCTGACCCTGCGACAAAGCTAGCAATCTCTTGCTAGGGAAGTCTTCATCTGTAGAGCGGGAAATGGGAGTGAGAAAAGAGGTAGGAGAACTAATGCTCCAAGTAGAAAATCAAATTCCTACAAACACACTATTTAGAAACTTCAACACATGCATTTATCAGAAGAAACAACTTTGTGAATAGCAACAATACCAAATAGAATTCACCAATCACCAAGTATCAAGAAAACTCTGTCAAAGAAAGCTAGAAACTCCTTCTTGTATTGATTTCTCAAATCAAAGTTGTACATAATGTGGGAATGGAAGAAATTTGAGAGGGGAAGAGAGTAGAAGAAAATGGCTATCTCATTTGCTTTCTCTAGGTACAATGCACTCTTGAGTCTACAATATCAATTACCAACCCTTTGCAATGGGAATGGCGTTACAATTTATAGAATGAGAGGTGACTTATCATCTTTCTCATGACCCTCCATATGCCTTAATATGACTTAAGACTATTCATATTCCACTTTAAATATTTAAGTCCCTTTTATAATAGCAAGGTGACTTAATTTACATTATGTTTCTAAAGTCACTTTTAAGTGACTTAAAGTCATATCAAAAAGTGAAAACCCCAATGAAGAATTAGAACATTTGAAAGTGAGAGAAAGTTGGGGGGGAGAGTAGAGAGAAAGAGAGAGAGAGAGAGAGAGAGAGAGAGAGAGAGAAGAAAAAGAGTAGATGTCACCCGATGAAGTTTGTTGATCCTCGATGATGGAAAGCTCCAAATGTAGTGAAACTCTGAATCTTCAAACTCCTTGCACATTATGAAACTCCTCCAAATTAGCTCCCGAATGCTCACTCAGTTGAATGAACTAAGGTGGATCTCAAATTCCCTGTGAAAAATGGCTAGGATCTCCCAAAAAATCATGTCCCCCTGAATGATTAGCCTTGTACATTCCATTGTACCAAAACTTCTCTTTGAGTGTAACTTACTATTTTTAGTAAGTGTGAAAAAAGTAACTCCCTCGATCCTTAGCTGAGTGTTGTGACCTTGATTCCCCTTTCTCCTTGCATTCCTCACTTCTTTGGATCAAATTTCTATTTTTAGCAGGTGTTTGAGGGCCCACTTACTATTTTTAGTAAGTGCCAAAAAATTCCGTTCTAGTGAATTCTCAACTATAGTGCACCTCTGATATCTTCATCTCCTTCGCAGGTTCTTCTGTTAATGACTTTCCTGAAATAGCAGTTCCTATGTAGTAGACCTGCTATTTTTAGAAATTTTCCCTCTGGGAGTTAGATTGATGTGAAATGAAGTTTTTTGATATGGTTTTTTTCCCAATATCATCCCGTTGAAATTTCGGGCCCGCCCGCTTAATAATCCAGGAGATTTTAAAGTTTTAATTTTCATACCTGGCAGTGCTTCTGGGTACGGTAGCTATTAATGGACCTCAAAATTGCAGGTTTGGTTTTCTCCTCTGTTTGTGAAGAAAATTATAATTTTGATGTGGTTTTTTTCTTCTGTGCTTCATGTCTAATCTTACTTCAATCTGGCAACCAGTTTGACGGGAAATCCCACTGCTTTCTTCATTGAGCCGGAAAGGAGATTTCTTCATTGTGGATGCTCTATCACACATGGGAGGACTTTTAAGGTGTCTTCTTGATGCCCTTGGGTAGAGGAATGAGTAGAAAAATATACCTTGTTGTTTCATGCATCTGTTTGGGAGATTTCCTCAACTTCTCATTTCATGGCTATGGAGTTTTCTCCGTTTTCTCCTTCTGTGCTTCGTGCTTCTCCTTTTGTGTTTGATGAGGATTCCTTATGAGACCTACACATCACTATGGGGAATGTGTTTCAATTCTTGGTTCAATCAGGTCTGAGCATTTTCAATGGCAGAGTGATGGAAGAATGTTGCAGAGGAAGTATGGAGGAATGAAGTGCACATATAACTTTTAGAAGTTAGAAGCGGGAAAAAGCGGCACTTGGAAAAATTTCAAAAAGATATGCACATGTAGGGCTTGGGCACATTTTTCCATGCGTAATATCCCTAACCTTAGGGACATGAGGGACATCAATTTCCACAATGTGCAAGATGGCCACACTTGGCACTAGATCCAACGATAGGGAATGAAGGGGGAAAAAGTTGATTTAAAGCACTGGGAGCTTAAAGGAGGTCACATGGGTGTCCAAATGACTCCCTATTGGGGCTGGGTGAATTTTTCAAGTTCTGATGTCCCCCATCTTAGGTGCATAAGGGACATCAAATTCCACGGTGGTCAAGAGCATGACATGTGGTGCCTGATTTGACGGCAGGGAATGCACGCTCCAAATAAGCACCTGGGGGCTCAACTGCAGTCACGTGAGGGTCTAGAAGACTCCCTATGGGGGATGGGCATATTTTTCAAGGTCTTATGTACCCCACCTCAGGTGCATAAGGGACATCAGTTTCCACAGTGGTCCTAGAGTTGACACGTGGCACCTGATCTGACGGCAAGGAATGCATGCTCCAAATAAGCACCTGAGACTGAACTGTCAAGTCTAGAGGTCATACGAGGGTCCCAAAGGTCACATGAGGGCTGGAAAATTTTTCCAAGGGCTGATGTACATTACCTCAGTGACTTCAGGGGCACGAAATCCCGCTAGGCTCCTGGTGCTGACACGTGTCCTCTCGAAAAAATGACTAAGTCCTGAACTGCCTTTCAAAGGGTAACTTGGAATGAAGATAACTTGAGCTCCCGGTGGAATTTCTTGGTGAAAATGTATATTATCCTAACTATAAATATAATTTTGAATCCAATTATGTAGATATCATGTCTTAATTCAACCATATGATCCCTTAAAATTCATATTTTTGATCTTGGACTCCACTTGTGCCTGAGAAAAATTGTCTTCCAATCATATGCACCAAGGTGTTGTGAAAAATATTACTTCACCATCATGTAGGTATTGGAATCCTCTTTCTGAATATGTTTTTTTTTACTTCCAACTCCATCCGGAGCTCCTAGAATCTTCTTCTGAATCCCAGCAGCCATTTTAGGCCTGTGTACTACCTAGGCTTGAGAACCTTGTTTTTCTCTCAAACTACTCCAAGTATTTCAAAACTTCCCAAATCCTTCCAAAATAATTTCCATGATGTTCTAATGTATTCAATTCATGTCCATTTTTAATTTGGCCCTTATGTTTCACCCTAGGGGGTTGAATCCAGTCCTGGGAAGGCCAGCAATAGCCCTTCCCAATACTGCCAGAAGATAACATCTTTTCAAAACTCCCTAAAATCACCTAAGGGGAATGAATAGAATTTCCTAAATCACCTAGAGACCAATTTGACATCAAATAGAGGGTGAACAGACTAACGGATTTGGCTTGGGGTTCCTGGAAATTATAAAAACATGAAAATTCGACATCTGGGTATAGTTGTCGTGCTCGAAAATTGTCAATTTCCCTGTTGCACATTTTCATGACAATAGATGCCTTTCTTGGTTCTTGGGATAGGTACTTTGTTGATTTCTTCCACTCTCTTAGGGTCTATCATAACACCATCTTTAGACACAATATGTCCCAGTAGCTTGGCCTTTTGCATGCCAAAATGACACTTCTTTGGATTAAGAGAAATTGCCATACTCCCTACATCTGATCAGCATCTTCTCCAAGTGCTGCAAATGATCACCTCTCTACCTTGAAAACACAGTCACATCATCTTGGTAAACTACAATTAACTCATTGATGTAACTAGCAAAAGAAACATCCATTGCTCTTTGAAAAGAGGCACCAGCATTCATCAAACCAAAGGGCATCCTAACAAAAACATATGTTCCCCAAGGAGTAGTGAATGTTGTCTTAAGTCTTTCTGACTCTTTGACAACCACTTGATTGTATCTGGAGAAACCATCTAGTGTAGAAATCAACTCAGACCCTATCACAAGCTGCAACATATTTTCCATATTTGGCAAGGGATATTTGTCCTTCATGGATGCTTTGTTTAGATTTCTAAAATCCACAAAAAGTCTTATGTCTCCGTTCTTCTTTCTGACTAGCACAAGGTTTGCAACCCAAGATGAATATCTACTGGGCTGAATAATACCTCCATCTCTCAACTTCTTTAACTCCTCTTGCATTTTCATGGAGAGAAGTGGATTAATTGGCCTTTGCTTCTTTCTGAATGGCTTAGTCTTGGCCTCAAGAGGGATCTCATGTTGAAACAAGTCTTCTCTATATTATTTTAGCTTGGAATAGGACCAAACAAGGTAGTCTTGATATTTTTTCAAGAGTTGGGCATAGGACTGTTTTTCCTCTTTACTTAAGTTGCTGCCCAACCAAATATTCCTTGGTTTACCATTAGTGCCCAAGTTATGCTCTTCCACATCCCTTGAGGAAGACATGTTTCTATTTATGATGCAATCAGCATTGTTAAAATTTGACTCAAGTGCAACAAGACCTCTAGGAATGGTGTTTGTTTTCAATTGGATGATGTCTTTCTCAAAAAAAGTTTCTCTTCCTTCATTCATGCATACCATTGGCTCCCAATCAATATTTTAATTTTTAAACTCACCTTGGTTTTGTAAGAACCTTAGCACTTGAGTATCATCATTAAAAACTTGCCAATGTTTCACATTATCAGGGACAACTGGCCTGGTTAGCACTTCAATGTTGTATTCACAATAAGGTGAAATGGTGTAATTTCCAAATCTAGAACCCAGCACTGCCAACTTGTCAGCAGAAGAATTGAGACCTCTATCATGATACACAATGTTAAAGGAATCAAACATTTCAATTAGATCCCAAACTGCATGCTTATACTGTTTCATACGCTGATTTTTTGTAGCATACAGTTTTCTTATTTGTTTGACAACCAGCTCTGAGTCTCCTTTTGCAACAATATCTTTCACTCCATAGTTCCATGTAATTCTTAACCCCAACAACAATGCATCATACTCAGCAACGTTGTTAGTGCATTCAAAATTAAGTTTGAAGGAAAAAGAAAACTCTTTCAAACTAGGAGAAAGCAGAACTATACCAGCACCATTCCCAAATTTGGAGCAAGCTCCATCAAATAGCAATGTCCATGGAAAACCTACCATATCAAGGCACTTTGATTCATCCATCTTATTTTCTTTTCCATCGGCAAAACCAATGAAATTCTCAGCATCTACATCAACAAACAACACTTCATAGGAAGCATTGTCGGGATCTTCAATTAGGTGCAACATCTTCTTCTCACCATAAAGTTTAACAAGGCTTCCCTCAATTAAAATGGTGGAAAAATACATGTCCATCTGAATGCTGCCACCAACACTTACAACCCATTTTCTTGACAAAAGCATACCCCATTTGGCAGGGTAATCAACAATCACAACATCCAATTTTAAATTCCTCCCTAAATAAGATGCAAGTTGTACTACCAAACCTTTCACACAACCAAAAACCGACACTTCTCTTGAGTCCATGGTAATACACTTTCCATAGGCTATTGTCACTTTGATGTCCAACTCATTCATGACTTCTAGAGGCATGACATTACATGATGCACCGGAATCAAACATACAATTGTGAAGTAACTTATCCTTTATGATCAAAGTTGTGAAGAATGGATCAACATTCAATTGGGAATCAACCAAAGATGTCCCCAAATATACCTCAGGTGTCTCTCCAAGATCTTCTACTGCTGGTGGTGTTTCAAGGTCAACAATGATCTGAGGTGGAGTTTCAAAAACATTTACATTTCTACCTGGAGTAACCTTCTCTTCTTTCAATCCCAAGTACTCAAATGCTCTCTTCTAATGCTCAAGAATTCTAAGCAACTCAATGATTGGAACACTCACTTTAATTTGGCTCAATACTTGGGCTATGTCATAGGGGACACTCTTTGGCAAAACGACATTGGAAGGGAGACAAGAAGATTCATTAGATGGTAGTGGATTCTTGGCAGCTTGGGCATGAGGAGGACTGTAATTTTTGTTTGGGACAAGTAGAACTTTTGACATGTGCTTATCTCCTAGGATCTTCTTTTGGAATGCTTGTGAGCAAGGGTTTTTTAGGTTTGGCTTGAGGCCCAACTCCCTTAACAACTTTTCTTCTAGTGTTATAGTCTTTCTCTTGAGCTACAACAACATTCATCAACAATTGTCTATCTTCCTTTGAAGGGATACCACCATCATACTTCTTAATCATCAAAGCTCTTAAGTATTCAAAGTCATTGTTAGGAATTTCAAAATCTTGCACTACATCAACTTCAAGATCATGATGGGGAAGAAATATTTGTACCCATTTGATGCAATCCCAAAAGGTTGCAGCTGTCCTAGCACTTATTACTTCAGTAGATGTTGCTCCTCCTTGTGAGCTTGAAGAAAAACCCATCATGCAAATATCATCATCAGTACCATCATCATTATTAGCTTCACCTTAGTGTTGGTCCACTTCACATGGAGGATGGGGTAGAAGACACCTATCACACCAATCAATATCAGCAACTTCTTCAACAACAACAACCCTAGCAGTTAAGGGATCAGGAAACACTCTTCCTTCATGTGCTTGAGGATGTCTATTTTCAAATCCATCAAGGCCCTTTACCTTTTTCATCAAACCTCTGCTCATTCCTATGGTGATTGCCAAATCTATCTTGTGCTTGCTGCCTAGGCTGACCTTGTGAAGTCTGTCCAATTCCCTTCTCAACTCTTGCCACTTGTATGAGATTTCTTTGACAGCCCCTTCCAAAATTTTCACAACCTCTTCTAAATCAACACCTTTGCTAGCTTGAGGTTTTTCAGGGTTTATCAATTTTACACCATCTCTCTTGAGAGGTTTCCCAATTTCTTTGATATTGTTTTCAATTTGAAGTGCCATGGTGAAAGCTTGTCTTAGATTGGTTGGGTTCTTGTCTCTTAGGTAATAGGCTGCCTTCTTATCAAATGCATCTGCATATTTGATTAGACAAGATTCATCACAAGGCCTCAAATCAACAGGCAGCCTTCTCAAAGTTTTTGTTAAACCTTGTGTTGAAGTCATGGACTGATTCATTAGGTTCTTCTTGATATTCTCAAATTTAGATAAAGAGAAACCTAGGATCAGTCCTATCACCATATTGCAACCTAAATGCATTCTTCATTTCAGTCCAAGAGTCAATAGAATTATCAGGTAGAGCCTTGTACCAATCCCTAGCATCCTCTTCTAGTGTGTGAATAAACAATTTGACATACACATCCTCAAACTCTATCTCAAAATCTTCCATCATATTATCAAAAAGTTTGAGATGCTGATCACCAGTAATAACATTATTACCCTGGAATTTTGGCAACCTATTTCTGACATCTTGTGGGATAGCATTTGGGTAACCATCCATTCCTCTAAAATTTATAGGACCAAAGGTGTTAACAACAAATGGAGGTCTAGGTTGAGCCATATTATTTGGTGGGGGTGATCTTGGAGGTGAAACAAGCTGATGAGGAGTGAGAGGTCTTTGGGGAATGGGAATGAAAATTCAAAGATTAGTATCTCTCTTAAGTGCTCTCCTTCTTGATGATCTCTAGCAAATTTAGAAAATATAGGAGAAGATTTAGGAGCAAGCCTTTCAAATGCACAAGAAGGTCCCTCACCTGATGGGGAATTCAAATCAGCAATAGGATTGTCTGAATCAGATCCACTTGAAGAAGAATTGCAGTCCTCAATAATAGGCTACTCACTTTCAAACTCAACAATAGGGATCTCCTTTCTTGAGTCAAGTCTCCAACAACTTTCCACACCTTTCTCCCTCTAGCTCTAAGTTTCTTGAATCTGAAAACAACTTCTTAGCAGTGTCCTTGATGAAGAGAGATCTTCTTCCTTCAAGTTTTGCAGGGATTAACAACACAAAAATAAATGACAAAAAGGTAAGACAACTGGTATTTTCAAGATCAAATTAGCATGGAGTCGCCACTAAGGAATTTCACCTTAGTTGTGCAAGAATGCACTAAAATAATCTGTCAAATGTTTGCTAGCACTAAAAACTTTGCAAAGCCTTATAAATCAGACCTTCTTCTTCTTAAATCAATCAATCACAATGCACCCAAAGTGTAGAAACTACTGGGAAATGGAAAAAGGGTAGAGAAAACTTGAAACCCTTGTTTAAAACTTACAGATTTGAAGCATAGAATGATATTTTAACAATGTAGCAGCTCAAATACTTGAATAAATAAATTCTCAAACTCTTCAAACACTCCAAAAACACCAAGAAATTACAAGAAGTCCCCGACAATGGCACCAGAAAATTTGGTACCCAAATTTGTTCTCCTTTTCAGTCTGAGTAGCATCAAAATATGGCATAAACCTTAAAGCCAGATAGATCATGATGTGTGTCATTTTGTAGCCGGGGATGTGATCTAACTGGAACTCAGATTTGTGGAGAGATGGATAGCACTTTGAAAGGATTTGATCTGACCCTCACTATTTTAGGTTGTGCCTTTTCAACCAAGGTAAGAGAACCTATATTGTAACCCCCAAATGGTGAAGGAGATGAAGATATCCCTCAATTTATGCAAATAGTATGAAAAGGCCTTGGGAAAATATGATCAACACTCCAAATTTGACTTTCACAAGTTGTCACTCCCAGATCATGGAGATATTTTCAATGCAAGGCAAGGGTTACTGAAGACATTGTATAATCCTGATTTGCCTTGTGCATTTTTGTAGATGGGTTAGATCCTTTTGTTGACACACAATGCAATGCAGGGGTAGTATGGGTAGGATTAGTTTGTTCCTGAATGAATTATTTGGTGGGGTATTGATTTAGACAAACTGGGATATATTGCATCTTTGACAACCTCTACAATACTTGAAACAACTATCAGATAAAATGATTCAAATAATCAGGATATTCTTTCAACCAGAAGAGGCATAAATGGAAGCTCAGGTTGCACTCTTCACACAATCTTTGAGAATTCACCACAAAATCCTTGAAGTAAAGAACTCAATTAAATACAAAATTCCTTGATCAAACTATTACGCCTAAGATACCCCAAAGGCTTACAAGCAATCTCTGTAGTCAAGGAAGGTAAAGTGATTTTAAATTTATTTATCTCTTTATCAGATGAAGGCTCTTATGAACATGAGGTTGCAAATGCCACTAAACTATCAACAACAAATGGAGATCTAATGTGATTTCTAAATACTTTCAATGTAAGATTGCAACAAGAACAAGTAAAACTAGCAAAGAATTTAAAAAAATGATAACATTACACTATATTGCCCAAAAAATACGTAGATAACTCAAACTTGTTAGACAAATTCATCAGAAGAGGTGAGAGTTTCATGAACAATGCATTCAAACAAAATTGATGGCTATACACAATGATAACCAACTCCATACGTGAAGTCATAATAATAGAACAATATTAATTTAATTTAAGGTGGGTTTTTTTTTAGAAAAATGCAGCTTTCTCCAGAATTTGCCCGTGATTTTCAACCTCCCAAATGCACAGTTCCCCCTTTAACTTGATTTCTGCCAAAATGCATTATATGACCTTTTCACATTGAGCTTTCCAAAGAAAATCAAGGATAACATGGGATCCAAGTATGTTACAAAACAATCCTCATTTCAATGAAAATGACATCAAATAGAAAAAATTCGCAGGTTTTCAGGTGTGCCCAAAAAGATAAACCAAATTCCCAACCACCGAAAGGCATTCACTTGGTTGTAAAATGTTTACCAAAGGGTTGCAAAAGGTAGATTTATGTTGATTTTCCTGCTGCAGATTTTTACAACCAATTATGCCAAGTCTATAATAGCCCGAAAATTCATCCATGAGGGAAAACATATCATAACCCGGCCAGTTTTGAATCTGATAATCATGTCGATATTATGCAAAAAATTTATCATCTTTATGGGCATGGAACATTAAGATCACTAAAGTTCTGTGCAGATTTCAGATAAATGGTTATGGCCTTTTGAAAACTGGCAGCTATGTTTGTCTATCCATTTTGAAGTCATTTAGGTATGATCAAACCTACTGGACCAATACTTCTTAGTTATTATTTAACTGGTATGCAACCCTGTAAGGACAATTGATCATCTTCACTTAATGTTTAGAATCTTGATGCTTGTTCTGAAACGAATAAGGTTGTCTAAACGGAGATAGTCAACATCTGTGTAAGACAGTTTCCGGAAATATGTCTACTTTTCTCTTAGCAGCATCACAAATCATGTGCTGAGAGTGAAGCTCCCAGCTTTACTATTTTGCCGATCCTCTTATGAAAATGTTAACACTGATAGTCTCCTCGATCAACATTCTTAGATGCATCTTCCATATGTGTAGGATCAGGGGGGAGTAATATCCTTTACTATCGGTGGCTCAAAGTTATATTTAGCTTCATCAGTGGGTTCAAATCTTGTCCATTGATTTCTCAATTTGACGACTTTTTCCACAAGTAATAATTGCACATAGGTTTTCACCATATGGATTTATGACTTATTATTTTTTGCAACTTTTATGTAGGAATTTTGATCTTGCGTTATTTTTAATTTAAACAACCACATCACTTTCGATCTTACCAAAAGTACGTGCATCAATGTCCAAATGATGGAGAAACTTACTATTTTTCATTTTTTCACTGATCAGAATGGCATTCTGCAATTTTTACCATGAACTCTACAGATTGACTCATTTTTCAAAAAAAAACTGGCACATGAATTTTTGGCCCTAATCAATGATTGCCTGGGATATACAAGAAGTAAATTTATAAAATTGTCTTGGGCTTGAGATGGAACAAGGTTAAAGATGTTGGAATTCATTGAAAAAATGTCTTATTTATGGTAATGTGCAAGGTCCTCATATATGCTTATACTCAAATCCATGTCCACTTTCCAATGAGGTATTCTCATGTTCCAAAGAAGTTCATTAATTTCAGGGTGATAATTCCTATGGGCTTAATGATAAGGCCATATTTCCTTTCTTATTGGGGGATTTAGATAGGATCTATTCTATTGTGCATTTTTCAGCACCCAAATCCATGAATACCCCATGGCCTACATCAAATTTTTGTACTTTTGTAAATAGAGCTTGGTGCTTTTACATGAACCTCTTGTTCCTTCAAAATATGAACTTTTTGTATCCAACATTTTCTCTTTTGACAAAACCACGGAGAACAATTATCTCAAAGGGACGAGGAATACTATCCTGAGAACACTTCTTCCACTAGTCAGGCTTATGCATTAGAAACCATATTATAGCGAGAACTAAAATTAAATGGGGTTGTTGAATAAATTAATCCTCATTGGGCCAAATGATAAAGTATTTATCTACCATAGAAGAAAAGCTTTAGAGAGTGATCAGGAAAGATTTCATGTTAAAAATTAGGTCATCATGTGAATGTATTACAATCAACGTGATCTTTCACAGCTTCTGTTTATAATAGACAATAATTTCCAAAGGACATTCATAAACTCGAAAAAACTATGTAACAATATAAATGTGTAAATGGCTTAGAATCTGAAGGTGGTGATAGGTGTTGGTACCCCCAATTTGTTCTCCTTTTTAGTCTGAGCAGCATCAGAAATATGGCATGAAGCTTGAAGTCAGATAGATCATGATGTGTGTCATTTTATAGCAAGGGATGTGATCTAACTGGCACTCAGATTTATGGAGAGATGGATAGCACTTTGAAAGGATTTGATCTGACCCTCACTATTTTAGGTTGTGCCTTTTTGACCAAGGTAAGAGAACCTATATTGTAACCCCCAAATGGTGAAGGAGATGAAGATATCCCTCAATTTATGCAAATAGTATGAAAAGGCCTTGGGAAAATATGATCAACACTCCAAATTGACTTTCACAAGTTGTCACTCCTAGATCATGGAGATATTTTAATGCAAGGCAAGGGTTACTGAAGACATTGTATAATCCTGATTTTCCTTGTGCATTTTTGTAGATGGGTTATATCCTTTTGTTGACACACAATGCAATACATGGGTAGTATGGGTAGGATTAGTTTGTTTGAATGAATTTTTTGGTGGGGTTTAACAAGACAAACTGGGATATATCAGATCTTTGACAACCTCTACAATAATTGAACAACTATCAGATAAAATGCTTCAAATAATCAGGACATTCTTTCAACCAAAAGAGGCATAAATGGAAGCCCAAGGGTTGCACTCTTCACACAATATTTGAGAATTCACCACAAAAGCTTGAAGTAAAGAACTCAATTAAACACAAAAATCCTTGATCAAACCATGCCTAAGGTACCCTCCAAAGGCTTACAAGCAATCTCTACAGTCAAGGAAGGTAAAGTGATTTTAAATTTGTTTATCTCTTTATCAGATGAAGGCTCTTCTGAACATGAGATTGCAAATGCCACTAAACTATCAACAAGAAATGGAGATTCTGTGTGATTTCTAAAGATTTCAATGCAAGATTGCAACAAGAACAATGAAAACTATTTGCAGGCATTTAAAAATGATAACAAACATCATATTGCCTAGAAAAACACATATTAACTCAAAATCTTGTTAGATTCATCAGCAGGGGAGAGTTTCATGAACAATCTCAGAGCTGTGTGATGGCTATACACTTGTAACCAACTCACATACATGAAGATCCAACATAGAAGAAATTATCCTAGTTCTTTGGTGGGTTTTTTTCAGAAAAATGAGCTTTCTCTCAGAATTTTCTCGTGATTTTAAATTTCCCAACCCCTTTACAATTTCTCCAAAATGCATTATATACCTCATGCCACATTGGAGCCTTCTTTCCCAAGAAAATAATATGCCATGGGATCAAGTTTGTTACAACAATCCTCATGATTCAATGAAAATGACATCAAATAGAAAAACATTCGCAGGTTGCCAGGTGTGTCCAAAAATATTAAATCATTACAAATATATGGATCATTATCCATCCTGGAGGCATGTTTTTCATCATTGAGGCATGCAAACACCTTTTACTCATCATTTTCACCTTTTTACTTTTTCAAATTACCTCTGCAACTTTTGATTTTTTCATTTCATGTTTTTACTGGATTAGGGAAAAATTATTTCAAAAACACCTCAAATCAAAGAATTAAGCCATGAAAGTGATGCCAATGATCCTGGAAGGCCAAGATGACACAAAATCACTATAAATTTGATGAATTTTAATGCAAAAATCATGATTCCAAGCTTCCTGGAGCTCCCATGGCGGTCAAAACAAATGGATGCACAACAACCGTCGATCTTATCCATCTTTTAATCCTGGCCCTCCACGTGGAAGATGCGGACTTAGAAGTAAGCTTGAGTTACCTTTTTAACTTTTTGGATAAGGCCGGACACGTGGCAAAAAACGATTGGAACCAAATTGGGATCATTTTTTGACTTTTCCACATTTTTTGGAAAAATGGAAAATTTTGAATTTTTCCTCCACCCCTCCACCTTTGAATTTTGGAGCTGACACGTGGCACATGGTGGGTCCCATTGGGATCACACTTCAATTCTACTGCATTTTGAGATTTTTTGGAAAATTGGAAAATTTTCACTTTTTGCCCCGCGGGCCCGCACCTCCGATTTCTCCCTCGCCATGTGTCTCCTTGTGATTCGTTGTGGGCCGGCGCTCCAAATTTTGATTTTAATCCCTTTTTTGCAAAAGGGAAAAAATTCTCTTCTTCCTCTGCCAACCCACCGACCCGCTTTGTCCTCTGCCACGTGTCGCTCGATGATTCGCTAGCGGGCCAGTGCCCCAAATTTTGATTTTAAGCCTTTTTTACAAAAGGGAAAAAATTCTATTTACCTCCTGTCGACCCGCCTTGTTTTCTTACCCTTCATGGACACGTGTCCCCTTGGATTGGAGCAGAGCCATTTTTCATTTTTCACCTTTTAGACAACAAAGGAAAAAAATCATAAAATTTTCCTTTGGCCCCTTCCTCCATTTTTTCCTTTTTGGACACGTGTCCTTTCCTGATTTGTTCCAGAGTTTCTACCCAAGTTTTGAATTTAAACCATTCGAAGTTAAAAAACTTCTGCCAAAACCTCTACCCCACCATTTTGTCTTCCTCCTCCTGTGATTGGAGGGGCCGCGGTAAAATTTTACTTTAACCCACTTTGCCAGAATTAGAGCAAAAAAAAATCTAAGGCCCCGTTCCCACACCCAAAAACATCCTCCCTTTTTCGTTCCCTCTTAGGACATGTGTCCACTCCTGATTGGCTACAGGGCTTTGGACCAATTTTTGACTTTAGGAAATTTTGCAAAATAAAGCCAAAATTTTCAAAGGAATCTGACCACCCCACCTCTCTTCGCCAATAAGAACATGCCACATAGGAAATTTGGAAAAAGGTGGGTCCCTGGAGCCTGAAAATTCCACTTTGTTTGAAAAATAAAAAATGAAAAGTTAGAAACATTTCCCGCCTTTCCTCAGCCAATAAAAAACCCCACATTGCCAATACCTTCTGAGGATGAATTTGGTGGGAAAATGACGCCCATATGACCTATTAAAACATAAAAACTTCCAGGGATGCCCTAGAATTCAATTTTTTCACCAAGGATGGCAGATTTTTGATTTTGAATCAACTGAAGCATGATTTACAAACATTTTCGATCTAGGATTTGGATTTTCAATTACAAACAAGTATGAATTGATCAATTTTGATTTTTCCACAATCTGGCAAAGGGAAAAATGACATAGCCCACAAAATTGGAAAAACTAGGGCACATAAAAGGGGAAACTTGGATTATTCTTTCAAATTAGGGCAAAAAAACAAGTTTGTGAGCACTTTTAAAGAATTTCAACTTGAGGGGAAGAATTACAGACCATAAAATCAAAGGATAAAACATTTTTTGAGCAGATACAGATTTGAACATCTATAGAAACATGGTGCAAGCTCAAAAATGGCACCAACAGATTGTTTGTCCCACATTATACAGCTTAATGCATTGATGAAAATTAGAAGGTATAACCTATATGGCATGGATCCATGGGTGACCCAAGAGCATGTTATAAGGAAGATATAGATCAAGGACACAGAACTTCGTGTTGTGATTTTTTGGCCCTACTTCTATAGGTAATACAATGGTACCAGGTGATTCATGCTTGACATTATCATAAGTTGTAATTGTGATTATGTGAGAATTAGATTTGCTTCTATGTGCCCTAGTTGTCTGACTAGCTTCAAGGTGAAAATATGTAAACCTGAACCATTATCCACAAGAACTCTTTTAATCTTTCTACGAGAGAAAAATACTTGGATGTACAGGGGTAAATTATGCATGTGATTATTAAGTGGGACTTCACTCTAGTAAAAGGAAATGTAGTCATTCTGAGAAAGGTTGGCCACTAGGGCTTGGAGGTGTGAAGGATCGACATATGTTGACACCCCCTGACCCATCAAGGGTTTTAAAAAGGATATCCTTATGAGAGCTTGATATCTTGAGAAGGTCTAAGATTGAAATCCTATTTGTGGTTTTCTCAAGTTTATCTAACAAATTATATTGACTTTCTTGAGGGGTAGGTAAAGGAGGTTCTGGGATCACTAGATGAGTGTGTCATATTACAGTGGCACAATTATTGTGAATGATTTTGATGGTTTTTCTATCCACACTGGATGAATGAACACAAACTATGACTGAATCAAAAGGATTATCAGTTGAATTATACACGTAATTTGTAGCTCTATAGTCATCAAATTATTGACCTTGATCTGGATTTTTCATTTCTTTTCTATCATGCTTAGGAAAGGATTTTTTAAATATTCCCATTTTTCAATTAGGTCCTTGTCTTGATTCAGGTGAGTCCACTTCAATCTTCCCATCCTCAATGAGGTCTTGAGTAAAGTGTCTCAGTTTTAAACATTGATCGGTTTTTGGTGCCTTGACACGATGAAAATCACAATATTCATGATCTCTATACCATCCTGTTTTGGGTGCATCATTTACATAAGGCACCATGGTCAGATATTGAACCATGTACACTGCATCTAATTATCTCAAAATCATGGATAATGAGTCTATAAGGGGAGTGAACACCCGTCGTTTGATCGTATTTTGACTAGGTCCTTTGGTAAGTTTTAAAAGAGGACCACTTTGAACTATTTGAACTTGTTTAGAGTCATTGATGCCATCTCCTACGACGTTATTTTTTTGTTAAAGAATTTAAGATTTTCTGTAGGTTTTGAATCTTTCTTATCCCTTGAAAATGGTTTAATTGTTCCCTTTGCTATTAAGTCCTTATCAATTCAGCTTCTTTTCTCGATAACTTCCTCAAATTTAGTGATGTAGTACATTTGTAAGTGAAACATAATATCTGTATTCAAATTTAGCATGAAGTTACTAACCAATTATTTTTCAATAACTACACAATGGAAGTGGCTAGCTAACCCTTGCCATCATTGTAAGAAACTGACGAATGTTTCATTTGGTCTTTACTTAGCGTTGCATAAATCTAACATGGTTATGCCATTCTCCATATTGAATGATAAATGACAAACAAATTTCTTTTCTAGCATAGGCCATGTGACTATCATCCATTTTGGTATATGAAGGAACCATTCTAAGGATTTTCCTCCTAAACTGTGAGGGAACAAACATATTAGGTAATTGTTATTAAAAGCTACTTCTTGGCAGGCCACATAAAATTCCTTGATGTGATCACGAGGATCACCTTTGCCTTTATATTTATCAAATTTAAGAAAAGTGAAGTTATTTGAGAATGGTGTTAGTAACATGTCTCTTTCGAAAGGATAAGAAAATAGCTCCCCATACTAATACTTTTTTGTATGTCCTACGTTACTTTCTTGAAGGGTCGTAAGCATGTTCTTCATCGATTGTAAATCTTATGTAAAGATTTGGTCTTTTGTAGGAGAAGATGGTCTGGGCACTCAAATTTTTTACAAGGCTTCATCTTTTTGACGTTTAGTATGAAGTTCACTAATTTTAGTCCTAGGTATCTCTTGATGTGCACCCTTGCTTGGGTTCTTAATTACAGAGTAAGCCAAATTTGCTAGTTGTTGGCTAAGGGTTTGTATTTGATTTTTTATAGTGAATTCCTTGTTTTTAGGGTCTTCTTTGTCCCTATTTTGAGGAGGAGGTACCTCCTGATTTTCATGATCTACCTTAACCTTGTGATAGATTTGAATGGGTGGCAACCGAGAACTACATTTTTTTTTACATTTCACCTTCAATGTTGGTACCCGGAGGTTGAAGCGTGTTTTCCCTCAATGTTTTCATCCATGCTAGTGAGGGGAGGTATTTGTGTTTCTTATTCTTCTTTATTAATATCTTGGCTAGGGGATTCTTGTTATGGCGGTATTGTGACACCTAGCTCTAAAACTCATGCAAGCACTTGATCTTTATTATGGAATAGGAAGTCATCAAAGCGAGTGACATTAAAGTTATCGATATCTTGAAATGAATCATTCTCATCTATGTTTTGATCAATCAACCCATCCATGTCTTTCACCTCAGAGAAGAGAGTACCTAGATTGTGACCCAAAAAAATATTTAACTCTCTTTTATTGGATTCCATTATTGTGATAGGGGGCATTGTGAGTTTTGTTTGCACAAGGTTTTGTCTAGTGTAATCAAGGATATAACAACCCTAAGTGTAACGTGTAACAATGTGTTTTACGGATGTAAAGTATGTCAATAATGGGCTAAAGAATAATGAATGAATCAATTCTATGAGTTTGATAAGGAAAAATCATGCAATTTTTTATAAACCAATCAATCAACGAGAAACTACACCCTACGCTAATGTTTATCAAAGATAGTTTGATGCTAAATGGTCAACACAATGTCAATACTTAAGTCAAGTTTGAAATGAACAAGATGTAAGTATTAGAAAAGGGTTAATGTGATCTCCAATCAAAGGATACTTATGACGAGTTTAGACACAAGTAAGACCCCAAACCCTAAAGCAAGTGGAGGTTACATATGTGAGCCATGTAATAATACTACTAGGATACGTTACCCAAGCTTTGCGAGAAAGTGAGGTATTAGTATCATACTAGTATAGATACGACGTAAACAAAGTAATCAACATTCTTCCAAGATTGAGGTAATGTTTGAAATAAAACCATGTTTAAAGTATGCTAAGGATTTTCTAATATGTGGGCAGTCTAATCTCACAATATAGACACTTAGATTACATTTACTAGAAATGAGATGTAAGTATCGTAATTGTGGTGAGGTGATGCAAAAAAGGTAACACTTATAAGGAAGATCAATGATGACTCAAGCCTAGCTACGATGATAATGCATCTCAATATGGGTTTGAGACAAAGGGCCTACAAGAACATGAAGACGTATCATTCACACTTTACTTACATTCCGGCATTGTAACCTAGTCATGTAAGTAGACTATAAAAGTGGTGGACACAATTATTTCTAGCGATATCCACACATGTTGTTCTCTTTTTTCCCAATAATGGATAACAAGATAACAAAGGTGTAGATCAAGTGAGGATGAAACAAACTAAGCATAACTTCAGAAGAGTTTCTCCTTGTCTTAAAACAAGTGAAAAACTAGGAAAAAGTAACACATCGTAGGTCCCATGATGAATAACATGTAGTTTTAACTTAAGTGTACTCTCACCTTGTTCAAATAACAAGGTTTTGACTAAAAAAAAATTATTACTTCGTGATAGCTCTATGAAACATGATGGCTTGATATGGTAAAGTTGGCTCCAAGATGAAATGGCTTCCTATTTAGTTCTCTCAACTAGGCATCACAAAATACCTCTGCAAGATTAGTTTTCCAAGGAATTCACACTAACTAAACCTTGGAGTATCCCAGATTTACTTTACCCCCTTCGATACAATGAGCATAAAATGTGTTCAGTTGTATTTTCACTGGGGTCATAATGGAGATAATTTTGACTCTAAACTCACAAGTGCATAACTAGTCAAGTAGGTAAGTGGAGCACTTCCCGTTTCATTCACAAGGTTCCCTCTTGCTTGGACTACTTTGGGGTTCCTAGGAGCATCCCTCTTGTTATCTTAAGGCTTATGCCAAAGGGAGTTTCTCTTAGTTTAAAGCGGATGGGTTTACCCTTATTCAAACCTGCAAATCAATTGTTTTGAATGTGGTGTGTTTTCTTATCTTTTAGCTTAATGAGGTTTTAAACCACCATTGGCAACCTACAACAAACTTGTTAGCTTTTGTTTAGATCTTGATTCTTTTGCAAGCGATATGGTCCTTCATGAAAATATTAGTAGTTCAAGGCATCATAAAAAGAGGATTAAACATTGTTTCTAATTCCTAAGATCGTCTTAAGATGCAAAGGAAGAGCATACACAATGATAAACCCAACTAGTTAGCAAATAATGAAGAAAACCTACAAATCAAACACACAACTCATTCTTTTTACCTAATATTTGAAGTTCATTCATTTATAGAAATATTTAATGAAGTTTTTTTGAAAGCATGAAAGAGGTGTTGAATCATTTTTTATTCCCAAGATCACCTAAAAGGTGCGAGGGAAGAGCATACATGATCCTAGCCTTATAAATGACAATGCAACTATGAAAACCACTAATGTAACTCAAGAAAACCCTAAAAGTGTTAGAAAATCCAAGGAAACAATTTTTGTCCTTTTAACACAAGTGTTCCAATTTATACTACAGCCTATGTGCCCTTTAGGATGTATGCACCCCTAGCAGCATATGTGTGCATCTAGCAGCATATGTGTGCCTCTGTCAAAAACACAGTTAGCCTTTAACATATGTGTGGGCCAAGAAGCACCTATGTGCCCTTCTTAGTGTATGCACACCCCTATAAGCGTATGTGCACCTCTATCAAAAAGGTAAGATAACACAGAGGGAAGGTGAGAATGTGTGCATCTTGAGAGATGTATGTATGTCCTTTTAAGCATATGCTTGACCTTGCAGAGAAAATGTGCACACGTCTGGTAAATTTTATCACAGAGGCCCAAAATACAAGGAAGCATATAGGTGGGTTAGGAAGCATATGCATGCCTCCATGCACGTATGTGCACCCTTAGCTACAAGTGCATGTGTGATTTTGGACATATGTACACCCCGTTCTAACACCTGCACATGTTCCTGGAACAACACAAAAAAAATACAGAAAAATAATTTCTAAAATTGCAAACATGTCAGAAGCTTTTCTTTTTAAACCAATTTCTAACAGAAACCCATTAACTTTGCATGAAAAAGGAATATTTAACACACACAAGGTTAGCCAAATGATTTGA
Organism: Taxus chinensis; assembly: GCA_019776745.2. Lineage (NCBI taxonomy): Eukaryota > Viridiplantae > Streptophyta > Pinopsida > Cupressales > Taxaceae > Taxus > Taxus chinensis. The sequence goes on from CM034150.1 coordinate 608,972,226, forward strand.
GACAAATCTATTCAATCTTCAAAATGCATGATATGGTTAGAAAAAATGATGTAAATCAAAAAGCTTGAAATCAACTTCTATGGACTATGGAGTAAGTCCCACTAGGTATGCCATATGTGTTCATGTGTAAATTAGGAAAGCTATAAGACTTGAAACTAAACACCTAAGAGTTTCAAAGCTTTAAACTAATCTAACAAGAACCATCAAGATAAGAGCTTAGGGAGACTAACTTCTTTAACATGCATATAACTTTGAAAACAATCAAACTAACATGTCTAAATCAATCTCTACTCTTTAAATGCTAACTCTTGAAATGAACCTAAGAAGATTCTTAGCAATCAAATGTGATTGTTAGTATGATCTCAAGGTTTTTAGAATGGAGTCTCACCAACAATGGCTACAAGACCATATTGGTTCTCTCCATATTACTCAAGCTTGAGTTAATGGATGCACTATAAATATGCTAGCTCAATATCAATGGAGAAATGCTCAAGATCCTAAATGCCTATAGTTTATGCTAAGGGAGACAAAAGTGTTCTAAGAAATGGTAAGGAGGAGGGTTCTATTTATAGGTTTCATATTCCAAGAATGGTATGAATTTGGTGCATGTGGGACAAAAGGTAAGTCCTAAAAAAAACTTTTTACAAGTCAAGGCACTTTTTTATTAGAATTAGAAGTTAATTAATCTTTTAGGATTAATTAAGAATCCCAAGTAAGCTTAGGAAGCTTTCTGGGAGCATTTGGAGGAGGTTTTGATAGATTTTGGATGTTTTGGAAGCGAGATTTAGCCAATAAGAAGGTTTATTGGTTAAATGCAAGATAGGATGCCTAATAAATGTATAGTAGTTAACTAAGAGGAGTTGGGGGGGAAATAAGCCTAATTGATGAAGTATCTTCAATTTACGAGGAATAGAATAGTTAGTGCAATGTTAGTAATAAAATTTATTTGATCAAATTGCAGGTGTATACATTAGTTGATGTGATTGGAATGTTGGGTGGATGACTCAGGGTTCTTTCAAGACTTCTGTTGACCCTGATTTAAAGCATGGTTCTAACCATGATTAGGAATAGAATTTTGATAGATCCTAAGCTTTTGATTTTGAGAGGAAGAAGGTACATTGTCCTTGATTTCAATTTCACCTCAGTTGATTAAATCTTGGATATAATTTTTGAGTTTCATACACCTATTGGTAGTATGACCCTTGATTTTATGAAATTTGTAGTACTCATTTTCCCTTAACCATGAGGGTTTGGGTCAAGATTCATCAATTGGATGAGTTTGGGGGAAAATGACCATATTAGAAATGACTAGTTTATCAAGGATTTCTTCAATAGACTCACCAAGGTGGGTGTATGTTCTTCATTTTGTGTCTTGGGTGGACCAAGGTTGACCTTTAAGGACATATAATAGCATATTTATGTACATGTTGGACATGTTTGGTTTCTGTTACTCCATCGCCGATGACATTTTTATTCTTAATGAAGTATTTAGGCTCTCATATGTGGAGTGTTGACTGGATTGATTGTGGTTATTGTGGGAATACAACTTAATAAGGCCTTTAGCAACAAGGTATTTTTCAATTTTAATTCCTTTCTCTATGATTTCATCAAAGGTATTAGCACAATGGACCTAGTTATGGAAGGCTAACTCTTGGTGGAGATTGGTGACGAAAATGGTGACCAATTTTTTTCAAGCATAGGTCATGGAATGTGGTTGGCAAGGGATTGCCATTGTTGCAGGAAGGTTGAGAATATTTTGCCATTACTTTGTTTAATGTTACATAAATTGATCATTGTGACATCATGTTCCACATTATAGGAGAAGTGTTTTAAAAACTTTTCAGTCAAATCGGTGAATGTAATAATGGAACTCTTAGGTAGAAGAAGGAACCATTAAAGTGTAGGACCACCTATACTTCTTGAGAAAATCCTTAATAAGTAGGAGTCTTCGTAGGATAATTCTTGACATAGCATATAGATCCCCTTGACATGCTCACAAGGATCTCCTTTTCCCTTATATTTCTCAAATTTAGGTGTTTCAAAGTATGGTGGAAAAGGGACCCACAGGATATCATGGTCGAATGGATAGGGACAAAGTTCCTCAAGTTTTTATTTTCATCCCTATTTTCTGAGTTACAACCCTTGAAGAGCTTCCATCATAGAATTTAATTCTTACTCCATGGTAGGTTCTTGATCACCAATGGGTGGTGGATTAAAGTTGGGCTGCTCGGAATTTTGGGGTCCATGGTCATTTGATGGTTATGGGCCACGTTATGAGGATAATTGAGTAATCTGGTTACTCATTTTTTATAGTTGAGATAACACGACTTCTTTTGATACATGTGGATTATTGATGTTCTCTCTATTGTCCCATCTGTATGAAATTTTATGTTTATTTGGAGTATGATGATGTGGGGATGGTGGTTGTTGTCCCATGCAATCTCTTTCATCGTGGAGAATACTATGGAGTTGGTCGTGAGTATAATCAGAAGGAAATTTAGCTCCCATATGATATAATTGGAGTAGAAGAACATCTTTATTTTTATCAACAAAGTGATTAAGCATCTCTCATCCTCTTCCTCCCATGAAATATTTACTTGAATCATTATCACTACAGGTATTGACCATTATTTCCTCATCTTCTCCTCGAGTGTGGTTTTATTTTACATTGGCATCGTAATATTTGTGATTTAATATGCCATGCCCTATGTCTTGGTGAGTGTTTTCATCATCATTTCCTGATTGGAATTGAGTAGGTATTCTCCTAGGTGCCATTAGACTCTAGTGGTTTTGAGATGTGTGAATGAGATAAGGGTGTGTTGAATTGATGAGAGATGTGGAGATGAGGAAAAGTTGAGATTTCTTACTTGACTAATGTATAATCTCAATAATCAAACCTTGTTTGTAGGATGGAAGAATTTGAGGAGGTATTAAGGAGATAGTAGAAGGATTTTCCTCGATAAGAAAGGGATTAGGATGTTCCTTGACGTAAGGGCTTAGAGGAATAGAATAACTGGTAAGGATGGTTTTTCTGTAGGTAAGCTTTTGATTAGTAATATTAGATTAGTTGTGTCAATAATAAATCGTAGATGGGGTGTTTAGAGATGAAAACGTACGTATAGATTTGGGTTAAGATGTAAGGATGTCACGAGTGTTGTGATCAAAAGAGGTGCATGATACGATAGGTTTTAAGGTCTTATAGGCCTAGGCTAGTATTGATATACCAATAGGAAACGTGAAATGATTAGGAGGGAATTTTTGTGATGATGAGAGAGTTGGTTATTTAGATCAGGTAACGTGGTATGAAATAACTCACATGGATTAGGAAGGAGGACGTGTAGGAAATTATTTGAATTATGTTTGTGAAATGGGGAAGGATGTTTATAAATGCCTTTTTATCGTTTTTTTTTTTAAATTATTAATGGGGTGGAAAGGTTTTATTTATTTTTTATTTCACTTTTATTAGTAGGGTGATGTAAAAGAGGATGAATAATGATAGGTGAAGGGTAAACGGTGTGTATTCAGATTTTTGGTTATTGTGAAGTTTATTAATTGGGCAGAAATTTTTGTTACTTATTTGGATTTGGATTTTTAGGGTGACGTGAAAGGTGTGAATGATGGTAGGTGTGTGATGGATGCAATATGGTCAAAATTATATGGTGGATGATGTATGGTCAAAATCACGGTCAAGTGTTGTAGTCAAAATGGATGGATGATATATGTATGGTTTAATTAAAAGGATTGGTGTGAGGGTTATGCATTGGTTTTGAAAAATAAAACTCAAGAAAAATCATGCAATCACAACCCTATCTAGTTAAGTGGGATTGCAACCAAACTATAGCTCACTTTGAATACCACATACTGACAGTGGTTCCACAATTGGCTCTCCACCTATGTGCCAATGTGGGGTCGGCTAGCAAGTAATGTTGGGAAGTTCAGCCTCCTTGTACTATAGTTTGATATGTGGGCAAAAGGATACCTAGTCCAGGATATACTGGCTTACTAGGGGTGTCCTTGATATACCTTACGGTACATGGGGCCCAATTACATTTTACAAGAATGTTGTTTGAGGCCTGGGTATTGTAACATGAAATCCCCTCACTTCACTCCACTCTTAAAACAATAAATCGCTTAGCTAATAATGACAGTTGTCCTTGAATTTATATACCCCACTAAAACATGAGGTGTGTCTACGTGTGTGGAGGTGAAGACCATTTTCATGAGACCCCTAGGACTACGATAAGTGTGTGGATGTCACTTCCCCATCACGTTACCCCCTAAAAAGAAAAAAGGGAAGGAATACTAGCCTCTTTTGATCCTCAAAATCATCCTATGATGCGAGAGGAGAGCATACACGGTGTCGTCTTTGGGATAAAAATAGGAAATAACACGTAATATGATTAAAAAAGATGATAGTAAAAATTAATAATAAAGTTTATATAATGGGGCCTTCAAAAAAAGGTTCTATAAAACAAATAGTTAGTAGTTTGTTGTTTATACCCCAATATTCTTGGACCGTTCAAGCTGCAACATAGGATGGTTAGTTTTTTTTAATTAATAAAAGTCCTGCAACCACAAACGTTAAGAAAAAAAGAAATGAGTATTAAAATGGTCGGAGTTTCCCCTTATCCTTGTAATATTCTTCAAAAACATAATGGTAAACCCTATGATGCACCACAAAAACACCAAAAAATGTGGTTAGATTTATTAATATCAATGTAAAAATGCACTTCAGCAAAGGCACTGATTGACAGACAAAGGTGTTATTTCAGGTCAAAAGTGCTAAAGTATAACAAAGGTGTTATTATAGAATAGAAGCTATAAAATAGTAACATATACGCTAAACTATTATCAAAGGTGTTAATCTATCAAAAAAGGCATCAAAACATAAACAAAAAATGTTAACATAATTTAGTTTTAAAGTCTAAACATAGGCATTGATATACAAACAAAGGTGCCAAAATATAGGAAAAGGCGCCAAAGTACAAACAAAAGATTTGATCCTACACAAAACAAATTCAGAAAAAAAAAGTGCTTTAGTATGCCAAAAAGGTGCCAAAAGACATATAAAGGCGTTGATTCTACACATAACAAGGTTAGAAAACATAGGCGCTAAAGTATGGCACAAAGGTGCCATGAGTTTAAAAAAGGTGCCAAAGTATACCCATGCAACCAAAGAAGTCAGAATATTGTGTAAAATTGTTGTTTCAGGTCAAAGGCATCGCTTCTTCTACATAGGACCTGAATGATAGAGCAAAGGTGCTAAAACAGAAAACTGTCACGAAAATTTAAATTTTTAAGGTGAGAACTGAAATGATTTTTTTTCAAATTTGAATAGCTTGTTTTAAATATGAAATTTTATTAGAAACAAAAAATATTTTGTGGGGTAAGCCCCATAGTATGTGCCAAAATGTAGATGAAAAGTTGTGTTAGTTATAAATGCAAGAAAAGAACTAAACCAAACAAGTTCCTAATCTAACACAACTATCATCTACCTCAGATTGAGCATGATAAAAAGGGAGAAAGAGTGTTATACCTACATTTACCTACAAGATCCAATGTTCTTCCCTTGTTTCTTTGGATATGCTCAAGATATTTGTTATATTGCTTCAGATTTTGTGGGATGAATTGTGCATCACCTCCCCTTGTTGAATGATGATCTTGCTTGATGGAATATTTGAATATTGAGAGATTTTCTACAAAGTATTTTGGCATAATATACTTACAATTTCGTAAAGTGGTTTCCATGGATGGTGGCACCTCTATTTATAGTTAGAGGAAGGAATAATTAAGGGTTGATATTTTTCCATGTAGGTGGTAGATCAGTGGCGAAGAAGTGGTGAGAGTGGAGAAATATCTAGAATTGAAAATTTCTAGAGATTAGAAGAAGCCTCCATTGAATTAAAAATTCAATGGAGGGAGGGAAATATTTAATTTTTAAATATGGAAGAGGGAAAATTGGAGAGGCTTCTAGAAATGTGAGATTAAATGTGATTAGTGGAGTGATCAGATGGAGAAGCTAGGTGTAGGGTAGGTGGGTAGGTGAGTAGGAATTTTTAATTCTTAGAAATTGATAATAAATATTAGTTAATGGGATAATCAAATGTCAATGATGCATTAATATAACTAGGGATGAGATGGGATTATGGCATGAATAATAGAAATTAAAGTATAATAATTAGGGATAATAATAATTAATCTTACGATTAATTATTATATAGTTAGTGATGGGAAGGGATTAATGAGTATGTTATTTGCTAAATGAGCATGTCAACATTTTACATGTCTATAGTTGGAATTATTTGAGAAATGGGACCATGTCATAGGAACATTCTTATTGCATATAGTAGAAATGATCGTGACATTATAGGATATACATAGGGTATTGTGCTTACTGGTATAGGGTGGGATAGTTTACATGATTGATGAGGTAGGAAGGGGTGTTGCGATGAAGAGATTTTATGGTGATGATGGGGCTGATGTAGTTGATACTTCTGGTGATTTTTCATATGGATCATTGCATAGTGAGGATGAGGAGGGGTGGGGCCTAGTCACTAATATGATGATGGGCATTAGCTACTACGCTTTACCAAATTCGGTCGAAAGTAGATTTTCATGGATGTTGACTGGAGTGATTTAAGATATGATGATATACATGACTAATTTTTCTTGGGCTCCTATTTTGGTTACACATGTTTATAAGGCATTGTGGTCTTGAACTACTAGACACAAATTTGGATTTGATGTGTCATTCTTATTGGAGTATTGGGCCTATGAGCACATTGTAGTGGCTCAGTTGAGGGGGGTGTTATAGGCGAGATGGATTGGCTTAGAGTACCCAATGGGTTTCATGAGGTGGTGATTGGCATGTCAGAGTCGAGGACCATTATACACATCTCCTAGCCATATTGCAGGGTGGAGATGTTATTTGGAGTAATTACACATGTTTTCATATATGAATAGGTACATAGGGGTAGTTGAGGGCACTGCAGCAAGATAGGTGGGTATGTGGTCAGAGGGAGTATAAGTGGGAGTTGATAAGATTTGGTTGTGTTAGGTGAAATTTTGGACTGATTCGGGATGTGTTGGAGTCAGAAGTGGCCTATTAGCGAGATGATGTAGAGTCAGATATAGCACTACCAACTATTCATAAGGAATTTGACATGGTGGATAAGGAGAGAGTACTGGGGCATGATGATTCCATAGTGACGGAGGCTTATCCTACATGGTGGTAGGGGCAACTAGTTTACTTCGAGAGGTGAGTGTGGGCTCATGTAGATGCCACACTTCAGAATGGTGGTGGTGGTGGTGAGGGTGGTGATGAGGATGACAGCGTGGTCTTATTTGAGGTCATTAGAGTGATTTTATAGGCTAGGAAGGATGTATGGTTAGCTGAGAGGGAAACATTGACTGGTAAGAGGGACACTCTGATTGTAGAGAGAGATGGGTTGGGCCAGCAACTCACAACTGTTCAAGTAGAGCTCACACAGGTGAGAGATGATAGAGATAGATGTACATAGGAATGATAGGCCTTGCGAAAGGCCTTTGGATTAACAAGCCCATCAATATCAAGGGTTGAGTTACATGCAGCCTGAGCTTAGACTAGTGGTCAGATGGGGCCACCTGGTGATGTGAGTGTGGAAAAACACCAGAATTAGTGTGATGAGTTGTGATATAGTGAGGCAGAGGCTTCTAGATGATCCTCGTTGTACTATATTTTTGGATCTACGATGGAAAGTTCCTTCAAGTAGTGCCACAAGCATGGGTCAACCACCTAAAGGCTTGGGTGAGGGACTAGTTAGGGGCCTAGATGATGATTAGGGGAGCAATGCTTGAGGGAGTGTCTGATTGATGGACATTCAATTTACTAGGTAGTTTTGTAGATGGATTATGATGTATAGAATTTTGATGTATGAGGCTCTTTTCAAGCCCTTGTTAACAATGTATAGATGTGTTGTTGATACGTGAGGCTCTTTGAATCCTTTGATGATGTACAAACAATGTGTGTGTGTGTATGATTTTGATATTTGGGTTATGTTTTCATTTTATGAAGATTGCAATGTGATGGATTAAATGTACTTATAGATGATTTGTTCAATGATTTTGATATGATGGGCTGTGGATATATGTGAAATGTATATTTTTAGATTAGAGATGCTTGATGGAATTTTAATGATTGTGAATATGTTTGTGACAAAATGATGATCTTGTTATTTAATTAATGCACTATACAATGGATAATAATAGAATGTGAAATGTTTGCTTTGTTACTATTCTAGACACATGTAGTGTTTGATGGTTTAACTGATATAAGCATATGATACTATACATGGGGCTATGTAAATAATGTTAACACATGTCTCACAATAGTTAGTCATACTACGATCATTTATGGATGTGGGATATTCATATTGATCCTTTTCTGACACGAGCAAGATTTTTGTGTAATAAGCATGAGGAAGCGGGTTCTTCTTAATAGTTCCCTGATGTTTTCCCCAACTTTATTACATTGCACAATTTGATTGATGCAAAAATATTTCATTTGATGGTAAATTTGATCAATGTGGGAAGCTTTCCTGGAATGGTTTCTTTATTTAATTTTGATATAAGGGTTGATTGATGCAGGAATCCCTTTTTGATACGAGGACTAATCGATGTGGGAATACCTTTTTTGTGTTTTGATTGAGTATCCTTCCTTAGAGGGAGTGGTCTACAGATTTATTTGACATATATATTTTTGTTTTATATTCGCCCTTCAAGGGATCGGTCTATATTTTTATCGGCTCCATCTAATGGATATTTTGATTTTTGTCTTGAGGTAAACCATGTGTAACGACCTAGAAGGGGATAAATAAGCATGCAAGCTACACTTATGTTCTTGTCATTTCATAAAAGAGGATAAGATAAGGATATGGTGAGAGTAATGATTGTGGGGTTCCCAAATTATGATCAGAGCACTTGTCCATGAGGAATATGCTATAAACAAGCGGTGGTTTGAATTTTTTAATGGTCGAAGATTTGTAATAAGTATTCGATAATGGTTTTGTATTTTTATAGGACCTCATTTTTACATTGGTAGATCCCTTTGATTTGGTTGATGACATGTTGTGAGTCTCCATAGATCTCAATGATTTGTACACTGAGGAAGATGGTGGTTTAAAGTATCATGATGAGAGTCTAGTATTCTTCCATGTTGTTATTACATTCAAAATTAAGTTTGAAATATAGCGGAATAGGTGTGTCCTAAGGGGGTATTGTGACTATTCTGGAACCTCCCCCTGCCCACATTTGGACCCATTTAAGAACAAGGTCATTTTAAGAGGGGTGTTTTCATGATCCAAATTGTTGATAGATTCAAATAGAAAGTGTTCATAAGGTAGTTAATTGGTAGGGATGGGAGCTCATTAGAAATGACATGCCCCTTAATGGATTTATGGGAGATAAATTTGAGGTCGAATTTAGTCATGAGCATGAGCCATTTTTTTATGTGATCATTGTGATATGACTTGGAGTACATGGATTTGAGTGGATTAAAGTTTGTGACAAAAAGGTTTTGTAATTGAGGAGATAGTGACAGAGTTTGGAAGTTGTGAAATATAAGACACAACACAAATTTTTGACTTCGGAATAGTGATTCTCCTAATCATGAAGGGTTTTGTTGATGTAATAGATAACTTGTTCCTTACCTTTTTCATCTCGATGTGCCAACATGGCTCCCAAGTATGGTTATTTGTGGAGATATAAATATAGAAAGGACCCCCCTCGTGTGGAGGTGTAAGCAATGGTGGTGATAAAAGGTACTATGTGAGAGTGTCGAAGGCTTATTGATAATTATCATCCCACTTGAATTGGATGTCCTTTCTTAGAAGGTGATAGAAAGGTCAAAAGTGGTCTGATAATTGAGAAATGAAACGACAGATCTAAACTAGAGCTTTCCTTAAAGGCTACGAAGCTACTTGAGATTAGTTGGTGGAGGAATTTTGATGATGGATTTGAATTTCATGGGATCAACTTCAATTCCCCTGATAGACACTATAAATCCTAGGAGTTTTCCTATGAGAACTATGAAAACACATTTAGAAGGATTAATATGAAGAAATAATTTAAAATATGTGTAAATATCAGATCAAGAATAACTAGGTGGTCTCTTCAGTGTTTGGATTTACCTAATAAATTGTCGACGTAGTCTTCTATAGTTTTTTGGATGAGATCATGGAAGACGTAAGTTATGGCACGTTGATAAGTAGCTCCTACATTTTTCAAGATGAAGGGAATTAATCTATAGTAGAAGGTTCCCCATGGGGTGATAAATGATGTCTTTTATTGATCCTCTGGTTTGATAAATATTTGATTTTAACAAGAGAAACCATCCATAAGGGATAGCATTTCATGGCCTATTGTTAAATCGAAAAGATAGTCGATGTTGGATAGAGAAAAAAATTCTTTAGGAAAATAGAGGTTCAAGTCTCATAAATTCATATAGATGTTTAATTTTCCAATGGATTTAGTTATGGGTATGATGTTGGAAACCCGTTGTGGATAATAAATGGGTAATATGAAGTTGGCTGAAAGAAGACATTGCAGTTCTTCTTTGAAAAATAGTGTGACACGAGGGTGCATCCTACAAAGTTTCTGATTCACTTGTTTAGCATCTTGGATGGTAGCAATGTTATGGGTAATGATGTTAGGGTACATATGGGGCATGTCGTTCTAAGACCATGTAAAGGTTTGATTGTATTTGGATAAGAAAGTGATGAATTATTGGATTTCACACAAGTCTAAGGCTTGACTGATTTTGAAAATGTGTGGCTCTTATGGTGTGCCAATATTAACATCAGTGCTTGATTCATTAAGAAGCGTAGGCATATCGAAAGGAAGAGTCTTTTTAAGATAATTGTCTTTAGCACCCATGTAAGTGAAGATAGCATCATCTTCATGGAAATGAAGAATGTCAATGGTAGGCGAGTCTTCTTCTATCATATGTGGTAATGCGAGAGGGATAATTCTAATCTTATCATTTTCTTTATAGGTTAGAGGTCTGAGTGTAATAACATTGACTAAAAAAGGTATATGGGATGGATACAGTGTCGTCATTATCAAAGGTTGATTCTAACAGTGATGATGGGTGAATTTATGATTTTGATATTGATGGTGATCTATATTAGAAGAAAGTACTTTGAAGCTGAGGTCATGTTTTTTGTGAGGTTTTCTCAAGTCTTCAAAGGGGAAGTGATGAAGAACCTACTCATATCGACCCAGACTAAAGCATTTCTATGCACATCGATGAAGGTAAGTCTAGGAAAATTGAGGTTTATCCGAGAATGAAAATTCTGAGGAAAATGGTTTTGCATGTGGTTGATCATTAAGATGAGATGATGGATATTTGATGCCTCCATACACTAATTGTGTTTGGAGGAAAGATGGGCCATAGGAAATTATATTTCCTACGTTGCACTCATAGATCAGTTTTTTTTAGGTCTTCCATATGTTTTAGGTGTAGGGAGCGTGTTAAGAGATAGAAGACAATATTCCCCCAGTGGGAGACATTGCATGACATCTTCGAAGGATCGATTGTCTGGTAGTTTGGATGAGAGGATGGAAGAACTTGTTGAAGCATGATTTGAAGAGGTGGATTTTTTTTAGTGAAAGCCATACATCATTAGGTCTGTAGGTCATGTGAAATGGTTTGAAGGAATTAGGGTTGACGGGGACAATGAAGGTTCTACCCTCATGTTCATATTTTATACATATATGTAGTGTTGATGGGATAGAACGCATGGCACATATCCAAGGATGGCCTAGCAACATGATATACTTGAACTCTCCTTCCACAAGATATAAGAGCTTATGAAGACTTTTAACACCTATTTTGATAGGTAATATGATCGTGCCTAATGTGGGTGTAACAGTGTCCTTAAAATCATGTAGCATGGTAGGAAATTAGGCAACCATGGTATCAGGTAGTTGAATTTTCTTAAATTATTGAGATGATATTATGTTGATACTAGTGCTATTATCGATCATAACTCTTTTAATGAGAGTTCATTGATTTGGGTGATAACAAAGAGAGGAAGATAGTGGTGTTTAGGTTGTAAGGATGTAATTTATGAGTCTTCAAATGTGATTGTGGCAGACATTTTAAGAGTGCCAAAAAGGTTGGAAAATGGTTAGGGTTTGTCTGGTGGTATTGAGATGGATTTAAGAGCTTTAATCATGGCTTGACGATGTTGTGGAGAGTTTTGAAAAAGCTCATAAGGAGACATCTTGATAGAAGCTTGATGTAATTGTTTTATGATAGTGTTTTTTATGGATATAGTGGATTGAGTTTGAGGTGCCACAAGGATGGAAACCTTGGCTTTAGAATATGATGGGTTGTGTGACTCGAAATGAGAAATGGATATGGAGAACTGAGGTCGATATTTCAAATCATGTACACGTTCTCTTGTGTTTGTACGAATGGTATCTATCTAGAAGTGAGGGGATTTACTAGAATAAGCCTTGTTTTTGTTAGATATGGTATCGAGTGATGGTTTGAGATTTATATGTTTAGAGACTAATAGATTCAGCTTGATTTTATGTTGGGATATGGTTGCTTCAAGATTTGTGGATAGATGAGGATGATTTTTATCTATGAGGAGAATTCCTTTTCTAGTGATACTTCATACTATGGCATAGAGGGCTTTGCACTCCTCTATGTGGTGTCTTGGTATTTGATGATAAGCAAAAAATGCATCATAAGTATACTAGGAATGTTTCCACCACCAAGGATTAGAGGGATTAATAGGGATAATGTTATGATTGTTGATCGGATGAGTTTTTCAAGGAGTTAGAGTAATAACCTAGTGATGAGGATGACAGATGGGGGCTATTGTTTGGTATTTTATGAGCATGATATGCTTGAGTAGTGTTTTGTGAATCAAATTTAGGTGTTGGGTAAGGAAGGGGTTTAAAATCTATGATAGTGATTGTAAATTTGAATCAGGGATGAGATCCCAATATGGAGGGTAAAGACATCTTATCCTGTGGTGTGTTTATATGGTGAATGTCTTGCAATATTTCTATTTTCCCAAGGAGGTGATTTGTATGTTTTTGTGTTGGATCACTAAGGCTTTGGGCTTAGTGCTGGGTAACATGGTCTTAGAAAGAGATATTTAGGATTTCAATGACATGATTCTTTTCTAGTGACTCTGAAATAATAGTATGAGAAGCTTCTATGTGGGTAGGTGTGGTAGGGTTTCCAGTTTGTGATGTGGATGGGCTTGGATCTCAGTAGTGAGGAGATCTAAGGAGTGATGTTTTTTGGTCAATGCTATTATTGTGGAAATAGATGGTGTTACAGATTTAAGTGAGGAATTATTGACAATGTTGATTCTGTGATGCCACCCTATGACATTGGAATGAGGTTGATTTATAGTTGGGGGATGATTTAGAGATGGTTGTTTAAACAAATCCAAATTTTTATTCAAAGGTTTCATTGGGTTGTCAAGTTATAATTCACCATGTTCTATAATGTCTTAGAGTAAATTTATGAATGAGCGTAACTTTTCTATGTCGTGCCCTCAGAATTGATGATATCTACAATAATCATTGTCCCTATACCATGATAGTTTGAAAGGGGATACATCAATGGGTTGGATATGAGGGAGTTTAATCATACAAGTGGCTAAGAGTTTGTCTAAGATAGTGCTATAAGACTCCCCTAAAGGCATGTATTTCCATTGAGGCTTGGATTGTTTGGAGTCTAAATGAACTTTGAGATAGTTTTCAAAATGACTATGTTTGTTGATGCTTTAGAATTTTCATTGTTGGATGAAGTTTTAAAAGAGGACTCATGTTTTGGTTTCTTAGATCGGAGTTTAACCTTACCGTCCCTGAGGGCGCAGAGTTATAGTTTCTGGGCCATGGTAAATGCCTCATCAAACATTTAAAATGATTGAATTTGGAGATTTGATGATATGTGTTTGGTAAAGGATCAAGAAAACAACTCGATCAACTTAGTTTTTGGAAGAGAGAAGGATATTTGGTTGATAATACCTCAACATCTGGTATTGAAATCAACAATGAAATCATCTTCAAATTGTTTGGTTGCAAAGAGATGAGTGATGGATATTTTAAGAGCGATGTAGATGGAGGAGTGGTCTAGAAACAACTATGTGAGTTGTGTGAATGAGAACGAATAATGTTACAAGATATTATTGTACTAGTTAAGGGAAGGGATAGCTAAGGACATGGAGAATGTCCTCAACATAAGATCATGGTTGTGAGTGATAAGATAACACGCATGATGGAAGGCCTTAATATGTTGTTGAGGATCCTCTTTATCGTAAAACTTGATGAATTTAGGGATTTCTTGGTGTGGAGGATAGGAATTGAAAGGCACAGATGGTTTGATTGGTTCATTGCAAATTTGTTTGTATGAAATATTATTCTCAGGTCCCATGGTGGCATATTCTAGGATAGCTATTCTACCTAATAATGTCTGCATGGGATCGTTCTAAGGTGGTTGTGTGTTTGAATAAGAAGGAATGGATTGATTATAGGTGTGAGGGTTTGATTGTCTATACAAGTGATATGGAAATGGAATATTTTAAGAGGGAGGAATATTATTTTGGATACTATAAGTCTGTTGGGAGACTAATGATTGTGAAGGTTGGATGTATTGGTAGGGAAATAAGAATAGAAGTGTTGATAGGGGGTTCTGATGGTTGTGGGATGTATTGAGAAGAGATGTAATTATATTGTGAGATAGGTGTAGTGGATGTTTCTTTTGAAAATGGTAAAGTACTAGAAATGGCACTTGTGTTGATAGGTGGTATAGATGTAGGGATGGATAGGTGCAGATTTTAGATTCAAGACATAGGTTGTTGTGAAGAAGGAGGTTGAGACATGATCAAAGGGTTTGTAGAGATAGGGAAACCCACTAAGCTTGTAGGAGGAGGATAAGAAGAGGTTGTATGACTTTGTGTGGGTGGGGAGGTAGTCGTATGAGTTTGTGTAACCTTCAGGCTAGTTAGGAAAACTGATGACGAGGGTGCTTGTTGGCTAGTTATGTTTTGTGATGATATGGAATTAATTTCAAAACCAACAATAGGACTGGATATCGAGTGTTGACATCCATGTATCGCTAGTAGAGTGATAAGGAGTGCTCTACTTAATAATAGGTTGATAGTCAGGGTTGTGAAGTTTGGAAAATTCATAAGTATCGACGTGAGAAGATGGACAATATTTTGGATAAGGGGGATAATGGATACAAATACCTTTGGAATAAATGAAGCTACAAAAGATAGTCAGATTAGATTCTAAGATATCTAAAAATACCGGGTTGCTGCTCTAGAAGAACTACGGAGGGTCGAGACAAGGAACTTATTATGTCACAGATTGGTAACTGGGAGAATGCGGAGGCTTCTCGTCTATTTCTAAGGGTGTTTATAATGGATATATCATTAGTGGGATGTTTTTAATATGAGATTGGGTTGACTCTAAGGATTTTTGAAGTGAATCTGTCATTTTTGAGATGTTTTAAAGGCAAGACTATAATATAGTCATAACCATGAACTGAAAAAATAAGCAATAAAGAAAAGAGAGATGGTTGTTAAGAGAAATGAAAACCACACAATCATAAGAAAGTCTTAGATTATCTTGGTTAGCTTAAGAAAAGTTGTGAAATGAATTTTTTTTGAAAGGGGGTTAGAAGAAGTTTAACTAAGGATGGTTTCATAAGGTTGCAGTCCTTGATATACCCAGTCCTGTAGTGATAAGGGTGTATGGTGCTTAGCTGTTATACCATCCACCAGTTGCTTATACTCTGCCAAAACACCAAGTCACCTTCCATCTTGGTGACCAAATCCAACAAGGTAGACCTAGAAGGGATTGTTTAGATACAAGTTTGATTTTTATGTGGTTTGGTTATGTGTGAAGGGAGTTTTATGAAGGCAATTGTTTAACCCCTAATTAAACTATGTGAGCAAGAAAATTGAAGGTTCATTTTAAGACCCAAAAAGAAAGATTTTTTTTAATGATTACAGATCAGATAAATAAGCAATACTGAAATAAAATAGACGTACATGTGTTCACTTTTCCTTTTTGATTTTTCTTATTTTAAGTGTTTGTTTTTAAGAAGTGATAGCAAAGCACTCCAAGCTAAAAAATTTAGATGATTTGACAAGGAAATAAAACAAGAAGATATAAAATCTGATCAAAACGGAACTAAAGTCCCACTGGGTGTATCAAAATGTTCGTGGTGATTTTTTCATTTTTTCAATTATATGATAAATATAAAAAACTCAGAAGACAGTAGGGTTTAACGATACTTGTGTCTATTGGAATGTGTGATTCTAGGTGTTGTCATTGATGTAAAATCCCATTAATGACAAATAGGATGATGAAGGAGTGTTATAAGGTGCTTAGCATTATGTTTACATGGTCATTCAGGTTGTTTTATAATTGCATGAGTGAATTCAGCTAGATTGGTTTGGCCTAACAAGCCTAATCATGTGATCTAGCTATCCTAGGTGATGGAGCATGGTGCGTAGAGATTCATGGTGACTTGATGAGAATGGTAGAGGCATGGAGACCATGTTAGGAGAGTGTGGATACACTCACATGATCTTTAGAGTGTAGGTACAGGTGGAAGAATCAGTTATAGGTGCTCATCTAGACCTACTCTAGGTGATTGGAGGCCAAATGAAACATGAGGATATGTATGAGAGCGATGTGAGCTCATGGAGTCATTCAAAGGTGTGAGACATGTTGTCTCAAGTGTGTTATGTCCTTTTGGAGTGCTTAGAATCATATTCATGAGGTTTTTCTACTTGGTCTAGGTCTAAACTATACCCAATCCTAGTGTTTGGATACCTAATGAGGCATGATAGTCACATGAAGGTATGTGTGAGATCTTGAGGACAATTATGGAGGTATTTTATGTTTTTTCCATCATTTAGAGGCAGTTTTTAAAGGTTTCATGAACTATTGTAGTGTTGGTTCAGTATGTTATAGCCTATAACATGCAAAACCATAGTGCCTAGTCATACAAATAAGATGGGACATGAATATGAAGAAATATTTGAGCTAACCTGATGATTAGAGATGGTACCTAGGGTTTTCTTAGAGGTGTGAGAAAAATTTCAAGTCCGCGTGAAGAGAAATGTTCAAGTTATGATGTTTTAGGAAAAACAAGGTGCTTGAGATTGCATTTCCCAACTCGAGTGGCAACTTCTGATACTCATTGTGAAAGTTATAATTTACATCTGACAAAAATATTTTAAAGGGTGATTTTACATTGAGCTAATATAATTTTACAAAAACAATGGAGTGGTTTCATTGTCATATTTTTATGAACATGTTAAGAACCCAAACTATTTTTTTTGAGTTTGAAACCTTAGGTTGACAATGATAGGAGAGATCTTCTTGGTAAGTCCCCAGAATGAATTCATTTTTATAGTATTATGATTTGAGGTTATATATGACTCTTGTAACTTTCCATAAAGGTATTATAGAGCTCGTGACAATATTTGGACCCCACTCAAATAGGCTTGTTTCTGAACATTTTTAGTTTTTGGAAAATTTGTCCATTGAAGGTCTTGAATAAATTAACATTGATTAGAGCCTAGGAGTTGTAATATATGTCCATGATATTTTCAGGTCATGGTTGAAGTCCTAGAGGGAAAATTTTTCCCTATTTATGTAGACTTGTCTTTGGTCGTAAAAGGGCAGTTTTGAGAAGTTGCAGAGATTGGCCTGCTTTAAGGCCTTCCACTTGGAGTTAGAAGTAAATGTAAGATGTTTTTGAAATTATATTTATATACCTTTCTAATGGTATATGTTTTTTCTTTTGATATGTTTTATAGGTAAACTAGCTCAGTGTGTGAAGAATAAGTTTGATTGTTTCATAACATAACTGCTTTGGCTAGAGGATGTATGTAGAAGACTCATGTTTTAAATTAGCTTATGTTTTCTATCTATTTATGAATGAAGAGGGATGAATTTTTTTCCTATTTAAGGAATTTATAGTCTTATAAGTGATAATAAGGGTGCCAACTAGTTGAGTTTCCAAAATTGCTTTCTGGGAAGTTCAGTTTGGTGAAGAGGAAAAGAGGTGGTTTTTATTTATGGATGTTTCATAAGGTCTAGCCAGCACAGATTTTTCTACATGTCATTATATTTTAAATGAATGTCCACGTGGAATATTTGAGGTTTTCTTGTGTGATCTTGAGCTTCATAGGTAAAGACTAGTTCCTAGAAACAATTATTTTGAGTAGGAAATGGTCCTACTTGATAGAGTTATGAATAAAATGTTTTGTGCAAGGTAATGTGTGAGCATGGATGATTTTGTTATGATATATTTTACATTTTTTAGTTTTTTGGATGCTTGAAAATCATGTTGATTTGTTTAGAGGTCTTTTATGAGCCAGGTAATGGAGTTTTGAGCCTATTTTGGCTTATATGGTTGTCTTGGAGCATGGCCGACCTACATGGGTCCATCTTATGAGTTGTTATTAATGTGTTATATTTTTAATCAGTAATGGTTGAGGAACTTGGCATGGACCAACTTTTTTTATGATTTTTAATTGAAAGGCATATAAAAGTGCATGTTTGGCTCAAATTTGAACTGTTGAAAATAGAGGGAAAATTGTGAGCTACTTGAGAGAGAATAAGAGGTCCAAGGGAATGAAATCATCGATGAGAGTGTGTGAAAAAATATAAGGAGTGTTAGAGATATTTAGTTCAAGGGTTTTCATTGAAATCATTCCAGGTTTGAGTGATTTAGAAGGAGGTGTGTTTGAAGAGGTTTTAAAGGAATTTGGAGCTAAATTTTGTGTCGGCATTAGCTGAGTGTTGAAACCATATCTTTAGTGATATTCTTATTCAAATATTTTTTGATGAGTCATATTCATGGAAGTATCTTGTTGTGAGTAATATAAATAAGGGTTTAGGGTTTGGTTCCTCACTAAATAAATCTCTTGTGATGTGTAGTATTCACTTGAGTACTTTGTTGTGACTAATATCAACAAATTTTTCTGTGGGTTTTCTTCCCCTTGAGGGTTTCCCACTTATATCTTGTGTGTTCCTTAATGTTTATGCTCTTGTGGATGGTTGTTGCTTATTTCTAAGATCTCATTAATTCATGGTTGAATGTTAATGGTGTATGAAAGTTATTTTTAAAATTTTAAAGGGTTGTTGAAGGACTTATTCACCCCCCTCTCTTTCCATTTTACATCCAATAATTGGTATCAGAGAAGTTCATTTTGGAGAATTTTGATCACTTGAAATATTATCCTTTAAATCACAAAAATGGCAAGTCGGCAGAGTGTCTCTTCTTCTACCAAGGCACCATTGTTTGATGGAGTTAATTATGATTTTTAGAGTCTAAGGATGATGATTCATATCATGTATCTAGGTTTTGATATTTGGAAATCATTGGTGGATGGTTATAGAACTCTTGCTACTCCAATAAGTAATGTAGACAATAAGTTGTGTGGTGAAAATTCAAGGGCCATGAAAGAAATTATGTGTGGTCTAGCTAAACCTCAACTAGTGAATGTGATACATTTAAAAACAACAAAAGAAATGTGGGAGAAAATTTAAGTCATTTATGAAGGATATTCCAAGATAAGGATAACCAAGCTTTAAACCTTCATAAATCAGTTTGAAGGGATAAAAAATGAGTAATGATGAGTTTATTGTTGCATAATTGCTTAGAGTTGACAAGGTTGTCAACACCATGAAAGGTCTAGGTGAAGAAGTGAAGGAAGAGGTTGTAGTTCAAAAGGTTTTGAGATCTATAACACCTAAATTTGACTCCAAATTTTTTCCATTGAAGAAGAAAAGAATTTGACCCTTGTGACTATGGATGAGTTTCATGGAACCTTGTGATAATGATCAATAGAGATTATACAAAACCAATAATGGTAAACACACACAATGTAATATTCTGTATATTGATGTTTTACATATTCAGTATATTATCATCCTACTCATACAAATATATAGAGAGATATTTTCCTATAAAATAGGAAACCTCCTACAACAACTCACTATATACGTGAGTTGTTAAAACAACTCACAACAATAATATTTGCCTGCTATTATTTACGCCCCATATTTATTTCCCAATAATGTGAGCACTATATAATTTCCTAACATTCCCCCCTTAGTGGGAACATGGGGAAAACCTATCTTTTTACTTGCACCTGCTCTCATGATTAGGTGATTTTCACAAGATAATCACAAACCCGATGGATGGTTTTTACAACGGTTGACCACAAACCGATATTGGTTGTTTTTAAGTGGTTTACCACAAACCACATCATGATATGCCAAGTACTATTTTTTAGCCCTCATCAATATCACACTACAGGGAATAACATAGGAGACACAATTCACCAATCTAAATAATAGAACATAAACTAGAAAAAATTCACATTTCATCCTATCAGAATAGTAATGTCCTTAGTTACAGCCACTATTGTTGATCACTACCACTCGATCTCGAATAACATGGGCAACTGCAACTGCCACCACCATTGGAATCTTCCCTTGACTTTAGTCATTTTGGCACAGAATGGGAATGGAACATTGGTTATTATTCCCCCCACAATGTGAAATTCCAAATAGGAAGACGGAAAAGAAAAATTATATTATGTTGCATCCTATTGTCCAGATCTTGTAGTCTGGATCTTGATGCACATAATCATCATTGCCAGTGAATGTATTTACTAACCGATCATCTTCTAACAAAGTACGACAGTCAAAGGATCAAATCAGTCAAAGGATCACTAACATTCATTTTCACTCCAACACAACTCTTTTCCAGTATCCACCAAACACCACACAAAGCAACAGGAACACAACAAACTAAGTACGCTAAAAAACATATACTGGCACTATATATAAGCCACCACATCTACTATGTGCCCTCATCGTTGGTGACTAACGAGAGGTTGTTGATTGACCTCCAACCTCTGATGCCTCTTTCCTCCAGTGTATGGCTACTAACTCACAAAATTTGGAATTTGGGGCTCAATTATACAAACTTTAATCGAACGTCGGTCATTGTTGAAAATGCATTCATAAGGAAAAAAACATTATTTTTACAATTTTTGACTTATACAATGACTAAAAAATGACTCTTTGACAATACAAACAATCCTAAATTCACCTATTTGACTTTGACATTAATAACCTATTATTCACCTAAACACATTTTGACAACATAATAACAACAAGTGAAATATATGATGACACTTTGAATTAGAAAAGGATGACACAATATTTGTGAACCTATAACAACATGCACTATTTGACAACACATTTTTCATGTCATCATTTGAATCATTAATTTTTACTTGATATTGATAATATCACAAACATGTTGACTTATTAGTCTTTTATAGATATACAACCAAACTATTCTAAACTATTGGACTCAAATGCACAACAAGAAGACACACGGTGAAGAATTTTAGAAATTATTTCCCAAAGCACTAATTGACTAAGACCATTTATTAAATAATGAATATAAGCAATCTAAACATATTTAGATGACATACTATGTGAAAAATGGACGGAGAAATAAAACTAACCGAACCATGTGACCTAGATGACAGACTTTCTTTGTTTCATAGGCTATGGGGAAGGATTTGATGGTGAATTATTAGCGAATCTCACCTCCAAACTCATGTATTTTTATATTAAATGCATCTAGAATAATCAACAGTGAATGGCACGTGCAACAGCTCAAAGGAAATTTGAATGTTGAGATAGAAGAGATGAATTGTATGTTAGGTTTAGGAATAAAATTTGTTGAGATGATCATACAATCAACCATTCATAAAGATGCATGCATGGATGTCCAAATAGATCAAATAATGCAGGACCTTGTTAAAAAATCTTGTCAAAGGTATATCTAATTCAATCTTTGTAGATCCGAGTTTACTGTAGTCAAACACCAAGTTAGGTGCAAGAAACTAACATGCAATTTTGGGTGCTCAACTTGTTTTTCTTTCCTCTAAGATGTACTTTGAATGGAATAAACCAATTATCCACATCTACATATGTGGATGAGCTCAAAATATTGGCATAACTTCTTAACAGATACGCACACGAGATACAAGGTTGTTGAAAGATCAATGCATGGACAAATATTCACGGTGATGGAAAATGTGTGTTCTTTCATCCATTAGAGAGGCCATGATTTTGGTAATTCCCATTTAAAAAATATAACACACCATATTTCCTCCCAATATTATGGTTGTTCTCATACCATTGATAATGATCAATAGAGATTATACATAGCCAATAATGGTAAACACACACACTGTAATATTTAGTATATTGATGTTTTACATCTTCAGTATATTATCATCCTTCTCATAAAAATATATAGAGGGGGAGTTTCCTATAAAATAGGAAACTTACTACAACAACTCTCCAACAAATCACTATATACGTGAGCCGTTAAAACAACTCACAACAATAGTATTTTCCTAATATTATTTACGACCCATATTTATTTCCTAATAATGTGAGCACTACGTAATTTCCTAACACCTTAAATGCCTATAAAATTAAGGTTGATGATTCTAAACTAACTAAGAAGGATATTTATTTCAAATATGAGACGAATTCCAAGGGAATGAAAGCTAAGGATGATGGAAATGCTACTGAGTTTGATGATGAATAACTATTTGCAATTCTTGCTACAAGATTGAATGTTGGCTTTGGAAAATATAAAGGTAAGCTTCCTTTTAAATGTTTCAATTTTGGTCAATTAATTCATTTTGCAATCAAATGTCCTTATAAGCACAAGGAAGAAGATCATGATGAGCATGAGCATGATGAAGACCATGACAAGAAGGCTAAAAATATTGACAACGGTAAAAATGGTTTCAACAAGTTTGACTATAAGAATAAGGGAAAGAATATTTTTTACACGAAGCAACAGGATTTCTCATCTGAGTCAAGTAGTTGTGATAGTGGTGTTTCATATTATGGATCTGAATTAGAACATGAAGATGTTGGAGATGAGGTTTTTTTCATGACCAAAATGTTGTTAACTCTATGAGTAATGGTCCTAATCATTTTTTGTGACTCCATACCTTCTGAAGATGAAGATGAAGATGATGAATGTGATATTGAATTTAAGTGTGTTCAAATTGAGTTAAATCATGTTGAAAGGAATAATAAGAAGATGAAAACATTAGTAAAATAATATAAAAACAAGATTCATGACCTAGAAGGGAAGCATTGGTCATAAACAAGCAAGATAAAAGAGACAGTTAAGATGTTAAAAGAAAAGGTAAATTTCTTTATCACAAGTATGCAAGACAAATAGGGTAGGTGCATCAAACTTGAAAAAGATATAAATTTTCTAAGGGAAAAGTTATCTGAGGTTGCCAATAAGGCCAAGACCTTTCAGGAATTTGAGAAAGTACCAAGGATCTTGACAATCACCTTAGAATTCAAAGGTTTGCAAGTAACAAGATAGGTTCAAGTTTAGTGATGACCATAAGGGAAAATAATTAATGTAATAAAATAGTGATGTAAGAAAAGAGGTTGAAGAACCAAGCATCAAGGAAGGAAAGAAAGAGATGTTGGCATGTTGAGTTCTAGGTGTTGTCATTGATGTAAAATCCCATTAAGTGGAAATGGAGTGAATAGAATCTCATGAAATTTTTACCATATGTTCTTGACATGTTGAGGAGAGAGTTTTTGATATTTTTAGGGTGATCTAATATTGTACAGTCACTTATTTTCTTAACAATCTGAAACTGTTCTTCGAAGACCTAATTGATAGGGATAACTTGCAAATTGGGAAGAATTTCTTCAAGAACAAACTACAAGTTAGATTAAAAATATATAAAGTGGATAAATGGGTAGCCAAAAGTGGTTGAGTTGTGTAATGAAGCTTTGAGGAGAGAAATTTATGCTCAAAAATGATCCTAAACAGGGCTACAAGCTTGTGAGGGCAGAGTGAAGAATATTAAAGAAGTGAAAAATGAAAGGTAAGTACAGTGGTCCTTAAAATGGTTATATGAAGTCTATATTATCATTTCAAGAAAAGAAAAGAGTTATAAGGACCTATGTTAATTCATCCATGACTAAGTTTTTGTGTCTCTAATTTTGGTTCATCAAAGGCAGCAAGGTAAGATTAATAGGTTAAGCCATTAAGGAGATGTCATATGAAGGTTACTCTTAGTATGATAAGCAATGTGAATGAGTCTTGATCTAAGGGCATGGGCATTGAGTATGGTCTAAGAATAAAAGAGTGAATAATATCAAGAAATATTGTAAGCTATTCAAGTTTGAGTTGGTGTGTTGCTTCATGAATGATGGTCTTCAAGCTTGTGCACATGTATGGTATGGTTCTAAAGTACATTTCTTGAAGAAATTACATAGTCACATGTTTGTGAATGATCATTTGATATAGATGTTGTAAGAATTGACCTTGTGTCAATCTTTGAGATGCAACAAGAGGGGAAAAAACATCTTCTACATGTCCTATAGTGTGCACAGAGGTATGATATGTGTATCTACAGGTGTAAAGGTCATAATAACACTGACATTGATGGTTTCAAGGTCCTTTAAGTAATGCTACAGGTGTATACTCATCTCAATGATAAATTTAAGTTCTAAGTTGATAATATTTGAGTTGTGTTAGTAGAGGTAGTAATGGGATTTTACAGTGTTGTCAGAGGAACATGTAGTGGAGATACAGATCTGAGTGAGCCTAATAAGGCAGGGAGAACCTTATTTGTCCTAGAATTCAAGCATGTAAGATGCCTTGTGGTGACATAAGTTTGGCACTATTCATTGATGCTAAAAGGAGGTAATTATGTTTGTATTATAACTATCGATGGTAATTTTTGCTTCAAAATGAAGACCTACAAGAATGTGTGGGAAATATGGGATAGGGGGAGCTCATTTTCTCTTTGATCAAAGCATATAAAGTGTGTTGAAAACTTGAAAGATTGAAGGATATGGATAATGAAAATTATAGAGGTATATGGATTATATCTTGCATAAGTAAAGTGTTCCAGACATCATGAGATCAAGAATGTGTGGTACAGGTCTGACAAGATCTTTAAAGGCAAAGGGATTCCATTTTCACTTCTAAACAATGAATGAAGGTTATTTAGATGGCTTCAGGTTCTAGTAAGGAAAAATGAAGACAAATTGTAGGTCAATGGCTTGTGGAGTAGGTAACATAACTAGCATAGTGCAATAACATGCACAGAAGATCTAAAACAATGAGAAAGTGCTTCAAGGCTGGGTCAAAGTGTTTGAGTTGTCTCTATGGCTTATAAGCAAAGTAAGAAGCTTAATTTCTATATTTTCTTCTAGAATGGGATATCATAAGCCCAAGGGGAGTGATTATAACTTGTTTCATGTTATGTGTGGTCTTTTATAGTAAGCCAAAGTTGGTCTAATTTTATCTGAAGGTTCTTGTTAGGGAACTCAATCCTCAAATATGTGTGAAGTCAAGACATATACAAGAAACTAGCTTAATTTGAGTAAGAAAAGTTGAGATAGATCATGTAATAGATGAATTGATGTTCTAATGGTAGAAATCATTATTTTTGGCATAAGGATGAGGTATGTTCATAGTCTGACAATTGATACAGTGCTCTCATATGTTTTAAAACGTCAAAAACATGGTATAAGGTGAAGAAAACAAGTTCTTGAGTCATAATGATGATGTTGTGTGATGTTTACACTTAAGAGGGAGGTGAGGAATGTTTTATTAGCTCTTTATTATAATTTTTGGCATGTATAGGTTTTTTGTATGCTCTTTCCTAGGGTAAGTATAGTCATAAATGCTCTGAAAGTGGTCAAATCAAGTCAAAATGAAGAAAAACAAGTTTGTGAGTAAAATTTGATGATTTTGGTTGATGTTTCTAACCAAGATGTGACCTTATGAATATGATAAAGATGAAGAAAATGTAGGTATAGGAAATATTTTTCATTAATGTAAAAAGGGGGAGAAGATTGGGTAGTTTTCCATCAACGACAAAGGGAAGATTGTTGGCTTGTTGAGTTCTAGGTGTTTTCATTGCTGTAAAATACCATTAATGAAAAAGAGGATGATTTATTAGAGTCATAGGAAGCTTATTAGGATGGTTACATGGATATTCATATGGTTTCATGGTGGCATGAGTGGATTCAGTGAGATTGGCTTGGTCTAATAAGCCTAGTCATGTGACCTAGCTAGCCTATGTGATGGAGCATGGTGGTTTGAGTTGTTTGGTGTCTTCAAGATCATGGTAGTATCATTTAGATAATATTTGGGGAGTTTTTAGGCATTGACATGAGTTTCAGAGTGTAGGTACAGGTTGAATTCCAAGATTCGAGTGTTCATCTAAACCAAGTATCGGTGCTTGGAGGCATGAGGATGAATTATTGAGCCATATGAGCTCATGGATGCATGTATATGAGTTATTCATGATGTATTAAGGTTTTTATGACCTTTTAGAGAGGTTTCATGATTATTTATAGTGTTGGTTCAGTTTACCCTAGCCTAAACCATGCAAAAACTGCAAGGGCTAGTCATGCAAATGAGATGGGTTGAGAAGATGGATACCTATTTGAGATATTATGATGATTTGAGATGGTGAATAGGGGAGTCCAAGAGGTGTGAGAAAATTTTGGATTCATTCTAAATAATATTTTGCAAGTTATGATGTTTTGTGTGAAACATGGTCCAAGAAAGAGCATTTCCCAACTCAAATTGCACCTTTTGATTCTCACCATGAATTGTGTGCTTTTCATGGGACCTTTTGGATTTCAGGAATGATTTTTAATTTATTCAATAATGTTTCACAATAATAATTATTTCATTTCATTTTCATATGTTTATGAACGAATGTTAAGAAGGTAAACAACATTTTATGATCTTCAAACCCTAGCTCAAAAGTCGTAAGAGAGATATTGCTCATAAGTGCCCATAATTTATTTCTAGTACTAGAATGATTATTTTATTATACAGGGTAATCTTCAATATTTGTATAAAGGTATGATAGAGCATGTGGTGATGAGTGGACCCCACCTGAAGATGCAAGTTTCGAATGAAGTCCAGTTTGGGACAAGGTTGTCCAAAGGAGTTGCAGAATAAATTGATATTGTTTTTAGTATGGGACTTTTAATTGATTTACATGATGTTTTAAAATCGTGGTGTTTATTATAAATAGAAAAGTGTGCCCTATTTGTGAAGACTAGTCATAAGGTAGTGTTGGGGGCAGTTTCAAGAAGTTTTAAGAGATGGACTTGGTTGGAAGCCTTCCACTTGGCTTTGGAAAACAATGTGATATGTTATGGAAAGAGGATTCAGATATATTTCTAATGGTATATTATTTGTATCATTATGATGAGATTTGATGGGTCATCAAACTTTATTTGTAGATAATAAGGTCTATTGTTTCTATTAGTGTGAAATCACAACACCCCCAAATGAGTTATGGATCTGCTTTTCTAAGGCAGGGTCATTTGGTGTGATTTGCATAACATTGGAACTAATTGGAGATTTTATTTGTTAAAGATGCATGAGATGAATAATTTGATGTTTGGTATTAATTGGAGATTTAATATGGATTATGTTTATTCCTATTGAAGGATTTTATATGTCTTGGAAGTGACAAAAATGGCTCAAACTAATTGATTTTTTAAAATTGGTTTCTAGGAAGCTTGATTTGGTGAAGAGGAGAGTAGGTGTGGTTTGCACATATGGATGTTTCATGAGCTCTAACATGCATGGATGTGATATACATTTCCTAAGGATTCCAATTAGTGGTTACATGTCATATTTGAGTTAATTTTGAGTGGTCTTAAGGCCCAAAGATGAAGATAGGGTACTGGAAACAATTGTTTTGAGAAGGATATGAGGCTTCTTGAGATAGTTATGATAAATTTGATTATTTAAAGCTAATTAACAACCATTTATGGTGTTTATATGTAATATTTGACATGTGTGATGAATTTGGGAGCTTTAATAATCATGGTTTTTGTGTTTATGGTTTTAGTTCATCCATGCGATGGATTTTTGAGCTAGTTTTGTGCATGTTTGGCGTTTTTGGGCATGGCCAACCTATAGGGGTCCAATGTGAATGTTTTAATGAATTTATTGGTATTTTTTAAATTTTTTACTTTTTTAACTAAAGGAGGGAGACCTATTTATTTATTTCTTTAAGTTGAGAAGGGCATAAAGTAAGGGTTTGAGTTCGATTTTGAGTTAGTTCTTTGAGAGGGAAAAATTTCAAACCATGTGTGTGTTTATAACAGGTATGAAGGAATTTACTCATAACTGAGGAATTTTCTAAGAGGTTGAGTAATGTTATAGAGTGTATGTGCAATGGTTTGATTCCAAGTCAAGTGAATAAAGTGAGAGATATAACGAGCTAGGTGAATGAGGGTTTGAACAAGGGTTTGAAGGTTGTGAGCTGAAGTTGTGATCTCCATTAGTTGTTGAGAAAAAATACATCAGAGATCTTCATTTAAATTTATTTGAGTGGTTTCTTGATCATCTTATGGGTTTTATCCTCCTTGTGGATTTGGTACTTCACTAAACTAGGGATTGGTGCTCCTTGTAGGGTTAGTGCTCTACTAAATTAGGAGTTGGTGCTCCTTGTGAAGTTGGTGCTTCACTAAATACTTTTTATTTGAGTAATATAAGCATAATATTCAGTGGTTTTTATTCCCCTTTAGGGTTTCCCACTTATATCTTGTGTTATGGTGTTCTCTCTCTTGTTCATGGTTATTTGAATGAATGTTGTATGATGTTGTGCATAGACTATGAATGGCTGATTGGTTTATGGTTTAAGTAAGAAAATATAAAATTGATTAAATTTTTTTAAGGAATGATTCACCCCCCCCCTTGTTCCATTGTTCTTCCAACAAGAGAACTACACCAAAGACAATGTGAAGAAAAAGTCAGTTAGGAAGCCTAATGCTTTAGGGCATGAAAAATCATTTAATGGATATTATTTATTACACTTTTAATGGATTTAGTCAAAGGGAAAAGGAGTGTATGAGTTTTGTCAAATATGGTCATTGTACGTACCTAAAATTATAGGGTACTGCACCGCTAGAACAGTGTTACACGTGCCCCAATGATAATACAGGTCTCCTCATAAGGTGTTCGGGATCCAAAAAAGCTCTCCAAGTATGCGTTAACATCCCGCATATCCCACTTAGCCCTTACATGCTTTGTTTTCCTCTTCTCCCTTCTTTTCTTTACGTTTTGGTCTTCAGTTATGAAACAGCCGCCCTGCCTGGGCGGCGGTCTTGTGACCGCCGCCCAGGTAGGACGGCGGTCATGTAACCGTCACCCTGCTCAGGGCGGCGTTCCTTCACGAATTTTCCATAATGTTCTTTTTAACGCGACTCGTGTAATTTTTCAACGTTTACCAGATTTTTTCACCGCCTTTGCTCGTATTTATGATTCTGGTTCCCTGGAATAGTGTTTTTGCATTGTTTATGGTTAAAGAGTTCAATTTGGTTTTCACCTTTGGGTAAATGGGAATTATATAAATAGCTGGTTGATCTTTAAGAAAATAGCCCCTCAAATTTGCTTCTCAATTTCTAATTTCAATAGCATAGTCTTTTAGTTTTGCTTAGGAATCAATAGGTTTATTTGTTGCATTCATAGTGTTATTTTGCTGTTAGGAAACCACATAATTTTCTTGTGCTAAGTTGTTACTATTTCATGCAATTCATTGAGGTAGGACAGTTTAATTTTCAGTAGGAATCCATTAAAGTTGTAGGTTTTGTTCATCAAATAGGATAGTTTCAGGTTCTTGATGTTTTATGTTGTATGACTCACAATAAATCCCACTAGGAATTGCATAAGCCAAGCTCTGTTCTCTTACACTATCCCTCTCCTACTCGCATTGTATTCGGTCTGCATCTTAAGCTGCCACTATCCCAATACCTACTTTTGTTGATGTTGGAATTACATGCTTTTCTGGATTCACGTGAGCTCAAAGGAACGAGGAGACCACACTAAGGGGACAAAAGCCACACACAATCAGATTTGCCACTGTTCTGCAAAATCTAGGTTCAAGCTTTCAAAGTTCTAAGTTAAAGTATATTAAATAGAATAGTAAAAGCATTTCATTTCAGTTAATCTCACTTTCGATATTGTCGGGGAAGATGTGGGGATTGATATTTTATGAGAAACTATGATTCATTCCTCACTTCTGAGGTAGGATCGAGAGTCTTTCAAATAGATTAGATCAGTTATTTAATTATTTAGAATAGACTTACAACTGCACAGGAAAGTAGTTATACTCGGTTGCCTTGTTTGTTTTAATTTCGTCATTAGTATAGTTGTCAATTGCTAGATATTTTAAATAATTTCGTTGAAATACTTCGTCAAAAACACAAAAATAAAGAAGTTATATATGTTGTAGATATACTTTATATAGTTAGTTTTACTTTGCTTCAGTTAGATTTACATTGTTTCATTTGGATGACAATCACGGGACCTAGGGAGCCCAGAGAATACATATTCGAGCCAATCGTGCACCACCCCCCCAATCTTGTGGCAGCAATAATTGATGTAGATCAAAATCTCAGAATCCAAGTCTTCCGAACAAAAACAGACCTACAAGAAATTAGCTCACAATTAAGAGGACTAAACATAGAAGATGACAAAGCGCATACGTTTTGGTCAAACCAGCCAAGCTACAGGCTACCCTAGATAAATATCCACATGACTGTAGAAGGTCTTGAGAAAGAGCAAACATTCAGTTGTGATCCTTTGGTCCCACAGCTAGATGCAGGAGACATTCTAACCGATATAGACACTAGCTTAAGAATTCAAATTTCCAGAACGCCTGTAGCATACTCTGAGAAGATTACACAACTGTTAATTCTAAATATAGAGGCTGAAAAGGCATACGACTACTGGATACTAGGGGATAGGGATTGATTATGTACATGACCATAAGAGGTCCACAACAACCACGAATCTACAGTTGTGATTCACAGGTCCCACAACCCAATGAGTCCACAGAACAATCAGACGTAGATGTTGGTTTACGCACGTTTGTATTTAGATCCACTCCACTTCCACCAGACATTATCACACAATTATCCTTGTTAGATATAACAACTAACAAAGCTAAAGATTTCTGGACTAGACCAAAGAATCACCCATAGAACCCACTATATATCCATCATCCATCTTATGACCCTGTCTGGAGACATATACAAAGTGCCCACAGGTTATCTTCCGTGTATTCCACAACCTATAGATCGAATCACACCAAAGCTCAATATTAATTAGAGCCTTCGAGCAGTCATCCTCACCGACCGATCTATCACACCAGTTCAAGTTAGGAGGGCCTTCTTTGCCTTAGATTCACATATTCCATTAGTGCATGTCGAAGACATAAGATTACCTAACTAGCTTTCCTACACCCCACGTGTATTCCATCCCCACCGGTTGTCTTGGCATGACCTCGAGAGGTCGGGTACGAGGAAGAGTCACTTGTAGATTATCATGCTCACTTGTCACTTTTCCATCATACAGTCACCCATAGAGGGATAGTATGAGTGAGCAAGAAAATGATTTAGTTTGCTACAATTTCCATGAGAGAGTTCATGTTGCTAGATATTGTTTGTATGAACCCTCAAGTCAGAATTTGAGTAATGAAGGTTACAATGATAGGAATAGAGTTGTGTGCTTCAATTTTAATAAGAGTGTACATGTTTCTAGGGGATTTTATGGTCTTACAAGGTTAGAAAGGATCTTTCAAGACTCTAGGATGCATGACAGAAGACAAGGCAAGATATGAGAGCCAAGAAGGGGTAATATGGTTTCACCTAGAACATGTATGAATGCTAATTAAAGGGATTCTCAAGGTATTGATAAATAGAAAGATGGAAAAGGTGAGTTTTAGGCATCTAAGAGTGCTTGGGACATCTTCAAGTCACTCTTCTAGGTTGATCTGTGACGAATTATGTCTCTACTAGGCTTCTTAGAAACATTATCATCCAAATGAAGCTTGTAAGAAGGGGGGCCATCTAGGTTTGATGTATTTTTTTAATATGAACATTGTCAAAATGTCAAGGTGAAATGGTTTCTTCTTCAGCTATGTGGGTGCATCTAAAGGGTAATTGAGAATAAAATTAAGGTATGTTTATATGTCTTTCAAGTGTTTCATTCAAAAGTATATTGTCTCAGTCAAGAGTATGTTAGTCATACTGTGAGAGTAATGGACATTTGAGTTTTGTAGTGTATGCAGTCAAAGTACCCTAGATGTTTTAGAGATCCATTTGGTATTCATGAATTGAGTCCTTAAAATATGAGTCTTGAAAGTGTTATGTCTACCTGTGTATGAAACTAAAGTGTCAAAAAATGCTTTGTGTCAATTTTGTTATGACATGATGAGTCAATTCAAAAGGATGAAGTAGTGTGTCTAATGCCCTATTATGTTGGTATAAGTCAACATGTAGTCAAAGGATACTTATTTTCTATGATTCAAAGTGAAATAAGTCCATGTGCTTCATGAATATAGTATGATGTGAACCTAGGTTTTTAGAAAACGCAAGAAGAGTTAAATCACTGTCAAAAGTTGGCTGAGTATACTAAATTTTAGTTATGTCTTTGATTCATGGTCATTATGTTCTTAGAGTTGTTATAAATCTGAGAAGATGAATGATAAGTATGGTTTGAAGAATTTTAAGATCATGAGTGATCTTTGAAGGCCCAAAATATATGATCTCTAGGTAAAAATTACAGGGTTACAAAGTATATCTATGATGACAAAAGTGCCTATGATGATTTAAAGGTCCCTAACATGAAATGAAGATGGTTATATGCTAAGAAGTGAGTAATAAAACATGTCTCAAAAGGAAAGTATCATTTATCTTGCATGATGGATTGATTATACTAACAAATACAAGGTAAAATGGTGTTCTATAGGTTTTCTTGAGATGATTTAACTCTTATGTTATGCCTTAATCATTGTGCCATGATCTGAGGTGTATCAAAAAAGTCTAGGCCTCATAAAGTTTGAATAAAGGAGCATGAAATTTTGTTATAGGTTTTCAAGTTTAGAGGACAGTCTTCCAGATTCCATACGCTATGTTAATTCTATTCATGATCATTTGAGTCTGAGTTATTGTATCATGAAGAAGTGAAGGATGTCAAGAAGTCTTTCTAGGTCTACTTCAAGTCTATGTTGGAGTGTTGCCTCATGAATTTTGGTACTACAATAGTATACACTAGGTATGATATGGTTACAGTGAACACTATAAATTCCTTGAAGTAGATGCATTCATAGGTTTGAGAATGACTATTTAAATCTCAGATGTTTTGAAATTTGGGTTCGAGTTAAGTCATGTGTGTAGAGGTCCACAAAAGTGTGTCATGCATCATGGAAGTGGTGTAAACATAAGAGCAAAGGATTAGTAAGAATGATATATAGTGCAGAAAGTTACAGTTGGGTCAGTGAATGACTACTTCATAAAGTTGTGTAAGCTACATGTCTTGCAAAGCCTATGTTGAAGTCAGGGGGAGGTCCACTGTTCATGATTTTCATGAGAAATTTACAGGAGTATGTAGATGGTTCTTTGATAAGATTTTAAGTGTATCCAAGAATGAACAAATTTCATTGAGTTCGCTAAAAGGATCATATAGGTGTACAAATGCCTCACAAGATGACTAGAGTATGTTCATCTGAGCTGACAACAGCAATTACAAGCCTATGTATGATGTACTTGAAAGACTATAAGAATGGTATTCATAGGGAATTTTGAAGGAGTGATAAGGTATGTTGGTAAAGGTAATCATGAATCCTAGATATGTATATTATTTAACACTTATTGCAAAGGTCTATGGAGCTTGTCACAGGGTGCACTGTCAAAGATGATAGAGTTTACAATAGTATCCTTAGAAGAACTGAGAATGAGAAGCTACTATAGTGTCAATAAAGTCCTCTTAAAGAATAAGTATATCTACCTGATGAGCTTGTAAGTCCTTAAGTGAACAATGTATGTGAGATGATCTAATAAGTGTGGTATAGGGCATAGAATTATAGGTAAGTTGACTAATGGCAGGATTTAAATAGGAAAAGGTTCTCAAGATGTGAATGGAGTTACACTTCATCAAGGACATTGTAGGTAGTTGATTTTGTACCAAATAAGTGGAGGCTAAATGTCTGTGGAGAATGCAATTTAGCATTTATGGGGGAGTGTTTTCGAAGGTGTATTGATCGTCAAGTATTCTTTAGGAGGATAAAAATGATGGAATGTAATGATTATGAACTGTAATCTTGTAAAGGTAATTCAAAGCCCAAGGTATGGGGCCTGGAATTGTGTCATTCTTATTGAATGGTATAGTGGTTTTCAATGTACATGATTGTAAGTGGTACAAGACTGAGCCATGAAGATTTCATGAAGTTTTTTCTCATGGATAGTACATGTTAAGGGGGAGCCTGAAGTGACCCTATATCATAGGAAGATGAATCCTTTAGTAGTATTTGGAAAATATAATATTGGTTAATGACTTGTCATGGTTGATCTTAAGTACTATGACAAAGCATAGAATGACTATGTTAAAAGAAAGAAAATGTACACGCTATACAAGACTCTTGAGGCAGGGGGAATCTATTAGGATCATGAGGAGACAATTTTTACTCTCAATGATGTGCTCTAAAGTGGTAAAAAAGTGCTAGGAAAGGTAGAATAATTAGTCATGATTTCTTGTATAATTCAAGGAGTGACTTATGTGATCAAGGTGACATACATGTATGATCTAATACAAAGAAGGATGAAGAAGACTGAAAAGTGTTGATTCAATGATAAAGTTGCAATGTGGTTGAGTATCATCTTCATGGTCTGTATGAAAGGTACGTGAGCTCATTTTTTACATATAAATAGTATATAGATGGATAGTATAAACCCAGGGGAAGCTATAAAGAAGTATGATAATGTTGATTTTTATGGCCTCTCATGGATGTCCTATAAGTTGGTCACAAGTTGCACTGAAGGAGTTGGTCTTAGGGATGTCAGTCCTAAAGAGTTGTGTGAAATCATTGATATGGAAGAAACAAGTAAAGTATGAGAATGAGAAAGATGAGTCATAGATA
The DNA here is from genome assembly GCA_019776745.2 of Taxus chinensis. Taxonomy (NCBI): domain Eukaryota; kingdom Viridiplantae; phylum Streptophyta; class Pinopsida; order Cupressales; family Taxaceae; genus Taxus; species Taxus chinensis. The sequence goes on from CM034150.1 coordinate 609,007,313, forward strand.
GACTAAGAAAGTTGTAAGTATGATGTTTTAAACTCAGATTGATGATTTTTGGTAACATGTATGAGTACCTTTTGTAGCCCTACCCAAGTATGCTATAGTGCTCCTATTGTAAGAAATAAGCCAAAATAGATATTAATAACGGAAGAAATGATAGGTTTGTAATATCATTGATTGATGACTTTAGTTTGATGTTTCCAACCAAGAGATGATCCTAAGAATATAATAAATATGAATTAGATGATATACATGTATTATTTTTCATTCAGGTAAAAGGGGGAGAAGATTTAGGTAGTTTTCCATCAATAACAAAGGGGGAGATTGTTGGCATGTGTGATTTTAGGTGTTGATCATTGATGTAAAATCCCATTAATGATAAAATAGGATGATGGAAGAGTGTCTAAAATGTGTCTTATCATGATGTATGACATGGATCATTTATGTGGATTCATGATGGCATGAGTGGATTCAAAGAGATTGTCTTGGCCTATCAATCCTAATTAGGTGACCTAACTAGCCTAGGTGATGGAGAATGGTGGATGCAGAGATAAATGGTGAATTAAGGATCATGGTATAGGCATGGAAAGAATGATAGGAGAGTGTGGAGAAAACTCACATGAGCTTTAAAAGTGTAAGTACAGGTGAAAGACTCAGTTGTAGGTACACATCTAGACCTAGTCTAGGTATTTGGAGACCACATCGAGGTATGAGGATAAGGTGTTAGGGCCATGAGATATCATGGAGAAAATGTAGGGGTCTGATACATGTTTTCTCAAGTGTTTTATGTATTTTTGGAGATCCTTTCATGATGAGGTATGAGGTTATTCTAGTATGACCTAGCTTAAACCATGTAAAACCATAAGTGTAATTCATGAAAATGAGATGGGATATGAAGATGGAGATAAATATGATCTAACCTGATGATTTAATATGGTTCATAGGGGTGTCATAAAGGTGTGGTAAAAATTTAAATTCATTATAAATAGAAAATTGTAGGTTATAATGTTTTTGGTTGAATTAGGGTCCAAGATAGTGTATTTTCCAGCACAAGTTACATCTTCTAATACTCATTAATTTTATGTTGTGCATGAAATGTAGATATTTTCAAGGGATTATTTTACATTTATCTAATATTATTTTACAAAAATAACGAGGTAATTTTATTTTCTAGGTTTTATGAACAATCGTTAAGAAGATAAGTTGGTTTGAAACCTTGGCTAAACCCTGGTTAAAAGTGACTTAGATAAAGTTGATTGTAATGAGCCTATTTTTTCCCCTTTGGAAAATATGATGATTTTAGGTTTTATAGGAGTCTTCTATATTTCCAGCTCGAACAGGTATGGTAGAGCATATAAATGTATTTTTTCCTCACTCAAAAAGGATTATTTTTCAGAGAGCTCCAATTTGTAGAAAAATTCTCCAAAGAAAGTATTATAAAAATCTACAGTTGTTTTCTATTAGGATTTTTTATACATTTCCATGATAGTTTCAGGTCAAGGTTGAGGATTTATAATGAAAAGTGTGTCGTACTTAGAGGACTAATTTTTAGGGTGGTTTGGAAAATTCTATGGTAAAAGTAGAATTACATGAGCTACATGTGGATTTTTGACTTGGTTAAATATTTTTCATGATCCTGGTTTCAACATATTTTTAATTACATATCAAACTTGATTTTTTTTAGCGAAGATAAAGTTATGATATGTTCTTTTAAGGTTAATTTTGAAATATGTTTTGGTTAAGAATGGTCTTCAGTAGCTTTATGAGGCTATTGGTTATTGTTTTGATTTTCTTCATGCTTGTTGAATGTTTTTGAGTGCTTACAAAATATGTATAAGGGTGTTCCATTATTTTTTAAATTTATGAGTTAATTTTAAGGTTACTGGAACAAGTTGATATCAAGACTAGTTCGGGTGAGTCCTAGAAGCCTAAATGAGTAGTTGTAGAGATTGACGTGAGTTGAAGGCCTTCCACTTTGATTTGAAAGGAAATGTAATATTTTATAGAAATTATTATTCAAAGGGATTTTTAATGATATATGGTATTTATCTTTATGAGGTCTTTTGATAGGTGAACCATCTCAATTTGTGAGGGACCAAGTTTGACTTTTTGAGGACATGATTTCTTTGGCTAGAAGATGGATGTAGAAGACTCATGTTTTTTATTAGTTGAAGTTTTCTATCCATTAGAGAGTGATTAAATAAAATATGAATTTTAGAAGTTAATCTAAGAAGTACAGCAATAGAATAAATGAAATAAATTGGAATATAAATTCTAACTAATTTATTTGATATTTTAAATAAAGTGAAATAATTGAAATAGAAGGGAAAAGGTACTAACCTGAAAATGACTTGCCTCATTGTGATCTAGGACTTAGTGGGATGCTGAATGGATGGAGCAGAGTGACACAGAACACCTCAAAAATTTGTAGTAAGGGCGGATTTGGCTAGAGTGGGGCACATAGGGAAGGATTAGGGTGTCTTTGGGTGCCCTGGTCTATAGTATGGGTGCCCTGGTTTGCAAAAAAACTCAAAAACCTAAGTTTGATTTGGTCGCTAGGTCTTCACAATAACTAGCCTTTTGTCACGTGGATGTCACACTAGATTTTTTGATGACGTTGTAAACCTTTAATGAATAATCACCTGTAAAACCCCATACAAAGCATCAAACCCATACAAAATAAATATGCATATGAAGGGGTCAGATTTTCCTTAGTGGCCAAATTTGTGGACTTACAACTAATCATTGCACTACATCTCAGACCCAATGTAGTTCTGTGTGATTTGTGTGTGTAATGATGTGCCTAGTGTGACACAGTGTCAATGACACAGAGATAGCGGGTAATAACTAGATATAATGCAAAATGGTGGATGGAATATAATATACTTACCTTTCGTATGTAGTGTGTGATGCAAATAGTGCCCAAATCTAGTCCCTTGCCTTGTGTATATACCTATCCCTTAGTAGAAATAGTTTGCCCATAAGATAGTATGTTGTGCTTATATAGGGATCTATTGCTCAAATTTTGACACTAATGACCCAGCATGCTGACTAGTACCTAGGTGAATGAGAGGGAAAATTACAAAAACCGAACTCATAAATCTAAATGATAACCAAGTGCAACCGAGACTAGGGCGCCTAAAAATGAGGATCGGGGCACCCATGGGCACTCTAATCCCTTCCTAGGTGCCCTAGTCATGACTATTAAGTGAATAACGACAGCTAAGACTCCCTGAGAGATGAATAGAACTATGAAAGTAACTGACGACTATGCAAGACAAAAAATGACAATGACGAACTAGACTGATGACAGGACTTGGGGATGGGTCATTAGTGAATACTTTTCTTACACAAGATCCATATATAAAACAACATACTTGGTGGTATAATTACATTAGTAAGTGTGTGATTTTTTTATTACAGAGAGTGAAGAGGGATGAATTTTATTCCTATTTAAGGCATTTATAGGTCTTGGAAGTAACATAAATGGTGCAAACCAGTTGAGTTTACAAAACTATTTTTTGGGCAGCTCAATTTGGTGAAGAGGAAAATATATGTGGTTTGCATTGATGGATGTTTCATGTGGTATATAAAGAATGTATGACTTCTACAGGTCATTTGATTTCCAATGAAAGGTTACATTGCATATTTGAGGTTATTTTGTGTGATCTTGAGCTCCATAGGTAAATACTATTTCATGGAAACAATTGTTTTGAGTAGGAAATGGTCCTACTTGATAGAGTTATGAAGAAAATGATTTTTGCAAGGTAATGTGTGAGAATGGATGATTTTTTAATGATATATTCCACATGTGTGAGGGATTTAGAGGATTTAAAAATCATGGTGATGTGTTTGGATTTCTTTGATGAGCTAGGTGATGGGGTTATGAGCTTATTTTGGCTTGTACGGTTGTCTTGGAGCATGGCCGACCACATGGGTCCATCTTATGAGTTATTATTTTTATTTTTATTTTTAAGTTGTAATGGTAGAGATTCTTTGCATGGACTGACTTGTGTTATGTTTTTGAATTGAAAGGCATATAAAAGTGCATGTTTGGTTCAAATTTGAACTGTTGAAAATAGAGGGAAAAGGGTGAGCTGCTTGAGAGACAATAAGAGGTCTAAGGGCATGAAATCAGATTTGAGAGTGTGTGCAAAAGTCTGAGGAGTATTATATAGCTTGAGTACAAGGGTTTTCATTAAAATCACTCCAATTTTGAGCGAGTTAGAACGAGGTGTGTTTAAATAGGGTTTGAAGGAATTTGGAGCTGATTTTTGTGATTAGCATTAGCTGAGTGTTGAAACCATATCTTTAGTGATATTCTTATTCAAATATTATGTGATGAGTCATATTCAAAAATGGTTTAGGTGGTGGTGCTCCTTATGGGTTTGGTTCCTCACTAAAGAAATATCTTGTGATGTGTAATATTCACTTGAGTACTTTGTTGTGAGTAATATCAGTAAATTTTTCTATGGGTTTTCTTCCCCCTGAGGTTTTCCCACTTATATCTTGTGTTCTTGTGTACTCTTTCATGTTTATGCTCTTGTGCATGTTTTTTTCTTATTGTTAAGATCTCATTAATGCATGGTTGAATTTTAATGGTGTATGAAAGATAATTTGAAAAATTTTAAGGGTTTTTGAAGGACTGATTCACCCTCCAGTACATTGTGCTTCCAACAGTGTTGAAAGTGCAATAATGGGATGAATGGTTACAATATGGATGTAGGGCTCCTTCTTCCAGCAAATGAGATAAAATGCATGTAAAGATAAATGAACAAGATAGATATTAGATAAAGTTATGATGAGTTTTTCGGTAAAGGTCGATCCCAAGAACCAATGGGATTTCTTGAAGGGTGTCAACTCATTTTAATATCAAGTGATAATGATATCAATATAATTGCAAATGAAAGGGATATTAGAACTCCAAAGGGATAGAGAGATCTTGCTCCGCATGATAATTGGCCCAGGAGAGGGCTACGGAAAGCTCAAATTCCTCGAAGTAATCAAACCAATCAAGTTTAGTATCAAGGCAATGACACAAAGGTTGAGTTCATGCACGATGTCAAATTTCTCCCAAACGAAGGGTTTTTAGATGATAGGAAGGTCGTATATGCTCATGTTTATATGTGTTTGACCTAGTGTAGTCATCTACAAAGATAAACAACTTAGAAACATGCATATTGGATAGAAAACAAATGGGTATTTGATAGCATATATAATTAAATTGATTAAAATACTAAAATGGAAGGGATCATTGGCGATTCTACACATTCGCTAGCTATTCAGATGAATCGATGGAGATTACTGTGAAAAAGATTAATTCTTAGATAAAATATAAATTGGATATAAAATGAATGATATGATGACTAATAAGATCTCTTATATGGTTTGTTAACAAATTTAATAAGAAAATAAGTGACAGGATCTTACCTCGGATGAGAAATATCAAGAAATGATGTTGTGGGAACCTTACAGTGTTTGCAGAGCTTCCACAGACGCAATAGGGATGTTGAAGATATCAATATGATCATGGTGGTGTCGTCTAAGTTTCCGATGAATCAGAGCTTCATTGCAAACGTTTGGGGATCTGTTTGAAGAAGTTTGATTTTTCTTAAATAATCGTCGGCGATCTGTTAGAATCGTTGGCGATTGGAAGTGGTTTTAACCACTTCCAAATGGGTATATTCGGGTATGGGGTGAGTTAAAATGGTTAGGGAAGATGTTAGGGAGGTTGGGAGGTTAGATGGTTAGAGTTAAAATGGGTTAAGATAGGTTATAGGTGGTTAGAGGGGTTTAGAATAGGTAAATGAGATTTACGGGGAGGTAAAATGTGATTTTACGAGGGTGAGGACATAATTTCTAGGATAATGAGATAGTTTAATATTTTGAGTGTGAGGACTATGGATAAATAATGTAGGGTACCAAAAATAGGTGTTTACAGAAACATTTTATAGTTGAAGTATTGTAATGTTATAGGATTGTAAATACATATTTGAGATTATTGTTTTCTTATTATTAGAGGCATATTTGAGTTGCATGATTGAAATAAAACCAATATGTGTGAAGCAACTGCCTTGTCATGTCATTTCAGTATTGCTTTACTGTCTTCTCTTGCACCCACTTTCTTTTCGTTCTTCATTTTGGAGGTGCAGCTGGGTTCATATAAGAGTCGCATCTAATATAAACATTTTGCAGTAGAAGCCCTGTAATGCTATAATATTGTAAATACAGGTTTAAGGTTTACATATTGTAAGTGGCATAATGCATTGGAAGCTCTGTAATGCTATTGTTTTGCACCCACTTTCTTTTCATTCTTATCTGTTGCCGGTACATTGTAGAGGTTCTCCTGGTCAATGTCTTTAAGTTGTGTGATTGAAACTCTTGCAAATCTTTCCACTTCGGTAGTTTCAACTTACAAACTTGCACTTGGAATTTATGAGTTGAAACTACTAAAGTGGAAGGAGATCATGTAATAGAGATCTATAAACTGAAACTACTAAGCACGTGGAAAGACAATCATATGTATTATAAACATTTTGCACTAAAATATAAAAGTCTGAAATTTGGTAAATTAGTAATAGCTCATTTAATTTTAATCATGAATGTGATAGAATTTTACATTACAAAGAGAAAAGTTGAATGAAAACAGAACCTCACTCCTAACATTTTATTTTAATCATGCACCTCTTTTCATTTTCAGTTCACACAAATTTATGAGATTTATATAAAATTTGTAGTTTCTTTGATTAAGAAGCAAGTTATTAGGTTGATATTGTCTTACAACTCTTTACACTTTACTAGTTTCTGGCTTATAGATCCTAAGTGCAAGGATGTTTCTGGTAATTGAAAAGTGAAAACATACCTCGTTTCTAACATTTTATTTTAATCATGCAACTCTTTCCACTTTCAGCTCATATATCCTAGTGCAAACCTATCTCTATTGCATTTCTAATTGAGGAACAAGTTATTAGACTGATAATTGAACGTAATTTTTGTATATGTCATAGAGTATAGTGATGAGTATAGATAGTGTTTGAATGTGCACAGATATGGCAGTGAGTGATATTGGAGAATGGAGAAGAACAAAGTGGAGACAACTTTCTGGTGCAGGTTTGTGTAACTTTATTAAATCAATGATCCTTAATATCACCCCTTTCTTTGTATGGTTTCATGCGATGGGTTTTAGTTAAATTGAAAGTTCGGGTGCCTGTTAAGAAAGACATTGTTGTAATGAGCATAATCATAAATATAAACATAAACATAATCATAAGCATAAACATAAACTTTGCAGTAAAAATATACGATGAGCACATTACATTGCATATTCATTTTTTTTATCAATTGCAAAAACAAAATAACTTATGTTTTACTAAACCTTAGAACATAAACCCTACAACATCCAAGCTGGAAATAATGAACAATGCACTTGATTCTGTACATTCGAAGAACTTGCATTTGAAGAAGGTTGTTGGTTGTTGAGAATTTGTCTACCATGTTCACTAAAGAGGAACTCCCACAAGGATTGTTGCATGTAGATGAAGCAAGTTGGGAAAAACACATTTACCATATATTTTAAAATATTGATGTCCTTCGAGCACAAGGTTATGTCGTTGTTTAAATGTCTATGCCTCTCCAACTCCTTATCACCTTCTCAAATTCTGCTTCCCTTCTATCATGCTCCTTTTGCTCCCTTTCTTACTTTGCTGAAAATTTTCCTCCTTCCTCTTCCTTTAATTTCATTTTCAACTTCAATTGTTCCCTTGTTTCCTTCTCACGTTCCTCGTGGCTTTCCTCTCTTCGATTGGTGTCTCTTCCTCACCTATGTTCTTCAATCTCCTTCTTGCAGGCCTATTGTTCTAAATACATCTACCTAGTATTCAATTGAAGTGAGAATCTAAGATTGTCTTCCCAACCTAAGTGTATTGATTCCTATTTTTTTGGCAACCCTCTCAACTGGCAATTTAAGAAAAGATGATAATGATGATGTATTCATTTCAGTTTAACTGCAATATGTATTTTTTTGTGTTTGGTACAACTTCATTTGTACCCAAATCTCATATACCATCTACTATTTCAATTGAACCTAAATTTGCATACTAATGAACCATCTGAGTTGGGAGAGGAGGAGGCGGTGATAACATTGACATTGACACATATGTTTGGATGGATTCAAAATCCATGTCAAGGTTTGCTACAGCCTCCTTCACCCAATAGGGTCTGCTTATGTCAATAGGCAGACTTAAATCTTGTTGGCAGAAACTGAAAGTTACATCAACAATTGTTGGTGCTTATTGAGGCTGGAAATCATGAGCTTCATGGCTTCCATTTAATACTTGGTTGTGAACATCCTCTACATTTGTTGGTCATGTTCCTTCAAGAACAATTGTTTCCTTTCTTTGTTGTAAATCTTGTTGCATCACCATTATAGCAATTTCAATTCCTTCGTCAATAGAACCTACCAACCTCATGATATTTTCAGCAACATTCACTTCATTTTCTACATTGAATGCATGATTTGGAATCATGTCATTTGTTAGTGCTTCAAAGTTGAGGGGCCATAGACCTTTTCCTTCTAAAACGAGATTTAATATTGGCAGGTGTTAGCGCACTCTTAAATGTCAAGCTACCTAAAGTGAACAATTTTTGTTTACTAGCATCTAGCCCATGATGTTTATCCATCCATGATTTTCTCTCAACCTTGAAGTAGGCCTTAAAGAGACCAAAGGCGCTTATATCCAATGGCTGTAATTTGTGGCTTGTGTGTGCTAACAATTTACACAGGTCAATCTCTAAAGCCCTTGCCTCTTCAATTGTTGGAAATGTAATATGGCTGCCATGACCATCAAATATGATAAGATGTCAATTTTTAGGAAAAACTCCATATGGTATAGATCTAATGAAATGATGCAATCAATTCATTAATAACTTTGGCCATACATGTGTGGGGCTATACAGTCATGCATGTCCTTGGTTCACACCCTAAAATAAATTTTGTAATTTTCTTTTTACTTTGAATAAATAGAACCCTGGGATACTATGTCCGGATATGTTGACACATGCTAAGATTGTTATCTAGTCTCTACTCTTAGACATGATCTATATGGCACACTCATTGATCTTTTCTTTGCAATCAAATTTATTCCACAATTCCTTCCAACTTGCAATCTTGTTTCATCACAATTTCATAACTTTTGAGACCCATGTTGGTTTAGTTCATACACTTTTTTCAAATTATCGTAAAAAGTACCAATTATAGATGGCCAAATAATTATTGTCTTATCTCTATCCAATCCTTCTATTGTTTTGATAAACAAATCAAGATGCCTATTTTTGAAGTCTTTCCACCACGACTTGTCAAGAACTCCATTTGTGAAAGGGGTGGCCTTAGTTTCGCATATGTGAGCAACTTCCACTTTTCTATACAAGATGTCAAGCTCATGGCCCATGTTGGCTAATTCCTTGGCCCATTGCATGAGGTTTGATTTATGTTGTCATAAAATAGTGGGTGCCCCCCTTGTATTTGTTGTTGTAACCCCTTTCAATCAATTGGCCAAAGTGTTGGGTTTCATGCCCCACTTATCTACTACAATTTTTATAGGGTACCCATTATCCTCTACATCTCTAATAGCACTATCCAAATCAACTTTCATTCACTTCGTACCGTTTGTAGCTTTTTTGTGCCAGCGACATTTCATCTCACTTGAACATTTGGCTGATTTTTTGTTGGTATTTGTATCCTCTTGAACGACTACTTCGTCATCGACATAATCCATATTGACACCTCTATTCTTCGTTGTTGCACGGGGCCTTCTCCTAAAAATTATCTTCCTTCTCCCGTTCCTCATAATGTAGCTAGATATGTGGGTCTTTAATTCATTCATGCTCAGCAAAATGTGCACACTTCAAAGTTTGTGCAACTCACATGGAAGCTATGAAAGAATGTTCACTTCCAATTTTATGCAATGTATAAATTTGTAGGCAAGCTATGCAAAATAGTCGTTATTCCTCAATTAGAACGGGTACAAAAACATCTTTGCACTAGAATCTATGAGAAAAAAATAGTAAAGTGAAAGAGTTGTAATATTCAAGTTAATATAACATATTCAAATACTACAATCAGTGTGAACCAATAACTCTAGAATGAAAATAGTGGGTGTAAAGAAGAAAAGAAAGCAATACTAAAATGGATGGACAATGCATTCACTTCACAGTTGTAGGTTTTATCCATAAGATAATAGACCTAATTTCAAACATTTTATTCTAATCGTATAACTCAAATATGCTCTCAAATTTTCAGAAAACTGAGCAAGGCTTGCAATAAACTATAAGTAAATATGCCAAAAAAAAGTTAACACAAACAAAGAACTATCATGTACACAACAATACATCTAAACACTATGATGGTGTGAAAATAGAAATGGCATAACAAGACAGTCGCTTCACACTTATGGCTCTCATCCCTAAGAAAACAGACCTTGTGTCTAACATTTTATATCAACTATCCAACTCAAAAGAATCAACAACAACTCAAGAATGAAACAACATGATATGAGAATGAAACAAAAATTGGTGCAAAATAGTAGGTAAAGCAATACTTAAATGGCATGTTACGGAATTCGTTTCACAATTATCGGTGATGGAATGTGACATTTGGCAATGACAACAATATTAAATGTGTTGCATTCAACATTTAAGGCCTTTAAGTGTTTTAAATGCAATATTTTTGGCATTGTGATCTATAAAGCAAAAATTAGTAAAGTGTAAAGAGTTGCAAAACAATGAAAATCTAAAAAACTTGCTCCTCAATCAGAGAAGATACAAATTTTATATAAATTTGTAAATTGAAAATGAAAAGAGTTGTATGATTAAAATAAATGGTAGAAGTGAGGTTGTTTTCATTCAACTTTTCTATTGTAATGTAAACTTCTTCTCATTCATGTTTAAAATCAAATGATCTCTTGTCAATTTACCAGTTTCATCTTTTCCAATCTAGTGTAAAATGTTTCTATTACATAATTCTCTTTCCACTTTAGTAGTTTCAGCTTATAGATCTCTATTACATGATCTCCTTCCACTTTAGTAGTTTTAGCTTATAGATCCCAGTGCAAGCACTAGGCTTTGTAAGCATGAAATTACTAAAGTGGAAAGACTTGCAAGAGTTCCAACTCCCAGTCAAGCAACTTAAAATAACTAGCAATACCTCCATAGTGTACTAGCAAGCAATATAAGAATGAAAAGGAAGTGGGTGCAAAATTAATAGCATTACAGAGCATCCAGCAGCATTATGACATTTACATTATTTATGAGTAAATCGTAAACCGTATATTACAATATTAATAACATTACAGAGCTTCCAATGCATTATGGCGTTTACAATATTTACTAGTAAACCTTCAGACCGTATTCACAATATTAATAGCATTACAGAGTTTCCACTGCATTATGGCATTTACAATATTTACAATAAAACCTTTAGCTGCATTTACAATACTATAGTATTATAGAGCTTCCGCTGCAAAATGTTTACATTAGATGAGCTCTTTCCATTTTAGAAGTTTGTAAAAGGCAAGGAGAACTTTAGTAGTTTCAGCGTACATATACTTAGTGCAAGCATTGTGAGTTATAAGCTGAAACTACTAAAATGGAAAGAGTTGCAACATTCAATCTAAAACTACAATAAAATATTCAAACCCCTGCAATAACAGATGACAAATATGGCAGCAAGAAAATTGACTAGAAACCAAAAAAAAATAGTATATTGGTGTTTACATGCAATGGTAGATTTATGAATTCTTAATCTACAAAACTTCTAACTCCAAATCCTAACAAATTGATTATGAAATGCAAAAAAAACGCTCTAACATGGGATGATTTTATAGAAAATTGATTTATGATTTGTGGACTTGCATGCTATTGGCTCTCATGTGCTGACATGGATCGAATTGTTCATTTACTCATTTCATTACGGGCAAATTTAAATTCAAAATTGTCATTTATTGCATATTTGTTGATATTATGGTGAGGCTTATAATTTTTAAATTTTTCAAATTTCAGGGACAAAACTCATGAAATGGGGACTACATTTGAAAGCATATGGAATAAATGCAATTAATGTCGCAGATGGTGTACTGGAATTTTGGAAAATGTATTTATATGTTTAAAATGACATCATGTGTAGTTGTGAAAGAATGTAAATGGAAAGTTGACTTTTAGAGTTTATTTTGGAACTTGGTAGGTGACATGTGATTTTGTGCGGATATTAATATTCACATGTGGATATAAATTTTTTGACAACTAGGAGAAGAACGAATACTTAGACATGATCCAATAGTAAACATAGGTCTTGATCACACAATACCCTATAATTGTCACATTGTCACCTAATAGTTGTCATAATAATAGCTAAAAGTTATATTTAATTTTGACACTATAATGAGGTAGAATAGTCAATCACATCATGACATGTAAGACGATTATTAAATACCCATTGTACATTATCACTAATATGCAAGTATTGGTCTCTTCTTAGAGACAACTTTCTTTGTAACTGAATTTTTTTGGTAGTCATCCTTTATTTAAAATTATTTTTAAAAATTACAGGTTTTATGATGCATGGGAAAAGGAAATGGTTCTATTGGCATTTTTCATTGGTTATCAAGACTTTACAACTTTCACCTCTTGTCACTTCATCTATTGTCAGTTGGTGTCCTCCTAATTTCCATTGCCTCTCTAAATTGTTCACAATTACAATACAGTCTGATTTCCACTTTGACAGTTTCAGAAATCAGAGGGAGTGTTTGCCAAATCTGGTGCCCTTTGGCATGAATTTTGCTTCTGGAGGAACTGGTATTTTTGATACAGTGTCCGGAATGCCCAATGCCATTGCTCAAATTGATCAGCTACAAGCGATAGTCAAAAGTGCCCACCCTACGCCAATGTCCATCAATGAGTTCGGCATAGATGAGAGGGGAGTGGGTGTGAACGAAAAAATATATATTAATTGCTTTCTGGAATTTTCCACCAATGGATATTTCGAATGGGCGCTGTGGATGCTACAGGGTAGCTATTATTTTCACAACATTCAGCCACAGTTTGAAGAAACCTATAACATTCTCAATGCCCGCTGGGATGGCCTCCGGAATCCTTCCTCTATTGGCAGATTGAAGTCCATAGAGAAACCATTCCAGGGTAATAGTTATATTTACTTCAATTGACAGAAAAAGACCATAAAAATTTGATTTTGATATGTAATTTTATGTTTAAATCCTGTTCAGATCCCTTTTCCTCGCATCAGATCATATACCATCTAGCAAGCGGTCTTTTCCTTGCAGCCGCGGAAGCAACATAAGGTGTAAAGCTCGATTCTTGTGACAACTCTTCCTCGTTAACGTTCAAGACTTCTCAAGGAGCGCTACGGCTTTCCAAAAATTCTCTGTGCATTGTTGTGCAAGGAGACGAAATGGATGTTGTGTTGTTCATGCAGTGCACTGATCCCAATTCCACCTGGCAGGTCATTTCTAGTTCCAAGGTACAAATTCCCGTCAATGGCACCAACGAATTGTTGTGTTTGGATGGGAGTTCGAGTCTGAGAGTGTTGACAAAAGAATGCATCTACTCCACGGATTCCGACTGTGGAAAAGATGAGGATCCTGAGATGCAATGGTTCAAGGCCATTCAAGATTCCTGAAAATGAACCTAAATTAAAATTTAGACAAATATCATTAAGGAGCGTAAGATTTAGATTAAATTTATTTCAAATGTTAGTTGAAAATATATTGAAAATTGAGACCTTAAAATGGGTTTCTGGTCGAAAATTAGGATAGAAAAAGACAATTGATTAACCACAAACGATGTACACAAAATCAAGAGCAACGCCAAAAGTGGTTTTCCCTTACCATGTTGTATCTTATTTTCACACAAAATATTTATCTTCACCTTTTACATTGTATTAAACTTGGTATCTTAATGTCAAATTTTATCGCATCCTAATGGTATTGGATCACTTTTATATACTCGAATATGATGATTAAGGTGACATTACGCAAGTTGGATTCGTTGTAGCAAAGAAAACATTAATAAAGAAGAGTCCAAACTATGACTTACATTTGCAATAGTCTCTATGTTTAGCTCCACAGAAACATTACAATGTGGTGTTGCTTTGAATCGGATTTAACAAACATTGCAACGTTTTAATTCCCTCACATCTTCTCGCTTCAAGTACTTCAGTTCATTGTGTTGAAATTTTCAAAATCGTAAAGCTGTTGTCCGAGAACAGTTCTCCCTCAACAGATCAACATCAATTCACCAAGTCCATGAATTATAAATACGAAGGCATGGTATTGTTTCCTGTAGTGTGTAGTGGTTAAATATTTAGATATAGTTTCTTCTAATTGTTTGAAGTCAAGTTTCTTCTCAATCCTTTTGATCATCTTAATATTTTACTTCTTATAGTTTTCAATATTTTGTGTTGCCTAGGTTATACTTATCCAAATTTCACATTCAATAATGAAAATGTCATATCTCACGTTCATGAACGGGCACCTTGGTATCAGTAAGACAAGCACAACCCAATTCGTGGCAAAATTGGCCCTCTTTAACGAAGACATGTTCGCAACTCCACACTTTCTCCTTACAAACTCATCCAAGTACCCCTCCTCAATTATCTCTCCGACAAGATTATATGGAGAATGGCAAACACACATGGAATAGCCTTTCATTATCTTACTTATCTATCCTTTTACCTTACCCTAATTAATTTGTATTATCAGGTGGTTGCTCACAAGAAAGTGATATGTTTTGCTTTCCTATTAACATAGAAGATTTACCAACAAATTATGTAGTCTATAACATTGAAACGAGACACCTTTTGTAGTACAACTTCTCCCTTTATATCATAATCATCAAAACTCTTTTTTTACGTTTCAATTTCATATAAGATACTTATTTTGCAGGAATTCTTTTAAATTCCTTTCCTACATTTAAAAATCTCATATTTAAAATCAAATGTGGATTTCAAATGGCCTCTTCTCGATTCCATAAAACAAGAATTATTACTCAATGAATAGAGATGAAAAACACAACTTGAAGTTTTCAATGTTTCCCAATTTATGTTGAGAAGGACACAATTTCAAGCTGTACAATAGGTAAATACTAATGGAAATATATTTTACTCACTTTATATTTGGATTTAAGCCATGGATGTCTACAAATTAATCGTCGTCACTGGTGGTGGGTATTTTAGGAAGGTGCAAAGAAATCAATTGAGATAGTCATGGGAGAAGATGTTGAGATCTACAATTGAATTCATGATTAGTAGACAATGAAAATTGTGCCAATAATAAAGGAGTTGTTGGGAACAAAGAATAAAAAGGACTTACGTGCTCAAAGCCATTTGTAGTTTTTAATGATATATATAGTTATGTAAGTAAAGATGGACAATTACATATTTGAAATATTGAGTTTTCTTGTATGTTGTTAAAAAACATGGTTGATTTTTTTCATCTTATATTTGGCATAAGCGAACATTAGTGATTATGAGATCATTCATCTTCATTATTAATTCATCATTTATATTTCTCTCATTGGTTTGTTTTTTGAAGAAATTAAAAAAAGGATTTTCTTAATGGAGAGATTACACTATAAATGGAGCACATACAATTTTCAATTAGGAAGAACACATGTGCTCCTTCGTTTACATTAGTTTACAACCTATTTTAGCAATGGTTATTTGAAAACATTCGACATTCGTTTCCTCTCTATATCTAGATATCATGTTATAGACCTGGTGGAATGACCAAGGGGATAAGAATAGTGAATACTTTGTATTCTCTTGTTTTCATAGAGTTTCCATATATTGGAGAAGATGATAGGTTATAATTACATAACTAAGGTTTCTTTTTTGAGGGATTAGACCCATTAATCCATTGGATGATAAAATGCATTTGGCCATGTTTATTGTAAAGTTGACTATTTTGTCAACTGCTACAATGGCTCATCATTTTATTTTTCGCTATCCACAATTTTATAGTTGGAAAAATGTTGTTTGAAACAAGAAGTGTTTTCAAAATTCTCAAAGCAATGTAATGATGTTGCATATCTATAAGTTGAATTTTCTAAAATTATGTACTTTTTATAATAATACAAATTTCACTAAATATAATTTTCTGTAACTCTAATTTTTGGATAGAGAAAGCTTCAATCTCTAACAATTTTAATTATTGATGTATCCTCATTAATAGCTATCGGCCTCTCACATGCACCTATGGATGCATTTGCTAGTTTTAATGCAACACAAACTTATTTTTTAAATCAATTCAAATCTGAGTTTCCCTCTAATTCAACACTCCAAAGAAAAAATACAAGCTAAAAAAAGCTCGGGTTACATATCAATGCAAACTTCACAATCCTACATAACTTTCAGAAAGTGTTGTGGGCACCACTATTGGCCCCTCCCCTACCTAATCATTTTATTATGTTACACATTTTTGGAGAAATATGGAATGTACAATTATTTTGTTAACTAATAATTGTCTTAAAAAATTTAATATTTGATTTATTTTTCTTAAAAATGATAGCCCCCACAATAAAATAAGTATATTTTTTGTCAAAATTATTGAATACACAAGAAGCAATAATTACGGTTCGAGGTCTCAAAAACTATCACAATTATTATTGTACCCTTCCCCTACCCAACTAACACATGTAATAATATCTCACATGTCGTAAGAAAAAATCTGCCAAGACGATAAATATAAAATTCTGTTGGAATAGAGTACACATTGTATGACAAGGGATTGCCCAAAATACTAAAACGTGACTCAAACACGCAAAAGTTCCAATAATAAAGAATACTTTGTAATAAAATGCTTTTATTCTTTATATAAAACCCCATATAATAAAGTAAAAGATGCAAAACTCCATACCCACCCACAAATTACCCAAGCAACTCCCGTAGTAAGATATCTTCCTAGGCAGTTCAGCACATCCTAAGTGCCTACACTTGTAACGTTCAACCGACTAGACGGAATATTTCCTAATAAGGTGAATGGCTAGAGGCAATATTTGAATTAAATTTTTCACACAAAACATGTTTTACAACTATAATCTTAAAGCCATATTTATCTAATTATTAGACGTGAACCACACCCATTCAGCTTCACCACATCTAAGGATTGAGTTACAACCTTGTTCCCTGAGGTCACCAACCTATCACAAATAATATGTAATACACATAGCGCATATATATATATATATATATGTGTGTGTGTGTGTGAGAGAGAGAATGAATAAGGGTTTGGGTTATAGAGGTAAGTCTAATATGTATCTAGAAAGTAGATTTGATTGGGAGAGTAAGATATATTGCAATTACATTTATATATTGCCATGAAACAAGCTAACAAAATCAGTGTGGGATTAATTTTTGAAATGAATTGAATTTTTAAAATCATATAAGCAAATTCAAGCCCACAAACTACTCTTGAAATTTATATTTAAAATAAGTAAAGATTTCATGGTACATTAAAGCCAAGCAAGTAAATATATTCATCCCTCAACCAATCAATCATATGCTAATTTTCTAAAACCACCTTTTCATTATACTATACAAGATGAAGGGCCATTTTATGATACAAGAAGAAATACCAGTGCACACAAAGGCAAGGAAAGAAACAATCTATAGAATATGCAAATATAAAATGACTACTGAAATTGAAAATGAAAAAAGTTTAGCACCGTGTTTTTGAAACCCTTAAAAGCAATATCATCATGACCTCAATGAACTTGATTGTTGTTGCTCGTTTAGCTGACAGGAGAATCACAATAATTACTGAGCATGTGATGCCTGAAGCAGTCCATCTCTGATCTGCTGAACAACATCATGAACCGCACCAGGTCCATGTGGTATGAACACTGATGAAGACTTGGAATGTGCTCCAATCTCTTTCATTGTGTCAAAATACTGTGTCACCAACACCATATCCATCACATCCTTTGCACTTGTGCCGGGCACATTCCCTGAGAAAGCAAGTACACTCTCTCTCAGCCCATCCACAATTGCTTGCCTTTGTCGAGCAATACCTAGCCCTGATAGATATTTTGATTCCGCTTCACCTTCTGCTCGCTTGATTTGTAAAATTTTCTCTGCCTCTGCTCTTTCTTTTGTTGCTACCCTCATTCTTGCAGCTGATATAAAGACAATTGAATGAATGAATGAATAAACATGGAATAGAACCAATATTGGGTTGATAAAACCTAATAATTAACAAAGACAAAATACAAATGCAATTTATATCGGTGTATAAGGCAAGACTTCAGCAGGTAGGTATTGCAAATTCTACATGTAGGCAAGAGGCAAAGGAACAAATTATATTAATGTCCACAAATGACTGAAATGTTTCAATGAGAATGGTGATAATTAATTGGCACTGCATTCCTAGAAAGCTGAACCATCTGGCAGACAGAACGGCCCACGAAGGAATTCAATTAAGCACCTTTTCAGCTTGCATACGAAACTTTAGAACAGACATCCCTCATGAATACTGATTGTTAGTGGCCCTGTTTTTGGAAGGATCTCGTACTATGAAACAATCAGAAGATAAAAGATAGATGCAAACAGGCTATGGCACACTGATGTTATTGACATCTACAGTATGTGAGGCTGCCCTTAAAAAAGTGATTTAAGAAGAGACTCCCACATCAGCTTGGGGTAGTTGGAAGTGTTCAAGCAATAACTGGCATTGTTTATCAAAGGTATATCTAAGAGTGTCAACAAAGATGTTTAAGTCAGATGCCTTTTGGAACGTATTCCTTTAGAAATAGACCTCCCATATAACCCTGTTGTAAAGATTAGCTCTTTTAAGTATGGGACGCATTTCTTACAAAGAAATACTATCAATCTATTCACATGATGCAGAGGATATGGCATCAATATCTACAGCATCTAAAATCAAGTGATGAACTACTCAAATGTAAAGTCCAATTTGATTTGTCTTCGCAGAGGATTCTTGCCTGCATTTATTTCGTTCATTGCTCTCTTCACATGTTCATCAGGTTCTATATCCACAATGAGTGTTTGCACTATCTCAAATCCATAGTTTGACATAGCCTGTAATTATACAAAAAACAAGATTGAATCAGACCGCATCCAAACTTCTTTTAGAATAAATGTCAGGAACCATCAGATGATACAAATAGCCAAAAAAAGAATGATGCATCTTGTGTCATATATACAAAGCATTTTATAGCAGCCAGTTGAAAACATCAATCAATTATGAAATGAAATAATTTTCTAGTCACTAGCCTTTTCCAGCTCCTCTTCTACAGCTTTAGCAACCTCACCCTTCTGCTCAAAAACATCATCCAGGTTCATCTTTGGGACACTTGACCGGATAACTATAAATCAAACATGGAAACAAGCTATGTAAGAGTCAACAGAGGAAAGGAAACCGTGTAGATCAATTGGGTATTAAGTCTAAATCCTCTTTGATTATTTGAAATTTGTTTGTCAGGGTTTCTTTTCTCCGGCTTCCATAGAAAAAAGCAAAACAAAGTAATATAATATGAAGCTTTCATAATTCTAGGAGTCTTTATTAAAGTAATCTTAGTTATGAAGCTTTCATTTCACTGAGTAAACCATGTAAAGTTGTAAACCAGAAACAGTATTCTATACAATATTACCAAGGTGCAATATCTGCTATGGTTCAGAGATTTTGTTTTCATTTGGTATGCAAGCCACTAGTCCAACAATCACTGCCATCTGATAGCTATCCATTGGAAAAAATGAGCCACCCCCGAACCGTAACAAAAAGCCTACCACAATGTCCCTGTCACAAAAGGGCCGAAAGCTCAGTTATAGCTCCCCAACATGCAAATGAGAGGTCCTAGGTTTTGTTCCTTGCTGGGCCATAGAAAATGCCATGGTATCACAACCAAACAAGGAGCCGCAAGCACCAAAGTGTTGCTCAAGGAAGTGTGTTCACAAAAATGGGCCATAGCAGACTGTAAGCAAATGCCTGCCAAAGTAGCTTAGTGGCAGAGCACTCCAGCATGAAAATGGGAGGTACTAGGTTCAGCCTAGGTTCTGGTCAATGGAAAATGACATGGCGTTAAAACCAAACGAAGAGCCCTAAGCAGAAAAGTGTGGCTAAAGGGATTGTTGTTGAAAATGAGCTACACTCGAACCATAACAACGAACCTACCAAAAAGCCCCGGTCACAAAAGGGTCAGTAGCTCAGTAATAGAACACCCCAACATGCAAATGGGGAGACCTAGGTTCAAGTCTTGGATGGCCCATGGAAATGATTTGGTATCAACCCCTCACAAGAGGTCCTAACACAAAAGCATGTCAATGGGAGGTCCTAGGTTCAAGTTCTAGCTGGTCCATGGAAAATGATGTTATAACAAGACTAAAAGCCCCAAATACCAAAGCATGCAAATGGGAGGTCCTAAGTTCAAGTCCTCCCTGGTCCGTGGATAATAACATGGTAAAACCAAACTAGGAACCCCAAACACCAACCCAGAAAATGGAAGGTTCGAGTCCTTGCCGGTCAATGGAAAACGACATGGTAAAACCAGTCTAGAAGCCCAGAACACTAAAGTATTCAAGTGGGAGGTCCTATGTTTAGGTCCTGGCTTGTCCATAGAAAATGGTATGGTATAACCAAATTAGGAGCCCCTGAACAGCAAATCATGCAAATGAAAGGTCCTAAGTTCAAGTCTTAGCTGGTTCATAAGAAATGACATGTTATGAGAACCTGACTGGGAGTGCAGAAAACCAAAGCATAAAAATAGGAGATCATAGGTTCAACTCTTAACCGAAGCGTACTGGAAGTGTAACTTAATAGAGCGTTATAAGCCACAGCTGAACCCTAACAAAGAGCCTTCCCAAAAATATCCAAGAAAAAGCCTAACCGATCCGCAAATAATTACTGTGGGATAAATATTACCATCAAATGCATAAGCCCTGACAAGGAGCCTTCCCCGAAAAAACTCGGCAAATGCGAGTAACTGTTGAAGTCCTAACCGATCCAATTTCTTTTTATTTTAATAAATCATTGTGGAATAAATATTACCATCAAATACATAAGCTTGAATTTGTCCCCTTGTATCGCTCAGCTTATAGAATGCTTCACTAGCTTTCTCTATAAGGGCACGGTATTGAACAGATGCCACCACAGTCACAAAAACATTATCCTGCAACAATTACGAAAACAACCCAAAAACTAAAACATCTATCCATGTTTCTGAAAAAACAATCAAGTTTTGTTGAAAAATCAGTAAACCCTAGTAAAAAAACAAAACCCACACCTTGGTCTTCGTTTCACATCGTACATCCAGTTTTTGTACTCTCAAGGAAAGATGGCCTCGAATTTGGCTCCCGAAAATCCATGGGAGACAGTGGCAGCCTGGTTCCAGCACTTCTTCGAACCGTCCAAATCTCTCTTTCATCGCTACCGATGCCTGACCCACCTGAATACAGCAAAACATTTGCCCCATTTTGTTGCTCCTGCACCCACGACTTCAAAACTATATCATGTTCAAAATAAGAACTAGATCTGTACAAAGCTTTTGCAAGAATTTTAGCATGGCCAGCAGAATTTGAATTCGAACCATTTTGAACAAAGGCCAGTGCCTTCATTACTGTAAATTATAAATCACAAATGAGCACATAAATACAGCGAAGTAGGCGAAAAGCAAAGTACTTACTAAATTGATTGTTGTCCACTCCGAAATCCCTAACGAACCTTGATTCCTGAATTAGATGACTTATAGGCAGGGTGTGTAGGTGCAATCAAATCATGGTAAACTTCCCAATTGCAGTGCATAAACGTTAAATAAAGAAACTACAAAGGACATCCTATACTTATTCGTGGAAAAAGCCGCTGGTTTGTTTGCGTGTCCAAGAAAACAACTAGGTAATGTCAATTTATATTTCCTGTGAGTTGGATCAGAACTTATCGGAAGAGCGGGTCTGTCAGGGAGTTCCTTTGGAAGTTGAAATTTGGGGCCCAATGCAAAAACCTTTCAATTACCGAAAAAGGCAAGGAAAGTTTTGTTTTATTGCACATTAATGCCAAGAAATTGTAATGAACCCTAGGTATTATTATGCCTACGATTTATACAAGAGGATATTTTGTGCAACTTGTCCCCGTGTGAATATTGACATTTGACACGCTTGTATTTTTTTGAAGGAAGGATATATACCTCCGCGTCATCCAATTAACAATGTAACTATAAGTCAATATCAGGGAGTTTTTTTCTTAAGAAGTAATGTCGAGATTTTAAATATATATATATATATATATATTGAATTGACATATTTATATGAATATAATTTTTGAAAGAATAATTCTTTGCCGTTGTGATGGGTGGAAAAGGGATTATTTGACTAATTTTAACCTTTATTAAATTATAAAAAGATATATTTAGAAATAATAATAACAAATGGTTAAATAGCCTAGCAATTAGTATTTTTAATATTAGAGTTATAAAAGCATTAATTTGTAGTTGTTTATTGTTTGTTTATTGATGTTAATTAAAATATGTGGTCTTTTCAAGTTTGTTGAGGTCTACTTTAGTATTTTTTAGATTGTTTTCATTTTTTTTGTTGTTAAAGTTTGTTGTGTATGGGTCATATGCAATCAGTTTTACTTAAGAAAAAGTTACTCATTCTGTAGATTTATGACAGTGTGATAGTCTATTCATTAATATTGTCTTATATTGAAGTTGCTTCATTCGACCCAAGATAAGAGGTAAATTATCATAACATAAAAATCAAAACTTTTTTATGGCTTCATGGTTTATAGATGTAAAATACATGGTTGGTCAATGTACACCTGAAAATCAACACATGACCTTCGGGCGCACGCAACCTCCCAAGGTCATGTCGAGACAGTCGTTGTGGAATGGATAAATGGATATGTGTAGCAAAATAGGGCGAATTTATGAAATACTCGAAGATGGGTGAATGTGGTCAACAAGTTATCAAGGCAATATAATGTCCTGTACAGGGATTAAAGGGATATGCTCGTCTAGGGCAATAAAAGCCTCTCTAACCTACACAGGTGTGATGGAATGGTCAAGAAGAATACACACACATAAGAGTCTATCAATATCGGTGTCCAAGACTCTAACAACTAGTTGTGGGATTCGTGGGAATTGCCCTTTGTTCACTTTGTAAAAATTTCTAGACAAGGTCATGGAAGCACTGGAGGAAACGTATGAATAGGACAAGTGAGTGGATTGTGTGAACTAGTTTCATCTAGGTTGGTTCCACCAAAAGTCGTAGACCTTGTTGGCTTCTTCGTTCAGGACAATCAATTGTGAGATGATGATAGGTGGAAGTGGCAAGGACCTGAAAACCAAAATCCTAAGGCTCATGTCAATGTTTGCTCTAGGTAAGATACATTCGGCTGCGAGACTCGAGGATCATATAGTTTGTCTCTTAGTTGCTGAGGACCCTGAATGGTCATATGGGATGGATAATTATAGTGAATGGGCGAAATATGTGGTAATGGACGAAATTGACTTACAAGTGATCAAAGCAACCTGTGGCCAAGCTGATTTGCCCATAACTCGTAAGCTCTATCATCCTCGACGTTCAAAGCCCTTAATTGTGTAGTGATAATAGGTAGTTTCGAGGTGGTTCAAAAGATGTGAATTTGACGGCCTTCGTCGGTATCTGACAATGCCACCAATAGGTTTGGTTGTGGCACTATTGGTTCAAAAACATAACCCCTTGGTTCTCTAGGACCCGAAATGGTCATGCGGGGTCTGTACTCAATTAATCTAATGCAAGAAAGAAAACTAATTAAATAAAGGAAATCTAATATATGTTTTTATGCTTTTTCAATTAAATAAAGGAAATGACAATAAACAACAATCTAATTAAATTAATCTAATATTTTTGGATTTTATGATTTATGGAAAACAACATATGAAATTGACAGAAGAAATACGAAGAAATACAATTGCTTCTACAACACTATTAACATATCTAAACAAATAAATAATCGGATGTGACTATTTATCTATGCAATATGGATCTAAACTACTTTAATAAATCAAAAGCTTTTCCAATTTTTGATTGTGGATTTAAATCTTATGTTCTACCTCAGAGACACGGGAAGAAATAAGAGCTTCTTTGAAGCACTTCTTCCTTTGAAACTTCCCCGATATAAGTAAACAAAGATCTAATGAAGATTGCAGATTGAAATGGAATTACAATTTCTTTAAACTAATGCAAGAGCTTTCCTCTAGAAAAACTTCCCTTGCAAACCCACAAGGATAGGCAAGGAAGCAATCTATCACCAGAAGCTTTGTGCAGACAAAATAAAAGCTACAACAATGTATAGACTACTTAATTGATTTGAATTGAATTGATTTAACTACTTTAGTCAAATTGTGTATACAAATGAAATCAAGAAAACTTAAGGAAAACCAATTACATCCCCAACCTACAATTTGTAGAACTGTGGAAAAGTCAGTGATGGTTTACTTTGATATCCCCTCAGTTTCTTTTCCAACTTTAGTGCTCAGGTGAATCCAAGGAATTGTGTTGGGTAACACAGAAGAATCAATGAAGAAGTGTTGGAGCATCGATGGCTTATAGGCAGTTTGGTAGCAATGCGGGTAGGAGAATAACAATGCAAGAGCACTAGATTGATTGTGTATTTCCTAGCAAGATCACGGTAGCATAACGGTGCAATTCACAACAAAAATCTTCGGCCAATGCTTCAGGAAGAAGCTTGGATTTTATAGAACATAGGCTAGGAAATGGTCTAATCCATTTGGTAACCAAGGAATGCCACCTCACTCAAAGAAGGGGCAATTAAGTCTTAATTAGCAAAAGAATAGGAACAAGAATTTGACACGTATCCATCAAGCTTACAAACAACCAATTTGACCAAGAAACGTGCGCAAAAGGTGAGTTGGAAGAAATTAACACGCGTCCAAATCATGCCTGGGAAGTCTTGGTCAAAACACACAAGATTGCCAGTCGCAGACTGGCGGTTGCACAACCACCGGTGAGGGTAGATCGGCATTTGCGTAACCGTCGCGGCAGTTATGTAACTTAAAGTCAAGTGTTGAGGAAAAACACTGCAGAATGATAACGAAAGGCAAGAAAATAATGGAAATGACTAAGGAAAACATACTAAACCACAAATATACACTGTAAATACGAAATATGACCAGAACATCGTTGGAAAATATAATAATCATCATAGGGGACTTTGAACAGTTCTGACAATGTAGCACGTGCAAAATTGGGTGTGTATAATCACTCATACCCAACTTTGTATTCTTGAAGATTATCATCAGTGTCCACTTCATTTTTGGATATCTTTCCTCTCTTCAATTTGATTCTTGGCCTTTACTAAAAAATCATGCCTCCATATGCAATAATTGATGTTCCATTCTTCATTTTTTTTACAGCTAGATGAAGAATGAAGTATTTACTTTCAATATTCTTCTCACTTTGAACACATGTTTTTACTAGACTTATTAGAGGATTTGACGTCTTTGCTGATAATTTTTTAGTTCCCTATAGCAAAAAATGTTTGTAACTATGTTTTTTGCAATGGATAGCAAGTAAAAATAAGGGTAAATAACAATAATGATTTTTACCCATATTTTTGTAAAAATAAAAATAAAAACAATGTGTGTGTAGAATCATCATGCATCATTCTGTTGAAATCTCAAGTCTGCATTGTGGAGGCTTGAACGAAGGCTCGTATAATAGCAATCCTCCATTAGATGATAAACAAGGTTGTATCTTGAATTGGGTATTTTGTAGAAATGTGCCTGTTATCCATATTTTGCCCCTCAGGAAAAGTATTGGATCGGCCATGACCCTGTGCAAGAAGAAAGAGAAGAAATGGCTCTTTCATGTGAATATGTGTCTTAAATCTATTTGGCAAGCTCTAAAATAAAAAAGGGGGAAAAGGTCAGCGTTTGAGCACGAGTCAAAGCCAAAGCGAAGGCATAGAGACAAAAGGTGAAGCGCATTCCCCAACCAACAAAAGGGTGCCACGTGTCCAAGCGGAGCTTCGAGGCTACGGGAATATTTTGAGTTTTGCGTTTTCTGCACAAAAGGGGAAAAGATAAATTTTGAACCCATAGGTCTGATTTTTTCTCTAAAAGGGGTGCCACGTGTCCCATATCAAAAGGGGACCCATTTTCAAACTATTTTCCACGTCCATTCGTATGGACCCGATACAAACTTTGAAGGGGCATATCTTTCGGCTCAGGGCTCGAAATATTACAAATCTAATGTCGTTGGAAAGATATCGACCTCGCCAACCAAATGGAGGAAACGTCTTCGGGCATTTAATGCATGATCCATCTATCTCAACAAACAGATCGGATTCAATCTGTTTCCGTCGTTTCCTCTTCCTTCAAGGCGTCAAACCAAGGATCGATGCAGTAAAGAAGGATTTGGGGGCAGATTTTATCAGAAGCATTAACAGTGGTGGTTGAGTTTCGATCTACTTTTCCCACTTCTCCCTCTCTCTTTCTTCTCTCTGATTGAATCTATAAATACAGGGGTAGTATTCATTGCAAAAGTTTTTGTTCATTCTTCTCCCCTACCCCCCTCTTCTTTTCTTCCTCAGAGTCAAAAATGGAGTCTGAACCTCCTTTCACATCTTTGTAATGGCATTTTCTTGCCTCTTGCCCCCTAACGATGTACTGTGTGAACTTTTGGAGCAATAAATTCTATTTTATGGTGCATCTGTTCATCCTTTGCTTATTTTATTGTCTCTTCTTGCCTCTCGTCATTGTAGGGTATAATGTGCATATTCTGATGTTTGTTGCAGGTCCTGGGAGCTGTGTTTAATGGGTTTTGAAGTGGTGTTCTGTGTGAAATTTGTCTTTGGTCTATGGTGCATCTTGTCCACCCTCTCCTCTGCTCACCTCTCTCCACTTCAAGCAGCTGAGATTGTGATCAACACTTCCCTTTTCTTGGTGTTATCACCTCTATAGTGTAGGATTTCTTTATTTTCATGCACTCTCTCTCCTTGGTCCCTTGGAATTGTTAGATTAGGAGTAGATAGTCGCATTTCCTTCCTTAGGAGTAGTTTAGCATTAGGATTAGAAAGAAGAAGTCAGCTTTCTCCGGAGGGCCATCTCAAGTCCGCAAGTCCCACAGCTTGAGAGATGGTCCCATGTTATGCAATCACACCAGATGATTCTGCCTTAGAAAAGCAGATCCATAAATCATCTGGGGGTGCTATGTTTTTGCATTAACAGTTTTGGCACGCTCGGTGGGATAGGTCTGAAGCACCTTACCACTTCACTTCATCAGGTTGGATGTGCTCTTGGTGAATATTTTAGCCTTTTGAGGCACTTTCAAGCACATTTGGCGACTCCATCTGGTCAAAAACCCATTCTCTGAGTTGTAGACCTTTTTCCATCCATTTCCACTCATTTTCATCCATTTTCTTCTTCCATCTCTTTCATTTTCCCCCATTCCATGAGGTTGTGCAATCATGACTTCATTCCCTTCATGGAACTCACATTTACAGCAATGCAGTCCACCTCCAATGTATTTCCCAACTCCTCCAAATCAGCATTGTAATCAGATCCAAGACCATTATGCTTACCCATATGAGCAGAGTCAAAGTCAGTTTGGCCATGGAGCTTATCAAGAACAAGGGGACACATATGATGGTGATAGTTATGCAGAGGATGTTGATATGCTAGAGAAGATTAAAAAAATGGAGGCTGGCCTGGTTCAACTTAGGGCAACAGTTCAAACGAGGGCATTCGAGATTGGTTGTAGGGCACCTCGTCCGTGGGAAGGCCCTTTTCCAAGACACTACATCCCTCAGGAGAAGCTGGACTTCTTGATTGAAATACTACCCCAACTTGCACAATGGACAATGGAGATAGAGGCCTATAAACTTGGTGTCATGCAACCTTGTCAATGGGTAAATCCTACACCATTATCTAGTAATTTTCTCTCTACTCCTTAAGTAGCACCATCTCAATTTGGGCTTCAATTTCCAAGCTTCCCATTGAATGGTGCCCCAAGTGTGAAATCCATTTCTCCATCCCCTAGTCTTCCACCTCATCTCAATTCTTCTGTCATTTTCCCTTCCAAACAGTCATCCCCTCCGAACAAATAAGAAGTTCCACCTCTCTCCCCACCACAAACAATTGCAAAGCTGGTTGAACCCCACCCTGCCACTCCTCTTGCTTTCCCAATCCCATGTTGGGAAGAGACTCAAGAATCCAGTCAAGGAGAACAGCAAGAAGAGGATCCCAATAGAAAAGAAATGACAGACAATTTGAAGAGTTGGGCTGCCAAATTTGGGTTTACAAAGGTCACTTGAGGGAAAATATGAGGACCTGAATAGGTGTGATAAGTGGATAAGGTGATGTTGGTCTGAAAATCTGTCGCTTGGGTAGATCTATGGATAGACGAGCCAACAGTGTGCAGGGCATAGCCCCTCTTTGAGTCAGCAAAGCGAAACTGGTTTATTGCTATTCTACCAGTAGGAATCTACGAAAGTCTCACAATATTCTGCCTTCGGGGGTTTGGGATCTCATCCCAGTAGGGTGTTTCCAACTGTGAAAAGAAAAGAATGAAAGAGAGGATGAAGAAAGAGCAGGTCCGAAGGGAGAAAAGAAATGAATTCCAAAGCAGAAAGGTCAGAGGGTTTATGTTTTGGGATTGGTAGTAAACAGAGCCAAACCTACTTACATAAACGAGCAAAGCAATACTGATGAATAAATGAAAATAAAACAGAAGTAAATTCAACAGAATAAACACATAGATCTAACGTAAGAAAGATCTAATGCAAATAACACATGTATTCAGCACAAAGTCTAAATATTGTATTAATAATTCTTTCTATTACAAAAAGCTCAAAGTCTTTTTTTTCTCACTTCTATTTTTTCATCTGAAAGATATTCACTCGTCCCCAATACAACAAGTATTGGAGTATTTATAGAAGAAGGAGAGAAAAGAAAGCAAAAAGGAGCCAACCACCTATTTACAAAGATATTTACAAAATATCTCAAAGTCATGTTGACTTTTGACAACTTAATGGATGACATCATCCCATGGTGCAACATGGATGATGTCATCGTTTGTGCCAACATACTCCAGATATTTAAAAGAAAGTTGAAGAAGAGAGAGAAGAAGAAGAAGAAGAAGCCACTATTCATCATCGTCATCCTGCGGCCGAAAGGGAGTAGCCTACTTCTGCTGCTGCTCAAGTGACGAGATGTGGAATTGAGCGCGGTATTCCATGAACTTGCTGATCATGGGCTCTAGTTGATCCTAGGAAGGATCCTTGTGTCGCTCACTGATCACCTCGCAAGTCTCCTGCTCGTCTATGAGCTTCTCTGGGAGTTTGGAATATTCTTTCTCAGCTTCTATGAGGAACCTGATGAAA
The DNA here is from genome assembly GCA_019776745.2 of Taxus chinensis. Taxonomy (NCBI): domain Eukaryota; kingdom Viridiplantae; phylum Streptophyta; class Pinopsida; order Cupressales; family Taxaceae; genus Taxus; species Taxus chinensis. The sequence continues at coordinate 609,036,706 of CM034150.1, forward strand.
TCCCGACAGGCCAGCAGGTTATTGATGGACTCTGCGTCAAAAGTGACCTCTGGCCCCAGCCCTCGTGAAACGATCTCCTTGAAGATCTGGATGGTTTCATCAACTTTCCTTAAGGTGAAGGAAGGAGTAAGAAACCCTGGAGACATGTTGAGAATGATTTGTTCCATTTGGTGCATCGCGTCCAGGGCTTCCTCCTTCACCTTATCAATCTTTTCAAGGAAAAATTCTAGTTGATCCATCCGGTAGTCCAGAGTGGAAATGACTTTATTGAGGGCCCTGGGATGGCCGAAGATGCCAAACTTGACCAGATCTTCGACTGAACAGTCGAACATTTGTTGAAAGGTCTCATGTTGCAGCCTAGCATGGTCCAGCTCTTCCGATATGGGCCCTGTTAACGCTTGGAGCTCTTTATTCACCTTGTTGATATTCAGATATAAATCAGAGAACTTGGCGATTAATCGTTCACTATCCTTGAGGATCTGGCTCCTCCAAGCGGAAACTGCCATGCCCTGCTCGCCGATCTTTGCATATTCATTAATTTTATCCTGGCTCAGAGGCTCAAGAGTCTCGATGGCAGTTGTGGGAGGTGCACTGCCCATCTTCTGTAAGGCTTGGAGCAGATGTTTGTTTTGCTCTTTCAATAGCCTTTTCTCTTCTTTGGATTCTTGAAGCTTCTTGCAGAGGGCGTCAACTATAGATAGGGCCTCTCTTTGAAGTATTTCAGAAGATGTACCCATTGTGACTTGGGTCACTGTATAATCTGTGGGAGACAGATCCTTTTTATCCTTGAGGGGATTGGGGTATGTGATCTCCATTACCCTCTCTCCTAAAGCACTCTAAGAGAAGCGTGTGATGGGATTCTGCTTCTTTGCCCCTTTGGACGGGATTACGGAGAAGTCCATTGGTGCGATGGGAACTTTCCTTTTATATTGACTTAAGTGCTGGGAGATCCAGGCTGGACTTATGGGAGAAGGGCTGGAAACAGAGAAGGGGGTAGCTGCGGTAGTAGAAGGGAAGAACGTGGAGACACTTGGAGGTGGCATCGAGAGGGAGGCCGAAGAAGTGCTCACGGGAGGAAGAGATACTACAGGAGAGGAAGAAATAGGAAGGGAAGGGAGCTTAGAGATGAGGGAAGAAATGGAGGGGGACAGGTCTGCGAGAGAAGAGAAGATGGACGAAGAAGTGGGAGGAACAGTAGAAGAAGGGGGAGAGGACACGACCAAAGGAATGGTCGCTTGAGTCACTCGAGGAGGGGAAGGAGGAGAAGAAGAAGGGACAGAAGGGACCTCAATTGTTGTAGCAGTGCCGACATCCTGAGTGGATGGGCCTATTGGAACATCTTCTTCTGCTTCTTTCTCTGGAGGAGCCAGAGTTACAACTTGTTCTGATGCAGCGGAAGGAGGACTCTCAGGAGCTTCCTCTTGAGTGGTGCTAGATTCGCCCTCTTTGCCTTTTCCTTTGCCCTTAGTCTGCTGTTTTGATCTAGGAGGTGCGTTACCCAATGGAGAGGTTGTGAAATCGAATCCAAGGTAAATGAGCCCGTTCATTCGGCACCAATGCTCTATTCTGCGCAGAGTTTCCTTGACCCTTTCCTCAATTGTCTGAGAAGCTTTAGTCCTATCAACTGCCGTAAATGGCCAATCATCCCCACCTGTGTTAAGATATACTTGATCTACTTCCTCCTCTGTAGTTTGGTATCCTTTGGGGACGATGGCTACCCCATACTGGATGATTTCTGCTAAGGCCAAATGAGAATGGTCCTTCCTCTTGAGCTCCACCTCATTATATAGGTCGATGTAGATATCCTCGATCTGAGTGTTGTGGATTGGACCGAGCTTAGCCCTCGGTAGACAATTTCTCGGGTCGAAGGTGGGCCTTGCTGGGAAGTCATGTTTCAAATTGAGCAGCTCTAGCTCTGCAAACATGTCTTTTGCCTTGTGATGAGTAAGACATGTATATCTACCCACTGTGAGGGGGAAAGGAGTTCCACCCTTCTTTCTTTTGAGGTACTTCTCATGGTAGGTGATTAGCTGTCTTGACAGCTCTAGCAGAATCAACTTGGGCCCAGCATACCTTGGCAATCTAGTTGGCTCTCCCAAGAAGTTAGCTGCCCTCAGATAAGTGAATGTGGGAAATTGGGTGAACAGGGCCCCCCATTTCTCAGTGGCTGTCACTATGCTCTTGGTCGTGCGACCGTAAGTCATATTTGGCCTCAACAGGTAGATGATGAAGTAGAAAAATGCATCGTTGATCTTTGTAAATTGAGGGATGCTATTTTCCAGCTTCAATTCTGGATAGTATTCATAAATTTTGACCTGGGGCCAAACCCCACTCCGCATGAGGGCTGGATAGTCCCTTTCTGAAGTTGCAACGTAAACAACATAGGAATTCATGTAGAATCTCCCAGTTGTATTAAATTGTTGTAGCTACTCGGAGATTGTGCTACTTATAATTTTTTCCCAGCAAAAGCGTTGATCGGGCACATTCTTGTTCATTTTTTCTAAATATCCGCAGCATCCATTTGTGGAAAAAGTGGGCATCAAGAAGCCCAAACACCCTGCTCAGGAACGTGATGGTGTCAGTGAGCTCCTCCGAAAAATCACTGCAGTGAATGATTTGTGGCCAACGGGTCACTACTTTTTTGTTCTTCAGATAGACTTCGTTCATCAGCTGCATGCACTGATCTTCATTGTCATCCCATGCCTTGATGCAATCATCTTGGCTGACGGCCACAAAGTGCCGGTGATGAGGAATGCCGAGTATTATCTCAAAGTGGTGGGCGGTGAGGTTGATTACGACCTTGCCCTTCTCATTTACGACACATCTTGTGTCTTTTTTGTAGCACCGGGTAACCACCATCATGAATTCATTGTTAACGGTGCTGACTGGGATTCCTCCAGCGAATTACAGGGCACTGCCTATCAGCTTGTCCATCCATGGACTTCTTGTGACCTTCTGAGTCCTAACCCAGAATTCCTCCATATTGATATGACCCTACTCTAAGTCTCTGATGTCCAAGTCACACTCGGCCTGGGAGTCGGGCATTCTGACCTCTGATACTTATATTTCATTTCTTCCTCTATAAGCTTGGCCTTGCCTTTGGATTTGCTAGGTCTCTTGCTTGATGTTGACATATGTTCTTCTGAGCTTAATTGTTGATCTGCAAGAATAAGATGTGAAACCCAATTGAAGAAATTCGTGTCAGCTGTTTGATTTTCCATTGAAATGATTGATAGAAGAAAGAGTTAGCAATTTAAAGGCCTTGGGGCGCATGGCGCACAGATATTGCAGATTATAGAGCTAAATAGGTAAGGCGCACAAGAAAAGGGTGTTGCAGGAGATAAATCAGCGCCAAAGGGCGCATGGCGCATAGACACTGCAGGGTGCATTTTGTGTTGCTGTAAGGACAAGTGCGCCTGCGTCATGTGGATACATTTTGTAAAGGGCGCATGGAATCTTTATGTTACATGGGAATGGGATGCGCCCATGGCGCTTGTATCTTTCATGTTGCATAGAAATTTGGTGCGCCAAAGGGGCATATATGGTTTGTGTAACGTGTGATTTTTGCGCGCTTAAGGGAACTTGGCATGGCGCATGGAGGGTTTGCACAACATGATGTTGCTGCGATGAGGAACGCACATGCACCTTTATAGTTTAACACTTGGCGCATATGAAAGGGTTGTTACATGGATGCTGGGTGCGTCAAAGGGCACAGGAATTCTTTATGTTGCATCGAAGTTTGATGCGCCAAGGGGTGCATGGGAAGCATTTGCAACATGCGAGGGAAGTGCGCCATGAGGGCGCAGCTGCTCTTTTTGTAACAAGCACGGTGGGTACGCCAATGGCGCGACTGTTGATCATGTTGCAGGGGTGACAGATGCGCCAAAGGAGAAAAATATTACAGTCTCCTTCCAAGCCATGACTTCTTCACTAAGGTGTTTGTATATGGTTTAAGCTTCTTTTAAGGGGTCATTTGGGTGATGAAGAGGCTTAAACCAAGATTTTTTGAGTCATTACTTCAAGACAGAGTCCCCTTCCCAGAAGATCTAGAAAGAGGGGGGAAGGACATGGTGAAGGAAAGAAAAGACAGCAGCAGGGGGATAAAAACAAGATTTCACAGTTTATATTAAACCCAACCAGCCAGCCAGCAGATAAAAACCAAAGCACAAAACACACAAAAGGAGTGAGGACCTCTTACCAGGATATATAACGATGAAAAAGTGCAAACAGGTCCACAAAGTGATTGAAAGCGACAAGGTAGGTGCGCTGACAGGGTCAGAGAAAATAATGAAAATAGTCACGTGATTTCTCTGGTGACAATGATAGCACAGACGCACCTATATATAGGCAAGGAGGCAATAAATACGCACCAACCTTTTAAGTGGCGCATGAAAAGTAGTTTCGACATATGAAAGCATGCACCTTTGGCGCACCAAAAGCCATGCAAACACGGATTTATGCATGCCTTTGGCACATCGAAAGGGGTGTCAACATAAGATTATGTGCGCCTTTGGTGCACTGAAAAGTGGTGCAACAAAAGACATGTTGACAGGAAGGCACATGCGCCTTGGCGCACGCAGGGAAGCCTCAACATAGAGAGGCGCACCAAAATTCCTGTTGACACATGAAAACATGCACCAAGGGCTTAAAGGGGGTGCATCAACTTTTCATGTTGCATAGTCATTATATGTGCCCGGCCAAAAGACCAAAAATGACTAAGTTCGGAAAACCAGATTTCCCGGGAAGGGATTTCACAACGTTCCGAACGCAAGGGATCCCTGACAAGGGATCGGAACAAAATTTTCGGTATGGTTATCAGTAAAATTGCCCTTTATCAATTTTACGGGATAACAGGCTGATGCCGAGTTTGCAGTAGAAGAAGAGTAAGAACAAGAGGAGGAACAAACGAATCCCAAGCCCATTGAAGAGGAGCAGCTGGGAGAGATCAAATCAGTGTTGAGGCCACTCGATGAAGAAGGCATCATTGAAGATTTTTTGCTTTCATTTCAAGGGTCTGATTTGATTGATGAACCCATGATGAAAACAACGTCGCAATTGCTCCCTATAAATTCTAGAACCTGCGAATGATGATGGACACATGGGGCCTAGTGTTGGACAAGGACGCTTAGGCACTCTTGTGACTGTTCCTGGGCATTGGTGACTACGGAGAAGCTCAAAATCTACTTTCTTTTGTGTCGCTAGGGTTTCGATGCGACTTCATGTTAGTCATCTGATATTCTCTCTTCGATTACCAAGGGTACATGTAACTTGCAAAACAAACCATAGCTACCTGCACAAACTCACAAACACATCAAATCAGAATGAAATATGCAATATGTGAAGTCAGACTTACCTCGGCAGAGCACCTGAAGAGTGAACTTATGACCGAGCGTTTGAACTACATTTTAGACTACATGTAGTTCTTTTTGTTTGTGTGTGAAATAGTGTCATTAGGTTGCCCTTATGCCAATGACTTCAAGATAGTGGGTTATAGCTAGATAAGATGCAAGTTTGTGATATAGAATTGACCACTTCTCCTTCCTATGTAATGTATGCAGGCCCAAAAATGCAGCTCTTTCGATGGTAGTGATAGTATGTAGATGTGATTTCCCCCTTAGAATTGCCAGTCAAAATAATATAGTGTATGTTGTGTATATATATGGATCTCTTGTCTGAATTTTGACAATAGTGACATAGAAGTCCGACTATGAGTTCATGATAAGGATAAGAAAACTAAAAAGGCCGATCACAAATGTTAAAATAAGTAGGAAGAACAAAGAGGACGTAAGTGCCTAGTCCCTAATGTCCAGAAAGTGGACGTTGGTGTCTCACGATAAATGATGAGAGATGTGAAAAGACTAACAAACAGGGATCCCTGTGAACTGACCAGATGTGGATACAAAAGTGACAGATGTGGAAAAGAAACACAGTCAAAAGCAATCAAAAACATAGATGGACTCTAGAGAGGGTGTCGCCAGTGAATACTTTTCTTACTTAAGATCCATGCATATAAGAACATACTTGACGACATAGTAAAATAGTAATATGTGCGTGATTTGTGTGTTTACATTTTCCCCCCTTTATGTTATTTGAATGAAATTCAAGTAGTGTAAAGGAAATAAGAAACATACTTGTACAAAATCCAAAGAAGCCATATTGCAAAGTGTGTGTGGGAATTTTTGGAATTTGTAGCGTGGCGAACCATGGATCAACGTTTTGACCCATGTGTCGTAAGTGGAGATAGCAAGCCGTCATAAGGAGCATTTGGAGGGATAGTTTGAAATAATTTGGAGACTTTGGAGATTTTGAATTGTTTGTTTAAGGCGATAGAGAGTGGTAGGGAGTGATCAATTCCCAACTCGATTTGTTTGAAAATGGGAGGATTTGTGCATCCTTCTGCCAGAAGGAAGAGTGTCGAGGAGAGAGGTCTAGTTTTACTCTCCATCCATGACTACATCCCTAAAAGGTCCAAACACTGCAGACGGATAGGAGATCCAAATTTAGTTCCGATTTAGTTATGATTAGTTCTGATTGAAAAAATAATTTGTTCTAATTGAAGAACCCGTAAGTATATGAAAGGAAATAGCGTCTCATTGCCCCCACTCATATAGTAACGGGTGTTCCGAACAAGGGCACCCTGTGTCTAACATCATTTGCAGGTTCCATAATTTATAGGGAGCAGTTGCGACGTTGTTTTCATCGTGTCCAACACTTTACACTGCCCATATCAGTACCAGATTTCACAAGATTCAACTAAGTCATTTGTCTCTCCTATTTACTTATAGTTTTGCATTGCTTGAGTGCTTAACATTTGTATGTTTATTGTATTTTATCATATCATGTTACTCTGCAATTAGATTTAATTCAAATTAAATTAAATCAATAGTCGACAAAGATTTGTAATACCATCAATAGTTAAAACATCTCTTCGTCATTTGAAGTTTATTGCGCGAAACAAAAACACAACTACAAGACAAGAAAAATTACAATAAAAAAATACCAATTGATAAATTCGACAAAAAATCCAAGAAATGCCAAAACATGCATGCTCCATTTGCAAGAAATTGCATTTTAGCTCTAATATGGCACACTTCGGGCAATTAGAAAAAGAGACGTAGAGCTTTGACAAAAACAACCAAGACCTATAGTGGTTAAGAGAATATGTAAGACATGTAGAAAAGTCCTTGAAAAATGGAATGCTACCAAAAACTTACAATGCCAGACAACATCAAATTGCACACACAAATAGTGAAGATGAAGAGGATGCACCAACTAAGAGCATGGTACACAAATTCATAGATTTGTTGCATTCATGATTTGCAATATAAACTAATACAAGTTGATCATGTAGAAGGACAACATACACTTGGAATTTTCAAAAACAAGTTTGCTGAAGATATGAATTTCCCAACACATTTTTTTCAATGATACAAAAATAGTATCAAGGTGAAGTTCCAAAGCTAAAGTGGTCAAAGACAATTACATAGAAATAGTTTGGTACACTTTCTTTGCTCTGTATTTTACAATGTGGACAAGAAGCTCCTATGTTGCACAAGTTGTCCCTAGAAGAAATGAAAGAAGGCAACAATGCAAAAGTATCGAAAAGTAAGTGTAGTAGAGGGACTCTCCATAAAGAGTTTAGTGCTAATAATGTGACTGTAAAGGAGTAAAGAAGGCATTAAAAGGTGGCCCGGTGAAGGCATGTCAGTTGCTCTATTTTGACTAGATAATTTGTCTCTACACATGGGTCTACCACGAAGGAACTAGGACCTGGGGAAATCATATGGCACATAAGGGTGGAAGACTATTAGCCCAATCTAAATCGTCAGACGTGAAGGATGACAATGACGATGCAAATGCAATCGGATGTCAATAATCTCCAAAACATAGTCACCACCCTCTGCTACCATGGCATGTGTCAACGGTAACCGACAAGGCTCCCATTTGGAAACACCTTTGGTGTAATTAGTAAGTGAAATACTTTGGAACTCATAAAACCCTCGCTCTCCCAATTCCCATAAAAAAATAGGCATTTATGTCAACCATCAACTCATACAACCTAATCTACTCTATCACGTGTAGATTCCGCATTACCACCTCAATCAAGAATTAAATTTGATAGGTGTTAGATGTTTATGATCATTTTAGTCGCAATAATAATAATAATAAATTAATTTTATTAAAAAAAAAAAGACTTGCAAATATTTTTTAAAAATTGTTGCATGTATCTAGCACATTTAATATATAATTGTCATTTTCTCACACGTTTATATGTAAACCATATTGATATATAATAAAAATCATTAAATAAATATAAAGATGGTCTTTTAAATATTTTATTAGCTGTGTATAAATAACATTGTTTAACATTTTTGAAGGAAATATTAGAAAATTGCATTAAGTGGCCGTCAAATTTAACTCCTAACCTCGATTATGAGCTTTGTATATCATGTGTCGTACAGCATAATTTTTCTACCTAAGAATAACAGAATATTCATCCTACATTAGACTTTCGGCCAAACTAGAAAATCTAAGCTACATTTTATCATTTATACAAAAAAACTGCTGCAACAACGATAATAACAATAATAATAATATTAAATTATTTTAAAATTTGAGTCAATGCACGATTGTCATACTCACAAGGATACTCCAAGACCAATTCAGAACCCCTGGTTTTTGCTAAGTTTAACCTTCTCAAGAGATAATTTCGACAATAAGGTGAAAAGATAGCCTCATTTATACTAAATTTTTCACACATGGCATGCTTTACAACTATAATCTTGGTGTCATATTTATGGGAATATTGGACCTGAACAAGCACAACCCCATGCAAATCACAAATATATATATATATATATGCTATTTTTCTAAAATCACCATTACATGATACAGATGAAGTACAGATGCTCACACAGGCAAGGAAAGAAACAAATCCATAAAATATGCAATGTAAAAATGCATATTTACATTGAGAAAAAACATATAAGTTTGGCACCATACTTTTGAAATCCTTAAAACAATATCTTCATGTCCTCCATGTTCAAGTACTTGATTGATGTTGCTGGTTTTATTGAGAGGAGAATCGCAATGAAAATAATAATTACTGGGCATGTGATCCCTGAAGCAGTCCATCTCTGATCTGCTGAGCAACATCATGAACTGCGCGAGGTCCATGTGGTATGAACACTGATGAAGACTTGGAATGTGCTCCAATCTCCTTCATTGTGTCAAAATACTGTGTAACCAACACCATATCCATCACATCTTTTGTGGTTGTCCCAGGCACGTTTCCTCAGCCCATCCACAATTGTCTGCCTTTGTCGAGCAATACCCAGCCCTGATAGATACTTCGACTCCGGCTAATTTTACTCCGCCTCTACTTTTTCTTGTGTTGCTAACCTCATTCTTGCAGCTGATGTAGAACAGTGGAATGAATGATTATGGAATGAAAACAATAGTGCCCAACTTAACCAAATAGAGAGAAACTAAGAACAATATTAAGCATTATGTATTTAAAAGCAAGGTTTCATGGGAGAGTCAATATTACAGATTCTACATGTGGGCAAGTGACAAAGAAGTTTGGAGATGTACCATGGCCAAGTCCTTTTGGAATTGGTTTCAATCTGAATCTTATCTGATTGTTAGTGCCCTTCATTTGGAAGGATCTCTTGCTTGGGGACAATGGGATGATCAAGAATAGCTGCAAACTGGTTATGGCAAGAGGCTCGTAGGATTAATTTGGAAAACACTAAGGAGACCTTTTAAGAAGATCCCTCCCAAACCAGGTTACCAGGCCAGGGTAATTGGAAGCCTTCAAGCAAGAATTGACATTTCTTATCAAAATTCAATTGAGGAATATGTACAAAAAAAGATGTTGAGATGTTAATGTTTCAGAAGGTTTGAGATGTTTCTCATTCAATCAAAATGTATCCTTTATAAGAGATGTTAAACCCCGCGCAGATGATACAATTTTATATCTGATAAATTTCATATTTGGCAGTAAGCAGTTGAAAATATAAATGAAAATCATCAAGAATGAAATGAAAAGGGTTTCAAATCATTTAACCTTTTTGAAGAGTTCCTCCTCAACAGCTTTAGCGACCTCACTCTTTTGCTCAAACACATCATCCAAGTTCATCTTAGGGACACTTGACCGGACAACTGTAAATCAAACATGAAAACAGAGTGAACAGGGGAAAGGCCACCATGTAGATCTTTATTGGATATTCAGCCCAAATCCTCTTTCATTCTTTGGAATTTGATTCTTTAAATTTTATATTTCAAGTAACCAGTTTGCTTTGCAAAGAAGATTGAAAGGGAAATCAAAAAGACTTTTACTCAGAATTTCAATATTTTCTAGAATAAATCGTGGGAAAAACTTTACCATCGAATACATGAAAACAAGCCAGGGGAAGTTGCCCCATCCTTGTATCGCTTAGCTTATAAATTTGTTTTCAACTTAGGGCCTCTCTCTACAAAGAAGATTGAAAGGGTACTGAACAGAGGCTTTTACTCTAGAATAAATTGTGGGATAAACTTTAGAATTTGTTTTCATTAGGGTTTCTCTTAGCAAACAATTTGAAACAAAACAGAATAATTTGTTTTCTTGAGAGTTTCTCTTTGCAAAGAATTTTATACCAGGGAAATCAAAAAGACTTTTACTCAGAATTTTAATACTTGCTAGAATAAATCGTGGGATAAACTTTACCATCGAATACATAAGCCTGAATTTGCCCCCTTGTATCGCTTAGCTTATGAAAAGCATCACTAAAGACCAACTCTACAAGGGCACGGTACTGAACAGAGGTTACCACAGGTGTGAATTTGATTATCCTGCAACAATTTGAAACAATTAGAGAAAATCTCAGAGCATACCTATTGCTTGTACCAAAACACTAACACATTGGAAATACAGAAAAGTTCAAAAAAACCTATCTGTGGAGATTGAAAAATATTAACACACACCTTGGTCTTTGTTTCACAACGGACATCCAGTTTCTGTACTCTCAAGGGAAGATTTCCTCGGATTTGGGACCCAAAAAACCATGGCGCGCAGTGGCAGCCTGGTTCCAGCACTTCCTGATACTGTCCAAATCTCTCTTTCATCGCCACCGATGCCTGATCCACATGAATAGAACAAAATAATTGCCCCATTTTGTTGCCCCTGCATCCACATGAAATTATAACATGTTCAAAATAACAATTAGATCCACAGAAAACTATTGCAAGAACTTTAGCAATGCCCTACAAATTTTGAACCAAACCCATTCTGTATAAAGTCCACTATCCTGCCTAGACTATGATCCCGTGCCTTAACATCCATATCTGTAAATGATAAATGAGCAAACATACCTAAATTGTATATCCACCACTCTGAATTTCAGAAATACCCAACCTTGGTATAAAATCGATCAAAGAATTGCGATACATATATGAGTGTATCTCGATGCGAACTCTACGCTACCCTAATTATAACAAGAAAAGATTTTTTTGAAAAACATCCGCCGTTTACTTGGTCGAGGGAAGGTTTGGGCATTATCCAAACCAGCTAGGGAATTTCCTGTCTTTTTCACAGCTCAATGCTTCCAGCATGCATCACAGCTTATCCGATTTAATCTGCGGGTAATGCTATGTCATGCAGCAGAATAATAATTGGGCGGGCCCCATGCAGAAGTGCTAACAAGTTTGATTTTTCTCTTTTATTTATTACGCGTGTGATTATTAACAACCGTGGATGAGATTTGACGGCTGCCCCCACCTGTCAAACCAAAAAACTATGACGTTAAGAGGTTTTAAAGAGTCCGTCCATTTTTATTAAATGTTTTTTTTTTATTTAGTAATTTAAAAAATGCATTGTTTTTTATTGTATTTATAAATTTTGGGTAAGTTTAAGGGATTTTAATGTTCCATATAAACACATTTTTAACTAAATATATTGTTTAAATATCTATATAATGATGTACTTATATTTCTATGAAATGTGTGTGTAGTGATAATGACGGTTTTACCAAATTCTTTCACGTTAAATAGGGACAGATTGATAATTTTGCAAAGCATAAAATACAGTTAAAATAGGCAAACATGTCCAAAACAGGGGTCAAATCTCATCTCTAGTGAGGGGAGGGTTTAAGTAGCTTATAATCAAAAAGTGGTTTTACATTTAGGAGAAAAAAATAAATTTAATTATTACAACCACCCAAAATTAAATCTAATCAGGGTTACGGAAAAAGGAAGTTAACTTAATTGCTAAATTACTTTTGCCTAATAATTGATACAAGTGGGTTGAAAAATAAATATGAGTGTGCAAAAGTTTGTAATCTCTCCATGATTATTAAAAGGTTTTTAGGGTTACACAATGAAAACTAAAAAAAAAACTCCCCTGCCTAAGCACCTCGTCAAAACTATCAAGTTATTATTTTGGGACTCTGGGACTATTAATTCATTCTCTCATGTTCGACTAAGAGATGGACGAAGGCGCAAACGAAGATGGAGACGGAGACGATCATTAAGCTCCATGCAAGGAGGGCAACAACTAACAAATTCAAATGCATGACAAGATAAAAATTTTGGAGTCAGATCTGAGCAACGGACTGTTTCAGTGGAGAATGGTGACAAAGCTCTTGTAAACCATAAGAGACCTTGGGTAGAACTAGTCAAAAAGGCATGTGTTTCTTCTCCTCTTAAGTTTTTTTCTCTCAATTCTTGTCAAGGATGGATTTCATATTGAAATACCCGATCTAGTTGTGGACAAAGCTTCTTCCAGTTTTAAAAACTCTTTGATTGGAAAATTTTGGGATTTGAGACCTAATATTGATACATTGGACAGTAAGGAAAAGGAAACCAAGTGCCCATATGGAAATCAAATTCATGGGTAAGGGTTCTTTGATTTATTTTCCTATCCCAGATGATTGTACTTGAATTTTCCTAGGAGCACCTTGGTTTCTTGGGAAAACAAGGATTCTTCTATAAAACCTATACTAAAAGGTTTGAACCTGAGAGAGAAAATCCTCAATCAATCCCTATTTGGATTAGATTGCTTGGTCTACGGTCAAAATATTATGATGAAAAGGTAATGAAGGGCATTGCTAAAACCATTGGGAATCTTATTATAGTTGACATGGTTACAAGTTCTAATAAGAGATTAGCTACCACTAGAATTTGTGAGAATGTTTGTGGATTTGGTGTTGCCTTCTATCACCTTGTCATCCAAGCTTGGAAAATGGGTGTAACATATTGGCTATGAAAATGAGTCTATTTTCTGTCAATCCTGCTTCAAAACGAGTCATCCTAATAAAGAACTATACCTAAAAATCATTCAAGCTGACCAAGAAAAGCCTCATGTTTCCTTTTCAAAGGCTATGGAGTGACAGACTTGGAATTAAAAGGAGAGAGTAATCCATCTTAGCATTCCAAAGATACACTCCTACTGTTGCATCTCTACTGACAAAGGGAAGTTGGAGATAGAAACGTTAAGACATATAGCCCAACCCACATAACTTCAAGTGACCCACCAGATGAAAGAAAATGAAGTTGAGGACTTTGAAGCCTTGGTTTTGTTGGAGGGGTTAATGATCACTAAAGATTCTATGTTGGAATTAAACAAAGAGTCAAAGGAGGAATCTGATTCAAAACTAAAGGAGGATGAAGAAATGGAAGAGGAAAAGACAGATGCAGGAGAAGAAGGGATTCAAGAGAATGTTGAAGTTGTCCTAGTCTCTTAAGAGGATGAGGGGAGTAGAGACAACCATAGGAATCATTCCCAGGAGGGGAGAGGTTGAAGGGTTGGAAGAGGAGAAGAATACAACAAGAGCAAAAGAGGATGATCAAGAGGAGGTGGTTAAGAATGACCCCTAGTTTGTGCCACCCTCGGGAATCTAACTGAAACACAAGCTCATAAATTCATTTTGGTTCCTATTAGGCATGGAGAATGGAGATTGTGGGTTTTATTCTCTTGGGAGGGATCCATGTTTAAGGAATATGAAAGTACGTTATTGGAGGCCTTTAAAACAAAACCTCCCCAAAAATATCAAGTTACAAATGATGATGGATTCTAAGGTTGGAATGTGGTGTAAAACAAAAAAGGAAAAGCCAAGAAAGGATCGTGTGAACCAACCTAATGTAAGATTAACGAGGAGCACCAAGTTGAAGGACATTCCTAGATCCATATATAATTGACAAGTAATAGAGGTTTAGGGGTTGTGCATAACCCTGTCTTATTGTATTGAGATTGTAGTTTTGTTGATGGTTTGTTGTTACTTTACTGTCATTTGTAGATTTTTTGTTTTATGTGAGTGTCCATCCTTATATCTATGTTGTGTGCATGTAAAAGGGTTTACACCCTATCAAAAACCCTCCATTTACCCTTTGATTATGCAAAATATGAAATATTATGCAATCTAATTTGAATGCAAGAATGCACTAAAGAAATGATAAACTAAGTATAACAATTATACTCAAGTAAACTAAGTAATAAATAATGAAACCCTCATGTGCAAAGAAGGGTGAGATTCCTTAGTTGATTCGTCGAGTTCTGGAAAGTGCACAGATCTGGAAAACAGAGAATTACAAATCATTGACCGTCGCACTGGAGCTTAGAAAATTACATATCTAGAGAAGGAGGCTGGACTGGGGCACTTGAAGAGGGACAAGGGCGCCCGTGGGTGCCCTAGGCCTATTTCCTGGCGCTTATGTCTACGGAAATGCTCAGAAACCCTAATTCTTAGGGTCGCAAGATGTTCGTTGATGTTCGCATTTTGAGTTGCTACAGATTTGCACAATGATCTTTGTAGTCGCCGAAAACCTGCAAAAAAGAATATACCTACAAAACCCATAAATAGACATCAAATCCTTAAAATAAAGATGCAAAATGAGGGTTCGGACTATCCTCAAATGCCACAATGATGGACTTACAACTGAGCACTGCACTACATCTCAGACCCAATATAGTTTTTGTGTGTGTGTGCAGAATTGTGCCCTATGTTACTTTTGTTCCAGTTGTACATGTATAGCGAGTAAGTAGCTAGATGTAGAATATAGTAAATGTGTGCATGGAATAGAATGAACTTCCCTCCTATGAAGTGTGATGCAGAAAAAAAACCCTTGTGTCCCTTATGATGGAGCTAGATGGATGCAATGGAGCTCTTAGATGCCTTGATGGATGCAACCTTAGGTGGTGATAGATAGTGCTTAGTGCTTGGTTCCTTATTATGATCACATAACTTTATATTTATATGATTCCTTCGCTTGAATTTCGTAATTAACCCCGAAAAGGTCGACTACCAAAAAGATAAGATGCTCAAACAACTAGAAAGGACCCAAAAAGTGAGAGTAAAGTACAAAGGGGATAGGAGCTCCCTAGAGGGGATGAGGGCACCTGACGCTGGTGTCCTGGCTGGGCGCTGGTGTCTAGGATGACAAATGTCGAAGAGTAAAAAGGCAAACTGAGAAAGTAGAGTGTAAGATTGAAAGTAGCAACATAAAGCAAAGAAATGTGGCCAAAGACATGGGTTAATTAGTTATTTTCTTACTTAGGAATCACATGAATAATAGTATGTAATCAAGACTAGATAATTACCCAAAGTGTGTGATTGTGTGTCTACATTTGCCCCCACTTTATGTTGGTGAGCAGAAATCTGGTAACATAAAGTAGATAGAGATGTGTACCTGATAATCCATGTAGATTGATGTAACAAAGCGTGCCGAGGGACTAGACAAAGCATGGAGTGATAAAAATGTGAAGCGTGGATGTTAAGGATGAGAAAGTGCAAAATGTGTGATGAAAATGAACCTAGGGCAGAAACATGTGTAGATGTCATGATGTACATTGTTATTGATGTTGATGTGTGTGATGTTGTTGTTGGTGTTATTGACTATCGCTTCCCATACAGATGGGAACTATGCAAAATAGAAGTCGATAAGTAGTCAAATATGCATGTATATGATCAAAAAAATGTGTAAGAAAAGTATGTAAATGTTGAAAATGAAAAAGGAACATGTGCACCTGATCTGTGATGAGAAAAGGGTGTAGAAAGGATCATGTAGATGATGTCGATTCATGTGAGTTTTTTTGGTGATCTCATTCCTAGTGTAATGGAAGAAGTGTAGGGAGAGTTGTCTGGTGTCATCCGCCAACCTTTAACTACTTCCCGTTATGTAAAACACCACTGCAGATGGTGTGCATGTGTTAAGGAATTTCTTCCCTATAAAATCTGTTATGTATGGAGTTCTGTAGACTATGTTGAACTACCAATCATTGTGTAACTGTCCCCTAGTCTCAGGAAATCTAGGAAAAGGCCATTGTATTATCCCCTGGTATTAGGCATCTAGGAAATACCATGTTGTGCTAAGGACCAAGTTCAGATTCTGAGCCCTTTCCAAAACTGAAAAATATGTTGTATTGGTACCATGTGTTGTGTATAATGTTGTATGGGGTGACTGATTCACCCAAATGATGCCCCCCTCATTTGGGGTGCATGTGACATCACTGAAGGAGTATGTGGCCCAAAAGAGGACCAACCACTATGTTGAAACGGTGCCTTATAGGGGGAAGGGAATGTGCTTGGTAGAAACCAAGGAACACACACAAACAAGTGGCTAGGAAAACAAGTGTTAGTACAAGAAAAGACAAACACTCATGTAAAAGATGAAATGTAATCTAAGCAGACAATGTATAAGCTAAGATGTAAGCAGAAGACAATGTAGACTGCAAAAATTGGGTTACAAACATGGGACATCACTCATGATGTTGCAAGACAATCAAGACCATAGTGGCCACAAATAAATCAAGTGTGCACACAAGACAAAGGGCAAATCCCATAAACAATGAGCAGACAAAAGAAAACAATGACAAGTAGTGTAACACACAACCATGAAACAAATAGTCCTGCATAACAAATGTTGCACATGAAGCACCCATTAGCATGTTAGAAAGATAAAAAGTATGTCAAAGCATGTATAATATGATAAAGTAATGTGCTATGAAACAAAATGAAACAATAACACCTGTAGTGTACGAAAGTGGATGCCCCTAGGAGCTGTTGTGGGACTGGTATAGGTACTACACCAAACATCCATGTTGCATGTAATAGATATTGTATATGTGATCACAACTAGAAAGGAAAGTGAACATGCATGTGTGTATGATAAAGATAATGACATACAAGATATCTATCTAGCATGTGTAATAAAGTGAACATGTAAAAGTAATAAGTAAGCAAGATTAAATGCAACCAAGATATGCAGTATGTTGTGGATGAGATGGAATGGAATGTAGTATGAATGATAGGAGCAGAATGCCCCCCGAGTGGATGTGTATGTATGTAATGAGGTTCATTTTTTTATGCCCCCTCAACAGTCAAGAATGAACCGTAAACGAGAGTGCGTCATCAAGAAATGGTTTGAATGTGTGTTATATGTAGAAAGATGGTGATGAATAATTTAGTGAGTGTGATGTGTAGGATATTACATGAATGACATGTTATGTAAAAATTGATGAGTTGTAGAATGTGTGATGATTTATCCTCGTATATCATTAAAGATGAATAAGATGCTAGAAAGTGTGATGATTTAGCATAAAGTGTATATCATGAAAATAGATGAATATGATGATGGTAAAAAATGTGATGATGTAGCACAAAGCGTATATCACGAAATGTATGGATAAGATGATAGAAAATGTGATGATGTAGCACAAAGTGTATATCATGAAATGTATGAAGAGGATGGTAGAAAACGTGATGATGTAGCACACAAGTGTATATCACGAAATGTGTGAAGAAGGACTAGCTAGTAATGTCGCATGATAAGATGAGGTTCAATTGATTGTTTGGAACATGTGAGTGTGATGAGGTCCATTTGATATGTATTTCAACAGTTGAGTATGGACTATGGGATCAGGTAAGAGTGCGTACATCGGGTAGATGAGTGCAAAATGTGTAGTAGATGTAGTCATGAGAAGATGCGTAAGTATGTGTTGTGAAAGATGTAATGTGATGAGGAAATGTCATAGTGTGATAATGTAATATGTATAAATATAAATGTATGATGAAATGTATAAGAATGTAGGGTGTGTAGAATGTGTACTATGTATAAGGTGTATAAAGCACAAAGTGTGGATGATGCACATAGATTGAAGATTGTATATGTAAAAAAGTGTATGATGTGTGAAGATGTGTAATGTGTAGTGTTACCGTGCAGTGTGTGAGGTTCATGTGTATAATATGCCCTCAACAGTCAAGTGTGAACCATAACACAAGAGTGCATCATAGGGTAATGATGATGGTGTAAATGATGATGATGAGTGTAAGTGGATGAGACATGGTGATGTTTATGTGGAAAATACCGTATAGAGTGATGTTGTTAAAACATGTAAGAGGTAATGAATGATTGATTGAGCGGTGTAGTAAATGATAGATAATTGTGTTGTATGTGTCATGGTTATAAATGTATGTATGTGCGAGTGATTATGCGATGGAATGATGTTCTTATTGGAAGAGATCCCTCAATAGTCATATAAGAACCATAAGAATATGAGTGTGTCATAAGGAAGTAATGATACAAATATATGCAGATATGTGTGTTGATAAGATGCAAGGTGATGAGAATGTAACACATGCATAATGATGTCAAGAGGGGGGTGGGGGTGGGAAATAACGTGATGTCCCCCCAAGCATGTAATAATGAAAGTGATCAGGTGAAGTCATCTAAAAGGTCATCATTGTCAGGGTCAAAATTGTATGGTGAGGCATCTGAGACCTGATAATGATAGTGTTGGGTTGATCACGTAAAGCACCATCTAAGCATAATTTGTACATGCCCATAACATACTCCTCATCGGTGAAGGGTGGTAATGGACAACCATGTGCATACCAACGAGTGAGATTATGTGTATAGCCAAGAAAACAATGGTTGCAAATGAAGATATGACCAAAGGGCATAGGAAATGAGATATCAATATGATCAGGGTCTAATGTACCCCCAATGTAACCAAGCCAAGATTGTCCTAATGTAAGTGGAGAAGAATGAGGGACTTCATGCAAGGTAGACTATGAGACGAAAGACACACAAACCATAAGCGGCAGTGATAGTGATGAATCCATAATAGAGATGAGGATCATGAGTTGGAGGATAAATATCCTCAACTTTATCAAATCCTAACCGATTCAAACCATCATGTGAACATATAGTGACATCGCAAGTAGGATCAAATGGAATGTGCTCCCAATAAGAATCATTCATGAAAAGTGTACATGTAAAGGGAGGACATGCTAAAGGTGGATGTGCATGTGATAGTGAAGTAGGTGGAATGACATTAAATGTGTGGGTAGGCCCCCGATAAAGTACCATAGCAGTAGTAATAGCAGGTGGAGGTGGTGTTGTAGTTGGGACTGAATCTACCATACAAATAACACCTTCAAGTGGTGGTAAATGTGGTAGCTCATCTATGGGTTGTGGTTCATCAGTAGTATCAAAATGGAGTAGGAAGTGTAGTATTGGGATCATGGTCACAATATTTGAATGGATGACGGTCACGAAAAATAGTATACTCAACACCCTCATGTAGGAATTTAACACAATGATGCATGGTAGAGGGAACCTACTTGCATGTACATGAAGCCATGGCCTACCAAGTAAAAATAGTTATATGAAACTTGGAAATTCAATGACAAAAAATATTATGTTGAGGGTTTTTGGCCCTACAGTGATAGGTAAAACAATGTGACCTATGCATGGACATTATGAATCGACTAAACCATCATATGCACGAAGAGAAAGACACGATGGACTAACATTTGTAACAGAAAGACCAATATTTTCAAGGAATGATAAGACACATGATTGAGTTCAAATCCATTATCAATTAAAGTACGCTTGATACCATGGATCATTGTAAATGTGAATCATGATATGCAAGGGCGGATCATTATCAAAGATAACAAGATCAACAATAGGATTAGATGGAAAAGCAATATGTTGGGAAAATGCATCAACAAATGATTGATAGACCGAGTTTGGATGCAATATTAATAGGAATGTGAGTAGCAACTAAGGATATGTGGGAGCTCCTAGATCTGTCTTAATTCCTCATTGGGGAATCAAGAAGTCAGTAATGGAGATACTCATGATGATAAAGCAATAAAGGTTTCCCATCCAAGTGTGTGGATCGAGCTCGGGTTCTGTTGTCACCAAATCACTACACCCTTCGAATGGCCAAAATGTGAACATGACGTTCGGTGTGATTGGGACACATGGGATCACCTCTCAAGTTGTGGGACTTGGGATCGAGGTGAACCTCTGGAGAAGGCCATCTTCCTCTTCCTAAACTAAATGCTTTACTACTCCTAGTGTAATAGAATGACCATCTAATCCTAAGATAACATCTTCATGAGTTTTAAGGAAAGATATTTTGTAGAATTGAAACTATACTAAGGGTGGTGATGCACCAAATTAAGGGATGTTTAATATCAGGAAGGGTTAGTGTGGGGGGATGCTTGCATCATTGACCACCTTCACCTATCACAACTCGAAAGGGTACAAAATACCACAAACCAGGGGCATACATTCCTTCGTTAAAATTGAGCATACATAAGGATAGATCGAATTGGATTCAACACACAATTAATTTATCATGAGGAAACAACACATGCATATGTCAAACATCTATTTCTGCAATTAGGGATAATGATGACATAACTTAATACAGAAGGAAAATAAGGTTTTCACAACTGACATAAAAGATAATCGCATTATTCCTTCACAACATGAAATAGATAGCCTGAAATAAAGGTAAGATAATCACTCACACTAAGGAATCATAAATTCACAAAGTAAACATTGATTAACCATTCAACACAATAAATCAGATTCCTAATTGCAAGGCGTAACTCTGAATATAATTAAAAGGTTTTTTAGAATTCTCTAAAGCACTCTTCCAAGCTTGAAGAGCAACCTCACTAAAAAATAATCTATATCCCTACTAGCTTGAAGCATTCAACTATTTATAAGTTCTTAGGCTGAGCCATTACAATTGGGCCCTTAACTAACATTTTTCTAAAAATAGAAATGTCATTAAATTAAGGGAACATGCTCCCATGAAAATAGAAAATTTGTTACAAGGGTTTGACTTAGTCAACCCTGCAACTTCGACCGATCCAGAGCTTGGATCTGACCCTCCATGGCCGCTCAGCTTTGGCTTTGTTCAGCTACACCTTCCTCTCCTGCAAGTTTCTATTGTTCTCCTTCCCACACAACCATTTGATGCTTATACTCAATGAAGCGCTTGATGATTCCCTGAATCTCTTCATCTCCAGGCCCACATGCGTAGTGATTCACTACATCTACTCGTCTCAATATCCTTTGTGATCCTGGTTGGCACTCTTCAAAGTTTATTTGTAACTTTCTTCAGCCTCCCTATGAAATTTTGGCACAAGACCAATTGGTCAATGGAGTCACTATTGAAATTTTTAGTGACCTCATCGTCACGCTTCACCAAATCCTTGAAATTTTCCTTAATTTGATCCTTCAAGAAGAGCATTGATGTTTTTCATTGAAGAATTTACAATTAGCAATATCAAATTCTTCTGAAATGTCATTCAAGGCATCCATGATTTCCACTCATTTCTCCTCTAATTTCTTGATTAAATCCTGTAATACTTGGCACCGGAATTCCATGGCCTTTTTGTATTCAAATAATTTTGAGGCATCATCGATCACCTCTTCCTAAAGAAGCAAGTTGGGGTCTTCTTCTCTGATCTCACTCCATGTTTCCAAATTTAAATTTAGATTATTATTATCTTCAGAAAAGGCCTCATCCATTTTGCAAATAGCAGCCTTCCCAACCTGTAGATCATTATATATTTCGACAACCTCCTTGAATAAGGTATTAGCTTCCTGCAGTATTCTCTCCATCCATCCATTTACCGATCTCCCTTTCTGGCCTAGCTTCTCGAGCTCATGATAAGAAATATCATTGATTGTAGATGAAATTGTCATAGCCGTAGTAGTTGAGACTTCAGTAGATGGAGTGGGTTGGGTTACTTTGCAATAACAGTGCAGTGAGATGCTCGACCTTGGCTTTGAGTTCATCTTTGGTAGCCTTATCTTTGTCATATTTTTCCAAAAGAGCCCTAAGAGAAATGTGCACATCTTTCTTGGCTCCTTCATGAGTACCTTTCCCAATGAGAATTTTGAGATCTGATAATCCACAACTGTGATTGTTTCTTTATTTCTCCCCTCAACGGGAGTGACAACTTCTATCAACTCGTTCTCCAGATGGGTTAATTGTCAGACTTGAAATAGTTCTTGGTCTCTTGTCTTGTCTCTTGGGCATATGCTCCAATATGTTGAGATCTATAACATCTCCCAGAGGCACCATCCTCTTTAGCTTGGGAGTTTTCCTAAACAACCATTCCATTATGTCTAAAGCTAATGAAGATAGAGCAGTGGATCCAATACCTGAAACATTAGTTAAAACAAGATCACTAGAAACATACTGGTTGGCATTTGAGTAGAAGTAGCAATGATGGATGGCGTGGATGTAAGGACAACCATAGGAGTTGATAGAACGATGATAGGGGGTATGATTGAAGAAAATGGAAGTGTTAAGGGAAGTGAAGAGGAAATGGGTGACCCAATATTTTCACCAGCTAATAGAACTAGAAGTGATGAGAATACTTGGGCCATAGAATGGGATGGGAAGGAAGAAATGATTGTCGGAAGTGGAAGGAACTAATGTTAGAAGTGACAATGGAAGAGGAAGAAAGGATGGTTGATCTTGTGTGAGACACTAGGAGAATCATTAACTCCCACTACTTCTGTTGTAGGTGCTGTAGGAGACATAACCTTAGGAATAGGTGCCTTAGAAAAAGAATGAACCTCCAACAACAAATGAAATATTCTTTGGAATTGTAGGAGCCTTTTGAGTTGACCTTTTTCCCTTTGAAGTGGGTGTTGGTTGGCTTATTGTTGGTAGAGCTCCTGTATTTGTAGGTTTATCTCCTCCCTTTGGGTGAGATTCCCAAGGTGGCCAACCAACTAAAGGTCCTCTTTAGAATGGTTCCCGCCCTCTCCTTTGTATTGTTGCATTCTTCCACATACCAATCAATCCATGACAGTGGTTGATTGGAAACATTATCACCCTTATATGATAAATCCAAAACCTCATCATTGTCTTGCATGTCCTTTGGGACATTGACCAAACCAAATTGCCGAACTTCATCGAGGGTCAATCTTTCATAATCTCTTTGTCAGATGATATATTCATCATGACAGTGAATCCAGATATCCTATAATAGGGGCACATGGGTACTGGACCGACTTGTCTCACTGAATTTTCCCCAATAATCAAAATTGGTCTACGGATGAAAAGTTCACAGGGTTACCTCGGCCATTTCTGCATCAACATTTTTAGCCCTTGTGAATATTTGGGCAAGTGTACCTACCAATTGAAATAGGGAAATGCATTCCTGATTTTTGACGCTTGTTTTGGAATTCGATGATAATCCAATAACTGCTGAACCAATTCCAATAGAATCCATTTATCTGTAGGACACCTTGGCAATTTACTTGGGGGCACCTATGAAACTCAGAATCCAGATGTAGGTGAATGTCGGGAACTGAAGGTAGATTTCTCCCCATTCTTGTACTTCTTTGAAAGCTTCATGATAAAAATCCTTCGATTATATAAGTTCTTTATCAAAATGATAGAGGATGACACAAAGAAAGCGTCATTTAACTCTACGGAAATTCCTTATTCCCTTCATCTCAGAGTGAGTTAGGGATAAAAGTCATATATTCCAACAGAGCCCTGGGAAGTGTTGTGAACACCTTTGGTATTCAAACCATCAAAATCTCCCATAGTAGTAGCATAGCATACACCATAAAGGATGTCATATAGAAGCTCTTTGTGGAAATCACCTTGCTCAATTGATAGCAAATGGAGCTACTAATATGATCCCCCCATCGGATAAACTCATTATTCTTCTTGATGGAAGAGATGTACAAGAACATCCATTCTTGGAATTCCTTTACAGAAGGGAGACCTGAAACTTTTCTTAATAGCACAATAAGATCACTGACCTCCTGAATAAAATCCAACCGATGCATGGTTTTGGGTAATTTAGCGAAGCTCTTGGCCAGATAAGTTTTCATCATGATTTTCGTGCATACTTCCTCTTCCTTGTCCCAATGTTCCACTATTAACTCTGGTGAAATTGTGGCATAATCTTGAACATTGGGAAGTTTGAGTAGATCTTCGAAGAAGTTATGGGTCCAAATGGATTACTACCTTATCATCATTATCTCTGACTGACATGGAGTCTTTGTCAAAGTGGACTGTTCCGCGGCTAAATCGAACTCTGGGCAATGCATGGATGTGGGGAAAACTGGTAGCAAGTGCAAGCCCACTTTCATAGATGGTTTGCATCCATGATTTCTTGTTTAGAGCCTTTACTCTTTCTGAGAAATCTAGAAAATCAATTTTCCCTAGATTGGTGTTGCCTATATTCCCTAAGTCGGAAGATAGACAGGAGTGAGGAGAAACTCCAAGAAATGAATACTTCATCTTTTCTTTCCCCTTTGATGTGGAAGTAGACATCAAGCTCTATATGTCAGAATGAAAGCTGAAGTTTGAAAAATTCCTGAAAAAGAGAAGTCCAAAACTCAAAGTGCAATACTCTGAAAGACAAAACCTCCAAATTCCTGAAAAATATCAGCTTCTGAAAACCTGAACTGAAAAAAGTCCTGAAACTAAAAAGTTCTGAATGAAATCTCTGAAGCCAAAATTCCTGAAGTTAAATTTCCGAAGTTGAAATTCCCTAAAAATTTCTCTGAAGTTAAAAGTTCCGAATTTCTCCAAAATTTGTTCACAAACAAAAAAAAAATATTTGAAATCTTGACTTCTGAAAACCCGAAACGAAAAGCTCTGAAATGATAATCTCTGAAATAGAGAAGATAGCAACTTCTGAATTCAAAAATAATATCTCCACCAGATCTCTGAAATGATGGAAAATTTTTTACCAAAAATTGTTGATCTCCAAAATCTTGAAGTACTGAGAAGCTCAAGAGTGAAAATCAAAAACTTGAGAGGAACCTTGGAAAATATGAATGCCTGTGAGAAAAATTGAAATGTAAAAACATGGTGAACAAATGGTTTTTCATTTCGAAAGATAGCACAGAGGGAGGAACCAAAGAGAAAGCAAATGAGAAGGAAACAAAAATAAAAGACCTTAAACCAAAAAGAAAATAAACAAATCACCATACCTTTAAAAGGACGTTCACAAAGTACAAAAAATGGAATGTCAGAGTAAAAAATGTCAAGTGAAAATGATAAGTAAAAATGTGAGTTTAAATAGAAAACCCGATATTAATGGAAAAAAACCTGATCTATACGGAGGTAGGTGAAGAATTAATTACGCGGAGGATTTCCGAAAAGTCTGTCCAAAAGCCCAAAAGTCTGAAAATTTTAGACTTTCAGGTTTCAGACTTTGGAGATTGGGAGATGAAGAATGCGAACTGGAAATGAAAATTTCCAAAAACCTGAAATCCCGAAAGTCCGAAAAAATCAAACTTTTGGACTTCGGAAGTTCGAAAGTAAAAATCTTAAAAATGACTCGAAGAATTTTGAAACCCGAACGCCCAAATCTTATTGTCAGAGAATCACTCTACATAACCTCAAGTTGATGAGCCAATTCCAAAGAAGGTAACTCCAAGGAGATTGGCAGCTTTTCCTCCCTTCCGTATACAAGCATGAAATGATAATTCCCTATGTCCCTTTTAGGTGTGATCCGGTTTGCCCATAAGGCAGTCTTAAGCTGTGTATGCCAAGTCCTCTTGTTAGTTTCCATCATGTACATGTTGATCCTTATGAGGTTTTTGTTACTAGACTCAGCTAATTTGTTTCCTTGCAGATATTAATTGGACGAAGTCTTGAGGTAGACCCCATTTTTTACAGCCCATTCACTCAACTTCATACCAAGAAAATCCATTTCATTATTAGAGATGATGGTAAATGGAACACCAAATCTTGTCATTATAATTTCCAAGAATTCAAGGACGGTCTTCTCATTACTCTCCTTCAAGGCCACCACTTCTGTCTAGCGAGTGAAATAATATGTTGCAGTGAGGACCCATTTATGTCTGTCACTGGAAGGAGGATTGATCATTCAAATAAAATCTAAATCCTGTTGAACGAAAGGTTGATCTACCTGAATGGGATGCAAATGGAGAGCTTCCAACCTCTGTTTTCCTACAAAAAGAGCACATTCTTTGCATTTCCTTACCCAAATATGAGCATCTTTGAACAATTTTGACCAATAATAACCAGCTTGCATGATCTTGGTAGCAGTTTTGCATGAAGAGTAATGCCCTTCAGATAGACCATTGTGAAATTCTTCTAACATCCTGTTCACCTGCTCTTGCTTGATACAACGTAAAAGAGCACCGTTCAAATCTTTTCGGAAAAGAACATTATCTATGAAGGCATATGGAATGGACTGGAGACGGAAAGTGCGCCGTTGAAATTTATCCATACTTGGAGGATATCCCCCTGAGAAGAGGAAATTTTTCATCTTAGTCAACCAATCGATTTGGTCATTGCCTTCCTCAGCATTCAGGAGTGTAACATCTTCTGTATCCTTGATCTCCATGTCCGCAGCCAGCTGTTGACATAAACCCTTGCCCTTGACAAGCTTAGTGACTTTAATTCGTACATCATACTCCATTACTTTTGTAATCCACCTAGCACATTTCTCATTCATCTCTTTATTCAACAAAAAGTCTTTAACGCTAGGATGAGAGACCATTAAGTGGACTTTGTTGTTGGACAACATGTGCCTAAAATTTTTTAGAGCTTGAATGACCGCAAAGACCTGTTTTTCAATGAAGGAATATTTAAGCTCGTATTCCTTGACAGACTGACTAAAAAAGGCAATTGGTTGTTCCATCGTATCATCATTTTGATGAGTTAGGATTCATGAAATAATTTCTTGGCCTACAAAAGCATAGAGGATGAAATCTTTGTCAAAATTGGGATTTATCAGTGTGGGAGCTTGTGAAATGGCCATTTTGATAGCCTCAAAACTCTCCCTCCCCTCCTTTGTCCATGAGAATGGAATGTTCTTTTTTAGCATGGCCATGAGTGGTTTAGCCAATGTTGCAAACTGAGGGATGAATCTCCGCACATAATTTATGGTTCCCAGGAAACTTTGGAGACCTTTCTTGTGACTTGGAAGAGATAAGGACATAATGGAATGAATCCTAGCTGGATCAATGGACAATCCCTCTATTGAAACAATATGTCCCAACAATCTCCCTTCTTGAATTGTGAAAATGCATTTCTTAGGGTTTAATGAGACCCCAAATTCTCTGCATCTTCGAAAAACCTTCCTTAGATGTGTGATATAATCTTCAGCGTGGTTGGAATAGATAACTATGTCATCAAGATAAACCAAGATAATATCGTTGATTAATCCTTTAAAGGCCATATCCATGGATCTTTGGAAATTAGCCCCTGCATTGGACAATTCCAAATGGCATCTTTTTGTAAGCATACGTGCCCCACTTAGTGGTGAAAGCCTTTTTGAATTGATTTGATTCTTGGACCAGAATTTTATTATATCCTGAATATCCATCAAGAAAAGAAAACCTTTGAGCCCTTACACTGTTTGGAGGATTTTCTCCATTGATGGAAGAGGGTAATGATCCTTCAATGAGGCACGGTTCAAATCCCTAAAGTCCACACACAACTAAATTTCTCCATTCTTTTTCCTTACTGGCACCAGATTGGCTACCCATGAGGAATGCTTAATGGGAAAAATTATGCAGGCTTCAATAAGCTTGGTTAGCTCTTTCCTCATTAGCGGCTCAATTTTGGGATTGATTGGCCTTTGTTTTTGACGAACTGGCTTAGAGTTAGGATCCAACTCGATGGTATGTTGAGCTAAACCAGGATCAAAACCATGCAGGTCTTTGTAGCTCCATGCAAAAATATCATGATACTCTTGACATAGTTCAATGAAAGGTTTCTTTTCTTGAGCAGTGCATACCTTACCAACTTTTTAAAAAAATTCACTTGCCACCTCGACTTCTTCAAAATCCTCCTCCTTGACCACCATATTAGTGCTCTGTCATTTGGCTTGATCATCTGAATTGAAGATGGATTCCAATGTAACTAGGCCTTTTGGTAGCTTGTTTCCTTTCAACTGTATAATTTGATCACCGTAAGAATTTTGAAGTTTATCTTGATGTTTGGCAGCAAACTCTGCTTCTTTTTGTAGGAAGAGAACAATCTATTGATCATTATTGAACACCTTCCAGCTACTTACGTTATCTGGTACTATAGGATGGACCACCATTTTGACTGTCTTTTGCTCTTCTTTCATGATGTCTGTAGGTACATGGTACTAGGAGCCAATAGTAGCTAGCCTGTCAGCATCTTGATTTTTCTTCCTAGGAATTGCATGAATTCCAAAAGCTTCGAAATATTCTATCAGATCCCAAACCCAATTTTTATATGACCTCAGTAGATCATTTTTTGATGCACTACAGGCTGTAACTTGGTGCACAACCAATTCACTATCACCAAAGATGGTCAAGGTTTGGATTCCTCTTCTTTGGGCCAGCTGAATTCCTTGTATAAGAGCTTCATATTCAGCAACATTATTAGTGCAGCTGAACTACAACCGAAAGGAAGAGAAATATTTGTCTCCTTCTAGAGAAATCAACATAACCCCTGCACCAAATCCATTTTTACTTCGTGACCCATCAAAGAACATTTTCCACAGTCCCTTTGTATTGCTTGATGTCTTAACAAGTTGAGGTATGATGGTATTTTCTTCATGAATGCAGTATGTACCCAACCCTGTTTCTTCCAAAGTAACAAACCTGATTCTTCATCTACTAATAAATCAACATAGGGATCATATTGGTGGTTGATACTTACTTCATCAAGCACTGTGTCAGGAACCTCCTCTATGAGAGTAGTTGGCTCATGATATGCATCTTCTTCATCTGGGTCACTAATGGCATAATTTCCATTTATGGGTTTGGCGGTGTATGGTTCCACATGATTATGACAAATAGGTTTATCTCTTATAGTCACCTTCGTCCCGTACCGAGTTCTAAGGATCATATGCGACCAGTCTGATGACAAATATCCACCCATCTTGGTAGTGAACTCCCATGATAAGAAAATGGAAAAAAGGGGGAGGGAGATCAATAACAGATATGTCTTGCGTGAATGTCAAGCTAGGACATGCATGGATAGTAAGCTGAAGTCCCTTAATGACCCCCACAGTTTGGACTGCAGTACCGTCTAGTTGAACAACTCCTCTTGAAATTGGAGTATATGGAATTTGTAATATATCTGTGATCTATTTGGGCATTACAGAACTACTGGCTCCAGAATCGATCATACAATTATGTACCAAATGATCACCAATAATCAGTGAGATATAGAATGGTGGAGGCTTGTTGGGCTTAGCATGTACTTTTGTTTTGGGTTGGCATAAGCTGGTTGCCACTTCGAATTCTTGACCTGATGATCTGTTGGTAGTGTCAAAGTTGTTCAAAGCCTCCCGTAGCAAGTTCCTCTGAGAAGGAATCGAGAGTGCATCCCACATTGTGACACTCAAATTGGTCTTCTTCATTTTCTCCACAATGCTGAATGGAATCACCCCCACTTTGCTAATACATTTTGGGGCATTGAGATTCTTCTTTTGGAAAATGCCTATTGGGCATCATGATACTTGAAGTCCCATTCTTCTTTGTAGACTGATCCATGGATACTTCCTGGTGATTTCTTTCCTGTGCCTTTATCATTTGATATTTATGTTGGGGACTGAGAAGTAGATGCCTGATCAGTTTTGGAAGATTGTGGGTCTATTGCCCTTTTCTTGGAACGTGTGTTGGATGCTATAGTGGAGGCATCAATATTCAAGCCACAAAATTCTTCTGCTTGCCAATTTAGTAGTGTAGTTTTGTCAGAAGGTTGGTCTTGACTTTCGTGAGTGGATGGTCCAGCAGATGATTCAGGTTGAGTAGATATGCTTTGGACCATAAGGGCCTGACTCAGAACTCCATTTGGGAAAATATTTTGGTTGTGAGGCTGAGAACAAGGGTAACACCACTCATAATCTTGAATGAGGTTATTCTGGACTGGCACTATGGCTTTAGATGAACTAGTAATGGAAGGGTTTGGAAGTTTAAAGGCTTTACGTTTGCTGCTTGGCTGGTAACCTGGTTCTGGGCCTGATTATTTCCTTGAAAGGGAGGGTGATTTACTTGATATTGTGATTGAAATGGTCAAGCATATTGGGATTGTTTCCTTTTCATTACTACTAGCTCATTTTCTGAAGGTCTGTAGTAGTGATTTTACTTCAAATAGATCATTTGAAGAGGCTAGGACTGATTGAGCTGGCTGATTAGATGCTGCTGGAATAGGTGCAATGATAGGCTGATTATTTGTAAGATCCAGAGAAAATGGCATGGGTGGTCGGGGAGCTATCTTTCCAGCCTAGATCAAAGAATTTTCCACATTTATGGTTGTGTCATAAGCATCAGGTAATGTAGTCCCTCCCATGGATTGAATCATCACTGCTACATCACTATTCAAAGCTCGTAAATAGTACAAAAATGCATTGTTTGGAGAGGGCTTGATGAGTGTTGGAATCCTATTCCACGTCCTATGAAATCGGAAATTGAAATCACTCATGTACTCCTAGGGAGCTCTCTTTATGGTGGTGAGTTGTTCTAAGAGTGATAGGTTATCACTCTTGTCTTCGAACTATTTGCAGAGCTTCTCTCCTAACTCGTCCCAAGTGGTTATGTTGTCTGACACGTAACCCTCAAAACCATTGAAGTTCTTTTCCCTTGAAGGAAGTGGCCAGAAGTCTGACAACAACATTATCCTCTGTGACATTGTGTACTACGTAGATGCTGGCTACATCAAGAATGTGTTCTACCAGAGTGACATGAGTTTCTCCTGTGTAAAAGGATAAATTTTGAGTGCCGCAACCGGTATAGGGTCACGTTGAGCCAATTGAAGTGGACTACTTGCATTGAAAGGGGGGAAAACTTGGTTCCATGCCATAGAAACAAGAGGTTGATTGTTCCTTGATGGAGGAAACCTTCCGTATGGAGGAGTTGAATGACCTCTATGAGATGAAGCTGCAGCTGATGGTGTTAAAATACTTCTACTTCTTCTCTTGGGAGGAGACACGGAAAGGTTGATATGTTGATAACTTCTGTGCTTTGAAGAAGCTCTTGTCTAAATTCTGTGCATAAGTGAATGCACTGAGGTTTGGAATCCAGAGATATAGAGTCACTAGGTACTTTGATCTATGCTAATGAGAAGAGAAGTACCAACTCGTCCCACCGGGCATGCCAAAAACTGTTGTCACCAAATCACTGCACCCTCCGAATGGTCAAAAAAATGTGAACAGGACGTTCGGTGTGATTGGGACACATGGGATCACCTCTCAAGCTGTGGGACTTGGGATCGAGGTGAACCTCTGGAGAAGGTTGGCTTCCTCTTCCTAAACTAAATGCTTTACTACTCCTAGTGTAATAAAATGACCATCTAATCCTAAGCTAACATCTTCATGAGTTTTAAGGAAAGATATTTTGTAGAACTGAAACTATACTAAGGGTGGTGATGCACCAAATTAAGGGATGTTTAATATCTGGAAGGGTTAGTGTGGGAGGGATGCTTGCATCATTGACCACCTTCACCTATCGCAACTCGAAAGGGTACAAAATACCACAAACTAGGGGCATACGTTCCTTTGTTAAACTTGAGCATACATAAGGATAGATCGAATTGGATTCAACACACAATTAATTTATCATGAGGAAACAACACATGCATATGTCAAACATCTATTTTTACAACTAGGGATAATGATGACATAACTTAATACAGAAGGAAAATAAGGTTTTCACAACTGACATAAAAGATAATCACATTATTCCTTCACAACATGAAATAGATAACCTGAAATAAAGGTAAGATAATCACTCACACTAAGGAATCATAAATTCACAAAGTAAGCATTGATTAACCATTCAACACAATAAATCAGATTCCCAATAGCAAGGTGTAACTCTGAATATAATTAAAAGGTTTTTTAGAATTCTCTGAAGCACTCTTCCAAGCTTGAAGAGAAAACCTCACCAAAAATAATCTATATCCCTACTAGCTTGAAGCATTCAACTATTTATAAGTTCTTAGGCTGAGCCATTACAGCTGGGCCCTTAACTAACATTTTTCTAAAAATAGAAATGTCATTAAATTAAGGGAACATGCTCCCATGAAAATAGCAAATTTTTTGCAAGGGTTTGACTCAGTCAACCCTGCAACTTTGACCGATCCAGAGCTTGGATCTGACCCTCCATGGCCGCTCAGCTTTGGCTTTGTTCAGCTACACCTTCCTCTCCTGCAAGTTTCTATTGTTCTCCTTCCCACACAGCCATTTGATGCTTATACTCAATGAAGCACTTGATGATTCCCTGAATCTCTTCATCTCCAGGCCCACATGCGTAGTGATTCACTACATCTACTATCTCGATCTCCTTTGTGATCTTGGCTGGCACTCTTTGAAGTTTATTGTAACTTTCTTCAGCCTCCCTATGAAATTTTGGCACAAGACCAATCGGTCAATGGAGTCACTATTGAAAGTTTTGGTGACCTCATCGTCACGCTTCACCAAATCCTTGAAATTTTCCTTAATTTGATCTTCAGGAAGAGCATCGATGTTTTTGTTGAAGAATTTGCAATTAGCAATATCAAACTCTTCTGAGATGTCATTCAGGGCATCCGTGATTTCCACTCGTTTCTCCTCCAATTTCTTAATTAAATCTTGCAATACTTGGCACCAGAATTCCATGGCCTTTTGGTATTCAAATAACTTTGAGGCATCATTGATCACCTCTTCCTGAAGAAGCAAGTCAGGGTCTTCTTCTCTGATCTCACTCCATGTTGCCAAATTTAAATTCAGATTATTATTATCTTTGGAAAAAGCCTCATCCATTTTGCAAATAACAACCTTCCCAACCTGTAGATCATTATATATTTCGACATCCTCCTTGATTAAGGGATTAGCTTCCTACAGTATGCGTTCAATCCATCCATTTACCGATCTCCCTTTCTGGCCTAGCTTCTCGAGCTCATGATAAGAAATGTCATCGATGGTAGAAGAAATTTTCATGGCCGTAGTAGTTGAGACTTTGGTAGATGGAGTTGGTTGGGTTACTTTGCGTAACAATGAAGTGAGTTGTTTGACCTTGAGTTTGAGCTCATCTTTTGTGGCCTTATCTTTGTCATATTTTTCCAGCATAGCCTCGAGAGCAGTGTGCACATCTTGTTTGGATCCTTCAGAGTATCTCTTCCCAATGAAAATTGAGAGATTCGATAGTCTTCCATAGTGTGCACATCTTTTTTCTCCTTCATGAGTAGCCTCTTCCCAATGAAAATCGAGAGATTCGATAATCTTCCTTCTTTAGTAATTGTCTCTTTAGTTTTTCCCTCAATGGGGGTAGCAACCTCTACAATTCACTCTCTAGATGGATTCACTGTCAGACTTGAAATAGTTCTTGGCCTCTTGGCCTATCTTTTGGGCATCTGTTCCAATATACTAAGATCTATGACATCTCCCAGAGGCACCTTTTTCTTCTTCTTTGGAGTCTGTCTAAACAACCATTCAGGAATAGCTAATGCTGATGAAGATGGGTCAGTAGATTCGATACCTGAAACATTAGATATGGCAAGAGCACTAGAAACATTAGTTGTATTTGGGTAGAAGTGGCCATGATGGATGGGGTGGACGTAAGGACAACCATAGGAGTTGATAAAATGATGCTTGGGAATGAGGTGGAGGGAAATGGAAGTGTTAAGGGAAGTGAAGAAGAAATGGGTGACCTGATAGTTTCTCCAGCTGAGAGAACTAGAAGGGATGAGAAAACCTGGGCCATGGAAGGAGATGGGAAGGAAGAAATGATTGTGGAAGTGGAAGGAACTGATATTGGAAGTGACAATGGAGGAGGAAGAAGATGTGATGGATCTTGGGAGATACTAGGGGAGTCACTGACTTCAACCACTTCTGTCACAGGTGTTGCAGGAGACATGGCCTTGGAAATAGGAGCCTTGGAGAGAGATGAGCCACCAACAACAAATGAAATATTTTTGGGAGTCATATGGGTTTTTTGGGTCGACCTTTTCCCCTTTGTGGGTGTTGATTGGCTCATGGTTGGTGGGGCCTCTGTATTTGTAGGTTGTTCTGCTCCCTTGGGTGAAATTCCCAAGGTAACCAACCAACTGTAAGTTCTCTACAGAATGGGCCCCGCCCTCTCCTTTGTATTGCAACATTCCTCTACATACCAATCAATCCATGGCAATGGTTGATTGACAATATTATCATTTTTGTATGCCACATCTAAAACCTCATCATTATCTTGTGCCTCCTTTGGGACATCAGCCAAACCAAACTGCCAAACCTCATCCAAGGTCAACCTCTCATAATCCCTTTTCACATGATGTATTCATCCCGACAATGAATCCAGATATCCTCCAATTGGGGCACGTGGGCACTGGACCGACCTGTTTCACCAAATTTACCCCAATAATCAAAATTAGTTCATGGATGAAAGGTTTGCAAAGTCACTTCAGCCAATTCTGCATCCACATTTTTGGCCTTATGAATATTCGGGCAGGTGTATCTACCAATTGAAATAGGGAAATGCATTCCTGATTTGTGGCATTTGTTTTGAATTCGGTGATAATCCAACAATTGTCGAGACCAATTCTAGTAGAACCCATTTATCAGTGGGGCACCTTGGCAATTTATTGGGGGCACCTATAAATCCTGGAACCTGAATGTAAGTGAATGTAGGGAACTGTAAATAGATGGCTCCCCACTCACGCACTTCTTTGAAGGCTTCATCAGAAATCCTTTGGTTGTATAACTCCTTGTCAAAATGGTAGAGGATAACCATAAAGAAGGCATCATTGACCCTTCAAAAATGCTTGCTCCCTTCACTCAGTGTGAGCTGGGGATAGAAATCATAAATTTGGGAGGTGCTACGAATACCTTTAGTATTCAATCCAGAGAAATATCCCATAGCAGCGGCAACATAAACCAAGAAGGATGTCATATAGAAGCTCTTTGTGGAAAGCACCTTGCTCAATTGATAGCAAATGGAGCTACTAATATGCTCCCCCCATCGGATAAACTCGTTATTCTTCTTGATGGTAGTGATGTACAAGAACATCCATTCCTGGAATTCCTTTGTAGAAGGGAGACCTGAAACTCTGCTTAGTAGCACAATAAGATCACTGACCTCCTGAATAAAATCTGACCGATGCATGGTTTTGGGTAATTTGGCGAAGCTCTTGGCCAGATAAGTTTTCATCATGATTTTCATGCATACTTCCTCTTCCTTGTCCCAATGTTCCACTGCTGACTCTGGTGAAATTGTGGCATAATCTTCAACGTCAGGAAGTTTGAGAAGATCTTTGAAGAAGTCTGGGTCCAAATGGATTACTACCTTATCATCATCATCTCTGACTGACATGGATTCTTTGTCAAAGTGGGATTTCCGCGGCTAAAACAAACTCTAGGAAATGCATGGATGTGGGAAAACTGGCAGCAAGGGAAAGCCCACTGTCATAAATGGCCTGCATCCATGATTTCTTGTTCGGAGCCTTTACTCTTTCCCAAAAATCTGGAAAATCAATTTTCCCTAGGTCGGTGTCCCCTATATTCCCTAAGTCAGAAGACAGGCAGGAGTGAGGAGCAACTCCAAGAAATGAATACTTCATCTTTTCTTTCCCCTTTGATGTAGAAGTAGACATCAAGCTCTATATGCCGGAATGAAAGCCGAAGTTTGAAAAATCCCTGAAAAAGAGAAGTCTGAAACTTGAAGTGCAATACTCTGAAAGACAGGTCCTGAATTCCTAAAAAATATCAGCTTCTGAAAACCTGAACTGAAAATTCCTGAAGAGAAAAACTCTGAAAAATTCCCAAATGGAAATTCTGAAAAGAAATCTCGAAGTTGAAATTCCCAAAAAAAAAAATTCTGAAAAAATTTCTGAAATTGAAATTCCAAAAATCTTCGAAATGAAGTTCCGAAAAATTTCTCTGAAGTTAAAAGTTCCAAATCTCTGAAATCAGGAGTTCCGAAAACAAAACTATGAAAAAATGAAAAGCTCTGAAATGATAATCTCCAAAATAGAGAAGATAACAACTCTGAAATTCTGAAAATAATATCTCTGCCAGATCTCTGAAATGATGGAAAAGTTTTTCTGAAAAATGTTGATCTCCAAAATCTTGAAAAACTGAGAAGCTCTGAGAGGTGAAAATGAAAAACTTGAGAGGAACCCTGGAAAATTATGAATGCCTGTGGAAACTTCAAATCATAGAAACATGGTGGGAAATGAGTTTGTCATTTCAAAAGGCATGCAGAGAAGGAAACAAAGAAAACAAACAAAAATGAAAATAAGAGATCTTAAACCAAAAGGAAAATAACCAAGTTAAAATACCTCGAAAATGACATTGAAAGGTACAAGAAAATGGAATGTCAGAGAAAATGTGTCAGGTAAAAATGACGAGTAAAAACTGAGTTTAAATAGAAAACCTGACATTAATGGAAAAAATATGATCCATACAGGGTTGGTGAAAAATTAAATGCATGAAGGATTTCTGAAAGTCTGAAACCTGAAAGCCTGAAATTCTAAAAATTCAGAATTTCAGGGTTTCAGACTTCAGAGATTGGGAGATGAAAAAAGTGAATTGGAAATGAAAATTTCTAAAACCCAAAAGCCTGAAAGTTTTAAAATTTGGAATTTCAGACTTTCGGACTTCGGAAGTTCGAAAGTGAAAATCTTAAAAATGACTGAAGAATTCCGAAACCTGAAAGCCCGAAAGTCTGAAATTTCAGACTTTGGACTTTCAGACTTCGGAAGT
Organism: Taxus chinensis; assembly: GCA_019776745.2. Taxonomy (NCBI): domain Eukaryota; kingdom Viridiplantae; phylum Streptophyta; class Pinopsida; order Cupressales; family Taxaceae; genus Taxus; species Taxus chinensis. Next base: position 609,073,662 of record CM034150.1, read on the forward strand.
CTGAAAGAGATTTAACCAAAATATGGCCAAAATTTTGAAACCCGAAATCCCAAAAGTCTAAAATTTCAGACTTTCGGGGTTTCAGACTTTGAAACTCCGGGTTAAAAAGGTTGCCAATTATATAATAAAAACTTTGAACCCCTGAAAGCCTGAAAGTCTGAAATTCAGACTTTCGGAGTTTCAGACTTCAGAAATTTGAAACACAATTTCAAAGACTCACGCCATTAAACTCCGAAATAGAAAATATCTGAAATCCAAAGTCCAAAATTCAGATTTTGGGCCTTGGGGAATTTTCCATTTACAAAGGATTTTCAAAAAATAAGCAAAAATCTGACTACTTTTGACACTGTACTACTTCTCAAGGTAGATTAAAATCTCGAAAGTTAACATTTTTCAGTGAAACACAATTTCAAAGACTCCAGGGAAAGCTTTCCTCCACTAAGGATTTTTTTAGACCAGTAGCCTTAAGAAAAACATTGGGCAAAGGAGTCCTAAGCAAAAAAAGAGTCCTAAAAAGACACACAAGAAACGGAAAAGAAAACAAATGATGTGCAAAGCACTTGGAGGAATAGAAAAGAACACTGTACATGGTGGGACAATCTCAAAATCAAGCTTTGAGATGTATCCCATTCACATGAATGGGAAATTCTTCTCCATTGAGTTTGGATAGAAGAAATGAATTTGCCTCTTTGCAACTCATGATGATGTATGGCCTACTCTAGAGAGCATCAAATTTGGTGTGCTTTCCTGGCTTGGCCCTGTCTTCATCCCATTTGAGGACTAGATCTCCCTCTTGAAAATTCCTGTCAGATGCCTTCTTGTCAAAAGATTTCTTAACTTGATCCTGATGTTGCTCCAAAGTCTTCATAGCCTTGTTCCGTACTTCCTCTAACTCCATGAGTTCAGTGAATCTTATTGTCAGAGGATCACTCTCCATAACCTCAAGTTGATGAGCCAATTCCAAAGAAGGTAACTCCAAGGAGATTGGCAACTTTGCCTCCCTTCCGTATACAAGCACGAAAGGAGAATTCCCTATGGCCCTTTTAGGTGTGATCTGGTCTGCCCATAAGGCAGTCTTAAGTTGTGTATGCCAAGTCCTCTTGTTAGTTTCCATCGTGCACTTAATGATCCTTATGAGGTTTTTATTACTAGACTCAGCCAATCCGTTTCCTTGTGGATAGTAATTGGACGAAGTCTTGAGGTAGACCCCATTTTTTACAGCCCATTCACTCAACTTCATACCAAGAAAATCCATTACATTATCAGAGATGATGGTAAATGGAACACTGAACCTTGTCATTATATTTTCCAAGAATTCAAGGATGGTCTTCTCATTACTCTCCTTCAAGGCCACCACTTCTGTCCAACGAGTGAAATAATCTATTGCGGTGAGGACCCATTTATTTCCGTCACTGGAAGGAGGATTGATCATTCAAATAAAATCTAACCTCCACTGAAACGAAAGGTTGATCTACCTGAATGGGATGCAAAGGGAGAGCTACCAACCTCTGTTTTGCCTGCAAAAAGAGCACATTCTTTGCATTTCCTTACCCAAAGATGAGCATCTTTGAACAAGTTCAGCCAATAATAACCGACTTGCATGATCTTGGTAGTAGTTGTGCGTGCAGAGTAATGCCCTCCGGACAGACCATTGTGAAATTCTTCTAACATCCTGTTCACCTACTCTGGCTTGATGCAACGTAAAAGAGCACCTGTTCAAATCTTTTCAGAAAAGAACATTATCTACCAAGGCATATGGAATGGACTGGAGATGGAAAGTGTGCCATTGAAACTTTATCCATACTTGGAGGATATACCCCTAAGAGGAGGAAATTTTTCATCTTAGTCAACCAATCGATTTGGTCATTGCCTTCCTCAGCATTCAGGAGTGTAACATCTTCTGTATCCTTGATCTTCATGTCCGTAGCCAGCTATTGACATAAACCCTTGCCCCTGACAAGCTTAGTGACTTTAATGTGTACATCATACTCCATTACTTTTGTAATCCACCCAGCACGTTTCTCATTCATCTCTTTATTCAACAAAAAGTCTTTAACGCCAGGATGAGAGACCATTAAGTGGACTTTGTTGTTGGACAACATGTGCCTAAATTTTTTTAGAGCTCGAATGACTGCAAAGACCTATTTTTCAATGAAGGAATACTTAAGCTCGTATTCCTTGAGAGAATGACTAAAAAAGGTAATTGGTTGTTCCATCAGATCATCATTTTGCTGAGTTAGGATTCCTGAAATATTTTCTTGGCCTACAAAAGCATAGAGGATGAAATCTTTGTCAAAATTGGGATTTATCAATGTGGGAGCTTGTGAAATGGCCATTTTGATAGCCTCGAAACTCTCCCTCCCCTCCTTCATCCATGAGAATGGAATGTTCTTTTTTAGCATGGCCGTGAGTGGTTTAGCCAATGTTGCAAATTGAGGGATGAATCTCCGCACGAAATTTATGGTTCCCAGGAAACTTTGGAGACCTTTCTTGTGACTTGGAAGAGATAAGGACATAATGGAATGAATCCTAGCTGGATCAATGGACAATCCCTCTACTGAAACAATATGTCACAACAATTTCCCTTCTCTGAACTGCAAAAATGCATTTCTTAGGGTTTAGTGAGACCCCAAATTCTCTGCATCTCTGAAAAACCTTCCTTAGATGTGTGATATAATCTTCGGTGTGGTTGGAATAGACAGCTATGTTGTCAAGGTAAACCAAGATAATATCGTTGATTAATCCTTTAAAGGCCATATCCATGGCTCTTTGGAAATTATCCCCCGCATTGGACAACCCAAATGACATCTTGTTGTAAGCATACGTGCCCCACTTAGTGGTGAAAGCCATTTTGAATTGATCAGATTCTTGGACCAGAATCTGATTATATCCTGAATATCCATCAAGCAAAGAAAACCTTTGAGCCCCTGCCACTGTTTGGAGGATTTTCTCCATTGATGGAAGAGGGTAATGATCCTTCAATGAGGCACAGTTCAAATCCCTAAAGTCCACACACAACCGAATTTCTCTGTTCTTTTTACTTACTGGCACTAGATTGGCTACCCATGAGGAATGCGTAATGGGAAAAATTATGCAAGCTTTGATAAGCTTATTTAGCTCTTTCCTCATTAGCGGCTCAATTTTGGGATTGATTGGCCTTTGTTTTTGATGAACTGACTTAGAGTTAGGATCCAACTCGATGGTATGTTGAGCTAAACTAGGATCAAAACCATGCAGGTCTTTGTAGCTCCATGCAAAAATACCATGATACTCTTGACATAGTTCAATGAAAGCTTTATTTTCCTGAGCAGTGCATACCTTACCAACTTTTTTAAAAAATTCACTTGCCAACTCGACTTCTTCAAAATCCTCCTCCTTGACCACCATATTAGTGCTATGTCATTTGGCTTGATCATTTGAATTGAAGATGGATTCCAATGTAACCAGGCCTTTTGGCAGCTTGTTTCCTTTCAATTGTATAATTTGATCACCGTAAGAATTTTGAATTTTATCTTGATGTTTGGCAGCGAACTCTGCTTCTTACTATAGGAAGAGAACAATCTGCTGATCATTATCAAACACTTGCTAGCTACTTACATTATTTGGTACTGTAGGACGAACCACCATTTTGATTTTCTGCTGCTCTTCTTTCATGATGTCCGTAGGTACATTGTACTAGGAGCCAATAGTAGCTAGCCTATTAGCATCTTGATTTTGCTTCCTGGGAATTACATGAATTCCAAAAGCTTCAAAAATCTTCTATCAGATCCCAAACCCAATTTTTATATGATCTCAATAGATCATTTTTTGATGCACTACGAGCTGTAACTTGGTGCACAACCAATTCACTATCACCAAAGATGGTCAAGGTTTGGATTCCTCTTCTTTGGGCCAGCTGAATTCCTTGTATAAGAGCTTCATATTCGGCAACATTATTAGTGCAACTGAACTGCAACTGAAAGGAAGAGAAATATTTGTCTCCTTCTGGAGAAATCAACATAACCCCTACACCAGATCCATTTTTACTTCGTGAGCCATCAAATAACATTTGCCACAATCCCTTTGTATCGCTTGATGTCTTAACAAGTTGAGGTATGATGGTATTTTCTTCATGAATGCAATATGTACTCAACCATGTTTCTTCCAAAAGCAACAAACCTAGATTCATTTGGGATATGTGCTCCACAATAGGAAAATCATGACTTCCTTGATATGTTTCAATCCCCTTAAGTATGTATAATATCAAAAACATCAGGATGCTTCAAAAAAAGCATTCTAATAGGATGCAAGTGTCTATAAAATTTTCGTGTGTGGGAAATAAATGTTTGATAAATAAATAAATGCTTCAAATTTGCATAGAATATTTAACGTTTGTTCTAAAATGCCTATATTATTTTCTTTTTCACATTCTCACCAATGTTGTATATATCTCTTGTTCCCCTCAATGCACTAAATTTTACACATGTGTTTATAGATTTATTAAAATCAAAGTGGGGACCATATTGACATTTAAGCTAACATGCATTGGGTCAAAATGACAAAGGGACCCCCAAAATCCCAAGAGACCTAACAGAGGGTCATGACGATCCACACAACACACCCCTAGAACGTTACACTCATGATTCTAGGTCTTCATTAGACCGTATATTCACAATTCTAGGAACCCAAAATCATTAATGTATTGTTTTGTGGGAGGACCATCAAAACATAGAGGAGAAGGGGAAGATAGGTGAAAAGAGTAAAAGAGAGAAAATAGGGAGAATACAATAGAGAACAACTAGAATGTGAGAAACCCATGAATTTCACGCCCCCATCATGACTCTCTAAAGTAGACCTATACAAATCCTTATACAAGTGCATTAACATGCTCTGAGCTCATGCATATTAGATCCCCTAATCCTCAATATACTGAAATATATGCCATATCATGTATGATACTGAGACACCACTACCGTCCACATCTATAAAAGATGCTAACAATATGAAAATATATTTATGCAGTATCGAGACATGAGATGTCATAATTGTACTAAGTCTAATAGATGAATTGTGTGTACCATCCCATCCCGATAAATATCTATGTGCATGTTGTATATGAAATGGTGTTATCTTGTGACAAAACACATGCCATATCTCCAACAATATATAGTCTTAGTATCTAGTATACATCCTCCAAATTCATGGTCATCTCCCCTGTGGGGAGCCAAAAGGGACATGTATTTGCATTCCACCGCTCACATAGTGTAGTGATCAGATGCATGTTTAGGGGTAGCCCTCCTAATCTCGCTACATGATGTAGCCCAACTCTATCTAGTAAATCCCACTCTGCATCATCTAAACCCAATGAGAATAAAGTATCCATGTGCCTCCCGCTGTAGAAATCTCATGGGTGAACATCTTGTTGTAAACACAAGCACACACAATCAACATATTGGTACCTCTAAACAACAAAAATCCATCATATACATATTAAATTTAGACCAAACATCTTCCAAATCCAATATCTCAACAAAATAATTCTTTAGATCCAAACCATATGGAAAAGCTCAAAAATAGTATTGTTTTGGGTCAAAACCATACAAATTAATATGATCATGCCCTAGGTGCAAAATTGGACCAATTAGTCCGTTTTTTACTTTTCTATAAAAAACTACAAAATTTACAAATTTGTAAAAAAAATCAAAAAATGTGCTAAGCTTATACAAAAATATAACATTAAGGACACTCACTAGCTCCTCCATGGTCTGGGTCTAAATTACCTTTAGTATATGCTCAAATCATGATCGAATCATCTCCATAAAATGTGACATCATCACACTCATAGATCTCTCATTTGCACTTGGTCACAATTACAAATGAAATTTACATTTCACTTTTCATATTTACTAGATGTAGCAAAAACCAATGGTGGCATTTCATCCACTCATCATATATTACATGTGGTACTTATTCACCTAATCCCTTTGTAATGTAAGACCCATATCTTGGGGCATGCTAGTCCATTTTTTCATGTCGTTTATGGCACTACGATTATCTTTCTCTTCTCCTTCGTGCTAATACATCATTACTCAATCTTGCACTCATTATGTGTTTTTGCACTCAATTCTTATAAATGAATATATCTTTCTCTCTATTGGAAAATTTTCTAACCATTACCTATCATTGATATCTCACTCAATATAAAAACTACCATTGCATACATCTCATTCACCCGCTGTGTGCATCACAATATCATTGAATTTTTTCATGATTGTTCACTTGTGTCTCAAGTAATCATGTCTTACACTCTCCCTTTCATAAAAAGGGGGGAAAATATTTAAAGTTTACTATGTAATGTTATCCTCTTTTTATATTTTATCTACAAAACACTAAGCAAACACAATCGGCTAGCTATCCAAGGTTATCCTCCCCTACACAAGCTCATATGCAAATCTAACAAGTTGGGTTAGACAAGACTAATATCTGATATTCAAGATAACATGATTTCAACACCTAAAATGGTCACTCATGGTTACCCAAACATACTAAACACAAAATTCCACTGTATCCATTATGAATATAGGGGGGGAAATTACAACTATTCAAATGTAAAAATAAGCACCCACATTACATATTCTACCAATACACCCATATTATGCATGGTGGGGGAAATGAGATGTCATTTCCCTTTCACCTTATAGGGGTTTATAGAAATTTATACAACTTATATCTGTCTATAACGGGTGTGGTACCATTATTGAAAAGTGTTATTACGGGAAAGATAGAAGGCCATGTGATACTCTCACTTGGTGTCGGGAACACCCAATTCCCACATTATTACAAGCTCAAGTACTCTATTGGGGATTTAATCACCCCCAACTCTACAAGCCTGCCAAGTTAAATTTCCCTGTTACAAGAACTTCTCTCCACAATTGTGATATTCCCCTTTGACACCTATGAATAAATTCTCCCTTATTGCCACGTGGGTCAGCTAATCACCCACATTTTTCACCATGATTAGTTATCTTATCTCAACATGCTTATATGTTTCTTGTTTCAGAACTATCACAAGTATGATCCTCCTTTCCTTTACACTAGTGAATTTCATTCACTATCATAAAGGGGGAAAATGTAGACACTAAAAATTACACAAAATCACTATTACATTATGATTTTTTTATAATTACATGTACACGAGTTTTGAACAATGAAATAAGTGTTGAGTTGTGGAGCTCAATTACTTCAGTTTAGCATGCAATGGAAACTTGTTGGAAAATACAGTAACTGACATTGGTTAGGGGGGACCGACATCGGTCAGGTATGACTGGCATCAGTCAAGCAAGGGAGGAACCAGTAACGGTTAGCTCTAACCGACGTCAGTTACTTATACGAGGATGTTTTATTTAACTCTCGGGAATTAGATCTATTTTTAGCATTAAAATATATCTATTGATTGTAATTGCATGGCTAAGTGCCCTAAGTCTATAAACGACTATCCAAGCATAAAGCTAGGGTTTAGAAGTAAGAGATTAACAAGAATTAGAAAGAAATTGCAAAAGTTGGTGAGAGAGAGAATTCTTGGAGATGAAGCAAAAGCTTGAAGAAAGTATTGTACATCTGAGAGGTGTGGAAGATTGTAAATCTTAATTGTATATCTTGTCAAAGCTTTGGATAATAGATTGGCTTGTTTCTTGGTGGACATAGCCCACACTGGGTGAACCACGTTAAATCTGGTGTTGATTTATGTCTCTTGGTATGTATATTTCTTCTGGTATAATATCCGCTTTTATTTGCATGTATGCTTAGATATGGTATATTATCTGTACAACCAGTGTGCTAATCCCAACAACAAGACCTTAATGGTATCAGTCCTTCATTGATTCCCTCTTTGTTACTTGATTGAACTAAAACTATTGTTATTTCTTCTTTGATTGAATTTTGAGCCTTTATATAGAGACCTTTGACATCATGCTTTTATTTTTTGTTGTTATTTAAGCTTGGGTCATCTTGACCATAATGTATGTTCTTTACCCCTTTTTTGTTTTATTTATTTTATACACATGGGACCATTTACCACTCTTTTACCTTTTGGTTTATATCTTTTAGGTCAGCCTTTCTCACCACTAAGGTCCTAATTTAAAAGTAAAAATTCATATATATACAAGTATAACATAAACATTAACCATCTAGTAATCACCTATCTATATATCACATACAAAGTTGAAAGGTGGGGAACATTTCCACATTTTACATGCATAGCATAAGAGGGCATATATTTTTTTTTCTCATCAACACACAAGGGTTTGATTGGGATGAAGTAGTCTAGCCAATTATCGACGTGGAAACACAAGGGAAAAGCTAGGACAAGGGATAGTTGAATGTACATCAATATAAAGCACTAGGATTATTGCATTGAGTCTGAAATGTAGTGCAACTCTCAGTGAAATCACAAAGGAGTGACCATCGAGGTCATTCTGACTCAAGCATTTGCATTTGTTTTATCTAATGCTTTCTTGAGTGTTTTGTAGGATAGATAAGGCCATTTTTACAGGTTTAGGTGTGAATCCTAGGGTTTGATGCTACACTGAAGATTCTAAAAGGTGAAAAATAATGACACTAAAGTTTCCAAAACCCCATTGTTTACAGGGTCAAAATTGTACAATAAGGTTAGATTGTGATGTACAAGACTTTAATTGTACAATTTATAGGTTTTTTTCCAATTCTAGATCTTATCCCGACACATCCTAATTATCATATGAACCAACTAAGTGACTCTTTCTATCTCATTTTCGTGTTTAGTTTCTTAATACCTTTTAATTTGAATGATAGTTATATTGTATATGACTTGTATCTAATTTCAAAAATAATTATGAATGCATTTGTAATATTAGTTTCTATATTATGAACTCAAAAGAACTAACTAGTTTTCTAAGGATTGATACACCATCCCAAAAGCTCCCCTAAAATGTGCCCACTAGCAGCCATTCTTGAATGTTAATAATTACTCCAACAACATGTCTATGGTGTACATAATAATGGTAGAAAGAGTTTCCTCTTGCACAATTTAAAGATGTAAAGTTTGGAAATTGCCCTGTATTAGCTAAAAATATGATAACAAAGGTAACAAATTGAAGATTCCTCCATCTTCTTGGTGTGGTAGCCATACTTGGAACTATATTCACTCTACCTTTAAATATTTCCTCTTTCCCTTTATCCTTGAATTCGAACACAAGATATAAGAAATGCATGCCAATACTTATGCTCACCTCTTTTGGATTGTAATCATAATGATTACCTTGGCCTCCAAAAGACGCTTTCATGTTTCCCCAAACTAATCTCTTCAAAAATTGGTTTGGATCAGAACTTATGAGTGTTGGTACATAAGTGTAATAGTCATACCTTACCTTGAATTTCTTCTAAAACAATACCAAATATGTTGAAACATTGGCTTTAATTGATCTCAATTAGTGAACCCTCTTACACATAATATTAAATGAAAGGAATGTCTTCAAAATTGCCCATCTATTATTGTCCAAAGAAGATATGTGTACTCCAACACATGAAATTGGGGAGAAAATCCTATCATGGCTATAACATTGCATGTCATTACTCCGAATTTTGATTGTGGTGGTTAGAACCCATCTTGTACTCGATGAAAATACCTCATCAATCATCATGGGTGGGAAATGCATCTCCCTTGTGATTAACAACTCTTTTATAGTTTCCACTAGAATGTGGGGAGAGCTATAAATGTAGGTAACAACCATGGTAAAATTAGAGGTAGTTCTCAAAATGATCCATGGATCATAGCCCCTGTTACCCAAATTCATACCATGTTAAATTGGAAACACATAACAAAAATACCCCATTTTACATATGTCTCACCCTTTTTGAACCTTCCTTTCAACAAAAAGCATCTTGTTGGCCCAACGACTATGACCTTCTCCTTAACCTTGCCTTAAAGTTTAGAACTTAGCTCCACTGAGTGATTTATGAATTGTGAGCATTGGTTCTTCACCATTTTTCTAGAATTCACAATATGCAAGTTTATTTCTATCCTAATGCACATGATGGTGAACTTACCAATAATAATGATAATCATTTTCCTTAAGTTGAAAGCTTCCACAATGCTTGATAAGAGTATGGAGTCATGGTTTCTAAGATGATTTTCCTTACTCAAAATCAAGAGTGTAAATGTTGAGACCCACCTAAAAAATGTCTCATTTACGAAAACAGTGGGATATGCATTTTCCTTGCACCACAATACTCTGTAATGCCTACACATGGGATGTTGGACAAGTTGGAAACAATAGTTCTGACATCAAAAATAACTCCCCAAATGATACATGTCTCTCTTAGAGCCATAACATAGGAATCATTATATACCTCGTATCTGCCCCAAGTGTAAAGGAGAGGTTATAATTCTATGGTGTAAGGAATGGAGTCCTTTTGTAGTAACTCATCCTTCATTATGTTGTTAGGATACACAACAAAATTTATATGCATTCTCATAATTTTTCTTCCATTCCAAATGCAAGAGAGGAAATTTACATTGATCCTCTAAGGACCACCCAGATTCCCCATGCCAAAGTAATCTTGGCCTTGAATAGAAGGAACAACATGCCCATAACTGCAAGTTCTGTCATCATGCTTCTTAAAATATTCTCCATGTTAACAAAAATCCTGACTTGTTTTTGGTAGTTATTTTTTTGGAAATCCACTTAGTTGGAATGGCCCTTGTCATTTTCCAAAAAGTGTAGTCCCTAGGCTACCCCTTTGCAGTTGTTTCAAAAGCACCATCAGATGTGGGGTGACATGTATTTTGAGCTTGCATATGTCCCATGAGCTACAACCACCACATTCATATGATCTAGCTAGTATTCAACCCATATTTATTTTCCATGCAAGGAATGCTATTCTTATTCAATGTATTATCTTGAAGATGTTTATCAAAAAATTCAACTCCATGCCACATTTTAGAAACATTATTTTCATTAATTTGGTTGTCCTCTGAGTGTTTACCTTCTTGCACCAAATGAGTATTTTTTGGGATGTCTTTAGAATGCTCACTTCCTTGGGCTGAAGTAGAGCCTTTTCCTTTAAACTATTTCTCATGTCCAAGTAGCTTCCCATAACTATCTTGAAAATCCATCTCATATGCCAATGGCTCAATCTTTGGAATGCTTAGAAGATGGATAATGGCTTCCTGGAAAAGATCCTCTTTCCATTTGGAACCTTTTATTTTATGCTCATTGTTAGAGTTATTCTCGTGATGATTAAAAAATTGTAAGGACATAGTGTGAGGGGTGATATGATAAATCCATGTTATGGAGATCATCAAATTGCTTACCATTAGTTGTTGATATGTAAATTCCAGAAAACTGAAAACAATCATTTTTTTCCTAGTGAGGTACCTTTCTCATGTGCATGTCTTCCCACAAATTCTTCCTAGAACTCCGCCTCATAAACATCACGATTTGAAGATAAAATTGCTGCTAATTTTTTTTTTACCACCTTCATATATTGCTTTTTCTCTAAATTTTTGTATGTGTTGTTTTCTTAAGCCACTATCAACTTAGCTTCCCTAGCTCTTCTTAGCCATTTATCACACCTTTTTTGGGTCTTCATTACATTTTGTGCACTTTAAAATCTGAATTAATTTTTTCTCTTTAACCCCAACATTTTGCTCATTTGATTGTGAACCTTTTCCTTTAGAGGACTCTTCCTTTTCAACCTGTAAGGTGGAATTCTCTATGTTTTGTTTCTTCTAAATCTCCAACAACTTTGATTGCTCTTTTTCCTCATGCTCCACCATCAAAATGTCTTCCTTAGTAGCTTCTTGAGGTTTTGATTCTTTCTCTTCTTCATGTAACCTTCTTCTTGATTGCTCTAATCAGATCACCATTGTTGGAATGAGATCTAAATTTTCTTCCCTTTGTAAGAAATTCACTTGGAAAAAAATCTGGTAGATTAGTTGTTGTCCTCATGATTCACAGGCTCATAAAATCAATGCTTTGGTACCAATGTTATGTCCCTTTCGAGCTCAAATATGAGGAATTTGGGTTTTCCCCAAAATCCTAATGGAACATTGCTGGAATTTATGACATCCACCTGTATAAATATGTATTTTTTATGAAAACAATATGATTTGATGCAAAAATTAGGGAAGTGACCTATTTTAGGTCCCAAAAACCCTAAACAACCTAGGTAAAATTTAGATTTTAGTATTTCCACACAAAAATCTTCAGAAATACATCAACAACATGAAACCCTTGATGAAATCATGCAAAATAAAATGCTTCAACAACAAAATATAGATTGTTGGTATTAATTACTAAAAAAACAACTGAAACTTCAAAAATCCATACTTGGAGATGAAATGCAATATGATAGCTCAAAATGACCACAAAAATGGCAGCTATAAAAAAAATTAGAATCGGATTTTTCTAACCACAAAAGCCCATTGAAAAGTGATCTTGAAATATTCAAAGAGGGTAGATCAAGCTGGAAATGAATGTGGCAACCCTAAAAAATGTGCCCTAGCTAGAATTTGTGCCCTAGCACAGATGGAAATCCTTGCCATTATGAAATTATGAATTTTAAGCTCATTTGTGACTCACAGATGAAGTCACCAATGCAAAAAATGAGGGTTTTTCATCCCCAAGTGTTGTGATTATTGAGGGTTTTTGTCCTCAAAGGATGAAAATGAGAGCTCAATGCTCCAATTTCCAAAAGAAAAGTATCAAATTCACTTGATCCTTACAATGATATCCCCAACATTTGCCTTTATAGCCATTTTCTTTCTTTTTCCTTGTGGAGCACACCATATGGGACCATTTATTTCTTTTTTAACATTTACTTTTCCCCTTTTTAGTTTTCCATTTGGGTCGCTTCACTTAGGCGTTCAAAAATAATTAATTAAATGCACTTTTCTCTCTTTTTTATAATTTAATTATATTGCCAATAATTAAAATTACTTTAACACTTAAAATGAAATTATTAATTTACTTCCTTCCTTGACCCCCCTAGCGAATTGAAAATAATAAAAATAGGCTAAGGGTCTTCTTTCTACTTTAATATTTTAAAACACGTTTTATTTTAATAATAATATTATTAAGTTGCCCATAAATAGAGAGTTAGTTGGGCTCAACTTAAAAATATTATTAAGTATTTGTTATTTAGAAAAGGACATTATAAATAAGGGTTGGGACAACTTGCATACACTATCACGATTGTTTGTTGACTTATATAAAGTTTTTATTTCTAAATTATTCGAGACATGAAGGGCATGAGAATAATAGAAGAATAACACATAATGTCCACTAACACCCCCTATTTCTATAGGTATTGCAAGTTGTCAAGGTCATACTAAGGTTTGGAGTAAGGAGAATAGTTTTTTAGTGATTCAAAAATGATACAAGGAAAAGTGAGTGAGTTTTCAAGCTCCAAAACTATTTGATCACATTTGTCATACCAATTTCACATTTGACAAAGAGTGTCATTTCCATACCATTTGGTTTCGGCATTACTATTTATGTGCTTGTATGGGAACTCATCAGATAACTTTGCTTTTCTAAGTGTTGTTTGTTTTATTTTATTAGCAATGTTTGTCTTCAATTCACGATAAATCAAATATTATACTAAAACCTTGATTACCTCTAATTTTTAAATTATTTATTAATTTTCTATATAACAAAAACCTATTCTTTATAATTTATATATGAATGAATTAAACACTTTTTTTTGGTAGTAAAGAGGAATCAATGATTGTTCAATGACTCAAGATTAGGAAGCTCTAGCACAAGGTAAACGTTGCTGATTAATCTCTATGCGAATGCCCCACTCCACGTACTAGAGATACATTAGGAATCAAACCCACAATCTATGAGTCGCCAATACCACAACTTAATATTGTGACACAATCTTACAACAAATTACCACTTAAATATAATTAGTTCAACACATTTGTTATTGGAAACTCGCTTTCCACATCTACATAATCCGTTTTTTTCAACAACGACCATACTTTGCCGTTTTTTTCGCCACCGCGCTATCCACAATAAGTCGATAGCGACTTGGAATATATCTTAACAAAAGATCTCGGAGCTGCATTCACACCATAATGCATGTCAACCCTGTTAAATTATAATAATAATAAAACGCAATATCATAATGCATGACATTGTCGTGGGACAACGAAAGATAAATAATAATTTAATACAAGTTTTCCCTTGACAAGTATGAGACTTGGATAAAATTACATCGCATCTTATTCCATTCGAAAATGACAAGGCACAAATAATGAGCACGTAAGAAGCCTCTCCAAGGACAAACTTATTTTTTTAAAATTAGAATAAAATAATTAACCAAACTATGAACATTCGGCTAGCTTGTCAAATTTGATTCTAAATAGTTATTTTGAGGATTTTAATTACTACCTAGTATTAAAAACCTTAAGGGAAAAGTTTTTGGGTTTTTGGTACTACGTGTTATTATGGACCTTCAAAATACTTAGATCCGAGTATACAATTACTAGAATCAACCAACACATGGAACATATATGTTTTACAAAGTTTATCAAATAAAAAAGAAAAGTGAAAATTTAAATTTTCAAACTAAAATGTTATTTGTGTTATCTTAATAAAAATCTTTGTTATGCGAGATTGAATGTGACAATCTTCCTATACGTGTAGTTAGTTATGTGTATACACCTAATTCTTCTCTTTATTAACTTTTATTTTTTTAGGCATCATTGGTACATTGGCTTCCTTAGAGCGACGTCTTTAGGGAGTAGGGGGTAGCCATAAATGGTTATGTTCATCCTTCACTAGTTGTATTGGAATGGTTAATAGTGGTACTTATGAGGGACCCTTGATGTGTAGTCCAATTATATCACACTTCACATGTTTTCGTACCTCTATAGTCGTCTTTTACAACCTCTTTCCAATATCGCCTTGCCATCCTATTTCATTCATCCCCATATGTACTTTCAACACACATAAACCTTCATCATGTTACCCCTTCTTAGCACCTTCGAGTTCCCTCCATCAATTTGACTTGCTTGTTTGACCTCTTCATGATATTGCATTTTCCCTAACTGATGGTATCTACAGTGATCAATACTATAAGGCAAATAGATTTCCTCGGCTTATGAGATCGACCACGATTTATATTGCCAAGTGAGTAGTTTTTCACAGCCGACGAAGCTGATCGTGGTTGATATAGTCAATTAACAAAAAAATGTGAATGTGCGTCATGATTGTTATATATACTCAATGTTGGGCACTCATTCCAGCACATCATCACTCATCCAATCTGTTAGTGCCCATCAATTTACCCTTAAAAACCTTAGAGGTCTTGAATTTGGTCTTATTTGTCTACTTTGGAGTTTGCACTTAGAACATTGGGTACTTCAGATCTTCAAGCATATGAGTTGCACTCAACATGGTCTGCCCAACCTTTGGAGCTTTTGGAGTCTTCAACCTTTGGCCATGGTTTTTCATAGGCCTTCTTCTATCCATTTTTGGTCCCTCATATTAACTCTCATAAGGTGTTGATGATCTTGGGGAGAAGTTAATGCACCAATGGTGTCTTTAATCAACTATCTATAACCTATCTTGTCCTTTATATCATTTTAGGTTTAAATGTTTATTTTATGTGGTTATGCATAGACTACAATGCAACAACATATTCTTTATCTATTGGGTCTTGCCTTATCATTTCTATTTTGGACCTTGCAACCTTATATAAGCTATCAATATTTATGACTTATGCTTACAATCGTAGTATAAGATTCCTTACCCTATTACAACCTAATTATGATATGATTACAACATTACTATTAAGAGCTAGTTATATGTCCTTATTCTAGATCTATGCTTTGGAGCCCTATATCTCCTTTATAGTTAGGAGCATCGTATTCCTAGTTCCATGTCCCTAACAACTTACAACATGAAGGTGTGCATCTTTACTTTGCCCCTTTCATTATCCTAGTCTACATTACCCCTTTTAGAGAGACAAAGAGAATATTTTAATTGGCCATTCTTTATTTGCATACACTCTTGTGAACCTAATGTGAATCTTACTCTCTCTCATGATTGAGTCATATTCACATTTCCTTTTTATCTCTCATATCTTCCTATATCATTGTAAATTGTTCAAAATCATATAATGATCATGTCATCATCGCTTATGGTTTCTTTGGTGAGCCTCAACCCGTTTAGATCTATATGGGATGTTGCTTTCTCCCTCCCATGTCCACCATTAATTATAATTATTCATGTTACACTAAGTTTCTCGATCACAACAAACACCAACAATTAAATGTAATAGGGTCCAAATAGGAGAAATAAATCATAAGCTTCTCTTTAGGAACTTAGATACTAGGGATATGGTCACTCCTGAAAAGGATGTCTCCCTCCAAACTGAAATTCCCTTAGAGATAACTTCCCATAAAACCAATTTTGATCCTCTAATACTATCATTAATAACTTCATTAGGGACCCTACTTTTAGTCACAAAAGTGTCCATAATATCATCTCTTCTCCTAATATTTCCAATCAAATGAATCCATCTTAAAATCTAATGAATCATAATACAAATACTCTTTCTTCTCCTGATCACCCCTCTAATTAATATTAACCTTGTAATTGTTTAATTGTTAAGGTAAATAGCTCAAATGAAATCAACAACAAATCAAAACATTGTCCAAATACAAAATCAAATCTTTCAAATGGAATCTTAACATTCTCAAATAATTTTAGGACCCAATAATCCTACATGCACATTTTCATTGCCTTGGGACACCTAATACCCTAGCCACACATTCACAACAAGTTTCTTGAAAATTCACGTAGTGAAACCCTAGCTCCTTACATTGCTTTGATGGATCTCCACCTCTATCTTATAATGGGACAATTGACCCTGCTCTTCATTTTAAATATTTTAGAAGCCTTTATAAATAGTGGATCCAAACAGATACTTACAAAACTATCAAACTACTAGCTAAAACCCTTACAAGTGATGTCATAAAATGGTGCAATTAACCTCCACACCACTCAATCACTAAATTAATATCTTTAGTCAATCCTTTAATGTAGGAATTCCAACAACCAGAAATTCTCGCAAATATTCTTATAAATTTTGTTAACATTAAGTAATCTCCAAATGCGCTTGATTAGGATTTTACAAAGAGAGAAAATCACGGGAAACAAATTTAATCATACTCTTTGTTGGTGCCCATTTTGATCCTTATGTATCCTTAACACCATCTTTATTGAGTTCTCCATTGTTGTTGGATTATGGAATTTCATTTCCCCATGTTATTCCTCCTTTTGTGTATGCCTTGTGGGTTTTTTTCATGGTCACGTTGATGAAAACCTTGTCATAGTATTCATATGTCCCCTGGTTCCCTATGTTTTCAAAGAAGACATGATGCACTCCCCAAGGCTCATTTAAAGGTTGAAAAGGTTCCAGGAATGATCTTGTAGTTTCATAGCGTGCCTTGCTAATTTCTTTCCTTATCTATGATTTGAATAATAGTAAAGAGGCTAACTTGTATGATTGGTGGTATTTTAGGTGACTATTACATTTTTCTAAAGGAAGAAAGGGGTATTCAAGGTTAAATGATAGGTTTTATCTTCATCCTAAGTGTTTTGTGGATTAAACAAGTGAGAAGGAGAAGTACATGGTTGATTTGTAGGTTTCATGGTGTATTGACCATATGCAAGGTTTCAATATTGCTTCACTTACCTTTCCCCCACTAGTTATACTCCATTAAGGCCAGACATTTAGCCATTTTTCCAAAATTCCTTCTTTTTCGGGTGAATCGAGTTATTTGAGAACTCATGAAGTTGTTCCCTTCTTACATATGTTCCTCGCTTTCACTACATCACCCCTTAATCATGTTGGATAGATTTTATGCACATTTAGATACACAAACCTATGAAGGCATGGAATAAATCCCCTTAATTTAACGGTGAAGCTCCTGTGCAAGGTATTTATTTATTCTAATTATTTTTCGAGAGTATTACTTTAATTACAAAGCTCATGAACCACAAATTAGCAATTATGTAGCAAGTAAGCAGTTGTGTTTTGGGAACAGTGTGGGAAGGAAAAGGATGTATAGCAGTGGTGAGAAAAAGAGAGGATGCACTTCATAATAAGTAGATTACAGAGCTTATTGTAGTCGTACATAATACATAAACACTTTAAAAATTTCACAATTTAAGTAAATAAAAAGAAATTAATCCAATTTAGATTATAAGTAACACAAAGTTTACCATAAAATCCTCACGAAATGCACAACGAGACTTCTCAGACATAAATTTATTCAAAATTCACCTTTTGCTTGTTTAATTCCAACTAATTTATATAAAGAAAAATTCCAGAATCTCAACACAAAGTTTGAGATCTTTAGATTCTTGCATTAAATTATAATAACTAGTTGCCAAAAAGTTTTATCCTTTGCCTGTAGGCTTCTCTCTCTATTTACAACATCTAGAAAGAAGATACAAATATGAGAAATTAATTGTTCCTTCCGCATGTGCTGGCTACAAATCTGCATGTAGTTGAAAATTCTCCCCCTTGAATCTCTCATTTCTTAGCCCCAAAGGACATTCGAATGTTCTACAATTTAAAATAACATCAACTACTTTCCATGTAGTGCCAACTATTACTAAGTAATTGACTTTTTCAAATAACTTGAAGTAATGGATTTTAACCGGATTACTTGAGTTTTACAATTAAGCTCAATTACTTTATTACATCATTAGGGAAATAACAAGAAGAAGAAGAAGAAGAAGAAAAAATAAGAAGAAGAAGAAGAGATTCCAACTGAATAAATTCATTCATGCTTTTCCCCCTTTTTGTTGAAGAAGAAATCTACCCCATACTACATTAAATTCGGTAACATTGCTGCTTGAAAACTATTCACTCCATATTGAAAGATTTTCCACCTATCTATTCCCACCAATTTTTTTTTTTTTCAATATTCCATTGTGTAGAGGAGGTTGAAAGCCTTCCAGAAAGTCTAAGATCTCGAAAAATAGAGTACCTGGTCAAAAATTATGGCCAATCAGGTTTTCACCCCCCCACTACTACTTTCCTTTATATTTCGGGTTTTAACAATTGCTTTACTTATCACTTTAATGAAGTAATGAGTTGTTGAAATTATCTTCTTATAGGGAGATAACAAATGCTTTACTTATTACTTCAATGAAGTAATGAGTTGTTGAAATTCTCTTCTTATAGGGGTTTAACAACCTGCTTTACTTATTACTTCAATGAAATAATGAGTTGTTGAAATTCTCTTCTTATAGGGATTTAACAACTGCTTTAGTTATTATTTCAATGAAGCAATGATTTGTTGAAATTCTCTTATTATAGGGATTTAACAACTCCTTTACTTATTACTTTTAAAAGTGAAGTAACTCCATTTTTCCGCATTACTCCCTTCTTTTTCCTTCTTTGCGGGTTTTTGCAACTATTTTACTTAGTTACTTTTACAACTAAAGTAACTTCATTTTCCTGCATTTACTCTCTTCTTTTTCCTTCTTTGTGGGTTTTTGCAATTGCTTTACTTAGTTACTTTTAGAAGTAAATGTTGGAGCTCAAATTTGCACCCACCCTAAATCACAAGGATCTAGGGCTTTGAGGCAACATGGGGACTATCTCCAAGTTGTGGGACTCAAACTAAGATAGACCTCTGGAGAGGGACGACTTCTTCTACTTACTTATAATGCTAAACTACTCTTAGGAATTGTAATGCAAACTATCTAACTCTACTCTAACTTTTCAAGGGACCACAGTGAGAAGGAGATGCATAAAACCTAAACCTAAACTAGAGAAGGTGATAACACCAAAAATAAGGGGAAAGATACTTTAGTAAGAGAGAAAAATGGGAGAAAAGAATGATGAAGAGGGCCGAAATGAAGGCAACAGTTCAAAAACCAGGTCTTGATTCCCATTTTCACGATGCACAATAGACAGATTCTGAAACAACACATATAAAAACACCTGCGAGTCAATGAGAGGTAGGGGAAACACAATAAAACCACAACTAAGATAGAAACAAGCCACAAAACCAGATATTTTATTGCCAAAATATCATGCACAGATCATTACAATAAAGGAGGTAGATTTAAAACATTTACAAAATTGAATTCCAAGGCATGTGACCCTTAGAACACTTGTGCAACACAAAATGATGCCCTCACATTCCCAAATTATCCAACATTAAAACTGGGCATCACTTTACAATATATAGAAGAATAGAGGAAGAAACAAGAAGAAGAAAAGAGAGGGAAATTCGAATTCCTCCTTCCACTAACCAACCATCTTCATTTAATTCTGTAGAAAGATCTACACAACTCAGAAAAATCACTTCCCGACACCATTTTCCTTGTTGAAGAAGGAACAATGCCCATATTGCATTAAATTCTGGTGGTTGTGTTGTTTGGAATAATACTCTTGCGTGATGGAGGCGCCTTCCTTTACTTTGCCCACCTACCACCATTTGATTAAGGAAATATAATTTTATTGTGTAGAGAAGGCTAAGATTTACCCAATGATGCAAGATCTATAGAGATTAGATCATCAGATTCAAAATTATATCCATTTTTTAGCTTCCCACAGAAAATTGTTGTTTCCCCTTGATACGTGAATTTTTGTTTTAGTTTCATGCGGCTTTTAACCTCCGTGGCTTTGTCTTCTTTATTCTGTGGCTATACTATCTTCACTACTTGATCCACAGTTTAATCAATGTGGTGCGGCTTGCTAAAAATATCCGCGACAATATTCTTTATCCCATGGCTTCATCCACACTTCGACAACTTCCACCTTTGGCCGCGGATTTTCACTTTCACCCGTGACATACTTAAACTCTCCCGCGACTCTCGTTCATGACCCGTGGAAATCCTAGATGTTCAATTTTTGCAAGGGTGCAAAAATGGACAACATTTTTGGTGACTCATAGGGGACATTTTCCTGGTAGATGAACTGATCTCTAGCCTGCTACATCCATTGTGCATGGAGTCAACTTGATAATTTAAAATATGAACTTATTTTGAACTTGAATTTCCAAATGTGATTTAGTTTCTCTGTATTTTTTTTTCTGAGATGAATGCAACTAATCCTTGATACCTTGAACTTCTTGCTCCAGTAACCTTGGAACTAGGATGAAAACTATGCACAAGAACATCTTCAAGAAACAAGACTGTGCAAAGCACTTAGGGAAAGAAACCTAAACTACTAACAAAGTAATGTGCTAAAAACACTTAGAGGAATTGAAATCCTAAACTACTATGTACAAGATGCATGAAATATCTTAATGAGAAGGTTTGAGGTAGATCCCATTAATTGGGATTTTAAATACGTTCCTATCAAGATCAGATAACTCAAATGAGTTAGCCACCTTACAAGTAGTGATGATGTATGGTCCACTCCAAATAACATCAAATTTGGAGTGTCTCCCTGGTTTAGCTTGATCCATGCCACATTTCAAAACTAGATCTCCAATCTTGAAGGTCTGATCTCTAGCTTTCCTATCGAACCATTTTTTGGTTGATTCCTGATGTAGTTATAATCTGATCATGGTGGCATTTCTCATCTCCTCAAGTTCCACTAATTCTACCATTCAGACCTCCCTTTGATCCACGCCTTCAAATTCAAGTTGTTGATCTAATTCAAGTAAAGACAACTCTAGTGACAATGGCGATCTTGCTTCTTTTACATATACCAATTTGTAAGGGGAAGTGCCAATAGCTTTCTTCACTGTAATCTTGTCTTCCCATAGAGCATTTCTCACCTTTGTGTGCCACTAGCCTCAGATTGATTTCCACTGTCCTCTTCATGATCCTAATTAGATTCTTGTTAGTAGATTCCGCCAATCCATTACCTTGGGATAATAATTGGAATAAGTTTTAAAATAAATCCTGAGACTAAGAGCCCAATTAGAAATTTTTGAACCCAAGATTTTTTTTTGCATTATCAGAAATAATAGTCTGCAGGATGCCAAACCTTGTAAAAATTTCTTCAAGAAATTTCAGGATGGTTTATATTCAGTAGCTTCCTTCAATGGTGTGGCTTTCGTCCACCTGGTGAAATAGTTTGTTGCTATGAGAAACCCATTTATGACCAGCACTAGATGGTGGATTGATCATACCATTGAATTCAAGACCTCATTGTGCAAATGGATGATCCACCTGAATTGGGTGAAGTGGCAGGACTGCCAATCTCTTTTTACCAGTGAAGAGAGAACATTCCTTCCACTTTCTCACCCATCGCTGAGCATCCACGAACAACCTAGGCCAAAAGTATCATGATTTTATAATCTTTCATGGCTATGGCTCTAGCAGAGAAATGTCTACTCGAGAAACCATCATGAAACTCAGTTAGAATCTTGTCACATTGTTCACCTTCAATGCATCTGAGCAATACTCCATCAATATGTTTTTAAAACAAAATACCATTAATCAATGCATAGGAGATAGAATGTAACCTCAGATGTATCCTTTTTTATTTGTTAAAACTGAGAGGATATGCACTAGTAGAAAAAAACTTAGTCATATAAGAAATCCAACTATGATCATTGAATACATTTCTTTCATCTTGCTGCTAGTCAACCCTACCATATGAAGGCTCTTCATTCATGAAGAAAGTCTCCTGGGATTCCAAAAAATCTAGAGCCAAATGCTCGCACAGTGCTCTTCCTCTTACCAATTTTGTAGATTTGATAACCACATCATATTCCATAATTTTAGTTACCCATCCAACTCATTTCTTATTGATTTCTACTCCCATAATGAAGTCTCAGACGCTGGAATGTGATACCAAAACTTTGATGTGGTTAGCAAATAATCATAATTTTGAGTTTCTTCAAGGATCTCATGATGGAAAACACCTATTTTTCATTGTGGTTGTATTCAAGCTCATAATTATTTAGGTTTTGACTAAAGAATGCCACAGGCTGCTCTAGTCCCTGATTATTTTGCCGAGTCAAAACTGTGGCTATACTAGATTCGGCCCCATGAGCATATAGAATGAAATCTTTGGTATAGTCAATGTTGATTAACGTGGGAGCTCGAGCAATCTCTTGTTTGATATTCTCAAAGATGTCCTTCCCTTTTGCTGTCCATTTGAAATTTGAATCCTTCTTGAGAATGAAAGTAATAGGCCTTACCAAGCCCACAAAGTTAGGAGTGAAATGCCTATTTTTTTTAAATTTTTCCAAGGAATGACTGCAGATCCTTCTTTTGAGCTGGTAAGGAAAGAGCCCGTGATGGCTGAAATTCTTTCCAGATCAATAAAAATGCCCTCCTTTGAGACAATATGTCCTAAGAGCTTACCCCTAGGGACTACAAAATTGTACTTCTTAGGATTGAGGGACACACCAAGTTCCCTGCATCTCTCAAATACTTTCTCTAGGTGTTTCATATGATCTGTGCTTTGTTTTGAAAAGACAATAATATAATTTACGTAAACCAAGATGAAATGATTAATATATCCCTTGAAAGCAATGTCCATCACTCTTTGGAAGTTGACACCTATGTTTGATAGGCCAAAGGGCATTTTATGATATGCATACGTTCCCCATTCGGCGGTGAACATAGTTTTTATATTGATCCTCTTCCTTCACTTTGATCTGGTTGAAGCTGGAATAGCCATCAAGCATTGAAAACCTATCAGATTATTCTATCTATGAAATCTACTCCATGAAGGGTAGAGGACAGTGATTCTTGAGAGAGGCCTTGTTCAATTCCTTGAAATCCACGCAAAGCCTGATTTCTCTATTTTTCTTGCTTATTGGGACCAGATTTTCTACCCAAGTAAAGTACTTAACAGGAAAAATTATCTTAGTCTCAATGAGCTTAGAGAGTTCTTTTCTCATGAGGGGCTCAATTATGGGGTTATCTAGTCTTTTTTTTTGTCTAGTTGGCTTGACATTGGGATCCAGATTAATAGCATGCTGAACTATGTCAGGATTAAATTCTTTTAAATCTTCATAGTCCCATGAAAATATATCATTGAACTTTTGACATAAGGAAATAAAGGCTTTTTTTTTCCCACTTTCATTACATACCTTCCCGAGTAGAAGCTCTTTGTTTGGAGCAATTGAAACTGGCTGACAGTCATCTTGCTTTGCCGCCATGTTCTTCTCATCACCTCTTAATTCATCATCTAGGCTGAATGTTTTCTCCAAGGTGACCAATCCTTTTGGAAACTTGTTTGTTTTCAGCTGAATAATTTGATCACCATAGCTATCAGAAAATTTAGATTGCATCTTTGAGGAGAACTCAACTCCATTTTGGATAAACTAACACAATTTGTTGATTGCTGTAAAAAAAATTGCCAGCTAGTTTTTTTTGTTTTGGATGGAAGGCCTGACTATCATTTTCACGTGCCGCACATTTCCCTTGACCAAATCCTCAGTGGGTGAGATCTGAGAGCTGTTATCCAAAATGTTCCCCTTGCACATTTTGTGGCTAACTCCCTTCATTCTTCCCTCTCTTGTGCCTCAGTCATAAATTTTTGCTTTTCAAGCACTTAAGACCTTCTGGAAATGGAACCATTGGATAAAGATTTTTCTCAGCTTTCCAGAAAGGTAAAGTTTTCCTCCTAACTCCATGTATTTTTGAAGTTATGGCTCGACGGAGATTTTGTGGGAAATTTTCCCCTGAAAAGCCCGAGCCAATAAGATGAGGCCACGTGTCCTCGGGAGGGCGGACCGCGGAGGTAAACTTGGAATTTTTACCAAGTGTTCGAAAAGTTTTCAAAAGGAATTTTTCACCCTAAAGGCCCGCCGACGAATTGGATGCTGCCACGTGTCATGGTGGGGAGAAGTTAGAAAATTTCCTAAGTATCGGCGCCATGAAAAATCTCCAAAAGGGCTTGGGTGAATCGAATCAGGCCACGTGTCCCAGGACCAGTGGAATGCGGAGGAAGACTTAAAAATTTGGCAAAGTGTTTTGGTGAGAGTAAAAGAGAAATATTTGGCCCGCCGACCCGCCGACCAGTCAGATCAAACGATGTGTTGCTGTGGCGTCGGGGGTTGGGGGTGCGAAAGATTCTTTCCTTTTTTACCCAAGTGTAAAAAAATCAAAAGGGAAAGCCGCTCCCTAAGGCCCGCAGCCAATAGGGGCACGCCACGTGTCCTGGGGCGTCAGAGCAACAGGAATGCGGGGAAAAGGTGGGAAAATTTCCCAAAGGTTGAAGCAAAGGAATTTTTCGCCCCAAAGGCCCGCATCGAATAGGGGCGCGCCACATGTCCCAAGACCGACGGAATGTGGGGAAAAGTTGGGAATTTTTCCCAAAGCAAATTTGAAGGAAATATTGAAAGGAAAAGTCTGCCCCGTAAATGCGAGCCAATGGGATCTTGCCACGTGTCCAGTGGCGGCAAAAATGCAAGACATGCCCGTGGAAAAAAAAAAATTCAAAGGGAAAAGCCTGCATCCAATAGGGTTCTACCATGTGTCCAGCTCAAGGGAAATGGTCAACAGTGATGGAAAATTTAAGAGAAGATGGCCGCGGCGAATCATATCATGCCACGTGACCTCAGGTCATCGGCTTGGCGGAGAGTTTTGGGAAAATTTTCCAATAGCCAAAACGGTGGAAAATGAAGAGCAAAAGGCCCGCATCCAATCAGAATGTGCCATGTGGCACTGGATTAGCAGGGCACAGAGATTTTTGGGGAAATTTTCCCAAATGCAAAAAAGTGGGAAAATTTCAAATTTTTGGCCCGCCAACCCGTTTTGGCCCTGTTTTGCCCTAAATTTGCAAACGACCATAACTTTCGATTTAGAGCTTGGTTTTTCACGTTCTTTATATCAACGGAAAGCTGGTGGAATTATCTAAATGATTCCAGGCTCAATTTTGTATTTTGATGGAGTTTGGAGAAATAAAATTGAAAAAATGCCTCTAGCACGTGGTAATCAATAGAAATGACATTTCAACCACCATTTTTAATGAAGAATGGCTCGCATTCTCTCCCAGCGTGGTGAAAAATGTCACCTAATGGACCTGTAAGGATGCCCATGCTGTTTTATTACATTTTGGTCGGTGGTTGAAGCTCCTCCCATGTTTTCCCACGTTTCTCTCTCCTAGGCTCAATTTTTACATTGTAAAAGCCAGTTTTGGCTCATTTTTTGGGGGTTAGACATTTTTTTTGTTTTGGAGGCTCCCTTTTTTCACCCTAGAAAGTGATTTTGTGGAATACCAGACCTTTTTTCAAGGTGGCAACACATTTTCTGCCTTTTTGTTGATGTAATGCATGTATTTTGATATAAAAAAATGACAATGCAAGCTTTATGAATGGGTTTCAGTCCTCTCTTGTGTTGTTTGATTTACCCATGATCTTTCATTACATTTTATCAGTTTGTGTATGATGTTTTGTTGCATTTCTATAATCTGTGTCAATCTATAGAAGTAAAAAATTCTCACCACTCCCTTGGTGCATCACCTTATCAGTATTAGTCTCATTTTCTTGCATTTTCTATCTCTGTCCCCTTGGAATTTAGAGTAGGAATTAGGAATTTAACCCTTTGCAAATTTCATGCATATACCTGATAAGAGGAGTTGAGGAACCAACCTCTAACTTGGAGATTATTTTCCCATTTTTACAAGTCCCACACTTGGGGAAAAGATTCAATGTTGTGCAATCACATTGGATGTCCAAATGTCAAACTAGAAATCTGATCAACATCTAGGGTGCTGCTGATTTACACCAACATTTTTTAAAATTGTTATCCAAAATGTTCCCCTTGCACATTTTGTGGCTAACTCCCTTCATTCTTCCCTCTCTTGTGCCTCAGTCATAATTTTTTTCTTTTCAGACACTCAAGACCTTCTGGAAATGGCACCATTGGATAGATATTTTTCTCAGCTTTCCAGAAAGGTAAATTTTTCCTCCTAACTCCATGTATTTTTGAAGTTATGGCTCGGCGGAGATTTTGTGGGAAATTTTCCCTTGAAAAGCCCGAGCAATAAGATGAGGCCACGTGTCCTCGGGAGGGCAGACCGCAGAGGTAAACTTGGAATTTTTACCAAGTGTTCGGCAAGTTTTCAAAAGTAATTTTTTGCCCCGAAGGCCCGCCGATGAATTGGATGCTGTCACGTGTCCTGACGGGTAGAAATTAGAAAATTTCCTAAGTATCGGTGCCATGAAAAATCTCTAAAAGGGGCCGAGCGAATCAAATCAGGCCACATGTCCTAGGACCAGTGGACCGCAGAGGAAGACTTAAAAATTTGGTGAAGTGTTTTGGTGAGAGGAAAAGAGAAATATTTGGCCCGCTGGCCCGCCGACTAGTCATATCAAACCACGTGTCGCTGTGGCGTCGAGGGTCAGGGGCGCAGAAGATTCTTTCCTTTTTTGCCCAAGTGTAAAAAAATCAAAAGGGAAAGCTGCTCCCTAAGGCACGCAGCCAATAGGGGCATGCCACGTGTCCCAGGGGCGTCAGAGCAACAGGAACGCGGGGAAAAGGTGGGAAAATTTCCCAAAGGTTAAAGCAAAGGAATTTTTCGCCCCAAAGGCCCGCATCGAATAGGGGTGCGCCACATGTCCCAAGATCGGCGGAACGCGGGGAAAAGTTGGGAATTTTTCCCAAAGAAAAGTTGAAGGAAATATTGAAAGGAAAATTCTACCCCGTAAACGTGAGCCAATGGGATCTTGCCACGTGTCTAGTGGCGGCAAAAATGCAAGACAAACCCGCGGAAAAAAAAAAATTCAAAGGGAAAATCCTGTGTCCAATAGGGTTCTACCATGTGTCCAGCTCAAGGGAAATGGTCAACAGTGATGGAAAATTTAAGAGAAGATGCCCACAGCGAATCATATCATGCCACGTGTCCTCAGGTCATCGGCCCAGTGGAGAGTTTTGGGAAATTTTTCCAATAGCCAAAACGGAGGAAAATGAAGCTCAAAAGGCCCACATCCAATCAGGATGTGCCACGTGGCACTAGATTGGCGGGGCGCAGAGATTTTTGGGGAAATTTTCCCAAATGCAAAAAAGTGGGAAAATTTCAAATTTTTGGCCCGCCAACCCGTTTTGGCCCTGTTTTGCCCTAAATTTGCAAACGGCCATAACTTTCGATCTAGAGCTCAGTTTTTCGCGTTCTTTTTATCAACGGAAAGCTGGTGAAATTATCTACATGAGTCTAGGCTCAAATTTGTATTTTGATGGATTTTAGAGAGATAAAATTGAAAAAACACCTCTGGCACGTGGTAATCAATAGAAATGACATTTTAACCACCATTTTTAATGAAGAATGGCTCGCATTCTCTCTCAGCATGGTGAAAAATGTCAGGGAATGGACGTGTAAGGATGCCCATGGTGTTTTATTACATTTTGGTTGGTGGTTGAAGCTCCTCCCATGTTTTCTCGTGTTTCTCTCTCCTGGGCTCAATTTTTGCATTGTAAAAGCCAGTGTTGGCTCATTTTTTAGGGGTTGGACATTTTTTATGTTTTGAAGGCTCCCTTTTTTCACCCTAGAAAGTGATTCTGTGGAATACCAGACCTTTTTTCAAGGCTGCAACACATTTTCTACCTTTTTGTTGATGTAATGCATGTATTTTGATATTAAAAAATGACAATGCAAGCTCTGTGAATGAGTTTCAGTCCTCTTTTGTGTTGTTTGATTTACCCATGATCTTTCATTACATTTTATCAGTTTGTGTATGATGTTTTGTTGCATTTCTATAATATGTGTCAATCTACAGAAGTAAAAAATGCTCACCACTCCCTTGGTGCATCACCTTATCAGTATTAGTCTCATTTTCTTGCATTCTCTATCTCTGTCCCCTTGGAATTTAGAGTAGGAATTAGGAATTTAACCCTTTGCAAATTTCATGCATATACTTGATAAGAGGAGTTGAGGAACCAGCCTCTAACCTGGAGATTCTTTTCCCATTTTTACAAGTTCCACACTTGGGGAAAATATTTAATGTTGTGCAATCACACTGGATGTCCAAATGTCAAACTAGAAATCTGATCAATATCCAGGGGTGCTGCTGATTTGCACCAACAGTTTTTAAAATTGTTAACCAAAATGTTCCCCTTGCACATTTTGTGGCTAACTCCCTTCATTCTTCCCTTTCTTGTGCCTCAGTCATAATTTTTTGCTTTTCAGGCACTTAAGACCTTCTAGAAATGGCACCATTGGATAGATATTTTTCTCAGCTTTCCAGAAAGGTAAAGTTTTCCTCCTAACTCCATGTATTTTTGAAGTTATGGCTTGGCAGAGATTTTGTGGGAAATTTTCCCCTGAAAAGCCCGAGCCAATAAGATGAGGTCACATGTCCTCGAGAGGGCAGACTGTGGAGGTAAACTTGGAATTTTTACCAATTGTTCGGCAAGTTTTCAAAAGGAATTTTTTGCCCCAAAGTCCCGCCGATGAATTGGATGCTGCCATGTGTCATGGCAGGTAGAAATTAGAAAATTTCCTAAGTATTGGCACCGTGAAAAATATCCAAAAGGGCCCAGGCGAGTCAAATCAGGCCATGTGTCCCAGGACCATTGGACCGCAGAGGAAGACTTAAAAATTTGGTGAAGTGTTTTGGTGAGAGGAAAAGAGAAATATTTGGCCCGCCGGCCTGCCGACCAGTCAGATTAAACCACATGTCATCGTGGCGTCGAGGGTCAGGGGGTGCGGAAGATTCTTTCCTTTTTTTTCCAAGTGTAAAAAAATCAAAAGGGAAACCCACTCCCCAAGGCCCGCAACCAATAGGGGCACACCACGTGTCCCGGGGGCGTCGGAGCAACAGGAACACGGGGAAAAGGTGGGAAAAATTCCCAAAGGTTGAAGCAAAGGAATTTTTCGCCCCAAAGGCCTGCATCGAATAGGGGCACGCCACATGTCCCAAGACCGGTGGAATGCGGGGAAAAGTTGGGAATTTTTCCCAAAGCAAAGTCAAAGGAAATATTGAAAGGAAAAGTCCATCCTGTAAACGCGAGCCAATGGAATCTTGCCACGTGTCCAGTGGCGGAAAAAATGCAAGACAGACCCGTGGAAAAAAAAAAATTTCGTAGGGAAAAGCCCACGTCCAATAAGGTTCTGCCACGTGTCCAGCTCAAGGGAAATGGTCAACAGTGATGGAAAATTTAAGAGAAGATGCCCGTGGTGAATCATATCATGCCACGTGTCCTGAGGTCATTGGCCCGACGGAGAGTTTTGGGAAAATTTTCCAATAGCCAAAATGGTGGAAAATGAAGAGCAAAAGGCCCGCATCTAATCAGAACGTGCCACGTGGCACCGGATCGGAGGGGCGCGGAGATTTTTAGGGAAATTTTCCCAAATGCAAAAAAGTGGGAAAATTTCAAATTTTTGGCCTGCCAACCCGTTTTGGCCCTGTTTTGCCCTAAATTTGCAAACGACCATAAATTTCGATCTAGAGCTCGGTTTTTCACGTTCTTTATATCAACAAAAAGCTGGTGAAATTCTCTACATGATTCCAAGATCAATTTTGTATTTTGATGGATTTTAGAGAGAGAAAATTGAAAAAATGCCTCTGGCATGTGGTAATCAATAGAAATGACGTTTCAACCACTATTTTTAATGAAGAATGGCTCACATTCTCTCCCAGCATGGTGAAAAATGTCACCTAATGGACCTATAAGGATGCCCATGCTGTTTTATTGGATTTTGGTTGGTGGTTGAAGCTCCTCCCACGTTTTCCCACGTTTCTCTCTCTTGGGCTCGGTTTTGGCATTGTAAAAGCCAGTTTTGGCTCATGTTTTGGGGGTTGGACATTTTTTATGTTTTGGAGGCTCCCTTTTTTCACCCTAGAAAATGATTTTGTGGAATACCAAACCTTTTTTCAAGGCTGCAACACATTTTCTACCTTTCTGTGTATGTAATGCATGTATTTTTATATTAAAAAATGACAATGCAAGCTCTGTGAATGAGTTTCAGTCCTCTCTTTTGTTGTTTGATTTACCCATGATATTTCATTACATTTTATCAGTTTGTGTATGATGTTTTGTTGCATTTCTGTAATCTGTGTCAATCTGCAGAAGTAAAAAATGCTCACCACTCCCTTGGTGCATCACCTTATCAGTATTAGTCTCATTTTCTTGCATTCTCTATCTCTGTCCCCTTGGAATTTAGAGTAGGAATTAGGAATTTAACCCTTTGCAAATTTCATGCATATACCTGATAAGAGGAGTTGAGGAACCGACCTCTAACTTGGAGATTCTTTTCCCATTTTTACAAGTCCCACACTCGGGGAAAAGATTCAATGTTGCGCAATCACACTGGATGTCCAAATGTCAAACTAGAGATCTGATCAACATCCAGGGGTGTTGCTGATTTACACCAACAAGAACTAAGAGCCTCCATTTGATCTGCATCCTTATTCAATTTTTTAGGCACACCCTGAAGATTGATGATGTCAAAGCTTTCTAGAAAATCCTAAACTCTATGTTTGTAAGCCTTTAACAACTTGTTCTTTGTGGTACACCTGCTGTAGAATTGGTGAATGACCAGTTCAATGTCTCCAAAGAATTGCGATTCTTTGATCCTTCTCTTCTTAGAAATCAGCAGACCATGCACTAATGCTTCGTACTTTGCCACATTATTAGAGCACGCAAACTGCAACCTATGAGCCAAGAAGAACGTCTTATTTCTTGGAGACAGACATGAGCACAACAATCACCATAGCTTCATTTTTTCTTCTAAAACCATCAAAGAACATCTGCCATAGTCCAAAAGGATTTTCTTCTTCTTTCTTCAACGATGTAGGTATGATAGATTCCTCTTGAAGAATACAATAAGTACCAAGACCAATCTCAAAGGTTTTGAGTTCTTCATCATAAGGATCAAACTTGTGGTCTCTCTCATCCCATTCATCTAGAAATAAATCATGAATTGAAGGGGAAATTGGTTGCTCATATGAAACTGAGTCTTGTTCATTTTCTTTTTGTATTAGGAAATTTGAATGGATATGAGTGGGGTCATATGACTCAATATGGTAAGAAACAATGGGCTCAGCTTGTATTGCAAATTTCATACCATATCTAGTTCTTAAAAGCATATGACTCTAGTATAAAGAAAAGTAGATGCCTACCTTCGTAGTGAAGTCCCTAGACAAGCAAATGGAAAACACGAGAGGCAAGTTAATGAATGAAATGCCATGGGTTATGCTAAGTCTTAGGTAGGCATGAAGTGTTAACTGAGGATCTTTTATTACACCCAACACACTTACAGTTGA
Source organism: Taxus chinensis (assembly GCA_019776745.2). Taxonomy (NCBI): domain Eukaryota; kingdom Viridiplantae; phylum Streptophyta; class Pinopsida; order Cupressales; family Taxaceae; genus Taxus; species Taxus chinensis. Next base: position 609,105,838 of record CM034150.1, read on the forward strand.
CCCATCAAGTTGTAAAACTCCCTTAGACACAGGACTGTACTTGAGACCTAGGATATCTATAATTTTCTTAGGCATAATAGAAGTACTAGCCCTTAAATCAATCATACAATTATGGACCATGTGTTTTCCCACAATTAATGATATGTAGAAGGGTGGGGTTTCAACAATTTTACTTACCTAATCCTCTTTTTCTTGACAGACATGAACCGCGACACGAGTTTTCTATGCCACTAAATCCATCTGAGGCAATTATTTGAGGGATTCACACAAGAGGTCGCACTATGATGGAATAGTTAGCACATCCCAAATTGTCACATTAACATTGGTATTTTTCATTTTCTCAACAATGTTAAATGGAAGACCCACATATTTGTGTATTTGTGGCATGTTACTTTCTTTTCTCAACGGTGATGACATTTAGACTGGTGGATTTGATTGATCATGAACCTCCTTATCCATGGTGGCTTTACCATGTATTTCAGGTGGCTTGTTTTTGTCCAATGTAACTTCTTTCTCCTTACCTGCGACATTGCTTTGACTTGCAGAAGATGAAGGTTGTGATTCTAGGATCCTTTTCTTGTGCCACGTATTATCAGCAATGCTAATTTAGAGCTACTCGCCACTTGATTAACCACATAGAAATCCTCAGGTCTAAAGAACATGAGGTTGGTGTCATCGTTGGTCCCTTGTACCACATCTGCATTTGGACTGGGTGCTTCCATAAGAGATTCTTGCTGATTGGAAGAACCTTGAACCATGTAAGCTTGAAGATGTATTTCCCTTTCACAATCCAATAGATTATGTGGCAGATTACATGGGAAACACCACTTTGTTTCTTAAACCATATTGTTTTTTACTAGAACCAAAGCTTGACTTGAGTTAGGGGCAGGAAGTGCTTGTGGAGGAGGAATTGTTGCAAGTGGAAGAGGAGAAATTTGACCCTGCCATCTATTATTTTGTTGGTTCTGTGCATATATTTGATTAGGTTGCTGATTTTTATATGGTTGATACCCTTGATTTGAAGATTTCCCCTAGTTTTGATGATTTCTATAAGACTGGGCTTGTTGTTTGTTGGTCGTCAAATAGGACTTTTAAGAAGAGAAACAGTCAGGGGACAAGAAGTCCCTCCTCTTTAATGGGAGAGGTTCCCTTATTCAGAAACAAACCTATTTACAAATGTACAGGACATGACTTGTATAGTTAAAATTGGATACCATGAAAGTGTTTTCTATGAAGGATCATCAATTACAAAAGGACTAAGGAAATGAGAGGATACGAGGAAGAGCAGAAAGAGCAAACATGCAGAATTATACATAGTAGAGTAATTCTTTATGTATACGAAGTTGCACCGTGAATTGAAAACAAGATCATTCGTATAGAACAAGTAAGATGGAATTTACCAGACACAAAGTTCTGTAAATAACATCTGCCAGAACGCAAAGTTTCTTAACGTAACACAAATTCGTTAATCAAGGAAACAAAGTTCCTTCTTGGTTATGACAATATCACCGTGCTTGCAAAAGTTGAAGAGTATGCAATCAATGAGACTAACGAATTTGAGATAAATAATCTTCACAAAGAAATTACAAATGAAAGCTTAGAGACAGACAGAGATTAGTTAGACAAAGAAAGGAAAGTCCTCCTGTATTGATTTCTCTCTAATCTATTTACACTTCCATAAAATATGCCAAGTTCTTCCTCCTTACCTAGAATGGCGTAGAAATGTCGTTATATAGATTACAAATCAGTTACCCTTCGTAACCGTTTCTTTAATCAAGAACCGTTAAGGACTGCCAACCGCAATACCTCAACCTATTACAAATAAAACGGAAAAGAAAGGGAAGAGGAGAAAAGAACAAGGAGAAGAAGACAGGTGGCCATTCGCTGAGAGGGACCCACTGACTTCAGAAACTGCTGTCAGAATCTCTCTAACGCCTCAGCTATGTCCCTGCCACGAGGTCTGACGTGCTGGCCGAAGGCTGTGTCCAAAATCCAAGACGTTCCTCTATCTCTTTATCAAACTCGACGTGAGTATGATAATCATTATTGGCTTCTTCAATGGCAGACTCGAGCGGCGAAATTTGTTCCTGTTCCTGAAACTTGATCTTCATACCAGTTTGAAAAAACAGCATATTCGGGTAGAGCGGGAAAAACCAAGTATGAATGGCTTTTGGTTCACTAGGGACATGTGAGACGCGAATGCGTGAAACACGCGGCTCGGCCGGTTCGGACGAAATAAGGAGAAGACGCACAAATGTATTTTGGGATGAAAAATGTGCGAAAGTACGCGGTTCGGGAGAATCAGCCGAAAATGGAACAACTCGCACCGATTTGGCTTCGGGACACTTCGGAACGAAAATATGCGAAGTGACGCGATTCGGGCGTTTCGGGCCGATAATTGGAACAACTTGCACTTTTGGCTTCGGGACAGATGGGACAGGAAAGTGCGAAGTACGCGGTTCGGGCGGATCGGCCGAAAGTGGAACAAAAGGCCCGTTTGAACTTGGGACATTTGGGACAAAAAGTTCCGGAGTACGCGGTTCGGGCCGGTTCGGGTGAAAATGGAACGACTCGCACTTTTTTGACTTGGGCTATTTGGGACATGCAAGAGCAAAGTACGCGGGTTCGGGTGTTTCGGCCGAAAATGGAACAACTCGCACAATTGACTCTGGGACAGTTGGGACTAAAACTTCCGAAGGTACGCGGTTCGGGTGATTCGGACCGATCGGGGAACAGAGTGCACTTTGAGTTTTGGGACACTTGGGACAAAAACTTCCGACGGGCCCGAAAATGGGACAACTTCGGGGATTTCGGCCGGTCGGGAGAACAGAAGACCCGTTTGGACTTGGGACAGTTGGGACAAAAAGTTCCGACAGGCCCGAAATACTTACAAAATGACCCAAAACACAGATTTTCTCAATTTCACGGCCTTTTCACACCACCAGCTCGACAGAAAAGACACTTAAACTCAAAATTTTGAAATTTTTACTATTATCAGGCTGGGGAATTTTGAGTGGACAACAGCTGGCTCCTTCTGGGGATGACTTGGTATAAATTCAAGGAATGAGGACAAGGCAAGAACTTAGACAAACTCGGTGGAAGTAGACCAGTGCCTTATCCATTGGGCAACGGAGTCAAGAACAGACCAATACAGAGGGCAACACACCAAAACAAAAGGAGGAAGGGAAACACGCCAAAACGCAGAAGCAAAAGCACTGTACAGAATATACAAGGGGCTCCCTAATCACCTAGGACTTGAACAACTTGAGATACTGCCCACTATAAGGAAGTGGGAGAGAAGAACCATCCATGTAATCAAGATAAAAGGAGTTCTCACCAGCAAAGTGCCTGATCTTGAAAGGTCCGAGCCACAGGGAATCAAACTTTCCATGGCTGCCACGAGGTTCATGCCTTTTATCCCATAGCAATACAGTGTCTCCAACTTGGAAATCTCTGAACCTAGCTTTCTTGTCAAACAGGACCTTTACCTTCTTGCTGGTGAACAGATATCCTATCGGCAACCACCAATCTGTCTTCATTCAGCTTGTGCAGGTACATAATTCTCTTGTCCAGAGGCATCTCTGAAACTAGTATCTTCAATGGCCTTCATTAGGTGCAAGGCTGGTAGTTCCACTGTCACTGGCAATTGAGCCTCAACTCCATACACCACTTGAAAAGGAGGACATTCCAATACGCTCTCTTTGGTGTAATCCTGTCTGCCCAAAGAGCATCATAGAGCTTCTTGTGCCAGTTTCGTTGAGACTCATTGACCAACTTCCTTATGATAGTCACCAGATTTTTGTTAGTGGATTCTGCCTGCCCATTTCCCTGAGGGTAGTAATCTGAAGAGTGAGCCAAAGAAATACCATACCCATAGCAGAAGTCCATTATCTCAGCTGAAGAGAAATTCGAGGCATTATCTGTTACAATCTTGTTAGGTACACCATACCTTACCAAGATGTTCTCTTTGATGAAGCTGCATACCACTTCAGAAGTAGTGCTCTTGACTGGAATAGCTTCCACCCATTTGGTGAAGTAGTCAGTGGCAGTTAGCACATGAGTGTGACCAGCACTAGAAGCAGGATTGAGTGCACCAATGAAGTCCAAACCCCACTGTTGAAATGGTTCCTCAATCACAACTGGCTTGAGAGGCAAAGAAGCCAATTTAGGTCTTCCCACAAAGGTCTGACAAGCCTCACATTTTTCCACCCACTTGGATGCATCTCTGAACAAAGAAGGCCAGTAGTATCCTCCACGGAGTATCTTATGAGCTGTAACCGTTGATGAATAGTGCCCTCCACATGCATGATCATGAAAAGCTGAGAGCAACTTTCTCTGTTGTTCCTTGTCAACACACTTCAAAAATCTCCCATCTAAGCCACGCTTGAACAAAGCATTTTCCCATAATACATATTGCGCTGACCTCAATTTAACAGTCCTCTTTTCTTTGGCAGTTAAATGAGAGGGGCATTCCCCATAGGTGAGAAAATGGGCGATGTCAGCATACCATTCATCGACTGAGCTAAGGAACAGAACAGTAGGAATGTCAACTTTCTTTCTCCAGCAACTCATGTTTAGCTCCTTCAGCAATGAGCTCACAAAGACCTTTTCCACGAACCAGCTTGGTCGGCTTAATGTCAATGTCGTACTCTTGGACCTTAGCAACCCAGTTCCCTCTCTTGGATCCAAATTCTTGCTGTGTGAGGATTGACTTAACAGTGGTATCTGGAACCAGCACCATGGAGTGAGAGTTGAGGATGTAAAAGCGAAACTGCTTCACAGCTTTGACCACTGCAAAAGCATGCTTCTCCATCATGGTGTATTTCAACTCATGATCCTTTAGAATATAGCTCATGAATGCGATTGGTAGCTCATGCTCATTAGAGTCTTCTTGAGTTAAGACAGCAGCCAGGGTATTATCTGTAGCATAGCAATAGATGATGAAATCTTTGCTGAAATCAGGACAGGCTAAAACAGGAGTTTTAGCGATAGCTCTCTTGATACCTTCGAAGGATTCCTTTCCTTCAGAAGACCAACCAAATGTTTGTATTTCCCTTTCATCATCTGAGAAATATTCAAAGTTAATTCTGCAAAATCAGGGATGAATCTTCTCAAGAAATTGATCTTACCAAAGAAGGAGTGCACGCCCTTTTTACTGGTTGGGAGAGGAATTTGCTGGATAGCTTGAACTCGTTCAGGATCAATCTTAATACCATCCTTGGAAACGATGTGCCCTAATAACTTTCCCTCAGTGACACAAAAGACAGATTTTTTAGGGTTCAGAGAGATCCCATGCTCTCTGCATCTCAACAGAACTGTCTCTAGGTGTTCAAAATGATCCGCTCTTGTCTTGGAAAACACTGTCAGGTCATCAAGGTAGATGACAATACACTTCCCTTTTAAGCTTCCAAAAGCCAGATCCATAGCTCTCTGGAAAGTGGCACCAGCATTAATAAGCCCAAAAGGCATTCTCTTGTAAGCAAAGGTGCCCCAAGGAGTAGTGAAAGTTGTTTTATGTTGATCTACAGTATCAACCTCTACCTGATTGTATCCAGAAAATCCATGAAGCATAGATAACATTTCAGAGCCTGTTACTGCTTGCAATATTTGATCCATCATGGGCAAAGGATAATTATCTTTCAGAGAAGCCTGATTCAGGTTCCTGAAATCAACACAGATGTGGATCTCACCATTCTTTTTTCTGACAGGCACGATATTTGCAATCCATGTTGAATGGTGAATAGGAAAGATAATTTTAGCTTTTAACAACTTCTGTATCTCCTGAAAGATGGTGTCAGCTACTTTGGGGTTGTATTGTCTCTGTTTCTGCTTGAAAGACTTGATTCCAGGGCTTCAGAGGAATAGAGTGCTGCATATCTTTTGGTTTGAAAGCTTTCAAATCTTCATAAGAGTAAGCGAGAACATCCTTATACCTCTTCAAAAGATCAATTTCTTTTCTCCTCTCATCTGTTGAGCAACATTTTCCAATGTTCACGAACTTGGGGTCAGTAGAACTTCCCAATATCAATCTTATCATACTCAGCTGATTGCTGAGGCCCAGAAGAAGCTCTAGATTTCACATACCTGTCATGCTTATCAAATAGTTCCTCCAAACTCACCAGCACTTTAGGAATCTTGTTTCCTTTGAGATTGATGCATCCATCTTGATCTGTTTCTTCTGCATGGGCGGCTGTTTGGTCAAAGGGCACACTCTCGCGAGGCAGGTTGTCACTTCCCTCAAAATACAGTTGTTCGAAATTACCCTTGAGTTCCAGGAAGGAAAGCAAATGTTGATCATCATTGAAAACTTGCCAGTTATTGGCATTATTAGGTACACTAGGCCGATGGACCATCTCAATAGTGAACTTATCCTGAGAGAAAGTCAGGGATGGGGAATCAGTAGTGACCCTGAGATAACCAGTGAATCAGCCCTGCTGTTCTTTTCCCTAGGTATTGCCTCAACGGAGAAAGCATCAAGGAACTCAATAGAATCCCAACCCTGATTCTGGTAATGCCTTAACCTACCATTTTTTACTTGAAAAAGGTTTCTGACTTGCTTTACAATCAACTCTGCGTCACCACGAGCCAGAAGATTCTTTATACCTTGTTCTTTGGCCACCTGCAATCCGAGAATGAAAGCCTCGTACTCTGCTGTATTATTAGTATTCTCGAATTGCAACTTGAATGAAAAGGGGTGTAGGCTTCCTTCAGGTGACACTAGCAAGACGCCAGCTCTAAAACCAGCTGAGGAACAACTTCCATCAAATTCTAAAATCCAAACCCCGTTGGGATCTCTAGGAGACACTTTGGGGGGTGGGATTTCGTCAGGGGACATAATCATGTAGTTGCCATGACCCATATCTTCATAGAGTATTTGTGCCTCTAGGATCATTCGTTTTCTGCACAATATACTCGGATTGTTTTTCAGGCAGTAGTTTCTTCATTTTTCCATTGACAGGTATGAGTGCGTGTGACCAGTCCATCTGGATTTCCCCACCCACATCTTTGTAGAAGTTTCTACTTAGCAACATCTCGTATGAAGGAGGGATATCTGCTACTAGGATAGTAGCCAACACTTTCTTTTCAGGTAAGGCAGCAAAAGCCACTTGTGCATCTTTAATCCTCCTGACCAAGGGCACTTCTTTGCTTTCCATGGAGTAACAGGATCCATAAGTACGAGTGAGGGTTAAGCCAAAAGCATGAGCTACTTTAGCTGGCATGACATTGTCCGAGGCTCCTAAATCTATGACACAATTACTGAGTCTATGGCCAGCTATGAGAAGTGTTACATAAAATGGTTTAATTTTGTCACCAGGCGATGGTGACAGCAGCTACCAGACTGGGCTGTGGCACCGAGGGGAGGAGTAGGTAGAAGGCCTTTAGAAGTGGTCTTAGAGTTGGAATTAACAAAGTGGATCATTTTGGCAAAGGCTTTGGGATGGGTTTGATAGTACTCAGCTTCTGAGATTTGTACCTTGGTCTTTTTCAGGTGATCAACAATATCAAAGGATCCAGAAGTGGACGGGCCATCATCATTTGGAATTCTAGGCTTATCAACTTTAGGAGAAAAAGAAGAAGCAACTTTGGTAACCTGGATTGATAGGACTCACCTTTGGTGTAGACGAAGTAGGGATAGGAGATCCTCTTCTTGCAATTACAGGGATAGTTGCCGACTGCTCCTTGAATTTCTTAGGTGGCTGGGTCACCTTCTCCCTCTGCTTTGTCTGTTCTTGAGTCATGACAACAAAAGATTCGCTGTTCATGTCTGCTACCACTTCATCATAATCATCAATGCCCTCAGTGGTAAAGAAATTCACTCGAGATCCCTCAAGTTCCTCTGCCTCATCATCAAATTCTCTCGCAAACTCTTCGCAAGCTTCGTTATCTTCATCATCATCTGGTTCTTCCACCTCGCAGGTCGCATTGACAAGGACTCTAACAGGAGGTCCTTCAAGTGCTAATCTTGTTTGAGAAGCAGGAAAATGATTCCTGGGCTGGAAATTTCTCCTCGGAACGTTTGTATAAGGAGCGTGCTGAGCCAGTTGTTTCTTTATAGCAATAAGATCATTTGCAAGTTTCTGAACTAATGGATCAGTGTTAGGTCCAGGAGTGGAGGAGGAAGAAGCAGCAGACTTGGATTTGGGAGGGTCTCTTCTCAACTTCCCTGACATGATTAAGTCATCCTCGATACTAACAGAAAGAGTTTGATCCTCGACTAATGTTGCGAGATTAACCCTTCTTAGTGCATAACTAACTTTGGGCGATTGAGCATTCAGGAAGAAACACTTTTGAATTTGATCAACAGGCCGAGTATTTGCAGGAATTTTATTGATCAGTCTATTGAATCGGGCCACAAACTCTCTCATAGGTTCTTGTGAATCTTTCTTTATCTGAGAAATTTGTGCAAGCAAAGTATGCACATCTTCTGCCGGCTTGAAACGGTTTTCGAACTGAGTTCTCATTGTGGTCTAGTCGGTGATAGCGTTAGCCGGAAGGTGGTAGAACCAATCAGCAGCATTGTCTTGTAACGTCTCAACGAACAGCCTTATGGAGACGTCTTCGTGTTCGACTCCCAGAACTCCACATGCAACAATGAAGGCTGCGATGTGTTCGTCAGGATGCACTTTGCCATCGCCTTTGAATTTGGGGAAGTTCTTCCGGTTACCTCTGGGTAACTCATGCAGCGGCTGAGCAAGGGCCAGGGGCCCGACACGATGACCCCATGGTAATGGTGCCGCCATTCTTTGAAAAACGGCTTGGAAAGGAACTGTAACATCAGCAAGAATCAAAGCTTGAAGATTAGGGCTAGCTGGCTCTGAAGGAATACCACCCGCAGGACTTCTTTCTTGAACAGGTGGTGTGCTTGTCGAACGAGTCCTTCTATTTCTTGTGGAAGGAAGAGGAAAACCCTGCTGCTCCAAAAGCTGAAACTGAGAGTCTTCAATACCAAGGGTCCTTCTCCCTCGAGTAAAACGTGGAGTCGCCAGATCAAAAGAGGATCGAAAATTACAGAGCTAGAATGTGATTTTCCCCAGCAGAGTCGCCAAAAACTGTTGGTCATCAAATAGGAATTTTAAGAAGAGCAACAGTCAGGGGACAAGAAGTCCCTCCTCTTTAATGGGAGAGGTTCCCTTATTCAGAAACGAACTTATTTACAAATATACAAAATATGATTTTATAGTTGAACTTGGATATTACGAAAGTGTTTTCCACAAGGATCATCAGTTACAAAAGGACTGAGGAAAGGGAATACGAGGGTGAGCAGAAGAGCAACATGCAGGATTATAGATAGCAGAATAATCCTTTATGTATACGAAGTTGTAGTGAATTTAAAACAAGATCGTTTGTATAAGATGAGATTACCAGACACAAAGTTCTGTAAATAACCTTCTTCAGATTCATTAATCAAGGACACAAAGTTCCTTCTTGGTTATACAAGATCACTATACTCGCAATATTTGAAAATATGCAATCAGTGAGACTAACAAACTAGAAACAAATGATCTTCACGAAATTAAAAGAAAACACAGAGATAACAGAGATTGGATAGACAATGAATGGAAAGCCCTTTTGTATTGATTTCTCTCTGATCTATTTACACTTCCAGAAAATATGCCAAGTTCTTCCTCCTACCTGTGGTGTAGAAATGCCGTTATATAGATTACAAATCAGTTACCCTTCGTAACCATTTCTTTAATCAAGAACCGTTAAGGACTGCCAAACGCAATACCTCAACCTATTACAAAGAAAACGGAAAAGAAAGGGAAGAGGAGAAAAGAAAAAGGAGAAGAAGACAGGTGGCCAGTCGCTGAGAGGGACCCACTGACTTCAGAAACCGCTGTCAGAATCTCTCTAACGCCTCAGCTATGTCCCTGCCACGAGGTCTGACGTGCTGGCCGAAGGCTGCGTCCAAAATCCAAGATGTTCCTCTATCTCTTTATCAAACTCGATGTGAGTATGATAATCATTATTGGCTTCTTCAATGGCAGAATCGAGCGGTGAAATTTGTTCCTGTTCCTGAAACTTGATCTTCATACCAGTTTGAAAAAACAGCATATTCGGGTAGAGTGGGAAAAACCAAGTATGAATGGCTTTTGGTTCACTAGGGACATGTGAGACGCGAATGCGCGAAACACGCGGCTCGGCCGGTTTGGACGAAATAAAGAGAAGACGCACAAATGTATTTTGGGACATTTGGGACAGAAATGTGTGAAGTACGCGGTTCGGGAGTTTCGGCCGAAAATGGGACAGCTTGCCTGATTTGACTTTGGGACATTCGGGACGAAAATATGTGAAGGACGCGATTCGGGTGCTTCGGCCGATAATTGGAGCAACTTGCACTTTTGGCTTCAGGACAGATGGGACAGGAAAGTGTGAAGTACGCGGTTCGGGCGAAAATGGAACAACTCACACTTTTTTGACTTGGGCTATTTGGGACATGTAAGAGCGAAGTACGCGGTTCGGGTGATTCGGCCGAAATTGAAACAACTCGCACAATTGACTCTGGGACAGTTGGGACGAAAACTTCCGAAGTACGCGGTTCGGGTGGTTCGGCCGATCGGGGAACAGAGTGCACTTTGAGTTTTGGGACACTTGGGACAAAAACTTTCGACGGGCCCAAAAATGGGACAACTTCGGGGATTTCGGCCGGTCGGAGAACAGAAGACCCATTTGGACTTGGGACAGTTGGGATAAAAAGTTCCGACAGGCCCGAAATACTTACAAAATGACCCAAAACATAGATTTTTCTCAATTTCACGGCCTTTTCACCCCACCAGCTCGACAGAAAAGACACTTAAACTCAAAATTTTGAAATTTTGCTATTATCAGGGCGGGGAATTTTGAGTGGACAACACTGTTTCTCTAGGGATATAAGTTTGTTTGTCAAATTTTTGATCAAAGATTTCATTTCTTCATCTTAATTTTGCTATACATGGGGTTGAGATGTGGAAGAAACATGTTATGGTCTTGGCTTAGGGATAGGAGCAATAAAAGGTTGAGCAACTTGAGGTAAATCAAGATACAAGGACGTGGGTGGTCTAGGGGCTAATTTCCTAGCTTGTATCAAACTATTTTCAGCTCTAATTGCAATTTCATAGGCTGTTGGTAGAGTTATTCCTCCCATACATTGTATCATAACAAATATATTAAAATTAAGAGCTTTCAAGAATTAAAGAAATGCACCTTCTGCTGTAGGTCTCATGAGAACTGGAATTTTGTCCCAGGTTCTCTGGAATTTGAAGTTGAAATCTGCCATTTGTTCATTCGGTGCTCTCTTGATTGTAGTTAGTTTTTCTAACAGAGATAAGTTATTTGCTCTTTCTCCAAAATTATTACACAAATCTGTACACAACTCATTCCAATTCTGAATTGAGCCTGCTCTTAAGCTTCTAAACCATTGTAAAAAATTTCCTTTGAATGAAGAAGCTTATAATTTAACTACCACGTCCATCTCATCAATTTCATGAATTGCACATACATTTGCAATATCTTGGATATGATCACTTGGGATAGTATAATTTTCTCCCATGAAGAACGGAGATATTCTTCAAAGCTACTACTGGGATAGGATTATGAGTATTCAAGGCAAGTGGACAACTGCCTGTGAAGTTTACAAATGGGTTTGGGGGTTATTGTGCAACTATTTTGATGGGTATAAGAACTCTTGTTGATTGTAAGAAGGGCCTATCAAGTGGAGGTGTTGAAAGGGTTATGTTTGGTGGAGATGGAGATCTTTGAATCTGTCTTCATCTTCTTTCTCTTCCTGAAGATAGTTACAAATAGTCAAATATCCCTTCTTCCCTTTTTCTAGGATGTGTTTGGATCCTTCTCATGAACTTGAACCACCAGTACTGTTGGAACCATTTGATTTTCTGAATGGAGTCACTAGATGTGTTACTACAAATCCTTGAAAGGATAGAGTTTCATCAAGATACACACCCAAACTTGATAAAAATGGAAATATTAATTTCAAATAGTCCCACTGGTGTGCGTCAAAAATATATGGATATCAAATTTACATCCATATTAAATCACAAGGATCTAGGGATTTGAGGCAACATGGGACTATCTCCAAGTTGTGGGAATCAAACTGAGACAGACTTTTGGAGAAGGCCGACTTTCTCTACTTACTTCTAATGCTAAACTACTCCTAGGAATTGAAATGCAACTATCTAACTCTATTATAACTTTCTAAGGGGTCAGGGTGAGAAGGAGATGCATAAAATAGAAACCTAAACTAGAGAAGGTGATAATACCAAAAATAAGGGGAAAGATACTTCAGTAAGAGAGAAAATGGGAGAAAATAATGATGAAGAGGGAAAAAATGAAGGTCAATGTTCAAAACCAGATCTTGATTCTCATTTTCACGATGCACAATAGACATAGATTCTGAAACAACACATAATACACACTTACGAGTGAATGAGAGGCAGGTAAACATAATGATACCACAAATAAGACAGAAACAAGCCACAAAACTAGAGATTTCATTGCTAAAAGATCATGCACATATCATTAGAATATAGGGGGAAGATGCAAAACATTTACAGAATTGAAGTCCAAGGAATACGACCCTTAGAACACTTTTGCAACACAAAATAATGCGCTCGCATTCCCAAAGTATCTAACATTACAATTGGGCATCACTTTACAATATATAGAAGTATGTAGGAAGAAGAAAGAAGAAGAAAAGAGAGGGAAATTGAAATTCCTCCTTCTAGCAACCAACCATCTTCATTTAATTCTCTAAAAAGATCTACATGCCTCAGAAAAACCATGTCCCCATGCCATTTTCCTTGTTAAAGAGGGAACGACACCCATACTGCATTAAATTTTGGTGGTTACACCACTAGGAACAATACTCTTGTGTGTTGGAGGCGCCTTCCTTTACTTCACCCACCTACCACCATTTGATTCAGGAAACCTGATTTTATTGTGTAGAGGAGGCTAAGATTTACCCAATGATGTAAGATCTACAAAGATTAGATCATCATAATCAAAATTATATCCATTTTTAGCTTCCCAAGAAAAATTGTTGTTTCCCTTGATACACAACATTTTGTTTTAGTTTCATGCAGATTTTGACCTCCACAACTTTGTCTTCTTTATTTCATGGCTCTACTATCTTCACTACTTGATCCGTGGTTTATTCAATGTGGTGCAACTTCAAGTCAACATCCCCATACCATTTTCCTTCACTTCGCGACCTTTGCTTGTGTATCGCGGCTTCCTAAAAACATCCATGGCAATATTCTTTATCTCGCAGCTTCATACAGACTTTGGTGGCTTCCACCTTTGGTTGTAGATTTTTACTTTCTCCCGGGCATATTTAAACTCTCACTCGACTCTCATTCATGACCTGAAACAATCCCAATTGTTCAATTTTTACAAGGGTGTGAAAATGGACAGCAATAAAGTAAATCCATTTTTCCGCAATACTCTCTTCTTTTTCTTTCTTTGTGTGTTTTTGGAACTACTTTACTTATTACTTGTAGAAGTAAAGTAAAGTTACATTGTGTTAATGAAAAAAAGGAAATTGAAAATTTTAAGCAACATTGCTTAATTACTTTAAGAAGTAAAGCAACTATGAAAATCCACCATACATAAAGTAGTACAGATTGGGTTTTGGAGGACAAATTATTGCAAATTTGAAGTAAAGTAATTTGAGACTTACTGTAACTTTGAAGTAAAGTCATTTGAGAAATCTGATTACTTAACAAAGTAAGTACTTAGGTTTTTAGGAACTTCAGGACATTTTGGGCAAATGGGTATTCCTCCGAATTATTCCAAACAATCTTTTGCAACCTTCTCAAGAATTCTATAGCAAATATGCAAAAAATTTAAAAGGGGGATCACAAGATTTCTAAATGAAATATTTGGGGACACCAAACCCTTTGTAAGAAATGTCTAATTCCTTTTATTGGTTAAGTTTGGTTTCTATGGAACACACAAAAGGTTTCTCCCTTGTTTATGTTCCCCACTTTTCCCCATTCTCCACTTTTCCGAGCCCATGCCTTTGTCAATCAAGTCAGCCTGGAAAGGAACTTAAAGAACTGTCCTTTGTTCCCTTTGTTTTCTGCTTCCCTGCCTTTATCTATTTTCCATCCCCCCCCCAAAAAAATAATAATTCTAAGCATCATGGGAATGTGGGTCCTTAGAGCAATTTTGCACTTTTGTGAAAAAATGTGAATTGTAAATGTAAGTCTGAAACCCACAAAAGGGTATATTCTATTGCACAAAAACTTATGTTGAAAAGTCAAAGTTTCTGTAAAATTACATGTTGCAATTCACTCCCGAGGCTCGAAAGTGAATATTCTAAAAATCCTTAAGTCGTAAAGAAAATATACAACTTTTTAGTATTACAGTTAGCAATTTTGTAATTGCCGCATTTATACAAACCACATTTTTCGCCTGAAGTCTAGATGGGATGCATGGCATGCTATTAGAGCTCCAATAAAGAAAGAAAATTTTACAGTTGTGTAGTTTGCAGCTTTGTAGTTACTACAAAACTACAAACTACGATTTTATCCCCATGACGCGTAAAATGACACATGACGCAATTTGGAAGCAGATACTAAAAAAGATAGATACACAATTTTGTAGCTTATAGCATTGTAGTACCTGCAAAATTACAAACTACATTTCCACTCCTATTACTCGATGAATTGGACACATGTTAGTGTTATAGGAATCTTAAAAGAACAAATAGTTTTGCAACTAGCAATTTCACAATTTTTACAAAATTGTGAATTGTCTATGCACCACGACGCTCGAAGGAAACAACTAAGCAAAACATTTGTCCACATGTAAGGCTAAAATTCAAACTTAAAAATAGATATCAATGGATGCAGATGAAAGGAATATGAAAGTATATACTATCATTTATGGAAGCACACGAAGAGTAATATTGAGCTACAGTTTGTGAAAATTCATCACTTTTCCTTTGAATTTCAAGCTTAAAACACATTCTAAAGCCCTAGAGTTAAAAAGAGACCAAATTTGTGCATTTTTATTGCGTGGATGATAGTTCTAGAGCTTCAAGGATGATTTGGGTGTTGTGTTGTAGTGTGAACAAGATAAATGACAACATTTTCATGGGTAACAGCTGCACTTAAGTATGTAAGAAATTTATTTTCTCATGGTGCCTTAACAAACCGCATGGAAAGATTAAATTGATATAAACAATTATATGTTAGGTAAAACCTAGTTTACTATACTTAATTATGCATTGTATTACTTTAGTTACTTTTTACCATAGGTACATTAGTGTTTACTATGGTCATTAGTTATTTAATAGGGTAAATAAGTGATTTATATTTGTTATAATGTTATATGGTTTTATAACCATATTTTTTTTATATTCTTCACATAGTGTATTTGTTAATTGGTTATGCCTGTAAAACTGCATATGGTTTTGGGAACTACTGTGTAATATATATATTGTAGCTCTTCCATCTTTATGTAATCTACTTTATTTCATATCAATAAAATCTCCTGAAGTTGCCTCCATGTTTTCTCAAGTCCAAAGCATTTGGTATCAAAGCCGAGTGTTGGAGAGCTTGTGCAAGTAACAAATGTTATAGGAGGTTACAATAGTGTGAAGAGGTCTTGGAGAAGAAAACTTCCTATTAGGAGAGAATGTACTTGCTCCAACAGCTTCCCAAACCCACCCTGCATCCCTACAACCTCCAAACAATTTTCCCAGACAATATAATGAATTTTTTTTAGCACTGGGAAAGGAGGGTTCCCTAGGCACTGCCTCTTGCACTAAGCATGATTGCAATAAATATGGTTTAGAAATTAGACAAAAGAAAAAATATCCCCAATAGGGATTTTTCACTAAATTTGGTACCACAGTTAGCTATTTGGATATTCCTCTAAATTTAGTAGTGTGCACCAAATTGGGCTATTTCTCTCCAACCGAGCAATTTGGCAAGTTGTGAAAATGAGATGCTCATTGAGATATCCCCACATCAAGTTCAAAAATGAGGTGATTGGCTAAGTTGTGTTGCATTGAAGAGTTAGAGCACAAGCTCCTAATAAAGCTGATCGAGTTGGGAAATCTTTCGAGTGAGCCATATGAGATGGGTTATGCATTGAAGAGTTGGGTGAGTTGTTTTGTATTGGAATGACATGTTCAAAGTTTTATTGGGGCTTTGTAAAGACAAAGCTAGCCAAGCCTTGTTTCTCCCTACACCGAACTGCATTGCTTCTGATCCAAAATTGTGCCGTGTTATTACATAGCTCAACCAAGTCACTGAGTGTAAAAAATATTTACATTGAACATTAGTGAGTCACCATACACTACCTGAGTCATTGTATAGGTAAGCAAGTTGACACCAAAGGCTAGAGCCCTGTCTTCTCCCACCAAACCGATTCATCAAGCTCCTCATCGGACCGAGATCCTTACAAGAACACCCTTGCATCTGCTCCATATTCCCCAACTCATGTGAATCCTATCTCTGCAACATTCAAACAAATGGCGGCAATAAACAAACCAACGAAGAAAAATAATAAAACTATACAAAATGATTCAAGTGGTGGTAAAACAAGGCATATTGAGATTTGGTAGTGAAACCTAATCCAAATTTACACCCATAACACCACATGGACCCCCTATCCACTATAGATGTCACATTTTAACAAGGTTAGTCCTTTTTAATCATCTTTATATGTTAATATCTCCATTTTGTATTGTCTACGCATAGTGCACCTTGGTGGTCAGAAGCAAAGTTTTTAGAGAGGGAGGTCTGGAGGTCGAACCCCACCCCCAAGAAAAATCTTTCTTAGTCTATTAAAAATGGAGGATTTTTTAGTGGGACCTACTAAATATAGAGAAAATAACCTTCACTAAATGGAGATAGTCATAACTAAACCCACCACCAAATTTAGTGAGGAAAACCCTATTTAAGGGCAATTTTTTAATTCTCCCATATAGCTTAGATTTGATTCTAAACATATTTTGTAAAGGGAGGGGTGCCCAAAAGGGTTTTTTTTTCAACATTTTGAGTTGTTGTTTTCCACTTTTTTGCACTATGATCCATTTTTAACTCCAGAGGCCACTAAGGCCTCACATAACAATTTTTTTTGCCATTCACATTTTCCGCATAGTCGGTTGTAATTACATATTTTCAATGTATATTTGTATTGTTATTGTAGAGACAAAATCACACACTTGGGTACATTGCTAGGTCCTAAAATGATGCTAGCATTTACATGATTCCTAAGTAAGAAAACAAGTAATTGACAACTATCTTTGGCCTCTTTTCTTTATATTCTATTTTCTATTAAGTCTTACACACCCTACAACCCAACTAAAACTTTACTTGTTTATCTATTATAGCTTCAGACACTAGTGCCAAAAAATGACAACAACGCCCAGGCACTCCTATCCCCTCTGGTTTCCCTTGACCCTTTTCTACCTCACTTGGTATTTTTGGGTCTCTTTCATCTTTTGGGCATCTTTTTCACTTATGGGTTGGCCTTCTAGTTTTCAATAACAAAATTCAAACAATGGAATCATATAAATACATAGTTATGTGTCCAAAATAAGGGACCAAGCACTAAACATTACTATTACCAACTAAAATTGGATTCAAAAGGAACCTAAAGCACTCCAAGACATTCATCTAGATTCTATTCAAGAGACAAGGGACTGCATATTATGCAAACACAACATTGGAAGGGGAAGTTTATTCTATTCCATCCACACATTTGCATCTTAGAGAAAATATAGTTAGTTATCTAGTGCATATTTCACAAGGGCTTCTTAGGGCATAATTTATACACATACTCACAAGAACTACATGGAGTTTGAGATGTAGTGTAACACTCGGTTATAAGTTCACTCTCAACATGATCGCCAGGGTCAATCCAATCCCCCATTCTACATTTTCCTTTTTAGGTTTGATGCGGTTTGTGGGCTTGTGCAGTTGTAATTTTCTTTTACAGGTTACATGTATCATCGACGATCATAGTGCAAAACGTCAAGAGATCAAAAAAGGGAAACTGCAAAGACCTTGTAACATAATATAAAGTAGATTTAGAGCCTCTGCATAGTTAAAGAGCCTAGATCCAATCACTAGCTCTCAGGTACCTCTGTCTTGCCGTGGGTGCCCCTTCCTAACCTTGTTTGTGAGCTTCAAAATTTATAGAGGTCAGATACGACGCTACCTACATCCTGTTCATCACTTCTCCCTACTTAGATCACTTCTTGATTACATGCATATTAGCTAAGTCTGCTTGTCCCATCTCCTTACTTGGGTTTTAATACTTTACATCTTAGTTTGTCATTACTATACTTTATCGTTTATAAAATAAAATAATCTGTAATAATTAGATTTAATTAATTAAAATTAAATTAAATCATTTGGTCTTGTACACCCTACATCCCAATCAAAATTTTACTGATTTATCTTTCCACCAGTTACAACACCTAGGCCTCCGGGGCCTCTCAAATCTAAGGAACATTTTGCACCTAGTTATCATATCCACACATGACCTACTTCATGACCTTATTGTCCACATCGGTTCATTATCCCATCTAGTCAGCCTAAGTCCCCTGCTTAGGAAGCCCCTTCACATAGGTGTTCACCACCTCCTTCACCACATTGGTCTCCTTCACATATACCTCATTACTCTCATACTCCATTGATATTAGGGCATCGTTACATGCCTTTATCTCCTCAGATATCAAGCGGAGGGCCCTTTCACTTGACCATAATTGAATACCTTTCTATCCTCTTCACATTTGGGGGGCATCACACTTTCTTCCCCCATCCTAGCATCATTAGTTTTCTATAGTATCTACTATCATGCTCTGTGCTCCACATATCTTACACATCTTGATACACACCTTGTATCATCATTATCCTATGGAAGACTTTAATTCCATTGTTCATACTTGATTAATGAGGGTATAAATTTGAAATGAACCTCGCTGCATTCACTATTCATGTTCTATGCTTCATGATCTATCTTTCTAGCACACACTCTAAAACCATTTAACAATGACGCATTCTCGTGCTATGGTTCACACTTGATAGTCAATGGATCAATTCTTTCATGAATATCACATCATCTTCACACTTCACACTTCACACTTCACACTTCACACTCTGTGCTTCACAATATATATTTCTAGTAGCTACTCTCATGTGCTATAGTCATTACCCTATGTTGCACTCTAGTTCCATGGTTCATACTTGACTGTTGAGGGTTTAAATATGAAATTAACCTCATCTCTTTCACACTTCATGCTCTATGCTTCATGATACATATTTCTAAGTTCTATTAACCATACCATTTCTTGATGATGCACTTTTGTTCTTTGGTTCATTCATGACTGTAAAGGGGGATTTTATAAATGAACCTCATCTTAAACTCATCTGTTGGGGGGAACGCTACTCCTATCAACTTCACACTTTGCATTCCATACCATCAAACTCATACATTGCATCTATATATCTTGGTTGAAATTACTCTTGCTTGCTTATACTACTTACATGATGCACTTTGCTGACTATGCTATTCATATACTTAATATGTCATTATCTTTTTATATACACACATGCATGCTCACTTGGTCTTTTGAAGTGAATGCATATCTTTGATAAAGAAAATATTGAATAAATAGATACCTAAATATTATTGCAATGTAGCAGTAAATAAATAAGTAATGAAATACAAAATTGACCCAAGTAAGTAATTAAGATTTGAAACCCTAAGTGCAAAGAAGAGATAAAATGACTTAGCTGGTTCATAACCAAATTTGGACTGTGCCAAAGTGGTGATCTAATTAATAGAGAGGGGGAAGTGTCACACATAGCCTCCGAAAAATGTGTGGCCAAAATATATACCTAGATTGGGGTTCTTGGAAAGGGGCAGGGACACTTGCGGGTGCTCTAGACCTTCTATGGGAACCTATGACTGCTAAAACCATCAAAAAACCTCTTTTATAGGGTCATGAGATGTTCGTTTTCCTTCACTTATTGTTGCTAGTAGGTCACACAATGATCGCCGATGTCGCCGATAACTTGCAATGAAAGATTGACCTGCAAAACCCTCAAGAGTGCATAAAATCCCAAAAAGAAAAGAATGCAAATGAGGGTCAAGCTGCCCTCAAATGTCAAAAAAGTGAACTTATAGCTGAGCTCTGCACTACATTTAAGATCCAATGTATTTCTAGGTGTGTGTGTAGAATTTTTCCCTAGGTGGATCTTGTGCGTGTCACAGTTGATAACGAGAAAATAGCTAGATGTAAAATATGTAAATAGATGTGTGCATGGAATAAAATGAACTTCCCTCCTATGAAGTTTATGCAAAAGAATGTAGTCTGGATGCTTAAATTCTCTTGAAAATCCTTTGGATGCAACCATAGGTGGTGATAGCTAATACTTAGTGCTTGGTCCCTTATTATGATCACATAACTTCATATTTATATGATTCCTTTACTTGAATTTCTTAATTAACCTTGAAAAGGATGAATACCAAAAAGATAAGATGCTCAAATGGATAAAAAGCACCCAAAAGATGTTAACAAATAACAAAGAGGTCAGGGGTGCCCAGGGGGGAAGGGGCACCTGACACTAGCATCCTGGCTGGGCACTAGTGTCTAGGATGATAAATGCTGAGGTTTGAAAAGACAGACTGAACTAGAAAGAGTGTAAGACCAAAAGTGGTAACAAAAAGAAAGAAAAGATGGCTAAAGACATGGGTTAATTGGTAATTTTCTTACTTAGGAATCATATGAATAGTAGTACACAATTAGGACTAGATAATTACCCAAAGTGCGTGATTTTATGTCTACATTTCCCCCCACTTTATTTTGTTGAGAGAATTATTGATAACATAAAATAGATAAGAGGTGTATACATGATAACCATGTAGATTGATGGCAAAAGTGTTCTAAAAGACAAGGAAAAGTGTGGAGTGATAAAAATGTGAATCATGGAAAATTGAGAGTAGAAAGTGCAAAAATTGATGACGATGATGACCTTAGGGTGGGCACACATGTGTAGATGTTGCCTTTGTACTAGTTGTTGATGTCGATGTTGATGTGATTGATGTTGTTAATGTTGTTGATGCAAGATGTTGTCACTACCGTTTCCCATAAGGACGAACCTACAAAGGAGAAGAACGAACACAGTCAAATATGCGTGTATATGATCAAAATATGTAAAATGTATGTAAGTGAAAAAGGAACATGTGCACCTGATTCGTGATGAGAAAATAGTGTAGAAAGGATCCTAAAGATGATGTAGGAGAATGATTTTTTTGGGAAATCTCACACCAGTTGCGCCGAATGCAAGTTTTTTGGGAAATTTCATGCCAAGAACTAGAAGAAGTATAGGGAGAAAAGTATGGTGTAATCCTCCAACCTTTAATTACTTCCTAAAATATGGAGCACTACTGTAGATGGTGTGTAAAAATCTGATCCAGTTCAACCAATTCTGATCCAATGCGAAAGAAGAAAATACTGTATAGTGTGTATGCTGAGTGCGAAGGAATGTGTGCCCTATAAAAGCCACTATGTGAAGTGTTGTAGACTGTGCTAAAATTAAGAATGCTATGTAGCTTCCCCCTAGTCATAGGCATCTAAGAAGGGTCAAGGGCACCTAGGCGCCACTGTCTAGGTCTGGGTGATTCAGAGGATTTTTGGGTGTTGGAAGTTTCCTAAACCTCCCTAAACCATGACCACACTGTAGAGCATTCTAAGAAATTTCTGACGGTATGCAGAACTCCAGAAACAAAGTCTGGATGCAGAAGATATTGCAGGTCAAAGATTTGGTTGAAGACAGTTCAAAATGGTCAACTAGCGTTACGCGTTGACATGTCACATTTGGAAAAAGGTGAAAAAAGGTAAAGTTTGTGTTTCGAGCCTCCAGTCTTCGAAGCATGAAAATTGGTGGGCCCCGCTGTTTGCTGGCCAGGGACCCTTAGCTAGGTTCGATGCACTCTTTTATTGGAGGGGTGCCTTTTTTGTCTTTATCTCATATTGCCATTATCATAATTTTGATTATATATGCCACATATCTCTTTAACATTTCTAATGTGGGATTATATATGTTGCAGAGATTGATTTTTGCATTGAAGGTCTACTATATTGCATTATGTAGAGCTCGGGTAAGCTATTTTATTAGCTTGGTGGGGTGATCAACACCCCACCAAGTTGATCACATTTCTTACCACATTGTCTGGACTGTTTAAACTATACGGTGGAACCGATATACATATCCACAGTATAACCTACAAACTTGTCGGATCCTATTAATGAATCGACCCAATGGGTAGTCCTTATATCTTGGCGAGTACATCAGACAAATAAAAATTCAATGCACAACCCAATGAATCAGCCTTATACTTGGCATTCCAACCATTTGGGAATAACAACTCATCTTGGCGCTTATCTAATAGTGCAACGAACAACTTGCCATGATGTGACATTCACAACAGTCGACCCAACACATTGGGCAAAGCAAACAATGCACAATGAGTGAACTAAAAAAGAACAGCTCAGCCACCTATGTGGCACCAAACAAAACAACTGCCACGGTGAATACAGGTCAATTGGCCTATTTTGAACACCAAAACTGCTGTTCTCACGAGGAATGTGGGATTCAATCCCAGCTAGTGCAAAAATATTGTCGACAAAAAGGCAGGAGGGAAACTCGAACCTAGAACCTCGTCACCCTAAAACCATTCAAATCACTAGTTGGCTAACTGGGTGGTAAAGTGAGCTTGTTGGTATTTGAACAGTGGAGTTACAGGTTTGTGTATGAAGGCAACAAGGACATTTTGGAGAAAACAACAGTTTTGGAGCACTTAGGGGCCAAATTAGGCCATAGTGTAAAAATGAAAAGTGTTCAAAATTTTATGAGGATTCCAAATATGTAATTTTTTCCCCATGAAGTGCTACCAATTTTCTGGTGTAGGTAATTTTCGATCACATTTGCATGAAAAGGGTACTGGAAGAAAGCAAGTAGTTTGTAGAGATCTACATTTTTGAGGCATGTAGGGTCAAAATTAGGATTTGGTGTAAAAGTAAAAGTTGCTCAAAATTTCAATACAAAGACAATGGTGGTATTATTTTTCCATGAATTTTTATAGATTTTCTGGTGTAGGTGATTTTTGATCACATTTACACGAAAAGGGCACTTTGGAGAGCCTGTAGAGCCACATGTGAAGTTGTGGACGAAGTCTGACAGAGAATCAAAGTCTACAAATGTGTTTCAAATATCTAAATGTAGGTATAAAGGTCTATTGTCATTATTGAAGGTGATAAATTGTAATTTGGTGGACTTAATAGATAGATTCACTTTCTGTGAATCTGGAGATGTAGCCTACTGGTGAACTCCGTTATCAATTTTAGCTTTTTGGATGTTTATTTCAGTTTTGATGAAGATTTTGATCAGATAAAATCAGTTATATGGATTTTTTTATTAATTTGATTAAGAAAACATCGTAAAATGGGAAAATGGACTTAAGTAAAATTTCAATATCCATAATCCACAATGGAACAAGTGAATGCACATTTCAAATTTATGATTAAAAAATTAGTTTGAGGTGCATATTTGAAATCAAGGAAATAATCAATTTTGGAGTGTTTAAATCCATAAAATTGATTTTAAATTCCAAGATCCTTGGAAATGATTAAAAGTGAAAATTTAACTCACTCATTTTCAGATCACGTTTGGTATTAGAGCTAGTTTAGCTCAATATTTTGCTTCTAGTTGATTTTGTTTAATAATGTGATTTCTTCAGTTGGTGTAGTTAGTTCAGTATGAATAGGTACATGTGCATTATGGGTAGTTTCATATTTTGTAGATGAGCTAAAAACCACTCTCGTAGATACTTTGGCGAGAAATGGTAAATGGTATTCCTCACCTCAGAAGTAGGAGACAAAGGGGAATATTTGTACTCATGTAGGCTCATGTGAGTTGGATAGATTTGTTTTGCATGCTATTAATAATGCAAAAATTTTAGAGTAATTTGTGAATTTATGATGTATGTTAGAAGGATAAATTCACATAGTTTTAATTTCTTTGAAATTGGAAAAATGGGGTCACCTGTAAGAGGATCTGGGATACAAGTTTAAAATACTCAGATTTTTACTTCTTACATGTTAAAGGATGGAAAATACAATTTTCTTTTCTAGCAACAGTGTATGTAATTCAATGGGAATGTGGAATACTGGCTAATTTTTGAATGCATTGTTAAGTTACCATTGTTAAATGTTATTGTGCAAGTCTGTGACACCTTTTTGATTTTGTAAATAATATAAAAATTTGTTGTGTCTATACATGGTAATTACACATTCATGACGACCCTTACTTTTAGGGCATGCATTTGTAAGTACCCTATGTGGTTACAATTGACGTGTATGTTATTTACACTAACAAACAGGTGTGTAGTTATTGCATGGTGATCATTTGCAACAGGTAGCAGTTCACTGTTGTGGACCTAATCATATAGTTCAACATGTATGGATAAAATTGGAAGATTCACATGATTCAGTCTTGACTATAGATATTTTTGGTGTTGATGGTCTAAAGATTCTGGATCATGATATTTGTAGTTATAGTTTTAGATGGAAAGTGGGCACTAGCCTAATTTTGGGAAGTTTAGATGTTTGGTATAATGATATGTGTTTATGGAATTGTAATTTTTGTAATCAACCTAATCACAAAGTATCAGTTGAACACTAGCTTTATGTTGTTGAATAGGTGTTATTATTTGATTGATTGTTTGTGATGGCATTACATTGGGATTGACAGTTCACAGTTGTGTGCATAGTTGATAGGGTTGCAGAGTATCAGTTGGACACTAATTTTCTATTGCAGAACGAGTGTTATTATATGATCGATTGTTTGTGACTAGCTAATCAACTATTTGCATATAATTAAACCATAATGTTATTTCTAGTTCCTGTATGTGATTGTAAAATGTAGGATGAGTTAGCAAGTTTTCTGGGTGGACAAAAAACATTCCTAGTTGGGAAGAGTGATCTGGAGGATTTTTGGGTGTTGGAAGTTTCCTAAATGTCCCTAAACCATGACCACACTTAGAGTGTTCTGAGACCTTTCCGACAGTATGTAGAACTTCAGGAATGGAGTCCGGCTATAGGAGATATCGTAGGTCAAATATTTGGTTGAAAATGGTTGAAAATGGTCAACTACCGAGTTACACATTGACACGTGGCATTTGGAAAAAGGTGAAAAAGGGTTAAAATTTTGTGTTTTCAAGCCTCCGGTCTTCAACACACGAAAAATTGGTGGGCCCCACTATTTGCTAGCCGGGGACCCTCAGCCAGGTTTGACACACTCTTTTATAGGAGGGGTGCCTTTGCTACCTTTATTTCATATTGCCATTATCACAATTTCGATTATATATGCTACATATCTTTTTGACATTTCCAATGTGGGAGTATATATGTTGCAGAGATTGATTTTTGCATTACAGGTTTACTATCTTACATTATGCAGAGCTCAGGCGAGCTATTTTATTAGCTCGGTGGGGTGATCAAATCCACACCAAGATGATCACATTAATTACAACATTGTTAGGGTGATTTAAACTATACGATGGAACCGATATACATATCCGCAACATAACCTACAAACTCAACTGATCCTATTAATGACTTGGCCCAATGGACAGTCTTTATATCTTGGTGAGCACATCAACTGGATAACAATTCAATGCATGACCCAATGACTCAGCCTTATACTTGGTAGTTCAACAATTCAGGCATAAAAACAACTCATCTTGGTGCTTATCTAATAGCGTAACGAATAACTTGCCACGACATGACATTCACGGTGGTCGACCCAACACATTAGGTGAAGTAAACAATGCACAACGAGTGAACCAACAAAGAAAAGCTCAGCCACCTATGTGGTGCCAAAAAAATAGCAAGAGATGTGCTGATGCCATGGTGAATATAGGTTAGTTAGCTTATTTTGAACACCACAACCGCCTTTCCCATGATTAATGTGGGATTTAATCCCAGCCATTGTAAAACCATCACCGACAAAAAGGTAGGAGGGAAACTCAAACCTGGGACCTCATCACCATAAAACCGTTCAGCTTGCCAATTAGCTTGGTCGGCTCACCGGGTTATAAAGTGAGCTCGTTGGTATTTGAACAATGGAGTTGCAGGTCTATGTATGAAGGCAACAAGGATTTTTTTTAGAAAACCTCAGTTTTGAAGTGATTAGGGGCCGAATCAGAACATAGTGTAAAAATAAAAAATGTTTAGAATTTTATGAGGATTCTAAATATGTAATTTTTTTTCCATGAAGTGCTACCAATTTTCTGGTGTAGTTTATTTTCGATCACATTTGCACGAAAAAGTCACTAGTAGAAAGCAAATAGTTTGTAGATATATGAGTTTTTGAGGCACCTAGGATTAGAATTAGGACTTGGTGTAAATATAAGAGTTGCTCAAAAATTCAACACAAAGACACTGGTGGTCTTTTGTTTCTATGAAGTGTTACATATATTTTGGTGTAGGTTATTTTCAATCACATTTACAGGAAAAGGGAACTTCGGAGAGCATGTAGAGCCACAAGTGAAGTTGTGGATGAAGTGTGACAGAGAATCAAAGTCTAAAAACTTGTTTAGAAGCTCTAAACGCAAGTATAAAGGTATATCATCCTTATTGAAGGTGATAAATTATACTTCATTGGAATTAATACATCGATTCACTTTTTGTGAATCCAAAGATGTAGCCTATGGGTGAACTCCGTTATCAATTTTAGTTTTGTGGATGTTTATTTGAATTTTGATGAAGCTTTTGATAAGATAAAATTAGTTATATGGATTTTTAAAATTAATTTGATTAAGAAAACATCGTAAAATAGGAAAATGGACTTTAGTGAAACTTCAGTATCCATAATCCACAATGGAATAAGTGAATGTATATTTCAACTTTGTGATTAAAAAATCAGTTTGAGGTGCATATCTGAAATAAGGGAATTAATCAGTTTTGGAGTGTTTAAATCCATAAAATTGATTTTAAATTCTGAGATCCTTGGAAATGATTAAAAGTGAAAATTTAACTCACCCATTTTCAGATCATTGGGCACTGATGTTTGTGTTGTTCTAAGGACCCAAGTCTGATGATGAGTCCTATCTGATATTGATAACTGTGTTGTATCAGTACTATGCTATGTTGAACTGTGTCTGTAGACTGTTGTATGGGGTGAATGATTCACCCAAATGATGTCCCCTTAATTTAGGGTGCATGTGACATCATTAAGGAGTATGTGACCCACAAGATGACTGACTATTGTGCTAAAATTGTTTCCTATAGGGTGGAGTGTGCTTGGTAGAAACCAAGGCACACATAAAAAAATGGCTAGGTGACAAGTGTTAGTACAAACAAGGACAAACGCTCATGTAAAAGTCAATATGTAAGTTAAGTAGACAATGTGTAAGCTAAGATGCAAGAAGACAATGTAAACACACAAGAAGACAAATTATACCGCTAAAAGCAAGTTTCAAACATAGGACATCACTCACGATGTTACAAGAAAATCAAGGCCAAGATGGTTGAAAGAAGACAATGTACAAATAAGACAAAGGGAAAAGCCCACAAACAATGACATAAACTGATAAGAAAAGGTAGACAATAGCAAACAATGTAACAAGAAACCATGGTGGAAAATAGACTTGCAAAGAAAATTCTACACATGAAACACCTGTTAGCATGTTAGAGAGATAAAAATTATGTCAAAGCATGTATGATTTGATAAGGTAATGTGCTATGAAAAATGAAATAAAAAATCTTGTAGTATACGAAATTGGATTCCCCCAGGAGCCGCTGCGGGACTAGTAATAGGTACTGCACCAAACATGCATGCTGCATGTGTGGATCTATAGAAGCTAAGATCACAACTAGAAAGCAAGTGAATGTGCATATGTGTATGATAAAGATAATTCCATACAATATATCTATCTAAGATGTGTAATAAAGTGTACATGTAAAATCATAAGAAAGTAATAGCAAATTTAACAAAGATATGTCATATGTTGTGGATGAGAGGGAATGGAATGATAAGTGAATGATAGGAGCAACATGACCCCTGAGTGGATGTGTATGTATGGGATGAGGCTCATTTTTACATGCCCCCTCAACAGTCAATAATGAACCATAAACAAGAGTGCATCATCGGGAAATGGTTTGAATTGTGTGTATTAGAAAGATGTGTTCATCAAAGCACAAAGCGTAGAGAGAGTGCGTGTGAAAACACATAAGTGTGGTGAGTTCCATTTGAGATGTATACCCTCAGAAGTTGATTATGGACTGTGTAACTAGAGTGCATCATAGGGTAATGATTGCAACGTTTAGATATGTCGTAAACACATAAAGTAGAGGTTGCGAGAGAAGATGTCAAGCGTGCATGAAGTGTGATATGTGTAGTGTGTGTGAAGTTCATGTATATAGTTTTCCCACATTAGTGTAGTGTGAACCAAAACATGAGAGTGCATCATCGGGTAATGATGATACTAATGTATCAAGATGTGTATGATGAATGTAGAAGAATAAATGTAACATGTGTAAGGTGTACGTCAATTGATAAAGATAGAAGGTGTGGGGGGAGTAAGTAAAATGCCCCCCAAGTGTATGATGATTGAGATGATCAAGTGACATTGTATAGGAGATCATCATTGTCTTGATTAAATCCAACTGAAGATTCATCATAAACTTGATAAGTGATTGAATGCAGTGGATCATATAAAGAGCCATTGTGACATAATTTTTACATGGTCATTTCTTATTCTTCATCAGTAAAAGGTTTTGGTGGACATCCATGTGCATACCCGTGAGTGAGATTTTGCAAATAGCTGAGAGATGAGTCATTGTAGATGGAAACAAGACCAAATGGAATAGGGAAATGCTTAAGAAAATATTGAATGGATTCCTAAATATTATTGCAATGTGGCAGTAAATAAATAAGAAATGAAATAAAAAATTGACCCAAATAAGTAATTAAGGTTTGAAACCATGAGTGAAAAGAAGAGATAAAATGACTTAGATGGTTTGCAACCAAGTCTGGACTGTGTTGAAGTGCTGATTTGATGAACAAAGAGGGTTAAGTGTCACACAAAGCCTCATAAAAATGTGTGTTCGGAAGATCTTCCTAGACTAGGGCACCTGGAAAGGGGCATGGGTTGCTGCAGGTGCCCTAGAACTTCTTTGGGCACTTGTGATTACTAAAACCATCATAAAACCTCCATCGCAGGGTCATGAGATGTTACTTGTCCTTTGATTCTTGTCGCTATTAAGTCATACAATGATCACTGATTCACTAATAACCCACAATGAAATATTGACCTAAAAAAACCCTCAAGAGTACATCAAATCCCAAAAAGAAAAGAATGCAAATGAGGGGTTAGATTATCCTCAGCTACCAAATAAGTGAAATTATGACTGAGCACTGCACTACATTTCAGACCCAATGTAGTTCTATGTGTGTGTGTGTGGATTTATGCCCGAGGTGGCTCTTGTGTGTGTCCCACTTAATAACGAGAAAATATCTAAATGTAGAAGATGTAAATATATGTGTGCATGGAATAAAATGAAATTACCCTCCTATGAAGTGTATGTATAGGAATGTAGCCCCTTTCCCTTGAATGGATGCTAGAATGGATGCTTGAATGCTCTTGAATATCCTTTGAATGCATCCTTAGGTAGTGATAGCTAATGCTTAGTGTTTGGTCCCTTATTATGATCACATAACTTCATATTTATATGATTCCTTTATTGAATTTTGTAATTAACCCTGAAAAGGTAGATTACCGAGAATATAAGATGCTCAAATGGCTAGAAAGGACCCAAAAGATGTGAACAAAATACAGAGAGGTCAGGGGCGCTTGGCAATAACATCCTGGTTGGGCACTAATTTTCAAGATGATAAATGCCAAGGTGTGAAAAGAAAAATTGAGCTAGAAAGAGTGTAAGACCAAAAGTGGAAATATAAAGAAAGTAAAGAAGGCCAAAGACATGGGTTATTTAGTATTTTTCTTACTTAGGAATCATATGAATAGTAGTATGCAATCACGACTAGATAATTACCCGAAGTGCACAATTTTGTGTCTATAATCTCTTACAATTTTTCACATTGCAATGATGATTGACATTGTATCCTTTTCTAGTCCCAGCAAGGCTCTTGGGGGCATCTCCCTTTACTACTCTCACACATTATAAGTGCTATTGTTTCATCATTTACTGCTTCTACTTTCTAGAAAATTTCTTTCCATTGATACATTCACGCCTTGACATACTTTTTATCTTTCTAACATGCTAACGGGTGCTTCATGTGTAACATTTAATTTGTAGGACTATATTCCACCATGGTTGTCTGATACATTTTGATTTCCATTATTTTCTATTGTATGCTATTGTTTATGTGTTATGCCCTATGTATTGTATGTTCATTCTATGATTTTGGCTACTTCGGTCTTGATTATCTTATGACATTATGAGCGATGCCCTATGTTTAAAACCTACTTTTCATGGTCTACTTCATTTGCACATTTATTTCATTACATTGCCTTCTATTTCATTCATGTAACTTTTTATACTAACACATATTTAAAGCCCACTTTGTTTGCATGTGCCTTGGTTTCTACCATGCACATCCCCTACCCCTGCAGGTATCTAACTTAGCTCAACATTGGGTCCTCTCCTTTGGGCTACATTCTCCTACCATCGTTGCATGTACCCAAAATGAGGGGGGGCATACATTGGGTGAAAAAATCACCCCTACAATAGCTTAGAGCTACAACACAGATCTACACGGTACAAAAATGACATAGGAACACAGTCACATAACGGTCCAAAAACTGACTTGAACCTTAAACATAGTACATATACTAGCACCTAGACTCAGATAGTAGTGCCTGGGAACTAATGTCATGGGGTAAGATACAATCATTTTCTCAAATCAACATAGTTCAAATAAGTCTTCAGAACCGTTCTATTGTTATAGGCACAAACCTTTAGTTACAGAAGGCATTCTATCTCCTTCAATTGGAAAAAACAATACAATTGAAACAAATTGGAACTAATTCAGGAAAATCAGAACTAAATCAAGACGTACCATTTATAGTGGTGCTTATTAGGTAGAGTCATGAAAGGAGAGTAACACTAGACCTCTCTCCCCAACACTTGCTCTTTGGAGTTAGATCACCTAAAAAACTCACACTTAGCGTGAGATCTCCCAAAAAACTTGCTATTGGCATGAGATCGCTTAAAAAACTCACTATTGGCATGAGATCGCCAAAAAAACTTGCTATTGGCGTGATATTGCCCAAAATACATGTTCTTCACAACATTTTTAGGACACATTTTATCCTTTTACACTCTTTTACATTAGGTGCACACTTTCCTTTACTATTACTTTTACACACTTTTAATTACTTATACACATTTTCCCCTGATTTATCAGATACCAAACTTTGACTAGTATTTCTCTCTACTTTTGTCGGTATGTCCTTAATATGAAAAAAGAAGCAACCTATAAAAAAAATTACATACACAACATTAGGTACAATGCAACGTATACACTTCACCCCTATGGTAACTTTCCTTTCCTAGTATCCATGCTTCACTTTGCATCATTTCACGTTTCACTTATCCACTCGAAACACACTCTACCACACGATCTACCGGATCATAAGGTACACATATCTTATCTACTTTATACTATCGAGTATTCACTCAAAAAAATAAAGTGGGGGAAAATTTAGACACCAAATCACACACTTGGGTACATTTCTAGGTCCTAAAATCATGCTAGCATTTACAGGATTCCTAAGTAATAAAACTAGTAATTGATAACTATTTTTCACCTCTTTTCTTTATCTTCTGTTTTCTATTCAGTCTTATACACTGTATAGCTAAGTCAAAAATTTACTTATTTATCTTTCATAGCTTCAGAAACTAGTGCCCAACCACGACAATAACACCCAGGCACTCCTATCCCCTCAAGGCGCCCCTGACCCTTTTCTACGTCACTCACTCTTTTTGGGTCTCTTTTATCTTTTGGGCATATTTTTCACTTATGGGCTGGCCTTCTAGTTTTTAATTATGAAATAAAAACAAGGGAATCATATAAATACATATTTATGTGTCCAAAATAAGGGACTAATCACTAAGCATTACTATTACCACCTAAGCTTACATTCAAAAGGAACCTAAAGCACTCCAAGGCATTAATCTAGAATCCATTCATGAGACAAGGGAATGCATAATCTGCATACAAAACATAGGAACGAGAAGTTTATTCTATTCTATACACACATTTTCATCTTAGAGAAAATCTATCTCGTTATCTAGTGCATCTTGAACAAGGGCTTCCTAGGGTACAAATTCTACACACACTCACAAGAACTACATAGAGTCTAAGATGTAGTGCAACACTCAGTTGTAAGTTCATTCTCCGGGTGATCGCCAAGGTCAGTTTGAATCCCCATTCTACATTTTCCTTTTTTAGGTTTGATGTAGTTTGTGGGATTGTACAAGTGAAATTTTATTTTTTAGCTTATAGGTATCATCAACGATCATAGTGCAAACATTAGGAGATTAACAAAGAGTAACTACGAAGACCTTATTACACAACAAAAAGTGGATTCCGAGCCTGAATAGTTATGGGATCTCCAATCTAGTTACCAGCACCTAGGTGCCCTTGTCCTACCCTGGGCACCCCTGTAAAACCTTGTTTGTGAGCTATAGAATTTACAGAGGCCATAGTCGACGTAACTTACATCATGTTAAACACTTCTCCCTGCTTATATCACTTCCATATTACGTGCATATTAGCTAAGTATTCTTGATCATCTCCTTGTTTAGTGTTTTAATACTTTACATATTAGTTTTCTTGTGTCAATACCGTACTTTATAATTTATACATCAATTACTCTGTAATAACTATATTTAATTAATTAAAATTAAATTAAATCAGTTTTATGTTAACGTTCCATCTAGTTGGGAACAATCTAACTACACATTATGGAAAATAATTCTCTGAAATTCTTTTTTCTTCACTCGTAACTGCTCCGTGGAAATAGATATGTCACATGGAAGACCAAAAGTTGAACTCAACTTGAGTTTGAAGAAATTTGGTTGATTGTGAATGGTTATGTAACTAGATCAACAGATGCTGCAACCCAACAAAGTCAACTTGACAAGGCCAATCAAAAGGCCAAATCAATAATATTTTTTGCAGTGTCTGATGATGTGCAACCCCACAATCAAGATGGAAAAATAAATAAATAATCATGGGATAAATTGAGCACCATGTACGAGGCCCAAAACTAGCATACACTTTTACTTTCATAGAGTAGGTTACTTACACTGAAATTCAAGCTGAATGAGAAAGTGGAATCTTTTTGCGAAGAGTTGCAACATTGAGGGCTTCACTTCTAGCCATGGGAGAGGAGGTTTTTGATGATGATATTATTCCCATTGTTATAAGATTACTTCCTCTTTCTTACCAAATTTTTGTGACAACACTTAACTTGTTAGATCGGACCATATGTTTTGAGAAGTTGGTGAATTTTTAGTAGCAAGAAGAGGCACTTTACAAAAAAGATGATGAATAATAGAATGCACTATATTCTCATTAGAAAGGGAAATGTAAAGCATAATCTTCCCAAAAGTCCCAAAAAAACATCAACAAGGGGACAAACAAAATAATAAATGTCCTATTTGTACATGAGGACATGACTTAAAATATTGTTGGTAAACACATACAAGAAAGGTTCATCAAGTAATTATGGACCTCAAAATCAACAATCTCAATATGGACAATGCCACTAAAATTAAGGGAAGAAGAAAGGGAACTAGTGAAAGAAAAACAAGGAAATGTAGCTGAGTAAGAAGACCATTAAGATGACGAGGAATTCTTGTACACTTCCCATTTTAATGAACCATCCATGTCATCTAGTACTATTTGGTATGTTGATTCAAAAGCCACTTGATACATGACCGGGCATATAGGCTAGTTTACTGCCATGAGCAAAATACCTTCAAAAAATCATGTTTCGTTAGGTGATGGCTATTATTACATGGTACGAGGTATTATAAAAATTTCTCTACCTCTTGGTTTATGACATTGTATATTATCTGATGTATTCTATATCCTTGGATTAACAAAGAATTTACTATCAATTAGCCAGCTTCTAGATCATAATATGAAGATTGATTTTGATAGTCATTCTGGTAAGAAAGTGTGTTTGATTTGAGATAAATATAGAGGATCAAAAATTATTGCAAAATCCTCAAATATGAGACAAATGTTCCAACTTGATTTACTTCATAGGGATGATGAGTCACTAGTGGCTAAGGATTCTTCCTCTACACACGTGTGGCATCAGAGACTTGGTCACATCATTTTTAGATATATCGATACACTTTGTCATTACAATATGGTGAGAGGATTTACTTCTCTAAAAAAGGATACAAAAAAGTATCCTAATTGCCTCATAGGAAAACAACACAGAGCTTCATTCTAGAAGAGTACTTATTGATCTCCAAGTAAGATTGATTTGGTTGATATTGATATTTGTGGTCTGGTGCAACCTAGTAATTTTGGATTTCAATATTTTATGCTGTGTTAATGAATATTCTATAAAAATGGCTATTAAGAATGAGACTGGTCATCATATTAGATCTATCC
Organism: Taxus chinensis; assembly: GCA_019776745.2. Lineage (NCBI taxonomy): Eukaryota > Viridiplantae > Streptophyta > Pinopsida > Cupressales > Taxaceae > Taxus > Taxus chinensis. The sequence goes on from CM034150.1 coordinate 609,140,526, forward strand.
ACTTAGATTGAGGGGGGAAATTCACTAATACTGAGTTCAAATCCTACATAGAAGTTCACGAGATTCATTGACATATGAACCCTCCACACATACCACAGAAGAATGGTGTTGCTAAGAGAAGGAACTGTACTATCATTGAGATGGTGTGTTGAATAATCTATGATTCTAGAATAGTGAGGACATTCTAGGTTGAAGTAGTAAAGACAAAACTATATTTGTTGAAAAAAATGCCCATAATTTCTCTTGATGGAGTAACACCACATGATGCATTGTCAAGTCGAAAGCCATCCAATGCACACCTTAGAGAATTTGGGTGTAAAACCAACATGCACATACTCAAGTAGAAAAGAAAGAAGTTGGATATGAAATCGTAAAAAAATCATATTCATTGGCTATAGTGAAGTGGCTATTGGGTACAAATTGATGGATCTGGAGACTAGAAAAAGTCTACACCAATAGATATGTTGAGTTCTTTGAGAAGAAGGAAGATGAGACTTCTTCTCTAGACTCACCTAATGTAGTAGCACACTTGTTGTGAAAATAGAATAAAATTTTCCCATCGATGATGACATTTATGATGGGGATGATGGTGATGATCAGATAGGAACATTACCCACAAGAATATACAATGTATGCCAAAGTGGTATACAAACATGATTCAAGATGTAAAGTTGGATGCTCCTCCAAATACATCCACCACTAGACCAAAAACTTGCAATAAAGCATGAGAAGAGGTAAATTTTTCTTTGATGAGTAGAGTTGTTGAAATTTTCAATTCCTCTACTATCCATAAAGCCCTACATTCAAAATATTGGAAAGATGCCATAAATGATAAGTATCAGCCAGTGATGAAAAACAACACCTGGAAGCTTGTAGATATTCCACTAGGGTGTTGACCATTGTGTTTTAGGTTGTCATTGATGTCAAAGGCCATTATTAGAAATGGATTTTAGATTTCATATGTGTCTCCATGAGATGTTATTCACTGTATAGTATGAAGGTTGATTGGTAGTATCTAGTTTTGGTGAGTTGTTATGATGTTGTGGAGCATGGTCTAATAGGCATGGTCATGGTGGGTGTAATACAAAGTTGGTATAAGGTATTCATGAGGTATATAATGGTTAGTATGATGTGTGAGAGGTGTCTAAGTTTTTGTAATGTGTCATCATGGTCAGTTCATGAAGAGTCATGGTTGAGTTAGGTCATTCTAGACATATTCCTAGGCCTAGAGCATGGGGTTTTTCATGGTGGGATGAGAGATGGAGTTGGGAAGTATTTTTGAAGCATGGTTATAACATTGTGGTGATGTATAATATATGTATGAGGTGTATCATGTCTTTATTCAATTGTTTAATCATGTTTATGGTCCTTATGGAGTAAGAAGGTGAAGACTAGTAAGGAAAATACATGATAGTCTCAGTGTCTGGAGAGTTGCAGAAGTATTTGATCTTGGATGATAGCTGTCATGAATATAAGAGGTAGTAATGATGATTTAGGTTAGGTTTCATGTCATAATGAAGATATTTTCTCAAGATATGATGTTTTTGGTAAAACTAAGTTCGAAAGAAGGATAAATCAACTCGATATGTCAACTTGTTTTGCTCACCCACTCACACACGCTTTACATGGGACCTTGTGGCTTTAGAGAATGATTTTTTATTGATATAAGTGTGTTTTTTCAAAAACAATGAGGTGATTTTATCTTCATACATTTATGAAAAATTGTTAATAAGTCAATTTGATTTGAAACCCTAATAAAACCCTCCAAGTAGAGTGACTTAAAAGATTTGCATTGTATGGTATAAAAATTTTCTGGGAAATAAAATGTGATTCATCAGGGTTGAAGAGGATTCTATAGGGCTCATTTTGGTGGTGGTTTGGTGTTCTAGCTATTTCAAGAAGGGAGAGAAAAACCCTTGTTTATGGAAAATTATAGTTTTAGGGATGAGATGGAAGCTCCAAATTAAAAATTAAACTTTACCAAAATCCTTGGGAGATGTGCTAGAAACCCGTGAAATTTTTTAGGCAGGTTTCTTGAAGAAATTCCACAGTTTCCCTACCGATTTCGTCCTTAATGACTAAAAGCTACTCATAGAGGTTTGAGTTGTGTTTGATTATTTTGCATCTTGGAGCAGTGGTTTTTGTTCACGAATATTTGATAGTCACATGATATGATGTGTTGAAGTGCTTAGTATGATTTGGAGATTTTATTTTGGACTAATCCCTAATGGCCTATTTGGTCCTCTTAGGCTTTCTAAAAAGGTGTGAAGGAACATGTGTGCTGGAGAAGTTTTATCCACATGAGCCATACATGTTAGTGCTTGAAGGTGTTTTCCAAGTCTCCCTTGATGTTTTACAAGTGTTTTTTGAACTTGGAAGTGGTTTTGAAGGTGATGGAGCAATTTTCTCTCAAGACTAGTTCTTGAGTCTTGTTTGGCAATTTTGAGCAGTTTCAGAGATTTAGATGGTTGAAGGATTTACACTAAGATTTGGAGCTTAAAGTGAGTTGTTACATAAAGAATATTCATATACCTTTCTAATGGTGTATTACTTGAGCCTTGATTATGAGTTTTTCTATGTGAAGTTGTTTGTTCTTCAGGACTAAATTTTGGGTGCTTGAAGACCTAGTTGTGCATGCTTGCTTCTTGGTGAGTTTCATGATGGAGAAGGAAGTTGCAGAGATTCCTGAACTGGTTGGTGATGTTAAGAGGTTATTCCTTACTTGTGTGGAACTTATTTTGTCTAGAAAAACCTAGATTATGCCCTTTATGATCACGATGCATTCGTTGGTGCTTGGAGAGCTTGTTTTGATCTTGTTGGAGTGTCTTGGTACTTGTTCTTGTTGGTGTGACCCCTATAAACATATATGGGTATTTGGAGATGTTTATATGATTATATTGATGTATTTTTTTAGCTGGTATGACTCACCTCTATGGTCATATTTGACCTTGGGGTGTTTTGAGCTAGTGTCACGTATATAAGCTAGTGTATTTAGTAATTTGTGACTTGTTGAGATGAGGAGGATGTGAACGAGCTAGAGAAGAAGGAACAAGAGCATAGAGGAGTCAAGGAAAAATATGAGGAGAGGTATGACATTTTTAAGAATATTAAATAGTAGGTGTGCAATGGAAATTGACATAATCAACCCATGAAGAAGAAGAATTGAGCGAGTTAGGAGATAGAGAAGTTTGAAGAGGGTCTGGTGTGTTTGGAGCTGAATTTGAATCAATATTAGTTGTGTGAGCAACATATATTTAGTGGTAATCTATTATAAGTGTTTTAGTTGGTGCTTGATCACCCTAGGGGGTTGTATCCTCCTTGTAGGATTGGTTTCCTACTAAACTAGGGGTTGGTGATCCTTGTGGGGTTGATGCCTCACTAAAGAAATATCTTATGATGTGTAATACTCAAAAGAGTCATTTATTTTAAGTAATATAAGTAGAAGTTTCAATGGGTTTTCTTACCCTTGAGGGTTTCCCACACATATTTGGTGTCTTGTATTCTCTCTCTTATTGCATGCACTTGTGAATGTTTAATACACACCTAATAATCTCTAATGATCTATGGATGTTAAATGGTTGAATTAAATGATGAATGTATGCAATGGTAAATGAATTTAAAATTTTTGTATGGATGATTCACCCCCAGTCAATGTGCTTCTAACAAAGGGAATAATCCCATTAGTTGTAGATGTATATTAAAAAAAAATTACAAAACAAATGGGACTATTGATAAGTACAAAGAGACACTGGTAGTAAAGCGATATGTATAAAATTAAGGAATATACTATGAGTATAAATTTTCTCCCACAACTAAGATCAAAATTATTTTCTCTACCTTCATAGTTTATTTAGAAAATCCATCAAATAGACGTGAAAAATTCCTTTCTAGATGAATATCTACAGGAGGAAGTCTACATGACTAAAACTGAGGGTTTTGTCATACCTGAATTAGAAACAAAGGTATGCAAACTTAGAAAATATTTGTATGGCCTTAAACAGGCACCCCGTGCTTGGTACATCAATATTGATGAGCATGTCGTACAACATGGATTTGTGAGAAATCCATATGATCCCAATATCTACCTTAAGAGGCAAGTATGAGAGATAGTGATAGTTGTTATATATATCGATGATCTAGTCATCATTGACAACATAATCAAGATCATCAATGCTACAAAGAAAGATCTTAATAGATCATTCAACATGATAGATATCAGGCTCATGCACTACTATATTATATTGGAATTATGGAAGAAGGAGAATCATGTATTTTTTTCTCAGTTAAAATATACCAAAGCAATTCTCGAGAAATTCAGGATGACGGACTGTACATCGATTGCTACACCCATAGAGATGAGACTCAGTTATCTCATACAGATCCATATCCTCTAGTAAATGAAACTCTCTATTGATAGTTGATTAGGAGTATCATTTACATCACACATACCAGACCAAATATAATCTTTGCTGTTAGCTATATTTCCAAGTTCATGCATGAACCTAGAGTTTTTCATTGGAAATAGCAAGGTGGATCTTGAGATATCTCAAGGGTACTATGGATCTTGGTCTAGAACACAAGAAGAATGATTATTTCTTCTTGAATGGATATTTAGATTTGAATTATGTAGGTAATATTGATGATAAGAAATCCACTTATGTATTTGTTTTCTTTTTGGGATCTAGACCAATATCATGGGGAATAAACAAACTTTGTTTCTCACTCTTTTATAGGGCTGAATATCGTGATGCAGGTGGAGCTATCTACAAAGTGATATGGCTACGTTGCATACTTGAGCGTCTTGGCGTATCACATGAGAAATCCACTTCCTTGTATGTTGAAAATGAGGGTGTTCTCAAAATTGTTTGAAACCCAATGTTTCATGAGAGAACCAATCATATTGAGGTACAAGTTTATTTCATACATGAGCATGTCTTAAATCACAATATACGACTTCATTTTTATCCAACAACTAAAAAACAAGCAAATATTTTAACGAAGTCACTTGCACATGAAAAATTTGAGTTGTTCATAGAGTTCCCCTCATACCTCAAAGAAATTTAAAATTAAGGGGGGGAATGTTATGTAAAACCTAGTTTACTATAAGTGATTATGCATTGTATTACCTTAGTTACTTTTTACCTCACATACATTAGTGTTTACTATGGTCATTAGCTATTTACTAGGGTAAATAGGTAGATTATATTTGTTATACTGTTATATGGTTTTATTAACACATTTTTTCAATATTCTTCACGTAATGTATTTGTTAATTACTTTTTCCTGTACAACTACATATGGTTTTGGGAAATGTTGTGTAATATCTATAAATATTACATCTCTTCCATATTTTTATAATCTACTTTATTCCATATCAGTAAAATATCCACAAGTTTCCTCATTGTTTCCTTAGGTCCTTAACATTATAAAACTCCCCTCTCAGTTTTTTTTGTGATTTTTCACCTTATGAAGATGTGAAAAGAGTTTGCGAGAATCGAATAGGAAATGAGGTACCACAAAGTAGTTGCACTCCGACGGAATTGTGAAAGCTCTAGCGATAGCAAGGAAAAAATGATAAGTAAAGGAAGAACTTGTTCAATAGAAATAAATCTTGCATAGAGGAAAGACATCGGAGTGTCTTGGCATGCTCAAAAATGAATAGAAAAGGGGTACATATAGGGTGATGAGTAACCCTAGTGCATGACACATATGAAACCCTAAACCTAACCCTAAACCTAACCCATGTGAGATGACCCTCCAACATGAGAGGAGGACACATAGGATAAATCACACTAACACCATCCCTTCATCGAAGCTGGGGTAGCGGCTGTGATGAGTTAGACAGAAGAGGAAGACATTCCTAAACAACTAATAAAGATGCGTTAATGGGGCCCGACAACTAAAGGCCTAATAAGGTGCCCATATACAAACACAATATTTCTAGAAGAAGAAGAAGAAAATAAGGACTTCATAACCCTAAGCAGATGGGTAGCTGCAAAATACCTCACCCCAAGAAGAGACAATAAGTGAAGAAAATTCATCTCAGTGAAGGGCTTGGTGAATAAATCTGTAATCTGATCAGCTATTTGAATGTACTAAATGTTGATGATACCATCATGAATAAGCTCCCATATGAAGTGCATATGGATCTCAATGTGCTTTGTCTGATGATGCTGAAATGGATTTCTAAAAATAGAGATTGTGCTTGTGTTATCATAGTAGATAATGGTAGGCCACCGAAAGTGGATGCCAAACTCTATCAGAATACCCTGTAGCCAAATAGCTTATGTGGTAGCATTAACTACTTCTCTGTATTCTGCCTCTGTAGATGATATCACAATTGCATTCTACTTCTTGCTAGACCAACTAATAGGACCTGAACTAAGAGAGAAATTGTAGCTAGAAGTAGATTTTCGATGATCTAAGTCACTAGCCCAATCAGAATCTGTGAATCCAATCAAGTCAATAGCAACCCCTCCATGATAGTGTATGCCATCAACATAAGTGCCACGAACATAATGAAGGATCCATTTAGTTTCTTTACAATGCAGCTCATGTGGCTCCTGCATGAATCTGGACACGATCCCAATAGCATATGATAAATTTGGTTGAGTGTGAATCAAGTAGATCAAGCTCCCAACTAACTTTTGGTAAAGAGTACCATCAACCAAGAGAGTAGAGCAATCTGAAACCAACTTAACCCTGGAAAGAAAAGGAGTAGGAGAAGACTTGCAATAGGACATCTAAAACCAAGCTATCATATCAAGAGCATACTTAGGTTATGAAATCAAGATTCTCGAGTCAGATTTTGAAATCTGGATCCCAAGGAAGTAATGAAGAAAACCTAATTCAGTCATGGAGAACTTGTTGGCTAAGGTGATCTTCACAGAATCAATAATAGAGGAAGAGTTTCCTATGATCAATAAGTCATCAACATATAGAACAAGAATGAGTATGTATTCATCTTACAGTAGAATATAAAAATTTGGATCAGAGTGATACCTAGTAAACCCTGATGTAAGTAAGAAGGAGTCCATCTTGGCATACCAAGCATGAGGGGCTTGTTTAAGGCCATAAAGAGACTTCTTTGACTTACAAACGAGGGAGGAATCTTGGACATAACATAGAGGTTGTTCCATATAGATCTCTTCCTCTAGGTTACCATGAAGGAAGGCACTCTTAACATCCATTTGATGGAATTTCCATCTGTTTGCTATGGCAATGGCTAGGGTCAGTCAAATAGAAGTCATCTTCGCAACCGGAGTAAAGGTTTCTGTATAATCAACCCCAACTATCTGGGAGAAACCCTTAGCTACTAATTGCACTTTAAACTTTTTGACATCTCCATCTACTCCATACTTTGTTTGGAACACCCACTTACACCGAATGATTTTTCTTCCTTTCGGAAGAGTGGTGAGGTCCCAAGTATCGTTCTTCATGAGAGAGGAATACTCCTCATGTGGTAGAATCCCACTTAGGAATACCAGAAGCCTCCCAAAAAGATTGTGGATCAGAAGCAAAGGCAAAGAAAGAGTGGGGTCCAATGAAATCCGAGCGAGTACGTCTCATATACAAAGTATCTCCAACTAAATCTCCAGCACTTTGCAAAGTTTTCCTAGCCCAAAGGGGACCAGGAGGATCAGGCTTAGAGTCGGAAGATTCTTCACTTAAGTGAGAAGGGACATAGTCCTCATCATCACTACTATCAAAATCAGAAGACTCAAAGATCTGATGGTCAGGAGGATATAGAAGAGGAGCACGCTCAATGGTATCATCATCTGATGAGTCAGAATCTGAATCAGCGAGCTGAAGAACCTCTATAGGTGGAGAAGTAGAAGTCGAAGAAGACTCATCAAAATTAACACTTCTCTTAATATATAGCTCATGAGAAGTAGAATTCATCAATCGATATCCCTTCACGCCATCAGGATACCCTACAAATATACAAGGTTTGGATTGTGGTTCCAAGGCCTTACATTTCTTCTTGGGAATCTGATCCATAGCCTTGGATCTGAAGACTCAAAAGTTATCAACATCAGGCTTGCATCCAGACCAGGCTTCAAAGGGTGTCATTCCTCTTACTGCCTTTGTGTGGAACATGGTTCTGAATGTAATTTGCATAATTCACTGCTTCGGCCCAATACTGGGGAGGAAGAGACTTCGAGTGAATCATACAGGTGGCCATCTCCTTCAGAGTACAGTTCTTTCTTTCTACAACTCCATTCTACGTGAAGGGATATAAGAAACTGTATGTTGCAAAGAGATCCCTTCAAAAGTATAGAAATCCATGAACCTATTGTTTACATATTCACCTACATTTTCAGTTTGAATAACCTTGATAGACCATTCCGCCTGTTTCTCAACAAGAGCCTTAAAGTCCTGAAAATATTCAAATACTTTAGACTCAAGCTTAAGAAAATATACCCAAGTATATCGCGAATAGTCATCAATGAAGGTTAGCACATAAAGAGCTCTAGTAAACGAAGGAGAAGGAAATGGACCAAGAAACATCGCTATGAACAAGATCCAAGGGATGAGTGGCTCTACAGGATTTTCCTTTGTCAAAGTTCTTTTCAGGATGTTTTCCAAGGGTACAAACCTCACAAAGACCCTTAGAAAACTTGATGTGAGGTAACCCGTTGACCATTTCGTTTTGGCTCAATTGTTCAAGATAGCGATAATTTAGATGCCCAAAATACTCATGCCATATCTTACTAACCTCATTTACAGGAATGAGCAAGGAAGTGGGCATAGAATCAAAAGTAAAGTGGGAGAAGGTGTACAACCGTGAACGGTGATTTACATTTCCCTCATCCGCTGTAGTTTCATTGTTAAGCTCATGAATGATCACCGAGTTAGGACCAAATTCCACTTGCATTCCTTCACCAAGGTGAGTAATTTGGTAAACTAATAGGAGATTGGTAGAGAGATCAGGAACACTCAACACTTGGTTAAATGTTCCCCCATCCATCTCTACCTGATCCACTACCAGAAACTGACACTGTCGTGTCATTACCCATCGTGATTTGGGACATTTCACAAGGTTCAATGTTGGAAAAATCAACATACGTGAAGAACCCATGTGGTGTAAGGCACTAGAATCTAGAATCCATGTTGATGAAGGATAAACTTTGGCTACAATGGCCTTTCCTTTCTTCTTATCATTTTTAGCACCTTTTGCAGCAGAAGACTCAGCCTTCGGAGCACTTTGATTTATGGATTCAGGAACACTTATTTTATTTTTCTCAAGTAAATGAGATAAGTGATCAATATGTTTCTTAAAACAGTGTTGGTCGTCGTGACCTGTCTTCTTGCAATAGGAACACAAATAATTGCTTTTTTGTGCCTTAGGCTCAGAAATTCGAAGTGTTTGCGTCATTTTTAGGTTTGATCTTGGTTTCTTTCTTAGGTTGATCCTTTATTTCCTTCTTCTTTTCAGTATTCTTTCCTTTGCTAGTACTTGCTACAAGGGCATGTGACTTGGACTTGAGAGACCCCGTTTGAATGACTTTGTCCTATTCTCGAATGAGTTGGGATGAAAAACAGTCAAAGGAGGGCATCGTCCAAGTATCGCCCAAAGCAAGATTTTATAGCATAGAAAGTAGACACAAAGATAGAATATTTAGGACCTAGCTTAGAGAGAATCAACAAGATCAGTTGAGAATCTTTCTTTTCTACTTGACATTTTTTTTAACAATAATCTAATGTGGACAAATTTCAAGAAGAAGGCTTGTAGGTTTTCAAAGTCAGTAGGATTTAACCCTAGTAGTTCATTTTCCAACTCATGCGCTCTCATGTCATCTAGTTTTCCAAACATCGCATCCAACGTTTTCCATGCAGATGTGGGTGTTTCAGATGCCTCAATGTGGAAGAGCAAGTCAGGATAAATGGACATGCAAAGAAGACCTAAAGATTCATCACTATGGTTTAACCACTTAGATTTTTCAGGTTCGTCATTTGGTTCAGTCTCAGTTCCCATGGTGATGTGGAATAACCCTTTACCCCTTAGTTTTATTATTATTTTTGATCTCCATTCAAAAAATTTGAACGGCGTAAGCAAAGGAATTGAAAGTGAATCCATAGTGAGAGAGAGAGAGAAAGAAATGTAGAAAAGAAACACAACCACCCAGGACAATAACAACCCCCCTGCTTTCGGCACTTTATAGTTTAGTGTGTTGATTACAATCGGGTCTGTGCGTGTGGTTTGAAACACTTTGGTAACTCATCTTGCAATTAGCGTAATAACACACAAGAGAGGAGACCACAACAGTGTTTCGTGTAGCGCAACAAAAAAGGACACCGTAAACAAGCACAAGCAAAAAATAGAAAGGAGGTGAAAGCCAACCCTGGTGGAGAGAAAAAGTGTCTCATGTCACATGAAAGAATCCCTTTGTCGTAAGACTATAGCGGACGCACTTACAAGTCCATTAAAAAAAGGAATAGAACAAAGCTCAAAAGAATGAGCTGAATTAAGCAATACAAAGACACCCCCCAGAATGCGGCACTTTATAAAATTAGTGCATTTACAAAGCTAATGATCCCATCATCTAGAGTGCAAAAAAACATGCAACTTTGACTAAAGAAGTGCTCAAAACCGAGCAACGAGTCAAAAGTTATAGCAAAAACCAATTCCTATAATTGATGAGAAAAAGCCAATAAGCCTGCAAATGGATTAAAAAAGTGCCCTAAATGCATGCAAAGGGTGTCATATGTATGCTCGTTGGAAATGACATGGAATTTGAGATAGGGTTTTTTTGTATTGCGAGGGGGGATTAGCCACCTGCCAATACCGGACCTCACCCTTCATCTTCGGCACTCGACAGAAGGTTAAAAATACAACAAGGCAAAAACCAAATCGTAATGCCAAAGAAATATATTGTTTAGATAATGTGAAATTAAATTAGATCTAATGTAATTAAATCTAATGAATGCTGAAAAATGCTTTAATTAAGCAAATCAATGAAAAAAACACTTTTTTTGAATATTTTCTAAAACATAAGATTTTAGAAAGAAGGATTTTAGATGAAGTTTTTTTTTAAACAAATAAAGATTGAAGGCGTTTTTAGAAAGTATATTTTAAATAAAGACAGATATGTTGATTTAAAATGCATACCAAAAGCATGAAAAGAGTTAGCTTGATTTTTTGTTTTAAAAGGAAAGCTTTTTAAAAAAGAAAACATAGGCCATTTTTTCTAAAAAACTGAGGATTACAGAGATTAAAAAAAGAAAGTAATTAAAAAACTTACCAATCTCGACTGTACCAAGGGGAAACTGAAAGATTACGCACCAGTTTGAGTGTACAGGCCGCGCATAAGTGTTGATAGCCACATTTTACCTTGCTCAGACCTAAAAAACGTTGCAGCGTTGTTTAAAAAATGCCTAGGAATGATCTTACAGTCCATGCATAGGAATGGACAACTCCTTCAAGCATAAAAACGTGGCAGATGTGTTAAAAAAGACCTTTCAAGCAAAAAAACGTGGCGGATGTGTTAAAAATGCCCTTTCAAGCAAAAAAAACGTGGCAAATGTGTTAAAAAACACCCTTTCAAGCAAAAAAAACGTGGTTGAGGTTAAAAACGCCTAGGAATGAATGAAAAAAGTGCAGGCCATGCGTGAAAACAGTCCAAAAATGGTCAGAGGGATAGCAGTTCATTGATGAGTAACCACGACTGAAGAACTCAAAGATCCTGCAACCACAGACAACATGCATAGACAAATATCCTGCAAAAAGTAGAGATCTTAAAAAAATTTCACTTCCATTTTAATAAATGAAAGGAATCTCTATTTTGGATTTTGATACATCCAACAAAAAAAGAGCAGAAAAACCTCTGATTTCTCAAGGTATTTTGAAAAAACCTACACATGCACAAGAAAAAAAACACAAAAAAACTTTCCGAGAAAGCTTGTTAGAGATATTTGCAAGATAATTTCCAGAAAATAGTGATCAAAGGACTTGCATGCAGAGTAAAATAATGAAACCAAGAAAGAGTAATAGCAACAAAAAACAAATCAAGTGCATGTTTACCCAATCTCAGCTCTGATACCATGAAAAGATTTTTGCGAGAATCAAATTGGAAACGAGGTACCACGAAGTAGTTGCACTCCAACGGAATCGTGAAAGCTCCAGCGATAACAAGGAAAAAATGATCAGTAATGGAAGAACTTGCTCAACAGAATCAAAGGTTGCATAGAGGAAAGACATCGGAGTGTCTTGGCATGCTCATAAATGAATAGAAAAGGGGTACATATAGGGTGCTGAGTAACCCTAGTGCATGACACATATGAAACCCTAAACCTAACCCTAAACCTAACCCATGTGAGATGACCCTCTAACATGAGAGGAGGACACATAGGATAACTCACACTAACAAGATGAAGATTCAACTATATGGTTTCCAAACCAATTCCTACCTCCCTTTAGACATAGAAAATATCACAAAAACTGACCTAGCTAATGCAGACTTAACAAAAATTTCAGCAGAGGCTACATGCCATTGATAAAAATGAAACCATGAAAAATATTAATTTGAGTTGGTTTGCCTTAGCAAATGCATTTCCTCCTTCTGCTCAATATTCAGAGCTAGTGTGGGTTTGTGCACAACATTACAACCCAAAAAATAGGGAGATTAGGGATGGGAGTAATGTTGTAGTTTTATCCTTAAATTATGACACTTTTGAGGAGATTTTAGGTCTCTAATGAGCCTTGATCATGCCTATGTAAACCCTTAGTTTTAAGTGTCATATTTTTTCACTAAGGTTGATATTATCATTTTGTAATGAATGCTTTAGTATATTTGAAAGGAAGTTTTGTGCATAAACTTGTTATTTTAATCTTGTTTATGCTTCTTCAAATGAGTTTAAATGGAGATTTATGTGTGTTAACAATGTGTTTTAAGAACATATCTTAAGCCATCGTAGGACTCATATATGGACCAATGCAGGAATCACCCGTGCACTATCACAGGACTTGCTTTGGAGCACAAGACTCACATTATGATGACATAAGACTCATGTGAAGAATGAAAAAGGCTTAGACGACAAAAAGGTGAGTTGATTTAGCCAACACATGAGTTGACATGGTGAAAAGGGCATGAAGCATGGATTATAATCTAAAACATCATGCAACTTATGTGTATCATGCAGACACGACTTAAATTCCATTTGATTGGAGACGTGAGACAAATGAACAAAACAAATTATAGTCACCATGATTGTAGGTATTCACTATATGATCTTTCACATATTTTGGCACTATTAAATCATCTCAACTTGGAATTAATTAAGGACTCCATCTTTAGTTAACAAGATGAATCTGATCTAAGTGTGGCATGTACTTATTCTTCCACAATTGTAACTCTTCAACAATCAATTATTTTCATAGAGATATTTTAGTTAGATTAGTAGTTAATTATTGCAAATAATACATCCTCTTCTAGAGTGACAAAGTCTACTTTTGATATAAAAGGGAATTTGTAGCAAAATTGTAGAGTTAGTTCATTGATTGTTGTGTAAGAAATTATTATATTCAATAAAGTGCATGATTCTGGGATAATTTGACTTGTGTGATTTACAATTATAAATCAGATCAAAGGGAAGGATTAAGGGAAAATCCTTCCCAATGAGAAGAGAGTATTTCTTGTTTATTTAATCTCTATTATTCAACATTTGTTAAAATAACCAAAATTTCATTGCTTTCAGTATTTCAATTCTGAATTCAATAATATTTTGATTTATCATAAGATTCATTTCTTAATTACATTTAGAGTAGTATTTGATTGAGTTCATTAGTGAATACATGCTGAGAATGGTTTTAATTGTTCTCTTTATTGCAAATAGCTAGAGACACCACTCTGGACTGACAATCAAGAGATAATTAAAGTGCGAGTATCAACAACACTCATCACTTTTTGGTGCCATTGTCGGGGATTATTAAGGTGTTAGAAAATATTAAAGTAATAACTCGAGTACTTCCTGATAGCCTGGTAAGTTTTCATTTAGAAATATCTTTTCCATAACTCTTTCTTTCAAAATAAAATACCTTGTAGTAACAACAAGATTATTTTTGTGCTTTGGAGTATGTGGAACACAAAAAACCAGTAAGAACTTGTAGTTAGGGAATTATTCGAAATATAGTAGGATTTTATGTTTAGACCTAGAGACCGTAGAGGTAGATTTAATAGAATCAATTTATAAACCCCCTCTTAAAATAAACATGTGGAGTAACTTGATCATTAAGAAAGGATGGATGATGGAGTGGAAAACCCCAATGGTGTAAATAATTAAAAACCTCCACTTGAAAGAAAATTTATCTCTCCCATAGAATTATACCCTAATGACCAAGCCTCCATGAAGAATATATCTGCTTCAATTCAACCAACCTTCAACAGAGTAGTCTCAGAAGATCCTGACCAGTTCCCATTTGAGTTCAAAGTCTTGTGCTCGACCTATTACTACACCTCAAACACTCAGAAATTAAAGTTATTTCATTCAAATTTTAAGGATAAAACCATGAGGTGGTTTATGGGCCTAACCCCCAACTCCTATCATAGTTGGGAGGAGATAGAAAAAATATTCATGGATAAATACCAAAATTACTATAGGGTGAGGGAAAAAAAGGAAGAAATTTTTAGGGTGCAACAAAAGGAGGATGAGAGTGTTGAGGAATATCTTGATTGGTTCCTCTTCCTTCATAGGAGGTGTGATATTGGTCTTGATATTACTCTTCTTAGAACTTTATTCCTTAAGGGATTGGATGAGAACACATAAGAAGCCTTTAATCTTATTGGAAAAGGAGATATGAAAAAATTGGAATTCAATGATATCATTGATCTCCATAAGAACTATCCCCAAACTCACCCAAAAATTCAAAAATAGAAAGGAAAAATTACCAATGGCGATATATCCAAACTAAGAGAGGAAATAAAAAATCTAAGAAAAAAATATCGTAGTCCATCTTAACACAACTGTGGATAGGGAGAAAACTAGGAACATAAAACCATTATTAATATACTGTCTAAGATGTAGGGATAAACACAGGCTTAAGGATTTTCCCCTTGGGTAAAACATAAATTTTCCTTGTCTGTGATCTAAAGCATGCCACAGATCAATGGGGATTGTTACCCTTGCTAAAGAATAATTTAAAATAGAAAACACAAAATGAAATCGATTTGAATTATGTGGCTTAGAGGCAAGGAGGGAATTTTCAATCAAATCAGAACTAGTCCTATGAAAAAAAAAAACAATGGGTTCCAAACCAATGGAACACACCATGGTCATACCCCCAGCATTTGGCTCAAAAATTTCCACAAGAATGGAGTCCTTAGTGGAATGCACCAATGAACTATTATCAACCATCATGGACTTCAAACTCAAAAATTCCACCATTCCAACAATTTAATCCCCAATTCCAATAACATTGGAATGCACCCCAAGGATCGGGTCAAAATTATTATAACCCAAGAAGAAATTATGGATAAAAAGGTTTGTTGAATGAGCATACAACTGCTGCCCCCATCTGAATAAAATTTCTACCCACACATTCTAGCTCAAAACAATGGTAAATCCAAAGAATGTGAGGTAGGGTAACCTAACATACACCGTCGAATCAGATAAGAACCCCACAGTAAAGTCTATGGACTGTATAAATATTTTTCTAATTTCAAGGAAGGTTACTTAAAAACTATCATCTACAATCATAGAAGAAGTCCCTAAAGACAAAGAAAAATTAAAAGAAACACAACCTGATCCTGTTATTTAATAAACATCTGAACCAAAGTCAGATATTAGCTTTCCATCTAGAATTTTGGAAAAATGCAACACTGTAACCCACAAGGAACCAGAGTCAAAGCTAATTCAAGGATTTAAAAAATTGAGCATTGGAATCCATTTGTTACAAGATCTTAGAGAAATTCTAGAGTTGAATAAAACCATCAAAGAGCTCTATGTTAAAACTCTAAGTAGAAGGATAATTCAGCCTAAAATAATCCATATTTATGGAAAATTGGATAGCATATTGAAAGGGAATATGACCCCTCCAAAATATGGAGACCCTAGGAGTCCAATTGTTACAGTTTGGATATGATATGTTAAGCTCCTAAGCACTCTAATTGACTTAATTGTTGCAATTAATGTAATTACCATAGACACATTGTCCAAATTGTCTCTCCTCAAAACACAATGAAATTCAATAGTGTTACAAATGACCAACCAGTTTCTAGCCAAGCCCAAGGGTATCATAGAGGACGCGACCATAACTATTGAATCATGGGATTATTCAGTAGATTTTATGATCATTAAAATTAATAATAAGAAATTTCAATATTATTTGATTCTAGGATGCCTTTGGTTAGCCATTGCTGTAACTCTAATTGATTGTAGGATAGGAAACATGGTAATTACAAATGGGCATGATTCAAAGAAGTTATCCATTCATCTAGGTGTAAAATCCTTTGCCACTGAGGATAAAAAATGGTGGAAGGATGGTACAGATGAATCAGAAGACGTGGTTTCATATTTGGATATGGTGTATGAGTCCTGCGCTACACCCAGTTGAAATAAAGGATGATATGATGAATGATAACAGTAAACATGTAATCTGTCCTTTCTCACAAAACATAGATTTGAGTGAGTGTGTCTTCCACAACATTACTATAAACCACAAAATGCTTCCCCATAGGTGCCCCTTGAATTCATTATTGAGAGAATACCATTCGGTACATTATCTCCACCTAGACACCAAGCAATTACCCATTTTATCAAGAAAAACCCTAATAGTCAATAGTTGGTTGGCTAGTTAAGAGGAGAACACCTTATTCAAACGTTTATGCTATCATCCTCAAGCCTTTTCTTGGGAATATAGTGACATTAAGGGTATTCATCCAAGTATTTATACACACCACATTTACACAAATGATTCCAGACCAGCCAGAAAACCAAAAAGGACTCACCAGTGCACTATCATAGGACTCACTTTGGAGTGCAGGAATCGCATTACGAGGGCACATGACTCATGTGAAGAAAGAAAAGGGCTCAGACGGAAATAAGACGAGTTAATTTAGCCAACACATGATTTGAAAATTCTAAACTGGATCAAAGAGAAGGATCAAGGGACCCAATGTGAAAGGAACATTTCTTGTTTATTTAATCTTTGTTTTTCAACATTTGTTAAAATTACCAGAATTTTGTTGCTTTCAATATTTAATTCTGAATTCATAAATCTCTTGTTTTATCAATATGATTCATTTCTTAATTATATTTAGAATAGTATTTGATTGATTTTATTACTGAATACATGCTGAGCATGGTTTCAATCGTTCTCTTTGTTGCAAATAGCCTTGTACACTTCCCTGGACTGAAAGTCAAGAGATAATTAAAGTGCGAGTATCAACGACTCTCATTAGTTTCACTGATATAACTCACGAGGCATACATTTCAATTAAAAGTGCATACGTGTATTGTAATGCCTACATTTCCAAGTGCTTTAAAATTTTAAACAAAAATTGGCTTCACATGTGAGGTCCTGAGGGTTAAATAATTGACCACAATTTACTATTAATTAAATAAACTTACAAACATTGTAAATAAACATAATAACAATTGCAAATAAATTTTAATAACACCAACACAAATTTTAACGTGGAAAACCCCCAAGGGGAAAAAAAACCATGGAAAATAATTTTCCATATATGAGATACCAGTTCAGTACAACTCCTCCCCTCACTTCTCTCCTTTGGTGATTTTACGAAATAAAATCACTATTACATTTAATATCAATTCAATTTACCCCACGGGTTAATATAAATAAATATTACGGGTGCGAATTCTCATGAAGTACCCCAAGAACAATAATAATTGATTAATCAACCAATTAATTTTATAAACACATAGTTTATATTAAATAATTATTAAAAATATTATATATTCTAAATTATTTAATCATAAACTATAATTTAATAATAAGAACACTTACTATTAAATGTTGTAACACTCCCCCTTAATATTAAGTGAGAAACATATTCCAAAGTTACCTGTTTATACAACATGATTTACAAATCCATAAACCATAGTTAAGGTTTAGGCTAGCATATCACTTCCGAAGGATTTATACACCTTCATCATGCTAAACTTACCTTTCGATACAAAAGGATTTTGAATCCATAAATTAAAAGTTATAATTTAGGATAAACATGATTTCTGAGACTATATCTCACCGCTTCTCATGGAAAAATCTATACTAGCATCTCTAGGATCCTTTTATAAAATAAGGACCTCCTTTACAATAGATGCAACGCAATGATACTATATAGTAAACTTAGAGTTATAAGTTTACTAAGATCATAAATAGATTTTTTACAATGATTTACATCAGGGCAGAAGTATAGAGGAGTAAACAAACGAATTACCGCTAGGAGGTGGTATTACCATGCACACTCCCCCTCAATGGAAAATCTGAAAGGCCAATCATTACAAGAAACTTATAGAACTTTACAAAACGCAATGGCTTTATAAACATATTTGTAACTTGATCTTCATTCTGCAAATGCTGGCAATCTATATCACCGTAGAGCACATTCTCTCGAATGAAATACATATGAATATCTATATGCTTTGTTCTCTCATATTGAACTAGATTATTAACAAAAGAAATTAAAATTTGACTATCACACAAAAGATGAGTACTTCCTTTTATCTTCCATGTGAATCTCTTCCAACAGTCACTTTAGCCACATATATTCTTTTGCTGCTTCCATCACACTATTATATTCTATCTCAGTAGAAGAGATGGAGACTGTCAGATACTTTTTACTACTCCAAGTAATGAAACCTATACCAAACTTGAACACATGCAATTTTATATTTTCTATCTAACACAACACCAACATGGTTAGAATCACATTATCCATATAAACATTCATTATCATAATAAGCCTAATATAAATCATTATTGTTTTCAATTTTAAGTAGTTATAAATATTACATTAATAGGTTAAAAAAATGTTGTATAACAACTTAATTGACAATATTCTTAAAAAAACTAACCATGCCATATTACCGATATTTATTGAAATTTGGAAAGATAACTTTGGTATTTCAATCTTGAAAATATATTAGATGCAATTAGTATTGGACATCTCCCATGTAGACACAAAGGCATCACCAAGTGTTATTTGATATGCATATAATAATATTTTTAGTAATCACATACTAATTTAGAATTTAGAAATGTTTTATCAATATATCTTCATTAGCTACTTTAAGCCTTTAAATGTGTGATAAGACCAATTTTTAACTAAGGCTTTAAATTTAGATAACACATCTTATTTTTTTTGAATAAATATTGATACAATCATGCAATAATAATATATAATGAAAGTAATAACATACACTGAACCATTTAGGGATGGAATTTTTAAAGGTCCTCTTACATTATTGTGAACAAGTTCCATGGATTATGAGGAGTTTGCTTCATGATGAATGAGAAAGGGTTTTGTTGACTACTTACCACGTAAGCACCCTTCAGAAGTTTCATGAACATGAGAGATAGGTGGAAGACCAGAAAATAGGTCAAGTTGAGACATGTCATACATGATCCTAAAGTTAACATGACCTAACTTTTCATTCCATAACTTAACATCACTCCTATTTTGAGTAGAAAAAGAAGAAGTAGAAGCAAAACTTTTAAAAACATATAATCCATTCTTTTGTATGCCTTAAACTATAGTAATATCTAACTCATTCTTTATAAACCATTTATATTTTGACAAAATGACACTATAATTATTTTGAGTTAGCTGTGTGAAAGAAAGAAAAAATTATTTTTAATTTAGGAACACATAAAACATCATTAATAAAACCAATAATTTTTTTTCTTTTCCTTTACCTTGAACATCGAGAATGGAATGATCACCTAGATAGATTTGATCATTACATTATCTGATATCAGTTAGAATATCATACCTATATGTCATGTTCTTAGAAGCACCACTGTCTAATATCCACTCATTTTCTACTGTAGTGACAAGAGCAACACCATTAGGTTTTTGATTATTTTTCTGGTTCTTGTTTTGATTATGATTTGGTTTATTCCCTTTTTATTTTTTTGAAATTTAACTTTTTTTTTTACTCTATAATCCTCCTTTTTGTGACAAAATTTCCCACAATTATGACATTTCCCATCAAAGCTGATTCTTATATTCCCTGATTTATTTTCCTTGCTAGGGGTTTTAAAGTTTGATTTTTGATTCTTGTTAAATCTAAAAAAGTTGTTCTTAGATTTTTGTGTGAGAAGTGCCTATATGGAATTATCCTTTGAATCAAAATTTGACATGACATGCACTTCATGGATTAGGAAAGAACTCAATGTAGAAAGGTCAGGAACGTCTTGTTCAATTTGATATTTGGAATTTAGAATTAATTTAAAATTCCTAAATATCTCATGGATTTTCATTTGAATAATGAAATAAACCAGTTTATCATGAATCAAATTGCAATTGCACCCATCTAGTTGAGATTTAATGTTTTTAATTTTTGCTAAAAAATTAGTTGCCTTTTCATCTCCCTTCACAAGAGTCGTCATTAACTCAAGAATTAATTTTATAAATTTTGATAAACGCTTACTTTCATGCATTGATTCTAGTCATGTCCAAGCTTCACTCAAACTTTCTTGATTCCCAATGTGAAGTAGGAAGTCATCCTGCACTCTTCGTAATATGATAGACATCGCTTCCAACACCTTCTACTGATATATGGATACAATGTCTATTATCACCTGTCTGCCGGTTAGAGCCTACTCCGTCCATTTACGTTAGTCCAGAGCTTTCATGCCATGAATTCCACCTTTAATATGATATTTCATATATTGTAATTTGATCCATTCAACATATACATTTTTTTAATAATAAAATGATTAGACCCCATTTTTTAACGTTTTCAAACAATTCAAATGAGGAGAAAAAACTAGGTTCTTGTAAAGGATTTTTAGGAAGTCCCTCTATCATTTTTTAAGTGAATATGTGGGTTGTATTTCTATTTTTTGTACATCTTCCACGCCAAAATTGGCCTATCAAAAAATACTTGCACAAAGTATATTAATTTGAATATAAAATTCATATATTTAATTGAAATATAAATGGTTTTTTTAAAATTTTGAAAAAAAATACTTAATTGTCATAGGAAAAAGTGTAATACATTATTTTTTTTCATACAAATGTGCAACAAGAAAATTCCCAATTTTCAAGCATGACAAACATACCCTACCTAAAAATTTTACTCAAAGGTCATTATGAGCCCTCCTTCATATCACCTTAATCCCTGAGTCAGTCCTATCCCATCCATCTGAAGTAGTACCATGTGGCATTTCAGTGCATCCATAGGTGAATTAGGGGTATCCATTCATTTCAAGTACTTCCAATGCAAGATCCATTAAGACAGGCTCTTTAACAAGCTTTAGGAAAGGCTATTCGCTAGTCTTCTTGAAGCTGGTAAACACACACTGGAGTAGAATAAAGGGACTAATTTCATTAGGGAGGTGCATCAGATATCTAAGAACGTTGTATAATAAGTTTTGGAAGATTCTATGAGGATCTAGAAGTCTTGGAGCAATTTCAGCAAAAGTGGGTCTTGGAGGCCTAAGCAGTACACAATGCTAAAACAGATCCTAAACTTCGGGAAGTGATTCCAAGAGTTCCGTAAGGAGTTAGGAGTGAAAAAATATATCATCAGAAATATAATTTATATCCCTACAAGATGGTGATTTCATATTTTTCACAACACCTAGGCACACTTTGTCTACAACCTGTTTTTGGTGTGCATAGCCTTGGAGCTTGAAGAAAAAAAATATTTTGAGGAATAAAATGATAGAATAAAGAGATAATAACCCCACAATTGGATTTATAAGGTCATTTTAAGGTTTAATCATATAAAATTTCATCAAAAAACTCCTCCGGGAGCTCAAGTTATGATTTCAATAAGTGATTCCCCAAGGTACAACTCCAATAGTTTGTCAAATTTCTGCCTTGAAATTGAGCCAATGGGAGAGTGGCACACTTTTTTTCACAAATTACACCAAATACTTGGTGTAGAGGGTGTAGGAAATATGGCCCCACCCTCTTAAGCCCTTAGTCACCCATGCAACCTAGTCTCAGCCCCAGTGAGAAGGAAGTCAAAATAGGTACCTAATCTTTGACGGATCATTCTGGGAGCTCTGCAAGGATTTAGGAGGAAAAAAATAATCATAGGAAAGATAATAGAATCATATACAAGGTGTAATCATAATATTTTTCACATATCCTTAGTGCTTTTCAAGTGATCTCATTTTTCACAGGCATAGTTGGCGATCCTAATCAAAATGGGGAAATTTCATGAAGTTTCAAGAAAAATAAAGGTATGATACCGAACCCATTGTGTTCAAAAGGAATTTTCTGTGCAATATATAAGGAAGCATGTGAAAATGTGTTTGGGATCTCAAGTTATGCGCTCGACAAGATGCTCCACAAGGTGAAGGAGTTAGTCATTTTTTGGTGAAAAAATGGACCAATGAGAGAGTGACACAATTTTGTGCACCAATTGCAACAAATCCTTGGTGAAAATGGTGAAAGAAAATGTTCTTGCTTCCCATTTAAGCCCCTAGAACCCAATGTGACCTCATTTAATCCCTTTTTGTAATCTAATCCCATGTGCACATTTTCCTAGCCCCCTCACCTTTCTGCCTCAGCCAACCATGTCATGCCATGTGGCCCAATAGGGATGGAGAATTTTTTTTCACACCAAGTGAACCAAGCCCTTGGTGTTCTTGGTGTAAAAAAGTTTTCTCCTTCCTAACCATTTAAAAATATCCAAGTTTTTTCATATTTCATGCTGCTTCATGCTACTTCTTACTTCTTCCAGTGCTACCTCTGTGCACGCCTATGAAAGCTCAAACCACCCGAATTTCTTCACCCTGACATTTATGATACTTCTAAAACCTTTCTACCACATTTAACATATTTCTTCCATCATGAAATAATACAAATAAAGAAGAATTTTTGAGCAAAAAACTATAACTACATGTTGTCACAAACCCTTGGCTCCAAAACCACAAATTACTCATAACTAATGAATCGGTGATCTAATATTCATGAAACTTTGGGAAAAAATTATTAATGGCAGCCATTTTAATTTTTAATCAGATCCATTTGAATTTTTGTGCCCTAGGGTGTTCTTTCTTCATTTAATATCAATCTGGGAAGTGGTTTGACTTGAAAATTTGTACAGAGCATCCAAATCAAATCCCCGAAAAGAATCCAAAGTTTTTTCATCAATCCGACATGATTATATTAAGATTAGAAAAAAAAAATTACCACTGGTTCACACTTTAAATTTTTATTAAGTTTCCAAAAATGGAAAACCCCCTCCATAGGAAAGAACAATGAAAATTATATAAACCGAAAAACTAAGGCACACGGGTCAAAAGTAAAAAAAAGGTCAAAAAAGAAAAAAGAAAAAAACAACTTTACAAAAATAGAAATTGCTTTGAATTGAACCCAATACATATGTGATATGTCTAGAACATGAAGGAAACACATTAATGCAAGATAGAAGGTGAAAGAGCGACATTGCTCAAAAATAACAGCTCTTGGGACCTATTTTTCCAAAAATCGTAGTTTTTGGTCCCAAGAGCAAAAAATTGCTACCATCTCTGTAGTAACATATATTGTTGATTTTTTACACCATGAAGTTCAGGTTCATTGGTTAAGTGAACCAAGGAGAGTTGGTTGGATTGAGATTTTTAGGACAAGAATAGGTAATTCGTAGCAATATCTTCCTCTACACAAGCATCACCCATGGGTCATCTAGAACCCACCTCAGGAGATATCAATAGTGTCTTTCGACACTCATTTGATGGTCTATGTTATTCGTGAATCATGTATAAGGAGGAGTTTCCAATCATCATCATTAGATTGTCCATAGTATGCTTCATAGGAATTTTGAAATCAACATGGCAGAGTTGCAGAGAGTCATTACAAAGGTTGGTTTCCATATTTGCCTTCTCTAGAACAAGATCTTCATGGATAATGTCCTTGGTCATTCAAAGTATCTTTCAACATTGTTTCTAAACACTCAATTTAGGGTGTCCATGTATTGTACAAAGAAGAAATCATAAATCATCATCGGTAAGGGGCAAAGTGTTCAAAGGTGTTCAGAGGGGAAATATTCATCAGTGTGGAGGATAATCAATGTCAGAGTACTTATTTCAAAGTTCATGACTGCATCAAGGCATTCAATCAGATCATTGCGAGGAGTGGATTTCCTTCACCCCCTCCTCTTCTCTTTCTCCCTCTTTCTTCTCTCTCCTTTCTAATTCTTCGTTGGGCTTCATCGTTGTATTTTTTCCTATTCACTTAAGTGACCTACTTTAAAATTGTAAAAGCATTTTATCAAAATTATAAGAGAAATACTTAATTTAATGGAAAATGAAAGGTCATAAGGGGAATATGGAAATGAAGATTCATATGAGGAAGATGAAATATCAATCCCATGGATAGTTTTAGTGGTGAATATTCATAATATGGTGAAAATTTCCTTTTAGGAAAATTTGAAAAGGAAAAATTTTCATAGTAGGTAAGTGTCCTATTCACTTAAAATTTATAGTATAATTTTGTTTAGGGGTCGAATTTTCCTATATTTGAAAGCATCTCCTATAAAAACCTAGGTGATTCACCTGTGGGTAGTATACTACCACCAGTACCTTACTACTACTTGAGCTAATGACATATCAAATATCATGAACTTGCATACTCTAAGCACCAGTGCATAATGCAGATTTGTTTACTATTTAGTAGTTTGCAGTTGGGTGACAGGTGCTATTTTTAATGTGCAACTAATAATATTTTCTGACATGTGACTAAGGTTTTTCTGTGGACAAGTGACAAGGAGATACAACTGACACATGACAAGATTTTGGTTGTTGAACGCTGACACTTCTTCTGTTGATGCACGACTATACTATTGTTGACGCATGACAAGATTTTTTCTCTGACGTGTGACAACGATATTTATTGACGCGTCAACTTTCTGTATTTACTCATGCGTGACAATGGTTTTCTGTGGATGTATGATAAGGAGACTCAACTGAACGCATGACAGGGGTTATGTTGTTGATGCCCGACACAACTATTGTTGACACACGAAAGTTATCTTATTGACGCATGATATAGACCTTCTCTGATGAGCGACAAGGATATTTGTTGATGCACAATAGTGTTACTATTGACGCACGATGCTCTTTCTATTGACGCATGACTAAGAGCTACTGACGTGTGATAAAATTTCAACTTATCCATTCAGAACAATGGAAGGTGCTAGTGCTCAGAATGAGAAGACCCAAAAAGTAACAAAAAATCTCAGAAGTCCATGTTCAAGTATTTTGGAAACTCTGCTACTACATATACCGCAACCACCAGCACCCATACACACTACCACTGAAATGAATCAGAGTAAAAATTGTATGTGGAAGGTAATATTTAGGTGGACATGCATTCTGCACAGTATCAACCAAATGACACCTATGATGATACCATGCCAGATCTTGAAGATATACCTATTGGGATGCCCGAGCTTGAAGATATTCCTGTTGAGGTGCAACAAGGAGTGCATCAAGATATCACACATATAAATACTCAGCAAAATGGAACTCAAAAATCAAATGCAAATTCTGGTTCATGAAAGAGGAAAGTAGGTGATTATGGTAATGCTCAAAATTCTACTCATAAAAGTAAAACATTGAAAACGAACAAAAATATGTGGACACTTGGGAGGACATAAAAGTTTGATTGGGTTGCCAAATTTCTGTTTATCAAACCTGTACAACCAGCTAATTTAGAAGAGATCCCATCTTAATGTACATGTATAATATGTACATGGAAATTGGGAAAGCAACAAAAAATGCAACTAAAGCTGGACACTATAGAAAAACACTGTGGAAAAATATATTTTACTGTAACGGGAGAGGATGGACAGAAAATCAAAAAACATACTGGTGGAAAACTGAAAAAGAATGCATGCATGTTAAATACATAGTATGAAGCAGAGTAGAAAAAATGCAGACATCTCATGGAAAAGGGAGGAATGATAACATTGCAAATTGGTAAGATGAATCAATCAAATCTGCATGCAAAACTCATACAATTCTCTACTTTATTTCACATACTTAAGAAAGGAAGACTGATTTCAGATTTCCTCAATTTCAAAGTTTTGTATCAATATAATGGAATGCACAACATTCCTCAGTCTCATTGGTCAAACAGTAGTGCATGGGAAATGGAAAAATGCCTTTCTATGATAGAGAAGGAAGATTTGAAAGAGAATGTAAAAAAAGTGAAGTTTATCTCTCTTTCAATTGATGAAGTGACAATAATTCGACAACACTGCATGGGTATTTATCCATGTCTATACTTTAGAAAATCATATAAGGACACCACATCTGCTGGGTGTTATGAAAATGGTTGAAAACTATAATGCCAAAAACCTACATAAAATAGTTGTTTCTCATTTGAAAGATATTGCTGGAATGACTGATTATGAAATTGCTACAAAGTTGGTATGCATTGGAACAAATGGTGCATCAGTCATGCAGGGTCACAAATAGGTTTGTGTGTTAGATTGCAAACAACAGTGGCCCCTTATATGCTAGCAATTCACTGTATGGCTCATAGAATGAATTTAGCGTATAAAATGGTAAGCAACTATGAAAATGTTGCTAAAGTAGAAGACCTTATAAGAGAAATTCATGCCTATATGGAAAGCAACCCAAAGTGATTTCTTGAGTTCCAGAAATTCACAATTGGAATTACAAATGGAAAAAAACTTCTGAAGGATGTTGAGATGAGATGGATTTCTTTGTATGAACCTACATGTAGAGTTCGTGAGGAGTATCCTTCGTTTGGTTGGTTTCATGCACAAATATCATCATGAAGTTGACAGGGTGAGGGACTTGTTGTTCTGTTTAACTGATTTGGAGACATTTCTTACATTGGTTGGTATTCTTCCAATGTTGCAGGAGATCAATACATTGATGAAGCATGTAACAAGGGAGATTAATCTATATTGTGGATTTTATACGGATGAGAAAAATGGTATGTCAAAATCTTGATATCTTATACACATCCCAAGATAGTTTTGATACACCTATTTTCAAGAATTGGAAAGCTTTATTAGATATTAAGAATCCCAGTAACTATTTGAGATTTAATATCCACATGATCACCTCTGCATCAATGTTAATGGGAGGGACATACCACTGCACATTTTGCAAAAACATCAAAATATTATAGGATCATAAAGAGAAGAAGTTCCTGTGACACGTAATCTCTTTGATTCTGTTATAGTTGAAACAAAAATAAAGCCTAGAAAATTTTCATAAATCCTTATCATCATAAATTAGAGAACGTTTCTCCAAAGATAAAATTCTTGAAGCAATGGGTGTGATGAATCCTAATTTTTGGAATACTGAAGGTGCTCATGTAGACTTTGTAAGAAAGCATTTCCATAAATCCATGGGTACAATAATGGAACATTTCACCAAGACTTCAGAGGTCAAGGTATGGAAATCAAAGGTATACTGAATGTTGATTTATTAAAGTCTCAATCAACAAATTTTGCAACAACAATGAGGAACCAATATATAAAGTTAGACGAACCTTCTGAGAGTGGTGCTATTACAAGGCTCTGGAGAGGAATCTATCAAAGTACTTTCTTACAAGAAGACATCAGTGAATATTTCAGATTATATGAGTTATGCCAAATAATGATTTTGGGTCTGTGGAAGACGAAAGGGTTTTCAGTGCTTTATCATTTATAAAATCAAAACTGAGAAACAATGTTGGATAAAAATCTAGAAAGTTACATGAGGTGTTATGTTTCTCACTACTCTTTAGAAACCTTTCCTTTCGATAGAGAAATTATGCATTGGAATTACCTTTTTGAAAGAAGAGGTGTAAATAATATAGCTACAAGTACAATTATTCCCAACAATGAGACAAGAATTGGTATGTCATCACACTCTACAAAAGAGAACATCAATTTTGAAGAAGCTATTGATAATGGATTGTTTCAGTTTAAATAGGTATCTCCTTGACCTTAATTTTATTGTTTATCACCTTACATTTTAACTGTGGTTATTTATTCAATTTCATATTAACATATTTGAATATAATAGTTTGTAGTTAGACAGTAACAGTGAACACAATTGTAACTCTATGCATATGTAAATATTGACTAAGGAGGCTTTTTAACATATTTTGTTTCAGCTCTTGTTATCATTAAAGATGTTACAGGTATATATATATTTACATTTATTTGAATACAATTATTTTTAAAAAATATTTATTTTATATAATTACTATTTTAGATTTGTCGAATACCAATTTCCATTTTAAAAATTTGTTTGTTACATGCATTTTTCGAATACTAATTTGCAAGGCCTTCAAAGTTCTAGATCTGCATATTCTTCCACTATTATACTCTTCCAGACTTCCACTATCCAAACATGCACAAGTTCTCATTTGCATTTTTTTAAATATTTCTGTTTTAAAAATCTTGTTATTTACATGCATTTTTCGAATACTAATTTGCAAGGCCTTCATATTTCAGATCTGCATATTCTTCCACTGTTATACTCTTCCAGACTTCCAATGTCCAGACATGTAGAAGTTATCATTGTAGACACCAAATTCGTGTTTCATTTGACCCGCATCCCATTTTCATTTAATTTTTATTTTTCTTCCTGTAATTGATAAATCCACAATCATCATTTCATCATTTTTAAACTTCTTTAAAATGACTTGGTTGACATCCATCCATAAGGAAGCTCTCACTTACTCGCACCCAAAGCCGACCTTCTGACAATGTCAGCCCGAAACTCACCCATCTATATACTAATCCATTTTTCATGTTGATTTTCCTTGAATCGAAGGTTACGTCTAGCACATTGTAAATGGGAAGGATGATTTCATTTTGGAGATTTTCCTTCCATATGCTTTGCCGGTTCCTACTCGACCGCCGTCACACCGCCATCGGTTCCCATCTAAAATCGGAATTTCATTTTGGAGAAGAGGTATCAACAGAGAGCATTGCGAGCGAGGAACAGAGTCCAGATCTTCACTTGACAGAGCAGAGACGAGTAAAGAAACCAGAAGTGTTTACAACCAAGGAGATCATATGACTTTCAAAACCTTGAGTCATTCTTACAATCCTTTGTTTACATTTTTATTTTTGTATTTCCTCCAAAATCCGTTTTGATGAAGTGCCATTTCTAACTGTCATTTTGTGGGATAAATATCAAATTACATGTAAAAAGCCTTCACACATTACCAAGAAATTTTACCAGTATCGGTTATTAGTAACCGGCATCGGTTATCTTGTATTAACCGGCATCGGTTTCTGTCAACCAATTCCAGCCTTTCCCCTACCCAGTTTAATGAAACAATTTATCCATTATCATGCATCCATGATTCGTGTTTGAAGATAAATCTACATCCACACATACAATTCATCATCATCCATGTCTATTTTAATGTCATCACCCACATTAATCAAAATCATATCATTAATTCCAAGTAGAGAGAAGAATATTTTGAGAAGGTTTAAATGTACATAAACCTCGATATTCAACAGTTCAAATTTTACAAGTAGAGAGAAGAAGCAATTTTACTCCGAGCGAAACAATATTGATGTCTTTAATCTTTTTGTCCTAACACATTCATTATTTCATCTTTTTTCTTACAATTTAATTGACATCCATTATCAGCTCTTAGTTCTCGAGATTGAAAATGTTATAAGCTCACCCAACAATATACTAATCCACATTACAATTCATCATCATCCATATCTATTTCCTGGGCCCAATGTCATCATCCACATCTAATGTCACTTAATCGTATCATTGATTCATTACAAGTAGGAGAGAAGACAAGATTTTGAGAAGGTTTAAATGTGTAGAAATCCATGATACAAAGTTTCGAATTCTACAAGTAGAGAGAAGAATATTTTACTATATTAAGATGTTTCTGTCCTAACACATTCCAAATTTTCTTAAAATAATTATCCATTATCATCATCCATGATTGTGCTTGAAGCTAAATCTACGTCCACATACAATTCATCATCATCCATATCTATTTTAATGTCATCATCCACATCTAATGTCATCACTATCATTGATTCATTACAAGTAGAGAGAAGAATATTTTGAGAAGGTTTAAATGTGAAGAAACCTAGATACAGAGTTTGAATTTTACAAGTAGAGAGAAGAATATTTTACTGTATTAAGATGTCTCTGTTCTAACACATTCAAATTTTCTTTAAAACAATTATCCATTATCATCATCCATGATCATGATTTCTTGAATAAATCTATGTCCACATTAATTCATCATCATCCATATAAGTATTTTAATGTCATCATCCACATCTTAATGTCATCTGTTATCAGGTTTCATTACAATTTTATATTTGAAAAGAATATTTTGATGAAGTGTTTGAAAGAAACAAATTACATGTAACACAATCATTCGAATTTTACAAGTTGAGAGAAGAATATTTTACTATATTAAGATGTCTCTGTCATACCACATTCCAAATTTTTCTTAAAACAATTATCCATTATCATCATCCATGATTGTGCTTGAAGCTAAATCTACATCCACATATAATTCATCATCATCCATATCTATTTTAATGTCATCATCCACATCTAATGTCATCCTATCATTCATTACAAGTAGAGAGAAGAAGATTTTGAGAAGGTTTAAATGTGAAGAAACCTATATATAGAGTTCAAATTTTACAAGTAGAGAGAAGAATATTTTACTTTATTAAATGTCTCTATTCTAACACATTCCAAAATTTTCTTAAAACAATTATCCATTATCATCATCCATGATATCATTCTTGAAGCTAAATCTACATCCACATACAATTCATCATCATCCATATCTATTTTATATATCATCATCCACATCTAATGTATATCATTGATTCATTACAAGTATAGAAGAATAGGTTTTGAAAGGTTTAAATGCAAAGAAACCTTGATACAGAGTTTGAATTTTATAAGTAGAGAGAAGAAGGTTTTGAGAAGGTATTAAATGCAAAGAAACTTTTAACAAAGTTCCAAGTACAATTCATCATACATTCAGATATGTAAAGCTATTTCAATTTTCAAATTTACAAGTCATTAATCATCATTTATATCCATTATAATGTCATCATATCATTACAAGTAGAGAGAAGAATATTTTGAGAAGGTTTAAATGTCTCTGTCTACCACATTCCAAATTTTCTTAAAACGCTTATCCATTATCATCATCCAGAAATGATCCAGATCTTAAATCTAAATATACGTCCACATACAATTCATCATTATCCATGATCTATCCTAGGTCATCATCCACATCTAATGTAGATCACCATTACTAGTATATGTAGCTAGATTATTCTTTGAACAAAATCTCAATGTGAAGCCATTCCTTTAATTACTTAAGTGTATTGAATTTTACAAGTTAGACTAAAACAAGATTTAACTCTATTTCATCTATCATACCACATCGAAATTGTTCTTAAAGTTATCCATTAGTGAACTTGGATATTCCATGATCATGTTTGAAGACAAATCTTCGTCCATTTTCATATTCATCAACATGCAAAAAAATTCTAGTGTCAGCATCACATTAAACAATCATTAGTAAAGTAGAGAGAAGATTCTCAGAAGGTTTAAATGTGAAGAAACCTAATACAAAGTTTGAATTTTACAAGTAGAGTGAATTTTCTTAAAACAAATAATTAACCATTATCATAATGCTATCACATTCATATCAAACATAAACACCATATACAATCTAGATAATAATTTGTTTTATATGCTATATATAAAATATTGTCTTTATAATATATATATAAAATCCAGATTAACAACATACTTAAAATCAAATACATATTCAAGTTTCATACTTTAATATATAAAGTATTTCAAATTTTCAAATTTAAAGTTTTAATTTTTTAACCCTTAATCATTAAATTTTTCCCTAGAAAACCTAGCCCCATTCTATGACCCCTTTCCCCAATGGGTATCTCTCATATATTCTTTACTTGAATAATCCCATAACTAATCAAGATCTTCCGTAAAAATGTCTAGATTGTTTACATATTATTTGAAAAAAGATTTTTCTTTTGTTGTATCTCTGTGGGATACCAAAATAGTATCTGTAGCTACCTTTTTTTTGAACAAAATCTCAGGGTTGAAGCCATTCTCTTTAATTATCCTCTTAAGTGTATTGTTTTGTTTGTTAACTAAAACAATATTTTCTTTCATCTTCATTGAACTAGAGATAAACTGTTCCTTAGCGGTTTCCAAGTGAACTTGGAACACCTGTTGGGTCTTGACTCTTCAAATTCCTCATATTTCAACTACAAAAAAAAATAGTGAGCTCAATTAAACATATTAGTAAAATAAGAAAATTTCAAACTAATAAAAACTATTGTTTCAAATTGGATAATACTTAGGCGATGTTTAGGGTATCACTTTAGGCATTTAAGGAATTGCCACCAGATCCTTGCCCTTAGACCATTTGTTGAAATAGACCTGGGATTCAACACTAATATTTTCAAATTTGTTTAATGCTTTATCTAAAATATGTGGCAGTGCCTAATTATTTTGTATAGATGGTGACAGGACTGCAATGTACTTGAAAAATTCCAAGAAAAATCCATCAAAAATCATTACGCAAATTGATTATGGATTGGAACTGTTTAAAACTATGTAAAATCTACGAAATTATATGAAAAACTACTTCAAAAACTTGTACTGATTAGCAATAAAATCATACCTCTCCCATTGTATGAGGGGTAACTTGATCATGAGGTGTAAGCAAATCTTGGCCGTGTTGGAGTAGTAAAATGGTAACTGTTTGAGATGTGGTGTGGCTAAAGGAAATGATAGAGCAAGGTGTTGAGAATCAATAATTTAACACGCCATTGATGCTGATGGTGAGGTATGGTGAAGATTTCGGGTTGAGTATTGTCTGCTACCTGTATAATGCCTTAAAGTGGTCTGATCCTATTTACGATAAAACAAATCAATATGTCAAATATTGACATTTCAATTCAATATGGTAAAATTTTTTGAATAAATTACGTTGAAATAGAAATATACCTGCTGGCCTTGAATTTTGTCAAATAGTATTGATAGTAAATCCTGTTAGGGTCATTGCTATCAATTCTCAAGTAATCTTCATCTGTAGTTACTATTATTTGAAACTGATACGCCGGTTGTGATAAGAAAGCCACCAAAAGAGAGGGGTTCGAATTGGAAATGAGGAGGTGATGTTTAGTGTTCCGTTAGGGATTTCGAAGGAATTGGCATGTGTTTACTTATGTTCTTTTTACCTAACACCTCTAGTTGGAATTTTGAATCGTAATGGTGGAGGATGTGGCGGTGCCACTTTTTGCTATAGATGGTGAAGGACTACAATCCTACTTGCAAATTCCAATGAAAAATCCACAAAATCATTACTAAATTATATGAAAAACTATTAAAACTATGTAAAAGCTACGAAATTATATGAAAAACTATTCAAAACTTGTAGTAAAGCAATAAAATCATACCTTTTTGTGGAAGGGGTAACTTGTCATTATAGCAAAGGTGGCCATGTTGGAGTAGTACTTGGTTGTGTTTGAGATGTGTGTGGCTGGGATGATAGAGCAAGGTGTTGAGAATCAGTACATTACACGCGATTGAATTGAGTGAGTTGGTCAAGACTGTTGAGAAGCATACGTATAATGTATAAGTCCCTGCAAGTGCATCAATTGTCAAATTGCATTTCAATAACCAAAGTACGGTAAATTGTCAAAATATAAACTATATACTTGTAATCTTGTAAATGGTAAATAGTAAATGTTAGGGTATTACCTCTCTTTCGTTTAACTCATTGCAAACGCTTAGTCCATGAGTGAACTTCCATTTCAGTATTGTGAATCTCCCAACACCTCAACATGTTGTTGGCTTCTTCCTCTTGATGCCAATTTTTTTCATGGAAGGACCTCCAAAAATATTCTCTGCATACGGTCAAGATTTAAATCAGAAGTACAAAATGTCTAGTACTGAATAAAGATTCAATTAGAAGTACATAATCAAAACAATAACCAAAGTATAATGTCAAAATATAAACTATATACTTGTTGTTCTTGAAATGAAATTGACAAATTCTTCATTGTCTTATTCCTTGCAAGTAGGAGTTGGTTTGTCTTTTAAATTAAAAATTCTCTCGTAATAAAGGCCAAGGATATAATTTGTAGAGTGAATAATTGGTTTTTTTAGAAACTAATGCATTTGTAATGTCAACTTTTTATCTTAATAGATAAAAAATGTGCACCAATCAAATTTTTAACTTTCCAATCGTTGCAAGAATGTATGAAATAGCCTAGTTTGGAATATCATGGAAACAAGAAAGTGGTGTGTAATTCCTTGTGTATCCCACACCTCGTCTTGATTTATTGATGTGAGATGTAAAAATTCATTGTAATTAATATCAATTCGAATTGTATAAAAATAAAAAAGTTCAAATTAAAATTGAAAATAGATTACATGTAAAATCAACATGGAAAATCGGAAGTAGATTTGAGGTAATTCTTATCATTTTCAATGAGGGTTTCTTTGGTTGTTACTATGGGAAAATTTTTAACTGGAAGGGCCCTTCAACCCGATGGATATCAGCTAGATCGACACTAGATTTGAATGTACAACCATCATCCACAGTAATAATAAAATTACTGTCTTCTGTATTGTACGAGGACAGAAGGTAGTTTAGAAAGTCAAAATCAATCTCAAACTGGGGCATGTCAATAAGCCCATCAAAATCACATGCTTCTATAAAATCCTTGTATTCACTATTCATTTATAAAATTGTATAAATGTGGGGGCACATCAAGTTCCTGTATTGTATCTTTGCCCCTTGGGTAGGGCTTGGGTGGTGGACCAATGTCTGGTTTACTTGATTTTCCATTGGATCTTGGTCTTGAGATTGGGTTGCACTTGTAGTTTCCATTATATTTGATATTGATTGGAGAATATTATGTTTGGTTGAACTGATAGTGTAGAGACGTACGATTCTTGTAGATGTAAGTGCTAGGAGAATGAATAAAAATTGGGGAGCCGAGGAAGTGTAAATGTGAAAATTAGGGGTGGTGGGGTATTTATAGGACAAAATTAGGGTTTCTCAAGCCTTAAGTACATGTCATCAAAACTTTGATGATGTGTGATAGCAACACTTGCTATCGTGCGTCAAACAAATTTTTTTGACATGCGTGACAATAAATTTTTTTTGATGTTTGACAAACAACATTTGCTATCCGCGCCATCAACAAACTTTTGCTGACACGCGCGACAACAACACTGGTTATCATGCATCAACAAAGTTTGTTGATGCACAAAAGTAAGAGTTGATTTCATGTGTCCAACAAAGTTTGTTGTTGTATGTCAATTAAAGTTGCTGTCGTGTGTCAACGAAAGTTTTTATCAGCCGACAACAAAAATTTTGTTGATGCACGACAAAAAACTCTTGCTATCCATGCATCAAAAAAATGTACAATGCTCACTGTCAGGCAAAAAACTATGCGGTCCAACAATGAATACTACTTGTTTTTTGTGCATATGTATAATTTTTTTTTCCTCAGGGTGTCCTGAATAACAATTTTATAGTGACGCGAGAGAGTTTTTTATCTTCAATAGATAAATCTGAGAACTTTGTGTTTCAGGTTATCCATCTCACTAGATAGCTTGATTATGCTCTCCTCTATATTGAATGTTGAACTACTCTGGTTATTAGGTGTGATATATTCAATCTAATCACAAACAGTAACCTTCCTTGCCTAATTTCCAGCCTTTCCCCTCATTATTGTAATTTTCATCCCTTGTATCCCATACAAGCACTTTGCCACAAATTCAATGGAGTGGTCCTTGGGTGATCGCCAGCCAATTTGGCCACCTACAACATTTAGATAGGATAAATATTAGTTTTAATATCAATAATGGGGAGGTGCACCATTTAGTGTAGAGGGGCATAGTCCAGTGAATGTTGGTGGGAGATACCTAATTTTTCCCACCCGACAAATTTTCTCACCAATTTTTTTTTTACGAATCTACTGGGGGAGAGATTTTCCCCAAGTGCACCTATAAAAGATATTTGCCCCAAAAAATCAAAAAAATATATATTAAAAAAAATACAAAAAAAGGGAAATATTACTTGAATAATCAAAAGGATATTTACAACCCTGATCTAGAAGTTTACACTTTTTCAAGAGTTAAAGAAGAAGCAGCCGAAGAAGAAGAAATCATGGTGGACGAAGAAAGAGAAATACCCCAACCCATTATTCCATGGGGAAGGAAAAAATGCCCTAATTTCTCTTTCATATCCCTATTCAAGATCTACCAACGTGTTCCTAAAAGAAATTCCCTAAGTTTTATAAGAGACAGTTCCTAACCTCCCTGGGGAGCATGTAACAACTTTTAATCACCGCATGTGGTGTGCTAGGCATTAAACATGAAGACATATTTGTTAGATTTTTCATGGAGTCATTACAAGAAAAAGGAAAAATGAATGGTTTTTATATGTTACCCATAAGGTATATCACTTGTTGGGAAGATATAAGAACCAGATTTAAACATAGATTTAAAACTAAAGAAGACTGCCAATATATCTTGGGTTCAACTGATACAGATGAAGGAGTCTACAAAATCTATGAGGGACTTTGTAGATAAATATAACCGGTTTAATTAGAAAGAATCCTATAAGATGCCATGCCTTCAAATAATAACATGAAGATATTATTTATTAGTGCTTTACAACCTGAAGTTAGATTCTTCTTTAGAATGATCACAACCTAGAGATTTGAAAGGAGAATAAGATTATGCTATTGAAACAGAAGAAGTTTCTAATCTTGTCTGGTAAGGTAAAGAATCCCAATGGTAAATATAAAGGTCAAAGTCTAGGTTCAATGACCATTGATCCAGTGATTCAGAAAATGGATAACGATATGATTACTATGAAGAAGCAACCCTCTCAGATCATAGGAGCACCCTGAAGGCTCCCCTTAGAATCCCCACCAATCAATGTAATTTGTAAGAACTATGAAGACGAAGAAGAAGAAAGTTTTGAATCTGAAGAGGAGGGAGAAAATGAATATGCTAAGATCAGGTTTTTTGAAGACACACTTGATGATGAAGAGTCCATTGCCAGTTATTCATATGTAGTATTCACCCAATCCCAAAAGGATTAAGAAGGCTCTTCTTCCACTTCCCAAGTTAAGAAATTGAATCCTCAAATGACAACTCTAGAAAAAACAACAAAAGGAGGATCATCAAAGCCTACTTACACAAGGACAACAGAGAAGAATCATGAAGTCACCCAAACCAAGAATCCTTCTTCCTTTTTAAGTAAGCCCCCTTTTGCTTCTCTTGGAAAATCGTTTTCTAAAAACATCCATGTCAATTCTGCCATAACCCATGATTTTACCACCACCTCTTCATCCTTAGACATCATTGATCATTTCAAAAAGTCCAAGATCCAAATTTTTGCATTTGAATACTTAAGAACTCATCCCAAACAATTGGAGAGACTCATTGAACATGTCAAAGGAAGTATCCATGTTCCTAAAGATTCCTCTACCAAAGAACCACCACGTGCATCTCAATCCACTCCCTCTCTGAATTTCCTTGCTTCCACACCCTCTACCTCTAAGAGGATTGATCCTTTGTACATAGCCTTGCTGGTCAATTGGTACAAGCTAAACAATTACATCATTGACTCTAGTGCCTTGGACAACGTCATGCCCGCAAAAGTTGTTAAAGCTCTTAGTCTCTCCCTTTCCCCTACCTAATGTAACATCCCACTAATTAACCCTTTTTATTCGACATTTAAGTATTCAGTTAAATTTGAAATACAAAAATGTATGTTCTTTCGCATAATTAATACCACTTATTATTATTATTTTATTATTATTATTAAATATAGTTAGTTTTATTACGCAACATTGCTTGTCCGGTTCTAGTTGTGTCATTGTTATAATTATATTACGACTGTGAAAATCAAATTTAATTTGGCATATTATGACAAAAATTTCTAATGCTTATAAGCTTGGTTGAATGAATTTGTAATATTAATGTTGTGGTTCTATTTTAATATTATTATATTCAAAGGCTGGGGGCATAATGCCACACCCAATGGGTTGATAAGAAATGATGTATTTAATATTATTTAATTTCAAAAAAAATAAAGCATGGCGATGGAACACCATGATGACATGAATATTCTAAGGTTATTATTTTGTGGAATTGAACATGGAAATAATTAAGAAAATGCCATAATGTGGCATTGAAAAGAAAAGTTTTCTTAATTAATGCAAAATCCGCTTAAGTGGACATTCACGTAGATGGGGGAATTGGAATTATTATTGTATTTTTTTTTTTGATTTTCCTCCCCTCTTGGCAATGCATCCCTCTCACCATCCACTTGGTATTTTGAAGGGGCAGATTGATAGGGTTATTGGGGATTTGTGTGAGAGGAAAGTGGAGAAGAGGTTTAGTGTTGATTTTTGCTATAGTTTAACTCTCTCATGGAGGAACATTTTCAAATTTTTCGGCATGTAGAGAAGTCAATTTTCTTTGGAAACTTGTTATTTATTTCAGGAATGCAAATTATTGGGGGTTTTGTGGCAAATATGGAGAAGGCATTGTGAAATTGATTTCAGCTAAGTTTGGAGTAGTAGAAACAAGGAAAGAGTTTCAAGCAAGGGTTTTTCTCCTTGCTCCATTGAGTTCGGATTTCTAAATAAGATGGGTCATTATTTCTTCTCTTTTCCTTTATCGTCTGAAATGTGAAGAAAAAATGCGTGAATCTGGTTCTTTGTCTGAGCTATTTGTAGCATTATTATTTAAACAAAATGGGTACTTTTATGCGGTTGTGAAAAATTGATTTTTATTGATCTGTAGTTAACTTGGTTGGTAAATAAATTGGGGCTGTGTTGGGAATTTTTGTTGTTAAGTATCAAACCAGTTTGGGGTTTTAACTAGAAATTTTAGCAAAAAAATGTGTTGGTTGGAATGTGTATGTGAACTTGGTAGAAAAAATTGAGTTTAGGGAGTTTCGTGGTATTCTTTCATGAAATACAAAATAAAATGAGATGGGTATTTGATATGGCTTTAAATGTTTGAGTGAATGGTAAAATTATATGGAAAAAACATATGAATACTATTATAGTTGATTTTCAGCTGAAAGGAAATGGGTTTTCTCTAATTTTTAGGAAGTATGGTGAAAACTACAACTAGGGTTTGAAAATATTATGTGTTTAAGTTACGAGATTTTCATTTACAAAAATGTCTTTATGTTTAAATTGGCATGGCTGATAGGATGGGAAGTACCTTGAAATTATCTTGGGGGAATTTATTGTTTTGGATCTGTTCCTAAAATTTTCTAGCTGTACCTGTGTTTTTTATAAATAGAACCATTAGCAGAAATTTTGGGTAAATCATTATGTATTCTCTTTGTCTTCCCTAATAGTTTAGTTCAAATAGATGGAAAGAGATCTTGCGAATGTGACTATTGCATGAATAAATAAATGGAAATGTCCCTGGTTTCCTTGTGATTATTGTGTATGCTGAGTGTTTCTCTTTTACTTGGAATTGAAACATTGTGCTTCAGCGGAATGTTGTTTCCATGATTGTTGAACTACTAACACTATAATTATTGGAAATGAGTTAGTTTAAATTGATGTACTGCGGTTCTAAATGTTATAAATGTAACTCAACCTGTTGTTTGAATGAGAATTAAAAGAAAGTGAAGTTCATGTTTTAAACCAGTTAAGCTAATAACTCTCTTACAAGGAAAAATATTAATGATTTAAAAATGCTACAAATGTAAAAGTATGCTGAAAGGATCAACTGGTTAAGTAAATTTCCTTTCATTAGATAAATTTTATTTCTTTTAATTATCTCGAGATTTTTAACTCGGAGGGTTGGATCACTTGATCCATACATTTTATTTTAAATAATTTATTTCGTACTTGGATACTGTATGGTTTATTTTGATTGCTGGAAAATTGTAAAGGTGGAAGATACAAGGGGAACTCTGGAAATTTTTTTCCCAGAAATCTATACTCTGGAATATTTTGAGAATTAAGCCCAAAAATTTCCTTCTATATGGGTTTGTTTTTGTTAGTAATTTGCAATAGTAAAGGGGATATGACACATTTCAGGAAATCGGTATCCTCCCAAAAAATCTACACTTAGTAATTTTCAGATTAAAACTATATGGTTGACTTATATGGTTTGAGAATTAAGTTGAAATAGTGTCAGATGCAAAACAAATTTAAATTTCCTTGATTCTTATAGTCTTAATTCATCGATGGGTTGTTTTTGTCTGTGTGAAGCATTAATAGTAACGAATATGACACATTTCAAAAATCGGTATCCTCCACCAATCACATGGATGAATGCGATTGAATAATGCATAAGGAATTTATGCATAGTGTTCCTTTAGGATCACTTCACATATAATCCCCACATTTCTTCCTTCGCCAGCCATAAGATTGTTAAGATCCCAGTTTCCTAATTGTTCTAGAAGCATTACTACTGCAAGGTAGATGAGAAATAAATTTAGATGACTAACTTTATTTATGAGTCAAAAATTATTTTAACAAGTATAATAAATCTTGCTAGTTCTTTAAATTGACACTCCCCAAGAAAACAATGTCGCAGGTTTAGTAACGATGATTGGACCATCTCACTCCGACTTGTGGAGATCGACATTAGAATGGATGTTTTTATTACGGATCTTGGATCCATTTGTAATTGTAATTATAAATAAATTTAATTACATTGGGCAGATTGTACCTTTTAATAGTCCTTTAGTGGATGATATTTGTTATATATTAATGAATGGGATGATTTGATTATATATAAATAATTTTCATATTTGGGTCTTTCGAAGCGAACAATTTAATGGATAAAGTTAAGGAATCATATAGTTAAGAATCTTATGCCTTAAATGATTACAATGATGAAACTAAAGGTATATATCTTATCTAGTAGGTTTCCAAGGTTGTAAAGAATTAATTTGGGAAATGGAAGGTATGTAATTTGAGATACGAAATTGTGAATATGAAGGGAAAAGATAAGATGTAGTCTTATCTCTTTAAAGGACTTACGGTTCCTCATACTCTATTTCCTAATGAATAAATTGATTATGGGCCAAGTTACTAAGTTTTACTCAATGTTATGTGTCTTTCTACTTCCTTATTGAGTTAAAATTGGGCAGAAATAAGGGTTAGTAAGTATGCATAAAACTGAATAAATATAGATTAACTTGTGAGACATTAGTATTAACTTGACAAGATGTAAATCTGAACTTGCGAAATAATTTAGTCAATCCTTAACTTCATAATGAGATTAATAATTTAAAGGAATCTATCTAATGAATTGAAAGACTAGTGCATTCCTAAACATTCTTTTCAAATGAGACTATAATCTAATTTAAGGGTATAATGGTTTAACTAAGTAAATGGTGTATGAGCCATATATAAGAAATGATCTTAACCTATTCAAAGACTTAGGGAAACTAAGATTTTTATTATTATTATCTACTTAAATATTTTAAAAAACTGACTTGGAGAATTATCATATCAATAGGAAAGTGGTACGTAACTAGTCCTTACAGGATACTAGCCTAGTTAATATTAGTTGAAAGAAATTTAAGGAGTAATATGATAAAATTAACCTGATAAGTTAGTTTAATACTTCTAAGATGTAATATCATATGCATGAGGTCATCATACCATCCATTGCAAAGAAATATACCATAAGCGGTACTACATAGCTTTAAACAAGTTAAAGACGTAAGTGCAGTCCTAATAATGTAAATATCCCTTTGATTAGTGGGTATAAAATCAGGATAAGCCATACTGCAACTAATTAAAACTTATAGGACCTAATGGTAATATTGACCAAGGATTTATTACAATGTTTCTATCAAAATTATTAGAATGTATGAATGAGGCTACGAGGTGATAAACACTTTGAGACCTTATCCTTTCATCCATGGTAATTAGATGGGTAAACTAAAATTCACTAAGTAATTGGAATAAGTTTAATAAATCTAGATAACTGTGATGAGATGATAGTGAGGTAATGGGAAGACAAGTTAGACATGTTGTTCACTCGTCTATACTAAGCATCCATAGTACAACTAGAAAAATTTTGCTAAAGTAATGTGTTTGCTGGGTACATTGTCTAATCACCATGATTCCTCAAATCCTGAAGTGTGGGATACAAGATGGAGTTTAATAAGTGAACTCTAGGTGGACATTAGAGGATCAGTCACATGTTATCACTACCTTAGAGCAGTAAAACCAAGCGAGGATAAGTAAGAACATTCTAACGAATGTTAAGGGTGATCATGGAGTTCAGGGATATATTAACCCTTATAGCTGCACAAGGTTTATCACATTGTTATAGGATGGATTAATTAATTATGACATACTTCTTAAACTATCCTTAGCTAGTTATTTGATTTATTTATGCATGGGAATGTATATTTGCTGTTAAGATAATAAGACTTGCAGCATTAACTAACATAACTAGCTACCTAAATTATATATGCAAAGGAAGGTCTGTTGGATAAAAAAAATTCCTTCTAATTTGGGTTATAAATTATAGGTTGCTACATTCCCCTACCTTTGGTAAATTCCTCTCCATGGAGATACAACAAGTGCCTCTCGTCAAATAAGTAAAAGATGCCAAGGTAGTATTGGCAGATTTCCCTGATAAGAAAATCACAACTAGAATCCTTGTAGCAGACATGTCCACCTCATACGGTATGTTGTTAGGCTGAATATTTTGCTAAGATCTTGGAGGGGATATGTAGTTGAATTGGTCACACACCACCATCATAATCAACGGTAAAACAAAGAAGCTTCCTCCCATTAGAAAAATGAAGTATATTTTTTAACGACTAAATGACCCAATGGTAGACATCCTGTGCCAAAATTCCAAACCTAACCAATTCTTCATGACCTTTGAGGAGGATCTTGAGCTTCCCTTATTGGTGGAAGAATGTCCAAGCATCATAGAGCTAGTCAAAGAACACAATGAAGAGTTGATGAAAGATAAGTTTGAAAAGGTGTACTTTTTGTGGGATGAAGATGTAAATGAATTTTCTTCGGTGGATAATGAGGTTGGTGATAAGATCCTTAAATTGTAGCAAAGAAATATCGAAGTGATGAGAGATACAAATCAATAATAAGGAATGATGCTCAACACCTTCTTAACAA
The DNA here is from genome assembly GCA_019776745.2 of Taxus chinensis. Lineage (NCBI taxonomy): Eukaryota > Viridiplantae > Streptophyta > Pinopsida > Cupressales > Taxaceae > Taxus > Taxus chinensis. The sequence continues at coordinate 609,183,876 of CM034150.1, forward strand.
ATAACTTCAATGTTTTCAATGATTCTCTCGATGATTAGTATGAGTCTTCATGTGATGAGTGTTCTAGTGAACTTGAAGGATTATCTTTCTCATTAGAAGAAGATGACAGGGAACACAAGAATGATAGTGTACCTTCACTTCTCAAAATTGAAATGGAGAATACCCAGGAAAATGGATATTTCACTATGGAAATGGAATTATCAGTTCTTGATGATTGAGAATAAGAAGATGGTGACGAAATTTTAGATCTAGTGTTGTACTCATTCCATTTTTGTAAGGATGTAAAAATTATCAGCAAAAAATGGAGAAATGGAATTTTTCTTGGTCATAAGAATGATTTTTCTCAAAATAGAAACCTTCTCAATAGACTTCAACCTTTCAATTCTCACTTCTCTTAAGATATTGATTCTCCAAACATAGGAATAAAGGATGAAGCCAAAAATGGAAAAATAAGGAAAGAAGAGGACACTTTCCATGATGTGTGGCCAATCTTGAGGTCATTCTCTTTTCAAGAGGGTGATGCAATGCACATAACACATTGCATAGGATAACACATACAAGAAGACTTAGATCATGGGAAAGGTGACATCATGAAATGATTAAAAAATGGAGAAGATCAATAAGAGGTACATGATGCTAAAGTTCATGAGACATATTCTCATAATACACCCATGAAAGTGATGGTCAGGAAGTAGATGTATAATGAAGAAAAAATGTCTCGAAGTGAAAGTGAAAATGGAAATTCAAGTACAATAAAAAATATCTTCATGATAGTGGCAATAAATCGACAAGTAGAATAAATCGGAGGACCAATGTGAAGCAAAGGAAAGCATGTCAAAACAGAAAAGGTGGGGGAATGAATAAGAAACCATCAAGTGAACTAATAATTAAGCTATATTTTTCAAGAAAATGAGGAGAGGTTCATACTTTAGTGAACCTATCAATGGATTTGCAAAAGAATGGTATTCAGTGAAACTCGTTTACAGGTGAGTACTCAATTCAAGTTTGCACTTTAATGAAAGCGGGTTGTCCCCCACATATACATAGGTGATTTAGGTTGTTTACCCTATTGTTTTTGTGTGTTTATTTTCTTGTTGTGTGTCATTTTCCCTTTTGATGTGTTTCCTTTTTTTTATTCGCACGTGTGTGTGTTCGATAAGAGAAATTATGTAGTATATCTTTTTGGTGACTCTAAATCCTGACGGATAAGGCAATGATTTGTATATTGGAAAAAGTTATGTATTGAGATTATGGAGTTCTTGTATGATTTCTTCTACACTCGATCCATTACATGCCCCCAAGCTAGAGCCAACTGTTGTTATGTAAATGTACAACAAGAAAATTCCCAATTTTCAAGCATGACAACCATACCCTATCTGAAAATTTTACTCAAAGGTCATTCTGATCCCTCCTTCATATCACCCTAATCCATGAGTCAATACTTTCCCATCCATTTTAATTAGTCTCGTGTGTCATGTCAGTGCACCCATAGGTGATTTAGGGGTATCTTGTCATTTCAAGTACTTCCAAGGAAAGATTGATCAAGCTAGGCTCTTTGACAAGATTTAGGAAAAGTTATTCCTTAGTATTCTTGAAGTTGGTACACACCCACTGGAGTATAGTTAAGGGCATAAAATCATGAGGGAGGTGTATTAGAGAGCTAAGAACGCTGTACAATAAGTTTTGGAGGATTTCAAGAGATTATGGAAGTCTTGGAGTAGTTTCAACAAAAGTGGGCCTTGGAGGCCTAAGAAAGGCATAATGCCAAAAAAAATCCTAAGCTTTGGGAAGTGATTCTAGAATTTCCATAAGGATTCAAACAAGATATCATTGGAAATATAATTCAGATCCCTATAATATTGTGATTTCATATTTTTCATAACACCTAGGTGCACTTTGTTTACAACCTGTTTTTGGTGTGCACAACCTTGGAGCTTGAAAAAATCCTATTTTGAGGGAGAAAATGATATAATAAATATATTATACCCCAACCATTTGATTTAGAATGTTATTTTCAGGTGGAATCATATAAAATTTCATCAAAAAAATCCTCTGGGAGATCAAGTTATGATCTTGACAAGTGGTTCCCCAAGGTACAACTCCAACATTTAGTCACATTTCTACCTTGAAATTTGAGCCAATGGGAGAGTGGAAAAATTTTGTGCATAAATTTCACCAAATCCTTGGTGTAGATTGTCCTAGAAAATACTCCCCCCATCCCTCTTAAGCCCCCAGTTACCTATGCAACCTAGTCTTAGCCCCAGGGAGAGGGTAGTTAAAACATGTACTTGATCTTTGGTGGATGATTCTGGGAGATTTGTAAGGAGTTGGGAGAAAAAAAAATAATAATTGGAAATATAAGAAAATCATCTACAAGGTGGAATCATAATATTTTTCACAAACCCTTTGCACTTTTCAATGGAGCTCATTCTTTGTAGGGATAGTTGGCAATCCTAATCAAAATGGGGAAATTCAAAAAGTTTCAGGTGGAATCAAGGTATGATACCATCCCCATTGTTATAAAAATGAAATTTAAATGCAATTTCATATAAATAAGCATTTGAAAATATGCCTGGGAGCTCAAGTTATGTGCATGAAAAGTTTTTCCACAAGGTGAAGGAGTTAGTCATTTTTTGGTGAAAAAACGGACCAATGGGAGAGTGACACACTTTTTTCACCAATTGCACCAAATACTTGGTGAAATTGTTGCAAGAAAATGTTCCAACTTCCCATTTAATCCCCTTGACCATAATGTGACCTCCTTTAAGCCTCGTTTTGCAATCTAAGACCATGTGCAGATTTTCCTAGCCCCCTCACCTTTCTGCCTCAACTAACCACATCATGCCAAGTGGCCCAATAGGGATGGGGCACAATTTTTTACACAAATTGCATGAAGCCCTTGGTGCAAAAAAGTGCACTCCTTCCCAACCATTAAAAATATGCAAGTTTTTTCAAATTTCATGTTGCTTCTTGCTGCTTCCAGTTTTACCCGTGCGTATGCCTGTGAAAGCTCTAGTTGCCAGAATTTCTTCACCCTGCCATTTCTGCTACTTCTAAGACCTTGCTACAATATTCAAAATATTTATTTCATCATTGCATAGTGCTGATGTGAAGAATAAATATTTTTGATCCAAAAACCATAACTACATGTTGTTAGTAACCCTTGGCTCCAAAACGACAAATTACTCATAACTAATGAACCAGTGATCGAATCATCATGAAACTTTGGGAAAAAATTCTTCATCTAAACGCCTTGAATATTAAAAAAACCAAACCTCAAAATACATCCCTGATTTTTAATGGCATCCATTTGATTTTTTGTGCCCTAGGGTGTTCTTGCTTCATGTGTTGTCAATTCGGGAAGCGATTTGACTTGAAAATTTGTACAGAGCATCCAAATCAAAAACCTAGAAAGAATTTAGAGTTTTCTCATCAATCCAACATGGTTATTTTCAGCTTCAAAAAATAGCAAGTCTTGCTAGTTCACACTTTCCATTTTTAATAAGTTTCCAAAAATGACAAACTCCCTCCAGAAGAAAGAATAATGAAAATCATACAAATCAAAAACTAGGGCACGCGGGTAAAAAAGTCAAAAAGGTCAAAAAAGAAAAAAGAAAAAATCAAATTTCTAAAAATATAAAGTATTTTGAATTGACCTCAAGACATCTGTGATAATATTGGAATGCGAAGGAAACACCTTAGTTCAAGCAACAATGCGAATGAGTGACATTGCCCAAAATAACAGGTCATGAGACCTAGTTTCCAAAAATAGCAGTTTTCGGTCCCGAGAGAAAAAAGTTTCTACCATCTCTGTAGTAACATATACGTTTTATTTTTTCCACCATGAAGTTTAGGTTCACTAGTTAAGTGAGCCAAGGAGAGTTGGTTAGATCGAGCTTCTTAGGACACAAATAGGTAATTCGTAGTAGTATCTTCCTATGCACAAGAATTACCCATGGGTCATTTAGAACCTGCCTCAGAAGATCTCAACAGTTTCTTTCAACACTCATTTTATGGTTTAGGTTATCTGTGAATCTTGTGAAAGGAGGAGTTTGAAATCATCATCATTATATTTTCCATAGTGTGCTTCATAGGAATTTTCAAATCAGTACAGCAGTGTTGCAGAGAGTCATCGCAAAGGTTGGTTTCCATCTCTGCCTTCTCCAGAACAAGATCTTCATGGATAACGTCTACGGTCATTCGAAGTATATTTCAAGAGTGTTTTTAAACACTCAATCTAGGGTGTCCGTGTATCGTACGAAGAAGAAATCATATATCATCATTTGTAAGGGGAAAAGTGTTCAAAAGTTTTTAGAGGGGCAATCTTCATCAGTGTGGAGGATCATCAATGTCAGAGTACTTCTTTCAAATTCCATGAATACATCAAGGCATTCAATAAAATCATTGTGAGGAGTATATTTCCTTCATCCCCTCCCTCCTCCTCTCTTCCTCCCTCTTTCTTCTCTCTCATTTCTAATTCTTCGTTGGGCTTCATCATTGTATTTTGTCTTATTCACTTAAGTGACCTACTTTAAAATTGTAAAATTATTTTGACAAAATTATAAGAGAAATACTTAATTTAATGGAAAACGAAAGGTCACAAGTGGAACATGGAAAAAAAAGTCATATTAGGGATATGAAAGATCAATCCACAATTCTATAAATTGGGATAACTTCTCCATTACAAAGGATCTTGAAAATTACATTATGAAAATTATGTACTTTGTAGCAATAGTGGATTGTAATATGTTGTTGGACTTTGTGTCATCCATATACATGAAATAAAGCTACATTTCTTCTACATGCCTTCCCTTTTTCCATTACTTTTTACAACTTGTGTAAATGTCAATCAAGGAATAGAGTTTCTGCTTTCCAAGATGTATGAATGTGGTGCAACTTTGTATACATGGGTTTCCTCTCATCATTGATGAAATAAAAATAGTTGTTATAAGCATCTCATGTTTCTTCCACTTCCCTCTTTCATGCACTTTACAAGTATAATGATGCAAGAGATTTGTATCTTCGATAGATGAATCTAAGAACTTGGTGTCTCGGGTTGTCCATCTTACTAGATAGATTCATTTTACTTTCCTCTATATTGAATGTAGAACTACTCTGGTTATTGGGTGTAAGCTTTGCAATCTACTCATGACAATCCTTTCCTAATTTCCATCCTTTCCCCTCATCACTGTAATTTCCTCCCTTGTAACCCATACAAGCACTTTGTCATAGGTTTAGTGGAGTGTCCTTATGTGATCCCTAACCAATTTGGCCACCCAAAACATTTAGATAGGATTAGGATTAGTTTACTTTCAATAATGAGAGATACACTATTCAATGTAGAGGGGCGTATCCTCGCGAACGTTGGTGGAGACACCTAATTTATCCACCCGACAATGTTTCTCACCAACATTCTTATTTCAAAATAAAAAAAACAAGGAGTCATTATACTTAAATATCAAAAAAATAAAAATAAGCTCCTAAAAAAAAGGAGTCATAATAAGCTTTTGATTAAACATATAATATAATAATAATAAAATTATTGGAGACTAAGCTCGTAATTAAGTTATTCACATATCAACTCGGCCAAGCCAAAAATCATCACATAGTTTAATGCTAGGCAATTTCATCATACAACATAGTTCTCGTTTACCAACTCGCCAACGCACCTGAGCCGTTAACCAACCAACTTCGGTATTACAAACCAACATGGTGAGATGTTAAGGACCAAGTCACACAACCAACTCAGTAATGAAATCAAATTCCAACTCAAGCAACATGCCCAATGTTCTTCTAAACAAAATCAATTATGTAAGGTGTGGGCGTAACAACAACTCAACTATTATCTCTTTGGATTATAAAGCCTAAACGATTCCTCTGATTCCCCATGTGTGATAAAAAACCATCCAAAATTTAAAAATCAAAGTGAAATGGTAAAAAAAGTGTTGAAAGAAGTTTGAGGCAAAGACATTTGTTATTATTAGAAGGCTCCATGTGGAGGCTTGAGCGCAAGGGAGGGTGGAGCATTTTAAGTGGCCACTTTGAAACTGCTTTGAGTGGTCCATTAACCAAACTAATGGGTAAGGATAAGGTTTAAAATATATTAACTATATTATATGTTTAAAAAAAACTTGGAGCGACCGCAAAACCAAGCGGTTATGATTTAATTACGGTAAAGACATGTGTATAACATAAGATTGTTAGGGATTATTTTATTCAAATATACATAGGCCACATACATAGACCCCTTAGTTTTAAGTTATAGATCACAAAACATAGGTTTTAAGTTGAACATATATAGACATATGTTAAGATATTTTAAACATATAGATTAAATGTATCTCCACCAAAAACAATTAAGAGGCAAAATTATTAAGTGACTCCACTAAAATAAATTAACCCCATGTAAAAATTTTTAAAACTGGCCAATCACAAATATAGGAAGGATATTATCGAGGAGGGTTGTGTCCATTCTAGGAGACTTAGTTTTTACTTTGAGAATAACCTATTTTTCCCTACACATATACATCAACTGACCAAAAATTAGAATATTTATAAATATCAAACTAAATCAAATGTTACTTATGAGTACTGTAGGCCCAAACAGAGGTTTTCTAACTTTAAAGGTAACCTGCCAATATTTTCATGCCATGAAAAATTTCACAAGTAATTTTAGAGAGGGTTGGTACAATGGAGGGAGGGGGTATTTATTTTGAACCACCCAACCAACCAAGCAGTTGCAATGTTTGAATTAAAAAATTTGAACTTGTTCTACCATGTGAGGTTTGAGGGGTTAAATAATTAACCACAATTTATTATTAATTAAATAAAATTACAAACATTGAAAAATAATCATAATATAATTTACAAATAAATTTAAATAACACCAACACAAAGTTTAACGTGGAAAACCCTCGAGGAGTAAAAAAACCATGAAACTAAATTTTCCATATATGAGAAACCAGTCTAGTACAACTCCTCCCCTCATCTCTCTTCTGGTGATTTTACCACATAAAATCACTATTACATTTGATATAAATTCAATTGACCCCACAGGTCAATATAAATAACTATTAGGGGTGTTACTTCTCATGAAGTACCCAAAGAACTAATTGATTAATGAACCATTTAATTTTATAAACATGTAGTTTATATTAAATAACTTAAAATATTATATATTTTAAATCATTTAATTATAAACTATAGTTTAATAACAATAACACTTAATATTAAATGTTCTAAGATGAAAAGCCAATAATTGTTGCCATTATGATCCCCAATAAGTTAAGCAGGGAAGATTTTGTGGAGGAAATTTGGGACATTGTCGCCATGATAAACATGGTTATGGGAAAATAATATGACTATCATTACAGTGAATAGATGTTCAAGCTCATCCAAATCATCCTCATTAGGAAAGTGCACATTCATTGGGGAGAGTTTATTAGTGACTACATCCATGAGCAAATTATTAAACTGGAAGTCCAATATGGACAAGGATCAATGGGAAATATGGAGTTCTATATGAATTCATATATGGTATATAACATTGCCTAACATAGAACATTCCCTGGGTATGATAGAGCAAGGGACTTTAAAAATTATAGACTCTATTATGTGTACCCCCACGTGAACTTAACCAACTACATAAATTCCTTCAAAATGGTACATGAAACCTTCTTTTCTCCCCCCATATGCCTATTTCATCCTGAGTGGGAGAAACAATAGAGTATGCACATAATCCAGGATAGTAATCACTAGGTTTGGATACTTCTTCATCTAATTCTAAACCTTCACATATATCTGAGTAAGTGGCTTCCATGATGCTCCCTATATGCTACCAAGATACCTAGATGACAGATGGGTACTTTCAGAAGTGTCAAAGCAGATAATGGCAGTGAAAAATTTAATTAGAGGTAATAAAAAATCCAACATCAAGTTCCCAATCACAATTGGGAGGTATGCTTTCCCTACATTGATCAAGGCCAAAATTTTAGAACTAAAAAAGGGAAAATTCACATTTGCAAAAGTTATCTCCTAGTCCTAACTATGATATTAGATGGATTATTTAAGGAGCCTTAGAAAATTCACATGATCATGAGCCAGATTATGAGGATCATTGGATGGATTGTAGGGATGAAGAGGAGGTTAGAATGAGAGACTACTCCAAAATGACCCTCTCCTAGGTGGTAGATTACAAATTATTTTATTATTCCTCAGGGGGCTTCATGATGATAAGAACTTAGTAAGAAAATACTATGTTAATCAAACCATAACATCTCAGCCCATTCCAAGTGTAGAATGGGCAAAGAAAATGAACATTTCCCTCCATGATAGAAATTCCCATGTTATCTAAAGGACGTTTATGTGGCTAAGTAGCAAGGGGATTGATTTAACCATACTAAGCATATTAGTCCTAAGGGAGTACATGACAAGTGTAATTATAAAGGATGTGCTTCTCTAATGTAGTCAAGTATATCCATTTGGTCATACATTCACAACAATGAAGAGAAATCAATTTTCCCATTTCAACTTTGTAAATTGAGTATCTCTTCCAATGCCTCAATGGTCCTATTATACAATACAGTCAACAAAGTTTACCTTGAAAGGATTTTCTCAGTACTATACCCTACTCCAATACATCAATTTATGTTAAAACAATTCACAATAGCCTTTTAAACCATCAAAAGTCATGATATTCACTTATCCTCACCTTTCTTACTCTTGGTCTCTTTTCCTAGTATGCAATCTTAGCTCTTCTCTACTTTAAATTTTGTTAATCCTCTTGTCGTGTCACAATTTCACAAAAATATTAGAATCAATGTGAGAAACCATTCAACAATTCAAACTTCATGTTTCTCAATCCTCCACAAGACTACCCCTAGAGTGTTGAGTCAAGTAGACTTACTCTCACCATGCATTAAAAGATTTAATCACTCACCACATGACATATTACCCATATTAGTTCCTTTTATACATATATGACATGATCACAAAATATGAAGACTTAATTATTGGAACAATTCTCTGTAGTATACAGAATTTTAAGTTAGTTCCGAAATCACTTGGTCACAAAAAGAACTCAACAACAAACTTCACTAAAATAATACTAAAACTGCCCTTATGATAAAATATTTTAGTATGAGCATGTCTAAGGTCAAATAGGATCACCCAAAAATTGTTTTCAACTCCCTTGGGTCTCTTTCAACATTTATAACATGCTCCCAAAATCTCAAGGCTTAAATATCCTTTTATCTCCTTATGTCAAAATTGCCCCTTTTATTTTGTGCCAACAACCTATAACAAAATTATGAGGTTCACATATTATTGTACAATGATACAATAAATAATCCCTTAAAAACTCCCTTTAAACATCTTATCAAAATTATACCCTCCAAATTTTAGGTCTTAACTCCAAAGAACATAGGAGATATACCCATTTTAATATGGCAGACATATTGTCAAACATATTTCATGCAACGTCAAATCAGTCTAGAAAATGTTTCATAACTCAAGATTGGCTAATCATCAATAAAATCGGTTGAAAAAATGGTTGCAAAATGATATTTTCCTCCTACTCTCCAAATTTCATGTTATTTAGAAGTAAACTTTAAAATTTATGAGGATGTGTTCATAATAGGTCATTAATTTACAATCACAGTTCATAGAATAATTTGACTTCAACACAATATTTAAATTTCGCTCCTTAGAAACATAAAGGAAAAATTCATCATGGGATTATGGATTTAAGAGATCAATTCTTCCACTCTATTTCTCATTTTATATCACTTTAAGATAAAATGCATTGTATTATAAATTATTACATAGTCTTCACAAAGGATTAAGTAGTCTTAACAGAGCATTCAACACTTCCACGAGTTGCTACAGGTTGACAAGTTAATTCATCTGCCTATCAGACTTTTGAGTCTAATTTTCATGAAGAAATTACAATAAGTAATGCCTTTCCAACATTCACACAGAGATGAAAACACATTTTACAATATGAAATCTTGGTATTAACCTCATATTCAAATTCTACAGTCATATCATTTCCCTTACAAAATAGACTGTCTTACTTTCATCTACAATTACAATCTTATGATTTTGGAGGAATCATAGGCCAATAATGTGTCAAGTCATACCAAAAATCCTATACCAATAAGAATAAAAATAAATCTTCACCTTTCATGACTTTAAGAATGAAATCACACATGGAAATGCCTAAGATTGCACAATAGGAGCACACACACAGTCCAAAAATAGAGGTCTTTTATTAGCTTGTATATTTACATAAAAAATTTCTTCTTCTTATCAATTTCTTCTCCTCAGTCCCGAGGAGTCTTCTCTCTTCCCTTCTCTTCCTCCTAAAAAACTAACTCTTCACAAATCAAATTCTTCTTTTTATATAACTTCTTAATATTCATAACTAAATTTCTTGGTTCTTAATATGCCCTCATGCCGATACATTCACATTAGAATGTTTACATCTTCCTTAGCATTTTATAACTTTTTGCTAATCTGAGGACCTCTAATTACACCTATACTCTTTCTTTCTCCTAAAAATATTTTTCAACTCTATATATGTCTTAACAAGCTCATTAACTCATTTACACACTTTTGGAATTTGAAGTTCCTTTTGGAGGAAAACATGATATGAAGGAAAATTCAAAATTCCCTAAACTCCAACTAAATCTAAATGACTTCTTTACCTCATTATGGCCTCATAGTAAATTTAATATCTTATAACCATGACATAGAAGGAGAATTTGAATCCTTTGGCACTTCATTAAATGATGCCCCTGCATCATTCTCCCCTATAAGAAGGAATCTATAGGTCAGAACCCCTCGAAAGGATATTCCTAATAACTTTTAATCAAGGGACAAAATTCAAGGGAAATTAAAGAGTTAAGTGCAACAAAAAAAAAAGGGACTCTAGTGTTAAAATTGACACACATGGTAGAGAAGATATTAGAGATAACCATGCAAGATGCCCTAATGATTACAGCCACATCCCTCCAAGAAGCTCCCCATCCTACTTCAAGGAAAATGAAGCTTGTGTTAAAATTCACTACTTAAACTAAAATGCTAGCCTCCTCCTCAAATGGATCCTAAAGCAAAAGAAAGAGAATGAGAGGAAGCATTCCCTCTAGTCAACCAAATAAGGACCCAAACTTGATAACCATCCAAGAATATGAGGAATAAGGGGAGGAACTTGTGACATTACACTTTGTGAGGAATAAGAAAGAAAATACGGCAACACCTACAATAAAAAAAAACAAGTGCAATACTGTAAGGGACAACTCCAATAATTCAAGTATTTGTTACTTCAATTCAAACTCCAAAGGTAGTTCTCACTACCAAACTTCCTTTACAACATGAGGTGATCACTAGTGCAACTATACAAGAAGTACCTATCATTTTCCTATTAAGGAAAGTTAGGGACAAGGATCCTAATGAAGATGAGAAAAATGAAGTTTTAGACCCCTCCACATATCAAAATTTCATTGAATTGCTAAATGGGATGGATTGGGTTGTTGGAGATGACCTCCACCATGAAACCATATAATTTGGGAAATGTGGGAGAAAAAATAACACAAGAAACACTTACCACATAAAAATTTGAAGGTTGAAGTTATAAAAGCGGAAGCCCAACCATAGGAGAAACAAGTTGAACAAGAAAAGAAACCTTCTCAATGTAGAGAAGAAGAGGTCTAGGAAACAAAACATAGTGATAAATAAACTCAACCATCTTCAACCATGATAAAACAAGATCTGAAGAAATTGGGGATAGAAGAGGGAAATGTTCAAAAAAACTTATTGAGTCTTGTGATAAACATGAGACACAAATTGAGGATTAAAGGTTTGTTACCCTTGTGCCACAAGGATTGTTAGAATATGTTGTATATTTTATATAATGTATACCTAAGAGTATATATATGTTATTTTTATCTATACGTGTATATGGGTGGTGTTATAACCCATGACTTATGGGGAACCGTTAAGGGCTGTTTTGTTATCCCATGGTTTTGGTACCAATTGTATTGTAAAACTGCTTTGACGGTTTCCTATTGATGTGATTATTTATATATAGATGGACATGCAGTAGGGTAGATAATAACTTGGGAGTATATTATTGTATTGTAAGCAACTAAGTTAATGCAATAAGAGAGAGAGAGATAAGAGAGAGAGAGAGAGAGAGAGAGAGAGAGAGAGAGAGAGAGAGAGAGAGAGAGAGAGAGAGAGAGATTACTATGTAGGGTTTTTTCTTGAAAGGGTTTCCTAGGATAAATATTGTATATGTCATTTTTGTTTCTCTATTTATCTTGAATATTCTGTGAAGTAAAAATTCTCATTTACTTGTTTATTTAATCAATTTTATTCATTTGGTATCAGAGATAGGTTTTATATTCTATGTGAATATTTAGGGTTTCTACAACCCGCGATAAACATTTTTGAGTGGGAACTTTACGAGTGAAATTTTCAAGTAGAAGAAAATGACAAGAAGTGCAAGGATCGAGATCAAAAAATTTAATGGACACAATTTTTAGTTATGAAAGCTCAAGATGGAAGATCTTATTGTGGATAGATATTATTAGATTGTTGTGTTTAGAGTCATACATGTGGGTATGAAGGTAGAGGAATGGTAAAATATTGACATGAAGGCAAATAAGATTGTGTTGGTTAGAATCATTTTTATTGAATGTGTCAAATGATAATTCAACTCAGGCGTTATGGGAGAAGTTAGGGACTTTGTATTAGACAAAGTCTCCAATGAACAAATTATTCCTCTGAAAGAAACAATATTCATTGAGAATGAATGATGGACACTCTGTTGCAAAATATATGAACATATTTAGTACTATGGTAAGTCATTTGATTTCTATTGATATTAATATGGAAGAAGAGGATAAATGTATTAATTTTTTGTGTTCTTTACCTGAATATTGGGATAATCTAGTTATGGCTATTACTAGTACTATGAAAAAATTAATAGTTGAAGATGTAGTTGTGGCCTTAATATCAAAAGAAATGAGGTGGAAATACGTTGAGGATTATAAATCCAAGGATTCATTTTATATGAGAGGCCATACCCAAGAGAAAATCAATAAGAGTTGAGGAAAGTCAAAGTCCAGAAGTAAATCAAAGACTACAAAAAAGATAATAGGAGATGTTGGAACTGTGGTAAAATAGGGAATTTCAAGAAAAATTATAGATCTAAGAAGGAATAAAAGAGTAATTCATCTGACAATGTTGGATATTTAGATACAAAACCCTCTAATGTAGACTTAGGAGGATTTTTCTTAGAAGCTTCCAACTCACATGTATGTGATGGTGCATGGTTGATTGAATCGTGTTCCTCTTTTTATATGACTCCACATAGGGAGTGGTTCTTTGAATATGAAAATTAAAATGGAGGTGATGTATTTCTAGGATACAACTCAACCTGTAAGATCATCGGTTGCAGGAAAGTCAAGTTGAGGTTTAAATATGGAAGGATTTAAACCCTCCCAAGTTTTATGCACATTCCAGGTTTAACCAGAAACATAATATCTATAAGTATGATGAATGATGCGGGTGTGCAAGTAGAAGTTATTAAGGATAGTTTTAAGATGGTTCAGAGTGTAATGGTATTGGAAAAAACATCCGTATGAGAAAAATTTTCAAGCTTGAGGAAATCATTATTACTTATGAGTGTAATAGTTTTATGGTTCTAGAGGATAAGAAATATTTAGATCCAAATCCTACATATGCTATACTGAAGACAATTTTGTGGAATTAAAGGATGTGGCACATTATAGAGAAAGGAATTCGTACTTTAAAAGTTAAAGGTATGAATGAAGGAATTTCTGAGTGTCCTTTAGATTTTGATTTTTGTGAGCATTGTTGTTTAGAAAGAAAACTAGAGTAAAGTTTCCTAGTAGTTCTACAAGATCATAAGGAATTCTACATTTCATACATAGTGATGTGTTTGGACCTGTAAAAATTCCATCACTAGGAAAATCCATGTTTTATGTTAGTTTTACAGATGATTTCTCAAGAAATACCTGGATATATTTTATCCAGAATAAGTATGATGTTTTTTAATAAATTCAAGGAGCTTAAGAATCTTTTAGAAAATCAAACAGAAAGGAGAATTAAGGTTTTAAGAAGTGATAATGGTGGGAAAAATTACTCTAATTCCTTTAAGAAATTATGTAAAGAGTGGAATAGAAAAAATAAAGAAAAATCCATGTACCCATAAACATAATAAATTTGTAGAAAGGATGAACAAAATATTAATGGATAAGTGTAGGAGTATGCTCAGTGGCACCAGTTTGGAAAAAAAACATTCTGAGTAGAAGTAGTGGAAGTTGTGTGTTAATTGATTAATAGATCACCGAAATCCACAATTGAAGACAAAAATCCACATGAGGTATGGACTAGTAAGAGACCCTTTGTTTGAAATTTATGTGTATTTGGTTGTATTGCTTATATGTATATTCCAAAAGAGAACACAACCAATTTAGATTATAAACATGCTAATTGCATATTTATTAGATACTCTAATGGTGTAATAGGATACAAGCTATGAAATCTAGAAACAAAAAAGGTTTTTTTAGCCATAATATAATATTTAGAGATCTTAAGGATATTCTAGAGCAGGAAGAAAAACCAGAGGAAGATCATGTTAAAATTGAGGAAGGTGAATATGTGTTTGAATTTTATGCAACTGTAGAATATGAACCATAAAGAGAGTTGCAAGGGGAAGATTTAGATGAAGTAGATGAAGAAACATAAGATGATGAACCAAAAAATACTATCTTAATAAGATCATATCAGCTGAGAAGGGCACCTGAGAGGTGTAGTCATCTAAATTTCAGTTTTGCTTCTGTTTTATCAGTTTTGTTTGTTACTGATGATGAACCCAAGACTGTGAAGGTGGATTTTGGATCAAAATTAATTAATTCTTGGAAAAAATATATGGAGGAAGAAATGAAGTCCTTATATAAGAAAATACACGGGACTTGGTGAAGTTACCTCTTGGAAGAAAATAAGTTGGTAGTAAATGGGTGTTGTAGAAGAAGTATAATGTTGTCACGAAAATGGATAATTCTAAATATCGCCATGTGGGAAAGGTATTATCTCAGGTGGAGGGACTTGATTTTGGTGATATTTTTCCTCGTGTTGCTAAGTTACATTATATTAGATTTATTCTAGCTATTATTGCTTCTTTCAATCTAGAAATAATGTAGATGTATGTAAAGAAAATGTTTTTTACATGGTGATCTTGAGGATAAAATATACATGATGTATCCAAAAAGCTTTAAGATGAAAGGAAATGAAGATCTAGTGTGTAGGCTGAAAAATTCATTAAATGACTTGAAGCAATAACCAATAATGTGGAACCAGAAGTTTGAAAGATATGTGTTGATGCTTGGGCTTCAAAGAAGTAAATTTGATCCTTGTGTTTATTTTAAACAATAAGGTGAAGATTATGTTATCATTATGTTGTATGTAGATGACATATTGTTAATTGGTAACAATAAGAAAATGGTCAGTCATGTTAAATATCAGCTCTCATCTCAATTTGATACGAAGGATCTCAGTGCTGGAAAATTTATTTTGGGGATGGAAATAAAAATAGATCATGTAAATAGGAAACTGGTGTTAAGTCAAAGAAAGTATCTTGAGATGATATTGCAAAAGTTTCAAATGCATGAAAATAAACATGTTACTATTAATTTTCCTATTTGTTAAAAGTTTTCTTCTAAACAATGTCCCAAAATTGAATAAAAAATAGAGAACATGTATCAGGTGCCATATGTTAGTGTAATTAGAAGTTTGATGCATGTAATGGTTTGTATTAGACTTGATATTGCACATGTAGTGGGAGTAATGAGAAGATTCATGTCAAATCCTGGAAAGGTACATTGGACTGTGGTGAATAGAATATTTATGTATTTGCATGGGACATCTGACTATGTAAATTGTTAGCATGGTAAACTTGGTGAAAGTAAAACATTATATCTACATGGTTTTGTGGATTCATACTGGGACAAAGAATTGGATATGCATAGGTATACCGGTTGGTATGTGTTTAACTTATTCAGTGGAGTGGTAAGTTGGATGAGTAAACATCAAGCAAGTGATGCGATATCCACCATAGAAGTTGAGTACATGAAAGTAAAGAAGCAATTTAGCTTTCACGATTAATCTCCATTGTTGGGTTCTAAGGATCGATTATGATAGTAAAATTTTAATTTTTCTAGCAAAGAACACTGAGTATCATTAAAGAATGAAATATATTGACGTTCAATACCATTTTTTAAGAGAAATGGTGAAGGTGAATAATATACTACTAAGTAAGGCGGACACAAAAGATAATGTCACTGACTCTTTAACAAAGGATGTGAGTGCTGAGAAATTTTCTTGGCGAAGAAAATTAATGGGATTGAATTCCTTGAGATGTTGATTATATGATAATGTAGACCCCTTTTTTAAAGTATCCAACAAGTGGGAGAATGTTATAATATGTTGTATATTTTTCATATTGTATACCTAGGAGTATTGTACACCTCTACCACGAGAGTTAGCGGGGGTCCAAGTTTGGCCCTGGTTGAGGGGATGGCCTCCGGGAAATTTTTTGGGATTCCTATTTTCCTGAGACTATAAATATGTAATTTTTTTTATCTATACATGTATATGGGTGGTGTCATAACCCATGACTTATGGGGAGTTGTTATGGGTTATTTTCTTAGCCCATGGTTTCAATACCCATTATATTATAAAATTACTTTAACAATTTCTTATTGATTTTCTTACATATAGATGGAAATGTAGTAGGGTAGAAAATATCTTGTAAGTACATTATTGTATTATAAATTGTTAAGTTAATGCAATAAGAGAGAGAAGTTATCACGCTAGATTTTTTTCCCGAAAGGGTTTCCGAGGATAAATCTTGTGTTTCCCATTTTTGTTTCTTTGTTTATATTGAATATTCTGTTAAGTATAACTTCTCGTTTACTTTCTTATTGGATTTATTCTCTTAAGGGAAAAATGATAGTGTTTTTTTCCCCAACTATAAGAACATGGCGAAGGTAGCAATCAAATTAAAGTTTGGTTAGAAACATCCCTCATAAAGAAGAAAAAGGTCAGAGTGCAGGTAGAGGAAACTAACCTTGAAAGTATAATCTCCTTAAGGCCATCTAAGGAACCGAATAACATAAGATTTCTGTCAAGAAAAATGGTGGGGGATCAAGGTGAAAGGTTCATGGAGGTATCCACCCTAAAAATTGATGCTTTAAGGGATGAATTTTCCCCATCTAATTATCACGTCACTAAGATCTAACCACCAAAGGACTAAAACATGAGGTTAATATAACAGTGGGTGGAATCTTTCAAAAGATGGATAAAGACAAGGAAACCAAGAAACAACTTATAGAAAAATTTGATATATTGTCAACATATGTGCAGAAATGGGTACAATCTCCCCCATGAAGTCAGGAGGTAACTACATCCCTCACTCTAGAGATGATGAAAAATGTTTATGATTTGAGGAGTAGGGGAGAAGCTACTAAGAAGTGGGAGGAAGATATTAAAAGCAAGGGAAATGAGGTCATCAAAGGCATTATTGAATGCTACAATCAAATGTCTAAGCAGATGGAGGTAATTAGGACATTAATTGAGAAGTATCAGGATGAGATTGAATATTGGGATGGATTGATGCCTAAGGTTGAAAGCATCACAAGTATGGATGGTAAAGTGGTGGATGAGGAAGATATAGTATCCTTAGATTGCGAAGGAAAACAATATGAGTATAACAGAGTTATTACGTTGAGAATGGAGACCTCAGAGAAGTACATATGCAAGCTTCAAAACATAAGGGAGAAAGTAGGGAAATATGTTTATGATATTGAGTCAAAAATTGAAAAGATGCTTCCCCTCACTAACACATATACTCCAGAATCTACAAATGGATAAAATCTAATTGAAAATATTCAACAACATGTTGTAGTGAGATTGAAGCCTCCAAAGGATTTTGATTATTCTTATATTAATAAATTCATTCTTTTGGAGAATTATATTAATAAGTTGGCCAAGAGAATTAATAAAAGGAGAGCTATTTCAGATGAGTTTGATAGTGTTCTATCCAAACAAGAAATAATATTCCTTTATCATGCACGACTAGATGAAGACCCCATTTTGGGGATGTTTGAACGTTTTGATGTATAAATGAATAAGCTAGGAGAAAAATAAAAGAGTGAGTAGTTTGATCTTGAATCTTGAGAATTTTCTTTATTCTTTATCCCTTTCCCCATTCGTTATTCCTTTCTATTCATTATTATTTCAAATAAGAATCAAATGATTTGATGACAACGAATAAAAAACTCTTTCTTGGAGCATACATATGATGATGATAGTATAGAAGAAGAAGAAATAGTTTGTTTGCAAGAAAGAGAATATTATCCCCTCCTCCACGAGTTTCATCATGGTTCAAAACTATTCCAGCCTGGTAGATCAAAATGGGATCCTTTTTATTTGAGACAACTCTTCCATCCATCTTACAGATCAAGGATCATTATCCTGTGTTTTCTTTCTTTCAATGCTTCATGGAGGGTATCTCGGTATATTTGCTTATGTGATTTTTTTATAAAACAAAGGTCTATATTATTTTTAGGGGTTTTAGTTCTAATTTTATGTTTTTGGTAAGGTGATTACACTATATAGTCACTAACATGCATTGAAAGCATTTTGTACATGTCTCCCTTTTCTAAATTAAAGTATATAGAACCATTTTCCATGCTTCAGTCATGCATTCTGGAATGTAAACGAGAGCATAATTGAGGAATGGATCCTTTAATGTAATCTTGTATTTGTTAAATCAATGAAATACAAAGTTCTTTATGGTTATTGCATAATATTGGTCAACAAATAAATATTGTGTTGTAGTGTTACTTTTTAATGTTTGTTTAGTTTTATAATCCTTTATGCAATATTACTTTGGAGGTGAATACTTAAAAACCTTGAGTATATTTTGGGTGCTATGAAATTGATGTAATAAGTGTTTTGTTGAGGCTTTATGTAAAAGTGTTTGCGTTAAGATTTAAGATATTGTGTGGTAGTTTTGCATGATTTTGGTATCAATGAATACAAATTCCCCATTGAAAGTTATGTTTTCTTGATATTTTTCCTCCTAAATTTTGGAAGTAATAAGATGAAATGGTGAGAATTGATACTTCTCCCCATTAGATCTACCTCCCCCATCATTCAACCAAATACCATCCTATCCTACCCCAGAAAATCACATCAATTTTTTTTATTTTACATGTGTTGTCCCACGAATCACACATATCCCACGTATATCAAGTGTATTTTCCATGATATGTAAAGATTAACATATCAACATCATCATATACCCTAAGTTATTAACAATTTATGTAGATATGATGTTTATGATCATATTTTATTTGTATTTAGTGGCTTGTGTCTGAGGTGTCAAATGTTTGCAATGTTTGTGTGACCATTTTTTGGAATGAGCATGACATTCTGTGGTTACATTTGATCTCATATTGAGGTTATAAATTTTTTAAGGGTTTGAAATATAATATCACTCTCTCTCTTTCAATCCACCCCTCAAGTTCTCTCACATTGGTTCAGGAAAATCCATAAAGTATCATAATAATAGGCACATCCATATTCACGTGCCTCCCTATCATTATATAAGACATGGTTAAGAGATACATATAAATCCATCCCCAAATACAAAATGACACATCAACAGGTCTATCTTTTCTCCTTACCCATCTCTCATTTTTTCCTTATTTGGGGTGTTAGATTGGGAGCCAATACTCTCAATGGACAACATATCTTACACCTATTTCTCTAGGCATTAATACCTCTCTACTATATAAGGTTTGGTCCTTCTCCCTTAATACTTCATGAAATTTATTTCAAAAACCTAACAGGTAGGTATATCTTATGAAAGCATTTGAGAAACCTCCCAAATCATCTAAAAACCCTCTTCAATCAACTACTAATGTTATTAATACTTACTAAAATTAAACCCATCAAAAGGTTTACTTCTTCTCCTTTTTATATTTCACCTATTTTACCCACTCAATCTAATTCTCACAATTCACCTTTGTGTTATCAAGAGATACAAAAAATCATCCATATATCTCAAATCACTCACATCAATCCTACTAAACCTTTTCTAACATCATATTAGCCAAACCTATTTTTTTGCTGGTATGCCAATGTGGGGCATTCTCATGAAAAATTTCATGATCTTTACAAAGTGGTATTTTAAGTCTTCTTAGGTCCCAATTTTTACCTTCAAGCTCTCATTCAAGAACATTATGATAAATATCAATCTCTTTTTCAATATCATAACAAAAATCAATCAATCAATCGATTCAGATGCCATAATTACCCCTCCAATTTTGGAGTGAAAACTACTTACTTTTAATAGGGGTGCTTTGGGTAAATGTCTGGCCATTGATCCAAATAAATCTTCATGCGATTTTACCACATATGCTCACATATTGGTAGACATGAATACTTCTGCTAATTTTTCAGCTACTATTGATCTCATAGTGGAGGACTGAATTTGGAATCAAACACTAGATTATGAAGGTTTCCCTTTTAGATGCAGGACTTTTTTTTCTCTAGGTCACTTAGTCGTGGACAGTCAGATGGGGAAAAACAAGGTAAAATAGATCTTCCTGTTGGAAGAATTCAGATCCTAGTCACCTGGTTGTTAATTACCAGTTGGATAGTGATTGAGAGGAAGTTTCTAAGAACGAAAATGATCTTGATACGATGATTGTGGATACCATTCATTCCCCTAATCCTATAGGTAAGTCTACACCTCATGTTGTTGTTGAGGATAACAATTCCATTCCTTTCGTGACTCAATCTCATGAGTATAAGGAGAATCTTGAAATCATCATTCCAATTCATACTAAGGAAAATGTAAATCTGAATAATGATGCAGGTGGGGTTACTGTGAGGAAAAATAAGAAATGTAAAATAGAAAAATATCCCCTTAATACACATTTAAGATCCCGTGGGAAGGAACCTTAGGGATGAGTTTGAAAATTGTTGTATTTATGTTTCCACTTAGCTGTTTATGTGGTGGGAATTTTATGGTTTATTTATGCTACTGGTAGAGACACCTTCACTTGATCCTAATTGTTTTAACTTTGTATCCATTTTTAACATCTTATTACACGGTGTGGGTCCTCTCAACCCACATTTACCATCATAAAATAAAAACAAAAATCAGCAACAAAACACTAAGATGGTTTGTAATCCTAAAATCCCCCCATGAACAACTTTTTGGTCACCATCGAGGGATGTTACAACCATAAAATAATTAATTCTCAATATGTAAATGTATATAAATTCAACTATCCATGAAATCACACACACAAAGATCTAGTCTAAAAACCTGAAAATTTATCTCAAGATGATATGCTACTTAAGGATACTTTTAATAACTAGCATATTTATGACGAGTGCACTCCACCAACAAAGCATCATCTTGTGGTACCTGTTCCTCCATCTCAAAAAAGTGTCCCTCTCCCTTCTAATAAAATTTATACTAATATAAAATATCCAAAAACTTATGATTATTATCAAATGAAGTACTATTATGGATCTTCTTAAAGTCCACCATGGGACTTTATTAATGAACTCAATACAATGCCTTGCCAAATACATTTAATGCAACATATTCAAAACTCTTCTCAACATCATAGATTCCTTATGAAAAAAACTTAATATTTAGAAAATTATTTTGAAACTACTGAAGAATATTATTCTCTTTAATCTCATCCTTTTACAATCAACACTATCAACATTGTGACTCATCTTTGGCTAAATCAGAAACTATCCTTATTTGAGATGATGAACCACATCTTCTTATTATAATTTTATAGAAAAACACATTAACAAGGAAGGTTATTCTGGATGAAGGTTGAAGAATAACTGTTGTATCCTTTTGTTTAATCAAAATCTTAGGATTTACTAAATATGATCTTAAGAAAAAATAATTCATCCATCGTGGCTTTGATAAAACCCAAAAAAATCCCCTTATATTCCTTTGGATTCAAATTATAATGGGACTAAAAACCATATGCATGTACCAAGGTCATGGTCCTTAATCAATCCCTATTTTACAATCTTCTTTAAGGAAAACCATGGATGTACCACATGAGAGTGGTTACTTCATCCACAAGAAATTTCCTCAAAATTGTTCACATCAATACATTTTTTGTAGGCATGGGGAATATCTCGACCCATGGGACATCCCTATCTATGGTCCTAATAAAGCCTTCCAAATTCATACCATACCAATTGTACATAGTATCCCACATGCAAAATTCCATGATTATAACCATGCACTTTGGAATATCTCTTATCTTGAGACATATTTCCACCTATTCTTGAACCTAAGATTGAGAAATACCCTCTGTTTAACATTAATAGTACCTCTTAGATATGAGATGTATCTTTATGAGTGAAATGAATTTTTAATAGGTAATATGTTCCAAGATCATCCACCTCTCTCCTAGATATTTTAGTGACCTTGGTGTAGCTATCAAGGAGCCATCCACATCATCGATAAACCACGATGATAACCAATCCCACACCATCCTATATTCCTATGATGATGGTTATGTCATGTCCCATGTCGAGGTAAGGCATAAGGATGTACTCCATTATCAAATAAGTTTGGCTCATATGTATGTTTTCAAATATGGGGCCAATGTAATCAACACACATTTTTCTCAAACCCTTTTAAATATGACACTAGTGAAGACCAGGAAAAAGAAAATTTCCTTATTATATCCCTTCAAATCATCCTCTAGAAAACAGTAGCTGGATCATTGAAAAATATCAACTATCACATATAAGATAAAATCTGTAAAATCTAATAATCTTGACAACATTGAACCTACTAAAAAGGAACCTTATACTATAAAATATGATCTTATTCTATCAGATAGTGTTGGCCAATGATCTAAAAATTATGATACCATTATGTTGTATCTTGGTTCCACTAACAATGTCATTCAATTTTCTCTTAGAATGACCGATACCATTGAAAATTCCCTTGTATCTTCCTATGAGATAATAGAAACTACTCTCCATACTTGTGTCTTAGATGTTAGGAAAATACAATCCAAATTTTTTTCTAACAATAAAAGGTATGTGGATCTTGAAATTGATGTCAAATATAATGGTCCGTTATCTACATTCGAAAATGATGAGGCCATCCTTGAATTGCTTCATGCTCAAGAGGACTAATAACCTCGTTAGCACCATAAGCTAGATAATTTTACCAAGAAGCCTCATATTTTAATGATATTTTTTAATGATTTTTATCCTATTAATGATATATCAAAGCTTCCCAAAGTGCCTTATAATTTCCAATATGACAATTATATGCTCTTGGAAGACACCATTAATTTCTGAATTGAGGATGATGATGAATCTTGTTTTGTTATGACAGGAGAATTCCCTTGTCTTCAAGCACAACACCATGAAGTTATCTATAAATATAAGGAAATTATTTTTTGGGGTTATGTAAACACACTTAGAATCAATCATGACATTTTTTGTACATAACATCATCACCTATTGTGATGTTTCTCTCATATGACAAATGATTCAAAAATTTCTAAACTCTATCAAAAGGAGCTAGTAAACTCTTATATGATAAATTCATTTACTTGATTGAATATTATAAATATGTGTCTAATATTGTACCTATTTTTAAAAATTGAATCCTTTCTATCCAAAATTGTATAAAATTTTGTAACCTTAATCTTGTTTTTCATAATAATAACTTCCCTCTCCCATCGATCGATTTTCTAGTAGACGTTTCAAATGTATATGAGATTTCATCCCTTTTCAACATGTTATCAAGATATAATAAAATACACATTGCACTTAAAGGTTAATTATAAAACCACCTTTACCCTTGAATGGGGCATATATTTCTATGTGAAAATTCCTTTTGGCCTTATAAATGCCAGTGAAACCTATCAATTTGAAACGACCCATATCTTTCATGACCTCATTCATAAAAATATTAAATTATACATGGATGATATTCTTATTAAAAATCGACATGAAGAATATCACTCTCATGATCTCTATGAATCCTTTGAATGCCTTCAAAAATACTAGGTCTACATTAATCCAAGGAAATAAATCTTATATTTCACCTAAGGAAATCTCTTAGGGTGTCCTACATCCAAATAAGGAATTATCGTAGACCCTACAGAAATCCAAGCCATTCTTCAAAATAAATTTTCCTACTTCTGTCCTGATATCCATACCTTTTTAGAAAATATTGGGGTAATAACACAGTTCATCCCCTAACTCACCTATCAAATTCATGCGATCAATAATATCTTTAGGAAGGGTTCTAAGTTGGATAGAATAAGAACTGTCAACAATCCTATAAATTTATGAAGAAGTGTTTACTCAATGTACCAACATTAAGAAATCTCGATTACATCTGCCCTATGATCCTCTACACCTCTTCTACCTATTTCTCCATGGGTATGATTTTTTCAGAATATGACCAAGTAAGAAAGGAACATGTACTACAATATTTTGACCACTTAAAGTTGCAGTATTAAGTCACTTTAAAGTCGCAAGAGGAAATTTTTTAACCTTAAAGTTGAAATTTAAGTTGCAAATGTAAGATGAATTTATGTGGGGATGTTAGGGTGTATTTAATATGCCCCAATGTTAGAATGTATTTACTTGGGATGCTAGAATGAATTTATTTGGGATGTATAATGACTTTAACGATTTCTTAAACCTTAGATGTTAAAATATATTTAATGGGTATCTTATCCTATCTTAAATGATGACTTTAAACTGTCTTAAATTTGTGACGTTATGATGTCTTTAATGGGGACATTAACACGACTTTAATAGTGTTTTATTTATCATATTTGAAGCCCTATTAACGACATAAATTTAAGGTATCTTAAAAGACATCTTCATTCCCGACTTTAACCATTCCAATTTTATGACTTACGGGAACCTTTATTAAATTCACAAATAAATTCTAAAGAAATACTATAATTGTGAGAGAAAAAATATGGTGTTCGATTGAGAAAGCTATGAAATAAATAGTTTGATGGATTGAGAAAACTAGGGAGCAAATATTTTTATGGATTGTGTAGACACCACTTTTTCACCCATAGGTGAGTTGACACACATTAATCACATCATAATTATTCATTATCCTAAGCCCATCATCCTTATAATCAAATTTACAATCGTAAATCTTAATTCACCCTCGTAGAATCTTATTTACCCTCCCTTAACCACCTAAAACCAACATAGCTTAATTTATCCTACCCATCCTAACCCCGTAACCTCTTCCTACCTAGATTAATAACCTCTCACCATTCATTAAAAAACCTTTATCCTTGGATGACAAGTGGTTTCAACCATTTTCCATATTTCCTTAGTTGGTTTTTATCCTTTCTAACCCGATGGAAGATGATATGTGATCAACGATGATCTGTGTTCACCAGCGATCATTGTGGAAAAGTTCAATTCTATTTAGCCACCTTCTTCCTCCATCTCCCAGTTAGTCAAAAATTAGATTCAGGAATGAATTGCTACACCTTCATATGACATAACTACACTAGGAAATACCAACACTTTACTACTAATCCTTGGGGAAATTCTGTCAAACAATCTACCTACATTTTAGAGCTCTGTCATCTTCACAAACATTCAAAAAGGTTAGTACATTTTCATTTATCCTTTTCAGTAATGTTTTGCATCACTGGTAGTCTACATACCGTCATCTACATTATCCTCCATAGCCACTTCACATTATGTCCTTTATTCAACCATTTGATCAACTATATGAATACTTGGAATTTTAACAGGGATTGTTGTTGATCGGTGTCCTAATCACATTTTCCCTTAATTAACATTTCAAATACATTTAAATATCTGTTTTCTGAACCTCACATGTTTCTATAACACCTTATTTCATCTTAGCATTTTCAAAATTCACTTGGTATCAATTACAACCTATTTTATTAGATTTTATCAAAATAATCCTTTTTTATTGGATCATCGTCGATCCCTATAAATTTAATCATTTTAGCAATTATCATATTTTCATCAATATTTTTCTAGTATAATATGATGTCTTGCAAGATGTGTTCCTTGTACCTCATACCCTATCAAAATTATGTACAATCTCTCGATCCTCCAATAGCCTTTTGTGTGGGAGCAGTTTGATATATCACATGAGTTCATCCTATGCACCATCACACTCACACCATAAATCAAATACATATAAGATTAACTCAAAGTGATACAAAAAATATAAGATGTAACATAACAAGCCTAGTTTGACTATTTCTTAGACTTCAATTTTGCCACAACCCTTTTCTGGGCCACCTACAAAGTAGAGCAGGATCTCTCCATCCCTCTTGAATTCTAAGTTAGATTGTCACTATATTATCATTATTATCAAATCACTTGATTATATAACATGAGTTGACACCCTTCAAGGAATCCCTTTGGATTCCTGGGATATGCCTTTGATGAGAAAATTGTGACATCCTTATCTAATTTTCATCTTGTCTAGTTTTCTTTGTATACAAGATTTCTCACATGGAAAAAAGGTGGAGCATCTTGAATTTTTCATGTATCCAATCATCTTGCCATTACATTTTTTTTGTGCAAGTATCAATCAAAACCTACTTTATTTAGAGTTTTCTGGCATTTTAACATAATAAAAAACTAACCAAAATTCACCATACACATCATGTCATGCGTGGTGGGACCCTTACTCCCTTTTTATTTAGATTTAATATGTTTTTTATTTATTTTATTATCAATATCATCTAACCTTTTGGTGTAGAGAACCTCATTTTTTTCGTTAAACAAAATAAGTAAAAAATAAAAATAAAAAATAAAAAGGAATAACAATCATAGGTACATTTTATTTATTTCATTTTTTCCTTTAAACATTAGCATTTTGATTATTTTTGTTCTTAATAAAGTAAATATTTCTTTTGGGTCTTAAAAAAAATGCTTCATAACCACTCGCTCTCCTAGTCTAATTAGTAGTTCAAAAGAATTACCTTCATAAAAATCCCTTCACACATAGCTAAACCACATATCACATCAAAATTTCATCTAAACAATATTTCCTAGGTGGAACTACTTGGATTTAATCACCAAGAGGATAAGGAAAATCGACATTATGACTAAGTATAAATAATCTAGTGGGGCGGTATATCGACTAAGCACCCGACACCCTTATTGCTAATAGGACCATGAAGTGAGGGGGTTAGGCCCCAATATCACACCTTGTACCAACACCAACATAGATTTGGGCCTTATGTATCTTTGGGTATATTGAGGACTCCATCATTAAACTCACTTGAAGCTAACCTTAGCTGACCTTTCCTTAGTGCCATTTCTACCATTTTACCATTTCACATTTAAAAAAAAATTAATCTAGACAATTAAAATTTGTTGTGTGACTTATTTTGTAGTTGTTTTAAATAATTTTTTTCTTTTTATTCTTTATTGTTTGTTTTCTTAGTTCATGGTTTTAACCAAATAAAAAATCCCATCTATAAAACACCAAAAATATGAACAAACCATATTCAACAATCCATAGATAATCTTGAGTGTCACCTTTAAGACATCCCATGTAAAATTGATCAATTTTTGACCACCTTCAGAGACCGATCAATAACCCCCCCGCATTCTCTTAGTACCTAGTTAGCCAAATTAGATGTCTTAGATCCACCTAGCCCATAGTTCTTCAATAGTGGTGATATAGTATTTACAGAAATTTTGGATTCTAACCTTGTTATTTTGTGGATCTTGTTTTCATGCGTAGAAGTGTTAAAGACTACATGCTGAAAGTACTATACACTATCCACAGTTTTCTCACATATGGGTGGTATTTTTGAACCATAATTTTATGGGGTGGTTTGGCCAATGGTTGTGGTACCCACGGTATTGTAAAACTACTTAAGCAGTTTCTTATTGATGTGCTTTTGGTAGGGGAGACATAACATCATAGATGTAAGAATTCAAGTGTGAATTCAAGAAAGTTTATTGAGCATAGATCCAAACATATTTGGGTATTTTATTAAGAGAAAGAAGTGACTTGTAAAAAAATTTGAGCAGTTAATTCTTGATTGACATAGCCCAAATTGGGTGAACCATGTTAAATATTGTCTTTGTGTTGTGTTCTTTTACTTTTCTACACTTTTATTTCAGATATGTGATATTTTTCTGCATATTAATTTCTACTACTGTGATTATGTGTGTGATTATTCCACATATTATATCCCTTATTTCCTAACAAACCCCGGTGACCCTTAATGCTTACTTAGCCTCTAGAGGTGTCTTCCTCCACCAAATAAAACTTGAAAAATAACCTCCCATTACTATTGCCACCCTTAATCATTCCCAACTCATTGATCCCAATCATGAGCCTATTATCCAACAAATTCATCCCTACTCCACTACTGGTGGATTAGGAGGATCAATCCCCTCTTCATCATCATATAGGCCATTGAATCTTAGTGTTGTCATTGATGTAAAATAGAGTTATGAGGTCATAATATTCTCCTATGAGGTGTAAATCAAGGCCAATCGTGATGGTTGATTGGTAGTGACCAAGTTTAGTGATGTCATATATTATCCTAGAGCATGGTTGAGTGGGAATAGTCATAATTTGGTGATCTCCTAAGTTTTTTAAAGGATTTCATGAGTTAAAACATGGTTGGTATGGTGTGCATATGATGTCCATGAGTATGTAAAAGGTCAATGTGGTCAATTCATGGTTTACCATGGTTAAGTCATGTCATTCTAGGGCTATTCCTAGTCATAGAGCATGCAGAATGGTATGAAGGAATAAGATTTGGAGTTGATAAGTCTTTTTGGAGCATGGTGACAATATATATGATGTTTATGATGAGTTTAATGTCAATTGTATTATGTTTGGTGGCGTTTCATAGTCATTGGGAAGTAAACACATGAAAACAAGTTTAAGTTGGCATAGGTAAGTCTTAATGGACAGAGTGTTTCAAAACTATTTGAGCTAGATGGTGAGTATGGAAACTTATAGGATGTTTTTATGATGCTACATGAAAGGTTATAGGCCATTCTAAATAATATTTTGCAAGATACATCAATTTTGGAAAAACCAAGTTTTTATAGAGTTTGTATTTGAGCTAAAAGTGGACCTTCTAATGATCATTGTGGATTGTATATTTTGCATGGGACCTAAAGAATTTCATGGATATTTTTCCATAGAGAAAATAATATTTTACAAAAAATAATGAGGTTTTTTTATCATCAAAGTTTTATGAACAATTGTTAAGAAGATAAGTTGCTTTGAAACCCTAGCTAAACCCTATCTCAAAAAGATTTGGAGAAAAATGAGTGTAAGCAGTCTATTTTGATTCATCTTTCCAAAGTGATGATTGGAGGTTGTAAAGGAATTTTCCATATTTCTAGAAAATGTAAGATAATTCTTGTGACTATATGTGGGCCCAAATCAAAAATTCTTGTTTATGAATATGTTTAGTTTGAAGAAAATTTTCCCAAAGAAATTATGAAATAAATTGACATTATTTTTATCACGGGAGTTGCTATACATGTCCATGATAGTTTCAGATCATAGTTGAGGTTCTAAATGGAAAAGTGTGCCCTATTTATGAAGACTGGTTGTTGGGGCATCT
Source organism: Taxus chinensis (assembly GCA_019776745.2). Taxonomy (NCBI): domain Eukaryota; kingdom Viridiplantae; phylum Streptophyta; class Pinopsida; order Cupressales; family Taxaceae; genus Taxus; species Taxus chinensis. The sequence continues at coordinate 609,213,623 of CM034150.1, forward strand.
TGGAGCAGTCTGTGGTAAAAGTAGAATTGTAAGAGCTAAAGGTGGAGTTAAAGGTTAAAGTTTTTTTTTGTGAACATAGATTAGAGAGATTTCCAAAGACATATCAATTTTTTTTTGTTAAGGGATGATAAATTTATGAATTGATCTTTGAAGGTTAAATCTGGAGGATGGTTAGTTAAGCATGGACCTAAGTAGCTTCATTAGGTTAGTGATTGTATTTGAGATTATTCATGATATTTTAAGGTTTTTGAGTGCTTATAAAAACATGTATAAGGGTGTTTCATGCTTTTGTTAAGCTTGGAAGGGATTTTTGAGGTGATAGAGCAAGTTGACCTCAAGACTAGTTATTGAGTCCTAGAAGCCTAAAGGAGTAGTTTGAGAGATGGATTTGGTTGAAGGCCTTCCACTTGGATTTGGAAGGAAATGTAAGGTGTTATGGAAATAATATTTAGAGAAATTTATAGTTGTGTGTGGTTTGTAATATTATGAGGAGATTTGATAGGACATCCAACTCAATTTGTGAAGAAGAAGGTTGTTTATTTTTCAGGAAAGGATTACTCAAGCCAGAAGATTGAGGTCGAAGATGCATGTAATGGATTAGTCGATGTTTGATATCAGTTAGAGAGTGAAAATGGATGAATTTTTTTCTTATTGAAGGCCTTTGGAGGTCTTGAAAGTAGTATAAAGGGTGCAAACAAGTTGAGTTCTAAAAAATTCTTTCTGGGAAGCTCTGTTTGGTGAAGAGGAATGTTGGTGTGGTTTGCATGTATGGATGTTTCAGGAGATCTAACAAGCATAGATGTGTTATAAATTTTAGTTTATTTACAATGGTGGTTACATGTGATAGTTGAGGTGTTCTTGGGTGATCTTGAGGCCCATAGGTGAAGACTGGTGCCTAGAAACAACAGTTTGGTGAAATATTTGAGCCTTCTTATTAGTGTTATGAATAATTTGATTAGTGTAAGATACTGTACAACAGTGGATGACATTTTTATGTAATATTCGACATGTATGATTAATTTTGGAGCTTAATCACAACGATGATGTTTTTGGTCTTTGATGAATCATGTGATGGGGTTTTGAGCCACTTTTGGGCTTGTTTAGTGCATTTTGAGCGTGAACTACCTATATGGGTCCATCATAAGTGTTGTTATGAATTTATTGTTTTATTTTTGAGTTATAATGGTTGAGATAATTTATATCGAGTGAACTTATGTTTCTGATTTGGAATACATATAAAAGTGAGTTTTTGGCCAAATTTGAACTAGTGAACCTAGAGGGAAAAATGTAACCTGCTTGAGAAAGTGAAGGAGATTCTAAGGCATGAAATAAGAGTTGAAGATGTCTTTAAAAATTTAAGAAATGTTATAGATCATGTTTTAAAGTGTTTAAATAATAATCAAGTCCATTAAAGAAGAATAAAGAGTGATTTAGGAGAATGAGGGTTCAAAGAGTGTTTTAAGAAGTGTGAGCTGAATTAGTGATCTCCATCAGTTGTGGCAGAGAAACAATAATTTGATATATTGATTTGCATATGGTTTATTTTGTGATTGATCATCTTATGGGGTTATATCCTCCTTATGGAGTGGGCGCTTCACTAATTTAGGGGTTGGTACTTTACTAAATATTGGTGAGAAAATTTGTTAGGTGGAACAATTAGGTGTCTCCACCAACGTTCACAAGTCCATGCCCCTCTGAATCAAATGATACAACTCCCATTATTGAATGTAACTAATACTAATCATAGCTAAATGTCATGGGTGGAAAAATTAGCCAGGGATCACACAAGGATACTTCACTGAACATGTGGAAAAGTGCTTGTACAGTGTATAAGGGAGGAAATTACAATGATGAGGGGAAATGAGAGAAATTATGAAATGGATATTACTGCTGTGAGTAGGAAATAAAAGTGTCACACCCAATAACTGGAGTAGTTCATCATTCAATATAGAGGAATTACAATGAATCTATCTAGTGAGATGGGAAAATTGAGACACCCAGTTCTCAGATTCATCTATCAAATATACAAAGCTCTTGCGTCACTTTGCTTAAAAAGTGTATAAAAGAGGAAAATAGAAGAACCATGAGATGCCTATGACAACCATTCTTATCATGTCAATGATGAGAGGAAACCATGCATAAAAAGTTGCAAACATTCATAAATCTTGGAAAGTAGAGACTCTATTCCTTGATTGACATTTACACAAGTTGTAAAAAGAAAGGGAAAAGAAGAAAATGGAAGAAATTGTAGCTTTATTTCATGTATATTTGTGAAAAAATCCACAAAACACCATCCAATATTACCCCAAAGAAAAAGTATTCAAAATCTAAAATCCCTTTGGAACGGAGAGGTCATCCCAATTTATAGCAATCTAAATTGTTCTTTCACCTTCTTCATATGACTCTTTGTTTCCATATTCCACTCTTCACCTTTTATTTTCCATGAATTAAGAATTTCTCTTATAATTTTGAGAAAATAATTTTGAAAATCTAAAATAGCTCACTTAAGTGAATATGACGAAATAAAACTATGAGGCCCAATGAAGAATTAGAATGGAGAGAGATATAAGAGGGAGAAAAGGAGAAGGAGAGAGAAGAAGATGCTGTAAAGCTTAGATGAGGAATACTCTACCTTTGGTGTAGATCAACCTTGTTGATGAATCAGTGAGATAATCTAATGTAGTGAAATTTTAATCCTCAAACTATTTGCACCATGAGAAATATTATTTGAATGGTTCCCAAACATCTTGAACTAAGTTTTTAGAAACATTGTCGAATGATCTCCTTAGTGACCATAGACATTGCTCACTGAGGTCCACTCTAAAGAAGCCTGAGGATTGAAACTGATATCTAATGAATTTTTCTACATAAACACACTTTTTTATTCATCAGGAAGCTTTGATGAAATGAATTTTGAACACTTTTTCCCGCCAATGACGGTCACAACTCCCCCCTAGTACATGATGCATACACATCTCGATCACGAAATGAATGTTGAGAAACACTATTTCGGGACTTCCCAAAGTGATCTTGGGAGGGACATAGGAATTACTCATGATGATCCTATTTGATACTCAATTGATGAACCATAAGTCATTTCGAATCACCTGACTCTCTGAGTGTCGAAGATGGGTCCACCCTGTTGCGTACTGCAATGCCCCACCTTGTTGCAGGACACAATTGGACTTAAGATGATATTTTCAGGATCTTTGTGGATTTATCATTTCTCTAATTGAATTATGTAACCATCATAAAACCTCAAAAAGAGACAAAAAAGTGGCGAGATGAGTGAAAATTATTTCGTCTAAAACTTTATGTACTTGGAACTGAAAACTTCTATTTTTAGAAACTAGGTTCCAGTAGCTGTTATTTTGGGAAGGTTGTTTTTATGGCCATATCATTGTACTGAGGTGTTTATCTCACATTCCAAGCATGTTTGAAAATGTTTTTTGGTCAATTAAAAATAATTTATATTTTTGGAAAGTTGATTTTTTGCTTTTTTGACCCATGTGACCTAGTTTTCTATTTGTATGATTTTCAGTGTCGGCTCTTCTTGAGTGTTTTGCCATTTTTGGAAACTTACTAAAAATGGAAAGTGTGAACTAGAAAAACTTGCTATTTTTAGAATTTGAACTTAGGATTTTTGGATTGATGGAAAAATTCAGATTCCTTTGGGGTTTTTTCTCTTTAGTCTCTGTTCAGATTCTTAGCTCAATCCGCTTTACGGTTCGACGACAAATGATAGAAGAACATTGCAGGGAAAATTTTTTCAAATGGATTCCATTAAAAATAAGGGATGCATTTTTATTTTATTTTTTTAGATTCAAAGCATTTGGGTTAGGAATTTTTTCTCCTAGTTTCATTGAGATTCAATCACCAGTTAATTAGTTATGAGAAATTCTTCATTTTTGTGCCCCAAGGTTACTAACAACTCTTGGTCATGGAGTTAGCTTGAAAATCCGTGTTCTTTGAGTTTAAGAAGCATGTAATGTTTGAAAAATTATGTTATAGGTGGTGGAAAGGTTGTGGAAGAAGAAGAAATGGATGAGAGGAAGATATCTCGGTAGTTGCAGAAAAGTTGTGTGTGCGTGTAGGAAGAATGGAAGCAACAAGTGATAACCCAACAGTTAGAAAAAATTACATATTTTGATGCATTGGGGAGAAGTGATTTTTTTTCACTAATTTAACCAAAGGTTTGGTGCACTTGGTGAATTTTTTTGTACCCCATCCCTATTGGTTCTCTTGGAAGCATGTGATTTATTGTTGAGTTGAGTGGGGGGCTTAGAAAAAACACCTTAAGTAGCTGTCGGGACCACATGGGTGACCAAGAAACTAAATGAGAGGATTGGGGAATTTTTATACTAAATACACTAAAATTTTGGTGCACTTGGTCCAAAAAAAATGTGCCCTATTCTGATTGGGCCACTTGGCGGCACATGATTGCACGGAGTGGGGGCTGGGAAATGAGGCCTGGGGGAGCTTAACTTGAGAGAAAAGGCTGAACGGTTGTCATTTAGAGGGTCAGGGGCTAAAATTTCAGAGGGGAAAGTTTTATTGTACCTTTTGCACCAAATTTTTTGAGCACTTGGTCCAAAAAAGTTTGCTGCATTCCTATTGGTTGGATTTATAGCCAAAAAACTAGCTAATTATTGGAACATGTGCCTTGGAGAGTGACTTGTCGGGGACCATAACTTGAGTTACATGAGGAGTTATTTAATGAAATTTATAATATCTTGACTAAAAATATCATTTTAAATCCAATGGTATAATTATTAGACCTTGATTCTATAATTTACCACCTGAATTTATGCATTTATGTTTTGGATCCAATGCTGTGCATGTAAAACATTGGATGGGGACATAACGTGCTAAGGTGTTGTGAAGAACATTATTTTACCATACTATAGGGATATAAAATAAATTTATGATGATATATTGTTTTAATCTTAACTCCTTACGAAACTCTCAAAATCACTTCTTGAAGCTCAAGGGTTGTTTTTGCACTGTGCACTGCCTGGGCCTCCAAGATCCACTTTTGCTGAAACTGATCCAAAACTTGTGAAACCTTTCAAAACCTTCCAAAAATATTTGTGAAATGTTCTTGGCTCTCTATTAGGCCTCCTTGATGAGTTTATGACTTTTGTTCTGCTCCAGGGGACATACACCAACTTCAAGAAGACTAGGGAATAGCCTTTCCTAAAGCTTTCCAAAAATCATATCCCACTTTGTTGCTTTGAGTAGATGCTTTCTAGAACATGTGCCATATCATTAACACGGGGGTCCTCATAATCTTCAAGGGCTTGATTAAGCATGGAAACATGTTCAAGAAACATTGTATCTTGGGGGGTGAGTGCAATCTAATTTTGAATCTTTTCACAAGAATTATGCACCTTTTCACTTTGTTATGAATAAATATATTTGATGCCAATCAACTCAACATTTTCATTTTTATCTTCCTCCATGGTGGAGATGTTGTCTTTGAGATTGAGGATATCTAAAGGAGATTCAACAACCTTCCTTATTTTGCACTTATGATCTTCTTCACACAATAGGAAAGTGAAAGGTATATTTTCACGTTCCCTCTCATTGGACATGATGTTGGGGAAGACATAAAACTCATATATTTTCTCTTTCTCAACATAAAATATTGGTGAATGAAAATGAGAGGCATAATTTTATTCATAGCTACCTTACATCTACATAGGCTAGGTTAAGAGTTCAAGAATGATATGAGGGTATTCAGTCTCTTCTACAGCCTTCAAGATGTCTTGCAAATATAATTCCTCCAAACTTACCATATACTCATCTTCGTATTTGTGGGAAGGGTATTTGTGTTGTGCCTCTAAGAGATGGTTTAAAATATGATACATCTAGGCCCGTGATTCATTTGAAATATCCTTTTTCACCTCTTTCATGGTTTGTGTTGCCCAATATTCACTTTCTTGCAAGCATGGTAATACTTGATTCATGAAACCTTCTGAAAAGGAGAAGAGGTCCATGCTTCATGGGAAGGGTACACCTTCAAGCTTAAAATACATATCATGCTATTCTTGGTAGGATGCATAGAACCATGTTGGAGAAGCAACATCAAAATAATTTTTAGCTACATCTTGATAATTCATTATTTGATCCTCTTTCTTGTATGGAAAATGGAAGACTTCATACTCACCATGTTGATCATTCTACTCTTTGGGTGAGAATAGGTTGTGCTCAAGCTGTTCATTTGAGTCCTTAGCTTCAAAAATGAAATTGGACTCTCCATTTGGTCATCCATGATTGAATCAGGAAGGAAATTTGATTGTTCAAATGTCTCTATTTCTTCATTCAATATTCCAACCTCAGCTCACAAAATCAAAATAGTAAGGTAGATTGTCCATGTTAACTTTTAATTCATTCTTTGGGGTCTAAGATGTATGTTGGTTCTATTTCACTTCTTTGCATACCTCTATTCCATCACTAATCAAAAGATAAAAATCTAAAAGGAGATTATCCGTGATTACCTCGAATCCATTATCTTGTATTTCCCCATTGTTGGCGGAGTCTTTGGAAATCATTGAATCATCCTTAATTAAACAAGAGTCTTCCTTAGAAGCCATTTCTCCTCCCATGGGCCATGATTCAAACTAAAAAGAATTGATGAATGACGGTTCCATCTCCATGTCTTCTATCTCGTCCTCCATGATGTTGTTTTGGTTCTCATTGGATGGTTCAAGGATAGGATCTTCTTCAAGAGAATTCAAGAACCTTCTGGGGATGAACATATCGTAGTATGTGCAGCCATCAAGGTATTCCTCCATAGGGTACATCTCATATTCTCCCTCTATTTGATGAATTGCTTTAAGATGTTCATACCTCTTTTGAAAAGCTAAATAATATCTCAAAACTTTATGATAGGCTTCAGGATCAGGATTTCCTTACGCCACTCTTAGAAGCTTCAACACATATTCTCATCTCAAAATGTCAATTTCTTCATCACCGTATACAAGGAAGTCATCTAGAGGAAGGGAGATGAAGGACAATGTCATGTTTTTCTTGGTCAGATACGTGAAGTTGAAAAAGTTACCTTCGGTGGATTCTACACCATCTCATCCTTCATACAACCCTTTGTATCTCTTATGAACATTCTTTATCCATATCTAGGATTCTTGATCATCAGTAAGAGAAATTCCCATTCTTTTTCCTTTAGCAAAAATCTTCTTAAATATTAACCACCATGACTTGATAATTGGGTCTTCACATATAATGATTTTCTCCACTCTAGAAAGTATTTTATTGGTTTATGTGGTGATAGTGTGAGCCTTCTTTCCTTCAAATTTCTTGACTTTGCAGGAGATGTTCCAGAATGATGGTTGATAAAATATTTGCAATTCTCAATAATCCTCTTCTTCTTCGCCGGCACTCATTGGTACTTCACTCCAAAAATTATATTTCTTCATGGTGTGTGGGAAACGATTGTGATAGGGATTCATTCCTTGATGGAGTTTCCTTTAAAAATGATTTTATTTTGAAATATGATTTTTTTTAATATATAATTTTTTTTTATTTTTATTTTTTCGGCAAAGATTTTTTTTGGGTGCACTTGGGAAAATTTCTCCCCAATAGAGTCGCCAAAAATAGTTGGTGAGAAAATTTTTCAGGTGGACAAATTAGGTGTCTCCGCAAACATTCATGGGGCTACGCTCCTCTGAATTTAATGGTACAACTATCATTATTTAATATAACTAATCCTAATCCTATCTAAATGTTGTGGGTGGTCAAATTGGCCAAGTATCACATAGGGAAACTTCACTAAAATTATGATAAAGTGCTTGTATGGGGTACAAGGGAGGAAATTACAACGATGAGGGGAAAGGAGAGAAAATATGAAAGGGAGATTAATTCCGTGAGTAGGAAATCAAAGGCTCACACCCAGTAACCATATTAGTTCATCATTCAACATCAGAGGAAAAACAATGATGGTATCTAGTGAGATGGGAAAATTAAGACTCCAAGTTCTCATAATCATCTATCAAAGATACAAATATCTTACATCATTATGCTTACAAAGTGTATAAAAGACGGAAATAAAAGAACTATGAGATTCCTATAACAACCATGCTTATCGTGTCAATGATGAGAGGAAATAGTGCATGCAAAGCTACACACGTTTATACATCTTGGAAAACAGAGACTCTATTCCTTGATTTCCATTTACACAAGTTGTACAAAGCAAGGGAAAAGAAGAAAGTGGAAGAAATTGTAGCTTTATTTCACGTATATTTGTGACAAAAATGTCTAAAAAACACCATCCAATATTGCCATAAAGCAGAAGTATTCAAAATCTAGTATCCCTTTGGAATGGAGAGGTCATCCCAATTTATAACAATCTAAATTGTCCTTTCACTTTCTTCATATAACACTTCATTTCCATATTCCACTCATGATCTTTTGTTTTCTATGAATTAAGAATTTCTCTTATAATTTTGAGAAAATACTTTTAAAAATATAAAATAAGTCACTTAAGTTAATAGGAAGAAATAAAATGATGAGGCCCAATTAATAATTAGAATGGAGAGAGAAAGAAGAGGGAGAAAGGGATAAAGAGAGAGAAGAAGATGCTATGAAGCGTGGATGAGGAACACTCTGCCTCTGGTGTAGATCAACCCCATTAGTGAACCAGTGAGATGATCCGATGTAATGAAATTTGAATCCTTCAACTATTCACACCATGAGAAATATCCTTTGAATGATTCTAGACACATCAAACTAAGTGTTTAGAAACACTTTCGAACGATCTCCTTAGTGATTGTAGGCGTTGCTCACTGATTTCGACTCCAAAGAAGCTTGAGGATTGCAACTGATTTTTGATGACTTCTTCTGCATGACCACACTCTTTTACTCAGCAGGAATATTCGATGAAATTAATTTTTAACACTTTATCCCGCCAATGACGATCACAACTCCTCCATGGTACATGATGCGTAGACATTTCGGTCACGAGAATGAGTGTTGAGAAACACTGTTTTAGGACTTCCCAAAGTTATCTTGGGAGGGACATAGTCATTAATCATGACGATCATATTTGATACTCGATTGATGAGCCATAACTTATTTCAAATAACCTAACTCCCTGAGTGACAAAGATGGGTCCACCTGTTTCTTACTGCAATGCCCTCACCTTGCTGCAAGACACGATTGGACTCAAGATGATGATTTTAGGATCTTTATGGAGTTCTAATTTCTATGTTTGAACCATGAAACAATCATAAAACCTCACAAATATACCAAAATGCAGAGAGATGAGTGAAAATGAAGCCGTTTGTAACTTTATGCATTTGGAGCTAAAAATTGCTATTTTTTAGAAACCAGGTTCTAGGAGCTGTTATTTAGGGAAGGTTATTTTTTTGGCCATATCATTTCACTAAGGTGTTTCTCTAAGATTCAAAGAATTTTTGTAGATGTTTTGGAATCAATTCAAAATAATTTTCATCTTTGAAAAGTTTTTTTTTTACTTTTTTGACCCATGTTCCCTAGTTTTCTGTTTGTATGATTTTCAGTATTTGCGCTTCTTGAGGGTTTTTTCCATTTTTGGAATCTAACTAAAAATGGAAAGTGCGAATTAATGTCACTTGATATATTTAGAATCTAAACTTAGGAGTTTTATATTTATGACAACATTTAAGATTCCTTCTTGGTTTTTTCTCTTCAGTTTATGTTTAGATTCATGGCTCAATCCGCTTCATGGTTTGATGACAAACGATAGTAGAACACTCTAGGGATCAAAAGTACAAATGGATGCAATTAAAAATTAGGGATGTATTTTGATATTTCATTTTTTTCAGTTTTAAGGATTTTTTGTGAGGAATGTTTTCTCCAAGTTTCATTGAGATTTGATCACCGGTTCATTAGTTATGAGATATTCTTCATTTTGTGCCCCAGGGTTTCTGAAAACTCTTGGTCATAGAGTTAGCTTGAAAACCCTCAATATTCACATTGCAGATGCATGGAATGTTTGAAAAATGATGTTTTAGGTTATGGAAAGGGTATGAAAGTAATATAAATGGAGGAGAGGAAGAGATCTTGATAGTTGTAGAAAAGTTGTGCGTGCATGCAGGAAGAATGCAAACAACAAATGACATCCCAACAGTTAGAAAAAATTACATATTTTGATGCATTTGGGAGAAGTGCACTTTTATAAAATAATTGTACTAAAGGTTTTGTGTACTTGGTGTAAAAAAAATTCACCCCATCTCTATTGGTCCACTTGGTAGCATGTGATTTGTTGTTGCGTTGAGTGGGGTGTTTAGAAAAAGAACCTTAAGCAGCTGACGGGGGCACATGGGTGACCAAGAGACTAAATGGGAGGGTTGGGGAGTTTTTTCTAGACATATGCAGCAAAATTTTGGTACTCTTGGTGCAAAAAATTGTACCCTATTCTGTTTGGGCCACCTGGAGGCACACGATTACACGGAGTCGGGGTTGGGAAATGAGGCTTGGGTGGCTTAACTTGAGATAAAGGGTTGAACGATGGTCATCTGGAGCTCCATGGGCTCAAAAGGGGGAGGGGTGAATTTTATTTCACCTATTGCACCAAATTTTTGATGCACTTGGTGAAAAAATTGTGTTGTATTCCTATTGGCTGGTTTTCTAGCCCAAAAAATTAACTAATTGTTGAAGCATGTGCCTTGGAGAGTGACTTGTCGGGACCATAAATTTAGTTCCAAGAGGAGTTTCTTAATGAAATTTTATATGATCCTGACTTCAAATGGTATTATGAATCCAAGGGTGGGAATATCAGACATTGATTCCACCATTTACCCCCTGAAATTATGGATTTTTGTTCTAGCTCCAAGGTTATGCATGAGAAAAATTGGATGGGGACATAATGCGCCAAGATGTTGTGAAAAATATGATTTCACCATACTCTAGGGATATGAAATAAATTTATGAAGATATATTATTTGACTTTTAATCCCTTACGAAACTCTCAAAATTGGTTTCGGAAGCTCAAGGACTATTTTTGCATTGTGCATTGCTTGGGCCTCCAAGACCCACTTTTTTTGAAACTGCTCTAAAACTTTTGAAACATTTAAAAAAAACTAAAAATCATTGCACAATTTTTTTGGCTCTTTGGTATGCCTCGGTGAATGTTCCACTTTGGGGGTGTGCACCAGCTTCAAGAAGACTAGGAAATAACATTTCCTAAAGCTTGCCAAAAAGCATATTTTGACGAATCCTATTATGAAAGCACTTAAAATGGATGGATACCCCTAAATCACCTATGATAACACTAACATGAAACCTTGAACTAATCAGAGAGGGGGAAATGGGGCTAACTTAGGAATTACGGTGACCTGGGAAAGTTTCTGGAAAGACCTACAACCAAAAGTTTCAATACTGGGGTTCGTTGTCATGCTTGAAAATTGATAATTTTCCTATTGCACATTTGCATGACAAAACTAAACTAGGGGTTGGTTCTCCTTTTGAAGTTTATGCTTCACTAAATATCTTTGGTTTGTGCAATATAAGCAAGTTTTCAAAGGGTTTTCGTCCCCTTGAGGGTTTCCCACTTATATTTGGTGTTCATATGTATTCTCTTGCTCTTGATCTTGAATATTTGTTTGAATGATTATATGATTAGTAATGAATGATGAATAGAAAAAAGATTAAATTTTTAATATACTGATTCACCCCCTCTCTTAGTATCTTGTGCTTCCAACAATTGGTAACACAAAAGGTCCTTGAAAAGTAATTTTAATCATTTGAAGGAGATCATAGAAGAAAAAGAAATGGTATAGTCTTCATATCAAATATTTAAGGTTCATATCTCAGGTTAAAATGTAAGGATGGAAATTTTGGATCTTCTGTGTAGAGAGGATTAGTACCAATGTTTCAATTCCAATACTGGAACCATCATCAGGGTGAAGCATTTTATCAAGATCATAAAGAGAAAGTGAACTAGAATAAATACCTCATTTCTCCAAAAGACATGTCGTTCCAAAAGAGATTTGAAAAAGGACAATTTTTAATAAAATTAAAAGAATAATAATAAAAATAAATAGATTAATAATAAAGGTAAAAGAGGACATAAAAGAGGAAAATAAAAATCAATAGGAGCAAGAAAACAATAGGTGAAATAATGAGACCGAAGGCCAAATAATAATAAAAAAATAAAGTCAAACAATAAAAAAAGAGGGAACTGGGGTGGGAGGAGTTTGGGTCATCAATTTATGAAAAAGTGGTTTCCACGGATGACTAAGTTTTCAAGCATTGTCACGATTTAAGTTGTTTGGGTGCTTCTCGATTTCAAAAGCTTTCCACAATTTCATGTTTTCATAGTGTGGTTCCATAGCTATTAAATTTGCATCGTTGATACAAATGGCATGTTTTGTTGTGTCTTCATGTTTTGCCAAAGCTGATTTACTAACCTAGGTGTGCTCCAAGTTTTTGCAGTGTTCATGTAGTCTTGTTTTTAAAGAATGCCCTGTTTCCTCTATATATGTTTTCCTACACATACAAGGTATGGTGTAAACACCTTTTCTTAAGTTAGGGTTCATCGGGTATTTTTTAAAAAGATTTTTTATTATAGTTTTTACAAGAATGAAACAAGTTTCTATCCCCTTTTTTCCTAATATCCTTGAAATTCTATCAATGGTCCCAAAGATGTATGGTAGGAATGCTTTATTATTATTACCACTTTTGCATAATGATGAAGATCGAGATGTCCTTGACAAGACCATGTTAGACCTCCTGGAAGTGGCTCTGATTTGCCACTTTTTATAACCATTTCTTATGAGAACACTTGTGAGATGCTTCTTTTCTAAGTAAAAGTGATTATTATCAGATATTCTTAGATCTCTTGTGAAAAGAGTTTTTCAGACACCATCCTTGAGGAAGAATTATGAGATAGCAGAGTCCCTAATCCATATATTGCAAGATCAAATCAATAGTATGGAGAACGTGGGTAAGCCATTAAAAGGTTAGAATCTCAAGTTGAGAATGTGTCCAAATCCCTAAAGGATAAATATAATACTTGTTCCAGGTATGTATAAAGGTTAAAATATTTCTAAGTGGATTTAGTAAATACCTCCAGTAGGTTGAAGATGTATGGGAAGTTAGAGAAGAGTTATGAAGATCTTGATGGGATTTTGGAGAGCCAACATGTTTCCAATGACAAAAAAGTTCCAGGGTTTAAAGGAGAACATGTGAAGAATGATGTGGAAGTTGGTTGAAGATCTCAAGAAAATAAGAAAGAGACAAACAAGATTGATTCAAATAATTCTAACTTATTTAGACAACCTAATTCTATAAGTTATGATTCTTCTTTTAATTTATATTGCTATGTTTGTAATGCTTTTGGCCATAGAGCTAGGGATTGCAAGACAAAGTTCTTAAGAGGTGAATCATTTTTGAATGTTGAAAAATCCTTCAAGGGTCAATGTTACTCATGTTATGAGTATGGACATAGGGAAATTAATTTTTGTTGGAATATTGGTGCACGTATGAGCTTAGAAATTGGAATAGAATTATGTTATACAACTGCCACAAATAAGGTCACATTGCAAAGTTTTGTTATTAAAAAAAATCTCCAAGGAATAATAGTAGATCTCAAGCATTCAAAGGAAAAAATAAGAAGGTATTTAGGAGGAAAATCATCCCCAAGAGTGAATCAAGTGCTGAAATGACCATAAAAGGTGTTGAGAAAACAAAAAAGGTCAAGGAATTTGATTTTAAGCCTAGTGAGAAAAATGTGAAATTTGATGAAACTAAACTTGTCAAGATAGTTGAAGATTTTGATGGTTTGAAGGATAAATATATAGTGACATCTAAGGGAGAATCAATCTCTTTCAAGTTATCAATTTGTGTTGACAAGATCAAGAAATAATCAATCAGGTTTGTCAAGCCCAATTCAAGTCAAGAAGGACTATTGGCCCTAATTCATAAAGAGAAAGTGAAAGAAGAGACTAATGAGTATCCACCCGATCTTCAATCAACATATGAAGGATTTGTAGATGAAATTACTATTCAAAAAGGATCATCTAAGATCTCAAAGGAAAAAAGGGAGAAGATGGAATCTTTGAGGTCATCTGATGCTTACATATTGTTTTAAGTGATTTAGTGAGATTTGAGTGTCTTCTTTAAGCCTTTAGGAGACATTCTTCCTCTAAAGGAGGCATGAGTTAGTCTAAATATGCATAATCATCTACTTTTGTTGTTAAGGATGTAAATAAGTTCACAGTCAAAGCTATGTCTTTGTCATCATATTCTTGTCCAGTTGAGAAAAGATTTTTTAGGACATGTCTCAAGTATCTATGGGCATAATTCTATGTGTAAGTTGTTTTGAATTTCCTCAAGGATTATGTATGCTCCCTAAGAAAGTAATGATATTCTTCAAGAAGCATGAAACCTTGTGAAAATTTGTGTGTCCAGTCTATGACCTACTCTACTTTGTTATCAAGAATTATATGGTACATATGGTGTGAGTTTGAGATCATGGTAGTGTATGAAGTCGAGACTCTCTCGATGTCTTAATTCCTTGTGAATCCATGTGCTAAGTACTTTTTTGTGTTCAATTTTATAGGAAGGATGTGTCAAGTAAGTTTCCATGTGTTATTAGGTATTATGATACTGGTTTAAGCTATTCAAGAGTGATACACACTTGAGAAACACATGTTGTTAATTATGTGTGTGTGTGTGTGTGTGTGTGTGTGTGTGTGTGTGTGTGTGTGTGTGTGTGTGTGTGTGTGTGTGTGTGTGCGTGTGTGCGTGTGTGTGTATCCAAGTAGATGATTCAAAGTTATATTAGAAATAAGATGAAAGTTGGGAGATATCATGAGGTTATAGTCTTGTTTGAATATAATAGGTTTGTTCTTTGTCAAGTTTATTATGTCTTGTTTTAGAGGTTTGGTGTTTTATCAATGATCAAGTCTAATAATGTGATCAATGAAGTAAGAAACAAGGGATTATAGTAGAATATTTATAGGTGTTTTATGATCATGCTAGGGCTGGGTGGTACAAAGGTTGCCTTAGTTATATAAGTGACAAGCAAGGGAAGGAAGAAGACTAAATCTCTATGGGCTATAAACATGATTGCAAGCTATGAATGGAATTTGGTTATATCTCAATCTAATGTGTGTGAAGACCTTAAAGTTGTCAAAATACAATGAAAATGTATTCATGTATCTATTTCAAGAGGAATGAAGAAGATATCCGTATCAAACAAAATTTTTAAGATGAAAAATGATTAGTATAAATGTCACTATATAGTGTGCCTCAGAGGACCAAAATGGAATGTTATAGGTGCATAGAATGGTGTGGTTTTTTGAAAAATTTATACAAGTCCAAGAGTATTGTAGAGTATATATGCTCTGCAATAGTGAATTTCATGAAGTCATGTGATAAGGAGTGTAACCTTGTCTAAATTCCAAAGTCAAGATAAAGCTCGGTAAATATTGTTCAAATGCACTCAGTCTAGAAAATGGTCAAGATGTAAATGGTGTTTGATGTAATAAAGGTTTACACTCTTTTCAGAGTTTTGAGGATGCTAACTCAGGCAGCGGTTGCGGTCCGAAAACCCGCGCGGGTTTTTAACCCTAAAAAGTCCAAAAAACGTAAAGATAGACCATTTTAGCTAAAAAAAGAACCTACCCAGTAGGCGCCCCCCCTAGATGGACCTTTTGAACCGAACATTTTCAAAAATAACCCCCCTATTACAAATAATTTGCCATTTCAAATTTGAAAGGGGAAAAATGCAAAATTGAAGAAAACCAACCTGTGATCTCGCGGGGTGGCGTTCCGCACGTGGAGGCATGATCACGATCTCGCTCCGGACGTTTCGACTCTATTCATGCAAGAAACTATCACCATGGGTCCCAGAGCTCAAAATCTATCAAATCAACTCGCGCAAATGAATAGGAAAATGGGCCCAATTTCATATATATATTGTTCTATTTCGTCTTAAAATGACTTTTTCGCAGGTTTGGAGCGCTGATGGAGGTAAGTTTCTATCCCTGCACGAATGGTACATTCTCCTTCCCTATTATTTTAGTGTTTATCTTCCAAGTTATTGCATCTATCTGCACTTGAGTTCTCTTTTCATTTTGCAGGTGGTGGGAATTTTGGATGGCGTCATTTCGACACACGGACGTGTAAGGTATAACTTCTAACTTCCCATTTTGGGACGGCCATACTCGGACCCACCATTTTATGCCTCTTCATGGCTAAACCGCTTCTCCGAGGGGGCAATATGTATGTACCCAAAATTGTAAGGTACTGTACTGCGGAACGGTGTAATAAATGCCCCAATGATGATACAGGTCTCCTCGAAAGGTGTTCAGGATTCAGAAAGAGCTCTTCGGATATGCATTAACATCCCACATGCCCCGCTTAGCCCCCGTGTCCTTTGTTTCCCCCTTTTTCCCTCTTTCCTCGGCCTCTGAACCTTCAGTAACGAAACCACCGCCCTGAACAGGGCGGTGGTCTTGTAACCACTACCCTGAGCAGGGCGGCGGTCTTGTGCGCATTTTCCAGAACACTCTTTTGGCGTGACCCGCGTGAAATATCACGTTTCACCAGCTTTTCTTGCTGACTTGAGCATGCATTAATGTTTTTGGTCCCCTGGAATAGTGTTTTTCCTTTGTTTATTGTTTAGGAGTTCAGTTTGGATTTGATCTTTGGGTGTTTGAATTCCTATAAATGGATTGCTTGCACTCAAGCAAATAGCTCTGAGTTTTGCTCCAAAGTTTGCTTTTGAATTTCTTATTACAGCAGATTTAGTTTTCCTTTGCTTAGAATTCTTAGTTTTCTCATTGAGTGCTTTGGTTATTATTGTGTTGCAGCTGGTAAGCCACATATCCAACTTGTGCAAGTGCAAACATTATTTGGGCCCCTCATTCTTGTTTCAAACTCACCATTTTCAGTAGTTCAGTCTTCTAGTTTGCTTAAGTTTGATAGTTTAAATCATTTACATGCTTGGTTGCATTACTCAGCTGTTGGTAAGCCACAGATCCAACTTGTGCAAACAGTATCATTGTTTTTGAAGTAGAATAGTTTAGGCAGCCATTAAAGTTGCAGGTTTTTCTCTTCTTACAGATGAGTTTTAGGTTCTGGACGCATTTTGTTGCATGATTCGCAGTAGACCCCGCTAGGAATTGCATAGGCCAAGCTCTGTACTCTTGCGCTATCCCTCTCCTATCCGCATTCTATTTTGTCTACATTCTGAAGGCTGTCCATTGATCCAAATATCTATTCCTGTTGATGCAAGCATTACACACTTTTCTGGATTCACGTGAGCACAAAGAACGAGGAGATCATACTGAGGGGACAAGAACACACACACCGTCAGATTCGCCACTGTTCTGCGAAATCCAGGTTTCATCTTTCAAAGTTTTAGTTAGAACTTATCAAATAAAGTAGTTAATCACTTTATTACAGTTATTTCCATTCTTGATATTGCCAGGGAAGTTGTGGGGATTGATAGTTTCTGAGAAACTATGATTCATTCCTCACTTCTAAGGTAGGATCGAGAATCTCGCAAATAGATTAGTTATTTCGTTGTTTAGAATAGATATACAAAATTACACAGACAAATAGCTACACTCGGATATTTTGTTTGTTTTACGTTATTAGTTTAGTTGTCAATTCTAAATATTTTAGATAGCTGCTTTCTTATAAATTGCCAGAAAATACAAAAAAAGGAATTATATATGCTAGAAGTGTACTTAGATTTTACTTTATTATAGTTTGTTTCATTACTACTTTTGCATGACAATTACGGGACCTAGGGAGCCCAGGGAATACATTTTCGAGCCAATTGTGCCCCAACCCAATATCATAGTGGCAGTAACTAACATTGACCAAAACCTTAGGATACAAGTCTTCCAAAAAACAACAGACTTCCAACAGATCAGGTCACAGTTGAGAGGGTTAAACGTAGAAGACGACAAAGCACACACATTTTGGTCAAATCAACCAAACTACAGGTTATCCTAGAAAACATCCGCATGACTGTAGGAGGATTTGAAAGAGAACAAATATTTGGGTGCGATCCTTTAGTTCCACAGCCAGACGCTGGAGACACCCTCGTAGATATAGATACCAGTTTAAGAATTCAAGTTGCTAGAACACCTGTGAGGTATTATGAGAAAATCACACAATTACTGATTCTAAACGTAGAGGCTGAGAAAGCTTACGACTACTGGATACTAGGGATTAGAACTTGATCTCACGTATGACCATAACAGGACCGCAACAACCAAGAGTGTCCGGTTGTGATCCATAAATCCCACAGCCTAACGAATCCACAAGTCAGTTAGATATAGACACTGGCCTACGCACATTAGTATTTCAGTCTACTCCGATTCCACCTATCATCATTCAACAGTTGTCCCTACTAGACACCACAGCTAACAAAGCTAGAGAATTTTGGACTAGGCCAGAGAATCGTCCATAGAGTTGACTATATTCGCCATATGACCCTATCAGGAGAAATACACGAAACCATCCCGGGTCATTTTCCATGCATCCCACAACCCATAGATCGAATCACGCTAGAGCTCGATATTGATTGGAGCCTTCAAGCAGTCATCCTCGCTGATCGATCTATCACACCAGTCCAAGTTAGAAGGACCTTCTTTGCCTTAGATTCACAAATACCATTAGTGCATGTCGAAGACATTAGACTCCCCAACTAGTTTGTCTGCATATTCTACCCCCACCGGCTATCTCGGCACGACCTCGGGAGGTCAGGTACGTGGAAGAGTCACTTGTTGATTCTCACGCTCACTTGTTGCTTTTCCGACGTACAGGCACACTTCAGTCAGAAGGCATGTAGTAAATTAGGGACACCACTAGTTTTTGTTGTGATAATTTGGCCCATGGTATGTATGAAATGGTTAGGTGCAAGGTTAAGGGAAGAGTCACAAGGATGATTAGACCGCGCATGATTAGGAACTTGGGTAAAAATCAGTTACCTAGGTATACTGGAGAGGAGAATTTTAAATATTTCTTACACGCCATAGAAGAACAATGAAATAATGAAGGTGATAGAATAAATATGTTGGTGTATACCTTACATGGAATAACAACGCGCTGGTGGGAGACAAACAAAGATAACCTGTTAGGTTGGCGAGAAGTGAGAATCACCTTTTCAACAAGGTTTTCTCAGAATAATGTACCTACACTTATACATGAGTATGGTGGGAAAACTACTGATTTAGTACACATTCATAACTTTGGGAGACAATGTATGCAAGTTCAGGAGGAATTACCACCATCTCTTTGGGTGCATAATTTTTATTCCACTTTACACAGATTCAAGCGGTTGTGGTATGTGCATGCTGAGCTCAGGGAATATATTACAAGTTGGTGAGACATGACTAAAGGCATGGCTCACACTTTTGATTATTTTTCTCATACACCTATAGTACATGAGGCCTTACAGATAATGAAGTACATCATGCTAGGAAATTTCAAAAAGGTATAAGAACTCATGCTTTAGTTACTTAGGGATCGTTATCCTGAAGCACATGAAGATACATTGGAAATAGAGGAAACACTATTAGGACACACTTGGAAAGAGAAGAAAAAACATAAAAATGGTATATCTCATTAAATATGAAGAGGTGGAGAACCTAGATATTATCCATACAAAGGGTGCACACAAGGTAATGAAATCTACAGATAAAAGGGCACACGCATACCATACTACCATGAAGACTGAGAAGGTTAACACTGGAACTGAGGATGTGCTTAAGGAGGCCATAATTGGAGATTATTGGTCATAACAAGAGGTAGAAAAGATCATTGAACTATTGTGCAACTTCCAGGATCTGTTTCAGAGATGTTATCATGAGTTGAAAGGAGTGCATCCCTCATTGGGAAAGATAAAGATTAAGCTAAAATAAGGTGCATGTCTGGTTTGGAAGAGGCCTTATAGGATGAACCTGAACCTATGCATGAAGGTCAAAGAAGAAATTAAAAAAAATCTTAAGTTTGGAATCATTGAAATTTTTTAGGAATCCCATTGGGTTAGTCCCATGGTGATTAGAATCCAGAAGGATGTCTGGATTAGGATCTATGTAGATTACAAATAACTTAATGCCTCATGTGTCATAAATCCTTTTCCTACACCATTCACAGAAGAGATCCTTGAAGGAGTTGCAAGGTGTGAAATTTATTCATTCATTGATGGATTTTTAGGGTATGACTAGGTGCACATTATGTGTGAGGATAAGAAGAATACTACTTTCGCTATTGAATGGGGAATTTTTTACATATACTGTTATGCCTTTTGGATTGAAGAATGCGCTACTGGTATTCTAGTGCATAGTTTTGTAGGAATTTCATGACTTCATCCATAATTTTTTATAGGTCTATTTGGATGATTCGACCATCTATGGGCTTGTGAAAGATCATTGTGATAATTTGAGGCTCATGTTTGAGAGATATAGGAATTTAAGAAACTCCCTCAACATTAAGTCTTTGCTACACCCTTTGGGACTTTTCATGGGCACATTATTTGTAAGGATGGATTATTGGTAGACCCAACTAAGATTATAGTGATTTAGGGGCTTGAAGAACCTACCAAAGAAAGTAAAGTATTAGGTATCTTGGGGCATACTAGTTTTTACAGGAAGTTTATCAAATAATATACAAAGATGGCTATGCCTCTGGAGGAATTGATCAAAGCTAAAGGGAAGTTTTATTGGGGTGACGCAATAGGTGTCTGAAACTATGAAGGAAAGGCTTACCTTTGCACCAATTTTTTGCTTTCCTTAATGAAAAAAACATTTCCATGTATATGTTAATGCCTATGGCATGGCTATTGGCACAAACCTAGTGAAACTAGGAGAGGGTAATATGGATAATCATATATGATTTGTAAGTAGGGAGTTAAAAATAGTAGAGAAACATTATACAACAACAGAGTGCGAGGCATTATCCTTGATATACGTGCTTCAAAAATTTCAACAATACTTAATGGCCGCATTGTTTCACTTTTACAAAAATCACATGACATTAAAGTACATGTTCAACAAACATGTTTTATAAGGGTGCATATACCAGTGGATAATTGTCTTTCAAGAATTTGATTTTACAGGTTTTCTAAAGTACAGTGAGAGTAACATGTGACCTGATCACCTCTCAAGGAGAAATTCAGGAGAATACACACAAAGTATTGAAAAGACTATGCCTGATGCACAATTATTCAAATTGAATTGTGTGCCAGCTGATTTAGAAGACATTGTAGTATTTGTTCACACTGGACTTGTTCCAAAAGGAATGAAGACATTGGAGAAGAAAAAACTTTCCATTCGAGCAACTCTATATCATCTTATTGGAGGTGACTTATATAAAATGGGAAGAGTTCAGGTCTTTCACCGATGTGTTCTTGAGAATGAGTGTGAAGCCATTATGGAGGAGGCTCTTGGAGGTATAACAGGAGGCCATTATGCAAGGGATGCAACTACACACAAGATCCTTCTAGATGGTTTATGGTTGGAAATATTGTACAAGGATACCAAGGATTTTTTCAAGGCATGTGATCATTATTAGAGAGTTGGAAAACATAGTAATAGAGATGAAATAACTTTGAGGGCCATGGAAAGCACTGAACCTTTTGAGAAATGGGTTGTTGATTTTGTTGGACCTATTGCACCACCTATGTATATGACATGGGTGTGCTACATCATCACATGTACTAACTATTTTACGAGGTGGACAGAGGCTGCACCTACAAAATATTTCACAATAGCTATGGAAACAAGGTTCATTTGGTTAAATATTATCAGCAGGTATGGATGCTCTTTGAGCTTGACAAGTGACAGAGGACCTCATTTCTTGAATGAGACTATAAGAATTTTATTGGAATATTTTATGTTGGTACACCATAAGACTACTCCTTATCACACTTAAACAAATGAAACTGCTCAATATTTCAACAAGATCTTGGGATAAAAACTAACAAAGATATGTGATGTTGGAAGAAAGGATTGGGATGAAAATGTGTCAACCATTCTTTGGGCATATAAAATAACCTATAAACAGTTAAACAAGGCCACACCCTTTCAGTTGGTGTTTGGCATAGAGGTTGTACTATGTCTGGAATTTATGTTACCATCCCTACATATTATGTGCAAAGGTGGATTATTTAATGAAAAGGATGTGGAAGAGAACATTGAGAAATTGATGCAACTAGATTAATGGCGTGCCATTGAACATTGGAGACAGAAAATAGAGAACACATGACAGAAGGCTAGGCATGATAGGTACATCAAGAACAAGTCTTTTATAGTTAGACAAATGGTACTTTTGTATGACTCCAAGTTTGTGTGTCACCCACAGAATTTCAAGGTCCACTGGTTGGGATCTTATGTATTAACCAATATACTTGATTCAGGCGCATGTCAATTGTAAGCACTGGATAGCACCATGTTTCCTGGTTACTTCAATGGGAGTAGGATAAATCCATACTATAAATAATATTCTTTGTGTTTGTAATAAGGTAGTATTACCACTTAGATTATATTTCCAATTCATGTTTTATTTTCAATTTAATTGTTTTTTGTTATAAGCACGTTTGCACGCAGGAGCTCATTACCATCTATTGATTTGATGTGCATAGGACCGTGTCTACCTTTAGTGTGGGATGGAAGAAATTGTAAATATTTGAGAAGGAACTCTTAGATGTTGGGGTGTGTGAAAAATTTGAAATCAGGGTACTATATGGATTTGAATGTGCAGGGATCACATTCATTGAGTAAGGGTTTACATTATTTGATTTAGGGTTTATAGAGACATAGGTACACAAAATTGAAGTTAGGGCATAAAATTATCGAGGAATACTAAGTGTTAGAGCAAGGAGGGTGGTTGGAGTGAAAACTTGGCATGGACGATTGAGTAGAAGTCCATCGAGCACATAAGGAAAGGAGTTTTTGAAGAATTAGAGGTACAAAGTTACACATATAAAAATGGCACCAAAGAAGGAAACCACTGTGTCACCTAAGGGTAAGGGAAAATGAAAGAATAATAATCGTTAAGAAAAGGACGTGCCAAAGGAGTGGTTGTCTGAAATGCAATACTTGGAAGAAGTTATTGTTGAAAAATTGTGCGAGTTACACTTTTCTAAGTAAAAAATAAGTGATTACAACCATTTCTCAAAGCATCTTGAAGTAGAAATTGAAAAAGACACCATCATCAAGACAAACCAAAGGATTGCTGAAGGGAAGTTAATATATGATGAAAATGTGCAGAAGGATTTGGAGAGCATGGGAGTCCTTAACCTCTACGATATTCTTTTATTTGGAAATATTGAGAGGTTATAACAGTGGTTGACATCTTGAGTTCATGAAGACTACTTTTAATTTGTAAGGAGGATGTGCATCACGATCCAGATGATTAGCAGGGTTACAAGATTGTGTAGTTAAGGAATTTAGATATAACTTGACTTAGTGGATGACACAGTGGTAGAGGCCACTGCCATCACTTTAAAATATAAAAGGGGAGTCCAGATGATGAATATCATGAACATAAGTGATCTAGGAACACAAGTTGTTACACACCTTCTTGGCTATAAGATGGGAATGTCTGAGAGTTTGATACATGTGAAAGAGAAGTAGATCCACATAATATAGAAGATGGTGCAGAAGGCTACATATAACATTGCATATTTTATTGCTGAGGGAGTCATTGAGGAAACACATGTGCAGTTTGTGAAAGGAGAGAAGTTAACTTGGGGCATTATCCTTCTCCTAATTTTATTCTATGAGATAGGGGTACCCGATGGAGAATAAGTCTCCAAAGTAAAGGTTAGCAGAGTATAGATATGATGGAGGAATCAATAATACCTATAAGATTCAAGTAGATAAATGGTATAAGTGGATTCATAAATAATTCGAACATGAATGACATGTACCAAGGGAGTTGACTTTGGTCTTGGAAGGAAAGGAAGAATTCATAGTGTATCAACACCATTCATTACCTTTGGATATTTTACATAAAATATGAAGACAAGTGCAAGCTACACTTCACATTCACTACCAAGTATTAGTCAATAGAATATTTGATGCACACAAGTTGAAGTTTGATGTAGAAAAGTTGGATGTCGACCGCCATACTTTGCGCACTAACTTTGTATATCTTGACAAGATGAAATATGTTTAGACAATGGAGTCCGATAATATAGAAATAACTTCTCATACTCTAGCTGTAATCAAGGAGGAAGTAGAAAATATTTACATTTATTTGAGGCCTAGAATAGCTAATGAGAAGTAAATTGATGACTTAGAATACCTTAATCTCCCAAACCTACCAAGGGGTAAGTAGATGGTGGGCATGAAAAATCACGTAAAGAGACCCCTCCTTGTTAAGAAGAAGAAGAAGAAGAGGATGATGAAGAGGAGATAAAAGGAGAAGAGGAGAAGATTCTCAACCAAATAAAAAGGAAGATGGGAAAAAAATCACAGGGAGGAAGGCCACAACATGAGCACTTCTAGAGTGACCAAGAATTTTCCAAAGAAACCAAGTCCTAAGAAGAAGACTCAACTGAAGAAGAAACCCAAAGTGGTTTAAAGTGAGGAGACAAAGGATGTAGAGAATTCCGATGAAGAAGAGGCTACATAGAACTCCTGGATCATCCACAATGTGGATGATGACAATGATGATGAGGAATAGCATGATGCACGTGATGAGGAAGGTCCCATGAAAAATAATGAGGAAGAAGGCCATGGTGAGCGTATCAGGGAGGATGTACGTGGATATTGATAACATGAAGAAGAGTGTGAGGCTGATTGCGCAGAGGAAGAGAAAAACATGGACACCATTGCAAGAGAGGACACAAGTATGAGAGAAGTGAGTGGTGCAATTCACTCTATTGTGCAGGAGGTTCCAAAGGGGCATAGAGGAAAGGGAAGAAAATGAAGGCATATCCCCTAGGGCCCTCTGTGGCAATATAATGATGCTCCTAAAAAATTACATAAGTAAAGGTACCAAATCTCAGTGGCCACATAAGACCTCTTTTATTGGTCATTATTTGAATGAAAGTAGGCCTCCTATGTAATAGGAAGATGCTATCTTGGGATTTTTCAATCCCACATGGAAGATCTAGTGTTTGAGGTAGGCACATAATCTTTGTCTGAGACTAGGATTAAGTATGTCCTTGAAGAATCCTTCCCAATGTTCAACTCACATATACTCCACTAATGAGAAAGCATGTCATGCACTAAACAAATTGACGACTGAGGTTGGAGTGATAATTTTTGATAAGGATGCCTGCATAAAGAGAATACATGAAGAAGTTAAGGAGAAGGATTAGAATATTGAGCAACTGAAATATGAACTAAGAGAATAAAAATGATGAAAGCACATGATGTATATGAAAGTGGAGTGCATTATGAATGTCATCACCACTGCGTACCCAATCCTAATAGAGCATGTCAAATACGAATATGAGACAATGCTACACTATTTGAAGGACTTGGGTTGTTGGCATGCTACTGCATAGGTGTTGCCATTGATGAAAAACCTCATTAATGAAAAAGTGGATGATGAAGTAAGGTTAGATTGATGCTCAGAGTGATGATGACATGGAGATTTACAGGTATTCTTGGTTACATAGTTTATTCAGTGAGGATGGCTTATTCTAACAAGCCTATTCAGGTGATATAGCTAGCCTAGATGAAAATGCATGGTGGTATGATGCTTATTTTTTACTTGATAATCATGTTGACATGATGGATTTCATTATTGGAGGGTGCTTGGGCACTCATATGAGCTTCAGGGTGCAGATTCAGGTTGGTGTCTATGTTTCAAGCGCTTATTTAGAACAAGTATGGATGTTAGATAGTATGAGAGTGAGTTATGGAGCTATATGATCTCATGGATTCATGTAGGTGGGTATAGCATTATTTATTATGTTTGTTAGGACCTTTTAGATATTTTTAATAATGAGTTTTGATGATATTTCAGTTGACCGTAGCCTTTACATTGTAAAAACCCTAAGGGGTAGATATGAAAGTATCAATGGATGGAATTATTGAGAAATTATTATGAAATTATTATTATTATATATGTTAGTATGGTGTGTCCTTGTGTTGTGGTCAAAATTTAAGGTTTCCATGATGAGTATTTTGCAAGATATGTCAGTTTTAGTAAAATAAGGTCAAGATGAAGAGCATTTCCAGCTCGAATTGGATTTTTTGATGATCACCCTAAATTGTGTGATTTACATGGGACCTTTCAGTTTTTAGGGATGTTTCTAAATTGAGTTTACAAGATTTTAAAAAAATAATGAGTTCATTTCATCATCAAGGTTTTATGAATGAATGTTATGAAGGTAAACATCTTCTTATGAGTTTGAAACCCTAACTTGAAAGTGGTTTGAGATATTGTCTTCCTAAGTGGCCAAAATTGATTCTTAGTGCATGGATGGTGATTGGAACATGTAGAGGAATCCTCCAAATTTCTAGAAAGGTATGTTATAGGTTATGGTGATGAGTGAAACCCACTCAAATAGGTCAATTTTTGAATAAGTTCAGTTTTGGACAAAATTGTCCCAAAGGATTTGCCAAACTAAATGGTCATTATGTGATGAATATGAGTTTTTATTGATTTTAAAAGATTTTTTAGGTCATTTTTATGTAGTTTTATGGTCAAGTGTGATTAATTTAGGTTGATTGGTTAAAGGGTGGTTTTGGAGCAGTTATAAATAGTCTTCAGTAAAATGAACATTGCAGGAGCTATAAGAGGAGTTAGGAGGCGATTAAAATTGTGTTGGAAATATATTTCAGATATATTTATAGAGATATGAGGTTTTATTCATGATGAGGATATTTAATATGGTTTCCCACTTCAATTTGTGAGAGCGAACACTTTCTTGCTATTTAGGAGAAAATTGCTTTTGCTGAAAGTTTGAGTTTGTTGGTGTCTGAAATGGATTAAAAGGGTCGACAAGAATACTGAAGCCAAGAAATTCTTTACAGATGGTGAAAATATTGAGTTTTTCACAGAAGGTATAAAAGTGACCTCCATTCTAGAGCCCTTCGGCAAAATAACAAGGATGATGTGTCAAGTATGTCACTTTGGAAGGTGTGACAGTTCCTCTCAAACATTTGGTTTTCCTAAATCATTTTAGAAGGAATTTTCATGTTAGCTTTCCACACCATCTCTTAAACTCCTTGCAACACTCTGTTCTTAACTTCTAAAACCACACTCGTGCCACCCCCCTTCAGCGAGGTCTCATCCTGTTGCTTCATCGACATTGTCTTTCCCATCATCACTCAATCCAAACTGCCCCTGGCCCCCCTTACCCTGACTCCATTTCCACCACCGCCGCTTCTAAGTGTAGAAAAATAAGAACTAAAAATCTACTTTACCCCATAAATAGACCCTTCACCTCCCAAAGGGTAGTCCATAGTAGCAAATAAATTGAATCGGAAAAAAATATGCTACATATTAGAAATCCTACGGATACTTAATACTAAGGAAAGGGAGGATGGAATTCTTAACAAAATTGTTAATTTGGAGAAGGAATTTGGAGACCTAAAAGAAGATATCAAGTAGATTTGCAAGAGAAGAAGGCAAAAGGAAGATGCATAATGACCCTGACAAGAACAATGAGAAGACTTTATAAATCTACAAGAATCTTATTTCTATGGACAATAAACGGGGTAATGCAAAAGGTAGGCATCCTTTTACCATTTTTTTGCTCAAGGTAATTTACAAATTCATGGAGAAACATGTCAAAAGTTTTTGTATGCACAGCAAAATTCCTGCTTCCATCTGGGATTCGGATTCAATACGGGACTTGGTTCTCTCACAACTGGATAAAAGGATCCCTCCCATGTCTACTGCCCTGGCATTATTCACCCTCTTTATGGAAGATAAAGATAAATATGGTTAAATAAGTCAATTAAAGAGAATTGTTCCTACTTCTAGATTTCTATTTTGATATTGAAAGGATGCTATTTTCATGATGCTTTGTTGGAGATTTGACACTTTTTGTTTCCCTCTTTATAGTTTTTGTTTAAACTATAGTTGGTCCTAATGTATATCCTGGATTTTGATCCTTTTTTTATGATTTTACTATACTATCTAGATTTTTATCCTTCTTGCAATAGGGTATAGTCCCTTCAAAACTATGCACTAATTTTTGCTACTCTTTCTAGCTTGTGAGATTTTTGTAACAAGGTATTCCCTTCAAACCTATTTACCCTTAATAAAAAAAATAAATGGATTAAGTGATGCTTTATATCACTTAGAATGTGAATATGTTTTAATTTTTTATCCAATGAATCCATATTGAGGAATTTAAAGTGTCAATAATGGTGAAAACCAATTGGCTTTTGAAAACGGAGTTTTGGGCAACTTGATTTAGTGAAGGAAAACATTGTTGTGGTTTGAACCAGTGGATGTTTCATGAGATATAATTTTGTTTAGGAGTGTTTTAAAATTCATTCCATTTCTATAGAGTGGTAACATGACATAGTTGAGGTGTTCTTGGGTGAGCTTGAAGAAAAAGGTGAAGACATGGTGTTGGAAACATGTGTTTTGTGAAGGCAATGAGCCACTGAGCCCATTAAATGAAATAATTTGATTGGTTCATGATAATTGTGACCATTTATGATGTTTAAATGTTATTTTTAACATATGTGGTGATTTTTTGAGGTTTCCTAAAATATTTTTGGGATTAGGATATTTTTTTCATTCTAATGCATGGGTTCAGAGAATTTTTGGTGCATGCAAGAAGGGTTTTAGCTAGGCTGACCTTTATGGGTCACTTGTAGCTATTATGAAAAGTATTTGGGATGTTTTTAATATGAATTGGTCGTGAAAAGTGAGGTAAAATGTTTGAGTTTGAATTTGAATCATGGAGAGGCTATAAAAGTGATGTTATGGGTATATTGTTAATCTTTTGGAACCCCTTTTATCTTATTTTGAAAAAACCTTTGCTGAAAAGAAAAAACCCTTGGGTCTAGCCTAAAACCCCTAGAATTTCATTATAGAATAGTATTTGGTTTTGTTTTCATGAGGAGGATTTGAGTGAAGCAAAATTTGGTGATGTTTCCTTGATGGCGAGTTGAACAAGGAGGGAAAATTTGATGTATTATGCTTGAATGCTAGCTTCATAGCATTATTGATGTCAATGTAGGTTTGTAAAGTATTTTCAGATCTGATATTGAGTTGAAGGCATTTGAAAATAACTATATCTTCATATGAATTTATGAGACAAGGTTGATTGTCTTGGTAGCTCTTTATTGTATCTTGTTGACTATTGTTGAAGACATCTAACTCATTGTGATCTTATTTGAATATCAATAAAGTGTGGTGATCTAATTTAAATATCAATATAAGTAGTTTTGTGTATATCTTATGATCCTTTCTTTGAATATGTTTCATGGTGAAGTCTATTTTCTTGTGATTACACATTGATACTTGTGTTCCATGAGGATGTGTGTTTGATGGTTTGAAGTATAGTGTGAAAGGTTTTATTGAGGACTGATTAACCCCCCACTCTCAGTCCTTGTCACTTCCAACAATTGGTATCAGAGCAGGGCCTTGGAAGTATCCTAACAAGCTAGAGGGATATATTTGGTGACAATGTTGATGTGTGACATTGAACGCATATGGAATAATGTTGATGATTGTGAAGACAAGTTGGACATATTGATTACATCCAAAGAGGAAGTACTCAATGTTTTAAAGACTCGACTTGAGGAGGCCCAAGCTAAAGAGTGTCTCAAACATGAGGATAAATAAAGAGGAACTAAATAAATATTTAAGCACCATGACAAGAAAGGTATTATCTTTTCAAGAGAGTTCAAAAAACCTGAGTAAGATGTTAGGAAAAAAAAGGCATATGGTGATAAAACAGGTCTAGGCTTCATGGAGGATTCATCAAAAATAGATAAAAATTAAGAATAATCAAGTCAAGGATCTAATGAAAGAAGGCAGCCAAGCAAGGGAGAGAGTTAAAATATTTCATCTCATGGAAGATCATCTATTAGGCATCCAAATGCATATAGGTATGGTGTTTTTCATGGTAATTTACTATAAGTGTGGTGTTTATGGACATAGAGCTAGTATGTGCAGCCCTAAGGTTAAGAAGAAGGATGATTTTCAAAAGAAAAGGTTCAGGAGCATCACTGTGAAGGAAAGAATGAAGAATAATTTCAAGGAAAGAAGGAGAAAAAGGTTGGTCAGAGATATGGTGTTGTATGTTACATTTGTCATGAAAAAGGACATCTTGCAAAGTATTGCAAGAAGTGGACAATCAAGCACTAAAAGGTATGTAAGTAAGTTCAATGGATATTGTTATAGTTGCAATGGTTATGGACATAGGGCTATTGAGTGTAAAATAAGACAAATGGAATGTTGTAGGTGCCATGAGGTATGGCACATTGTAAGGTTTTTTTATGCAAGACAGTTGAAGAAAGAAACTCATGGATCCAAGAAACAAATTTAGAAGTATAAAAAAGGGAAGAGGCCAGTCAAAGTGCTCAAGAAGATCCCAAGAGTGTGACTAATAAAAAATGAGGAGTCTACAGTGAAAAATGAATAATCGGAAAATAATGAATCAGTCAAGGAGAAATAAGAAGGATTGTGACCTTCTTAGGTATCTAATCTATCCCTACATGATGTTATATGCCTCTACTAGGCTTCTTAGAGGTGTATTGGTGCATAATGAAGCATTGGAGTGAGGGGAAGTTGTCTTGGTCAATGTGTGTCTTCTCCATGGTGTTAAGGTATGTTATTTCAAGTCCTTACGTGTGTTCTTGTGATTCAAAATGGTTGTTTGTGATGAGAATGTTAAGTTTCATGTATTGTTGTTCTTTAAAACATATAATTTAGTAATGTATAGTTGTATGAGCTCTTGAGGTTTGAGTTTTTTGTAGTCAAGAAGAAATTGTATGTCTGAGATGGTTTAGTATGTGTGTATGATCATGAGGAAGTGTCATAGAGAATCTATAATGTCATATCATATTTGTGAAAAAGTGTGATTCTTATGGTCAAAGTCTAGTGATCTAGTACCATTGCCAATGAGTCTATAGTCTAGTGGTGTCTTGTTCTTTGCCTTGAGATAAAAATGGATACATAAATTTGTCAGATGATATTAGTCTATGAATCAAGAGTATATATGAGAGTCATTGAAAGGTTATGAGTCATGTGGAGTGGTCTCATAATAGTATAATCGAATATGAGTTGGTATCTAAGCACAAACTTTCTATGTGTCTAAGGTCTATAGTGTATCTAAGAAAGTATGTCTATGTCAAAATGATGTGCACATGAGGTTGTCATATTATTCAAATGAATGAGTGCTTTTGAGTCTAAAGGTATACACCATATGAGATATTGTATTGAGGGTGTCAATGATGAAGTCAAGTGTGATATTGGCTCCATCTGTTTTTGAAAGTCATTCAAGATGTCATCAAAGTCATACTAATCAAGTCTTAGGAGTGGATGTATTATGAGTTTGTCATGAGTTTTCTAGGTAAGTAGTATGTATAAGAGCCCATGTGGATATTATTCATGTTTTTTCTTAGAAAGTGTATTCTTCTAAAGTCATGATTCATAGAAAGAATACTGTCACATTAAGAAGTTATGTGTTGATCTCATTACTGATTACTCCAAATGTGGTCTATGTGCAGTGGTCATAGATCAAAATCAAGGTAAGTTACTATCACAGAGATAGGTTTGAATATGACCTTTAATGAAATTGTTGATGATGTTTAAAATCACCATAAAAATGGTGCTGGGTCTAGTGCAGTGTTCATTGATCAAGCTAGATCCCTAAAAAGAAAAAATTACATTTTGGAAGGATGCTTCTCTGCCCTGACTGGGTGTTGTCAGTACACTATTAAGCGGTATAGAGAAGGAATGTTGGATTGGAGGACTAAATTATTGATTCCAATGCTCAAATTTTTGTGTAAATATTCTAGACAAGGTATTCTCCATGATTTATGAGGTTTTAGGCCCTAAAAGTGCATTAGATTCTCTGGGAATTATGATAGTTGTTGAATTCATTGTGTTAAGTGCTAAAAAAACCTAATTTTGATTGAAGATGAATGATGCAAATTATGGCAGTGTTCATTTCATATTTAGATTCAAGGTTTTATGAAAGTGATTATATGCTTAAATGGGTATCCATATCAAGCTAGATATCTTCACATTAAAAGGATATATGGAAAAAAGGTATGACCATTAAAATTTATGATGTGATTCTCATTCATTAATTAGGGCTAGTAGATTCTATGAATGAGAAATTTGAAGATGTAAAGAAGTTTAGTGAGTAATTTTTATGTTTCGTAGAGTCTTTCAAATATGTCATGAGCATAATGATTGAGATGGTAATCTAAGTGAATAAGATTGGTCACATGTTTCATCTCATAGAAATGATTGTTGGATCACAATGAAGACATATAAAAGCAACATGTTTGTATAATACTTAACAAGATATGAAATGCTACTGGTATTAAAATATCTTCACTAAGTCTTAATGAATTGTTTTAGTGGATCATGGTGTAAAGTGTTTTATCTCCAATGGATATAAAATCTTATGGCTACTAGGTTTTCTCTTTTCAAAAACTAATCAGTGTTATGAATTGACAGGCTACACAGTGTGATAAAGTCTAATCTTGATATTTACTAGTAATTTAATGCACAGTGCATGAGTGATAAACAGGTCATTATGAGCTTTCAGGTAAGAAATCAAGGGATAGTCAGAGTTCTATTACAATGAGATAAGAATATCTATGAGATTATTTTAACAAAAGTGAGGCATGTTTAAAGGGATTCAAGAAGAGTACGTCAAGTAAATTGACACATATGTGTTCTTCCTTGGTGTCACTGTCAAAGTTGAAATTCAAGGTTATGATGCATTCTACAGAAATTGGTGAGTTGATTTGGCACATTCAACCAAGGGGGATTTTTCCATAGGATTTAACAATTTTTTCCAATGGTGTATACTGTACTTATCATGAAAAAGGGTGCTTGATGATTTTTTTGCTAAGTGAAGTGAGAATATGGGATTCTACAGACTTGTAGGTGGTTCTCTTGTCTTAAATTTCTCTTCCATTGTGAGCATTGCTGATGTAACTGCTAATTTATTAAAGGTCTAAGAGTGTTCTTCTAGACAATGTATGTGGTCTACAAGGTTTATGTTATTCAAACATGCTAATCTCAAGAAAAGAGAATGTGATCAACCTAGGATCACAGTGAACTCAGGTGGTAAGGCTATGAGCCATCAGGTATGAGGGTTTTCTTACATCATTTTTTGATAAGCAACTTATTATATTAAAGAGCATGATTATGGTTATATGGAGGAGTTTATGGTCTTTGAAGCCTTTGTGTAAGAAGTGATCTCAGAAGTGAAAAATCTTTTGTGTTGTACTTTATTCATGTCTTGAGCCAAATTCATTTAAGATATAGGTGTAGGATGTTGGCGAGAGGTAGATCATGTGCTATTTGTGGAAATATGGTATAGGTAATATGTTCTAAGGCCTCATTTATATGCTCTAGAAGTATGCATCTATTAAAGCAAAATGAAAATACTGGTGACATAGTTAGCTGTGCCATGAACAAAGTGGGTCATCTTCTTCAAAATTATAACCTACAAACCTATAGGTGTTGTTATTGTATGGTGACAATCATTTTGGAAATATATATTGTTTATTAAGGATATGCAAGGTGATGAAGTTGTGAAGAAGTGAATGAATTGGTCTACAAGTCATGGTTGATTCTAAGTGATAGACCTAAGACTTCATCAGGTCTAATGTAATGCTACAATACTGTAAAAAGGTGCTTAGGTAGGTAAACATTTTGTGTATGGTCCTACATGACAGGGGGAGCTTGAATGTATGCTTCTTGAAAGTGGCTTGATGTATTCTATCAAATTTAGCATATGGTGTACGTGGTTTCTTTACAATATTAATGCATGTCAAGGACAAATTTTCTTATATATCATCCAATTATGACTGTTAAGGACTGATGAAGATGGTTTAGGGCAGTGTCAAAGTGGGTAAGTGAATTTATTGACAAGTCAACAAGGTAAGCTGATTGAATTTGTGATTTTCTACTAGATATGGTGGTCTTGAGTCCAGGAGGAGTTGATGGTATTTCTTGTCATGGTATGAATGATCTCTTTAAGAGCATGTCAAAATTTTTCCATAAAACCACTGAATTGTCCAGTTCAAGGATCCATGATTCTCAAGGAAAAATGATGACAAGAATCAGGTTTCTAAATAAGGTTTTGTACCTATTTTCAAGAATAATATGACCCAAAGTTGAAGGTATGCAGGTATTATTTTTGGTTCTAGACCAGAATTTTTGGCACATGATTATGAAGTGTAATCCTTTGTCTTTGGTCAGCTACAATGTTACTTAGAGGCTTTCATGATGGTAAAAACATATTTTGAGGTGAGAAATTGACAATTTTTGCATGCCTAGAAGTTGAGATGATAATGTTTTGGCTCAAAGAAAGGGTAATATGATGATTATTTCCTTATAATTTATTGGAATATTAAAAGGTGTATATGTTATTCATAGGGGGAGCATGGTGTTTCTATGTTTGAAAATAGGCCAAAATTCAAATTTTGAGTGAATTTTCAAGGCTCTTGAGCTTATTTGAGACATTTGGTTGATGTTTCTAACCAAGAGGTGATTTTATGAAGTTGAGAAATGTGGGGAAAATGTTGGTACAGGTATGCCTTTGTCATTAATGTAAAAAGGGGGAGAAGTACAGGTGGTTTTCCATTAATGACAAAGGGGGAGATTGTTGGCATGTTGTTGCATAAGTGTTTTCATTGATGAAAAACACCATTAATGAAAAAGTGGATGATGGATTAGGGTTATATGATGCCCAAAGTGACGATGAAATGGATATTCATAGGTATTCATGGTTGCACAGGTTGATTTAGTGAGGATTGATTGTTCTAGCAAGCCTATTCAGGTGATCTAGCTAGCCTAGATGACAATGCATGGTGGTATGAGATTCTTGGTTTCTTGAGAAGAATGTTAAAATGATGGAGATCATGATTGGGGAGTTCTTGGGAACTCACATGAGCTTCAGGGTTTAGATTCAAGTTGGTGACTATGTTTCAAGTGCTCATTTAGACCAGGTATGGTTGTTAGATAACATGAGAATGAGTTTTAGAGCTATATGAGCTCATGAATACATGTAGGAAGGTGTATCATGATGTACTAGGTATTTTAGGACCTTTTGGAGTGTTTTCATGATGAGTTTTGATGATTATTTATGTTGACCTTAGCCTTTACAGTGTAAAACCCTAAGGGGTAGCTATGCAAGTCTCAGTGGATGGAAATTTTGAGATTTTTTAATGAAATTATGATGATTTTAGATGTTATTAGGGTGTGTATTTGTGTTGTGGTAAAAATTTCAGGTTTCCATGATGATTATTTTGCAAGATATGATCAGTTTTGGGAAAACAAGGTCAAGATAAGTGTGTTTTCTAGCTCGAATTGGACCTTCTGATGCTCACCCTGAATTGTGTTATTTTCATGGGGCCTTGTATATTTCAGTTATATTTCTATATTGATTTAATAAAGGTTTAATAAAAATAATGAGGTCATTTCATCATCTGGTTTTTATGAACAAATGTTAAGAAGGTAAATAACTTGTGAGTTTGAAACCCTAACTTGAAAGTAGTTGTGAGAAGTTGTACTTCCTAAGTGGAAAAAATTTTTCCTATTACATGGATGATGATTTTAACATGTAGAAGACTCCTCCAAATTTATAGAAAGGTATGGTATAGGTTATGGTGATGAGTGGACCCACTCAAACAGGTCAGTTTTGAAGAATTTCAGTTTGGGACAAGGTTGTCCAAAGGAGTTGCAAAATAAATGGCCATTGTGTGATGAATGTGAGTTTTTATTTATTTTAAAAGAGGTTTCAGGTCATGGGGATATATTTTTATGGTCAAGTGTGCCCTCATTTAGGTTGACTTGTCAAAGGGAAGTTTTGGAGCAGTTAGAAGCAGTCTTTAGTAAAATGGACATTGCAGAAGCTACAAGAGGATTTAGGAGGTGATTAAAGTTGTGTTGGAAATAAAATTCAGATATATTTACATTTATATAAGTTTTTCTTTCATGATGATGATATTTGATATGGTTTCCAGGTCAGTTTTAGAGCAAGAAGATTTCTTGTTATTTAGGACAAAACTGATTTTGCTGGTGCATGCAGTTGGTTGGAGGTGATGATTTTGATGCTTTAATCATATGAATGTGAATAGGGATGAATTTTTCATCTAATTAATCCATTTTTAGGTCTTTAAAGTTTTAGAAATGGTGCAAACCAGTTTGATTATGAAAGCTGATTTTTGGGAAGCTTGATTTGGTGAAGGCAAAAGTTGTTGTGGTTTGAACCAATGGATGTTTCATGGAGATATAACTTGTTTAGAAGTGTTTTAAATTTTTTTTAATTTCCATAGATTGGTCACATGATATAGTTGAGGTGTTCTTGGGTGACCTTGAATCCAAAAGGTGAAGACAGGGTGATGAAAACAAGGTGTTTTGTTAAGGCATTGAGCCACTGGGCCCATTAAATGAAATAATTTGATTGGTTCATGAAAATTGTGACCATGTATGATGTTTAAATTTTATTTTAAACATGTTTGCTGATTTTTAAATCATTACTAAAAATAGTTTTGGGATTAGGATAATTTTTTCATTCCAATGCATGGGATTTGAGGATTTTTTGGTGCATGGAAGAAGGGTTTTAGCTAGGACGACCCATATGGGTCATTTTTAGCTGTTATGAAAAGTATTATGGTATGTTTTTATGATGTATTGGTCATGTGAAAATGAGGGAAAATTTTTTATTTTTAATTAGAATCATGGAGAGGCTATAAAAGTGATGTTATGGGCACATTGTTGCCAATATTTTAGAACCCCTTTATCTTATTTTGAAGAATCCTTTTCTGCAAAGAAAAACCCCTTGCTACTAGATAAAAACCTCTAGAATTTAATTCTAGGAAAACATCTATTTATGTTTTCATGAGGAGGATTTGAGTGAAGAAAATATGGTAATGTTTCTTTGATGGCAAGTTGGAGAAGGAGGGAAAATTTGATGTATTGTGCTTGAATGCTAGTTTCATAGCATGATTGATGTCATTTCAGTTTTCTAAATTATTTACATGTCTGATATTAAGTTGAAGGAATTTTCAAAGAATTATATCTTTATATGTATTCATGAGACAAGGTTGATTGTCTTGGTAGCTCTTGATTGTATTTTTTGAGTATTGTTGAAGACATCTATTCATTGTAATTTGATTTGAATATCAATAAAGAGTGGTAATCTGATTTGAATATCAATAAGAAGTGTTTTTTTTGTACATCTCACGATCCTTTATTTGAGTATGTTTCATGGTGAAGTGCATTTTCTTGTGATTATACATTGATACTTGTGTTTTATGGAGATGTGTGGTTATTGATTTGAAGTATAGTGTGAAAGGTTTTATTGGGGACTGATTCACCCCCCTCTCACTCCTTTTCACTTCCAACAATTGGCATCAGAGAAGGAATTTGGAAGTATCCTAACAATATAGAGGGATATCTTTGGTGACAATGTTGATGTGTGACATTTCACGCATAAGAAGTATTGTTGATGATTGTGAAGATAAGTTGGACATTTTGATTTCATCCAAAGAGGAAGTACTCAATGTGTTAAAGACTCAACTTGAGGAGGCCCAAGATGAGTTGAATATCAATAGGAAAGGGTGTTCCAAACATGAGGTTGAGAAAGATGAGCTGAAGAAATAGCTATACATCATGACAAATAAGGTATGATCCTTTCATGAGAGTTCAGAAAATATGAATAAGATGTTAGGAAAACAAAAGGCATATGGTGATAGACCAGGCCTAGGATCCATGAAGGATTCATCTAAAATAGAGAAAAATGAATAATAATAAAGTTAAGGATGTAATGAAATAAGGTATCCAAACAAAGGAAAGAGTTCAAATATTCCATCTCATGGAAGATGATTTATCAAGAAGCCCAATGCTTATAGTTATGGTGTTTTTCATGGTAATTTCTATACGTGTGGTGTTTATGGACATAGAGATAGTATGTGTAGTCCTAAGGATGATAAGAAAGATGACTGCAAAATAAAATTTCAGGAGCATCATTGTGAAGGAAATAATGAAGAAGAATGTCAAGGAAAGAAGGAGCAAAAGATTAGTCAGAGATATGGTGTTGTATGTTACATTTGTTGTGAAAAGGGACACCTTGCAAAGTATTGAAATAATGGACAATTAAACACTAGAAGGTATGTAAGAAATTTAAATGGTTATTTTTATAATTGTAATGGTTATGGACATAGGGTTATTGAGTGAAAAATAAGACAAAAGGAATGTTTTAGGTGTGACAAGGTAGGGCACATTGTAAGGTTTTATGATGCAGGACAATTAAAGAAAGGTAATCAAGGATTTAAGCCACAAGATCAAGTCTACAAGAAGAAGGAAAAGGATAGCCAAGGTATACAAGAGGATCCTAAAGGTGTGAATGATAAAAAAATAGGAGTCTACTATGAAAAATGAAGAATCATAAAATAATGAATTAGTCAAGGAGTAAGAAGAAGGCTTGAGACCGTCTTAGGTCTCTCATCTAGCCCCTACATGGTGATATATGCCTATACTAGGCTTCTTATAGGTGTATAAGTGCAAATGAAACATTGGAGTGAGGGGGAGATGTCTTAATTAGAGTGTGTATTCTTCATGGTATTGATGTATGCAATCTCAAGTCATTTAACATGTTGTTATGGTTCAAAATGGTTGGTCATGTTGAGTATGCCAAGTTTCAAGTCTTGTTGTTCATCAAGTTTATGAGTCTATGTTCTTTAAGTATGAGATTACTTAGTCATAGTGTATTGTCAATCTTATATGTTTTAATGAGTATATGATTCATGATGATGTCACATGAGAAGTTGTTATGTGTGATCAATCATGAAAAAGTTTTTTCTCTGGTTAGTGATTAATATTAATGAATGAGTCTATACTATGGGTTGTCTCATGTTGTTTCGTCTGAGACAAAAATGGTACATAAATGATTGGTCATATGCTATTAGTGCATGAATCAAGATTATCTATGAGAGTATGGTGTTTACGAGTCTGTGGATTGGTCTTAATTTTAAAATCAAAGTATGAGTTATTTTTCCAAGTCCCCAAAGTCATTCTTTGGTTTGTCCTAGTTATCTAAGGTATGTTATAAACCATACCATAAGTCTGCCTTAAGTCTCCTATAAACCATATTGCATATATAAGGGTGTATGATTAAGGGTGAACATGTATATTGGCTTCACAAGTTGCTGAAATTAGTCAAGTGTCACAAAATATACTTCTTCATTACAAGGTTTGTTTGTAGTCATCATGAGTTGTCTTGTTAGTAGTCTGTATGTATTTATGTCTTGTATCAGAAGTTTCAAAGGAAGTGTATGCTTTATGAAGATGGTTAAAGATGGAATATGTCATCAAGATGATGACTTAATTAGACCATTACTCCAAATGTGGCCTGTGGTAGTGGTATGGAAAACACAAGTAAGTACTAGCACAAACATAGGAGGATTCTAGTATGAAATTGTTGATCATACTTTAAAATCAATAAAAATGGTGCTCAAGAGTTTAGGTGGTGTTATTTCAGTGTTGTTAATTAAGCTAGAGCCCTTAAAAGTAAAATTTACACATTTTTGAAAGATCTCTGTCTTGATTGGGTGCTATTAGTTCATATTTAGGGGTATAAAGAAGAGTTTGTTATTGAAGGAGTAAATGATTATTTCTAAAGCTAAAATTTTGCATAATTTATCTAGACAAGGTATTCTTCATGATTTATGATGTTTTAAAACTAGAAAATGTATAAGTTATTTGGAATTATTGACAGTAGTATGAATTCACAGTGTGAATGCCAAAGACCAAATTTGACTGGGAAGGAATAATGAACTATGGAGTGTCTCTTTTAGATCAAGATTCAAGGCTTGTGAAAGTGATTGTATGGACAAAATGGGTATCCATATATGGTCAGATTTCATCATAAAAGGTTGTACATAAAAATATAGATGCCATTCCATTCAAAATCATGTCTAGTAGTCTATGACTATGGCTTTGATGATGTAAAGAAGGCCTGTGAATCACTTTTTTATTCTACGAGTCTTTCAAAGGGGTTGTGCATGAGTATAATGGGATTGAGATGGTTTTCTAAGTCATAGAATATTGGTTCACATGTTTTATCTCATAGAAATGTGAAAGATCAAATTGAAGATAGATATAAGAACAACATAACTGAGATACTCAAGATGTGACACTCTATTGGTATGAAAAGATCATCACTGAGTCTTAATGCTTTGTTTCAATGATTCAATAATGTGTTTTATCTTTGATGGATATTAAAGGTAGGGCTACTAGGTTGTCTCTTGTCAAAAACTAATCAAGGTTAGTGAGTTTCAGGACATAGTTTTCTCAAAGGTATATTTGAGTATTTACTAGTAATTTGACATAGTTTTCTCAAAGGTATATTTGAGTATTTACTAGTAATTTGACAATGTAAGAGGTAGGGTATGAGATTTCAAAATAAATAAGGGATAGTCAGAGATATCTTACAATGGGATATGAATATTTTAGAAGTATGTTAACAAAAGTGAGGTTTTTTAAAGGTAATCAAGAAGAGTAGTCAAAGAAATGGCAGGTATGTGTTCTTTCTTGGTGTCACCATCAAAGTTGAGTGTCAAGGTTATATCATTCTACATAAATTGGAGAGTTCCATTTGGAACATTAAACCGAGGGGAGTTGTCAATAGGATTCAAAAAAGTGATCCTTGTTGTATAGTTTACTTTTCAATGAAAAAGGGTGCTTGATGATTGTTTGCTAAGGGCAGTGAAAATACGGGATTTTACAGACCTGTAGGTGGTTCTCTTGTCTTAGATTTTCCATTGTGATCTTGTTGAGGTAAGTGCTAGTTTATCAAAGGTCTAAGAGTGTTGTTATAGCCAAGGTATGTGGTCTACAAGGTCTATTTTATTCAAACATGCTAAGCTCCATAAAAGAGAATGTGGGTCTAAGATCACAGTGAACTCAAGTGGTAAGGCTATGCACCAATAGGTATCAGGGTTTACTAACATAATTTTTTGATAAGTCTTAGCTTAAAGAGCATGATTATGGTTATATGGAGGATTTTATGGTCTTTGAATATGTGTAAGAAGTGATCTCAAGAGTGATAAAGCTTGTGTGTTGTACTTATTCATGTCTTGAGCAAAAATGCTAAGATACAAGTGGATGATGTTCACAAGAGGCATTGCATGTGGTATTTGCAAGAATATGGTATGGTGAGATGTTCTCAGGCTCATTTTTATGCTCTAAAAGTATGCATCATTCAAGAAAATGAAAATAGGGTGACTAGTTATTTGTGTCATGACAAAAGTAGGTCATCTTATTCAAAATTACAACCTACAGACTGTTCGATGTTGTTTTTATATGACTATAGTCACTTTTGAGGGATATATAGTGTATTAAGGATATATAAGGTGATGAAGTAATGAAGAAGTGAATGAATTTTTTTACAAGTCATGGTTGAGTCTAAGTGATAGACCTAAGACTTCATCAGGTCTGATTTAATGCTATAGTACTGTAAAAAGGTGCTTCTACAGGTAGACATTGTGTGTATGGTCGAGGTTAAAAATAGAAAAGCAGAGTTAGAATGTCGATCAAGTAAAGAACCAGAAATAGAGAAATGAAAGATGAATTGACGGCCAAGCAAGTGTTATAATTAGAAAATCACATGCACAACAGGGATAAGGAGAGTGCATGAGGATGTCTAATAATAGGATTAAATAATGTTGTATAATTGAATTAACCTATTATTAGCATAGGATGTAAAAATCATGCAAGATTTATGAGAATGGCTATTTTTATGAAATAAATCATGTAAGTAGTGAAGGAAAATTTTCCACCCTATAAATATTGATGATGCACCACTGTTTTTTGGCGTCTAGAGTTGAGAATTTGTCTTTAATGAGTATGAAATGAGGCTATATGAATGTGCGCATGGTCCAGCTCATAGATGAATTGAACTATGGTGTAATTGGATACTTACTTATGTATTTAATATGGTGTTTTGCAATGGATAAGTGATTGTAATTTACAAATATGTACTCATACTCCTTAATTATTTATGCAAGTATGCTTATGATGAAATTTTGAAGATCTAAGTGTTATTAACCATGATGGATTTGTTTCCTTATTATATGTGTTTCTGAATTGTCATGGTAATGAGTATGTTATTAATTTGTGCATTAATGGTTGATTTTAACATGAATGTATTGAACATGCATGCTAACATTATGACAAATAAAGTGAAAGATGGACCTGGTGGTTGTGCGTGCTTTGGGTGAGCATCTTGGATCTTCTCGATGAAGTGTTAATATGCATAACTATTAAGTGGTCAATAAATACTACACCTTTATCATTATATTTCAAAGGGGGAGAGTATTCTTAAAAAAATAAGTTTAAAGTCATGAAGATGTCTGCTAATGTGGTTTTCATCACAATGTTTTTGAAGATGGTTGCCATCAATGAAAAAGGGAGAGATTTTTGGGGATTGTGTCATTATTGTTGTCATTTATTTAAATTCACATTGATGTCAAAGGGATTATAGGTGGTGTAGGATATTTTATGAGGTGTCATCCATCAAATATGTTGAAGGTTGATGGTATTATGGTGAAGTAACATGATGAAGTTAAGCATGTATGCAAGGTTCTTGAGGATTGGTCAAGCAACTAGGTGTTGAAGTAGGAGATCCAATGGTTGTATAAGGTTTTTGATGACATATAGCTTTTCCAAGAAGATGTGTCGAAGGTGTATAAGGGTATGCATGATGGTAAATAGGCCTGTTATTGAGAAGAAAACATTAAAATAAGCATTTCTAGGCATAATCCTAAACTTAGAGTTAACAGATTGAGTGGAGGCATGGAGTATGAAGTAGACAAGACTTATATGAGCATGTGTAAGACATTTTGAGAGTTAATGACATGTGTAGATGATGTATAAGTCCAAAAATAATGTGTTACGTGCATGATCAAGGTCATTTTAAAGCAAGAAAATGAAGACAAGACATGTAGGCATGGGTAAGTCATTTTGGTTGAAGTGTTATAGAGGTAGCTGAGTATGAGTGAGAATTGGAGTAGCTAGAGGACGTTTTTGTAGTTATTTTTTCAAAGTTTTAGGTCAAATAATTGAAGGAAAAGGAAGATAAGTCATTTTTAGCCTTATCAAGATCTCAAAATTACATTTTTCAGTTTGAAGGTCTGTTTCAGATGCTCACCCAAACAAGTGAGTTTTGCATGGGAATATAATATCTTAGGGGATGTTTTTACATGGAACCAAGAAGGTATAGAAAAAACAATGACGTGATTTTCTCGTCACATTCTAATGATCCATTGTTAACAAGCTAAACAAGTCAAAACCCTTGCTAAAATCCTAGTCTTAGAGAAATAGGAAAGAAATGATTGTTATGGTCATGAAATGGCATGTGATGGCTGGTATGATGAATTAGGAATGTAGAGGAATCTTAAAATATCCTTTTAGTAATGTATAGGACTCTTCAAATCTCCTTTTAGTGGTGGTTTTATGTTTCAGGTGTTTTGGTAAGTTGAATAATTTTTTTTAGTTTTTTAGAGATTTTATGTTTCATAGCTGAGACGAAGGTTTCATGAAGAGAAAAAAATTGTTCCATGTTTATTTAGATATGTGATAAGTGTTCATGAATGTTTCTAGGCAGGTTCAATGGAGAAAATTTATGAAACAAGTATAATAATGTGACCTATCACTAGAAGGATAGAAGGGTTAAAACTAGTCATGATGGTTTGAGATGAGTCTTAGTGTTTGATGGTTATGGATAGATTGAAGAGGTCTCATATGAGGTGTGTGTGTGTGTATTTGTGTCCTTGGTTTGATACGGAGTGATGGGTTTTGTCTTAAGCCTTAATGGCCAAAGTAGCCCTCTTAGGATTGTCAAGAAGGTGTGTTGAAACATGTGTGCTTGGTTTATTTTATCCATGTGGCATATGGTTTTGAATGATTGAATAGTTGTATCAGGTCCCTAATGATGTTTTTCAAGTGGTTTCAGTATTTGGAAGTTACATTTGAGGTTTTGGAGCTTAATTGATAAAAAAATGGTTCTTGAGACCCTAATAGTAGGTTTAAGAAATTTTGGAAAAGGGTGTTTTTCAGAGACTTGTGCCCTAATTTTGATGTTACTATGAGTTTTTCCAAGTCCCTGATAATGATATATTTCCATTGATATGCTGAATGAAAATTGGTGAAGATTTTAGAGGTGTGAAGTCATTCACTTTTGGAGACTGATGTTTAAGTGTTTGAGCCTAGTTAAGGTTTCTTTCATGTTGGAGTGTGTCATGATGAAGATAAGGGTTACAGATGTTCCCAAGTTGGTGATGATTTTGAGAAGGTGTTGATGAAGTTCCCAGAGCATATGAAGCCATGGTGAAGTTGTCTCATGACCTTGAAAGTTCAAGAAGCTATTGGTGGAGTGAAGAGCTTGTTTTAGGTTTGTAGACACTAAATCACGCACTTTGGGTATATTTATAGTCCTGATCACATACTAGTATTCATATGA
Source organism: Taxus chinensis (assembly GCA_019776745.2). Lineage (NCBI taxonomy): Eukaryota > Viridiplantae > Streptophyta > Pinopsida > Cupressales > Taxaceae > Taxus > Taxus chinensis. The sequence goes on from CM034150.1 coordinate 609,258,228, forward strand.
ATCCTAAGAATGAAAAGTACCAATTGACCACTATCTTTGGCCTCTGTTCTTGATTTTTGTTTTCTCTCCTTGTCTTACACTCCTTCTTTCCCAGTCTATCTTTTCATATTTCTACATTTCTGAATCTAGACACTAGTGCCCAGCCAGGATGTCAGTGCCTAGGAGGCCCCGTCCCCTTTGGGCACCCCTGACATCCTTATACTTTACTTGCATCTTTTTGGTCTCTTTTAGTCATTTGGGCATATTGATTTTTAATATTCTGAATTTTATTGGTTAATTACGAAATTTGAGCAAGGGAATCATATAAATATAAATCTATGTGGAAATAATAAAGGACCAAGCACTAAGAATTTATTATGACCACCTAAGGTGTAATCCAAAAGAATTTACAAGAGATTTCAAGAATCCATCTAACATCCACAAAAGGTCAAGGGACTACATTATTCTGCATACACTTCATAGGAGGGGAAGTTTATGTTTCCATTTAGACATCTATCTACATTTTCTATATATAGTTATTGCTCACTATCAAGTGTGATGCACAGAAGAGCCACCTAGGGCACAATTTCTTCACACACACACATATAACTACATGGGGTATGAGATGTAGTACAAAAATCATTCATTCTTATTTCTTATTATAGGTCTTAGGTGAACAACAACAAAGTGCAGTGAAATACAAGTGATCAAAGGTGAAAACCAATTAACATCTCCCGACCTTATAAAATTGGGTTTCACAGCTTTTGAGCAGTCACATGCACCTAGAATAGTTATCTGGCACCCTAGGCGTGCCTAACCCTGTGTAGGTTCCATGGTCCTAGTATTTTCAACACTCCTACATTTTTTTTTCAGTTTGTGTACAATGCTATGAGTTCATGTTTTTGTAGTTTTCCAGTTCGGCATACCTTCAGGATCATTATGAATCAGTTAAGTGTTTTTATATCTTTACTTGCAACTAGGGTTTCATATCTTTTAACTTAACTTGCTTAGGTAAAAATTTATACTTAAATGTTTATATCATTATGATGGTACATATTTATATTTAACATCTATTTATTTCAATATTTTCTTAATCATTTTGTGAACTCGTCATTTCAAAACTCTTGGATCCTTATTTTTTATTCTATCCAACCTTCTTTCATGTCTTATAAAGTATCTCAAGTATCCTTGCTTCATTTTATTAAAATGCACCATTTTGTAAAGATAGTCTCCCAAAAACCCTAGACACCATGTATCTCCATATCAACATGCAACATTTACAAGTCAATAGTATCTTCTATTGCATTTTTTAGGACTCTCTTGGTCCTAATTCCAATCAATCTTTTTGCTAATCCATTCAAGCTCTACATTATTTATTTCAAGATAAATTTCAGGATATGGAATCCATGATTATATCTCTTAAATATGAAATTTATCTCCTCAAGGATACTTCTTAATCTAATGCTACTTCTTATCTTGCATCTCATTCTAATCATATGTATTTTACATGCACACATATCAGTGAATCCCAAGTCTTACTGCTCCTCACAACCCTAAATTTTAATCTCATTACTAAGCAATGAGATATTATTATGCATATCCTCACTCATCGATTTACCAACTTGCCATATATATTCATTTCTATCCTCCTTTTAGGATTGAAAAATATCAAGGTCATCCATAATGAAATTATCATTGAGTCAATGACCATGATGACAATGATTTCTATGCTCTCAAGTGAAAAATTGGCCACCTTAAGAATTTTGGGCTCCTTTAATTTGCTACAAAAATTATCCCACATCTTCATCTCCAATTACTACATTGTAATGGGTTTCTAAATCTGTTTCATCTTGTTCTAATGATCATCATGTCATCATTACTCAGGTTCCTTCTATAATAAGTCAAGCACCTCCTATGAAACTGCCTCTCAAAATCACTCTAACACCTCCTCCTCTCAAGTCTTATATCACATTACCAAGTCAAACTAGTCAATCAACTCTCAAGGCCATTATCCCATCACAAACTCCTAATAAGTCTTCTATAACATTACCCAATAATCCACCACTTTAATAGCTAATCATTTTTTGTCAAAGTAACTACTCCTTCTCCTGATGGCCATGACACATTTCAAACTCCGCCACCATCACATGGTCCTATTGTTCCTTCTGCCTACCATTATGTTCGATCTCTATCTTATTATAATGAAAATGAAACTCTCCCATAATGGTATGGTATATCTTGCATCATTCCATATCTCTCCATCATCATACACTTGGGGGGCATCATGCTTATCTCTTCCCCCTCTTAGCATTATCAGGTGTCTTGCATTTCTACTATTACACTCTGCGATTCATGTTTTATCTCCTTGAGGATTTTTACACATATTGATACACTTATATCATCATTAACCTATGTTGCACTCTTGTGCTATGGTTGACACTTGACTGTTGAGGGCTCACTACATTCATTAACCTTACATCATCACATTACACACTACACACTTGGTACATTCATGAAACATCTTTCTCGCACACATTTATCACAATGTTTCCCTTATAATGCACTCTAGTTCCATGGTTCATAATTGAATACTAAGGATTTCCATCTACAATGAGCCTCACCAAACTCACTCGCTCTCTATGCTCTATGATTTATCGATCACATATTTCTAATGCACAATTAATACCATTTATTGATGACGCACTCTTGTTCTATTATTCATTTTTGACTACTGAGGGATCTTTTTAAAATGAACCTCATTTCATTCATACTAATTTACATCTGTTTGGGCGGAACATTGCTCCTATCAAACTCATTTTTCATTACATTCCATTCACACTGACAACATTTTACATATCTTGGTTGCACTTTTTTCTTTTTTACTTATGCTCACATGTTACACTTTTCTTACTATGTTAGGCATATAATTTGTATGTCATTATCATTATCCTACAAACATTCGCATTCAATTTACTTGTAGTTTTGATCACAAATTTTACATATATTTTTACATGCAACATGGATGCTTGGAATTATACCTCTTAACAATCCCATAGAAGGCTCTCAGGGGCATCCATTTTTGTACATACTTCAAGTGTTATTGTTTAGATTTTTACTACATCCTACTCATACTTGCACACTACTATATTAGATCATACACATTTTGACATACTTTCTATATTTATAACATGTTAATAGGTGCTTTATTTCATCATTTATCTTATAGGAACTATTTTCTACCATGGTTGTTTGCTACATTAATTGTTATTGCATGACATTGTAAGCCATTGTTTGCAGGATTTTCCCTTTGTCTTGTGTGCATACTATATGATTTCTGGCCACTTCGGCCTCTATTGTATTATGACATCATGAGTGATGTCCCATGTTTTTAACCTAATTTTCGTATCCTACATTGTTTGATTGTATGATAACTTACTCATTGTATTCTTTTTTTCTAGTTTACATCATTGTTTTATATATGCTTGTTTATATTGTATGCACAACTGTTAAGTCCTCCCTTAGGCCACATACTCCTTGTGAACTCACATGCACCCCAAATGAGGGGGGAAATCATTGGGTGAATCAATCACCCCATACAATAGTTCATAGTCATAGTTCAGTACTAGTACAACACATTCTTTAGTCTCAACAATGGCCCATAACCTGAATTGGGTTTTAAGCACATCACAAAAATTAGTTCCCAGAGACAGATAATAGCGTCTGGGTGCCCTTGGCAATTTCTGGGCACCTTTGACTTTTGGGAATTTACACATGTTTTCTTAATTCAATTTAGTTTTTTATAGTTTTCACATCAACTTTTACAAGACACACAATCCTTCAACACTCGGAATGCATCCATTACAGCTTATCTTATAATTTCGCGTTGGATCTGATTGGATGAAAATGGATCAGATTTGTTAACACCATCTGTAGTGGTGATTCCTCTTTGGGAAGAAGTCAAAGTTTGGAGAATAACACTATACCTTTCTCCCTACACTTATTCCATACTCAATGTTATTGGCGTGAGATTGGCCAAAAAACTTATTCTTCTACAACATATTTAGGATCCATTCTATCTCTTTCACTCATCATGGATCAAATGCACATGTTCCTTTTTTCATAGTTTCATATACTTCCTTATATAATTTTTATGCATTTTGATCAAAATTTTCATATACACGTATTTGACTACGTGTCCATTCTTCTCATTTACATGTCTTCCCTTTTGTGAAGTGGTAGGCATATCAATCATACATCAAACACACATCAGTTAACATCAAACAACATCAACAGGAGGTACAATACAAAATCTACACATACACTCTCTATAGACAAAAAAATCATGCACTTTGAGTCATTATTTAGTCTCTATCACAATCAACTATTTGCATGGTTCATAAGTAAGAAGATTACTGATTAACCTATGTCTTAGGCCATCTTTCATTTCTTTCTAGTGATACGTTTGATCTTGCACCTTTATTGACCTAATATGTATTTTCATAATTTAGTTTTAACTTTTATGGACTAGAGTGACCAGAAAGGATGTTAGCGTCAGGCGCCTTCATCCCCTCTAAGTCCCCCAATCCTCTTTACACTTTACTCTCACTTTTTGGGTCTTTTATAGCCATTTAAGACTCTTATATTTTTGTTAGTTGCCCGGGGTTAGTTACAAAATTCAAGAAAAGGAATCATATAAATATAAAGTTATGTGATCATAATAAGGGACCAAGAACTAAGCACTAGCTATCATCACCTAAGGTCATCAAGGCATCTATAGCTCCATTTGCATCCATCTAGCTCCATCACAAGACACATAATGCCAATTCATCGGTATCACACTTCATAGGAGGTAATTTATTGTTTCCATGCACACATTATTTACATTCTACATATAGTTACTTGCTTGCTACTTATGAAGTGCATCTATAAAAAGAGTAACCTAGTGCACAATTACACACACCCACACACCTAGAAGTACATTGAGTTTGAGATGTAGTGCAACAATAAGTGATAAGTCCATCAATTTTGCAGTTGAGGACAGTCTGAACCCTTCATATGCATCTTTCATTTTTTAGGGTTTTGATTATTTATTTGGGGTTTTTACAGGTGATTCCTTTATTACATGTTTACATCAACATCAACAAGCTAAGTGTGACATACACATGACAAGAAATGAAGGATTCACATCATCTGGAAACTTTGTGAAATTGGCATATAATCTTCTTTATAATTTCTCTTGAAATTCCTCAATTTTTTTGTCTGATTTACTTCAAATGCATCTTAATTTCCAAGTTGTTCTAAAAAATCCCCTAGACACCATGTGTCTTCCCTAAGATGTGCTTCCGCATCAAGTAATTGTTATTTTTGATCGTTTATTTTACGACCCTAGTCTTCACAATCCTCCATCTAATCAACCCATGTTAGAGTCAATTCAAGTTTTGCATTCTTTATTTCAAGAAAAATTTATGGCTATGGAAATCCAACAACTTACACTTGTCTTCTACATGCATGCTTGTTCTTACTTACACTTATTTCCTAACCACTTAGTTACATGTGCCTTGGTTTCTACCAAGTACATCCCCCTATAGGGCACATTTTTAGTGGTTGTTCTTTTTTTGGGTTGCATTCTCCTTCAGTAATGTTACATGTGTCCCCAAAGAGGGGGGCATCATTTTGGTTAATTATTCACCCCATATAGTGGTCTATACACAATATTCATCACAACATAGTACTGGTATAACATAGTTTAGGGCTAAAAATCAGACTTGGGTCCTTACCATAGAAATTCCTTTCCTGGAGTGCCTATAACTTGGGGTCAGTTACATAGTGATTGGGTTCATCATAGTCTAAAAAAGTCATATACAACATATTTTACAGGGTAGGTTTTCCTTAACACATGCATGGGTACACATAATTTGTAGTGGTGTTTTATTTCAGGGAGCAGTTAAAGGATAGAGGATAACACCATAACTTCCTCTTTATACTACTTCTATTGTGGCATTGGATTTCCCAAAAAACCAGAAAGTACAAAGATCTCATCAATTTTGGGAAGTAGTTACAGGTTGGAGGATAAATCATACTTTCCTCCCTACACTTTTTTGGCTAGTGGCGTGAGATTGCCCAAAAAACTCATGCATGTTCATATCATCTATTGGATCCTTTTAACACCCTCTTTTCCTCATCATGGATTTGGTGCACATGTTCCTTTTTCAAAATTTTCAACATTTTCTTTTACATACTTCCTTACATGTTTTTATACATATACATGCGTATTTGAATACTTGATCATCTTCTCTTTTGTAGGTCCATCCGTATGGGAAGCTAGCAGTCAAAAACAACACATTCATGATGAGTACATCACACACATGGTACTAACCATGCAAGTACACTACACACATTAGAATCTACACATGCGCTCTCACCCTAGGTTCACTCTCATCACTTTTTACACTTTTACATCTTTAGTCTCCATGCTCCATCTTTTTGTCACTCCACGCTTTGTCTAGTTCTTTGGCATGTTTGCTAAATCACTCTATAGGTGTTATTAAGTACGCATATCTATCTACTTTATGTTACTTAGCTTTCTGATCACCAACATAAAGTGGGGGCATATGTAGACACAAAATCACACATTTTGAGTCATTATTTAGTCCTACTTTCATATTACTATTCATATGGTTCTCAAGTGAAAAGAGTAATAATTAACCCGTGTCTTTGGACATTTTTACATTGTTTGCTGTTGTATTTTTGATCTTACACTTGCACTTTCCTAGTCTGTATTTTCATTCTGCATTTTTCCTATTTTTGACTGGGGCGCCCAACTAGGACTGGGATGCCTTGATCCTCTTTGCGCTTTACTCTCACCTTTTGGGCACTTTCTATCTGTTTGAGCTTCCTATCTTTTTAGTGGTCGACCTTTTCAGGGTTAACTATGAAATTAAAGCAACAAAACCATATAAATATAAAGTTATATGACCATAATGAAGGACCAAACACTAAGAATTTACTATCACCATCTAAATTTACATCCATCAAAGGCATCTAAAGCTACATTTGCATCAATGTAGCTCCATCACAAGGCACACAAGGCTGGTTCATCTACATCACACTTCATAGGAGGGGAGTCTATTGTTTCCATACACACATTTACTACATTCTACATCTAGTTATTTTCTCGCTACTTCAAAAAGTGTGATTGGCACAAGAGAAACCTTGGGCACAATTACACACACACACACACACACCTAGAACTACATTAGGTCTGAGATGTAATGCAACACTCATTTAGTAAGTCCACCATTGTGTCCACTAAGGACAATCTGATCCCTTCATATGCATCTTTATTTTTTAGGGTTTTGATGCTTTATCTTAGGTTTTATAGGTGATTCTTCCATATCCTATTCACAATGACATCCATCGCAGCTCAGAAACATTAGTGTGATATGAAGTGAACATAGAAAAAAACTTCTAGTGACACCTAATAAGAGGTTTTCTGGCCATTTCTGTAGACCAGGGCACCCAAATATCAGACCAGGGCACCCACGTGCACCCCTATCCATTTATTAGAACCCCAGTCTAGTCAGATAGCTTAGATATGTGCTTCCTTATACTTTTGTGCAGTTGTTTCCATCCTCTTGCTCATCTGGTCTACATTGTGACACAGTCCTGTGACATCTACGAATCAGGTGAGGTTTTTCTTAACCCTTCTTGCACATTAGGATTTCACATTTTATTGCTTAGGATGTTTGGGTACTATTTCAATATTTCATTAATTCATTTATTCAGTCATTTTACTATTCCTATAACATTAGATTACACTAGAATATTTCTATTTTAGTTAATCAGTTGCATGGCATCAGTTTCAGTTCAGCGGTCGGATCCTCCTTTGGGCCGCATACTCCTCAGCGATGTCACATGTACCCCAAATGAGATGGGCATCATTTAGGCGAATCAATTACCCCATACAACATTCTACAGTCATAGTTCAACATAATTTAGTATTGGTACAACACAATCATTAGTCTCAGAAAAGGATCAAAATCTAAATTGGCTCCTTAGCACATCATAGACACTAACGCCTATACCATGATAGTAGCACCTGAGCGCCCCTAACCCTTCCTAGATGCTTGTGACTAGGGGGTGGTTACACAACATTTTCCACTTCAACATAATATACATCACTTCATACAATGGCTTTTATAGGGCACACAGTCCTTAACACTCAACATACATGCACTACACAACATTTTTCTATTTTTGCTTTAGATTGGAACTATTCAAACCAGATCAGATTTTTAACCATCATCTACAATGATGTTCTACATTTTGGGAAGTAGTTAAAGGTTGGAGAATTATACCATAATTTTCTCCTGACACTTCTTCCATTCTTGGCATGAGATCGCCCAAAAAACTCGTTGTTAGTGCAATTGTCATGAGATCGCCCAAAAAACTCATTCTTCTACATCATATTTAGGATCTTTTCTAGACTCTTTTACTTATCACAGATTAGGTGCACATGTTCCTTTTTCACATTTTTCTCATTTTCACGTACTTCCTTACATATTTTTTTACACATTTTGATCATATACACACATATTTGACTTCTTATTCATTCTTCTCTTTTACAAGTCCGTCCTTATGGGAAGTAGTAGTCACATCATCATCACACCACATCAACACAACGACAATAATCAACATCATCATCTCTAGGGTCATCATCATCATCACTTTTTCTTTATTTCCTCCTCTTTAACATCTATGCTTCACATTTTTATCACTCCATGATTTTTCTTGTCTCTCAGCACATTTTTCTTCATTGATCTACATGCTTATCAGGTACGTATCTCTTATCGACTTTATGTTATTGAGCACTCACTTTACAACATAAAGTGGGGGTAAATGTAGAAAAAAAATCATGTACTTTGGGTATCTATCTAGTCCTGATCACATACTACTATTCATATGATTTCTAAGTAAGAAAAATACTAATTAACCCATTTCTTTAACCATATTTCTTTGCTTTCTATTTCCACTTTTGGTCCAACACTTCTAGCCCAATTTATCTTTTTATACTTTGGTATTTCTCACCCTAAAAACCAGCGCCTAGCCAAGACATCAGCATTATGTGCCCCCGTCCCCTCTGGGTGCCCCTGACATCTTTGTACTTTGCTCACATCTTTTGGGTCCTTTCTAGCCATTTTGGCATCTTATCTTTTTGGTAGTCAGCCTTTTTGAATTTAATTATGAAATTTAAGCAAGGGAATCATGTACATATAAATTTATGTGACCGTAATAAAGGACCAATCACTAAGCATTAAGTATCACCACCTAAGGTTACATCCACCAAACATCTAAGAGCATCATTTCATCCATCTAGCACCATCCAAGGGACAAGGGATGATTATTTTGCATACACACATAAGAGGGGAAGTTTATTTTTCCATGCCCATATCTATTTACATCTCTTACATCTAGGTATCACTCGCTATCAAGTGTGACACACAAAAGAGCCACCTAGGGCACGATTATGCACACACATAAAGAACTACATTGGGTCTAAAATTTAGTGCAATTCTCAATCGTAAGATTACTTGTTTGAAAATTGGGGACAATATGACCCCTCACTTGCAATATTTTCTTTTTTGGGATTGATGCATTTTTGAGGTTTTTACAGGTGAAATATTTTTTGGAAGTTATCAGTGACTGATGATCATTTATCGACATACTGGCGAAGGGAAAACAGATGCCTTGTGACCAGACAAATATGGTTTTATGAATTTTTGGCAGTCAATGGTATTTATGAGATTTTTGGCAGTCACAGGCGGCCCAATACTAGTCTAAAGCATCTACGGGCGCCCCTGACCCATCTCAGGCACTCCAATCCAACTTATTCCTCCATCTCTATATTTTTTTGGGTTTTATTGCGACCACTTGTACTCTAAATTTTCTAGTTCATTAGTTCTATAAGCTAAGTCATTTTATCTCCTCTTTGCACTTATGATTTTAAATCTCAATTGCTTATTTGCTTGGGTCTATTTCTGTACTTAATTGCTTATTCATTTACTGCTACATTGCAATCATATTTAGGAATTTTATAAAATAAATTACTTAATCAGTTTCGACAAACCTTCCTTAAACACCTCCTCAATCACTGCATTTGAATCCATAGTAAAACCAGAGCCATCATATCCACATTCAAATAATAACTCTATCAACATAAATGATATTATTTCCATCCCTCCTAGATTTTTTTAATCAATACGATCACCTTAAGACCGCTTATTTATTAGATCAATGACAACACTAAGACCCTTCCGCTTGTGCTACCCGAAATGGTAGAGGAAGACTCCTCTACCATCGAAATTCTTCCATATCACATTGATGGATCTATCCTCTCTTATATGGGGGAAGAGGACCATTAACTTCAAAATAATCTACCACCTAACACATCAACACTTCGTAACAAGTCCACTATTGATGTCAACATAGGGACTTCACAAGAACCTCACATAGTCAATGTTAACCAGTGTATAAATTTGAAAGAATTGAAAGACTTCATCACCTTATTTTTAAAGCACATTTAGGCCTTTTCATGGTCATACAATGACATGTTGGGTATTAAACCTAACATTTTTTTGCATAACATTGTCACAATCCCTAATGCTAAGTCTGTTAAATAAATCTACATAGGATGCACCCTCATGTAGCCCACCTTATCAAAGAGGAGTTAAAATGTCTTCTCTCTGATAACTTCATATTACCCATTGATTATCCACAGTGAGTTTATAATATTATACATGTAACCAAATCCTCTTCAAAGTTACATATCTGCATAGAATTCCAAGATCTCAATATCGCTTGTCCTAAAGATGACTTCCCCTTCCTAACATCGATCAAATTATCGACCTCATGATATGAAATGAAATGATATCCCTTATGGATGGTTTTTCTAGCTACAATAAAATTCTGATTGCAACTAATGACCAACATAATACATATTTCATTACTCCTTAGGGGACATTTTTCTATCATGTCATGCCCTTTGGACTCAAGAACACAAGGGCCACTTATAAATGCACTATGACTTATATCTTCCATGATCTCATTCATAAAACCGTAAAACACTATGTTGATGATCTCTTAGGTAAATCTCAACACTGAAGAGACCATCTCATCATCCTTGACATCATCTTTCCCATATTATTAATTACTTTCTATGCCTTGACCCGACCAAGTGTGTATTCAGTATTCTCACTATGAAACTTTTAGGGTTTATCATTTCTATTAGGGGTATTGAAATAAACCCTACCAAAATCAAATCCATCATCGAGATGCTCCCTCTTTCCAATATCAGTCAAATCCATAGTATCCAAGGTATACTCTAATTAGTCCACCGCTTCATTTTTTAACTTTCTGACCACTATCAACCTTTTCATCACCTCATCTAAAAGGATGTCCATTTTAAATGGAATCACAACTATCAAAAGGCCTTTAAATACCTCAAACAATATCTTCTATCAGAACCCATGCTCACACCTCCACGTAAGGGGGAACTATTTTATCTATATATATACCAATAACCATGCCCTTGGGTGTTATTGTAGCGCATCGAGATGAGTAGGGTAGAGAATAGGTCGTTTATTACGTAAGTTACACCCTTCATGACTGCGAGACTCATTACACTAAAGCATGAAGTTTGTGTTGTGCCTTGTACTTCATGACTATCTCCTTAATCATAAGACTTATGTTGTCACCAGTTTCAATCCTCTCAAAGCTATGTATTCTAAACCATGCCACAGTGATCACATCACTAGATGGCTCATGTTTATGGCTGAATTTGACCTAGAATTAGTGTCACAAAAATCTATCAAGGGGCAAGCCATCACTGACCAAAATGTAGAAGCTCCCCTTCTTAGTAACCAACTACCTCATGAAAAATTCCCATATGAATCCATCAACAAAATCATTAAGAATACACTCCCCTCAAAATGACCCTCTTTTTCGACGGTTCTAAATGTCAATAGGGGGAGGTGCTAGTATCATCATCATACCTCCTTGGGAGACTCCTATCCCAGTATCATTTAAATTAAATCTTGAATGCACTAATAACATGGCCAATTATGAAGCCCTTATCATGTGTCTCTAAACTGTTGTCATGCTCGGTGTTTAAATCCTTGACATGTATAAAGACTCTTAGGTTATCACCAATTAAATCAAAGGAACTTATCAATGCAAAAATGAAATTTTACAAAAATATAAAAAAACATTTAACTTCCTCTTAAAATCCTTCGATTATTATACAATGTAGATAGTTTCTTGATCATCCAATAAGTTTGCAAATACTATGGATTCTCTTGCATCGCTTATTCCCTTATCAACTGAATATTACAAGATATTTGTTGTTATTCATATACTTGATTAACCATCTCATACCAATGAACTCCCTTCTATTAATCTTGTCAAAAACAATCAAGTAGATCACTAGTACATTCAACTCTATGACTATCTTTCTCAATCTAAAATTATCTCTGATCTATCTAATAATGCTAAAATATATTTTCTACAATGCACTAATTGGTATGTCATCGTAGGCAATGTCCTTTACAAACGTGGATTTTATTGCCTCCCGATTCAATGAATCAAATATAACAAATCCACTAATGCAATCTAAAAATTCTGTGATGGCATATGTGGTTGGAACTTCAAAAATTTGGTTGTTTCTAAACGTGTCCTATAGATGGGCTATTATTGGCCTCCCCTTAATCAAGATTGTTTTGCATATGTTAAGTGTCAACAACACTCCAATATCAATCACATTCCAAGTCAGGCTCTACAACTCACTCAGGATTTGTGGCCTTTTTCATAATGGGGACTTGACCTCATTGGCCTCATAAACCCTTGTTCATCACAACAAAATCATTTTATCATCACCGCTACTAAATACTTCACAAAATGGGTGGAAGATAATCCCCCCATCTCTACTAAATATGATAAGATTGTTGACTTCATCCACCATCACATTATATATCACTTTGGAATTCCTTAGAAAATTATCACAGATAATGGAAAATATTTCAAAAAGAAAAATATTTAAAAACTTTGCAACACCTACAACATCAAACTCACTTTTTCATCTCCTTACTATCCACAAGAAAATGGTCAAGTAGAAGATTTTAACGAAACACTCAACAAAATCCTCGTGAAAATCATTGATTGAGTAGGCAGAAATTGACATCTCTACATATATTTGCTCTACAGGCATATTGGATTAACATACGTATTCCTACAGGTGCTACTCCCTTTTCTTTAGTATATGGCTTTGAGGAAGTTTTTCCCCTTGAAGTTCAAATTCCATCTCTTTGCATAACCTCAGATATTTTATCTCTGACAAGAATTATTGTCAACAACACTTAACACAACTAACAACCCTCAAACATCATCATGTCTATCAAGAACACATCAAACAATCATATAATAAACATGTCAAATAACGTGAATTCAACATTGGTGATATTTTCCTTAAAGAGAATAAAATTGTCACTACTCTAGAAAGGAGTAAATGTGGAAATTTTTCCCCTAACTAGATTGGTCCATATGTCATCACTCATAAATATGGGATGAGAGCCTATCACTTATCCTCCCTTGATGGTAAACCTAAAAAGGAACCCTTAAATGCCTTGAAATTTTGACCTTTCTATTGTTGACACATCTCCGTTCATGACATTAGTCACATCAAAGATCTTATTCCACCACCAACCTATCACTTACTATTGTAATGATTTGGAATTATGTATTCCTTCATCAATATCCTATATTTACGACCTTAAATATGAGCACCACGACTATATTCATCACATTTTATGCATGGATAATTTCCTCTTTATAGGAAGGATCCCCAAAAAAATTACTCCCATCTTCCACTTATCTACCAACTAATGACATGATAGGGATACACATGTGTAGTTTGTACACATGTCCTTTCCCCTCCCCAAATGGTTTACGAGGCCTACCCTCAACTTAAGTAAGAGTCAAAAGTATACATATGGATGCACATTATCAAAAATATAGATGGATCCCTTGAAGGAAAACTATTAATCATACTTTTAAATTATAGATTGATCCCCGTCGAAGGACAAATGTGAATCAAAATATAGACCAATATCGCACGAAGGACGGCTATCTACAATTAAAACCAAAAACATTTATAGACCACTCCCTCGAAGGATGGCTACTCATTATAGCTATAAAATTCTTCCAATATCTATCAAAATTCATTTCAAAATCAAATTAATCAAAATACATCCTAGGAAATCTTCCCATGTCAATCAAACTTTCCCATCAAAAATCAAACTTCCCGCATTGATCCATTTGTGCAACAAAAATACAGCTCAAGGCATAAGCTTGTAAGCCATCAAAAGAGAACCTACTCCCTTATACAAACTACATATGAACCCTTCCTATGTTGTAAGGAAGGTATATAAGTTCATTTTCATCATATATCCATGATCTTACATGTGATTAATTATTGATTAGTTATATGTTAACATGTTATTACAAGGTCTCAAGTGCATTGTTATACATATTGAATTTACCAGCAGATAACATTTATGTATCAAAGCAAGTTTTTAAAAAAGCAAAATAATTCACATTTATTCTTAAACATGATAAAATACATTTTGAAATATGTATCACGATCACTACATTTGAGTCACATCATATCAACATCTACACATATAACATCACATCAATATAATTGATCTATCCAATCATCTATCAACATATATAAAAATATCATCACAAAACTAATATATAACATCAAATTAAATCCGTAACAACACATGAATCATAAGCATAAACATAATCATCTTTATATACCTCATTCATGAAGTGTATACAAAATGTATTAAAAGGGATCATATACAAAATCTGCCATCTATGCAGTAAAATATAAATTAGATATCCTATCTCCACCCTAGCCTCTCATTGCTCCTCCATCATGTCTCAGATCTCTCTGAGGCTGTGCAACACTACTAGTACTTGTCGAGGTTTCCTGATGAGCTGATCTATTCTAACTCACCCTATGATCCACATAGCGAGGTGTGTTTGGGAGACGCTCTATCATGAGTCACTCATAATAGTGCATCCCCTCCTCAAACGTGTGATACTAATCTATAGTAATAAAACTTGGAGGCCTTATCTATCTTCCACCTATTATCAGAGCTCCTCCTACAGGTACTAATTCCTACACCACACTCATCCTTGATCCCTATGCCATAATTTTTGAGGCCTCTAAAGCTGCCCCTATCTCTCAAGAATTTACCTATAGTACCTCTCGCTACCAGCGATATCTTTCCCCAAGATACTAAAATTTTTCACAATCTAGGCATGCTTATTCCCATTCATGCTATAAAGTATCTCTCTCTTGATGAGTGGTGTCCTACTCCATTATCAACCTATCCCTCTTTAACTCCATTGTTTCAAAATCTACCTCTAAGCTCACAAACTTCTCACCACCATCATACTCCTCCTTTTCCTCCCCACCCATTTGTCTCTGCCCCACTCTATATCCATGGTTTGATCACTACTACATCCATCAATCATTGAATCCCTATACAATACTAGCATCATCAACATATATTACCTTTTGATTTCCCTCTTCCTCTGACTACCCTGCCTTATCTACCAATGGTGTCGGAATGTCCCTCTCATAATCATCTCATTTATATACAATTGACTCACCTGGTATTTGTTATGGAATCCCAAAATACCTCCGCACCCTAGGAAACTACACAAACTCAATCATCTCCATCAACCTGCTCCGAATCCACCACACTTGTGTCAATCTTGAAAACTCCACATCCATGCCGGGCCATGTAGGAAATATCATATATGGCATATAGACAACATCATGCACCAATAAACTTCTTAGATGCTCAACATAATATGTATGATCCCTCTCTACCCCATCATCACACATCTAATTAAATATCCATCTCAGAAAACCCACCACATACTCTGATGGGTCCCTAACTCTCCAAGGCAAGCATGGTAGCTTCAAAACATGTGCTCATATGCCCAACAAAGTAAAAAAAAGCTCACATCCAATAAAAACCTCCTCCAAGTCACATACATTCATAGCTCATAATACACCTAAGATAGAAAAGAACATCCATAAGCATAAACTATCTAGTGCACCATAATACCAGCTATGACACCGAAAAGTGTCCATGGAAATATGCCTCCTCCTGATTCTGGTAGTGTGTAACATGAAATTGCTAGCATGATCATTGACATCAACTGGCTCCCTGACACATCTACATCATAATAACTCTTAATATGAAACCCCTTGTTGTGTATATGATATCTGAGGAATCATATCCATAAAAAGATATCATGGTATCCAAAAAATCCTCTTGGATAATGGAAAATATCCACTCCCCTTGAATAGGTAGTCTCAAAAACTGGTATACATCCTCCAACGTGATAGTCATCTCACCAATATAGAACCATAATGTCCATGTAATCGGCTCCGATTGGTCAAAAAATGCAACCATATACTTGACATCTCTAGGAATCTGATGGTAACTATGAAACCATCCAAAATTAATGACTGTTAGATGATCCCACTTTTCATCGGTCACATACCCTCTAATTGTCTCTAGCATCTCTAGGATCCTATCTTAGAGGTATATGGTGTATCTCGCTTGCAAAAACAAAAAAAATCACATCACTTAACATTTTAAATCAAAACTAAACCAATTAGCTTTGATTACTAATTGATGACACTTTTCTCATATCGATCGATGATGATCAAATCAATCACCACTGATCATATGATCATTCCTACTTGGGCGTTCCCACCTAAACCATTTCAAAAAACATAAAAAAATAAAATGAAAAATCTAAACAAACAAAAAAAACTTAAATTTCTTACCCCTCTTCTCATCTTCTACCTCTTCTTACCGCTTCTACTTACCTCCATATCTAAGAAACAATCAAAATCAAGCAATCAAAAATCACAAGTTCACATGTCATAAATGAGCCATTTGCACACATGAATTGGATTTTATAAACCCCATGTCCATGATCGATGGTGATTTTAAATAACATTCGATCCCCTACCCTAACTATCAGGGATCCATAATCACCACCGATCAAATCCATTTTTGTACACCTTATCTATTTTGGTCACCGGGACCTCTTTCAAACACCCTGCAACACCATTAAGAGCTTATATTTGTTTCCTTTGATGCCCAACACCTTCTCAAAATTTTTTTTTGACCATAAATCAAATTTAAAAATCAACATGGATGTTTTCCTTTGACCCTTTTGTCCCACGACTTCACACATCCTCGTAAGAGCACTCCCATTGGATCCTTTCCATGTAGTGATCTTTCCAAAATATGCATTTGTAGGATATCCACATTAGCATCGATATATTGAACCTGTATAATGTCCCCTACCAGGGGTTTCTGATACTAATACCAACTTTACAAAATCCTCTGAAATGGTCATTTCAAAATATAGTCAAGTCTTGGAGTCAGCAATTGGCTTGAGTGGGAACAATATCTTTATCACAAAACTAGGGTATCTTCGCTCTATTTTTTGTCTCGCCTCCTATGCCTATAGACAACTCAATAAAAAGGTGAAAATGAAGACACTGATTTTTTACCCCTAGGTGACGCATCACATATTAATCACATCATCATTATTCACCATCTTAAGCCCATCATCCTCATAATCAAATTTAACATCGTAAATCTTAATTCACCCGTGAAGAATCTTATTTACCCTACCTTAACCACCTAAAACCAACCTAACCTAATTTATTTTACCCATCTTAACCCCATAATCTATTTATACCCTGATTCATGTTGGTGTGTGTGACCTACCTAGTCATCATCCACATCACATGGTGAGTCATCTCGCCTTACGAGATTCATAGGTCTTAGGGATTCAAATGAAAAGTGTCAGATTCTATCATATAATCTGTCATTTGCATTTGTGTCAGTGAATCATAGGAGTTACATTCCTTATTTGACCTCCCACCATTCATTAAAAACCTTAATCCTCGTATGAAAAGTTGTTTCAACCATTTACCATATTTCCTTAGTTGATTTTTAACCTCTCTGAACCAATCAATGATGATTCATGATCAATGATGATTGTTGTGAATTTCATTTTTTATATTTAGCCACCTTATTCCTCTATTTCTTGGTTAGTTAGAAATTGGATTTGGAAAAAAAAATCTACACCTCCGTACGACATACCTATGCTTGGAAATATCAACACTTTGCTACCATTCCTTGGGGAAATCTTGTCAAATAATCTACTAGCCTTTTGGAGCTCTGTCATCCGCACAAGAGTTTGAAAAGGTGAGTATGTTTTCATTATCCTTTTAAGTCATATTTTACATCATTGGTAGTAAACTGACTTTCTTCTACACTATCCTCCATAGACACTTCACATTTTGTCCTTAATTCAACCATTTGATCAACTTTTGGAATACTTACAATTTTAATAGGGATCATCGTCGATCCCCGATCACTATCAATTGGTGTCTTAATCACATTTTCCCTTCTTTATCACTTCAAATATATTGCAATATATTTTGATTGAACCTCACATGTTTTTAGAATGCCCCTAGTCCATCTTATTAACATTATCAAAATTCACTTTACATCAATTACAACATATTTTTATCAGATTTATGGATATTAAATTAGAGGAAAAAAAATCTTAAATTTCACCTGGATACTCCTCATAAATTTCAAAGCATTTGGTGCATGGGAA
The DNA here is from genome assembly GCA_019776745.2 of Taxus chinensis. NCBI lineage: Eukaryota > Viridiplantae > Streptophyta > Pinopsida > Cupressales > Taxaceae > Taxus > Taxus chinensis. Next base: position 609,276,999 of record CM034150.1, read on the forward strand.
ATGAGTAAATATATTCATATTCTATATGAATCTTTTAGCTTTTGGGGGAAATAATATATGATACATCCATCTACTATATTTGATACAAATTTAGGTCTCTTTATTTTGAGCCCCATAATTATTTGATCAAAAACCATGTAAGATCATGGCATTCCTTTTTTACCATTATATGGACTTGAATACTCATTCAGAGATTGGAAAAATTAGGTGAAGTATAATTTTAGTATGTCAGATTGTAGCTTATGCTCAAATGCAGAAAAACTCATAAAAAAGAATGAGAAGGGGCATAAAGTGAATGTAATTTATGATTGCACATATATAGATGGGTGTACATATGTATATAAGAATATTGTTGGGTTTATAAATAATTCTTAAGGATTCAAATCAAAGAAAGTACATTGTCAATTTATGGAGTGTGGGAATGAGAAAGAGGAGGTTAAGAAATTGTATCTTTATATAATGGTTGAGGCAATTAGGGATATTAAATTAGGGTGAAAATTTCTTATTCATTATAGCTATAAGTGTCCCAATCCTACTTCAAACACTCAAATTTGGAAATTTACACTTTGGAAACCTTTGATTTGACTATGTACTCTTGTTATGACAAACAAAACTTATCCATTCATATTGAGCAATTTATGAGTTACATTGTTTAGATTTTTTATTCTTGCACATTGACATGTCATCAAAAATTGAAAATTCAATACACAAAATCCATATAGAAATATTAGTTTACTAGTTCCTAATCTCACTCAGCATATTCCTTTCTCATATCCAAGACTGTATAGTCTGGTCAGGACCATACCTTATGGTCCTAACATCTTTATAATATCTTAGATTGACATGTATTCTAACAACACTTCCAATTTCAAATATCTCGTTAGGTCTTGTACTTCCTATGGGTTTGTTTTTCTTAGATAAATCATCTATGAAACCCTATATAAGAAAGTAAACATCACCTCATTTTCTAAATTGGAATTCCTAAGGAAAGGCACTAGAACACTCACTCCATACAATTGCAAAAGGCATCCAAATATCCCTGAATCTTGAAACTGAGCATCCATAGTCATTAGGGAAGTGATTTCACCCTTTTTATTTTAGAATGTTTTTTTTAACATAACTAAAAAGGATGAATAATTTTACATGTGATTATACCGATTTAATTAACTTTCAAGATTAATTATACAAATCAAAATAATACTTTTCAAAGTGACTAGAAATTAAAGATATGCCAAAAAATAAGGGAGAGATTGCACTTAGCTGATTTATATGTGGCTATGGAAGAGTCTGGGTGGTTTGAGTATAGTAACAGGTAGATCTAGAACTAGAAATACTTCGTCTTTGAAACTATGACCTAAATGCAAGCCTAGTCAAAACTATACAATTCAATCAATAATGTTTGTATGGTCCTAACCCTTATGTATGGTCTTGGAATTTCTTGGAGTGTGTGTTTAAACCTTCATGATTGCTTCGTATGCCTTTAAATGCATGTCACTATCTGTTGGTCTTCTTCAATCACCTTTAGAATGACTCTATAAACCATGCTCAAACCCTTAAACCCTTGTAGTGCAAGGAGGGGTTATTTCAAAACAAGGTTAGTTGGGTTGTGGGAAACCCCGTGCAATAGCAATGTACACACTACTCTGAAGAGGCCTTTGTAATGCAATAAAATATTAGTTGTGAAATGTGAGAAAACAAATAAAATTGCTTATCTAATCTAATCAATAGATGGAAAGGAGAGAGAGGAAAAATGCCTGCAATTACCTAAAATATTCCAAGCTACTCCTTTTATGCTTTGGATTTTCTCTTGGATTATTGATGATTCTTGGATTGCTTTAGATTTTGGAGACACTTGGGAAACACCTCCCCTTGAATGATTTTGATGAGTGTTTGATGATTGATGAAGGATTATATGATGATATATTGTAGATTGATATTGGATTGATTGAGTGATAAAAATGGAAAAGGTTTGCTAACTTGCTTATTAGATAGCTCTCATGGAAGAGGAGAGCTCAAATTATAGTTTGTGGGTGAAGGATTGGATGGTTGGGATTTTTCCATGTAAGAAGTAGCTCAATTGTTGAAATTTTGAAAGAATGGAGAATTATTTAGAATTAGAGAATTCTAGATTTTAGGAGAACTCTCCATTATTGAATTAAAAATTCAATGGAATAGTGCACATCTATTTGAATATTTGAAAATGAGAGGGAAGAATGGAGAAGTTTCTAGAAATAGAACCCTCTAGATTTAGAGGTGTGAGGATGTGATTAGATTAGCTTAAATAAATATAATTAGGGATGTGATTTAATGGAAAGGCTAGGTGTAGGGATGTGTAGGGTAGGTGGTAGGTGAGATGTAGGAATATTAAATTCCTATAAAATGATACTGAATGATTAAAATAGGATAGTAGGATATTATTAATGAATTAAAGGATTAATGATGAAAATGGGATATTGGATGAATTAAAATGATGAATGATGAAATGATAAATAATGATAAAGGGTAATTAAGATAACATGGATTAAATAATAATAATTAATCTTGTGATTAATTATTATATGGGTGATGTTAGGATATTTGTGGGATAGTTTAATCATGACTAAGTATGTCAAAATTTTAGATGTCTATAGCCTCAAACCAAACAGTGTTCCCCTAACATGTTATATCTATTGTAGTGCAATCAAAATTTGACAACCATGATTTGGAAAATTCCTTTCTTGAGTTTCACACTTGGTCAAATGCTTGGGAAGGGTCACTTCGTTTACTTTTATGATGAAAATGGATACTCCTAAACCTTTAAGTAGATGTCATACCAATGGAGGGTGCTTCCCTAATGATTTTTCTTATTTCATTGTTTAGGGATATTTGAATGCCTTTAGTGCTAGCTTTTGCAAGAGGAGTTCATAAATTTCCATGTACTTAAATGAGGTATGTTTTAATTGCTTATATATTATTCTAAAATTTATTATGAAATTAAAGGAAGACTAAATGGGTATGTTTGTTCATATGAAGGTGATGGAACTGAAAGAATTAATGCACAACATTTTGGTCTAAAACCATATAGTATGGTCGATATGTAATTTTACAAATTGAATGAAACCGACATTTTCAAGCATGAGGGAGAAATGTACATTTTGAATTTATGGGCATACGTATTGATGTTTATAAATTTATTTTTGCAATTAAGTTTCAGAAACTAATGATAGAGACATGTGTAAACATAAGCAAGTACATGAAGTGCTAACATGGTGTGCTAATCAAAAGTGAAGAGAGTGCATTTGTCTAAGAAAGTGTGTAATGTCAAGGTCAGAAGTGTTAAAGGATATATTTCAAAATTAAGTGTCTACATTCCCCCCATTTAAATATGGAATTTAACATTATATGATTAAACATAAATATACTTGAGTGTGTAGACATACTTTTTATTTGTTTATAGTAACATTGTTTTGCAATATCTCATTATGCTGGTGTTGGCATGATACAAGATGAAACTTGTAACATAGAGTTTAAACAATTCCCAAGATATAAAATTGAGATGTAACTCAAATTCAATGATATTAATGTAAATAAATGTGCAACAATAAATTCCAAAAGATATGAAAACATGGAAGGAATGCACTTGTTTATTTTGTGGAAGGAATGTGCTCTTGTTCTTGTGCTTTGGAGATTATGTATTTGATGGAGAATCGGGGGTGATCAGTCCCCAAATTTGTTGAGGATATGCCAAGGCATTAGGTGTACCACACCTAACACACAAATTTTGAAGAAAAGAACCAAAAGTGAGGATCCAAAACACCCCACCAAGGAAGAAGACTATGTATCTAATTTATTTAGCAACTATGATATCTCCCCTTTAAGTGCAAGAGGATAATGAGGACTACCAATTAAGAAATTAGCCACTTTTTTACCTTCCATAACCTCATGGACCATACCGCTACAAATAAATATAAGCAAAACTTTGTAAAGTAGGACACAATATAAAAGAGAATAAATTTCCCCATATTCTTCTCATGTGTCATACAATTGAGTAGAAACTAAGTATAAATGATGCATGCTAAGATTTGACAGGAGAAAGGAGACCCATGTCTCCAATGTGCCCAAAATGAATACAGTAACTAAGTATCATAGAGAGAGAGAGAGAGAGAGAGAGAGAGAGAGAGAGAGAGAAGAAATATTTCATGCCCCCTGAATTTGTGCCAAAGTGAGTTACTATGAAAACCATGTGCCAATGGTGAAAATATAGAAATGCTGAAAATTCTAGAGAAAATGTCCTCGGGAAACAATATATATTAGGTTTAGAACTGTCCATATGGCCCTGACCAGTTTCTATGTTTCTGATCTGATGTATATTTTGTTATATTTCTATGTCTGATTCCAATTCTAATTCATTTATGTCTTCCTTTCCATATGGATGTTCCTATAAAATGTCTATTTTTTTGGAATGTAAAATAAACCCTATATGTTTACTCCTCTTTGAAGCACGTGTGATTATACTTTGAGTGTTTGGATCAAATAAAAGATATATACCCATGTTTGAGATTATGAGATCCTCTATATAACCTATGAATTGTTGATGTGATGAGCACCAAGATGAAAATGTATTTTCAAGGGGATGCACATGGTAGAAATCATGACGTAAAAAAATAGGTAGAAAAAGAAGAAGCAAGATAACTATAATAGTGTCAATTCAAAAAAATTTAATATAAATAATAAAAAATCCATGCGTTAGTAGAAATAAGTGCATATAATGTAGAAACAAGTATAAACATATCAAATAATGTCACACAAAATGTGAAGTTCCTACAAAAATGGGATACCCACAGTGTTGCAATATAATCAAGACCCATAGGCCAAAAAATGTGAGATGCATGACCACACACATGGCATATTCTGCAAACATTGGATACCCATGGTGTTGTAAGATAATTAAGGCCCTTAAGAGACAGTCAAAGTAACAAAAAAATCATATGCACACACAAATAAAAAGAATATATGAAAAGGAAGTGTATCTAAATGAGATGAAAAATACATACCATGTGATATAAAAGTTCCAATGAAGCATAAATATAACTATTGCACAAGACACACGGGTTTAGTCCTGTTACACCAAATATAACAAATACATAATATATATGTAACCAGTGTAATGATGAAAGAAATAAATTATAATGGAAATATAACACCTGGATATAGTACGCAAAAGTAGATGCCTCATATGTTAGCATTATAGGTAAGGGTCAAGATAACACATGTCATCGTGTATCACTTTGTGTATGTCCTACATCATGCTCAATATACCATGTAAACAAATGCATGTAAAGAAGAAAATTTATCCATCAAAGCAAAGGAATAAAAAACATCTATAATGTAAAGTGTAAACAATATATGCCATAGAATCATGTCCTAATTTTGTATTTATGAAAATATGTGAATGTTTCTATATTTTGAAAATATTTTAGTGTTTTTGTATTTTAGGCCTCCTCAAGGGCAAAGAAAAAAACTATTCTCCAAAAATAAGGAAGGTTAATCTGATAATTACCCTAGGGAGGGGAATATATTTTTATTAATATTTATGAATAAAAGAGTGTGTAAATAGATATGGGAATAAGGTTCCCCCTAGGTGTGTGTGTGTGTGTGTGTGTGTGTGTGTGCAAAGTGAGGTTCAAGCATGTAACCACTCCCTCAATAGTCAAATTAAAACTATAAACAAAGTGTGTCATCGAGAAACGAGGGGGGTAGTAGGATGCCCCCTAAGTATTGGAGAAGGATTCATATAGTGGAAATTTGATAGGCATATTTAGGATTTAGCCTGTAGTTTCCCATGCCTATAGAGATCTATATATCATTAGGTAAATACTCTTATTTTGTGGTAATCCACAATATATATTTTCATACTAGTATAGGTGTAGGATCATTTGTATTTTTGTTGCAATCAATATTGAATAGGTGGATTATAATCTATCATATCGTAGAGTGAGTAGTTGATATATTTGTATAATAATTAGTTAACATAATCAATTTTTTCATCATAAGTTGTCATCACGATCCAGAATACCAACCAATTATCATATTTTTTTGAATGGATATGTGTTGGTAATATGGGTGTCAACCTAGATATTTTCCTTTGTATTCTCTATGTTTTCTGAGGCCATGTATAATTGGTATTTATGTCATTGTTGTTTTCACAGTAGGATGATGTGCTTCATGTAGCGATAACAAATATACCAAAGGTGGTATTATGCTCAAGTCGTCTTAGTGATGAGATGATTCCTACTATATGTCTAGAGGTGTATCAATCAATATCAGAGTATGCTCGTTAGAGATAGGTGTTATTGTAGACACCTAATTTTGGTTACATTCCCCTTAGCCCCTGATCAGATAACCAAATTACACATGGGCACCTAATCATGGCCCCTTTCAACCCCTCATTAATATTAATTTAATTATTTTAATTAAATTAATCCTCATCCTCAAAACTTTTATTATTTGATTACCTTAATTAATCTAATTTCCCACCTCACCTAGACACCTCATCCATCCACCTCACCCTAGACCTATTCTTGGCATGTTTCCATAACTAACAATAACTAAGTCTTACTTGCCCTTATGAGCTAAAATTTGGGGCTAACCCTAAAATCAATGCCCAATATTTATCTAACCACATTCCCGCTCATAAGAAGGGAAACTTCCATTCTGATCAGCAAAAACAAACCAACTTGGCCCAAGAAATTAGAAACATCTACCCATTTTTATTAAACATAGGGAATCCCACGTTAACTCGATCATCGATAAGATTTAGCCGGTGGTCAGTTTTACCATTTACTCACCTCTAAAGCATACCTTGTTTTTAGGTGGGCACATTCTGAGAGAAGATAGAAATCGAGAAGGAGCTTACATGCCCCTGAATTTTGTGCCAAAGTAGTTACTATGAAACCATGTGCCAATGTGAAAATATAGAAATGCACGACAATTCTAGAGAAACTGTCCTCGGGAACAATAATATTAGGTTTAACTGTTTCCATATGGCCCCCTGGACCAGTTTCTATGTTTCTGATCTGATGTATATTTTTTTATTTTCTATGTCTGATTTCCAATTCTAATTCATTTATGTCTACATTTCCATATGGATGTTCCTATAAAATTTCTATGTTTTTTTGGAATGTAAAATAAACCCTATATGTTTACTCCTCTTTTGAAGCACGTGTGATGAATACTTTGAGTGTTTAGATCAAAATAAAAGATATATACCCATGTTTGAGATTATGAGATCCTATATATAACCTATGAACTGTTGATGTGATGAGCACCAAGATGAAAATGTATTTTCAAGGGGATGCACATGGTAGAAATCATGACGTAAAAAAAGAGGTATAAAAATAAGAAGCAAGATAACTATAATAGTGTCAATTAAAAAAAAATTAATATAAACAATAAAAAAGCCATGTGTTAGTAGAAATAAGTGCATATAATGTAGAAACAAGTATAAACATATCAAATAATGTCACACAAAATGTGAAGTTCCTGCAAAAATGGGATACCCACAGCGTTGCAATATAATCAAGACCCATAGGCCAAAAAATGTGAGATGCACGACCACACACATGGCATAATTCTGCAAACATTGGATACCCATGGTGTTGTAAGATAATTAAGGCCCTTAAGAGACAGTCAAAGTAACAAAAAATCATACGCACACACAAATAAAAAGAATATATGAAAAGGAAGTGTATCTAAATGAGATGAAAAATACATACCATGTGATATAAAAGTTCCAATGAAGCAATAAATGTAACTATTGCACAAGACACACGTGTTAGTCCTGTTACACCAAAATATAACAAATACATAATATATATGTAACCAAGTGTAATGATGAAAGAAAGAAATTATAATGGAAATATAACACCTGGATATAGTATACAAAAGTAGATGCCTCATATGTTAGCATTATAGGTAAGGGTCAAGATAACACATGTCATCGTGTATCACTTTGTGTATGTCCTACATCATTCTCAATATACCATGTAAACAAATGCATGTAAAGAAGAAATTTTATCCATCAAACCAAAGGAATAAAAAACATCTATAACGTAAAGTGTAAACAATATATGCCATAGAATCATGTCCTAATTTTGTATTTTTGAAAATATGTGAATGTTTCTGTATTTTGAAAATATTTTAGTGTTTTTGTATTTTAGGCCTCCCCGAGGGCAAAGAAAAAAACTATTCTCCAAAAATACGGAAGGGTAATCTAATAATTACCCCAGGGAGGGGAATATATTTTAATTAATTTTTATGAATAAAGAGTATGTAAATAGATATGGGAAATAAGGTTGTCCCCCTGTGTGTGTGTGTGTGTGTGTGTGTGTGTGTGTGTGTGTGTGTGTGTGTGTGTGTGTGTGTGTGTGTGTGTGTGTGTGTGTGTGTGTGTGTGTGTGTGTGTGTGTGTGTGTGTGTGTGTGTGTGTGTGCAAAGTGAGGTTCGAGCATGTAACCACTCCCTCAATAGTCAAATTAAAACTATAAACAAAGTGTGTCATCAAGAAACGAGGGGGGTAGTAGGATGCCCCCTAAGTATTGGAGAAGGATTCATATAGTGGAAATTTGATAGGCATATTTAGGATTTAGCCTATAGTTTCCCATGCCTATAGAGATCTATAGATAATTAGGTAAATACTCTTATTTTGTGGTAATCCACAATAGATATTTTCATACTAGTAATAGGTGTAGGATCATTTGTATTTTTGTTGCAATCAATATTGATAGGTGGATTATAATCTATCATATCGTAGAGTGGAGTAGTTGATATATCCGTATAATAATCAGTTAACATATCAATTTTTTCTTCATAGTTGTCATCACGATCCAAAATACCAAACCAATTATCATATTTTTTTGAATGGATATGTGTTGGTAATATGGTGTCAACCTTGATATTTTCCTTTGTATTCTCTATGTTTTTTGAGGCCATGTATAATTGGTATTTATTTCATTGTTGTTTTCATAGTAGGATGATGTGCTTCATGTAGCGATAATAAATATACCAAAGGTGGTATTATGCTTAAGTCCTCTTAGTGATGAGATGACTCCTACTATATGTCTAGAGGTGTATCAATCAATATCAGAGTATGCTCGTTAGAGATAGGTGTTATTGTAGACACCTAAATTTGGTTACATTCCCCTTAGCCCCTGATCAAATGAGCAACTTAAACATGGGAACCTAATCATGGCCCCTTTCACCCCTCATTAATATTAATTTAATTATTTTAATTGAATTAATCCTCATCCTCAAAACTTTTATTATTTGATTACCTTAATTGATCTAATTTCCACCTCACCTAGACACCTCATCCATCTACCTCACCCTAGACCTATTCTTGGCATGTTTCCATAACTAACAATAACTAAGTCTTACTTGCCCTTATGAGCTAAAATTTGGGCTAACCCTAAAATTAATGCCCAAGATTTATCTAACCACATTCCCGCTCATAAGAAGGGAAAATTCCATTTTGATTTGCAGAAACAAACCAACTTGGCCCAAGAAATTAGAAACATCTACCCATTTTTAGTAAACCGAGGGAATCCCACCTTAACCGACGTCGGTCAAGACTGAACCATGGTCGGTTATCATTTATTCACCTACGCAACCTTGTTTTTAGGTGGGCACATTCTGAGAGCAAGAAGATGAGAAGAGAGCTGCATGCAAGTAGAGCCAGAGTCTTTTGATGCACCTGAACATCCATAGCTAGCACCAGGACAAATATAGAATCATTGGCACTCACGGTAACATTCTAGGAAGTGTCACTAGTGCACCAAGCTCCATTCCATCAACCGATCATTACCACCACCTAACCATTGGACCTGTAACATTGGTAAGTTTTTTTATCATTAATCATTTCCATTCTTACTCTATTCATAGAGTTGTTATCATTTCTATTATCATTCTTCTATTAAAATTCCCATTCCTCCCTAGCCTTCTTTCTGAAAAACCCAAAAATCTCACCCACCCATTTATCATATCACCTATCTTGACCCTTCCACCTCTTTGAGTGTTCTTAGCATTCCCACAGACCTTGCCATCCCCTTATTTAGCCTCATCTAACCTCACCTAGACTCTAAAATAACGTTTTCAGTGAACTACTATCTCCCTACTTTACCGACGCCAGTTACCCATAACCGTCATCGGTATCCCTTAAACCATCGTCGGTTATACTAAACCGACATCGGTCTCTATGTTTCACACCCTGTACTGATAACATAACCAAACAATGTTTTACCAAATAATCTAAACACCCAGAACCTGACCCTGACTAGTTCCAGTACCTTAACACCTACTGAACCTTTAGATATGACTATAGCCTAGCCTGTTATATTAGATTTTCTTATTGTACTTGAATGAGATACCTAAATCATATCGACTAAAGTAGGAATTTACTTATTTCTCACATTAATTTGTTTTAAACATTGGATTGACAGTAATCTAGGAAGTATCACACTTCCTGGAACTAGCATACGCTAGGCAGTCAACTGTCATATATCATTTAACTTCTCTTTTGTGGTCTTATTTTCTATTACAGGTAGTTCCTCCTAGCCAAAAGAAATCTCTCACAATTGGCATTGGGTCAAGAGGTCAGGACATGTGCAACAACCATCAACTAAACAACAATAATAGGTATTCCTCCTATCCCATAACCTTATCTATTTCGTCATTCAAAAAAGTAAAGAAAACAATGAAACATTTTGGCACGCTCGGTGGGACCTATCATGGGTTATATTGCATTTTATTCATTTCTAGGAAAAATTTGTGTGTTTTTTTCCCTTTAAAAGGCGTATACATAAATCTTTTTCTCTGGTAATCTTCCCTTCTTTCTAATTTCTCTAAAAGAAACATTTCTATTGGTGCATTTAAAAAGGAATCATTCCTCTTTCTTTCTTTCTGCATTTAGTGAAAGAGCATACCCTCTCCTATTCATAATTTTATTCATTGAACATAACCTTTTCAATTTGGGCTTAAAATCGGTTGCATTACATTCTAATTTGTTGCATTTAGATCACATTAAAATGAGGGCAACCTATATGCTGGAAGTCATGACCAACTGATGGTTGACACAAAGAATCATAGAAAGCACGTTCTTCCTCTCCCTGTGTCTTACCAAACTTGCACAAAATTGAAATATACACGTCTTTCTTAAACAACGTCTTACCTGGGAACACATGTCCTTGATCACACAATCAAATTGGCAGGTAACCCCCATCCCGTTACCTCTATCGAGTCATTATCTCAGAGGATGGCCCACCCCCACCATAACCTCACCTTCTAGATTTCCTTCTTCATAAAACGCCTTCTTAACCAAAAAATTCTGTTCTAAATACACACAATCAGTTCTAAATAGTGTAAGCTTAACACACATAAAGAAAAATCACTCTTAGGATCATATTTTTTTTAGCATTCTTCTTGCTTTGCATTTTGAGGTGTGAGGACACGATTCCACATTTTTGTTTTTTCCTTGAACACTCCCCCATCACAGCTGGAGTATTCTGACTTTATTTAAGTGTGTTAGGGACCCATCTTCTCATTCTCAAATTCCTGAGTATGATTCTTTACTTGATTTAAATCAAAACCTAGTTTCTTCATTTTTGTTTCAATTTCATAGTAATCGGCATCTGTCTAGTGACCATCTTCGGTTTTCATCTTCCGTCATTGGTTAAACCTAACCGGTGTTGGCTCCTTACTTTCTAGGTACTTTGGCCTGGGAAAATCTTCATTCATCATTCTATTCTAGTTTTTGGCCCTTTGGGCACTAACATATTTTCTTGATACTCTATTTTGCTCCATTGAAATTACCATCATATAGAAAATATTTCCTTGTACTATCTATCAACCCTATTTTATTTTCTGAAACTAGGGATTTTCCACAGTAACCGACATCAGTTTCTGCAACCAATGTTAGTTCTCCATAAATCATCACCAGTCAAACTGACCATTGTCGGTGTCTTTATTTGGTTTTCCAAATTTAAATCTTGAACAAATTCACCCTCCCAGCCTCATTCTTTTCTGTCCTACTAATTTCTGTGTCATCTATAGAATACAATCTTACCAGGTGAATGCTTGTTCTCATGGTGCTGACTCGCAGCCAGACTAATGCCATCATATTCTACACTAGTCATCAAAAATTCCCACCAAGTCCCTCACCACCTTCCATATTAGCACCCATGGATTCTTCTCAGCCTATCATCATCGCTACAGGTGATGAGGATTTCACATGACTCCTTGATCAAAACCCCATAGCCGTACAATTCTACCTTTCCCATTCATCCACTCAGGATTCATCAGGACAGTTAATATACGACATGAACGTATCTATCTATCCTACCCTTGTCCCTACTTCTACATCAAGCCTTTCTAGCTTGACGTTACCCACACCTACTCAGTCCCTAGTGGTTTCAAAGTTAGGCCCCACACCCCTATGACCACTGTATCTATGACATCTGTTGCACCCATAGTATCGACTATTGCTTCATCAACCGCCCAGAGAATAATCCCATCTGCACCCATTATCTCACATATTCCAATTGTGACACAACCACCCCTGGTGTCAGTGACCCCTACCCCATTCAAAAACATTGTCCTCTCTATTCTGCAGACTTTTCCCCCTATTGCTACTAGATTCACTATGACTATCCCACTTCGATATACATATTATCAACAACCCCCATCTCGTCCATCATTAATTTCAGGTATATACCCACTATATCAGTCCCTCATTCCCAACCTTCATATTTGGCATCACCATATGTTAAACACCATATGCCATCCACATCATATGTTCAACACTATTCCTCTTACATTATGGGAGGCCCCCTTCCATCGCAACCCACCAATGACCTCATCAAGTTAATGATGGAAAAGATGCAGACACTAGAAGCATCAGTTTCTAGCTCACACAATTCCCTCACCTATGATGAAATTTTTAATGAGCCTATTCAACTGTCCATTCCTATTCGACCATACCCCGTACATTGGGAAATTCCAAAATTCAACCACTTCAATAGAAAAGAGGACCCACAACAAAATTTGCAATCCTTTAAACATGGGTGTTACTTGATTGCCCACGATGACACTTTACTTCTAAGGACTTTCCCAATGTCCCTGATAGGACCTATATTAGACTGGTACAGTGGGCTACCAAGAAATTCCACCTACTCAGTCAATCAACTAGCCCAAGCCTTCTTAGAACACTTCTCGATTAATATTGTCAAGAAGGTTACCATGACTGATCTTTATTCCACTCGACAGTACAAAGATGAGTCCATCGCTGACTTTATCACTCGTTGGCACATTTTAATTAATCATCTCACATTCTAGCTACCTCAGAATGAGCTTGTAGAGCTATTTACTTGGGCTTGTGCTAGACACATCTCACTAACTTTGTAGGTGTAAACCTTTCACACTTTTGATGAGGAATTCACCAAGGCATGGAAATTGGAAATTTGTGCTATTGAAGAAAAGAAATTTCAACTTCGTAACAAGAACATCACGTTCAAATAAAATGATGCTTATTCATCTTAGAAACCCCAAAATAACTATTCAAAACCAAAGGATCTGCCAATTTCGTAATTCTCAAGGCTAGCCCCTCATTAATCAAACCCATCCAAACCTCCTTCTAATCTCTCTCATGTTCAAGCTTTCCCGTTCAGACAAGAACAACGAAAGTACACTTCCATAGGAGAATCTTATTCTTCTTTTTTAGAGAAGCTTGTTAAGGCTCGTGCCATTACCCTTCCACCTATAAAACCACATACTGGTTTTGACCCAGAGTGCCCCATGCCCGCATGGTATAAGGAACATGAATTTTATAACTATCATCGTGTCAAAGGTCATAGCGACAATAACTACATCACCTTCAAGAATATTGTCCAAGAAATGTTATACAATGGAGATCTAGTCTTGGATATCCCGAATGCACCCACTAACCAAAACCTACACATCTTCAAGAATTCATTCCCTAATCATACCCCATCTTCCAACCAGGTTGGTGACACTTAAAACATTGATAGCAATGTCTGCGAGGTCCATGCTATTTTTGATGACATACCAGTTGCTTCAAAATTACCTCATGTTCCTTCCATAGATGAAATCTTATCCCGAGCTCCACTACTTGCACAAGAACCAAATTCATATACTCCTCCACCCATAAGGAGCCCCCTTCATTTTCTCCATCACCTATGGAAGATCCGATAATTATCACGCCACCTTTGACCCCTCAAATTTTTGAGCAGTTGTCAGTGGCACCTCTCCTACTCATAGGAGATGCATGTCCACCACCTACACCATCACAAGGAGATTCCACCTTGTCTATACCATTATCTCCTCTACCCATAGAGGATCCTATAGAAATATCATTGCCTTTGGATGACCATTCACCATTACACCTTCAAGATCCTACTAATCTAATTTCAACTCTCTTACCCACAGGTTCTGAGGCTAGCCATTTCCCTGTATCTCAAACACATTTTATGGGGATTTCCACTTGATCCACATTGGCCCCACCTACAATAGCACCATTTTCACGCTTGGATGATCACCTGGACTATGTCAATAGAGCCTTACTATGGGGACACCTATTTCTTGTTTCGATAAAAATGTAGCTGTCACTCAATGACACCTCCACTATCTATCCAAAAGTGTTTCGAGTGAGCAAACTAAACACAACTATGACTATTGCAACACCTCCCACATCATCACCCATGGCCCAAATCACGCCTCTTCCCACAACCCAGCATACATCTACACCCAAACACCTACCCTTTCCTATATCATCTCCCTTACCTAAACCTATCCCTACCTTGGGGGTCATACCGATAACCAGCCTTACTCACATACCCATCAAACTAGATTTAACCAAATATTCCATTACTAATGCTAAAATTACCTCATCCCCTAAAAAGAGGATCCAATCTCCTAGGCCTCATACACCAACCTCACCTATAACACCATTATCACTTTCACCCCTTCCATCCATCCTAGGACCTCACCCCTTGACCCTAGACAAACAACCCCTGTCCATCGGTAAACAAAGAACCCAACAAACCATTTCCTCATCAAAGGTCTCTAATATACCCAAGTGACCAATGTAACCTCCTCACTCACCTATAACCTTCTTACCACCCATACCACCACCGTCCATAACTGCTTCACTACCCATGACATTTTCTTCTCTTTCACTCATGCCTCCTGCCCAACCTACACCACCTACCTCCACAACACCTCGGTTACCCCAGTGGGTAACCTGTCCTCTTCCACCATAATATTTTTCCTCCACATCTCATACACTTGTGTCATCATTTCCCAAAAAGACGCAACCTAAAGCTAAAAATTCCCTACCCTCTAATAAGATAGTTAAACCAACCAAACCTTCCATTGCCAGCTCTTCTACCATGCCCATACCTAAGCAGATGTGACCAACACCTAAGACCACACCACACACCAAACTAGTAGACCAACCTACTCTCCCTCCTGTAAAATTCCCCCACAATCAGCCACACCTATACCCAAACCCACATTCACCTCCCATTTTGATCCACTGGCAGGATCCTATGCCAAAATCTTAACCAATCTCCTCAAAAATTCTATCATCACATTACCACCTCTTAGACCTTACGACCCACTCAAACCCAAACCAAAAGGGTTTGACGAAACCAAAATTTCCACCTACCATCGTGTACCTAGACACGATGTAGAGAATTGTAAGGCTTTGAAAACCACTCTTGGTCAATTGTGTCCTCCCAAAGAAAATTTTGATGATGATGATCTTCTTGACGAGGACCCCATTTTACCTTCACCAATTTCCACAAATCTTCTCCCATTACCTACTCAGCAACCAAAATATCCACCCCCACAACTCTTTGATCCACCCCCGAGATTCTAGATCAACATGGTTCATATAAGAGGGTTGGCCAAACCACCACCAAAATTCCAATGTGCCCTACTCATTTCATAACCGCTATAATTTCCATGACACACCCTCTTCATCCACTAGGGTTTTGTCCCTCATGCTGCTATACTTTCCATGACACACCCTCTTCATCCACCTTCCCTCAGATTAACATGATCAACATTGCCACCCATGCTAAAAAATACAAGGGAAAGGAAAAAGCAACTGGCCCATCAACCAACCATATACCCAACATACCAGCCGCACCCATACCCAAAGTCACCATTCGAGGTCATGCATATCCTATTTCCGATGGGGTCACACATCACACAATGCTAAAACAACTACACCAATCCCCCCTAAAAATGTCTTTATATGACCTTGTCGAAACCTCAGAGTCACATTGTCAAGCCCTCATGGAGGTCCTTCAATCTATTTAAGTCTTACCAAATGACCCCACACCTGTAGCCTCCATCATTACCCCTCACCATGTAGCCTCTCTCACTAGGTCTTCACCTTCCTCTACACCTCCACCTACTCACCAAGTGGCCACCCTCATCTTTTTAGATGAAGAGATCACTCCCTTCCAGTACGATGACCCCAACCCCACTCTTTTCATCTTCATCTTTATCAAAAATATACGCATATGATGTGTTATGATCGATGGGAGTGCTAGCATTAACATCATCTCCTCCCATGCATACGATTAAATGTAGATACATGCCAATTGCATGCATGGTAACCCGGTTATGCTGTGATCCTTCAATGATGCTATAACCTCTATCCTAGGTACCATTTTTCTCCATGTCCACATGGGTCCCCACACTATTGCCAAACTTTTCTATGTCCTAGAAGGGGATTTTCAGTATAACTTGCTACTCGGGCTGACCTTGGATCCATGTCATGGGTTGTGTCCCTTCGAATTTACATCGATGCCTCAAATTTGAACACAAGGGACATAATTACACCATCCTTGCCAACCCATAACCTTTCAAGACCTGTAACATGCTATATCGGCCCAATGATTTACTTATAATGGTTAAGGCATTTGCCACTATCACAACTTCACCTTCACCTACAAGCTCATCCACCGAAAATTCCACTACCTCTGCTACATCTAACCTCACTATCCCCACTGTAGTTTTTGCCTCTACCACTGACGCACTTGTTTTCCCATCATCTAATAAGCCATCTATCCCCACTACCCACATACCAACTACTAATCCCTTAGAATGTGTTTTTCAATGCCTCACTCTGGGGGAATACTGCTTATACAATATCGACACCTTCCTCACCCCACAAGAGTATGGGAATCTACGTCAACACCCTAGCTATGACATCTACATCGGTGACATTTTTCCTTATGGCCCTCCCAACCTTTGCACTAATATAATGTATGGGGGACTTGATATTTCCACCTATAAACTTGAACCTCCATCTGAAGCCCAACCATTTTCATCTGACTTACACTCCCTCACTAACAGTTGCTTCACTCACACTTTCCTCCACTGGTGCGCATGGAAAATATTTGGCTTCAGATTTTACGAACAAGGCCACCATATTGTCATTTCTTGTACCTCTGGTAAACACAATGACCATAGCGACATTGGTTTTGAAGCTCCACCCTCCAAGATGGTTTGCATCGACCTTATCCAAGATGAGAAATCTTCCCCATCTCATTCATCCACATTACCATCTTCACCCATAAAATCTGTAGATCCCGAATCTATTCCTCCTAACTTTTTTTTTCGTAAACACCATTTCCTTGGGACTACTGACCTATCAATGCGATGGTGAGGCTCCCTCTTCTCTCCCATTCCTGTATCCTAACATGATTGTTGATGATATGCCTTGTATTAACATTGTTCAATGTTATGACAATGAATCCATCCTCACTTAACTTGGTGCGGAAGATTATTATATTCATCGATTATTACCTTCTAAAATGTAAACCATGTTGAATGAATCGACCATCAAAAGCAACATTTACACTCAGGATGACTAGCACATTCTAAAGATCAGCCAATCCTTAGACGCTACTAAATAGGAAGCCTTGACCTCTTTCCTTCAGGACCATAGCAACGTGTTTTCCAGGTCTTATGCCGATATGCCCGGTATTGACCCAAAAATTGTGGTTCACAATATCATAACCATTCATGAGGCCAAACCCATCAAAAAAAATCTATGGAAAATGAATCCTCACATTTCTCTTATGGTTAAAGAAGAGCTTCAGCATCTTCTCTCAGTTTCCTTTATCTTACCCATTGACTATCCCCAATGGATCTCTAACATCGTTCTTATCAAAAAGGTGACAGGGGGACTCTACATCTACACATAATTCCATGACCTCAACCTAGCCTATCCTAAAGACGACTTTCCCCTACAAGGCATTGACCAACTAGTTGATCTCACCACTAGCCATGAAATGCTATGGATCATGGATAGTTTCTTGAGTTACAATTAAATATTACTAGCTCCAGAGGATCAACACAATAATGCCTTCATCACCCCTTGGAGGACCTTCTGCTATCGAGTCATGCCTTTTGGCCTTAAAAATGTCGGTGCTACATACCAACGCGCCATGAATTACATCTTCCATGACATCATACATCGCATATTATAATATTATGTAGATGATCTACTTACCAAATCCAAACATCAAACCGAACACTTTCCCATCCTTAAAGTCATCTTTGACCACCTCATCAAGTATTGTGTTAATCTTCAACCAAAGAAGTGCGTCTTTACGATACTTTCTAGAAAACTCTTGCGTTTCATCATTTCTTTGTGTGGCATAGAAGTCAATCCTACTAAAGTCAAGGCTATTTTAGAAATTCTTCCGCCCACTAATCTCTTTCAACTTCGAAGCCTACAAGGTAAGCTGCAATCCATTTTTCATTTTATCTCACAGCTTTTCGACCGTTGTCAACCATTTCATCATCTTCTAAAGAAAAATGTTTCATTCAAATGGGATGATGAATGCCATAAAGCATTTGAGGCCTTAAAACAATACCTTCTTCAACCACCAGTACTCATTCCCCCTAAAGATGACCAACCATTTTACCTATATATTTATGCCATTGACCATTCTTTAGGTGCCATGATTGCTCATCGCGACGACCAACACCGAGAGCAAGTGGTTTATTACATAAGTCATACCCTTCTGGAATACAAAACTAGATATACCCATGCCAAAAACTCTTCCTAACCTTAGTTTTTGTCACCACCAAACTTCACCATTACTTACTCAACCAAAAAACCTTCTTCATTACTAATATTGACCCATTACACTATATGCATGCCAAACCCTATCAACATCAATGTGTTACATGCTCGCTTATGCTTCTGGCTGACCTTGACCTTGACTTACTTCATCAAAATTCCATTAAGGGCCAGGTTATTTCTGACCAACTGGCTGACACACCTATTTCCAGGGATCAACCATCTAACTTTGACTCCCCAGATGAGTCTATAGCTACCCTTTCCCTAGATGAACCCGCTTACCAAATGACATTATTCTTCGATGGCTCCAAGTGTCAACGTGGGGGTGGTGCTGGTGTTATCCTCATTCCTCTTGAAGGTGAACCTATGCCTTTGTCTTTCAAACTTGATTTTGATTTTACAAACAATATTACGGAATACAAAGCACTCGTATTGGGTCTGCAGGCTTCTTATGCCTTAAATGTTAAGACAATCAATATCTTTGGTGATTCTCAGTTGGTCATAAACCAAGTCAATGGTATATACTAGTGTTGTAATGAGATCCTTAAAAAGTATAAGCAACACATAGACATACTTTTGACCACCTTTGACTATTATACACTTCGAACCACCCCACGTTCTACTAATAAGTTTGCAGATACCATGGCCTCCTTGGCTTCTTAGATACCTGCTTCGCCCACTGACTCTAAAATATTTGTGACCATACAAAGCCTACAATCACCGTCTTATTTACCTCGTAGGGTCTACTCCCTTGGAACCGTTGTCCCTGACCCACATGACCTTTGGTATAAGCAATATGCAGACTATCTTTCCCTTTCTATTTTACCGACTAATCTCACTCGTAATGGACAACGTGACTTTATTAAAAGTGTCTCATGTTATGTTATTATGGGTGGGCTTCTTTACAAGCGTGGCTTCAACATCATTCTCTTACGATGCCTTAGGAGTTCTAAAATTCTCTACACCATTAAGGAAGTCCATGATGGAATTTGTTGAGGTCACTTTAGTCATTTAGCCATCGTAAAATGCATCCTTCGCCTAGGCTTCTATTGGCAAAACCTAAACTATAACTGTTGTGATTATGTCAAATGTTGCGTGAAATGCCAACAACACGTTAATCTCCATCACACACCTAGTCATTCCTTACAGGTTGCACGAGACCTTTGGCCTTTCTCTCAATGGGGTTTGGATCTTGTCGGTGAGATCAACCCCCATTATTCACAATGGCACCAATGGATCATAACCACTACCAAATATTACACTAAATGGGTAGAAGCCATTCCCCCCATTTCTACAAAAACCGAGAAGATATTTGAATGTTTCACTGTTCCTCACCGCCTTATCACTGATAACGTAAAACAATTCAAAAATAAAACCCTATGTAAACTATGTGACACTTTTGGCATCCAACTTAGTTTCTCATCACCTTATTACCCACAAACCAATGGTCATGCTGAATCAACCAATAAAACCTTGAAAAAATTCTTATGAAGGTAGTCAACGATACTGGGAAAGATTGGCAGACGCACATTCCTTTCACCATGTGGGATTATCATGCTAGTATTTACACTTCGAAGACTGCCACACCCTTTTCTCTAGTCTACGGTACTGATGTTGTCTTACCTCTCGAATTCTATATTCCATCTCTCCACATCTCACTACAAGGCATGCTCAATGATGATGACTTTTGCAAATATTGTTTGGCACAAATTGAGTTATTAGATGAATGCCATCTCAATGCTCTTGACCATATCCACATTTACCAAAAGTGTATCAAACATGCATATGACAAACATGTCATGAATGAACCTTCCAGGTTGGTGACCTCATCTTGAAATAAAATCAACATGTAAATAAATAATATAAAAGTAAAAAGGGAAAATTTGCTCCTAATTGGCTTGGACCCTATATCGTTACCCATGCCTATGGATCAGGTGCTTATCATTTGTATTCACTAGAAGGGAAACCTGAACCCGAGCCCCTATATGCCTTACATCTTTGACCATTTTATTGTTGATTTCAAGTCCTATATCACTTCCTATCAGTTTATCACTTGTCCCTTTAGTGATATTCACCTTCCATATTACCCATTTTTCAGGATCCATGACTCAACAAGAATCATATGATTCACATCACGTTTCAGCCCTATCTTCAATATGAGTACCATGTCTCTACTCGTAGCATGATTCTCATGGATACTTTTCATCTTCTTCAGGATGGAATCCCATGGTCATTCATCACTCAAAAAACCTCTTTCATAGTTAATTTTTGTGTGATATGGTCTTGTTGTCTAAACAAGAACCTAATCTTCCTCTATAGTCTTGTCCATTACTTAGACGTCTAAAGACAAAAAGGGATACAACTTCTTGAGTCAAACTTCTAGCAAAAGATGACTCCCCCAAAAGGGACATCTCTTCACTCTAATTCCACCACTATAAATAGAATTCTCCCTTGAAGGATAGCTATACAAGGTCATTACAAAATGTAATAAATATCTAGAATCTTCCCACATCAATCTACTTCACGAAGACCTCAAGGAAATAACATACTCATCCCATATAGACTGCTCGCATTGATCCATCTATTATTTTAAAAAAATTGAAGCAAAGGATGAAATTTTTTTCATGGACTTGCCTATTCTTGATCCTGGGTCTCTTGTTCCAAAAGACACGTTGGTGTACACTAAGTTACACTCAATCACCCATTCTTACCTCCTTTCCTTTTTGTCTAAATTTCCCCTTTACTCAAGGGATTTGCTGCAAAACATGACATTTCATGATAATGTGACTTTCTTCACCTTTATAATAGTCCATTATGCAATGCCTTTAGCATCTTACGTTCCTAAGCCCTTCTTAGGTTTTGTTGACCCATTAGGGTTCTTATCAATTAAGCAGCTCATTTACCACCTCTTACCATTTTCCTTCCTCATTTTTTATTGCTTATCCTATACAGGATCCACTCATCGATACCTCTATTTAAAAACCACTTGACCAAGCCTGTGACCTAAACTCAACCCTGCCTATGACCTGCATTCAACAATTCCTGACACTTGCCAGCCCATTCCTCTACTTCATCATAATCTTCCCTAGCTTATGGGAGAACTACATCGGCCTCAAGTCCATTTTCACCGGGAATATGTAGGTAGTACTCTGAGGGCATGGGGCCCTTAGAGGTTAGCTTGGCCACTCTCTACCCTGACTCATTTCCCCTTTTCCATTCTTATTCAAATTCTACCCTAATTAGTTTCCTTTCTATATCAATAAATAGAAATTAAACCAAAAAAATACCAATTAAAAAACATCAATATCAACCATTTTTCCACATATCATAATAATGTTCACTAATTTCCACAATTCATAAATATTCAGAAATTTCAAATATAACATGAATATCCATCATCGTTTATTTCCTTTATTACTAATAACATGGAACTTAAAATCTAAACCAGCTTGACTCAATCCATGCCTATGACCTAACTCCAACTGTGCCTAGGACCTGACTCGATCCATGCCTAGGACCTGACTCAATCCATGCCCATGACCTGACTCCAACCATGCCTAGGACCCACCTCCAACCATGCCTATGACCTGACTCCATCTATACCTATGACCTGAATCTATCATGCCTAACTTACCTAGCTCCCATCACATGTACAACATCATCATTGAAAGTACATATACACATCATGCCATAAACATCATCGTCGTCATATATATATAACTCATCAACATCTCTACATGTTTGCTCAAATATCTCCAATATATAATGTCTCTAATACAAATGTCTCAAGATCATCATCACGTAGGCTGGTATCATATATAAAATATGATCAACACACAGACAAGCGGGACGGTCCTTATCACAAATAATCCCTATACTATCCAAAACAGTGATATCCCTTGTCTACCCCTCGGATCTCTAAGTTGGTCTCTCCTGAATCCTCTGTCACTCCTGTGTGGTTCCTCGTACCCACCTCACCACCTGCTGTGGGCCTTGATCTAGTAGTCGATGGCCCCTTACCTAGATCTAGCCTGCATACACTAGTGGCCTCACCTTGCTCCTGCCTCTGGGTTCTTTGGCCCCTTGTGCTCTCCACACTGTGAGTGTAGGATCGGGTCCTCTCACTCGAGGCCTGCTATGCTCGGTACTCTGCATATGAAGGGACATCTATCCTTGCTACTCCCAAATGATCCTGATAATACCTCACCTCACCCAGGGTGTCCCTAAATCTCTCCATGGGAATTTTCTGAGGAGGTGCTATGGGTCTCACCACAACCCGTTTACTCTGCCCTATCAATAAGGGTCTCTTACCCTGTACTTGTACTTATACCATGGGACCCTGTCCCTAATCCTGTCCTGTTGCATGTACTGGTACCGATGCCTACGTAGCAATCTGGCCTTGTAAGGCCATAATATGTGCCTGTACAGTGGCCAATTGACCCTACAACCCTATCACATGTGCCTGTAGGGTGGCCACCTGCTCCCCATCTCCGGCCCCACCATGTGCAGGTACCTTCCACTGTAATGTTTTGGCCTTATCCTGGAGGGCCATCACCTGTGCCTGTAACGTGGCCACCTCTTCTTATGACCCCATTGGTTATCCCTGTAAACCTATAATTTGGCCCTGTAAGGAAGCCACATGTCCCTGTAACATGTCGCTATAGACTGTGAGGGTGGCCACGTCTAGCTGTCCTATTCTAGGTAGTGTTGGTCACAGGTAAGCTACCCACCACGGTCTGTATCTATTAGTGCACCTGACATCATCAATGTGTGGGTCCACTGGTGCCTCCTCCTGCCCTGTCACCATGGTAGGTCATGGAGGGGACATCGGCCTCTCCACGTCATCCCTCCAGTATTGTGGGAAGGGAGGTGGTATATCCTGTAATAGCCCAAACTATCATCTGACCCTATCTATAGGTATTAGTTCATGCTCTCCTACGTGAAACCCCTCTATCCATCGAACTATCTGTAACTCATCTAACTCTACGGCCATCCACCCATATGAAGGAAAACCCACATAGGGCCTCCAAATAATGTCCATACCAGAAAACCCTTCTAGTAAATGCCTGTAATAGGTTACATCATGTGTAGCCATGGTAGCTCTGCGTGCTACAATAACTGACACCCCTCACCTATAATCCACTCGAACCAAGCCGATGTCAAATGCATCACGCCAAGGCATACCTATTGGCCTCACACATACAATGTGCTCATATGCCCAACAGTGGAGAAGAAAGGTGTAGCATAGGCTGAACCGCCGTAATCTCTTGTATGCCCACAAATCCTTGTACAACTGCACCAAGTATGTTGGTGCCCAAGAAAATTGAGTCCTCTCCTCCATCATGTCAAGGAGTACCCCTATTAGCACATGTGGGAATCTCCCACCCTCTGTATCTGGCACAAAACAACACACTGCTTCCATAATCAAAACTACTAGCCTCATCTCCTTTGGATGGGCTACATACATCTCACCATAGCTCAGATTGGTGCTATGGAACCTCATCTCTACCATACCCTCACCAAAAAATTTCAGGATCAACTCCTCGGAGGCCTCAAAGGAGATATAATACACCTATTTTCTGACTATCGGTAGGTGTAAGATCTAATAGACATCCTCTAGGGTGACTTTCAGCTCACCTATCGGTAAATGGAATGTGTTGGTTATTGTATCCCATCTATCGATATGTACGACCATAAGGCTAGGCTCTCGTACTATATGCCTATAACGTGTCAGTCCTATTAATCCAACATTCGTCACGTACCTCCACTCCTCAACGGTGATGCTTGATTTTACCGACAACAATAAAGGAGTTACATGGTCCCTCATATGTATCAATTCTCTGGTCTACATCCATCACATTACAATTATTATTCAACTTGTCTTTAACCAACATTTTCTCCACCCCCACCTCACCCCTACAAACCTAAGCCCTAAACCCCAAAACCCCACCTAACCCCTCTAAACCTAACCCCAAACCCCTAGCTAATCCCTCCAAACCTAACCCCAAACCCTAAACACCCTGAACCTAAAACCCTTCACCCTTACCACTACAAACTGAAACCCTCCAACCATAACCATAAACACCCTGAACCCAAAACCATTCAACCTAAACCCTCAACCCTAACAAATCCACACCCTAAATTCTCTAACTAGCACCAGTCACTCCTGACTGACACCAGTTCATACTAAACCAGCATCGGTTCTTAAATCCTGACCAATGTCAGTATATACAGATCGACATCAGCCATTCCTCGACCGAAGTCGGTCACTGTTATTGCACCCAAACCCGAAACCCTGATTTTCTCCCCCCCCATTTCTCTACCATTTCTCCTAGACACCTACCCAAACTTCCCCCAAATCCCTCCCCAACCCTATTCAACCTACTTATGCCTTTTTCCACCCCTCATCTCACCATTTTAACCACCAAATTAAAAAATTTCTACCCTACCCACACCCCCTGACCCATATTCCCTTCTACATTTAACCATAATACATAGAAAATTTTATCTCTTACCTTGTCTCGACATCGCCTCCATGGTGGCACAGCTAGCTGCTGGGTTGGTGGTCCACTTGACCCCTCTTTTTCCTCTACCATGTAGCCCCTCTACCTCCAACCTATCCACCAATCCAATCACTCAGCCTGATCTCATGGGCCCATCCACCTGACACCTCTCCCCACCTGGATCTTTCCACCTCACCTCGATACGGTCCTATGTACTTCTCTCACGGAAAAACACAACATGTTCAGTGCTCTATCATTTTCCCAAAGTCAAAAGCATACAAATGAATCCATAATATATGGCTATTTCCTTTTTATATACCCACATTGACATGACTGACATCGGTTAAACCTAGAGCGACATTAGTCTTGTGCCCTAGCAAACCATGGTCGGTTGTACCTAAACCGACATCGGTTGTGTGCCCTAAAAAACCGTGATCGGTTTCCCTAAACCGTCATTAGTTAAGTATGACCGGCATTGATTATCTGTCATACTCCTGTCAATAGCCTTTCTGACGAACATTTACCCTTCCCCACCACCGTTTGACCTTACCCACCCTTATCATAACCTACTTTCAAGCCTATATTACCTATCCATATCCTTAATTGCATTTAGGGACTTGTTATTTTACTTGTACCTCATCCCTACCCATGCCATGACCTAGCTACCTGGACCCATAACATTGTTAGTGACATGTGAACTCATGTGCTCACTATACCTTGTGACACTGTTACCCATGTTGTTTGATCTACTGACCTTACCTTGCCTATTGTCATTTTGTTTATCTTGACCCAACCTTTGGTGTACCAAAACATACCCAAACATTCCTGCACCTAACCTATGTTGTGTTTCCCCACCATATCATATTCCTTGGATACCATAATCACTTCAACCTTGTTTGAATAAACCTATCGACCTTGGACGATGTAGAGTTTACACACTCTTCAACCTGTAGCCATGTCACAGTTTATAACATGTGAGTGCATTTGATTGCCACTACCTTTGACCCTGGCCAATTTACCCATTTGCCTATTTTGACCTCTACCCTTTCCCACATTGGCCCACATCTACTCTCCTTTTCACCACATCCACCTCTTATCAAACCACTCACCACTTCCATCTTCCACCTCACTAGTTCCTATTTTGAGGGGGGTCACATTCACCCACACATGGGGCACCCACTTCTTATTTTTATCAACATCGATTACCAGTACAAGCTACGTGACAAAAAGGGAAAAATGTAGACACCTAAATTTGGTTACATTCCCCTTAGCCCCTGATCAGATAACCAACTTAAACATGGGCACCTAACCATGGCCCCTTTCACCCCTCATTAATATTAATTTAATTATTTTAATTAAATTAATCCTCATCCTCAAAACTTTTTTTATTTTACTACCTTAATTGATCTAATTTCCACCTCACCCTATACCTATTGTTGGCATGTTTCCATAATTAACAATAACTAAGTCTTACTTGCCCTTATGAGATAAGATTTGGTCTCACCCTAAATTCAACGCCTAAGATTTCTCTAACCACATTCCTGCTCATAAGAAGTGAAGCTTTTGTTTTGATCCACGGAAACAAACCAACTTGGCCCAAGAAATTAGAAAGATCTACCCAATGCCTTAACTGATGCTGATCAGACCTAAACTGATGCTGGTCAAGACTGAACCATGGTCGGTTACCATTTATTCATGTAAGCAACCTTATTTTTTGGTGGGCACATTCTGAGAGCAAGAAGATGAGAAGAGATCTGCATTCAAGTGCAACCAGAGTCTTTTGACACACCCATACATCCATAGCTAGTACTTGGATAGATCTAGAAGCATTGACACTCATGGTATAATTCTGGAAAGCGTCACTAGTACACCAAGCTCCATTCCGTCAACTGATCATCACCACCACCTAACCATTGGACATGCATCATTGGTAAGTGTTTTATCATTAATCATTTCCATTCCTATTTTGTTCATAGAGTTGTTATCATTTCTGTTATCATTCTTCTATTAACATTCCCATTCCTCCATAGCCTTCTTTCTGACAAACCCAAAAATCTCACCCACCCATTTATCAAATCACCTATCATGACCCTTCCACCTCTTTTAGTGTTCTCAGCATTCCCACAGACCTCGCCATCCCCTTCTTTAGCCTCATCCAACCTCACTCAGACTCTATAATAATTTTTTTAGTGAATTATTGTCACCCTACTTTACCGATGCCAGTTACCCATAACTGTCGTTGGTTTCCCTTAAACCATCATTAGTTATACCCAACCGACATTAGTCTCTTTGTTTTACACCCTGTACTAATAACAAAACCAAACAACCTTTTACCAAATAACCTAAACAACCCAAAACTTAACCCTGACCAGTTCTAGTACCCTGACACCTACCAACCCTTCAAATTTGACTATAGCCTAACCTGTTATATTAGATTTGCTTATTGTACTTGAATGAGATACCTAAAGCATATCAACTACATTAGAAATTTACTTATTTCTCACATTAATTTTTTTTAAATAGTGGATTGGAAGCCATCTAGGAAGTATCACACTTCCCAGAACTAGCATACGTTAGGCAGTCCATTTTCATATATCATTTAACTTCTCTTTTGTGGTCTTATTTTCTATTACAGGTAGTTCCTCCTAGCCAAAAGGAAGCTCTCACAAACAGCATTGGGTCACGAAGTTCAGAATGCACGCAATAACCATCAACCGACCAACAATAACATGTATTCCTCCTAGCCCATAACCTTATCTGTTTCGTCATTCAAAAAAGTAAAGAAAGCGGTGAAATAGTTATATCTTTTGGATTCCATTGAGACTTTAGGACTCAAGATAATTACATATGAGAATGTTATATATCAAATGATATAAGTCCCTTATAAACAAGTTGTTGGATGCGTTATTGTATAGCATATAAATCATTATCATGATGTCCACTATTTTCATGATAGTTATAAAATGGTTGACCCTTGACTTTTCTAATCTGATAGGGGGATACTAATGGGTAGGTAAAAAATTGATTAACCTTTTATTGAGTAACTCATATAGGATATCATGTTGTTTAACATTCTTGGAAAAAAAATAAGTGATTTTGATTGTGGTTGCTTTAGTATTTGATATTAATCATGTGGAATAAACACATTATTTCCTCTATATGAGAGTTTAATCTCAATTGTATAAGTATGTGTAGCAGACATAAAAGTTGTATTACATTGTACATATTTGTCCTTATAAGTATCATGATGCATGGAAAGAGAACTAATATGTGAATTGGAAGTATCCTTGATACGTTGTATCTCATCCTAAAGAGATGTGATATGAGTATTCATACCTTGAAACTTATTTAGAAAATCATGGTGTAAATCTTGAATACACTCTAAGATAGTTTTCACTAAAATTTGCAACCTCAATAAATCAAGGATTCAAAATTTCAATGAAAAAGTGAGGGATCTTAAAGGTGTGGGTTCAATCAAGGTCTATCCTCATATGAAAGGAGAGTATCTTCTCACCCTAGTTCACTAGAAATACAATAACCAGACCCTATCCTAACACTATCTAATTCCTAAACTAAGAATCCAAGAAGACGGGGTGAGAGAGGGATAATACTGAAAATAAAAAGAGAGGTGATTCACCAAATTGGAAAATGGATCAATTTTAGATCTAAAAGACAGATGTGAACCCTCACATGAAGATTGAAGAAATGCACAAAAATTTGAAGGAAATAAACTAGAGAATAATGAGGGCATGCAAGATGAAACATATGCTCACTTTAAGCACAAAGTATTCAAAGAAAGGAATGCAAACTTGCATTAATATAAAAATTTTAACCATTTACAAGCACAAAGCCGAGGCATAAAATCTCTATATGTGAGTTACAAAGGTTGTAAGAAATAATTTTTTAGGTCAAAGTTAGAGATCTAAATTTATCATACAAGAAACAATAATTTGTGCCAAATTACATACATCTATATATTTTAAGAGAGATGGGAGAATATTTTACTCACATCTAGTTATTTATGAAATCAACCACCCACCAACACCAAGGATCAATCGTCATAGATGTTTTAGGCTAGGTATGAGAGCCTAACATTACTCTAATTGCACACCATCTCTATTTATAGTGTAGGAAGATGGTTCCAATAAAAATTAAATTCTATTTGCTGGAGTGGTTGATCATCTAGTTTAAAATAGGTTGTGGTTTTTCATTCCTTAAAATAATTTAGATGTTTTTTTCTTTTGATTCGCGGATTTCTCTTTTGTTTAGTAGTTTTTCATGTTCCATGGCCTTTGTTTTCTTTTGATGACTTGCAATGTCAATGTATTCCACATTTAAATTTCCTTCCCCACATGTCGGATTGGTGTTTGATTTCTTCATCTTGTGGATTTGTAGACATGCGCTATTGTCCCTTTGTTCTTTGATAACACACACAACACATAATTATCGTTCCATGGATTATAAGCTTAGTCACATTCAAACTTGCTTGATTTTTCTGCATAGTGTCTCATGGTAACTTTCCTTGCATCATGAGTTTTCCTTAGAGGACTACATGATTTTTTGCATGGAGTTAAGAAACGCGACAAAATAATATAAATTTCCAAGTCTACATAAATACTATGTTTTAATTTTTTGAAGCACTAAGCCTTTCTCCCATGCCACAAAAGAATAACCCTCTGACTTTTTTATTCTATTGGTATTCAATCTGGAGCTTCCTAAGTCTGAAAATTGGATGAGTTGTTAAAAAATATTATGGGGCGCTATTTAAAAAAATAAATTGGTGAATTTTAAGGGACATCTGCCTACTACTTGTAAATATTAGTATACTTAAAGCATCCATCAGGTATAGAATCAAATATGAACCTAAAAAAATGATCTCAAAATTTTACAACTATCTATGAAGCTCTATTTTGAAACTAATCTTGTGGAGCTTTAGATGAATCACTTTAAAATTTCCCCAAAATCTTCTAATTTTCTGCCATGGAGGGAGGAAATTGAAATGGCATATGTACAACTATAATGGACTTCCAAAACCTATATACAAAAGAAGAAAAACATACATGCTCCAAGTGAAACATGAAGAGTGTGTACAAGCACTTATTTATAATATCACCACAAAGATTGAGGAAAAGGAACTCAATCAGTGATCAACACACAATAGAAGGAAAGAACCTCTAGCACAACCAAGAAAGAAACACAAAACAATAGTTACGTATAAGATGCAATAAACCAATTTAAAGTGAAGGTTTGAGATAGATCCCATTGACTGGGATTTTAATTACCTCCCCATTAAGTTTGGACAACTCAAAAGATTTGGATTATTTTGCATGAAACGGTGAAGAATAGACCACTCCAAAGTGCATCAAACTTAGAATGACACCCTATTTTATCTCTGTTTACATCTCATTTCAGGACCAAATATCCTATTTTGAAAGCATGTGCTTTGGCTTGCTTTTCTAACCACTACTTTGGTTGGACTTTTGTGCTATTTTAATATAATCTTGGTAGAATAACTTAATTCCACAAGGTAAACCAATTCCACCATTCTGAACTTTTTTTTATATATTCACCCTCAAACTCTAAATTCTAAGCTTAAATCCAATGAGGGGTAATTCTAGAGATAATGGAATACTGACCTCTTTACCACATACAAGGATAAAAGGAGAATTACCAAATTTTGTGTAGTTGGTTTGGCACTAGGATCAAGATCTATGGTGTGTTGATTAATTTTGTGGGGTTAAAACCCTTTAGATATTCATAATTTCATGAGAAGACATCATTAAATTTTTGACATAATGAGACAACAATATTTATTTTCGAATTTATCACATACCTTTCCAAACAATAACTCCGCGTCTTGAGAAATGGTGAACAATTAGTAGTTCTCTTATTTTTCTATTAGATTTATTATTTGTCCTTTGGACTCATCATCTGGGCTAAAGATGCATTCAAGAGTGACTAAACCTTTATGAAATTTTTTAATCCTTAGTTGAATGACATAATCACCATAACCAACATTCAAATTAGATTTCATTTGTAAGAACTCATCTTCATTTTGGATGAATTGAATAATTTATTCCTCATTATCAAATATCTGTTAGCATATTTCATTGTTTGGTATTGATGGCCTTATAATCATTCTAACATGCTTCTCATTTCCTTATACGATGTCCTTATTTAGTGAAAAATATGATCCAATGGATGCCATCTAAACTGCTTATTTGTTTAAATTCCTTGGCACCAATTACAAGTTGATAGCATCAAAAATTTCTAAGAGGGCCCAAACTGTTATGTTTGTGGAGCTTGTTTTATGTTAGAGTTTGGTACACCTTCCATGTGTTACACTCTGGATATTTTTAAAATGGTCTCACTCGCCGGTGAGTGGGTCAAGGGGGTTCAGGGGGGGTGAATCCCGCGAAGTAAATTTTCATGGGTAGTTTATTAACCCATGGGTAACGGGTAACCATTATGGGCTGTTTTTGGACCCATGGTTTTTTTGGTACTCATTTTTTTGTAAAACCGCCTCTTCGGCTACCTATTGATGTACGTATAAATAGATGGACATACAATAGGATTTACATGAGTGTTTTTGTGAAGGTGAATAGTGTGTGCAAATTCAAGTGAGAATTCAGGAGGGTTTGTTGAGCACAACTCTAAACAAGATCTGGTTATTCTAATTGTGAAGACTATTGGCTTGTAATAAAATATGAGAAAGTGTTCTTGGTGGATGTAGCCCACATTGGGTGAACCATGTTAAATATTGTCTTTGTGTTTTTGCATATTTCATTTATGTAATTTCTATTCGTACTTCTTATTATTGTGATTCTGAGGAATTATTCTACATTAGATATTATTAATTCCTAACAATTGGTATCAGAGCCTAGTTTGGTTTGCTAAAGTGTTGAATCGTAGGGAAAGTTTTTAGCTTGAGTGGGAGCTATGGTAGATGAGGGAAGATCTACGGTTGATAAATTCAATGGGTCAGAATTTTAGTATTTGAAATATGTAGATGGAAGATTACCTTTATTAGAAGGATATTTATACTCTGTTATCTGAGAAGGTGAACAAACCCTCAAGTATGACAGATGCATAATGGAATTTGTTGGATCGGAAGGCACTTGAAACAATCCGGTTGTGTCTTGCATCTTCGGTATTATTTAATGTTTCAAAGGAAAAGACTACAAAAGATCTAATGGATGTATTAGGGAAGTTTTATGAAAAACCCTCTGCCTCTAACAAGATATTTTTAATGAAAAAGTTGTTTAATATGAAGATGTCTGAGAATAGTTTAGTAGTAGATCATTTAAATGATTTCAATATAGTTGTGAATATGCTAGCTTCGGTTACAATAGAATTTGATGAAGAAGTTAGGGCTTTATTAATTCTGTGCTCTTTACCTGAAATTTGGAATAGCTCTGGTAATGGCGAGTAAGCAACTCGGTTCCAGCTAACTCAAAGTTAAAGTTTGAGAATTGTTTTAGGGGTGATTTCTAAGTGAGGAAATGTGAAGAAAAATATCTGGGGAATATTCTACTTCAGGGAATGATTTGAAAGTGGGAACTAGAGGGAGACAGAAGAATAAAGGAAACCATGGAAAATCGAAAGATCGGGCAAGGTCAAAATCCAAGAGAAATATTTTATGTTGGAGCTATGGAAAGTCTGGGAATGCAAAGAAGGACTATTGGGTGCTTCGAGACAAGAAGAAACAACATGAAGAAAACAAGGAGGCAAATGTGGCATCGGGTAATGTATGTCAGGATGCTTTGATTCTTTCTTTGCATAATATTACTGAATCTTGGGTTTTAGATTCAAGGGATTCTTTTCATGCTACTCCACACAGGAATTATTTTGTTGATTATGTTTAAGGGGATTTTGAGCATGTTTTTCTTGCTGATGATGAGCCTTGTAGTATAGTTGGAAAAGGTTCTATTCAGGTTAAGATGCAGAATGAGAATACATGGCTATTAAAGGATGTCAGACATGTGCCTACATTAAGGAGAAATTTCATATCGGTGGGGCAACTGGGAAGTGATGGTTGTAATCTGATATTTATAATTGAACTCTTGGAAGGTTACTAAGGGTTCTCTTGTGGTGGCAAGAGGTAAGAAGGTTGGAACCTTGTATTTAACCACTGATAGTACTAATGATTGTAATATTGTGGCTTCAAGATGTAAATATGACATTATGGCGCTATAGGCTCAGTCATATAAGCCATAAGGGCATGGACATCATAAAGAAGAATTTTCCTAGATATATAGAAACAGGTTTGGATTTCCGTGAGAACTACATATATGGGAAATAGAAGTGAGTAAGATTTCTCAAGGTTAGACCTACGAAGAAAGAGAGTAAGTTAGAGCTGGTACATTCTGATGTGTGGGGGCCAGCTCAGGTATCATCTCTTGGGGGTTCAAGTTATTATGTTACTTTTATTAATGATGCAACAATGAAATTTTGGGTTTATTACATTAGAAAAAAATCTGATGTATTTTATACTTTTGTTAAATGGAAAGCCTTGGTAGAGAATGAAACAGACCTTAAGTTAAAATGTCTCAGGTCAGATAATGGAGGGGAGTATTGTAACAATGAATTTGATGATTATTGTTCTAAGAATGGAATCTACTGAGAAAAAGATGGTTCCAGGAACCCCGCAGCAGAATGGGGTGTTCAAAAAGGATGAATAGAACAATAATGGAACATGCTAGGAGCATGAGGATACATGTAGGACTGCCTCTTTATTTTGGGAAAAAGCGGTGAGCACAGCTGTGTACTTGATAAACAAAGGACCCTCAAGTGCCTTGGATGGAGGCATACCTGAGGAGGCTTGGTACGGTAAGAAATTTGATTACTCATTTCTTATAGTCTTTGGATGTGAGGTGTTTGTTCATATTGACAAGGATGATAGGACCAAGCTAGAGGATAAATTAGAAAAATGCACTTTTATTGGTTATGGTGGTGATGAATTTGGATTTAAATGTTGGAGTATTAAGGACAAGAAAATCATTTCGGTCTAGGATTTGGTCTTTAATGAGAAAGTCATGTATAAGCAACAGTTGCAAGAAAACATGGAATAATCCAAGAAAGAATATACAGTGGTAGAGGATCTTCCGGATGGGAAAGTGACCATGAATCAGTTCAGGAAACCTACTCAATAGGAACCTGAAAATCCTACAGTGAGGAGGTCTTCTAGGGTAAGAAAAGAACCTGAACATTTTTCTCCTTCTCTTTATTATTTATTACTCACTGATAGTGGAGAGCCAGAGAGATTTGATGAAGCAATGCAGGTAGATGCCGGTAAGAAGTGGGAGCAAGCCATGGATGAGGAGCATAAGTCTCTCATGGAGAACAAGACTTGGTATTTGGTGAAGCTACCGGATGGTAAAAGAGCATTGTGGGTGTACAGAGTTAAAGACGAAGAAGGAGGAAAGAAAAGATATAAGGCCCAGTTGGTGGTCAAGGGGTTTACATAGAAACAAGGTATAGATTTTGATGAGATCTTTTCTCCTGTAGTAAAAATGACTTCTATTAGAACTGTTCTTTGAATAGTGATAGTAGAAGACTTGCACTTAGAATAGTTAGATGTAAAGACTGCATTTCTCCATGGTGATTTGGAGAAGGATCTATATATGCAGCAGCTAGAAGGATATGAAGTCAAGGTAAAGAGGAGATGGTGTGCAAACTGAAGAAGAGCTTGTATGGCTTGAAACAAGCCCTACGTCAATGGTATAAGAAGTTTGATAGCTTCATGATGGAGCAATGTTATAGTAGATGTCATTCTGACCATTGCGTGTATATAAAGAAATTTGAGGATGGAAGTTATATTATCCTATGTTTGTATGTTGATGACATGTTGGTTGAAGGTAAAAACATGCAGGGAATAAAAGTACTCAAGAAACAACTAAGTGAATCCTTTGATATGAAGGATTTGGGGGCAGCCAGACAAATCCTTGGTATGAGGATAACTCGGGATAGGAAGGAACGGAAGGTAAATTTATCTCAGGAAGAGTACATTAAGAAGGTATTGGATAGGTTTAACATGCAGGATGCTAAATCGGTTGGGACTCCTTTGGCATGCCATTTTAAGTTATTAAAGGAGCAGTGTCCCAAGACAAAGTAGGAAAGAAACTAGATGTCCATGGTACCTTACTCATCAGTGGTTGGCAGTTTGATGTATGCTATGGTGTGTACTAGGCCTGATATTTCCCATGCAGTGGGAGCTATGAGTAGATTTATGAGTGATCCAGGTAAAGAGCATTGACAAGCAGTAAAGTGGATCCTTCAGTATTTGAGAAGGACCATGGGGACAATTTTGTGCTACAGTGGATCAGACATCACTTTATGTGGTTATGTAGATTCAGACATGGCTGGAGATGTTGACAGTAGGAGGAGCACGACAAGTTATATTTACACTGTAGGTGGGACAGTAGTGAGCTGGATTTCATGACTACAGAAGCTGGTGGCTTTATCAACCACAGAGGCTGAGTATGTTGCTGCCACGGAGGAAAGTAAAGAGATGATTTGGCTACAACAATTTCTTGAGGAGTTGGGGCATAAGCAGAAAGAAAGTAAGCTACATAGTGATATTCAAAGTGCTATACACCTAGCTAAGAACTCTGCTTTCCACTCCAGGATGAAGCATATACAGTTGAGATATCACTTCATCAGGACAGCTTTGGAAGAAGATAAGTTGAAGTTGGAGAAGATTCATACCAGTCAGAATCATGCAAACATGATGACCAAGGTGGCTACGAGAGATAAACTAAAGCTATGTTCAACTTTTGTTGGCCTTCGCGGATGACAGTGAAGGGTTGAGAAGCTTTCTAAGTGGAAATTAGTCTCCAAGTGGGAGATTGTTATGTTTGTGGAGCTTGTTTTATGTTAGATTTTGGTACACCTTCCATGTGTTACACTCGGATATTTTTACGGCGGTTCTGCTCGCCAATGAGTCAGGTCAAGGGGGTTCGGGGGGGTGAAGCCCCCTGAAGCAAATTTGTCATGGCTGGTTTATTAACCCATGGGTAATGGGCAACTGTTATGGGCTATGTTTTTGGGCCCATGGTTTTTTTAGTACCCATTGTTTTGTAAAACCACCTCTTCAGCTACCTATTGATGTACTTATAAATAGATGGACATACAATAGGATTTATATGAGTGTTTTTGTGAAGGTGAATAGTATGTGTGAATTCAAGTGCGAATTCGGGAGGGTTTGTTGAGCGCAGCTCCAAACAAGATCTGGTTATTGTAATTGTGAAGACTGTTGGCTTGTAATAAAATATGAGCAAGTGTTCTTGGTGGATGTAGCGCACATTGGGTGAACCACGTTAAATATTGTCCTTCGTGTTTTGCATATTTCATTTCTATAATTTCTATTCATACTTCTTATTATTGTGATTCTAAGGAATTATTCCGCATTAGATATCTATTAATTCCTAACACATACCCTAAGTTTATAAGCTTTTAAAATGAATTATTCTTTTGTCATGCACCTTATTAAGTGACTTTGGGAATAACTAATTCATCATCCCCAAACACTTGTAAGGGACATTTAATGGAAGTCCTTTTAAACTACTAGAAATATTTCATGGATCAATGCCTTTTACTATACCATATTTAATTATTAATTAGAATTCGATTACATTATGAAGGTGTAGAAATCATTCACGAGAACTTAATCTTGACTAGTGGAGTAATGAGTTTTATAACCCTTTTACCGACAACTCCATTTTTACTTCTTGAACCATCAAAAAACATGTTTCCCTAGTAACCATTAATAGACTTTGGTGTGGTTCTTGAACGTCATGTGTGGCATGGGCGTTGTACATTATTATTCATAGGGCACCCACCCTTTGAAAAGGGACTATGCCCTTTACATAGTCTCTAATTTAAATTTCCCAAGTTTCCCTCCATAAGGAGAACACTACATAATGTTCCTTGGCACATTCATATACACTAGGAGGACAGGTATGTGCAGTTAGGATTAGTAAGATGATGTGGGGACACAAAATCCTTTTATTTATCTTTAGGTTTAAGGTCAATTAGACTAGTGTTGCAGTAGGGTTATAATATGTAATGTGTTTTGATCAGATTAGCTCATCTCTATTTAGCGAATCTTGTACCATATATAGTGCATGGGACAAGATGTGACACCAATCAAGGAGTGCTTAAAAATACCATCGAGGTGAATTTTATGTGTGATAATCCTTCTATATGCATACGATATGTAGTATTAGCACTAGAACCACCAGTCAAATAGCATTGTGCAACAAGACTCTAAGTCATTTGTTAGACCCTCTGGAATTTAGTATTTTTTGGTTGCAAATAATTTAGATATTTGTAGCATACTCATCAATATGTTGATGGGTCTGAGCCATAAAATGGTGCAGAATGAGATATAAATGATTAGAGTATAGTTCAGGGATTCCTAAAACATCATCAATCTTATTCGCCTCCATTTAGAAGAGGACATTACCTAATTCAGTGCATGGAAATTATTTACCAAGTGCTTACATAGAATTAGGTTTGAGGTAAAAGGGTGGAAGAATTCTTGTCGAAGGACCTTCTTACGATTAACTTGTTTAGTTGGGAAAGTGAAGGAAGACAGGGACATTTTATTGCTTCATATTCTAGCGTGTCACGATTGGTGACAGCTGCTTTATGATCATCTTGCATACATGATACTATCTGAGATGGGCTTCTTAGGGTTCACTACCTCTTAGTCACATTTGACATTATTTGGGTAGTCATCTTCTCAAAAATGTTGACACCACAATACATAGCATATATTAAAATCAAAGGTGCGATATTCTACCTTCTTGATGTCATCCTTATACATGCGAAGCTCCTTTGGTTGTAGATATTAACACAATTGTTCTGGATATTCATGTACATGTTTACTACATATTATTACATTGTAGGAAGATGATTAGGAAGCAAGGCCATATGTGAAGAGTTGAAATCCATCATATTACTTCTAGGGATTTGTTACAAACATGGGGAATTTCACAGTTTATTTTTCAGGGAGTGGAGTATACGCTTCAATATATTCTCATTAACAATTTGACCTTTTGTGATCTGCAAGATGAAATTGCAGTCGGGTCAAGTACTCGATGTCCTTCTTTTGCTATCTAGGGGCTCAATGCGGAGGTACCTAAATTACATGAAGTTAAGCTCAGGAAAATGCTTCTTTTTTTTGTTCTGCACTAGTACTAGCCATTTCCATCAAATAGTTCTTTTTGGTTTAAATAATTTCTCACCATGAGGAGGCTAGAAGAGGATGATCCCAATTGGACAGAGATGGTTCTAATGATAACAAGATGAATGCATGGGGACGATGACAATGTCATCTAACTAGTCCGACATCTATAATTATTTTACACTTGAACAAAGTGCTTGTATTGAGTTGGTAGGAACGTTTATATTTGGTTTACTACCATTTGAATAGGTATATGCGAATTATAGACATTATCATGTATATAAAAAAACTAATTTTGGTCGTATCTCTGCAATTCACATATTGGGTTTAATGCTAATAACCATTTAATTCAAAACCTTGATTGCAATAATGTTGGCTTCAAAACATAAAATAATAAAAAGTACAATATGGATATCTTTTGAAAATTTGTGGTATACTTGTTGCCTCACTAGTGCAAAAAATGATCATTAGACAATTTTCTAGCCAAGACCATGAGGTCATCATCATTATGTTGATTTTATGAAGAATAGGAAGAGGAGAAATATGAAGCACTTGTCAACCCAAAATGATAGAAAACAAAGGCTGGGTAATTTGATGTAAGTAATGCTAGATAGGCATATAACCATTATCTTGTTCTTTGATGATGTTTTCATTTTTTCAATAAGGAATATGACTTGTGTAAGACACTCAAAAATGGCCCCTAAGATATTTATTTCATAATAATTCTATAACATTCTATAGATTTTTTTATTTATACGTGTGTGGATGGACCAAATTTGGCATTCTTATCAGAAGTTGTTGCAGACTTATCGAAGCTTGAATTTGTTGCAGATTCTTAGGTGAAACCTCCATTTTAACCCTAAACTTATTTTTATACCAGTGAACTCAACAAATTCTTGTACATTTCCTTATCAATGTTTGATTGTGCCACCTCTCGTGGATCGAATGTTAGTTAGCAGTATCTTGTATTTTTCACCTTTCCTAGTTTTCGGCTGTTGGTTGATAATTGGTCATACACTCTACTTTTGTAAACAGTTTGAATTCAAGTAATTTACCAATAAATGAGTGACCTGGATTCACCCTTGATTGCACCTTAGCAACACTCCATCAAGCATTCTATCTGAAAAGCACCTCATGGATCAACGTGTAATGGAAAAATTATTATGTTATGTCATTTTCTATGTGTAATTTTGTCAAACTTTTTTGTATATGTGCCATTGAAGGGTTTAACATATATCAGAAGAGTGAACAATCCAATTGTGTCTAACTTGTATCTATCGAAAACCCCCATTTCCAAGATCCTTATACGTTTTGTAGACCTATTATGTCTCGTAGGTTTGTCTACATTTCAAGTAGACGGGATTCAAAGCACGCAAATCCAGGGTAGAAGGCAATAACATGCAAGTGAAATTTCTTGAATTTTCTTGAGCATCCAAAGTAGGCTACTCACACCTTAACTCATACAGTTTTACCACATTTTGTGGCCTATGACGGTCATGATATTATACTCAAGAAAATACATATGATATTAGCACTATCACATTTTAAGGTTCAAATTTCAGTTGGCAATGTGCCCCTCCCATAATTTATCATATCACACTGTGGACAAGTGGAAGATTATAGCAATGAGATGACATAGACGATTCAAAAGCTCCTTAATTCATCTAAAATAACATTATAAAAAACTAAGAGCCTCATCTTTCTTTATGTCTAACTATATATTTAATTGGGCATTGTTTACCATAAGAGTATCATCTGTTTTTATGTGAAAATATATTATCTAACAACCCTTTAGTGTTTGACTGAAAAATTCCATTGGTTGCTTTGAACCCTTATAATTTTTTTGTTTCAAAAACAAAAAAACATTGACATCAACCCCATATGTATAAAGGATAAAATATTTTGAATAGTCGGGGTTGATAAGCGCTGGATCTTGAGAAATATACTATTTAATGATGGTAAAGCTTTATTTTCCTTATGTGGTCCATTTAAAATCCACATCCTTCTTGAGAATCAAATTAATTAGATTGGAAAGTACAACAAAGTTAGGAATGATTTTCCTAATGAAGTTAATCTTACCAAGGAAATATTGCAAGGCCTTCTTATGATTTGACAATGAGAGAGAAAGGATAGTGAAGATTCTTTCAAGTTAAATAGAAATACCATCATTTGAAACAACATGACCCAAAAGTCTTCCATGAAGAACTAGAAGATGCATTACTTGAGATTAAGAGACACACCAAATTCCCTACACCTTTCAAAAAAATTCTCAAGATGACCGATATGATGTTCTCTATTTTGAGAAAATAATGATATCATCCGAGTAGATGAGGATGAATTCATTTATACAACCGTTGAATGAAATGTCCATGGATCTTTGAAATGTGACAACTATATTTGACAAAACAAAGGGCATATTCTCATATGCATATGTTCCCCACTTTGTTATAAATTTAGTCTTAGTATAATCCTCTTCTCTAACACATATTTGATAAATTCTTGAGTAGCCACCAAGCATAGAAAACATTTTTTCTCCCACTACTATCTACAAAAAAAATTCCATAAAGGAAAGATGATAATGATCCTTTAAGGAGGATTTGTTCAAGTCCTTGAAATCCACACAAAGCCTGGTTTATCCATTTTTCTTCTTAACAAATACCAAGTGAGTCACCCAAGAGAAATACTTAATGGGGAATATATTTTTGGCCTTAATGAGTTTGGTTAAATATTTTCTCATGAGAGGCTCTATTTTGGGATTGATGGGCCTTTTTTCTTCTTGGTTGGTTTTGCACTAGCATCAAAATCTATGGCATGATGATTAATTTTGAGGTTAAAACCCTTTAGATATTCATAATTTCGCGATAAGAAATCATTCATTTTTTGACATAATGAGATAAAATCTTTATTTTCAAATTTATTAGATACCTTTCCATGGAATAAATTTGTCTTGTGAAATGGTGACCGATTAGTACTCCTAATATTTTTCTATTAGATTCATTATTTATCCTTTGAATTCATCATCAGGGCTAAAGATTCCTTCCAGAGTGACTAACCCTTTACAAAAAATTTAATCCTTAGATGAATGATCTAATCACTATAACCAACATAAAAAATAGATTGTAATTTAAAGG
The DNA here is from genome assembly GCA_019776745.2 of Taxus chinensis. NCBI lineage: Eukaryota > Viridiplantae > Streptophyta > Pinopsida > Cupressales > Taxaceae > Taxus > Taxus chinensis. Next base: position 609,318,978 of record CM034150.1, read on the forward strand.
ATACATCATCTTCATTTTGGATGAATTGAACAATTTATTCATCATTATCAAATATCTGCCAACTGATTTCATTGTTTGGTATTGATGGCCTTACAATCATTCTAACATGCTACTCATTTCCTTATATGAGGTCCTTATTACACTTCTCTATGACATATTTAGGAATGATTCTAGTTTAATTTAGTTTCTAATTGGATTGATTGGTTATGAGATTACGAATGCATTGCAAACCTTAGTATTTATAATCTTTTAAAATATTATTTTTTATTCATGCACCTTGTTGTGACTTGGTGAATAACTAATTCATTATCCCCAAACACTTGCAAGACATTAATATGTCCTTTTTCTGCTAGAAGTAATCCATGGATCAATGCCTTTTACTACACCACATTTTTTGAACAAGAAAACTACATCTTATGATAAAAGAATAATTTCTTATCTAGTGGATTAAAGAGAACTAAACCCACCCCAACTCCATTTTTACTTCTTAAACCATCAAAAAACATTTTCCATTGACCATAATCATTTTCTACTTCTTCTATGTGTGGCGTGGGGGTTGTAGATTATTATTCATGAATTCAATAGGTGCCTAAACTAGTCTCAATTTTTTTTTCGTAAGGATAAAACTCATAACGTTCCTTGGCCCATTCATATAACAGGAGGCCATGTATTGAACTAGGAGGAGTAATATGATGCGGGGATACAAAATCATTCTCTTGATCTTCATGTATCATGTAATTAGACTAGAGAGGAGTAGATTCATAATATTTAATACGATAAGAAGAGATTAGCTCATATCTAATAGTGAATCTTGTACCATATATAGTTCTTAGGAAAATGTGAGACCAATCGGAAGACAAATATCTACCCACATTGATCATGAAATATCTTCAAAGATAGATGGCAAAAAAAAGAGTCAAGTCAATCATTGAGATATATTTAGTTATGGTTAGACTTGGAAAAAATTGGAGGGTTAACTGAAGATATTTGAGTACTCCTAATACGTTTATGATTGAGCCATCAAGTTGCAAGAAACATTTAGAAATTAGATTATATTCAATTCCTAAAACATCATCAATTTTATTGGGAATTATAGATGTGGTATTACCTGATTCAATCATGAAATTATGCACCAAGTAATTTCCTATAATTAGATATATGTAAAAGGGTGGGGTACTTCTTATCCTTTCTTACGTTTTTCTTGTTTGGTTGGCATATGTGGACCATGCAATGATCCATCTGAGATGGGATGAATAGGGTTTACCACATTTTCACATTTAGATTTGTCTTCTTCATCTTCTCAAAAATTTTAAAGGGCATACACACAAATTTGTGCTTCAGAGGTGCCACATTCTACTTTTTTTCTCCTTCCACATAAGCTCTTTTGTTAGAGAAGTTTCTTTTTTATGTGGACATGTAGTGCTTTACATCTTTTTGAATTCGAAATATTATTAGATGAAACAATATTTCCATTCAAGTCCGTAGATTTTCTATCTTTGAAATGAGGAATTTACATGAAGGGAGTGGAGTAGACGTTTCAATATGCCTCATCTTTGACCTTTTGTGATCTGCCACATGAAATTGCAGTCTGCTCAAGTTTTCCATGACTTGTTTAATATCACAAAAATCATCATACCCAAAAAACATGAAGTTATGCTCGGGAGCAGTCTCTTGTGTTACTTCTGCGCTAGTACTTTCCTTTTCCATCAAATATTCTTGTTGATTAAAATAATTTCACACCGTGAGGGACTAGTATTGCATGTGATTTTGATAAGTTGTTCTAATTATATGGATGACTGCATGGAAAACACCATTCAGCTTCTTGCATTACATTATTTTACACTGGAGCAAAGTGTTTTTATTGATTTGGTAGGAAGCGGTTATGTAGGAACAACCATTTGAAAAGTTAGATGTGGGTTTTAAACTTGTAATTTATCAATTTGCTAATTTTGGTCATATCTCTTATTCACATGTTGGGTTTTCTATTGCTAACCTTGGTTAAAATTTTGGCTTGAAAATTTCCCATGATTAAAACTTGGATAGCTTTTAGATGAGCTAACTTGTTGCCTCTTCACAGAGAAAATATCATTAGACAATTTTCTAGCCAAGACCATGAGGTCATCATCATTATGTTGATTTTATGAAGAATAGGATGTGGAGGAAAAATATGAAGCACTTGTATCGGGGATGGGAGAAAAAAAAAGGCTAGGTACTTTGAGGTTATGAAATAAAAATAGGCATAGGAAATCTAGGGGATATATTTTCAACTTGAATAAAAAAATTTCAGCCCTAATGGGTATTAGATATATATCATGTAACTATATAACACCCGTAGATTGGATCATTGAAACTATATAAGAATTCAAGGCTCTTATCAAAATTTCACACATTATCTACTTGAATGGGATAAAGTGGGAGGGCCTTCATATTATTTTCACTAGTGAAGATAACAAATACCTTACATTTTTTTACCCATTGATGAGCATCCACGGAAAATGTCAGCTATAAGTATCATGTATTTATATTTTTCATATTTACAGACTTGGTTGAGAAGTGCCCACAAGAGAAACCATTGTGGAAATTCACTAAGACCTTATTCACCTGTTCACCCTCAATGCACCTTAACAACCACTCCATCAAAGGTTATTTTTGAAAAAAAAACCCCCACCAATCAACGTGTAGGGGGAAAATTGCAATGTATGTTCCTCCTCTATACTTTTCTCAAACCAGGAGGATATACGCCATTGAATAGAAATATATCCATGTTTATCATTTTCCTATATCCTTTTCATTCTGTAGACCTATTATGTCCCACATGTTTTCTACCATTTTGTTCATGTTCCTCTTCCATGAAAAAAGAGGTTTCTTGATTATCTTAAGCATGCCAAAGTAATATTCTCACAAATTGCTCTCCCTATTACCAATTTTGTGGCCTTGATGGTCAAATTATACTCCATAATCTTGGTCACTCAGCCAACTCTCCTTTCACTAATTTCCACTCCCATAATGAAGTCCCTCACACTGGGGTGTAATACTAAAACTTTGATTTGACTAGCGGAAAACATGATCTTTAATTTATTGAGAGTTCTCATGACGATGAAGACTTTATTTTCTAATTGACAATATTTTATCTAATAGGTAAGTGTAGTAAGTTAGTGGACAAAAAGGGGGTCATAAGTGGACATTATATTGCAAAAAACAACGAAATATCAACTTGTAAGGATTATTAGCAATACGCGTACTCAAAATTTGGAAAATTTATATAAATATGAATCGTAGCATCCAGAATCTAGTTTCTAAACTACTAATTTTTTTTTAAAATTAAAAATGGACAAGTTTAGCTATATTAAACACTTAAAATTATATGACTTGTTTTTTTTTATAAAAAACCTATAAGATTGTAGTTCGTTTTCCCGCAATTTGGATGACCAAATCTTGTTTTTTTTTCATTGGGTGAAAAGTTAGATGTCGTTGTCTATCTTGGGATGGATTTTATTTTGTATTTTTTCAATCAATATTTTTTTAAAAGATTTTTTCTGTGAAAGTGGTCTGAAAAAATTTAGAAAACAGAGCACTTTCCATTTTCCCACCATAACTATATCAAAAAATATCAAAATTATAATATATATATATTTATATATATATATATTAACGTGTATAGAATTTCTCCATGCTTTGGATGGTATAAGTTTTATCACATTTTGATAAGTGAAACAAAAGTTGTAGTCTTAAATCGTAGACATGAACATTCGCAGGAAAAAATGTCTTAAGGATCTATTGTTAGTAAAAATTATAAAATGATATTTCTCTTATTCTATTCACTTTAAAATCATTATTTCTACAAAGCTAACAGTCTCCCCTATGCGATGGCACCATTTTTGTGAAATGTTTTTAGTTTTTTCAGCATGGTTCAAGTCTGCAGAAGAGAAAAATTTGAAGTTTTTTGATATTTTACACGCCGTAATAAAATCCTATAGCTTTGGTTGGGGAAAAAAAATATTTACCAAGCCTTAAGGTCAGATTTGATGATATAGATAGAATCACGATCATGTTTTGTAAACCATGATTGCAGTTTTCATCCTAATTTAAGCATGCTCGATTGAAACGCATTCTATGTGAAAATCAAGCAATGCTTGCACTAGTTGTTATAAACCGATTGAATTGTCGATGCACTTATGCTAAATTTTTTTGTATTCATTCTAATTGTTCATTCTTAAACATATGTTACACACATCTTCAATGTTCAAATTACCATGTGATTTTTACTAATTGACTTTACCATATGAATTACATATGCAAATATGTCACTTTTTAGCATGTTTTTCTCATCACCGGAAGAAAGTTGCATCATGTGATACAAGAAACAAAGTCAAAAAAGGAAGTCATTAAATAAAAAACACTAGACGAATTAGAGGAAAAAAGATTTCAAAATGTTGAGCGAATGCAGAATCTTCATGAATAAAGAAGAGGTCATCTTCAACCCCTATTATTGTAAGCAATGAGGAAATAGGTAATGTTTCTACTGTCAATGTTGAAGTTGAATTAAATACTCATGATGGAAGATGTTTTTACAGAAATCAATGTTGAAGAATAATTAAATACTCGTGATGTAGCTTGATGTTGAAATTGAAGGGGAAGATTTATAAAATAATGATATGAAGGAAATTTAGTTTGAAACTGTAGATTCAAACAAAATTTGGGACAAAAACACCTCCTGGGATTTTACGTACGAAACCTAATTATTTTATTGAAATTTATGAAAACATTTTGAAACCAATGTCTAACAAAATTTTCTGAATGGAAAATTAGAAGTGTAAAGCCACTGAAATTTGGGATAATCATGGATTTTGAAATTTTAAATGATTCCCAAATAATGTTAGTTGTTGTTTAGTTTGATGAAATTGATTTAAATGAGACCTACATTAAACACCTTAGGATTGACAACATCTAATATATGTGGTCAAACCTCTACATTTGTTGAAAACCTAAAGACATGATGCATATCACACTATTGGTGTCAAGAGATGTACTAAGGATAGTAATATTGTGCGTCGTATACTTGCTACTAGTGTTGTAAGTGAATCAATAAAAAACATCATTTGATTAGGCAAACAAGTCAAATGTTGAAAGTTAATGAAAAAATCTAATGAAAGCAATTGAAAGACGTAATATCCTTTAATCACTCAATAACATTGATTTTTGGGCATTTTCTGCTAGAGCACAACGTAAAGGAAAAAGATAAATTTGATGCTAGAAGAGAATTTTTTATTCAATTTTGGCATGATAACACTAGATTTTCACCTAATACAAGAGATTAGTTGTAAAACAGGGAGTTGGGTTCTACTAATCATGAACCACATCCAAAGCATTTCTTAGATATGACTCAAACTTAATATTTTTGTAAGTTTGAACAAAATGAACATCTAGAAATTAAAATTAGTCTATACATTTTTTTGGAAAGGTTGAAACCATTATATGGGAAAATCAACATCGCTCTTCATGGTACACTTGTCATTGTAGGAAACATGTTCAATTTGTGATGTAATTATGCTAAATTTTTACGTATTAGCTTCTAATTTTCATTCTGAAATATTTATGTTATCAATGAATGTGGTGTTCAATTTCCATCAATATCTTCCACTAGGATTTCATACCTACAATATTTTGTGAAAGAGAAGTTGGACATTGTTTTTTATAGTCAATATTATTTAGATGGAAGTTGTGGTACATGTGGAAGATTTACCTAAATTGACAAAGTTGCATCCATTAGAAAATTGAAGGTGAAATAGGACATAATTTATTTGAGTTTGATAAATATAAATAAGGACCATACCAGTTGAAAGATGGAAAGGAGTCTAAACGGTGTGAGCTAGTTACAGAACATATGCCTATTTTTCAATTTATGAGAAAAATTTAATGAGTGAAATAGTTTATGAGTATGCTAGGCATACACACCGAGCTTGATGGTTGGATGAACAATTCAAGATATGAAAGGACACATTTCCTATTGGTACTATTGTTTCATTGGTTGATTTTGTAGAGAATTACACATTGAAACAACAAATGGAGGTTCAATCGCAATATTACAACTCAGTACAAGTTGTCCATTTTTGTGCATATATCATTTATACATTCTCCTGAAAGTACAAAGAATGATCAATTTTTTTTGAAGAGAGTACCACTTTTATATCAATGATGATCATACTCATTCTACTAAATTTTTGCAAGGGTGTTTCTAGTTATTTTATGGAAACTTTTTTGATAGGGACATCCACTTCAAACAACATTATATATGGTCAGATAATTACACTTCTCAGTTTAAGAATGCATGAATGTTTTATTGGATGAGTGAGATGCACGTCAAGATGGGTGTGGAACATATTTGGAGTTTCAATGAGGATGGACATGGAAAAGGAGAGCATGATGGTGCAGGGGCATGTGTGAAAAGAGCTCTTGCAAGAGAAGAGTTAAAGTACAAAGATGGTGCTAAATTAAAAGATGCAAAGAACATGGTGGAATGGTGTATTGACAACATGGCTTGAGGTTCTCAAGAAAATTCCTTAGTTCGCAGATATTTTTGGTAGATATAGGAACAACAAATTGTTAGCTACAAGGATTGTATGATACTCACAGGGTCCAGTGATATGCACTCATTTTGTAGCTCAGACCCTACTTCATGGGCCACATGGACAAGAAATTTGGCATGTTTTTGTGCATCTTGTATCAAATTTTTCATTGTTGAGTGTGATTCACAAGAATGGGTGGATGGATGGATTTGTAGGCCTCTAACTCTACTTCCCAATTATCCACCTCCACATGCATTATGACTTGTTTCTATAGATGAAGTTGCAACATCCAAGGACTTTGACAAAATTTTGATTTTGGTGCTAATAAGGTAAATGGTTATTTATAAATTTTGTATTGAGTTATGTCCATTGAAATTTTAATATGTAATTTAAATTTGAGTTGAAACCTTTATTTTTTTTGTAGGACATGTGTTTGCAGTTATTGTGACAGAAGACAATGAAGAAGGAACAGACTATTTCTTATGTCGTTACATCAAGGAAAGAAAGAAGTTGACTTCTCTTGTTATAGATGACGAAGATATTAAGTACCATACAGGGTCAGTGGTAGTTACTGAAACTTGGATTTGACGGTATCCATTAAAAAACTCCTCTATTTGGGTGTTTGAAGACTTTGAGACACATATGAAAATACTCTTATATTCGTATCTAGTTCTAGTGACAAAAATTCAGCTTGTATAGATATCGAGGAAGGCCTAAAAATAAGATTCTTTGTAACGTTCGAGAGTCAGATCATGAAGTAATCATGTCCGCTATTTAGAGTAGATCTGATCATGATGGTTCATTGGAATGAATTTACATGCTCGCGGTATGGTATATATAATTTCTTTGGAGTGTTTAAATTTTGTCAATCATTCAAGATAATTTGTGTATTTTGTATATATCTAGTATACATGGTTTTGATTTAACTTAAATTTCTTTGACTAGTTCATTTTTATGTAGGTTAATGGTGCCAGAAAAAGCTTGGACACTTTCACATCCTGATGGTGAACATTGAAATGAATTTACCTGAGCTCGTTTGATATATAATTTTTCTTTGAATTGTTTTAAATTTGTTAGTTTTAGATTCAAGTTCATATATTTTTTTAAATTAGTGTATTTTGTATATATCTAGTATGGTTTTGATTTGAAACTTAAATTTCTTTGACTAACACTTTTATGCAGGTTAGTGGTGCCAGAAAAGCTTTCCACCTTCACATGGTTGGCATTGTTAGTAGAGAATTTTATATTCTCAAAGCTAAGAGAAGCTTTCATTGTTTTACAAGAAAAGAGAAGTAATTAACAACAATTTATATACCTATGGAGGGGGTTCTTGGCTCCGACAGGAGGTAGCCCAGAAGCACCAAGAGCTTAGAGAACCAAAAAAAAACCTCCCCAAGTGTTTACAAGACCATCCCTACACGTGTGCACAGTCAGTTTGGTGCCACGACCCACCGTTTGTAAAATATAGTGTTTGACAGCCTTACACTGGCTCAAACTGCACTATTTCAACGTTGTCAAAAAATAGAGCAGTGAGAGCACCTATTGGAGACGAAAAAACCGAGACAGAATATTGTAGAGGGTCCCTATTCTAAGGTGTAGGATCTAATGAGATGTCTCTAGGTTCCATGGAGTCCGAATAGTCACCCGTCGAAGTTGAATAGTTTTTTGGTCTCATGGCTCTTAAGGGACTACGCCCAAATGAAGTATCCCGGAAGCAACGACGTTTTCATGCACCAAAATGATGTCTCCTCTAGCATTCACCTTGGCTACCAGAATGTGTTGGCGTAGTCAGTTTTGGTGCCACGACCCATCGTTTGTAAAATATAGTGTTTGACAGCCTTACATTGGCTCAAACTGCATTATTTCACAACGTTTGCAAACAATAGGGCAGCGAGAGCACCAATTAGAGAAAGAAAAACTAAGATGGAATATTATATAGGGTCCCTATACGCTAAGGCGTACGATTTAATGAGACATGTCTCTAGGTGCCACAAAGTCTAAGTAGTCAACCTATCGAAGTTAAATGGTTTTTTTGGTCTCAGGGATCTTAAGGGACTACGCATGAACAGAAGTATCCCAGAAGAAACAACATTGTCATTCACTACCAAAATGAATGCATCCTCTAGCATTAACTCTAGGCCACTCTAGAAATGTGTTGGTATAGTCCAATTCGGTGCCATGCCCCACCATTTGTCAAAATATAGCTTTGTATTTTTTTTTTTTTTTATATTTAGCCTTACACTAGCTTAAACTGCATTATTTCGTGCATTTACAAACAATAGGGTAGAAAGAGCACCGATTAGAGACAGAAAAAGATGAGATAGGATATTGTAGAGGTTATCTACAGTGCCAAGGATTAGAATCTAACAAGACATCTCTGGGTACCATGGAGTCCGAGTAGTCACCCGTCGAAGTTGAACAATTTTTTGGTCTTAGGGCTCTTAAGGGACTACGTCCAAATGAAGTTACCCAGAAGCAACGACGTTGTCGCGTGCCAAAACTATATCTCCTCTAGCATTCACCTAGCCACCATATGTGTTTGGCACAGTTGGTTTGGTGCCATGACCCACCGTTTACAAAAATATAGCGTTTGACAGCCATATACTGACTCAAACTACATTATTTTACGTGTTTGCAAACAATAGGGCAGCGAGAGCACCAATTGAAGAAGGAAAAAACTAATATAGGATATTGTAGAGGGTCACTACATCGAGGTTTAGGATTTGAAGAGATGTCTCTAGGTGCCACAAATTTTGAGTAGTTACCCGTCGAAGTTGAACGATGTTTTGGTCTCAGGGCTCTTAAGGGACTTCGCCCAAATGAAGTTTCCCAGAAGCAACGACGTTGTCATGCACCAAAAATACACCTTCTCTAGCATTCAACTAGCCACCCAGATGTGTTGGCATAGCTAGTTTTGTCCCACAACCCATCATTTGTAAAATATAGCGTTTGACAGCCTTACACTAACTCAAATTGCACTATTTCACGTGTTTGCAAATAATAGGGCAGCAAGAGCACCGATTAGAGATGGAAAAAATTGAGATAGGCTATTGTATATTATCCCTATGCTGATTTTTAGGATCAAACGAGATGTCTCTAGGTGCCACAAAGTCTGATTAGTCACCCGTCAAAGTTGAACGGTTTTTTGGTCTAAGAGCTCTTAAGGGACTACGTCCGAATGAACTAGCCCGGACAAAATGACGTTGTCGTGCACAAAAATGATGCATCATCTAGTGTTCACCTGGCCACCCAGACATGTTGGTATAGTCAGTTTGGTGCCATGACCCACCGTTTGTAAAATATAGTGTTTGACAGCCTTACAATTGCTCAAACTAGACTATTTCGTACATTTACAAACAATAGGGTAGCGAGAGCACCGATTGGAGACATGATATTGTAGAGGTTCCGTACACCAATTTTTAGGATCTGATAAGCCGTCTCTAGCTACCACGGAGTCTGAGTATTCACTTGTCGAAGTTGAACGAGTTTTTTGGTCTCAGGGCTCTTAAGGGAGTACGCCCGAACTAAGTAGCCTGCAAGAAACAACATTTTTGTGCACCCAAATGATGCCTCCTCTAGCATTCACCTAGCCACTTGGATGTGTTGACATAGTTGGTTTGGTGCCATGACCCATTGTTCGTAAAATATAGTGTTTGACAGCCTTACACTGGCTCAAACTGCACTATTTTGCCTGTTTTCAGGCAATAAGGTAACAAGAGCACCTATTGGAGATGAAAAAACCAAGACATGCTATTGTATAGGGTCCCTAAGTCGAGCTGTAGGTGTTGATCAAGAATTTCACACTTGTTACCTGTCTAAGTTAATGTACCAAACTAAACACAAAAGCCTTAAAAACTCAAATGAAATCGATACCTGATGGAGAAGATCTGAAGATGTAGATGGATAAGGAAGCCGATGTAGATAATACAGGCACACACGAGCGTTCCTGCATAGTAGATCCAAGAAACCTGTGAGACACTGATGCTTGACAGAAAAAGACCACGTTAAAAGATATTTAGGTGGACTGCCCGAGAAGCGGGTCCGGGAAGCGATAAGCTCCCTCGGCGGATGTCAGTCCACGTTTTCAATTAAGTAAAGAAGCATACATGATAAAAGATGTACGTAAAGGACTAAATTTTCTGATCAAAGTAATAAACAAAATCTAAACAGCAGACAGAAAGCAACAGAAAATAGGAAAATGTGAAAATAATGCTAGATTTGTGTTACCTGAGTTCTTTTACTTGTCTGCAGGATGATCGACGTCGACTGATATAGATCGGCGTTGACTTATTTTGATCGGCGTCTATCCGAGACAAACTACAAGAAGGTTTGGGAAACAGAAAATGAGGGCAAGATCGTCAATGTCTGCTGGATCTACAGAAGCCGTTGAGATACTAGAAAGGCTCCACTTGTGCTGGATACAGGAACAGAGTCACCATAAAATCAATGGAGACTCGCGATGTCGATGTGGTAAGATCAGAGTAACGGTGCTCCTCTCAGGGATTGATTTGGACAGGATTCGCTCTCACTTGATAGATAATGCTCAGACTTGATGATCGAAACTCTCTCGTTCTCCTTGTCTAATTCACTTTCTATCTCACCATTTGACTGTCTCTCTCACAATCTGTGTCTAACCAGAACTGAGTTCTGGGCTTCTATTTGTAATCGGCACTGACCGAGATTAAATCGACGCCATTCTGAAAAATCAGCGCCGACTGAGTACCAGTCGGTGCCGATCATGGAATAGACTTCTGAAATGGCCAAAATGAGTGATTTCTGGAAAGATGAGAGTGATCCCTCCACCTCAAATATGGAAAATATCCCACTGCTTGGTTTGGGAGGAGGAGAAATAGGGGGATATATGGATAAAATAGATATGGGGTAGATAAGTGGTTAGGATACATGTAAAAAGGTGTAATCAAATAGTTAATATTTAATTACTCACGGGTAAAACATAATGGGGTGAATTAAACTTAGGATAGGTGTTTAAATCACAAATTGAATAATACCCCAAGGGGGCAGTGGTAATGCAAATGTGCCCCAGGTTACCCGAGAGGGTAAACGAATGTGAGGGACACGAAATTGGGTAACCAATTTTAGGTGTCTACATTTTACCTCTTTTTGTTGAGTAACTTGCGATAAGCAAAGTTGCAAGACAAAAACAAGGAGGTGGAAGAAAGGAAGAAAAAGTGATGATGCGATCCCCCTCAAACTAGGGATGGGATGGGTGATAAAACAAATGATCCCAAGTTTGAAAAAGGTAGATGAAAACGCAGGATGCCCCAGCTAGATGTCTGGAGTAGATCTGATCATTAATGATGCACAAAAATAAATAAAGAGGTAGCAACCTAAGGAACTCACATTGGTAGGGAAGTTTAGATGGTCTCCTCATGAGATGACATTAGTACCTACAGACCCATGAGTGTAAGGAGGGCTGTAAGATAGTCAGCACCTAAAGAGAGACACATTGGTGGGGACAACCAAACGGTTTGCAAAGCAGACGACGTTAGTGCCTATAGACCCGTTAACTTTAAGCTTCCAAAAAAAATGCGAGTGCCCCATGCAAAGGGAACAAACTCGAAATGGATGATAATATCAGAAAAGTATGTGCCAAAAGACAACACTCAGGGTAGAATAACGACCAGATAAATAAGCTAAGCATCAACACTATGGCAAGAAGATTAGGAGATGGAAGAAAGTGACATGGAGAAGCAAATCGGCGTCGATCAGACTGATCGGCGCCAACCGAAACAATCGGCACCGACCACAAAATTTGGCGCCGACCATTCCCAGCACATATAAATATGTGAACGGAAAACATGAACGATTTATTTACACCGTGATGATTGATTCAGAGAGAGTCAAAAATTAGATTTGAGCACCATGGAAGCCTCTGGAAGCGGTCAGAAGCGGAGGATGACATGACCTGGAGTAAGTGGTTCTTCCTGAACTCGTCATTATTGTATTTTTTTAAATTATTTTTACTTTTTGGTGGGAGGCCAGAGTGTTTTTGACACGCTACCTACCAATCGACGTCAATTGATAGAATCGATGCCGATATAATGAAAGCGGCGCCGATTGAATTCAATCGACGTCGACTATGTATGATCGATGCCGATTGTAATTAATCGATGTCGATTGGACAGAATATGTGGATAAAAATGATAAAATATGTTTTGGATGTTCGGATTTGGATAAATACAAAGCTAACATTGCTCTTGATGTCGTGGATGTAGACACGAGAGGTATTACACATGAGGGATGTGATTCCCAAGCTACTGGAGACCATTCTCCCCGATGTCACTGATGCAGATTGGTGCCACTTAGAGTTAGCCGGGCTCGGGGGCTTTCAGTACTACATATGAGTGTCGTGAGACATAGAGCTGATGCGAGCACTAGTACGATGATGGGATAGCCAGACTTGCACTTTTTGGTTCAGGATGGGTGAAATGACCATCACCCATGAGGACATATATAGGATCTTGAGGCTACTGATCAATGGGGACCCGATAGAGATTACGCCACGAGAGCAGCAGTAGAGGGCCCTAGGACTGTTATATGGGGACAGGGCAGATGAGTCAGAGATAGTGTCCGGGGCAGTGAGGATAGCCTCAAAGTATAGAAAGGATGATGCCAGAAGCAGATGTGTAGTATTGATTCAGATGGCGATCTCCTACTTTGCTTTACCAGATTTCGGAGGTGGGAGATTCCCATTATTATTGCTAGATTGTGTTTACGACATCTTGCAGTTTAGATAGGTGTTTGCCTTTGCTGACGCCATGATAGCTTAGATTTATTATGAGCTATGGATGTATACCATTGGCAGGAGGATAGGGATTGATGTTAGTTTTGTGCTCCATTATTGGGCATATGAGCACATAGCAGTGATCAAGCCATCCGGGCTTCCTTGGATGCTAGTAGCAGTGGGGGTTATTGATTATGGATTCTGGCGATGGCAGGCCGATATGGCCCTGGGAGATACAGGGAGATCTACAGATTGGTATGCCAAGTGCTTCAGGACACTGACACCAGAGTAGGTCATCTGGAGACCGTATCAGGTATTTCTGACATGGGCTGGTCAGGATGCTCACCTGGTGGGATTGAGACGGAGTAGGGTGGTTAGTGGCCATAGGCCTGATATGTGGGAGCGAGTCCCATTTATATAGGTATTGAGACAGTTCGGCCTAGTGCAGACAATGCCGACTACCTACAGCCCTTACAGGTGAGACAATAAAGAGACAGATTTGCCAATTTTGATCCTGGCAGATCCATTGAGGGAGGCCCCACCCTCCACAGACAGTGATGATGACGCCGGAGTGGATGATGGTTATACGGCATGGTATTCGATAGAGCTACCATGACACCTACCAGCATCTATAGATGCTGATGAGGAGGATATAGCCACAGCGCTAGAGAGGCTAGAGGGAGAGCATTATACACTGACGCAGACACATCAGGTTGCCCTAGAGGAGATTAGAGCTCTGACAGAGGAGAGGGATGCCCTGATATTGGAGAGGGATATAGCTCGCCAAGAGCGAGATACAACGATCCAGCAGAGGGATCACTATCATCGACATAGGGAGGCCCTCATGGCCAAATATTGTGATACAGGTACCACATCAGAGTCTGGGACATAGGGTATGACCATAGGAGGGCCACCACCAGTAGCACCAACAGCGACACTACGAGCACCTGGTATAGTGATCCTAAGTACATATCAGTATCTCCTCGCTGAGGTGAGATACTATGAGGATGCTCTAGCACAACATGCCCCTGATGTGCCTCGTTATAGTGCGAGGAGGAGATCTATGACAGCCACAGCGAGTGGGGCATCGGAGGGAGGGAGCACCGGGAGAGACCGGGGTGGACGGAGGCCCCAGTAGTAGGTGCGTCTAGCTTGATAGGCGGTGGCTAGGAGAGACAGCCTGGTCCAGAGGAGGGTGGAGGAGATAGTGTCTTCCACCTATCATATTTCATGATATAGAGACTGATGTATTTTTGTATCAATGTATTGATGTAGCCTCAATTGGAAGGCATTTTATAGATGGCTTGATTAAAATCCACCCATTTTTTGTTGTACAGATACTCATGTATATATATAGATTCATCATTTCCTTTGTCATATGATTTTTGTCATGCTTTTAATTTTGGTATACATGGATAGATGTAGCGTAATTATGATGGATATAGACATAGACCGATAGATGATGAATAGATGTGATTGGATAGACATAGATGTAGAGGATATAAATAGATGTGATTGATATGTGGATTTAATTTGGATGAGAAATATATATAGATAGATGTAATTTTACTTAGATGTAAAAGTGTTTAGATGATGTGATGGATAGATGGGATTTGATAGTTTTGATAGATTTGATATTTTTGAGATGTTAATTAAATTTTGATGAAAATAGATAGATAGACCCACATGTGTTCATAATAGATGCTATGATGTGTGTTTTGGACAAAGTAGATCTTATGAAATTAGATAAATGATAGAGTTTGATTAAATTAACATGTTAAATGTCAATTTAACCAGATGAAATAATGGGAAATACTCTCTGCGAGAGCCAAGGATGTAATGAAACGACCTTGATTAGAAATAAAGGAAATACACCCAGATAAGAAAAAGAATGGTGAACTGGGCTCCTAACCGACCATAAATAGAAACTTTGATAGGAAACCAAAAGATCATGCATACAAGGCCATATATGAGGTTAAAATAAACCTGAAACTAACTAGCCACAAACCAAATCTAGGAGGGAAACGGAAGGAGAAGTAAGTAGGTATCTTGTCAAAATTTACAAGGGACAGAATACATGTTCATACTAGGAAAATAGGATTCTCTATATGATCGACAAAAGGTCCTATATCTCATCTTCATTATTTCTGGCAGAAAAGCAAACTGATCAATGTGGGAATTTTGCTAGTTATGGAAATACTGATCGATACGGGATGTATTTCAGTGATGCTAAAAAGTGTATAAACTGACTGAAAGGCTGATCAATGCGAGAAGCCTTGGGAATTCCTTTGAGAAACAACTGTCCTTCAAGGGAGCGGTCTGTATTTTGAATTTTAATGATAGCCATCCTTCGAGGGCATGGTCTATATCTTTTGATTCATTTGATAATGCATGGATAGTTGTCCTTCCAGGGACCAGTCTATCTTTTAGGAATTTTGGATAGCATCTCTTCTTCTTCTCTTTTTTTTTGGAGTTTTTGAAAGAAGCTGAGTTTAGACCTAGATAGATCAGATAGAGGGGAAGAAAACATATAAAGATCACGTACTCATGCCCCGAGTATATCTAATTAAGATAAACACTTGGGAAGATGAAGTAGTGATTAAGGTATTCCTACCATGAAGAGGAACATATCCATAAGAAAAATGCTATGAGTAGAGCCACGATACTCATATTTAAGGTAAAAAAAGATAATACGCGGAGAACCACATAGTTTCGAATCACCACGAAAGTATATGACTGGTTGTTAGATGGATGAAAGATCTGATTTGCGTCTAAGAACATGTAAGATAGATTTTAACAGTAGAAGGGCCTTAGATGCAAGGCATTAATAGGTTCCATTTTAGGTACTCCATCCATGGAAGATAGACGGTAAGCCCCAGATCCATATTTATGAGTAACCACGTATGGACCCATACAGTTAGGAGCAAACTTGCCACGCTGACTCCGTTCTAGTGTAGTGACATTTTGGTTTTCTTTATGAACAAGATCACAAACTTTGAAGTCATGGTGCTGCAAGTGCTTGTTATAAGCACATTTGACATGCTCAAGATAGAATTGATGATGCTCAAGAGCGTTGAGGCGCTGCTCATCTAATAATTCAAGTTGTGCTAGATGATTTTGATGATAATCCTCATTAGAGACAAATTCTCTGAGAGAAACACGGAGAGATGGGATTTGGACTTCCAAAGGAAGAACAACCTCAAACCCATAGACGAGAGAGAAGGGAGTAGCACCAGTAGGAGTACGAATGCTAGTCTGATAAGCCCAGAGAGTAAAAGGGATATGTAAATGCCAATCCCTACTAGCTCGACTAGTTACCTTTGTGAGGATATTATGCAAGGTTTTATTGGAAGCTTCGGCCTGGCCATTAGCTTGGGGATAGTATGGAGAATAAAAGCTGAGTTTGATATTAAAAGCATCACAGAGGTTCTACAAATCGACGTTCTTGAAAGACTTACCATTGTCTGTGATGAGTTTGTGTGGAACACCAAAGCGACAAATGATGTGTTGATAGACAAAGTCAAAAATCGGTTTAGCTTTTGTTGAAGAAAGAGGAATAACTTCCACCCACTTAGTAAAGTATTCTGTGGCAGTACTGATAGAATGATGACACTATGAAGAACGGGGATTGATAAGACCGATGAGATCAAGACCCCATTGCGAAAAAGGCCACAAATCTGTCGCAGATTGCAAAGCTTGACTAGGGATATGCGTAAGATTGGAATTTTGTTGGCATTTGACACATTTCTTAGTGTATTCACAACAATCTCGATTAAGAGAAGGCCAATAATAGCCTAAGCGTAAGATGCATTTAGCTACGGCCAAACCACTAAAATGTACACCACAGATACCATCATGGACCTCCTAGATAGATGTAGATGATTCAAGGGTATTGAGGCATCGAAGCAAAATACCATCAAAGCCGCATTAGTAGAGGATCCCGCCTAGAATAGTAGAGCGATTAGCACGTAGGATAAAAGATCTTCTACCATTAAAAGTCAAATCTGGAGGAAGCACTAAATGAGATAGATAATCAACAATCTGTTGATACCGCTCATCCTGAGTATTGGTTGTGACGACATTGATTAAAGTTAGTTTCCTAAGATGAGATGGTTGATCTAATCATTGCACAATCACATAAAGTCGTGAGTCCTCGGTAAAAGGCAGAATAAGCGAGGCTAACGAAGCCATTGTATCTGTGAATCGACGCAGTGTGAGGAATATCTTAGATAGTGAATTTATAAAAATATTGGAGTTGAAAGAGAACGATATCATGATATTTTTGAAGGATGTCATTCTTACATTGATAGAAACCCGTGACTTGATTAATGATGAGTTCAGAGTCACCAAATATGTCGATATGGCAAGTGCCAAGATTAATGGCATTTTGAAGACCCAAAACAAGAGCTTCATATTCAGCCATATTATTGGTGCACTCAAAGTTTAATTTGTGTGCGACTGGGATAGGCGCACCCTAAGGAGGAATCATCATGAAACCCGCACCTCCCCCTTGCTGGCATTTGGATCCATCAAAGAAGAGTTTTACTTTAAATGGAGACAAACCAAAATCAATTTTTTGGATATATTCATCGGGGAATTAAGCAAAGGGGACTTGAGTGTCCAGAAGAGGAGCATCAGCTAATTGATCTGCAATGACCTGACCCTTGATAGAATTTTGCGGGATAAACTCGAGATCAAATTCTATCATAAGCATGAGCCAACGAGTGATACTATCATTGTGATAAGGCTTCACATGTATTGTCTTGAGTGGATTGAAACTTGTGACAATGTAAGTTTTGTGATTAAGGAGGTAGTGACGAAGCTTAGAAGTTGCAAAGAAGAGAGCACAACACATATTTTTAGCTTCGGAATAACGTGTTTCATACTCATGGAGAGTGCGAATGATGTAATAGATGGCTTGTTCTTTACCGTAAGCATCCCGATGTGAGATCATGGCTCCCAGAGCATGGTCAGTCACAAAGATATAAAGATAGAAAGGCTCCCCCTTGCGTGGAGGTGTAAGCATAGGTGGAGAAAGAAGATAAACTTTGAGATCATCAAAGCTTTTTGGAAATGCTCATCCCATTCAAAATGAACATTCTTACGAAGGAGGTGATGAAAAGGTTGACAACGGTCCGACAGTAACGAGATAAAATGATGCACTGATTGAAGGCATCCTTGAAGACTACGGAGTTGCTTTAAGTTAGAAGGGGGAGGCATCTCAAGGATAGATTTTATTTTTGCGCGGTCTACTTCAATACCCCTAATGGAAATGATAAAGCCTAAGAGTTTACCAGTGAGAACGCCAAACACGAACTTAGATGGATTTAGACGAGGAAAAAAGAGAATAGGCCTCTCAAAGAGAGGTGCAAGAATGAAAAGATGATCCTGACGGTGTTTGGATTTACTAAGGATATCGTCGATGTAATCTTCCATAGTTTTGTGTAAGAGATCGTGGAAGATGTACGTCATTGCTCACTGATAGGTTGCTCCTGCATTCTTAAGACCGAAAGGCATGACACGATAACAAAAGGTCCCCCAAGGAGTTATGAAGGAAGTCTTATGTTGGTCCTCTGGTGCGATGATAATTTTATTATACCCAGAGAAACCATCCATAAGAGAAAGCATCTCATGACCCCCAATTAAATCCACGAGTTGGTCAATATTAGGTAGAGGAAAATCATCTTTTGGACAAGCAAGATTAAGATCCCGGAATTTGGTACAAATTCAAAATTTCCCAGTAGCTTTAGTTACTGGTACTACATTGGAAACCCATTGTGGATAATTGATGGGTTGGATGAAGTTAGCCGAGAGCAAGCGTTGCAACTCTTCTTTAACAAGAAGGGCTACTCTAGGGTGCATTTTACACAATTTTTGTTTAACCGGTTTGATGTCGGGAAGAGTAACGATATTGTGGACCACAATATTAGGATCGAGTCTTGGCATATCCTCATATGACCAAGCAAATGCTTAACAATGGTTGGAAAGAAAAGTGGTGAAGTCTCCTAACTCCTGCGGATTAAGGGATTGACCGACCTTAATGATGCGAGGGTCTTTAGAAGTCCCTATATTAAGGTCGACTGTGGCTTCATTAAGAAGCATAGACGTGTCAGAAGGGATGGTTTTAGGAAGATAGGAATCCTCTGTTCCCAGATAGGTGAGGACAGAGTCATCATCTGCACAGTGGATAGTGTTGATAGTGGGAGAATCGTCTCTAACTATTTCAGGGAAGATTAACGATATGGAAGCGGACTTGTCATTAGTCTTATAGGTTAGTGGCCCTAAAGAAATGGTATTGACTAAAAAAAAGTTAAATGGGATGGAAATGGCATCATCCACATCAAGTGATGCTTCTGACCTAGCGGGAGAAGATGGTTCCTCAATAGGAAGAGGCTCATTGAGAATAGTGATGGTGGCTTTTGAGAAGGGTTTAAATTCTAAACAAAATTTTTGATGTGGCTTGAGAGTTGCAATGGATGCGAGGTCATGCACACCTTGTTCATATTTTCCCAAGCCAAAGCCCTTCTACACGCATCGATATAAGTAAGTTTTTGCAAACATGGGATTTTATAGACAATCAAACCCTGCTGAATAGGGCTTGGCCCTAGGAGGAGAATCTAGGTGATAGTGAGGTGTATCAAGACCACCGTAAATGAAATTAATCTATTGATTGGGCAGACCAATGGTGATGACGCTACCGAGACCTGGCTGATATTCAGGTTATTTTTCTGGTCTACCATACTCATTAGGTTTGAGATGGGTGTCAAAAGAAAGGAGAGGAAGCTCTCCTAGTGAGAAACATTGCAATGTCTCTTCTAGATTTTGTAAGGCCGATAGCTTAGTTGCAGGCATGGAAGAGGATGAGGCCTTGCCAGGAGAACAAGCATTCTCCTTTAGAGGGGCAGACCTTGTGGTCATGTCGCATTGTGCGAAAGGAAAAGGATCTCCTGGATGAGTATAGATTTTTCCCTCATATTGATATTTTAAGCATCGATGGAGGGTGGATGGGACATAATGCATTGCACGAATCTAGGAGCATCTGAGGATCATATTGTAGTGGATTTTCCCTTTAACAATGTAAAAGAGTTCGTGAAGCAGCTTCTTACCTACTCGAATGGGTAGGACCACAGTTCCTAAAGTAACTGCCAGCTGATCGTTAAATGATCAAAGAGCGAAAGGCGGGGGTGACACTACGTTCTTCGGTAACTTAAGTTGCTCGAATGTGTGCGAGGAGATGATGTTGAGTGCAGCACCACTGTCAATCATAGTGCGTTTTAATGTAGTGTTGTTGATTTGGACTATGATATAGAGGGGAGCCTCTAAATCCTCGGAAGAAAGGGAAGGAATTTCTGAATCTTCAAAATAAATGGTGGTTGATGGTCTATTCAATCCAAAAACCATCTCGAAGGGTTGGGGCTCATTTGAATTCACTGTGATGTGATGCAGATTATCAATCAGAGCTTGGCGATGTTGCGGAGAGGATTGAATGAGGTCAAAAAGAGACATTTTGACTGGAGCCTGGGTGAGTTGTTTCATAACACTCTCCTCAACTGACACAAGAATTTGAGCCCGAGGTGCAACACGAATAGAGACCCGAGGTCTCGGGGCTAATGAGGAAGGAACTCCTTCGAGGGCTGCAGAAATGGCAACCCGTGGTCGAGATGTTGTAGATGATGATGGATTATCATACTGTTGGGTTTTAGTGGTGATATGAATTGTGTCAATTTGAGAAGGTGGAAGACCATCTGGAGTGGAATCACTAGAATTAGAGGTCTGAGTAGATCGTTGGGGCTCAGATGGAGCTAAGATGACAGGAGATACTTGTTCCTCCTCCTCTTCCAACAAAAGATCACTTTCTTCCAAAATAATGTTGACGACAGATTGAAGAGCCTTACATCCCTTGGTATCATGACCTGGAGTACGGTGGTAAGTGCAAATCAAATCAAAGTTAAACCAGGGAGGTTTTACTCCTTTAGGGTTATAGGGTTTAATTGGAGGAAGAGATATGGATGAAGATTGGATAAGTTGGTGGAGGATTTCAGTATAGAATCTGGTAGACAAAGATGAGGACAGAGATGATGAAGGCACCACTTTTACTTTAACAGATTGCCGAGGTAAAAGAACCTACATGTTAGGTTTGATAGTCTCTTTAGGGATCGTCTTATTTTTTTAGAAATCTGGAGGAGCAGCTTTGGGCACTTGAGATGGAAGTAAGTGAGACATGATTGATTTTGATGGAGGAGGAGCCCCTAAAATAGATTTTGAAGATGATGGAGATGTGACAAGTGTTGTGGTCTTCAGAGATAAGGGAGGCTGCTTGGTCGAAACTAATGATGATTTAGATAATGTCAATTTAGATGAGGGAGGAGCTCCCAAAGTAGGTTTGGTTAGAGGAACAGAGGGTGCCCTGATTTTCGGTAACGAAGATGATGATTCTGATAAGAGAGGTGACGTCTTTCTAGGAGGTAAATCCACTTTTTGAGGTACTGGTGAAGAATGTGTTGTAGAAGAAGATGATGGTTTTGATAAGTTTTCAGAAGAAGACGTCTTCTCAACGGAAAAATCCAATCTTTTATGAGGCACAAAGAGAGATTTTTGTGGGAAAGCACCAAGAGTCTTGATGATTCGAAATATGGTCTTTCCTTTTTCAATGATGGTGACAATTTCAACCGCATAAGGTGATTGTAACCTTTTTGGGGGAAGAAAATGGGGAGGTACTGATGACACAACGTTAGATTTCAGTTGTCTCGGTCTAAGTTCAAGCACCAAGAGTGTGGGTTCTGGTGCTACTTCTTTAGATTTTTCCTTAATAGGAAAAGTAGCATCGGTGATGGAAGAAGTGAGTGATGAAGAAGTAGTTCCTTGCAAGGGAACTACTTCTGGTATAGTAATTATGGGTGAGACTACTGTAGGAAAGGAAACGGGAAGAGTAAAAATTGAAGACGATTCCGTCGAAGTTGGTACAACTATAGGTACGTTCACCAATGGCATAGTCGTAGCATAAATGGGAGAAATAGAAGTAGATGTATCTGCGGTGGAAACTCAAAGGGATGTAATTGCCTCGAGCATTGAAAGAATATCTGACGATGAGACAGATGAGGATGATACTGTCTCAAGTATGGATGGAAGATCAGACAAAGAAGAAACAAGAGATGAATCTGTATCTAACAATGTTGGAATATTTAAAGACGGGCTATCTGAAGATGGTGGAATCCCAGCGATTAATGAAGTGAAAGGAGGTTCTGATTTGGTCGATGTGTTCACAGATGGCTTAGGTTTAGAAGAAGATTCTTCAGTAGAGATGAAGCTGATAGTATGAGTGTTTGGTTTTTGAGACTCTGAAGCATCATGGTTCGGGGAATGATTGGGAAAAGGTTGTTTAAAAACATCAAGTTCTTGATTTGGGGGAGCATTTGGGTTATCCAGAATGAGCTCACCTTTATCAATGAATTTCTGGACAAGATTTTTGAAGGTTTGACATAGTTCAATGTCATGAACTTTGGTTCTATGATAATGACAGAAGTCATTTTCCCTATACTAGAATGGATGTTCTTGGCTTTCATCAATATTCCTAATGGGGGGAAGTTCGATCATGTGAACTTCCAACATTTTCTCCAGGATAGAAGCATATGATTCCCCCAACGAAGTGAAAGATCGAGATGACAAGGATGCTTTTCGAGAAGATGAGGAGTCTCTCCGTGGTGTTTGATTAGAAGTGTTATCAACTCGTGGTGTTTTTAATACGATAGCATTGGTGGATCCCTGATTCTTGTCTTTAGAAGTGGAAGGGTTTGATTTGGTAAACCGAGAAAAATTTGGTTTAGATTTAGAGTGAAGTTTTAACTTCCCTTGTTCAATGGTGTGAGACTCAAGTTTGTGTGCCATCATAAAGGCTTCTTCAAATGTATGAAAGGTCTAGATCCTTAAAGTGGAAGAAATATTATTAGCACAAGATCGAGTAAACAACTCAATTTGTTGGGATTGAGGAAGGGAGAAAGACAATTGGTTTATTATCCCTCTCCAACGAGTGACAAAGTCTGCAATAGACTCATCATCGAATTGACAAATGTTATAAAGATCTGTAATCGAGATCTTATGTGCGATATTTATCGAAAAGTTTTCAACAAACATCTTGGCCAATTGAGAGAAAGAAAACAAGGAATGTTGGGGAATGTTATTATACTAGTCTAAAGAAGGACCTGCTAGAGACATAGGAAAAGTACGGAGCATAAGCTCCTGATCCTAGACTATAAGGTAGCAAGCATGTTTGAATGCTCGTAGATGCTGTTGAGGGTCATCTCGACTATGAAA
Source organism: Taxus chinensis (assembly GCA_019776745.2). Classification (NCBI taxonomy): domain Eukaryota; kingdom Viridiplantae; phylum Streptophyta; class Pinopsida; order Cupressales; family Taxaceae; genus Taxus; species Taxus chinensis. The sequence continues at coordinate 609,342,600 of CM034150.1, forward strand.
TTTTGAAAATTTAGGAAGCTCCCATTAGGGAGGATAAGTCTTAAAAGCCACTAATGGATGAATCGGTTCATTGCATACTTCTTCAAAAGAGTATGAGGGATGAGATCCTTTGGTGGAGGCTTCTAAGTCTATGATTTTCTTAAAATTAATTTGGACCACGTCAGATTGAGGAGGCATGGTGGCATGTCCTATATAAGAAGCAAATGGTGGATGTTGTTGAGGCGTCAACGGGGGATTCATTTGTTGATTGACAGGATGATAAGAGGAGTAACCAGGTGTTCTGGGTGACGCCTAGTGCTGTATTTGTTGTGAAAGAGCCTGTGTATAGACAGTCTGTGAGATGACGAGTGGTTGAGAAAAAGAAGGTTGGATGACAAACAGAGCTTGCGATTGGTGGACTCCTATGCTTGTTGACTGAATCAGAATGGATTAAGGAACATGGGTGTTGATTTGATTGGACATGGTGGGGAATAAGGTCTGAAAGAGGCTTTTACTTCTAGATTAGTTATTAAGGGTGCTGACACTAGAGGATGGGTGAAGGTCACTGTTGCTGGAACATTGGAAGAAAAACCAACTGGAGGATGAGAAATAGGAACTAACTGACTCGTTGAAGGAGGTTGACTCATAAAGAGGTACTGACCCTGGGACGCAATGGACAGCATAGATGAATTAACAACAATCTGTGGGTGCGCAGACGTGCCCATTATAGCCAGAGAAGAGGACTTCTCAAAAGTAGGTTGTGGAATAGTCGAGGTAATTGCGGCGTTAGGAATAGGCAAGACTATTTGAGAACTAGTCGACATGGTATGTGGAAGAGAAAAAGGAGGCACAGGTGTGGCACCCTCCTCCATGGTTCGAGGTGAAAAAAAGGATGCTAACTGTTCTAAAAAAGCCTAGGATGGTTCATGAGGGTAATCGTAAACTTGTTGGATTGGTGGTCCCTGATCAGATATTTGAATAGACTTGTGTACTAGGTAGTCCATAAGGGCTACCGGATTGTGATCAAGGAGTGCATGATATTCAGGATCCCCGTGAGGAACATACTCCATATCAGAAGCAGATGATATTTCTAAAGGACTAGGGGTAGCTAGACATGATGGGGTTGCTTTGGCTTGATAAAAAGGATTATATGACTAGGATGGGGAACCAACTAACAGCGGTCCCGAGGAAGACATGGGGGTGCCGAAATATCCACACTAGTGGTGATCTCGGAGGAAGAAGGGGCCAGTTGAGCCATTCTTCTAGATTGTAATCGAGTGATGACCATCATAAACAAACCAAAATATAGCGAGAAAAAAGAAGATTGACCTAACTAATGCACAGACAATTCAAGTAGTGTAGGTGATTATCTCTTTTAAGTTTTTATTCTTTTAAGAAAGAAAATATTAGGGAAAGCCTTTTAGAACAGGAACTACTCAGATAGCCAAACTAAGGATGGTTTGGGGAATGTTTGGTGAGGAGTCCTGAAGGCACTTCAGTAAAAGACCGGTATGTGGCTTGATATAGGGGCCTACCCTTGCACTTCACACACTACTGCGATAAGGGAGTCGGGTGCTTTGCCAATATATACCAGAACTTCTGTGAATTTATAGCGCGAACCGAGTACCGAGTAGGCTCTTCCTCTTGGATGTCACTTCCAAGCAGGTGAGGCCAGGGGAGGAATTTTTGTTTAAATGCTTTATACCTTGTGATTTTGGCTTTGTGTGCAAGGGTGAAAAATAAAAATCAAATAGTGTCACTACTGATTTTGATCAATTTTCCAACCTAATTAAAACTAGATGAAAAACATACAGCAGAAATGACAAAGAAAGATTTCTTTTTAAGCACTTAAAAATGAAGTGTTTGATTTCAATGAAGGAAAGTCAAACAGATTCTTTCCCAAATGTGATTAAAATATTTTTAAGCACCAAAATTGAAATGTTCGAATGTGATAGAAAGAAAACAAACAAAGTCTCTTTTTTTTCTTTTTTTTTTCTTTAGTTCCTAAAAACGGGAAAACACCGTAAAAGAGAAATACATGTAGATTTAGCTCTCCAAGGTGTGTGGACTTCAAAAAGCACGTTGTTGATCTCTTCCCCTCGAATAATCCCATGAACAAGTAAAGTGCTCCACAAGAAAAGGTTAAGCAAACACACAAACCAACCCAGAAAGATATATCCAGATAATAGCAAAATGAAAAATTTATATTTAAGGGATTAGAAAAATTTCAAAGAAATAAAATTTTTGCATAAAGAGATGGATCAAACATGTAATCTTGAAATCAAAATGAAATATTTACTAATTTTATAAATAGAAATTGGAATTGAAATTTTTTAAAAAAGAAAGGACCTAACTTTGCAAATTCAGAAATGAAAGAAGCAAGACTGAAACGATGAAAGGAAATGCTTAGGCAGAAATGATAAAAATTAGTGAAGAAAAAGAACAAAGCTCAAAACTAGAAAAGAGATGAACTTACCAATAAGGGACTTTGGTTGGGTCCCACCGGGCGTGCCCGAATGTTGATCAATAATTTCACGCTTGTTACCTGTCCAAGTTAATGTACCAAACTAAACACAAAAGCCTTAAAAATAACTCAAATGAAATCAATACCTGATGGACAAGATCCGAAGATGTAGATGGATAAGGAAGCTGATGTAGATAAGACAGGTGCACACGAGCGTTCTTGCATAGTAGATCCAAGAAACCTGCGAGACACTGATGCTTGACAGAAAAATACCACGTTAAAAGATATTTAGGTGGACTTCCTGAGAAGCAGGTGTGGGAAGCGATAAGCTCCCTCGGCGGATGTCAGTCCATGTTTTCAATTAAGTAAAGAAGCATACATGATAAAAATATGTACGTAAAGGACTAGATTTTCTGATCACAGTAATAAACAAAATCTAAACAGTGGATAGAAAGCAACATAAAATAGGAAACTGTGAAAACAATGTTGGATTTGTGTTACTTGAGTTCTTTTACCTATCTGCAGGATGATCGACGTCGATTATGTAAAATCGGCGTCGACTGGTTCAGATCGGCGTCGACTTGTTTTGATTGGCGTCGATCTAAGACAAACTACAAGAAGGTTTGGGAAATGGAAAATGAAGGCAAGATCGTCAACGTACGCTAGATCTGCAGAAGCCGTAGAGATACTGGAAAGGGTCCACCTATGCTGGATGCAGGAACAGAGTCACCAAAAAATCAATGGAGACTCGCGATGTTGATGTGGTAAGAGCAGAGTAATGGTGCTCCTCTCAGGGATTGATTTGGACAGGATTCACTCTCACTTGATAGATAATGCTCAGACTTGATGCTCGAAACTCTCTCATTCTCCTTGTCTAATTCACTTTCTATCTCACCGTCTAACTATCTCTCTCACAATATGTGTCTAACCAGAACTGAGTTCTGGGCTTCTATTTGTAATCGGTGCCGACCAAGATTAAATCAGCGTCGTTCCGAAAAATTGGCACCGACCGAGTACCGGTCGGTGCCGATCATGGAATAGACTCCCGAAATGGCCAAAATGAGCAATTTCTGGAAAGATGAGAGTGATCCCTCCACCTCAAATACGGGAAATATCTCGCTGCTTGGTTTGGGAGGAGGAGAAATAGGGGGGATATATGGATATAATAGATATGGGGTATATAAGTGGTTAGGATACATGTAAAAAGGTGTAATCAAATAGTTAATATTTAATTACTCAAGGGTAAAACATCATGGGGTGAATTAAACTTAGGATAGGTGTTTAGATTACCAATTGAATAATACCCCAAGGGGGTAGTGGTAATGCAAACGTGCCCCAGGTTACCCAAGAGGGTAAATGAATGTTAGGGACATGAAATTGGGTAACCAATTTTAGGTGTCTACAGTAGGATCTGATAAGACATCTCTAGGTGCCACGAAGTTCGATTAGTCACCTGTCGAAGTTGAACGGTTTTTTTGGTCTCAAGTCTCTTAAGCGACTACGCCTGAATAAAGTAGCTCGGAAGCAACGACATTGTCATGCGCCAAAATGATGCCTCCTCTAGTGTTCACCTAGACACCTAGACGTGTTGGCATAGTTGGTTTGGTGCCACAACTTCCCGAGGCATGAATTCTCACTACTCCCCTCTGTTCATTTCATAAGACTGCCTAGAAAAGGCAATTTGTAAACAATTATGCCATGAAGGCTCTTGGAATTCCAGGAAGGCTCTAGATCAGGTGTTGTGACTTTAAACTAGGCCTCCCTAGAGCCCACCATAACACCCAAAGGTATATACACCCCAATCGAATGTGTTGGCAGTGATAGTTTGTTGGACTATGACATCCCGCGGTTAACACATTACCATGTAAATACTCTAATGATTGTTAAATGATCTCTTTTTAAAGCATGTTAATACACAATAGAGTGTTAAGAATATTTTTTGCATATCTTATGCCAACTAAGCTCTATAATGTTTATGTATTTTTTTACAGGTGAATTCAAATTAGGACCTTATTGTTTTTTTGGATTGAGGGTAAATTGAGGGTGTTTGAAAGGACCCACATCCTTGTACAATTGAGGATTTTTCTTGAGAGGAACCACAACCTGGTTACAATGAAGGGGACCACTATTTAGGAACCCAATTAGAGTAACCATGAAACCATAGTGAAGATGCAGCGACCAACGATAATGGTTGTAGCGAGTGGGATAACTATCAGTTAATGGAGCAAGAGGAACAACCACCAGCGTCAACAGTGAGAGGAGAAGCCACAAAATCAGAAACAAGTGGAACAACCACCAGTGACAACAACGAGAGCATACAACAGTGAGTAGATCAGCCACCAGTGTCAGTAGTGAGAGGAGAAGAAAGCGTCAATAGTGAGAGGAGAAACCACCAGCGTCAGCAGTGAGAGGAGAGCCACCAGCGTCAGCAACGAGGAGAAACAACTAGTGTCAGTACGAGCAGAGAAGCCACCTCCAGTGGCAAAACCACCTCTGAGGAGGATCGTGCCTTGGAGGGATTTGAACCTGGGTGGGAAAGCACACAACCATGTGACTTGACCGCACCACTCCCACCCCATCGGCTATTTTTAGGACCTTATTGTTACACACACCAATAACAAGTTTAATTTCGACTAATACTTAACAAATAAATTCAAAGTACACTAAAAACATATAAAATGACTTGTAATAAATCCCTCAAGACCATTTTTTAATTGTGTACATTTTTTCCCACTTTGGAGTGTGTTAACCATGTGCTTAAAATAAGAAAATTGATATAAGTCCACATGTGAATCTCTTGAAAAAAAATGATTTTGCACCCAAGAACCTTCAAAACCATTATATAACATAATATCATATATCATATATCATATATCATTTAACACTAACATTTAATAGATCATATATATATCATATCCATAATGGTCACATAATCGAGGCCATCAAATCAAATCAAACATAGAAGTAATATCGTTATGAAAACCAACATGGATATAATGTATCAAACTAAGCATGTTGGACGTGTCTCTGAAAACATAATTTCATAACATGTATCGAACTAAGTGTGTCATACATATAGGACCACATGTGGTCGCATAAGGCTATATACATGGACTATATGAAGAATCATGAACTAGGACCAAATGACATATATATATATATATATATATATATATATATATATATATATATATTTATTTATTTATACATCCAGGTCCTATGAATATAATCATGAAACATATTCCCTCTCTTCGTCCTACTAGAAGAAGCATGTCCACGACCTGGCGATGTAGTAGAGGGAGATGCCACTATAGATTTCATCCATGTGGTCCTAGGCATCTCTAAGCAGGCCTACAACCTAGCCTGCACATTCATAAACATTATGTTTTTAACACCCAAAATTTAGAAACTTAGAATTGATTTCATACATGTGAAATCTTACCGCAATCTTATGATGCCTATCAATTTTTCGTCAACGCGTTGCAGGGTCAATGGTAGACTCACGAGGGGTAAGCTATATACAAATAAAAAGTTCAAATTAAATATTTCATGTACAAAATTTGATATTATAGATTTAAGTAATAAGAAAAACTCCCTCCAAAATTTAACAAATTTGAAAAATTGTACCTCAGTTAGTGGATCTGTAAATGCTATGGTAGTATCTACAGCAGCCTCAACATTCTGCATATATGGAGGAGTCTCTCTGGTAGTCATAAGCTATACAAAAAACATGTAAATATCAATATTAATCTACATGACTGCCACATAATAGACCCAAATCATAATCGACACATAACAGACCAACACATATTAATTTGCTAATAGAAACCAACCAAGGAATCTAGGTTTAATGATCTTCTAGGGAAGATTCGATGTTACTCGAGTCTCCAAGATTCCTATAAGAGTATATACACAATTGAACTTCCACAATTAGAATAAAGTGTAAAGAGAAACTAACCCGCGTAAAATTCACGTGAGGCATGCCAGTAGCCTCAGTGCCCAGAGAAGATGATGACCCATCAGGATCCTGCGTATAAAAGACAAACATATTAATATGTACATGTACACGTGAAAATTTATAATGATAAAAGTGAAATCAAATGAAATTTGAAATTTAAGTACAACTTGAAACTTACATCTGTACACACCCAGCTACAGTAGCTAGCATGTCGACATTGGATGTTTCCTTCACCAGCTCTTGCTATTTAAAATTAGTTTTTACATGTATGTACATGACGTAATCAAATACATATTTATTAAAATCTCAAATGAATTAAACTATTGTATATATATAATATTTATTTGACATTTTCCTGTGAAACACCAAGATGATTTGCACTAGTTCTAAAAACATCTGCCATCATCTCATCTAGAGAAAATAAATCATGTGATCCAACAAATGATGTCTCACCCACAGTGCATACGACATCACATGATCCACAACGGTGTGGTGTGCTAGAACTCACACCTCCACCAACATAGCTAGATGTAATCTGGTCACTATGTTGGGTCAGAGTGCCATTGAGCTCTCATAATGTATGTAGTGTGTCAATCTCCATAACCTCCTTCACTATAGGAGGGATAACAAAAGGAAGCAGGGGTTTTGGGGCATGGGGAATCCTTAGTTGACCAACGTATGCACTAGGTCTACTCTGTACAGAGCCACCTCCTCGCCTATGAAACTCAGAAAATTCCAATTAATTTGGGACCTCATTAAGCATGAACTCGCAATATAACTTCTTCAAACAATAGAGAGGAACCTCATTGTTGTTGCATAGTGGATAACTAAAAAACCATCCACCATCAGTCTGAAAAATTGTTCTTGATTCAGTCATCATGGCAGCAATGGATTGGGAACTGTTTGCAAGTAGTTATGGGGGGCATTGGTTCTCGGGTTAGTAAATAATGCACAAATGTGGTCTTTTGCAATTTTTTTGTCTTTTACGACCGCATGGAATAATTATTTGCATACCAATACCTACAATCACCTCAAAAGGTATTCCATCTATCTATTTGGTTGGTTGTGGAGTCAACTTCACCAATCAATGTTTGCAATGTGTTGGCTAAAGTCATGTCGGATGGATTTGTGGCATGATTTTGTCTTATAGTCTGAATAAGGTTCTCAATGGCAGTTTTATTTTGTCGAATTCTTCCAACAATATCATCTTGTGTTCCTGTTGGTTCCATAGGGACAGAAGGAGCCACAAGAGGTGGATCTACATTTGGAGGAGGGTTTTGAGGAATATTTGGACAGTCTATAGGATTACAAGCTTGCCGAGCAACTAACAAAACAAAAAAATTGTATACATAAACAAAAAATTGAAAAACCCATGAAAATCACAAAAAAAAACTAAAATGCAAGAAATTTGATCAAAATTGAGGGCTTACCTCTTCGTCTTGACAACATTGTTGAAACTTTCATGATCCAGAAGTCCAAGGAGAAATTTTCAGGGGGTATTCAAAGCTAGAGTGCCAAATGTCTAGGAGAAATCATGGTTCACAGGGGAAAATGGGGGGAAATGAGGAGTCGCGGGTCTATTTTTTTTTGTCTCAGAAGACCGTGATTGTAGTTTAAAACCACGATCGCGCTTTTAAACTGTGATCGTAGTTTTAAAACCACAATCACAATTTTAGTTTTAGAAATCACCAAACCTATGACAAAAATTCCACAATCGCGGTACGTAAATTTTGGGTTTTTATGTCCACCAACTTGTTGCACTTACCCTATCAATCCTTCAGTGTTTGACTAAAAAATGCCATTGGTTGCTCTGAACTGTTATAATTTTTTTGTGTCAAAAACACAAAAATGATGCCCTTAGCCCCATATGTATAAAGAATAAAATACTTTGAATATTCAGGGTTGATAAGCATGGGATCTTGAGAAATATATTGTTTGATGTTGGTAAAGATTTATTTTTCTTATGTGGTCCATTTGAAATCCACATCCTTCTTGAGCATCAAAGTAATGGGATTGGAAAGTGCAACAAAGTTAGGAATTAATTTCCTAATGAAGTTAATCTTACCGAGGAAATATTACAAAGCCTTCTTATGAGTTGAAAATGAGAGAGAAAAGGATAGTGGAGATTCTTTCAAGTTCAATGGAAATACAATCATTTTAAACAACATGACCCAAAATTCTTCCCTGTAGAACTAAAAAATGCATTTCTTGAGATTAGGAGAAACCCCAAATTCCCTACACCTTTTTAAAAAATTCTCAAGATGACCAATATGATCTTCTCTCTTTTGATATAATAGTGACATCATCCAGGTAGATGAGGATGAAATCATTTATACAACCCTTGAATGAAATATCCATGGATATTTGAAATGTGACAACTATATTTGACAAACTGAAGGGAATCTTCTCATATGCATATGCTCCCCACTTTATTATAAATTTAGTCTTATTTTGATCCTTTTCTCTAACCCATTTTTGATTAAAAATTAAGTATCCAACAAGCATAGAAAACATTTCTTCTCCGGCTACTTTCTGCAATATTTGTTCCATAATGGGAAGATGATAATGATCCTTTAAAGAGGCTCTGGTCAAGTCCTTGAAATTCACACAAATCCTGATTTCTCCATTTTTCTTATTAACAGAGACCAAGTGAGCCACCCAAGAGGAATACTTGATGGGGAATATATTTTTGGCCTTAATGAGTTTGGTTAAATCTTTTCTCATGAGAGACTCTATTTTGAAATTGACGGGCCTTCTTTTCTATCTGGTTGGTTTAACACTAGGATCAAGTTATATGGTGTACTGAGTAATGTTGGGTTTAAAACCCTTTAGATATTCATAATTTTGTGAGAAGACATCATTAAATTTATGATATAATGAGATGAAAGCTTTATTTTAAAATTTATCACATACCTTTCCAAGAAATAATTCATTATCTTGTGAAATGGTAAACGGTTAGTAGTCCTCTTATTTTTATATTAGATTTTTTATTTATCCTTTCAATTCATCATCAGGTCTAAAGATGCCTTCAAGAGTGAAATTTTAATCTTTAGTTGAATGATCCAATCACCATAACCAACATAAAAATTAGATTACAATTTTAAGGAGAACTCATCTTCATTTTTTATGAATTGAACAATTTATTCATCATTATCAAATATATGCCAGTTGATTTCATTGTCTGTTATTGATGGCCTTATAATCATTCGAACATGCTGCTCATTTCCTTGTATGAGGTCCTTATTTAGTGAAAACTATGATCCAATGGATGTCATCTGAACTACTTATTTGTTCAACTTCCTTGGCACCAATTACAAGTTGATAACATCAAAATTTTCCAAGAGGTCCCAAACCCTATGTTTATAAGCTTTTAAAATATTATTTTTGTGATCATGCACCTTGTTGTAACTTTGTCAATAACCAATTCATTATCCCCAAACACTTGCAAGACATTAATATGTCCTTTTTTGCTAAAAGTAATCCATGGATCAATGCATTTTACTCCACCATAGTGTTTTAACAAGAAAAATAAAGCCTATGATAAAAGAAGAATTTATTTTCTAGTGGATAAAAGAGAACTACACCCACCGAGCTCCATTTCTAATTCTTGAACCATCAAAAAACATTTTCTATAGACCAAAAGCATTTATTACTTCTTCTTTATGTGGTATGGGGGTTGTAAATTATTATTCATGAATTCAATAGGTGCCTAAACCAGTCTCTACATTTGTGTCATAAGGATCAAACTCATAATGTTCCTTGGTCAATTCATATAACATGAGGCTAGGTATTGAGCTAGGAGGAGTAAGATGATGTAGGGACACCGAATCATGCTCTTGATCTTCATGTATCATGTAATTAGACAAGAGAGGAGTAGGGTCATAATATTTAACATGATAAGAAGAGATTGGATCATCTCTAATAGTGAATCTTTTACCATATATAGTTCTTAGGAAAATGTGAGACCAATCAAAAGACAAATATCCACCCACATTTGTCGTGAAATATCTTGATAGATAGATGGTAAAAAAGAGGCAAGTTAATAATTGAGATATATTGAGTTATGGTTAGACTTGGACAAGTTTGGAGGGTTAAATGAATATATTTGATTACTCCTAATATATTTATGATTGAGCCATCAAGTTGCAGGACACCTTTAGAAATTAGATTATATTCAATTCCTAAAACATCATCAATTTTATTTGGAATTATAGAGGTGGTATTACCTTATTCAATCATGAAATTATGCACCAGGTGATTTCCTATAATTAGATATATGTAAAAGGGCAGGGGTTTTCTCATCCTTTCTTACTTTTTACTTGTTTGGTTGGAATATGTGGACCATGGATTTTTTTTTTCACATCTGGTTCATATTGGGGAAGCTATTTCAAATCCTCTTACATAAAATCCATCTGAGATGGGATGAATAGGGTTTACCACATTTTCACATTTAGATTTGTCTTCTTCACCTTCTCAACAATGTTGAAGGGGATACACATAGATTTGTGCATCAGAGGTGTGACATTCTACTTTATTTTTTAATCCTTCTAGAGAAGCTCTTTAGTTGGAGAAGTTTCTTTATTCTACAGAATTGTAGTGCTTTGCACATTTTTGCATTCTATGTATTACTATAAGAAACAATATTTCCATTCAAGTCTGTAGATTTTTCTGTCTTTTAAATGGGGAATTTACTTGAAGGGAGTGGAGTAGGCATTTTAATATGCCTCCTCTTTGACCTTGTGTGATCTGCCACATGAAGTTACAGTCTAGTCAATTTTTCCATGACTTGGGTAATAACACAAAAATCATCATACCCAAAACACATGAAGTTAGGCTCGGGGCCAACCTCTTGTGCTACTATTGCACTAGTACTTTCCATTTCCATCAAAGATTCTTGGTGATTGAAAGAATTACACACCATGAGGGAATAGAATTACATGTGATTTGGATAAGTGGTTCTAATCATATGGACAAGTGCATGGAAAACACCATTCATCTTCCTACATTACATTATTTTACATTGGAACAAAGTGATTTTCTTGAGTTGTTAGGAAGCGGTTATGCAGGAACAACCATTTGAAAAGGTAGATGTGGGTTTTAACCTTGTAATTTCTCAATTTCTAATTTTGGTTGTATCTCTTATTCACATATTGGGTTTTATGTTGCTAACCTTGATCAAAATTTTGGCTTGAAAATTTCCCATGCTTAAAACTTGGATAGCTTTTAGATGAGCTAACTTGTTGCCTCTTCAGAGAGAAAATATCATTAGATAATTTTCTAACCAATACCAGGAGGTCATCATCATTATGTTGATTTTCGGAAGAATAGGAAGTGGAGGAAAAATATGAAGCACTTGTATCAGGAATGGATGCAAAAAAAGGTTAGGTACTTTGTGATTATTAAAGAAAAATAGGCATAGGAAATCTAGGGGATATCTTTTTAGCTTGAATAAAACAATTTTCAGCCCTAATGGGTATTGGATATATATATATATATATATATATATATATATATATATAAAATTGTATAACACCCATATATTAGATCATTAAAAATATATAAGTATTCAAGACTCTTAAGAAGTAAAGGAAACCACCTTTTGGAGTTGGTCTCAAAAGAACTGTAATTGTGTTCCATGTTTTCTAAAATATGAAGTTAAAATATGCCATGATTTCATTGGGGCCCCTCTTGATGGATGTTAGTTGTTATAACATATACATTTTTTCTACTTTCTCATTAAAATTTTGACAAACGGTTCCTCCAATTTCATCCCATGTGTGAATGAAAGAAGGCCTCAAAATCATATACCATTGAAATACTTATACTTTTAGTGAAGAAGAAAGAAGCCTAACCGAAACATCATCTTTTGTAATAAGATGAATAGAAAATACATTAGTATTATTATGGATATGATTTGTAGGGGTTGTAAGCTTTTCACCAATTAAGAAAAAACTAATTTTCAGAGAAGACACTAGTATATCATTTTGGGCATTTAGAGCTAAGGGACTACCACCATTAAAAATAAAAAAGGGATATTTATCTTATGCACCTTGAAAATAATGGGCCTTAAATTTCTAGGAAAGAAAAATAAGGGCCTACCAAGAGGAGTAGAAATAAATCTATTTGAAGGTAAACAAACTCTTTGAACTGATCTTTCTGCTCTTACTCTTCTTCTCCTTCTTGGTTGATAGTTACAAATATTCAAAAGGTTAACTTATAGACGCACTTTTCCTTGTTTGTATTCTTCTCATGACAGAATGGAACTAGACTATATGAAAACAGAGATTTAAACTTAGGAGTCACCAAATGTGTATAAATGTGCCTCCAAAGTTTAGAATCTATTAAGATACACACCAATCTTAGTGGATATGGTTTAAATCTCATCAAATTAGTCCCACCGGATATGCCAAAACTATTTTCAATAAAATTCACACCTTTTCTAAATCAAGGATTCAACATTTCAATGAAATAATGAGGGACCTTGAAGGCATGGGTTTAATCAAGGTCTATCCTTAGATGAAAGGAGTGGATCCTCTCATCAATTTCACTTCAAATATACTAACCAACTTCTGTTCTAACACTATCTAATTCTTAAACTAATAATCCAAGGAGATAGGGTGTGAAAGAGAGAGAAGCCTGAAAATAAAAGGGGAGGTAATGCATCATGTTGGGCCCCTGGAAAATTGGCTAAGTATGAAGGTGCATGGTTATGTGAGATCCCAGTTATAAAAGGGCGCGCAAGCAAAAAGCATGCAGGAAGAAGAGTTAAGAAGGCACATGGTACGCATGGCGGGTGAAAGGCGGTTCGGGACTTAGCCGATTTAAGCATCCAAGGAAGAACACGTGAAAAGCGTGATCGGTTGCGCATGGATAAGATGCCATCCCGGTAATAGGTGGCCCAGGAAAGAGCATGCCAATGATGGGATCTTCTAGAAGATCATCATGAGATGGGGTGGAGAGCTCAGGCCTGAAGGAACATGCTCGCTTGGAGGACCACATTCGACACTTGGTGACAGATCTGAGGGCGTGGCAAGGCGAGTTGGCAGCATGGGAAGATGATAAATACAAGTGCCTGTGGAACAAAAAAGAGAGACCGAGACCGAGATAACATACAAATGGGGATATAGAGATAGAGGAAGAGATATACACACAGAGAGAGATAACATGGGTGAAGCTCTGCAAGATTGCTGCGAGTGGAAATTTGATGTAGAAAGGAATGTACTAGGCTTAGTATTGTAATTTCTTTTTCTTTTGGCTTAGTTATACAAGCCTAGTGATGTACATGACTGCAGTCTACCCTCTATGGCTCTTTGTAATGAAACAATGAATACAATGAGGTTACCTGTTGCAAATAGACATGGATATCATTAGCTTTAATGTATATTTTTTTCATAGGAGTTCTCTTTCCTTGCATGCTATGAATGAATGATTGTATCTTTCTTTCTGTTATAATATATGTTATGGAGTCTATTAAAACATCCGGTCTAAAGAAGCTACAAGGATCTAGAGGCCGTTCTGAGCCCTATGATTATTGTATGTCTAAACTTATTTCCTGAATACTCTTACACTAATCATAGATAAATGCTTCCCACTAAGACTCACATAAAAGAGAGACTCAGCACCCGCGCATGCCTTGGTTGAGTGCTCAGCTTCTGCTGGGTGATAGGCCGATGCGCATGGGATTCCTTCCTTTTATAGTGGGAGTAAAATTGACTATATCTTGGTTTCGTTTCTGGGACCTCTTTTCAAAGTTGTAGTGGGATATAACATGCATCATGATCTATGTAAAGAGTAATGACGGATCGGTTAACATTGGAAAATTTTGAATCGTGGTTTAAGAGCACAGAGGATGAATTTTATCGGAGATTCAACACTGAACCTGAGTTCAATACACGTAGATGGGTAGAAGAGAATCTCTACCATGATCTGTACGAGACTTTTTTCTGCTACTTCCCAGTAGATTTATATGGATGGCTTTCAGCCTATGCATCTAGATCAAGTTGGCATTATGGATTGTGGATATGGATCGAAGAAGACTACCAGAGGTTGCAGGATGCAGATCTGATGTGGACCCATGCTATAGATCACTGGTGGGGAGGAGTACTAGCTAGCTACACTATGGAATACACCATTTCCACATATTCTTACCCAGATATTATTGAGTTTGAGTATCTACGAGAACCTAGAGGAAAATTTCTACGTGTTATTCCTCTAGCTATGAAGATATTTATGGTTACCATGAGTTTAGAGGTGCTCCCAATGGTTGGCTAAATCCGTTCTGAGTGTTGGGTAAGGAAACTCAGGTAGAGGAAGATGGAAGATGATACGACAGAAAGGGAGAGGGAAGAAAGAAAGCTCAAGTATGGAAAAGTGCGTGAAAGGGAGATTACTAGGCGACGTGATGATGCTAGTGTGATGGATCTATGGAGACAAATGTTGCGGGAATGAGTTGAGGTTCACGCAGAAGACATGGAACCTGAGCAGTCTGTAGTACTCCATCTTGGCAAGCACGTGAGGGAGACCCCTTCAGCTTCTAGTGAGTGTTCATCACATGGAGAAAGGAGAGTCATTGGCACATATCTAAACCCACCTAGTGACTAAGCCGTAGCACTTGGTTTTCCTGACCTAGGAGGAAGTATTGACCCAACTGAAACCAATGGAAGAGATAGATCTACACCTAAGAGGTATAATTTTACAGTTCCTTCTTCTATGGATACACATATTCTAGTATTTGGAGGATTTTTTGACAAGGGGCAAGTGTACAAGCTTTTGGTCTCGCATCAGTGAGTGATGCAGGAAAAAGTAGCAGTAATGGGGCGCTATCACAGACCGTCAGTGCACAGTTCAGTGGGACCGTGGGGTTGCTTGGCACAGCTCCTACAAGCCCTATTAGAACCAGTGGTTCTGGTGGATCTGGTGGCTCTGGAGATACAGAACCCGATGGACTTGGTGGATTTTTGAATCTATTGGTAGTATTGATACTGGCATTATCCCGTTCTGAGAGGCTCAAATTTCTGCTATGGCTAAGTAGTTAGAAAATTTGTATGCCAACTTGGTCCATGAGACTTACAGTGGTTTTTGGTACACACATTGTGAATCAGAGGGGCACGTTAAGGAAAATTTCCCCCAAAGGACAATACGCACTATGATGTTAGACTGTGAAATCTATCATGGGAACCATGATACAAGTAGATGTCCCTTGCTGCAGCGCGTGATCAGGAAGAATGTATCTTTTTATTGCAAGATTTACACCTCCACGACCCATGATACTAAAGACTGTAGACTCATTGATCAGATACATGAGGCCAGTGATCATGGGGTATGCTAAACCAGCATTTCCATTGGTTCTAAAAATGATGACGGCTGTTATGAGGAGAGCGCAGATGGAGGCATGTGTGGAAGAAGTTTTCGAGGAGGATTTCATGGATGAGGTAATCACGGAGGAAGGAGTGAGTTCCCACAAGGAACATGTTTCAACTGTGGATCTACATAACATTACAAGTGTGAGTGCCTAGATTTGTTGCAGTGCTCGTGGTACGGAAAGAAGCATAAGTATGAGGAGTGCCCGGAATTATTTGAGCATATGAATCAACAGCACTGGAAGGAAAAATGCACTATAATGGTTGGCATCAAGAAGGCAGACATATAGTAGATGCCTCGGGGAACAAGGGATGAAGGTTTGGAGTCTGTCTTGGTAATAACAAGGGTAGAATCCATGCGTGTAAGGGAGATACCAAGACAGAAGAACATGGTTTCAAGGGAAGAGGTCATTCATGGAAAGTATCCAGACCTCGCGCATCAAAAGGAGATATATCAGGACACCATGGATGTTATTCAAATCTTGCAAGGGGAGATCCAGTGTCTAAATGAGATATCCAGGAGGGAGGAACAAGGAAGGAGAATTGAGGTGCAGAAAGATGACCTGGATGAGGTCAAGGAGGTGTGCAAAATGCTAAGGCAGGAGAACATCATTCCTTTGTTAGGATCCTGGTTGAGAGAGAAGGTACCACACATTGGAGAAGAGTGCGAGAGACAAGTCTTACATGCGAGCCTTCCCCCTCACAGCCTCGACTATGACAAGGAGATTACATTGAATGTAGTTATGGATGGATGGCTCCTCAGCAATATACTCATTGACACTGGTGTGGAGGTTAATGTTTTGAATTTGGATGCATGGCATTAGATGGGGAGACCTACATTACAGCCATCTTCAAATGTGCTATATACGGCAAACAAGACTAAGGCAATGCCCATCAGTGTCTTGAAGGATGCAACTATTACTATTCAAGGAGCTAAGTTTACTGGGGACTTTGAAGTCTTGGTGCTCACCGAGGCGGATAATTTCCCAGCATTACTTTGGCGCCCTTGGTGTTACAAGAACAATGTGAACCTTTGGTTCAACAAAGGGTACATCAATTTTGAGAAAAAAGAGGAGCGGGTCATTATACCCCTAGTTGATGGGAAGTCAGTGCCCTACATTGAACCATTGGAAGAAGAAGTTATGGACAAGATTTATGTGTGCTCAATCAGAGACCCTGAGATGGTACACCCTATTAACAGGGTTATCCAGTTTGAAGATACTTAGTCAGTGAGTGATACCACTAGTATGGCATGTGAATATTGGGCACATGGGACTTACAAATTAATGGGATGGAAGTTGAGAGGATCGGTGACCAAGGTAACAAAGGCGTGCACGGTTCGACGCCTTGGAGGAAAAGAACTGCCCAAGTACTCCGGAGGATCCTTCCCTGAGATATTTCTGCAGGAGATAAAATCTCAGTGGAAGAATGAGAAGGAATGAAGGAAGATGTTGAGTTACGTCTATCTCAGCACAACAACTTGTTGGTGGGCCACACATCAGGAAAACCTTTTAGAGTGGTGCGAGGTAAGAATTGCTCTCTCTGTTAGATTTTCTAGAAGTAATATACCCACCATCATCAAGGAGTACCATGGGAAGGATCCCACCTCTTTCCATGTCCAGGAGTGTGAATGGGTCTGGAGAGAAGGCACGGAAGCCTTGCCACCATCCCTATGGGTCCACAAGTTGTATTCTACATTGCAAGGTTGTGCGCGCACATGGTACATTCATTCATAGACATGCCGCCAGACAAGGAATTGACAAGAGCTCGCGGCTGATCTTATTCAAGCCTTTGAGTATCAAAGTACCAAACCATCGGTTGATAAGGCCTTGTAAGGTATCAAGTGCCTTACCATGGGGGATAGTGCCAGAACGGAAGATAGGCTGTTGGAACTACTAGGTGAACCAGGATTGGAGGCGTGTTTCGAAGAGATTGAAGAAATAGAAGAGTTACAGCTTGAGTGTGCGTGTTTGGAAAAGGAGAAGGGAAAGTTAGTATATGTGATTAATGGAGAGTAATCAGAAATTTTATATGTTAGCCATTCTGTAGGGACGCACAAAGTAGTGGATAGTACAGATGCTCGTGTGCGTGATTACCGTGAGTTGTTAAAGACAAAGAAAGTTAACATTAGTTCAGGAGAAGAACCTAAGGAAGCTATTATTAGAGATTATTGGACGGAGAAGGAAGTATCAAATCTCATTGATCTATTGCACAAATTCGAGGATTTATTCCCGCACGGGTACCATGAGCTAAAAGGTGTTCACCATTCCTTGGGGGAGATGAGGATAAAATTGAAGGAAGGTGCACGCTCAGTTAGAAAAATACCCTACCGGATGAATCCCAATTTACACGTGAAGGTTAAGGAGGAGATAGACAAGATGATAGCTTCTAGGATCATTGAGGCAATGGAAGAATTGGAATGGATAAGTCTGATGGTAATTAGCATCAAGAAGGATGGATGGATTAATATTTGCATGGATTATAGGGAATTGAATGCAGTTTATGTCATTGATCCATTTCTGACCCCCTTCACTGAAGAAATTTTGGAAGGATTCATTGGGCGCGAAATCTATTCCTTTATGGATGGATTTTTAGGATACCACCAAGTCTGGATTGCAAAGGAGGACCAGGAGAAGACAACTTTCACCACCGAGTGGGGAAGTTTTACATACACAATCATGCCCTTTGGGTTGAAGAATGAGCCTGCTGTCTTTTTGCGCATAGTGGTGCAAGCATTCCAGGCTTTCATTCATAAGTTTCTCCAGGTTTATTTGGATGATTGGAAAATATATGGTCTGGTTAAGGAACATTGTGACAACTTGAGATTAATGTTTGAAAGGTGTAGGAAGTTGAGGATATCCCTTAACATTAAGAAGTGTGTGTTTGCTACACCCTTTGGGAATTTATTGGGGCATATCATATGTAAGGAGGGCTTGCTGGTAGATCCTGCTAAAGATGCAGTTATTGTGGGGTTAAGGGAGCCTACTAGATAGAGCGCAGGGTGCGGATTCCTTGGGCATATGGGGTATTACAGAAAATTCATTAAGGGGTATGCCAAGATCGCCGTGCCCTTAGAAGAGATGCTTAGACACAAAAGTACCTTCCATTGGGGAAAGGCACATCAGAGGGTGTTTGATACATTAAAATATAGGCTTATTACTGTGCATATTTTATGATTTCCCTCTTGGGACAAGCCCTTCCATGTCAATGTAGATGCCTCAGGAACCGCCATTGGAGTAGTACTTGCACAACTAGGTGAGGGGATTGTTGATCATCCTCTCTATTTTGTGAGTAGGAAGTTAACACCAGTAGAGAAAAATTATACCACAACTGAGCACGAGGCATCGTCAATGGTCTATGTGCTTTTCAAATTTAGATAGTATCTGCTGGCGACACCCTTTGTAATATACACTGACCATATGGCATTAAAGTATTTAGTGAATAATCTTGTTCTTCAAGGGCGCATATGTCAATGGGTGTTGTTGTTTCAAGAGTTTGAATTCACCGTTGTAGTGAAGCCCGGAAAAATAAATTGTGGACTTGATCATCTGTCAAGAATTGATTTAGGAAAGACGCGCAAAGTATTGAGGAAGTAATGCCAGACACGTAACTGTTTAGATTGTGGCACGCACCCTCATATTTGGAAGAGATTGTTGTATTTTTAAAAGGTGTAGTGCCAGATGGGATGAAGGCATTAGAAAAGAAGTAGTTGGCCATACGCATCACGCCCAACATGTTGATTAGTGGAGACTTATACAAATTGGGACATGATGAAGTTTTGCACAGATGTGTGTTAGAGCATGAGCGCCTGGCCATCATGGAAGAATCATGCGGAGGAAATGTGGGTGGGCATTACGCAGGTGACGCCACTGCGCATAAAATATTAATGGCAGGTTTATGGTGGGAAACCTTATACAAAGATTGTAGGGATTATTGTAAAGCATGTGACCATTGTCAACGCATTGGCAAACCAGGAAGGAGGGATGAAATGCCTTTGCATCCTATTCCTAGCATGGAGCCTTTTGAAAAGTGGGTGATAGACTTCGTAGGACCTATTACACCGGCAGCGCGTAGGATTGGGTCACGTTATGTCATCACTTGCATGGATTATCTCACAAGGTGGGCAGAGGCACCCCCAACTAAAGATTGCATAGCAACAACAGGGGCAAGGTTCATATGGGAGAACATTATCACAAGGTATGGATGCCCTTTGAGTTTGACCAGTGATAGGGGTATGCATTTTCTAAATGAGACCGTGAGGATCCTGCTATCTGAGTTCATGGTGGCTCATCATAAGACTACGCCCTATCACCCACAAGAAAATGGAACCGTGGAAGCATTCAACAAAATACTGAGTCATACCTTGACCAAAATCTATGATGTTGGAAGATAGGATTGGGATGACAAGGTATTAGCAGTTTTATGGGCTTATAAGACTACGTATAAAGGACTAAATAAAGCCACACCTTTTCAATTGGTGTTTGGTGCGGAAGCTATTTTTCCAATTGAATTTATGTTACCTTCTCTGTGAATATCATGCACAGGAGGATTAGCTGATGAACAAGCACTGGAAGAAAGGATTGATGAGCTAATGAAACTAGATGAGAGACGATTACTTTCCCATTGGAGCCAAACAACGGAAAAGGAAAAGTAAAAGGCTTGGCATGATCACCATATTAGAAACAAGAAGTTTTAGGTTGGGCAGATGGTGTTATTGTATGATTCTAAATTTTTGCGCCATCCTGGAAAGTTGAAAGTCCATTGGTTAGGTCCCTACACAATCTCGTACATCCTTGATTCAGGAACGTGCCAGTTATAAGCGCTGGATGGAACGAAGTTGTCTAGAAACTTACATGGTATTAGGTTGAAGCCCTACTATAAATAAGTCTTCTTGGTGTTTGTAAATAAGGTAGTTTTGCCAGTTAGTTTAGAAATTTTCCTTTATGCATTTTCCTTTCCTTGTGTTTCCCTTTCGCATTGTTGTTTTGTTTTACGCCTTGGGCACTGGTAACCTTATTGCTATTTTTGGAGAATTTATGAGTGCGCAGAGGACTACACATCATTTAAGTGTGGGGTGGAGAAAAGTGAAGAAGCGTGTGATTAAAAGTACCAAGGAAGTTGTGTTGAAGAGCCTTGTTGAGTAGCCCGGTTAAAAGAGAAATGAAGAGAAAAGATAGAATGGTGCCAGGGTAAGCTACTTGTAGATCCCACATATAAATGAAAAGGAAGTGTAGTTAAAGCAACATGAGGTAGGAGAAAGCAAGAATCTAGATAGAAGAAGTTCCTTCAGCATGTGTTGAGCATGTGTAAGAGTCTCTTGTCAGGTTAGTTTACGCGCCAGAAGGTTGGAGGCATTTTCGCACAGGAAGGGCATGTGAGTTAAAGAGGTTTTTCATGTAGGAAGGGCACGTGAGTGAAGGTGCTGAAGACGAGATTTTTTTAAAAAATATGCATTAAATGAACAAAGTAAAAGGTAGGTAGAGTAGCATTTAATGACCAGAAAAAGGAAAAAATATAAATAGAGGGTCAGGGCGCTCTCATTTTACTTTGTGAAAATGAAGAGTTGGAGATATAAGCTAGTGTTATCAGCTAGGGCTTTTCAGATTCAATCAAGTGGAAGATCTATGTGATTAAAAATGTGAAGATCCAGTTTGAGATTGCAAACCAGAAGGAAGGAATTACATAGGCGTGGAAAGAAGTGAAGAGATGTTGTCTTGTGAAGAATTTATCAAAGTTAGGGTTCAACAAAATAGGGCACGGGTTTAGAAGAATTATATCGCGGATCTGAGATCAAAGGTTAGGAGAAGGAAAGTAGAGTAATAAGGTGAGGATTGGAGGGATAAAATTACCTCGACCATGGCACCCAAGAAAGGAAAGGGCAAAGTTAAGGCTAAACAACCAGGACCCAAGGTAGATACAAACGAAGAATGGTATGCAGAGATGTAGTACCCAGACAGAGTGATGATGGGGAAGGAATGGGAATCCCATTTGAGAAGCATACCAGTCAGTGAATATAATCACCACACCAACACTATAGAGAAATAAATGACACTATAGTTGGTACACCCAACTAAACAAATGAACACCCGAAGGTTTACCTATCTACAATGATAATGTAAAGGTCAAGTTAGCGAAGGAAGGGTTACTACAACTCTATGAGTTTCCTTATTTTGGGAAGCCAGATCACTTTTATTATTGGTTGATGTATCAGGTGCATGAGGACTACTTCCACTTTGCTGGGCATAAGATGCGCATGAATCCCCAGTTTATTTCATAGTTTACAGGCCTCATATGTGAGGGAGATAGCCTAGAAGATGGCCTTGGCGATAAGGAGGCTATTCAAGAGGACCCTCATAGAGTATGCCAACAAGAAAGGGTCGCGAGTACTATGACATATTACACATCAAGTACCCCGTTATGAAGATGCCCACGCACTTGGTAACGAATTCTTAATGGCCAAGAAAGATGGATGCAAGTCAACAAGCCATGGCTACATGTCTGCAAAAAAATTGCAAAGGGGACTATTTACAACTTATCCGCATGTACATTGCAAAGGAGATAGTTAAATGTGCAAAGGAAGGGTACATGATCCTCTTTGGTAATGTCTTGCTCACCATATTGTTCACAGAGATTGGAGTGTCGGATGCACCAGAAAATTTTGTGTGGGAGTACCCAGTCGAAGACCCTTTTCCTACGTGAAGAGGTTTGAAAAATGTGCATGTGATATAATGACAGATCCCCACAAAGCATGCGGCTAGAAAAGTTGTATATTCGCTTGAGAAATGTATTCGAGGGAAAAGTGGAGGATCCCTAAACAACTCCCAGCAACCACACAGGGAGAAGCTGAGTTCGCAGTGTACCAGTACTACTACTTGGGTAGGTTCAAGCTTAGTTGACGAATCAAGGAGCCCTTGGTGCAATCTCCCT
This sequence comes from Taxus chinensis, assembly GCA_019776745.2. NCBI lineage: Eukaryota > Viridiplantae > Streptophyta > Pinopsida > Cupressales > Taxaceae > Taxus > Taxus chinensis. The sequence goes on from CM034150.1 coordinate 609,365,287, forward strand.
TTTGCGTTCACTACCCAATACTTCCAAGTGGGAGTGAACTAGATTTAAAGAATCAAAGAAGCTAAGGCTAGAGCTAGGAAAGTTGGACCGAGAGCACAAGGATATGAGGAAGAAACTAAACTACCCCTGAGGTAAGCGCGCATACGTGGAGAAGTACGTGTCGCACAAAATCCATATGACTAGGCCAATGAAACTTCCTATCACATTGGAGGATCCATGACATGTGTATCCATGTGCATAAGGCCAAAATTTAAAGAGGGCACGTACTTGGTGGATGAGATATCTATACTTGAGGACCCCTTGGGAAAGAAGAAGCCAGTCGTCTAAGAAGAGAGGCAGAGGAGAGAAAGGAGCACAAAGTGTGTCGACTACTCAGACAGTGAGCATGCCTTCTACAAGTGCCAAGCCAAACACTTATGTTTGGAGAAAGAATTCTCCAGTAAAGGAGAAGATACCAGAAGTAGAGGTTCTTAAACGAGCCACCACCATGGAGGAGTCACAAGAGGAAGAAGAGAAGGAAGAATATCCTGACCAGAAGACACCTCTCAAGAATAAGGAGAGGGTGGATGAAGAAGATGACTCGAAGGTGACCAACAGCTTGGAGAGATATTTGGGAGAAGGAGAGGATGAGAGTGAAGGAGGTGGTAATGAGGAGGAAGAGCCAGAGAAAGACAAAGAACCTTTAGAACCTCATGTATTTAGAGTCTATGACTCAGAGGAATAGAGTGGGGATGAAAAGAAAGATTTTGTATTCACGCGAAGAAAAGGTGCACAAGGTGATGAAGGCACTGAAGATACAAATACAGATGAGAAGGATGCCATGGAGAAATCAGGGAGACATAAGTTTTACCAAGGAGCAGATAAATCGAAATAAAAAAGTGAGAAGCGAAGAAGATGCTTGAGGCCCTTGTAGACCAGGAGTTAGAGCGTAGTGTAGACATAGTACTTAAGGAAGGGAAGGAAGAGAGCATTGAAAAGGTACATGACAGCCTAAGAGGCCCCGCTCTGACAGTTAGCTTCCCCAAAGGCATGTGCGCTCAAGTAGAAGAACTCTGGGTGCAGTAATAGAGGCAGATAATGGGCTATGTGGATGATTCAAGGAAGGTAATACATGCACAGTTCCAGAGAACGATACCCACTGAGAAATACTTATAGCCATGTGATCATTCGAGAAGGAGGGTGCGTACCCCAAGACCAAGAAGATGCTTTCTTGGTAATTTGAGTCCCATGTTGACAAGCCAGAATTTGAGGTCTACCAAAAGGTGCTTATCACATTGCCATAGCCTAAGGGAGACAACCCCTTAGTAAATTCTCAAGTGCTCTCAGATGAGCAAGTGTACAATGCTCTAAACAAGGTCGCGGTTGAAATAGAAGTGAGGCTATTCACACGAAACGATAACATAAGGGATTTAGAGGGAAAATTGGCCAAGAAGGAAGAAGAGTTGGCTAGGGTGGCTAGAAACTTAAAGCAGGAGGAATTAATCAGTGTGTAGCTGAAGCGTGAGCTCAAGGAGGAAAAGGCAAAGGTGTGGGAGGTCTACAGGAAAGTAGAATTGATAAAAAGTGCCATCATTTTAAAACACCCAGATCTAACACCAATCCCCTAGAGGTACGCATCGATGCTGGAATTCCTAGAAGTATTAACACATGTCCTCACCATGGAGAGATGACCCTTGGCATTGGAATCTACAGAGGAAGTGGCCACGCGCCTGAAGGAGGAGGACCGGTTAAAGGTGATAGCACTTGTTGCTGAGTACAACCAAGTACTCACGGAAATTAAGGTCGCTGCCCAGTCTGTAGAAGCTGCATATGAAACATGCACATATAAAGATAAGGTGGCAAGATCCTTGGTTTCCACACTTGAAGCAGAGCTAAAGGAGTTCTAGGAAAAGAATAAGGGGAACAAGGTAGAGAGGGACAAGGTTCTGGTCGAGGTAGAAAATAAATCAGAGGTGATTAAGGCTTTAAGAAGCTCAACTAAGGCCCAGTTAAAGGAACTATACCCCCAGATCACCAAAAGAATGGACAAGCTCACGGATCTGGCTAAGGAAATGGAATATATTGTGGACACTTTGGGTGCCCAAGGATCTAGCCTAAGCTTTGATGAAGTGAGCACCCTACTGGGCGACCTATGCCAGAAGGAGAAGGGCGAGGTCGAAGTGTGGAACAAGCTGGAGGAAGATCTAGGACGAGACTTCCCCAGCCTTTTGAATTAATGTTCCCCCAATTCTTCATTCTTTCCCCTATTGTTTCATTCCTTATTCATTTTTTAAGATATGTCTACATCTTGGTTCCGTTGAACCAACTTGCACCTTGGTCAAGTAAAATGTTTCCGAGGATAGAGAACAAGCATAGTGTGGGGTGATGTTGGGCCCCTGGAAAATTGGATAAGTATGAAGGTGCGTGGGTGCGTGGGATCCCAGTTATAAAAGGGTGCGCAAGGCAAAAGTGCACAGGAAGAAGAGTTAAGAAGGTACATGGTTCACGTGGCGCGCAAAAGGAGGTTTGGGACTTAGCCGATTTAATCATCCAAGGCAGAACATGTGAAAAGTGTGATCGGTTGCATGTGGATAAGATTCCAACCTGGCAACAGGTGGCCCAGGAAATAGCATGCTAGTGATGGGATCTTCTAGAAGATCATCATGAGATGGGGTGGAGAGCTCAGGCTTGAAGGAACATTCTCACTTGGAGGACCACATTTGACACTTGGCGACGGATCTGAGGGCGCAGCAAGGCAAGTTGGCATCACAGGAAGATGATAAATACAAGTTCCCATGGAATAGAAAAGAGAGACCAAGACCGAGATAACATACAGATGGAGATATAGAGATAGAGGAAGAGATATACACACAGAGAGAGATAACATGGGTGAAGCTCTGCAAGATTGCTCTAAGTGGAAATTTGATGTAGAAAGGAATGTACTATGCTTTATATTTTAATTTATTTTTCTTTTGGCTTAGTTATACAAGCCTAGTGATATGCATGACTGTGGTCTTCCCTCTATGGCTCTTTGTAATGAAACAATGAATACAATGAGGTTACCTATTGCAAATAGACATGGATATCATTAGCTTTAATGTATATTTCATTCATAGTAGTTCTCTTTCCTTGCATGCTATGAATGAATGATTTTATCTTTCTTTCTATTGTAATATATGTTATGGAGTCTATTAAAACATCTGGTCTTAAGAAGCTACAAGATCTGGAGGCCGTTCTAATCCCTATGATTCTTGTATGTCTAAACTTCTTTCCTGAATACTCTTACACTAATAATAGATAAATGCTTCCCACTAAGACTCACATAAAAGAGAGACTTGGCACCCGCACGTGCCTTGGGTGAGCACTCAGCTTCTACTGGGTGATAGGCCGACGCGCATAGGATTCCTTCCTTTTATAGTGGGAGTAAAATTGAATACACATCAAATTGGAAAATGGATCAATTTTGGCTCTAAAAGACACCTATGTGAACCCATGAATGAAGCTTGAATAAATGCACACAACTTTAAACTAAATAAACTTTCTTGAAGAAAAAATGTGTACAAGAAGATATATATCTTCACATTAAACATAGATTATTCAAATAAATGAAGCCACCATTGCATTCATATAAAAAATTAACCATTTATAGGCACAAATACAAGAAAATAAATCTCCATATCCGAGTTACAGAAGTCGCGAGAAAACTTTTTGAAGCCTCAAAGGCACAACTCTCAATTTAGTAGAAAAGAACCTATATTATGTGCCAAAGGACTTACATTTATAGAATTTGAGAGAGAGAAGAGAATATTTTGATCACATCCAATGATGAATGAAATTGACCACTCACAAACACCAAGTACCAAGCATCATATATTTCACATGTCAAGTATGGGCACTTGACATAACTCCAAGTGCACGCCACTAAATTTCCAGTGTAGGAGGATGACACCACTCAAAATTAAATTTAGGTTACTGGAGTATTTGAGTTTCTTGTTCAAAATAGACACAAATTTTTCATCCCTTCAAAACTTTATATGTTTTTTCTTTGATCCATGCCTTTGTCTTTCATTTTTTAACTTTTCATGTTCCACAATCTTTTTTTACTTTTAATGATCTACAGTGTCAATCTATTTTGCATTTAATTATCCTTTCCCACATGACATGATGCTCCATTTCTTCACATGATAACCTTTATACCTGCAATAATGTCCCTTTTTTATTTATAAACACACGGAACACTTTTTTTTTTTTTTTTTGCTTTTATCCTTAATCGAATTCAAACGTGCTTATTTTTTCCGCATGGTGTCTTGCAACACTTTTCCTTATGTCACAGATTTTCCTTAGTGGACTACATGATTTTTTGCATGGAGTTATCCAAATCTATGGAGTTCCATATTTTCTAAGTCTACTTAATACTAAATTTTCATGTTGCGAAGTACTAAGCCTTTCTCGCATGCCACAGAAGACTAACCCTCTGAATTCTTTATTCCAAGGGTCTTCACTCCAGAGCCACCTAAGTTTGAAACTTGGATAAGTTATTCAAACAAGAATGTGGTACTATTTTGGAAAATAATAGCATTATGTAATGTGTTATCATTTCTAATGGAAGAAGCTGAAATATGACTCAAAACTTAATTCACAGGGAAGGTTTCTTATTATCAGGGAGCTTTATTCTATGCACTAGTTTTGTGAGAGTAAATTTATATGCTAGGTTTCATTGAATTAAATCATAAAAGGATACTTTAAAAATGGTGGCATGGGGCATGATATATTGTAATTAGGTGTGGATATGATGATAAAATGTAGATATGATCCCTACAAAAACTAGGGTTAGGGATATGATGTTTAATTAGAGAGGGTCAGGTTCACCAAATGATATCACCCTTTTTGTGTTTAGAATGTTTTATTTAAAATTTCTAAAAATGATTAATAATGTTACATGTGATCATTATGATTTTATTAACTAAAAACATTGATTTCACAAATGAGAATAACACTTTCAAAGTGACGAGCTATTTAGAAAATACCAAACCATAAGGGAGAGAGTGCACTTAGCTGATTGTATGTGGATCTAGAGGAGTATGGGCTATCTGAGTGTAGGAATAGAAATATTTGGAATTAGAAATGCTTAGTCTATGAAAATTCCACCTAAAACCAAGTTTGGTCAAAACCGTACAACTTAGTCAATAGTGTCGGTACAGTCCCAACCATTCTATATGGTCTTAGACCTACTTGGAATCTTGGTGTAAAACTTCATGAGTGATTCAACTTCATGAAAGTATGTGTCAATGTCTATTAGTATTCTTCTTTCACCTTCATAATGACTTTGTAAACCCTAATCGAGCCATCAAATCTTTGTAGTGTAAGAAGAATTTCTTGCAAAACAAAGTCACTTAGGTTGTGGGCACCCCCATGTATTGGCAATGTACGTATTACACCAAAGAGGAATCAAACCACATGTCATTCTCCTAGAATGTGATATTTTTCGTAGTGCAATTAAAATTTAATAACCATGCTTTAACAATGTCTTTCTTGAGTTTCACACAAGTGCTCAAATTTTTGGGAAGTGTAACTTTTCTTTCTTGTATGATGAAAATGGATACTCCTAAACTTAGAAGGATAATTCAGACCAGTGGAGGGTGTTTCCCTAATAATCGTGCATGAGTTATTTCAATGTTTAGGGATCTTTGAGTGCCTTTAGTGCTAACTTTTACATGAGGAGTTCATAAAGTGTGAAGTTCTTAAATGAGGTATGTTTTATTTGCTTATTTATGATTTCAAATGTTTTTATTACATGAAGGGTTGACCAAAAGGGTATGTTATTTATGAAGGTTATGGAATTTATAAAATTAATAAACAACATGTTAGTACAACACTATAAAATAGGGTCAATATGTGAATTAATAACCTAACCGAAAATGACATTTTTGGACAGGAGGGAGTGACCTCACCGGTTGGATTGAAACAACTGTGGGATGTTTGTAGAGTAAACACAATATAATTTTTTTCTTAAAACTTAGATTCTATCCTTAGAAAGCCATACGACATCTATAACATATCCTTCTACAATGGGGATTATAATCTCAAGAGTTGTGGGGTGATGTCTCTAAAAGTCTCCGTTCTCTAATGCATTCGCTTATTCCCTCTCTGATCTCTCAAAAGCTCTTTAAAAGTCCCTAAAACAAGGATGCTGACATGTATTTATAGGAAAATTTTCCCTCTCATAATGTTTTAAAATTACTTCCAGAAATCTTCTCACAATCCCGTTCAAACTTGGATTGGAACTTGGGTGTATTAATGATGTCTAACTACCTCTGAGATGGTAGGTGAGAAAAATTTGTCTCAAACTTCCACGTTACTTCTGAGCTGGAATTTCCTCGCTTACCTAATTATTTTTCATTTTTATGCTTTATATGTTTTTCCTTGCACACTCTATTTACCGAGCTGGAAGATTTGTGCACCTGGTTGTTGAGTCTAGCTCAAAATAATAATCCACCTTGGTTCATCATGTCATCCCTTTCTAACTTACCAAAGTTCTATGTACTCCTTTCTACAAAAATTCTGCACACTGTTGCACACTTTTCTACCATGCCTTAGTTTCCTTTCCGACCTTTTCTATTTCTTGTGTGCACCACCTTGATTACTCTAATCCAATTTCTCACACACTTCCTCATGTATTTTGTGCATATATTCCAAATAATATTCTTCCTTTGCGCTTTGGTTAATCATTACCTTGCACAGCTCTGTGACTCCCCTTGGACTTGTCCCATAAAAAAATTGAACGGGGGTCCTTCTTTTCCCCCAATTAACTGAATTATTGTAGGAAAAATAAGATTGTGCCAATAATATATCCCACTAGTCTATTTTAAATCTTATCAAGCCACATAATAAATTACCTAAGCTTATGTCAACTAATTTTATTTTCCCATTTGTCTATGGATGGTAAGATGAACCATAAGTTAACCTCGTTCCCAATTTCTTTCACAATGTCCTCCAAAAACGTTCTTAGAAATTCATATTCTTGTCTGACACTATGCTCATTAGTAACTATATGACTGAAAATCAACACATGACCTTCAGACACACTCGACCTCCCGAGGTCGTGTCAGGATGATCGGTGTGGAATGAATAGATGGCATTGTGTAGTGGAATACTTGAAGATAGGTGAATGTGATAAACATGTTATCAGAGTAATCTAATTTCCTCTACATGCACCAAAGGTATTTTCTCATCAAGGGTAATAAAATCCTCTCTAACTTGAACAGGCATAATGGAACGATCAAGAATGATAAACACACACAAGAGTCTACCAATGTCTATGTGTGAAAATATCTCAACTGGTTGTGGAATGCGTGGAAATTTCCCTTCATTTTCCTTGTAGAAATTTTAGGAAAAGGTCATGGAAATACCAGAGGAAACATATAGAAAGGATAAATGAATGGGCACTTTTTTTCTCTGGATGGTTACGCCAGAAGTCATAAACTTTATCGGATTCTTCATTGAGTATGTGAAATTTTGTGATAGTGACAAGTGGAAGTGGTGACGATCTAAAGACCATAATCCAAATACCATTATCAATTTTAGTCTCTAAATAAGATGCATTGGGATGAGGGACTCTAGGATCGTATACTTTGTCTCTAGGTTGTTATGGTCCTTTAATGGTCATGTGTGCATTTATGCAAATTAACTATGAAAGAAAACAATAAGATAATCTAAATAAATAAAACTAAACTATGGTTTTGTATTTTCCAATCATATAAAATAAATGAAACAATAAAAAACAATCTAGTCTTATTTAAACTAATCTTTACATTTTCTGGACTTTCTGGAATAAAACATAAGAAATGAAGAAATTTCTTCTAACTTAACTAAAAGATACTAAACAAATAAACAGTTGGATGTAACTATTTATCTGGCCTAAAATAGATCTAAGCTATCCCAATTAAAATATATATTTTCCAAAATGTAATTATGGATGTGAATCCTTTTTTTCCTATGAGGAACGGGAAGAAATCAGAGCTTCCCAGAAGCTTTTCTTCCCCTGCAACTTCCCTAGTAGAAGTAAAGAAGGATTCAATGGAATTTCTACAAATTGAAAAGATGTTGCAATTGATTCTAAATTAACAAAGAAGATTTTCTCTAGACACACTTCCCTTAACAAACCTAAAGGGATAGAAAGGGAAGCTACCTATCACCAGAAGCTTTTCAAAAGAAATGGAAGTTACAGTATTTAATCTATCTATTACAAAAATTGAAATGGAAATGATTTTCTACTCTTGTAAATAATGTGTGTACAGATTCAAAATAAATAATTGAAGAAATAAGGAAATCCAATTGTAACCCCAATCTGGAATTTTTAGTGCTGAGGAAAATCTAGTTGTGGTTTACTCTTGTGTCCCCTCAGTTATCTTTTCAAATCTTCAATTTTCACATGGGTATAGGAATTCGGGAATGGAGAATAAGAAAAGAAGATGGTATTGAAGAAATGGTGGTTTACAAGTGGTCTTGGTTGTGTAGTATCTAGCAAGATTTTAGCAGCATAATAATTCAATTCACAATAAAATTCTTTGGTCATTTTATTCAAAAGAAGCATTAGTTTTATAGAACATAGGTAGGGAAATGGTCTAAGCCATTTGGCAGTAATGGAATGCCACATCAGAACAAGGAGGGGCAGTTAAATCTCAATCAACAATTTAGAAGAGGAAGAGGAGGTTGATATGAAACATCCAAGCTTAAAATTATCCGAATTGACTAAGAAACATGCACAAAAGGTGAACTAGAAGAAGTTAACATGCGTCCAGATCATGCCTGGGAAGTCTCATCCAAAACACATAGAACCTTTGGTATGCACATGGTGGCAGTTACATAACCACCACCTAGGAAATACCGACAGTTTCACAACCACCACCTAGGTAGACCAGCCTTTGCGTAACCACCACCCAACCTGACCGGCAGTTGTGTAAATTTATGCCCAAAACTAAGGAAAAATAATGTAGAAAGTAGGAAATGGCTAAGTAAGTTATTCTAAGATACAAATATAAGTTCCAAGGAGGGAAAGGAGCTCGAACATCTTTGAAAAAGACATGAATCATCATTGGGGACTTTTGAACCGTTTTCGACAATGTAGCATATGAAAATTTGGGTGCGTACATATTGCCCCATTGGAGAATCGTTTTAGCCATGAAGAGGCATAAAACGTAGAATCCAAGTATGGCATTCCAAAAATTGGGTGTTAGAATTTATACCTGACATACCTGTGTGCCGAAGTAATGTTATCTAAGCTCCCACTACCTGTAAAATGCAAAAAAGACTTGAGTGCAAATAGATATGAAATCGAAAAAACATACTAAAACTAAAATGAAAAGAGGACTTACCATATCCATGGGGATAAAAACATACCTACGTCGGCACTCCATCCCTGTAAAGCACACACACTAAAAAAACTCCATATATATCTAAAACCATCATTTTCAAATTCATTTGTACTTTCCCTCATAGAGAATTTGGATCTCCGGACTACCTGTGACCGTTTTGAGAAAGGATACAATCAAATTTAAGAGTGCAGTGATGTGATCATGGCCCCATAAGTGAGGGGAGTAGTAGCTAAGAAAAAGGTTAGTATTTTACATTTATTCATTTTAAACCTAAAATGTGAACTTTTTAAAACTATACACCTAGGGGGTAATTTTCACAAATATTTTAGTTAAAATTTTCCCTAAGGGGTCCTCTAGGTGGGTTTTTATTTTATTTTATCTAAAATGGTCATTTTTTTTATTTTTTGGAGTTTGTGGGTCATGGGAGGATGGCTTGTCTATTCTGGACACGACTACCGCCCTACATAGGGCGGCGGTTACATAACCATCACTTTGTACATGGTGGCAGTTTTGCAGCTGCCATGATAATTACACAACCACCACTCTGCACAGGGTAGTAATTTAGGGATAATTTTAGTGGCAAATATTCGTAATATGGCAAAAATTTCATTTTAGGAAAATTTGAAAAGGTTATTTTTTCAAAGCGAGTCGGTGTCCTGTTCGCCTAAAATTTACAGTATATATTTTTTTGGGGTTGGCTTCACCTACATTTCAAAACATCTCCTATAAAAGCCTAGGTGATTCATCAGGTAGTATACTACGGTACTACCAAAAGTAGCTTACCAAATTACCAATACCGTGAACTCACATACTCTTAAGCACCATAGTTGACATGCGATAAGGAGGTATTACAGACATGTGACAGGGGGGTTAGTTGTTGACGCGTGACAGGGATATAATTGACACGTGAGAAAGGGGTATTGCAAACACATGACAAGGGGGTTAGGTTGTTAGCTATTGATGCGCGATAGTGATATAGTTGACACATGACAAAGACATTTGGCGCCTTATTGACGCCTGATAGAGACAGTGATAGTTGACACCTTGTTGATGCGAGATAGTGATAGTTGATGCATTTTTGACACATGACAAGGGGGTTCATTATTGATGAATGATAGGGATTGTGATAGTTGACCTGTGACAATAATTTTGAATTTGACGTGCTACTTGGTTTTGTTGTTGACGTAGGACTCTATTCAGAATAATGGAAGGTGTTAGTCCTCAGAATGAGAAGACCCTAAAAGTAACTAAGAAATCTCAGAATTCCCTGTTCAAGTATTTTTGAAACTTTCTTGATATAGATATTGAAACTACCAACAAGAATATAGTTACCACCATAAAGAATCATAATACTGACTGTGTGGAAGGTAATATTGAGGTGGACATGCATTCTGCACAATATCAAACAAATGATACCTACAATAATATGCCAGATCTTGAAGATATTATTCTTGTTGGAGTGTAACCAGGAGTGCATCAAGATATCACACATACAAATACTCAGCAAAATGGAACACAAAAATCAAATTCAAATTCCAGTTCACAAAAGAGGAAATTAGGTGATTGTGATATTGCTCAAAATTCTACTCAAAAAATTAAAACATTGAAAATGAACAAGAATATGTGGACCATTGGCAGGACATACAAGTTTGATTGGGAAGCCAAATTTTTGTTTATCGAACCTGTACAATCATCTAATTTAGAAGAGATCCCATCTAAATGTACATGTACAATATGTACGTGGAAATTGGGAAAGCAGCAAAAAATGCAAATGAAGTTAGACACTATAGAAAAACATTGTGGAGAACAATATTTGACTGTAACAGGGGCGGATGGCTAGAAAATCAAAACACACAGGTGGAAAACTGAAAAATAATTCATGCACATTAAATACGCAACGGATTATGAAGCAGATTAGAATAAACACAGACATCTCATGGAAAAGGGAGGATGATCACATCGCAACTTGGTAAGATGAATCAAACAAATCTACATGCAAAACTCATACAATTCTCGACTTTATTTCACATACTAAAGAAAGGAAGACCAATGTCAGATTTCGTCGATTTCAAAGTTTTGTATCAATATAATGGAATTCCGAATGTACCTCAGTCTCATTGGTCTGAAATTAGTGGATGGGAAATGTCAAAATTCCTTTCAATGATAGAGAAGGAAGATTTGAAAGAGAATGTAAAAAAATCAAAGTTTATCTCTCTTTCAATTGATGAAGTGACAACAGTCGACAACACTGCATGGGTATGTATCCATGTCTATACTTTAGAAAATCATATAAGGACACCTCATCTGTTGGGTGTTATGAATATGGTTGAAAACTGTAATGCCAAAAACCTACATAAAATAGTTGTTTCTCATTCAAAATATATTGTTGGAATGAATAATTATGAAATTGCTACGAAGTTGGTATGCATGGGAGTAGATGGTGCATCTGTCATGTAGGGTCACCAAACAGGGCTGTGTGTTAGATTAAAAATAACAGTGGCCCTATATATGCTACCAATTCACTGTATGGCTCATAGAATGAATTTAGCATATAAAATGGTAAGCAACTACGAAAATGTTGTTAAAGTAGAAGACCTTATAAGAGAACTTCATGCCTATATGGAAAGCAGCCCAAAGTGATTTCTTGAGTTCCAGAAATTTGTAATTGGAATTACAGATGGAAAAAACTTCTGAAAGATGTTGAGACTAGATGGATCTCTTTGTATGAACCTACATGTAGAGTTCATGAGGAGTATCCTTCGTTGGTTGGTTTCATGCACAAATATCATGATGAAGTTGATAGGGAAAGGGACTTGTTGTTCTGTTTAACGATTTGGAGACATTTTTTACATTGGTAAGTATTATTCCAATGTTGTAGGAGATCAATACACTGATGAAGCATGCACATAGAAGATTAATCTATATTGTGGATTTTATACGGATGAGAAAAATGGTATGTCTAAGTCTTGATATCTTGTACTATTCCCAAGATATTTTTGATACACATGTTTTCAAGAATTGGAAAGCTTTATTAGATCTTAAAAATCCCAGTAACTATTTGAGATTTAATATCCATGATCACCTCTGCATCACTGCTAATGGGAGGGACATACCACTACACATGTTACAAAAATGTCAAGATATTATAGGATCATAATGAGAAGATGTTCCGGTGACACGTAATCTATTTGAGTCTGTTATAGTTGAAACAAGAATAAAGCATTAAAAAATTGCAGAATCCTTATCATCAGAAATTAGAAAACGTTTCTCCAAAGATAAAATTCTTGAAGCCTTGGGTGTGATGAATCCTAATTTTTGGAATACTGAAGGTGGTCATGCTGACTTTGTAAGAAAGCATTTCCATAAATCCATGGGTACAATAATGGAACATTTCATAAAGACTTCGGAGTTCAAGGGTATGGAAATCAAAGGCATACTGAATGCTGATTTATTAAAGTTTCAATCAACAATGAGGAACCAATATAAAAATGTAGACGAACCTTCTAAAAGTGGTGCTATTACAAGGATGTGGCAAGGAATCTATCAAATTTCTATCTTACAAGAAGATATCAGTGAATATTTTAGATTATATGAGTTATGCCAAACAATGATTTCGGGGTCTGTGGAGGACGAAAGGGTTTTCATTGTATTATCATTTATAAAATCAAAATTGAGAAACAGGTTGGACAAAAATCTGGAAAGTTGCATGAGGTGTTATGTATCTCACTACTCCATGGAAACCTTTCCTTTTGACAGAGAAATTGTGCATTGGAATTCCCTTTGCAAAAGAAGAGGCATGAATAATACAATTACAAGTACAATTGTTCCCAACATTGAGAGTGGAATTGGTGCATCATCACACTCTACGGAAGAGAACATCGAGTTTGAAGAAGCTATTGATAATGGCTTGTTTCAACTTTAAATAGGTATCTCCTTCACCTTACTTTTATTGTTTGTCACCTTAAATTTTGTTTCAGATCTTGTTATCATTAAAGATGTTACATGTATATATACTTACATTTATTTAAATACAATTTTTATTTTTTTTTGAAAACATGGGTTGACATCCATTTGAGGAAGCTGGTACTTCTTGGGTCTGACAATGTCAGACAACTCATCCATCTATCTACTAATCCATTTCTTGTGTTGAGTTTTCTTAAAACAAAGATTTAGCACATTACTGGTGATGATTTCACAACCATCTAAAACACTAGAGGCAACTTCAACCCTATCATATGACCTTTCTTGATTTTTTACAATTATGTTTAATTTATTTTTTATATTTGCAAAATGCTTTGATATATTTTTTAAACTTTGTAGGATAAAATCACACAATCAAATTTTAAACAGAGAAATATTTTTCCATATTATACAATTCATAATCCACGATCCATTATATAATTCATCTTCAACAATCGTGCTTGAAGCTAAATCTACGTCCACATAAAATTCATCATCATCCATATATATCATATCATTATCATATCATAATCCTGACACTCCAATTATTATTAAATTCATCATATCATTATCATAATCCTAACACTCCAATTATTATTAAAACAATTATTTATCTATTTTAAATTTGCAGAAACGTCTCTGTCCTAGCACATTCCATTTTTTTAAAACAATTATCCATTATCATCATTCATCATCATCTATATCTTTTCTAATGTCTAGAGAAGAAGAATTATCATGCTTGAAGCTAAATCTACATCCACATACAATTCATGATAATCCAAGTAAACAAGAAACATACGTCATCATGATTCATCCCTATCTAATGCAATCACCATTAAGAGTAAATCAAAAATCATAAACTCCATATACAATCTAAAAATTCTATCAAATCCATATGCAATCAAAGTTAAAGATTATATAGTATTTCAAATTTTAAAAGGCTATCAAATCTAGATAATAAAATTCAAATACCATGACCACAACATTCAATGTTACAAATTTTCAAATATAGACTCAATATTTAAAGTTTCCACACTCAATAATAAAAGTTTCAACCCTCTTTTTCTGTATCCATTTCAACTCTTGTGCTCCTTTCCCAAATGGTTTCTTCCCCTGTGGCTGTACCCCTTTCCCCAACGGGAGAAATAACCCTAGAACTTATAAGATCTTGCGCAACACTGTCTAGATTTTTTAAAATTCTTTCTTCTTGCTTTGTTGCATCTCCACGGGACAATAAATTTGGATCAGCTATTGCCTTAGCTTTGAATAATATTTTAGGGTCAAAGTCATGCTCTTTAATTATCCACTTTCAGTTTATTGTTTTGTTTGTTTAACCAAAACAATATTTTCCCTTCAAATTCTTCGTTGCAGATAAACTATTCTTCGTGATTTCCAAGTGAACTTGGAATAACCTTTTCTTGACTCTTCAAATTTTCATATTTCAACTACACAAAAAAAGCAATGTCAATTTAACATATTACTAAAATAATGAAAACTTTCAAATTAACAAAGAAAATATTATTTGAAAGCGATAGTCCTTACAACCGCTCTATCTCTCTCAGCATTTGCAACTGCTACCAGATCCTTGTCCTTAGACCATTTGTTAAAATATGTCATGGGCCTTAGCACTAATATTTTTCTAATTTGTTTAATGTCTTATCCAAAATGTCATCTTTATATTAGTTTTTATACGTGACAGTCCTACTTCTTACTTGAGTAAGTAAGGAATCCATCTTCATAGGTTGATTATGGACTACAGTGTATAAACTATCTCTTTGCCAATAATTTTTAAAAACGACTAATAATCTCATTGATAAGAACTTTAGTCCTTCTCTCCCATTCTATGAGCTGATTGATATTAGGTAGAATAAACTCACTGGACATGGGATTGCCAATCATAACCAATTAAGTTCTCTAAAGTAAAAGGTAACAACTATTCACCATCGGTATCTGATGAAGATGATCTTACTGGAGAAGTATGGGGGCTTTCGGCTAAATCAACTGCTACTTGTTTCTACCTTTAGGTGGCTTGATCTTGTTTGTGATAAAATAAATCGAGATTCAATAAAAATAAATTTAAATTGAAATGTAATTCAATATTGTAAAGCATGTTGAAATTGAAGTATACCTGCTGGCCTTGAATCATGTCACGGGTATTGAAAAAATATAGTTGGGTCATTTGCTATCAATGCCCAAATAATCTTCATCTAAATTTATATTATTCAAAACTGATATGCCCATTACATTGGGCAAGCCACCAAGTGAGAGCGTTGGAATTCGAAAGGAGGAGGCAATGTTTAGTGTCCCGCTAGGGGATGGAGCAATTGGCATGCATTTACCAATGTTCTTTTTTCCCTGTTCCTCTGATCGACATTTTAAAAATTATTGGTTGAGGGGGGGGTCGGTGCCACTGTTTTTGAATAGAAGAAGGACTTCAATGTGTTGAATATTTCACAGAAAAACACATGAAAAAACTAGAAAACAATCCAAAAAGGAAAAAACTACAGAAATTAAATGACGTAGTGTTCAAAAAACTTGTACCTTGTTCTCAAGGGGTAGTCTTTCGCGGTGCTAAGAGGTGGCCGTGTTGGAGTAGTAATTGGTGGTTTTTTGAGATGTCTATTGTTGGGATTGCTGAGGTGGTTGTTGAGAAGATACGAATGCATGTGACTGTACTGGAAGTGAGTTGGGGAATAAGGTTGAGTTTCTGAAACACAAGTATGGTCCAAAGTCCCTGCAATGTCATCAACATACGAATTTTATGTCAATTCAATTGGTTAAACTTTAAATTGGAAAATAAAAATACAAATTTGGAATTTGTAAAATAATATATGAGAAGGGTATTACTTCTCTGGCGTTTAATGAGTTCAAATTGTTGAGGGTTCGAAGAGGAGTGAGCTTCCATTTCAGATTGGGAATCCCTTGAATGCCTCATTGCGTGTTGTTGGCCTCTTCCTCTTGATAACGCCTTTTTTTGGGGAAAGGACTTCAATAAATCTTCTCTGTAAACTGTAAATTGTTAATAACTATGCATAGTGTCATGTCAAAAATAAAAAACTACAAAATAAATAGTTTTATACCTGTTGTTCTTCAAATGGAATTGAAAAACTTCATCAACTCCTCATCAGTGCAAGTAGGAATTGGTTTGTCTTTTAAATTTAAAAGATGCCTTGTAATAAAGGCCAAGGAGATAGTTTTTGGAATAAATGACAGGTTTTTTCTGAAATATCTTTGAATGTGTTATGTCAGTTCTTATTTTTTTAATAGATAGGTGCACCAATCAAAAAAAAAAAATTGAGATAGTTGCAACTATGTATGCAATGGCCCAGTTTGGTATATCTATTTTCTGACCCTACAAAACTATTATGGATTGAAAAAAGGAAATCACTATAGCAAGAAAGTGGTGTGTAATTGTTTGCATATCCACACCATGTATGGATTTATTGACATGAGCTGCAAATGACAAAAAAATAGTGGGAATTAATATAAATTTATAACACTAAATTGTATAAACAATCAAAAAATAGAATAAAAAATGATGAATGAAAATGAGTTTATACTTACAATCAACATGGAAACCGAACATTCAATTTGAGATATTTCTTGTCATCTTCCACGAGTGTTGTCGTCGTTGTAACAATTGGTAAATTTTCTGTAATGGAAGGCTTGTAAACCGATGGATGTCAGTTGGCTTCGATACTGAATTGAAACGATTGGCCGTCGTTCAGAGTAACATAAAAAAGACCGTCCTCTGTATTATAGGATGAGAGAAGGTAATTCAAAATATCTTGGATCTATTTCAAAATGGGGCATTTCAACAAGCCCACTAAACTCACATGCACCAATCAAATCTTTATATTCAGAAGACATCTTGTAAAATAGTATGGATGTGGGGGCTCAAAGGATTCCTATAGATGTATATTGCCCGTGGATATGGCTTGAATGTTGACTGGATTCTCTTCTTGATTTTTTGTCTTGAGCTTGGGATGCACTTGTAGTCGCCATTGTAGTTTTACCTTGAGTCTTGATTATACCTGACCTAGATATTGGATTCTTGTATACAAGAAAATTCGACAGCCAGAAAGTGTAAACGAGAAAATGATCGAAGGGAGGGTATTTATAGGACAAAACATGTGTTAATGAGCCTGTTGTTGACATGCAATGTCAATGAGCCTTTATTGATGCGCATCGACAAGGCACGTTGACAACGCACGTTAACAAGGTTCATTGATGCATGTCAACAATCCTTGTTGACGCACGTCAATAGGGCTTGTTGACGTGTGTCAACAAGGCTCATTGACACGTGTCAACAAGGATCATTGATGTGCATCAACAATACTTATTTACGTGCATAAATAAGATGTCAACTAGGCTTATTGAAATGCGTCAATGATTCTTGTTGACATGTGTCAATGAGGCGTCAGTTCCTGCAATTCTACGGTCTCTCTGGCTCAAAAAAATAGGTGAAAATTCAGTTATGAAAAAATGGTAAATTCACATTTCATTGAAACTGGCTCCAAGTATATTCGCCAGGTATTTTCCACCTCCAATTTTCTAGAGGTTTCTTAAAATGAACCCAACATGATTGCGTAATTGTTGAGGTAGAAGCTTGTATTTGACCAACTTATATGGTTTTTCTTATATTTTAAGTTGGTTTGTATTATTTTTAATGAGTTTATGTGTTGAATCATGTTGTTAACTTACTCTTTTTCTTATTTTGGTGAAATCAGAAGGATTCCTATGTTTCATGGAGCCAGGATAGAGAGTGCGAGTGACTTCTAGGGATTATTGACTAGTTATCCCAAACAGAGAGGGACATGTTACATAGAGCTGGCATATGGAGGATTTCAAAAATGACGTTACTAATTTCAGCAAGTCATTTACTGTGTGACTTACTGAGCTACTGGGATGCCGACCAGAACACTTTCCAGTTTCTTTGTGTTAGGGGAGAGTAGATCATCACTCTCAAGGATTTTCACATGATTTTGGGTGTTCCTATGACTAGTAGGTAATTGACATTATACAATGCAGGATCGACCACCTTATCTAGGAGTTGTGTAAAATACATGGGAGCTGATGTCAAACTTGATACGGGTGCTAAGAAGGGCATGCAGTAACTTTCTGTTGTCCCCAAACCTAAAATCACCCTACGCAAGGCCATCATCGGTATTTTGGCTTTGCGTTTGGTGGGAGAAAAAGGGTGGGGACAAGATCTTGTACTGTTGGTCTCCTGTTATTCAGGCTATTGAGCAGTATCGGAGGATATATGCTTGGGGTTTGGACATTCTTGGGAGCCACATATCATGATTTTATACCATGTTTTTAGGATACAGGGGAATTACCTGAGCCACCCTACATTGGTTATGGAGTTAGGTCTATGAGAGGATCATCCCTTACCAGAGGGGAGTTGGCATATAAGATCTCGGGGCCTATCAGAGCCATAAGGTGGAAATTTTTGACAGTTCTCAGAGGGGTGCACTAACTTGTCACTACACTCACCATAAAATGACTTCATTGCAAGGCCATACTAGCATATGATTGGGTTATGGGGTGATGACAGGACCATACTAATTTCTTATGGCACTGTGACATAGTTAGTAGATAGGATAACTAGGGTGGAGGTCCACCCTATTGACAGAGTCCCTCAAAATTTTGGGCTTCCATATGAACAATGCACTTCCTACCACTCCCATTATTTACCGTGGCATCAGAGAAGCTCATGGAGGCCCTAATAGCCTGCATGGTTGGAAAGTCATTTTTACACCTGGGGTACCTATCAGTGTGAAGGTTATCCCAGTTCCTAGAGCACCAATAAACCTCCTCCACATTAAGGCCACACCCACTCATAGTGGGGAGGAGGAAGAGAATGCCCACATAGCTATAGAGATAGGAGACTAAGGGCAAGACTAATGTGGAAATGGGTAAGGAGGTTGGAGTATAAGGGCATGATGAGGAGGAGGACAATGATACAGAGTGGTGGGTGATAGAGGAGATATCCATTGCAGAGAGAGCAGAGGTGGAGGTAGAGAAGGAGACTCTTATTTCTAAGGAGACACTTTCTCATGAGTGGAGGTGGCAATGAGCATTCCATGATGGAGCTAGCACGTCATCTCATGAGAGGGTGAGGCTTAGCAAGTTCTTGTAGCAGCTTCACCACAACCACGTGCACCATTTGATCCTTCTTGGATGTCCAGGAGATTCAAGTATGTAGATACTCTTCTCTCAACCCTGTTAGCTAGAATATTTAGTGAACTACATGTTATTTATTTTTTATTTTTTAATATTTTTCTAAATCACCATTGTTTTCCTTGTGTTTTTCAACCACTGCTGATGGTTGGTAAGATTTTATCGACCGAATCTTGGTTGAAACATTGATCATTCCCATGGGGAAGACTCGAGAGGAGATACTTGTAGACATGGGGCAACCGATGTAGGTCGACCATCACACTGGATGTTTTTTACACTGCTTTGGTGAGCCATGTAGAGATCCTTTCTGAGACAAGGACCGATCTCGCTGCATTCCAGTTAGCCTAGAGGATGGAGAGGCAGAACCACTCCTACAACGAGGTTACAACTAGTGGCAGATCATATGGCCAATCTCATCGCTCAATGCATAGAGGATCACATTCACACCATAACAACCGTAGCAGGAACCCTAGTCACACACCTTCTCAGAGGTCTTGTAGGGAGGGATAGGTCATGGGCCTTTATGGGTTCGATGTCATTTTATGAGATATATGTATGGATATTTTTTTTTAATTTTGTTCTCATTGCAAGAATTTTGACCACACCTAGAGTGTGATGGCAATGTATAGAGACTTGAATTATCATGGATATATATATATATATACTTGTTTTTGTTTCAATCATTCTTGCATAAGATTTGACTCATTGATGGTTTATCTTGCTTGTGTACTCTTGGATGCTTCATAATTCTCGATATTTTTTATATGATTTTTGATGCATGTTATGGATGATGATATGCTAACATAATGATATTTTTTTGTTATTTTTCTTTATATGATGATTATGTCAACACAATGTAATGTCAAAACTTTAGTTTTCATATAATATTAAGTAGTTATTATTTTGTTGACAAAACATGATGAATGTGATATGATAATAAAATGAATCCACTCCACTTCTAACTCTACGCAACTAGTAAAATGTGAGGGCTCAACACTAAGAACCAGAAGGGATGTGAGTTTTATGATTTTGATGAATGGAAGTGATGAGAGAAAGATAATATTTTTGACAAAAATCCAATTAGAAACCTACAACCTAACTCTACATAGAGTTTAGTACACAACCTAGAATGTGATTTTCTTGCAATTTTATCTAGACTTAGATCTGTAGATGGCCTCTTTATTGATAAAATATGGTTTTAAGGATTTTAATCTCTTAGAACATATACATATAATTCACTTTCATGGGGTTTGAAGTTTTTAAAGCACTTTTTATTTTCTAAATTGCTTATACCTTATTAAATTATTATGCAAAGACCCCCTACACCTTACCCAATGCTACCAGTAGGAAACATGGGCTCATCACCAAGGAAAATATTTAGGAAAGAAAGGGAACTTCCCTCATTTCCCAACCTCACGCCACCAGTATTAGGCATGGGCTCATCACCAAATATTGGTAGGGAAAGAAAGTGTAGTTTTATTTGTAAATGAAATATTTTTGCATTTATTGATTAACTTGTATCAGTTTTCAATTTTAAATTTAATTTGTGCTTTTGGGAGAGAGATAGTTCCCCTAGCCTTAGCCCCATATGACTAGTAAGATGCTAGGGTTCATCAGGGAAGGATGAGATATGAGGACAAGCAATCCAGGTAAAGTGCTTAGAGTGCTTTTATTACCAAATAGGTTTATTGGGAAAGATATGACATCAGGAAGCTTCTAGAAAAAACTATGGGAAAAGACACCTATGCTAGAAGGAAACTATAGGCAGAACCAAGTATTCAGGCCTTGGTAGGATTAAGTGTCAAAATTATGTCTTAACTTGCTGAGGTGAGGAGAAATTAAAACTGTTGATGATAGTATTGCAGATATTTGAAGAAATGTGATCAAATGTTCTACCAATGTTTTTAGAATTTTTTGTAAGTTTCTTGAAAGATAAGTTATTTGATTACAAAATGACATGGAAGATGAAAATGCAGTGGGGATGCAATAAAGTACATGTGGAAAAGTAGATGAATCATGTGTAGTAACGTTTCAAGTGAAGTGAGTTAACGGATTCACCAAATTCTTTTCCCTCTAATGTCTATAGGCAATATGCCCCATTTGTGTAGTCCTCCATGACTTGATATGGGCCCAATGACTTGGGCTTGAATTTCCTTCCTTCGCTGGTTTTTGTGTCGATTTGGAAGTCAAGTATTAACACCAAATATCCTACTAGTATGGCATGCTCATACACCTTGTTGTACTTTCATTCATTTGGTCAATGTAGACACTATGTCATTGCTCAACTTTGAGTCGAGATTTGTTGATGGTTTCTAGCTCAATGAGTCATGCATCGCGATATCCTTCTTCACCTAAGATGCCTTGCAATGATATTCAAAGACTAGGTATCTCAACTTCAAGTGGTAAACCTGATTCAAAACCAAACACTAAGGAATATGGGGTTTCCCACGTAAATGTTCTTACCAAAGTTATGTAGGCCCAAAAGGCCGGAAATAGCTTCAAATGTCAATCATGTTTATTCTCCTTAACCATTTTTAGGAGAATGGATTTTAATGTCTTGTTCATAGCCTTAGCCTAGCCATTATCTTGAGGAAAGTATGAAGAGGTTGTGTGGTGGTTTATCTTGAAATTTTCACATAACTCACATACCTCTTCATTCCTAAAATATGTGCCATTATCTGAGATAATGACCTATGGGACCCCGTACCTACAAATGATTTGATTGAAGATGAAAATTCTGATCATAGACCCAAGAACGTTGGTAAGAGGCATGGCCTCAACCCACTTTTTAAAATATTATGTGGCCATAATTATGAAATTTTGGCCATCTGTTGATGAGGGATAAAACTTCCCTATCAAATCTAAACCCCATGTGGAAAATGTCTAGGGTGTTGCAATAGGTTTTAAAGCTTGGGAAGGTATATGAATCTAATGAGAGAATTCCTGAAATTTGTGGCACTTTTGCACATACTCCACAACATCATGATCTAAGATGGGAAAAAAATAAACCACCCGATGTATCTTGCGAGCAGTAACATGCCCTCTGAAGTGACCCCCATAGACTCTAATGTTGTCTTTGAAGAGAATCTTTTATGACTCTTTGTTGTTGACACACCTTAACAACATTCCATCAAAGGCTCTATGATAAAGCAGTTGTTCTATAATCACATATTTGGTGGCTATTACACAAAGTCATCTTATCTATTATGAGGTTTCCCCCTCAAGGTATGCACAGTCCATAATGAAATTGACAAATTTCTGAATACCATGGACACATGACAGTGGGAGGCTTGTTTTCTATGTAATATACACACTCATTAGGGAAATCCAAGTCTACTAGATCTACACCATCTCATGGGTTGTTCTTTCAACCAATCTTAATGATTTTTCCCTTGATATACTTTTGATTGAAAAAGGTTAACTCAAATTATCCCATTAGGGTCATGAAGCGTCCAACTTTCTTGGACAAGGAACCTTGTGTTAGAAATGTTTGAAGATGGTATATCTTGATAATTACTCATGTTTCTTGGATAATCATATAATACCTTAACCATTTCTTCATAAACACTATAAAAATGCATTCCATTTCTTCCTTTGTATAGCATGTCTCATAGTCTAGCAAGGTGCAACTTATGAATTAACCTACACATTCACGTTTATCATCATCTTCTTGTGCTAACATGCATGCTAGAGAGACGTTTGTAGCTCGAGAATACTGAATGAGAGGATGATCCACCTTAGGAAGCATGAGCATGGGTGGCAATAATAGGAAACATTTGACCGATTCAAATGGTTCATGACACTCAGGCTTCTAGATGTTACATCAATCCTTCTTTAACAAATTTTTGATCGAATGGATAAGCACAGGTTAAATCAGGTATGACCTATGGATTTCTCTGAGCTTTCTAAGAAAGGACCTGATGCCTGACTCATCCATGGGCATGGTCATATCTAAGAATACCCTAATTTTTTTTTGAACTACATTAATCCCTCAAGAAAAGATGATGTAACCTAGCAACTTCCCTCATGTCACTCCAAATATGCACTTTTCTAGATTTAATGTGACGTCGTATTAATTGAGATGAGAGAGGATGATACAAAGCACCTCAGGGTGATTACAACACCTCTTATATTTATCATAAATGTTGTCAATGTATGATTCTAGAATGTTGTGAATAATATCATGGAATATATAAGTCATTTCCTCGTTGATAGGTAGCACCAGCGTTCTTAAGACCAAACAACATGACCGGACACGCCTTGTTTAGCAATAGGTACCCCAAGGATTAGTGAAAGTGGTATTTTTCTAATCCTCCTTAGAGATCCTAATATGATTGAAACCAACCTAAGAAACCATCCATGAGTGACAACAACTCATATACAACTGTTGCATCCATGATAACATCAATGGAAGGTAATGGGAAATCATCTTTGGGACACGCCTTGTTTATGTCCCGAAAATCAATGCATATTAAAATTTTCTCATTCTTCTTATGAATGGGGACTATGTTTGATACCGGAATTGAATAATCTCTAGGTTTGATGAATCCCACAGGTAGGAGTTTCATAACCTCTTCTTTGACCATCAAATCCACTTTTGACTTCATAGGTCTTGAATTTTGTTTGATGGGCTTGGTTTCAAGTTTGGTTATGATATTGTGGACTGCAACATGGGGATTAATTCCCATTATCTCTTTATAATTGGATGTGAAGGGTTTTGAGTGCTCCTTGAGAATACTTGTATGGATTTCCACTTCTTCCAGATTTAAAGAAGAACTAAGTTTCAATATCTTAGGGTTTTCCTCCATCCCGATTTTATATCAATGGTGCCTTCGATTAAAGAGGAATTTCCTTATTCAAACTGAGGCAGGGATGGAGGTATTTCTATTTCTCCTTCCTCCTCTACTTAATAGATCTTAAGGCCTTCTAATGATGAAGGACCCATCAGATGATCTCATAAATAGGAGGAATGGGGAGGTATGAGAGTGAAGCCCCTCTTGTTATGTGTGGGATTGAGGTCAATGTATGCATTAAGGTAACCTAGTATAACCT
Source organism: Taxus chinensis (assembly GCA_019776745.2). Lineage (NCBI taxonomy): Eukaryota > Viridiplantae > Streptophyta > Pinopsida > Cupressales > Taxaceae > Taxus > Taxus chinensis. The sequence goes on from CM034150.1 coordinate 609,389,838, forward strand.
CATCATTATCTACATAATCTAAATTGGTAGGCTCATTCTTGGTCTCAATGTATGCCATAATTGGATTAGTAGGAATTTTTCAAACTAGGGTTTTGGCTCGGACTAAAACAATGAAGTCAGTATCTTCCAAATCTCCACTTGGATAGAACTGAGAAGTGGAATTATCCATGGAATCAGCTAAAACATTATGTTTACGTGGAATAGATTCAATGGATAGTTGTTGATCTACATAACATTACAAGTGTGAGTGTCCTAATTTTTTGCAATGCTCTTGGTGTGGGAAAAATCACAAGTATGAGGAATGCCAACAATTATTTGAACACATTATCCAGAAGTAGTGGAAGGATAAAGGCACCAGAATGGTAAGTGTGAAGATATTTTATCTACAGGGGATACCAAGGGTGGCGCGTGAGTCAGAGTTAGAACATGTACTTGTGACAATGTGATTTAAGGTTGCACACGCCAGGCAGATACCAAATTAGAGACCACTGATTACAAGAGAAGAAGTGATACATGGGAAGTATCCAGACCCTATGCATCAAAACAAAGTTTATCAGGAAACCATGGATGTTATTAGATGCCTACAAGGAGATATTCAATTCCTGAAGGAGTAGTCATGATAGTTAGAGCAGAAGAAGAGTGTTGAGGCTCCACAGAAGGATATGGATAAAGTTAGGGAGGTATGCAGGATGTTGAGACAAGTGAATATCATTCCTCTAGTAGGAGAGTGGATGAGAAGAAAAGCACCAAGCACCAGAGGAGAGCATGAGAGGAAGGTTTTGCATGTTAATATTACCTCGTCACAACCTTGACTATGATAAGGAGATTACCTTGAATGCAGTTGTTGATGGATGAATCTTAAGTAATATTCTGATTGACACGTGCTTGAAAGTTAATGTTCTCACCTTGGATGCATGGAATCAAATGGGAAGGGCCCCATTACACCCATCTTCAACTATGTTATATATGGCTAATAAGACAAAGGTAATGCACATTGGTGTTTTAAAGGATGATGCTATAACTATCCGAGGGGGAAAATGTACTGGATACTTCAAATTCTTGGAACTTGCTGAGGTGGATAAATTCACAGCATTACTTGGGTTCCCCTGGTGCTATAAGAACAATGTTGAATTACATTTCAATCAGGGGTATATAAGTTTTGAGAACAAGGAGGAATGTGTTATTATTCCTCTGACGGATGGAAATTCAACGCCCTATACTAAGTCCTTGGGAGAAGAAGACTTGGACCGGATCTATGTGTGCACAATCAAAGACCCTGAGGTTGTACATCCAAAAAAAGATGGTGTTATTTAGTGTGAAAGCGCTCAATCTATAAGTGATACAACTAGTGTGGCATGTGACAATTGGGCACATGGGACATATGAGTTATTCGGAAGGTAGTTAAGAGGCTCTGTTATGAGACTAACAAAGTTTTGGTCAATTAGGTGCCTGGGAGGAAAACAATTGCCAAGTTACACTGGGGGAGCCAACCCTGATGTTTTCTTGCGAGTAATAGAGACCCAATGGAGATGTGAGATCAAAAGGAGAATTATGCTTAGCTACAATTTTCTCGGGACCATGGCTTGTTGGTGGGAAACCCATTGAGATAACCTTCTAGAATGGCACGAGGTTAGAATCACGTTCTCTGTTAGTTTTCTATGAAGAAATACACCTACTACTATATAAGACTATCATGGGAAGGAACCTACCTCATTTCATGTCCAAGCATGTGAGAGGGCCTAGATGGAAGGTGTGGAATCCTTTCCTCCATCTTTATTTGTGCATAAGCTTTACTCGACCTTGTAATGTTGCATGTGTGCATGGTACATTCATTCATAGATCTGTCGTTAGATAGGAAACTTGTAAGAGTTGATGGTTAATATCCTTCAATTTTTCAAGTATCGGAGTACTAAGCCATCAGTGGATAAGGTGTTTCAGGTTGCTAAGTGCCTAACTATGGGAGATTGTTCCATGGCGGAGGATAGGATACTAGAGTTTTTGGGAGAACCTGGCTTGGAAGCGTGCTTTGATGAGGTAGAATGAGTTACAACTTGAGCGCATGCATGGAAAAGGAGAAAGGAAAGTTGGTCTACATGATAGATGGTGAAGAGGTGGAAAAAATTGATGTTAACCATGTTTTCAGTACGCGTGAGGTTATGGATATTTCTGATGAGCAAGCGTGCCCTTACCACGAACCCCTGAAAACCAAGAAGGTTAACATTGGCTTGGAGGAAGAACCTAAGGAAGCTACTATTGGAGATTATTAGACAGAAAGGGAGGTTTCAAATATTATTGACCTATTTCCTAAATTCTAGGATTTATTCCCGTGCGGGTACCATGAGATTAAATGAGTTCACCACTCATTTGGAGAGGTGTAGATAAAACTAAAGGAAGGTGTGTGCCCGATTCAGAAGAGACCTTATCGAATGAATCTGAATCTGCGATTCAAGGTCAAGGAGGAGATTGACAAGATGATTGCATCAGGAATAATTAAGGATATTGAGGAATTAGAATGGATAATTCCAATGGTCATCAATATTAATAATGTTGAGATGATAAGGATTTGCGTTGATTACATGTATTTGAATGCAGTGTGTTTCATTGATCCTTTTCCAACCCTCTTCACTAAAGAGATCATGGAAGGAGTAGCTGGGCACGAGATCTATTCATTTAAAAATGGATTCTCAGGATATCATCAGGTTATAATTGTAAAGAAGGACCAAGAAAATACAACCTTCGCTACTGAATAGGGAATTTTTACCTATACAGTCATGCCTTTTAGACTGAAGAACACACATGTTGTGTTTTCGTGCATTGTGGTTCAGGTGTTTCAGGACTTCATCCATAAATTTCAATAATTCTACCTGAATGACTAGACATTATATAGATTGGTGAGGGACCATCATGACAATATAAGGCTAATGTTTGAGAGATGGTGGCAGTTGAGTATATCTCTCAACCTTAAGAAATGTGTTTTTTCTACTCCATTTGGCACCCTGTTGGGACATATCATATGTAAAGAAGGCTTGCTGGTGGATGTTGCCAAAGTTTTCGTTATTTTGGGATTGGGGGAGCCTACCAACCAAAGTGCAATGTGTGTATTCCTTGGGCATATGGGGTATTACCGAAAATTTATTAAGGGGTATGCCGAGATCATCATGTCATTAGAAGAGTTGCTGAAGCACAAAAGTACATTTCATTGGGGAAAGGCACAAAAGATGGTGATTGACACATTGAAGAATAGGCTTATCAATGTGCCCATATTACGCTTTCCTTTTTGGGATAAGCCATTCCATGTACATGTTGATGCTTTAGGGATGGAAAATGGAGAAATTTAGCACAACCTAGGGAGGGATTTGTTGACCATCCCTTGTGATTTGATAACCCCAACATAATAGAATTATACTACCATAAAGTGCGAGGCATTTTCGGTGATCTACGCATTACAAAAATTTGGGCACTATTTTCTAGTGACACCTTTTATCTTTTATACGGACCACGTAGCATTAAAGTACTTGGTGAATAAGCCCGTCTTGCAAGGACACATATGTAGGTGGGTCCTATTGTTTTAGGAGTTTTATTTTATGGTTGTTGTAAAAACTGGGTAAGATTAATTTGAGGCCTGACCATTTATCAAGGATTGACTCATGAGAGGACACATAGAGCATTGAGGATACAATGTCAAATGTGTAACTATCAGATTACAATGTGCACCCTCTAACTTGGAATATATTGTTGTGTTTCTCAAAATGAGTGTGGCACCGGAGGGAATGAAGAATTTTGAAAGGAAGTAGTTAGCCATATGAGTTGCGCCCTACATGTTAATTAGTGGAGACTTATACGAGCTAGGCCATGATGAAGTTTTGCATTGGTACGTGCTTGAGCATGAACGCTTTGCAATCATGGAAGAGGCTCATGGTGGAATTGCAAGAGGACACTATGCGGGGAATGTAACTACGTGTAAGATCCTCTTAGTTGGCCTTCGGTGGAAAATAGTTTACAAGGAATATATTAAATATTTCAAGGCCAGTGATCATTTCTAGTGCCTTAATAAGCCAATAAAAAGGGATGAAATTCCATTAACACCAATAGCTAGTGCTGAACCATTCAAGAAGTGGGAAATTGATTTTGTAGGTCCTATTTCACCCACTGTGCAAAGGATGGGTTTGTGCTATATCATTACTTGCACTGATTATCTAACACGGTGGGTGGAAACTAACACCTACAAGGGATTACACGGCAGCCATAACAGCAAGATTCCTATGGGAAAATATAATCAGTATGTATGGGTGCCCTCTTAGTTTGACTAGTGACTAGGGTACTCATGTTTTGAATGAGATAGTCAAGATTTTGTTGGTAGATTTCATTGTGGATCATCAAAAGACTACTCCTTATCACCATCATGCTAATGGGACTGTTGAGGAATTTAACAAAATATTAAGTCATACACTTACCAAGATTTTTGATGTTGGGAGGAAGGATTGGGATGAAAAATTCGTAGTCATGTTATGGGTGTATAAAACAAAATACAAGAGATTAAACAAATCCACACGATTCTAATTATTGTTTGGCGTCGAAGTTGTTTTGTCGGTAGAGTTCATGTTACCCTCTCTGCATATTGTGTGCATGGGAGGATTAGATGAAGAACAAGCATTGCAAGAGTGCATTGACAAGTTAATGTAGTTGGATGAAATATGATCCCTTGCTAGATGGAGTCAGAAGAATGAGAAGGCGAGACAAAAGGCCTAGCATGATCATCACATAAGGAATAAACAATTTGAGGTTAAGTATATGGTTTTAATTTATGATTATAAGTTCCTGTGCCATCCTGGGAAGCTCAGGTTTCATTGGTTGGGACCATATTATATTACCCATATACTTGATTTTGGCACTTGCCAGCTATAGGCGCTGGATGGAACGTGAATTCCCGGGTATTTCAATGGAAGTAGGTTGAATCCCTATTATAAATAAGGCTTCTGGGAGTTTGTAAATAAGGCAGTATTGCTAGTTAGCTTAGGATTTACCTTAATGCATTATCATTTCTTTGTGTTTCCCTTTCTCATTGATTTTTTCCTTTTGGGTTTTTTTGGGTGCGTGTGTGCGGCAGTGGCTAATTACATAATCAAGGTGTTATGTGCAAATGACCACACATCCTTTTAGTGTGGGGTGGAACACAAAATGAGAAGCAAGTAGGACGTGGTAAGAGTTGGAGGAAGCACATGGATCAATGTTGAAGTAGTTTATTGGGTTGTAAAGTCAAAAGTGCACGTGGGGTCAAAAGAGTGCACGTAGCAGAGGTGATCATTAGAGGAGATTGGTGTCAAAAGGCTTTGAGAAACCACGTACAAGGGTAAAAACCATAGGAGAAACATGAGGTAGGAAATGGAAAGAACTTGGTCTAAGACATAGATGAAGATTGAATTTGGCGTGGGAGAAAATATGAAGAGTTCTATGGTTGAGGTAGTTGCACAATAGAAGGTTGTGAAAGTGTTTGCATAGGTTTGCACAGAGAGGAAAAGCACTGGATAGAATTTTGGAAGGATGGTGTTGGAAACATATGAATTTAATGCATTTGTATGTTAGTAGGTGGCATCAAATTTTGTGTGGAAAAAGAAAAAAGCTATAAATAGAAGGTTGGGGTGAAGTATTCTTTCACCTTGTGTTTTGTTATCGAAAAAGTTCTTGCGTTTTAAGGTAATTCTTGCAGACAAGTTTTGAAGAGTAGTGTGTGGAGTTGAAGAAATCGAAGGACTTGTGACCCAGTGTGGAGGAAAAGTACATGGGCGTACATGGAATATATTTTTTTTGGGTTCCTACAGGTGGATACATTGTCTTGTGGAAAGGAAGTGCTCCAGGTTAGGGTTTACAAGCTAGGGCATGGGTCTTCATGGGAATTTTGTAGAAGTACAACCAAGGGTTTGAGTAGTAATAGAAATTAACACAAGGGATAAACTACAGAGGAATGATGGAGATAAAAATGGCACCAAGGAAAGGAGTGATCACTTCACCAAAGAATGGAAAGGGCAAGTGCAAAGGAAAACCAACCGTTTCCACCAGTTTCAACAAAGAATGGTATGCATAGATGCAATACCCAAATGGTGTGCTGCTAGGGAAAGAATGGGTGTCCCATATAAGGAATATGGCCATGAGTGATTACAATCATCACACAAGCACCATAGAAAAGGAGATGACCCTGGATTTGGTTCACCCAACGAAAAAGAGGACGCTAGATGAGAAACCCATCTATGATGATGAAGTAAAAGTGAAGTTAGAAAAGTTTGGGCTTCTGTAACTTTATGATTTTCCCTATTTTGGAAAATTGGAATGACTATACTAGTGGTTAATGTCATGCGTACATGAGGACTACTTCTATTTCGCAGGAAGGCAGATGCACATAATCCCATAGTTGATTTCTAAGTTCAATGGCGTGATATGCGAGGGAAAGCCACTAGATGAGGACTTGTGCAACAAGGATTCCATCAAGAAAACAGTTGAGGAATATGATTACAATAAGGGTTCGTGGTAATTTAAAATCACTCATATCAATGACCCTGTTATGAGGATGGTCGCGCACTTGGTGACAAATTTGAATGGGCAGGAGAGATGGATGTAGATAAATAAAATTTGGTTGAATTTCTGCAGCAAGATCTTGGAGGGAACCATTTACAACCTCCCAGCTTTTATTGCAGAGGAGATTATTGATTTCATGCACGACGGTGAGAAGATCATGTTCGGTAATGTCCTCCTTACCATTGTCTTTTTATAAATTGGAGTGTCTGATGGGCCAGATAAGTATGTTTGGGAGTACCCGAATGAGAACCCTTATCCCACGAAGAGGTTTGAATCTTACACTTGTGACACCATGAAGACCAATCACAAGGTGTGCTTGGAGAAATGGTATAAATGGATTTGTGACACATTCATAGATGAGTGGAGGATACTAGAACAACTTCCTACACTAGTGGATGAAGAAGCTGAATTCACCGTATACCAAATTTTTTGTATCGGCAAGTTTACCTTGACAGATGGAAGCAAGGATCCTTGGTGTAAGTTACCCTTCTCCTTCACAGTGTAGTATTTTCAAGGCGTGGTAAATAGGTTTAAATACATGAAGAAATTGAAATTTTATCTAAGTGTTGTAGATCAAGATCACTATGAGATGCGTCAAACCTTGGTGTATCCCAAGAAGACACCTATGTAGAAAAGTATGTATCTCATGACGTACACATGGTAAAATTGGGCACATTTCCTATTGTAGTTAGGAAAATGGCAAGGGTGTATGTGTGAATTAAGGCCCAAGTTTGATAATGGTACTTATGTTGAAGATGATGTATTAATCTCTGAGGACCATATAGGGAAGGTGCTAAGCATGCATACAGTACAAACCATAGGAGTGTAGGAGTCAGGCACCGGTACAAGCACCTATGTTCGACAGAAGAAGTCTCCCATTAAGAAGGAGTCACCAGAGAAAGAATATTCTCCTAGGAGAGAAGAGTCACTTGAGAAGGAGGATTCCTCTATGTCAAAATCACCATTGAAGAAAAATAAAAGGGTGGCCCAAGGTTTAGACTCGGAGAAGATAGAGAGAAACAAGGATGATGATTATGAGGAGGAAAATGAAGGAGACAATGAAGAGCATGAGGAATCTCAGAATCCTCCTGTGTATAATGTACATGATTCTAGTGAAGAAGGGGATGAAGAGGAGAAGGACAATGAGGATAATTCCCATACCAAAGGAGGAAGTGAGGAGGTAAACATGCATGGTCAAAAGACCTCAACCTCAACCAAAGAACATATAGATAACACTATAGAGAGGGAGGTGGTGGGTATTATCCAACATTTAGTGGAGCAATAGGTAGAGAGAAGCACCAAAGAAGTGCTAAAGGGAATTGTAGAGAGTGAAAGTGTAGGAAAGGAGTATGGGAGCATGGGTAGAGAACCTAACTTAGTAGTAAGCTTCCCAATAGCAGTGCACACACGTGGGAAGGGCACAGGAGCATCGTAGGAACACATTATGGCTTATATTAATGATCCAATCAAGGTAATGCATGCGTGCTTCAAAATTATAGTTCCCACAGACCAAATCCTCTCTTGATCCTCTTTTGATGAAGAGGGTGTGTACCTGCGCACAAGGAAATTGTTATCTTGGGATTTTGAGTCCCACATTGATGATCCCGAGTTCTAGGTAAATCGTGATACATTAATGAAGACACTAGATGCCAAGGGAATAAACCCTCTTGTGAATTCCCAGCAACTATCAAATGAGAAAGTTTGCAATGCGCTCAAAAAAGTATTGGTGGAGGTGGAAGCAAGACTCTTCGGTAGAAATGATATAATAAAGGTCTTGGAGGAGGAGCTTGAGAAAAAGAATGAGGAGATCATTGAGAGGAACGGGGAGATAAAACAAAAGGAATTATCAGTGTGTAGTTAATGCGTGAACTAAGGGATGAAAGGTGAAGGTGCGGGAAGTCCACAAGAATATAGAGGCCATTTCAGATGATATTATCTTGAATCACCTAGACCTAGCCCCTCCTGAGTAGAAGTATGAGTCAACCATGTATTGGTTGGAATAATTAGCACACATACTCACCATGGATAGGAAACCACTTGCATTAGAATCAATGGAAGAAGTAATGGCATGCTAGAAAAGGAAGAGAATGAGAAGATTGTGGAGATACTAAATCAGTACTCCGAGCTCCTTGCCTTAGTGAAGACCATGGTGCAAATGGTAGAAGTTGTATATGAAAACTATGGTGATAGGGACAAAGTAGCAAGCATATTAGTTTCCATCCATGAAGCGGATTTGAAATAAGTTCAAGAGAAAAATAAGTGAAATAGGGTAAAGTGGGACAAGATCTTGGCTTAGGTAGAGAAGAAGATAGAGGCAATCAAAACCTTAAGGGTTTCAATTAAAATTAAACTGAAATATTTTTACCCCCAAGTCACTCGCAGGATGGATGTGTTGGGAGACCTTAGCAAGCAGATGGAAACAAGTAAATATATGTTGAATCCTAAGGGGGATCAGATGAGTATTGAAGAAGTTAGCGTGATGGTGGGTGACTTACTTCAGTAGACACATGGTGAGGTGGATGCTTGGGTTAAGATTGAAGTCCCCGTGAAGAAAGATTTCCCACTTCTCATGCAGCAGTAGTAGGATTCTTCCATTATTTATTCAATCACAAATTCTTTCATTTTCCATATTCTTTATTCTTTGGTGGAAGGGCAGAGTGTTTCTGAAGATGAACAACATGTGTAGTGTGGGGTAATGTTGGGCCCTAAAATTGACTAATTCCCAAGGAATAATTCAGCACACATGGGAGGTAGTAAAGAAGGAAGACGCTTAGGAAAAAGTGTGCAAGGGAAAGGAAAGTGGTAGAAGAGGTTGGCACGCATGGGAGCAAAAACGTGTAGGGACTTAGCCATATTTTGAAGGAGTTTTTGTAGGAGAAAAATGTGAAAATCCTGAGTAGGCATGTTGAATGGATAAGGTGCCATCATAGAGCCTTGGAGGTCAAGAAAAGAATATTCCATGTAAGGAATATTCCCATGATGATTATTACAGGTAGTGGAGGCATTTGTAAGATAGCATAGGCATTCGACCATGGAGAACCAAACTTCCACTTGGAATGTGATCTATTCATGAAGGAAACCAAGGTAGTGCATCCAGATCCTATTTAAAGGAGTACTTGGTTCCGAAATAGGAAAAGGAGTGTAACAACGAAGTGCTAAGGAAATGAAGGGTTAAAGAGGGTTTTAAGTAGTAATAAGGTATTGCAGAAATGCTTGTAAGAAGGGTTTTAAGCATATTAGGCATGGATTTAGGTATGAACAAGGGTTGTAATGGGTATAATAGATAAGAACTCTCTCTCTACAAAGTATTTTTTTAGGGTTTAAGATAATATTCCTTGATGTATTCAGTTTATATGACCCTTATGATGTAATTAGGCCACTGTAAATGCTTGTAAATAAATATGTGTGTGATTCTGGGTTATTCATGTTCTTAAGTGTAAACCCTTGTGTTTTTCATATTATTCTGGGTTAGATCTGGTTTCCTTATGCTTATTTACAATGTATTAGGCCTGTTATTAAGAGTTCCATCAAAATTAGGTTAAATAAAAAATTTAACCCTAAATTAAATTTTGAGTTCAATTTAATGAGGTGTATTAGGCTTGTTATTTTTGTACTTCCATACGGGTACATGCTTATCTTTTTAAGCCTGTGTTTTCTTTTTTTTATCATCATGCCTAATTTTTTCATCTCATTTTTCTTATATTCTTTTCCCTTGAATCATAGGTATTTTTTTGACCTCAATGCAAATGTTTAGCTACATTGGTTCCTTCCAACAGTTCTCCCCACTTGTTTCAAAAATATTTTCTCTATGATTTATGCCATCAAATTAAATCTTGTACTTCCCCCCCTCAAGTCAACTAGTGCTCATAATTTAGAAAATGTGTTTAATCCTATTTATCCACATTTTGGTTTGTCTTGTAATGACGATATTATAACCACGCTTCCTAACAATGACCATGATAATTCACCCCTTTCATATCAACAAGTGATCCCACTTCTTGTTGACCTTCTGTCCATCACCATAAATACTATTATAAATTACACCACTCGTGATATTTTGCTTCTCCCTCATGTTGCTAATCCGACATATGATTTATTTATTAATGTTTCCTTTACTATTATTGTTGATCATGGTCAAGCCCAAGGCTCTAATTATAAACCTAACCCACATGATCAAGGTATCGCAGATGAGGATGTGCAACAATTGATCAATTCTTACACAAAAACCCCTCTAATATTGATCTCTTTGTATATGCCACATGACTTCAACTCAAGACAATTTCCTTATCACCCACTTCACCAGCCATTGTTCCCACATCCATAGTGAATACCTCTTTAAGTATACCTCACCTATCAATTCCTAATGTTTCCATGCATATTTTGTAGCTAAAATTTTTACCTCACATACCATGTCTTCTCCTCATGTTTCACATGTATCTTCTTCTATTACGCAAGATCTTGAATCACTTGTTCATACTTTACAAGAAAAAAACTTACAATTGCAACAAGGTGCATCCACTTCCTCTAATGCTATTGACTCTAAACAGTTACTTCACAATCCCCTTACACCTGAAGTGGTTTCTTATCCACTCCTTATTTGGTTTGTTGTTCCTAAATTTCCTATATTTGACGACAAAGGAGATCCTAATGAATATATTTTCTCATTTTATGTTACTTGATTTGATTATACTTCTAATGACATATTTCTTACCATGATTTTCCCCTTAAGTCTTAAGCACTTTACATTACAATGGTTCTACACTCTTCCCACTCATTCTATGTACGCATTTACTACTTTGGAAAATAATTTTTTGGCACAATTCTCTATCAATATTGAGGACAAAATTTCTTACACGTAATTGGTTCAAATACGAAAAGGGTCTACCGAACCTCTTAATGTTTCTATATTGTGTTAAAATATTCTTCTCACAAAAGTGAATATCTTAACTGATAATGAATTACAAGATCCATTTACTCTAAAATTATTATCTCCTTTACATGATTTAGTCAAGTTTGATAAGTTTTGATCTTTCAAACATATTTTACATACTTTAAAAGAGTTTGAGGCTAAGTTTTTACATTTGAACAACCTCAAGTAAATTTCTAGCTATGATCCCACATCTATTGTTAAGTTTTCATAAAGAAAACCCCATTTAAGAGTACATCCAAATATGTCAAGTTTGGCTCTAAAGACACCATTAATGGCATTTTAAAACCTATTAATATACAATAACAACTTGTGCATCATCAATTTACTCGCTTTTAAAGTCCTCTTGATGTTGTATTGAAACAATTGCTTGAGTGAAATCTTATATCTCTCCCTTCATATTTTGAGGTTGATATGAGTAGACATTAGGGAAAGAAGTTTAGTGCTTGTGATTATCATCGATGTGTTAGACATTCTACTGATAGTTTCTTTAAGCTTTGTCATTTTATTCAATATCTTATTGATTCTCAATCTATTGAATGGGATGAGCCCAAGAAAATTTCTAATCCGGCCAATGATAATGCTAAGTTAAAAATATTCAATGATTTACTTCCTAAACATGATACTGCAAAGACTTGTATAAATTTCCATAATGTTTATTGTATGGTGTCTCCACTTGCTTCATATGATCAACCCTAGGATGCAATGAATAACACAGATAACCATGCAGTATCTACTTCTTCAGTCATCACCTTTAATAATTTTGATATTGATGCTACATTTATTTTTGATACATTATTTATTCCTATTTTCATTAATCCTAGACTAGTACTGTGTGTTAGTCGATCCACATAATAAGGACAATGTTTTTTCTCTCATGCTATTGTAATCCTTGGGAATTTCTATACAGAATCTTACATTTGACACCAATCCTCACTACCACCATATTACTCTACCTATCATTGTTGGGCCTATCACTACATCAGTTTCATTTTTTATTGCATTTACTCTTAATTCTGGTGCCTTGTGGTTAGCTATCCCTTGGTTACATACTCTTAAGGTCATTCAATCGATCATACACCATTTTTTTAAGTTCATCCACAATCAACAAGTTATCACCATTAGAGATATTCCCTTTGAAGATACTACTCCTACAATTCCTCCTCTAATCCCTCCTATAGATAAGTCTTTGGTTATGCATAATTTCTCTAACACTTCTATGTTACTCCCTAAGATAATACTCTTGCATTCTATTTCTAAATCTATGGATGATCCTAGACCCCTTATTGTACACACTTTCTCTCCTAGTGTTGATCATTTTAAGTCTCCTAGTCATATTTTTATTTTACAGTCTACACCCAATGGATCCAAGCCTCCTCATAGGTCTACCCTTAAGGATCTATTTCTCATCATGCCCAATCAACAATTATTTTATGTTGGTACTCTAGTGCATATGTTACCTACATAGCTTTTCATTACCATCCTAGTGGTCATCATACTCATTCCTCTAGTCCACAACATCAACACTGCTCTATACATCCTAGTGTTATACCTATTATAGCTTTTTTTGAACATGTCATTGCAATATTCATGTAGACACCTAAAATCCACTTATGTAGTTTTAATACTAATATTGCACTAATTACCCTCTTTCCCATCGTTTCCGTTATAATTAGTGATTTACCGCTAAGTAACTAACGTTTCCCTCCATTTTGGTCAATTAATGACACTTCATTAATTAACTAGTCTTTACTTCACTCTAGATTCCAATTAAAGACACTTTTTTAGTTATAATCCTCTTCAAATCAATTAATTAACTATCATTAGTTAATTAAGCCTTTTTAACCTTGTATTTAATCAATAAACCCTCTTATTGGTTAAATCCCCCTCTAAAATCCTCCAAATCATACCTATTTCCCTATAAATCATCTCTAAATAGCTTTTTAAGCTTATTATCCTAGCCTATTAATTAATCCTATGTTGATTAATTAAATCACTCCAACTCCCATGAGTTGCTAATCACTTGTTAATTCCTCTAATCAAGCTTAATTCTAAATATACTTTATCCTTTATCCCACATGCACTAGTTTGCAAGCTTCTCCAAATTGGAAAGCTATATAAAGGACCCTCCTACATTCTTTCACACCTACACCACACTTTGAATAGTGAATTACTGTAGGCTTATTGATAAGATCCTTCTCCATTGTTGGAATAGATACTTCATCTTTGCATCCATTCTCTCATTAGTTGAGTAGTAAAGGAAGATCTAAGTATGGCCTTGTAGCCATTCTTGGTGAGATCTTTCCCTCTCTTTGGAGATAACACAAATTTGATTACTCATTATCTAAATAGGCTAAGATGTTTAGTAAGTAATCATACATTAAAGAGTAGGAATGGTTAACATTAGGTGATTTCATTCATGTTTATGCATTAGATAGTTATTTCCTTTAAGCTCTTATCTTGATGTCCTTAGTAGATTAACTTTCCTTTGAAGCTACTAGGTGTTAGTTTCATTCAATTAATGTTTAGCATACATACATTTGGCATGCCTGGTGGGACATACTCCATTGTTTCTTTGCATTAATTTCAAGTTTTTGTAGATTATTTTCAATTTTGGTTACTAACCCTCATTTTAGCATTTTTAGATTTATCTTAGAGTTTATTAACTAGATTAGTTGATTTTGCTTTGGATTTTTATGCTCTTTGTAGGAATAAGGGGTGAGGTGCTGCCAAAATTGAAGCAAATTGGAAAATTTTTGTGACTTTTTTGACATTTTCTTGTCAAAATCATGTATTTTTGATGTTACTACAATTTGCCTTGCGCTAAAAAGGAACACCTTTGCTCTACTTTCAAAAGGCGTGTGCTACAGTTACACAAGCCTATGTGCTTTCATCGAAGGATTGCATTTTGTTCATTATTGCTATGTATATGTCTAAACAGGAATTGTTTGGTTTTCTGTTAGGATTATTTTGGTCCTCTGTGTACTACGCAATCTCTATTCTTCAAGCATTGCATTGTTTTTCACAACTCTCTGTTTGCAATTTTGTCTCACACTATTTTTGTAAGGGTGTTTGTCTATAGCAGATGCTTGCACTATTGTTTTGATTGCGCTATATTAGTGTTAATTGTTTCCTAGGGTTTCAGGGGTCACTAGAATTTGATTTTTGACACATGCTTGTTATTTTGTAAGGTTTTACTTTTGTTCTTGCAATTTTTTTATTAGATGCCAATTTTTGTGCATAAGCTTACGGTTTTGCCATATAGGCTTGTTGTAGTTGTTCTCTTGTCAATTTTGGTGATTCGAGTTTCAAAAAAGTTTTAGATTTTGATTTTTAACATTTTTTGGAATTTTCAGGGTTTCTAACTTTTGTTCTTAAGGGTTTTTAATTTGATCAATTTTATAAAACATTTTTATAATGCTTTGATTTAGTATTATTTTTCCATGCTTCATATGAGTTGGGATAAAGTTTGTGTATGCTCTTCTCTTGCACCATTGTGTGATCTTGAGAATCAAAAACAACTTTAGTCTTCATTTTTAAGTAACATTTGGTTAATTTGGAAACTTAATATTTCATTTTTTGCATAAGGGAATAAATAATTTATCAAGCATTGTTTAAAGTTCATTTGATTTTAAGTTTTTAATTGCATTTATCTAGTTGAATCAAATTATTGTGTATGTTCTTCTCTTGCGTCCTTGGATGATCTTGAGAATCAAAAACAAAACTTTGATTCATTTTCTATAGGAAACTACTAAATATTTTGTGCGTAGGACCTAATGCTTGTCAAAGAATTGGGATCTAAACAAAATACTAATACATGTGTGTTGTAGGTTACCAATGGTGTGCTAAACCACATTTTTAATTCAAGATAAAAAACACACCACTTATTCAAAACACTGTATTTGTAGGTTCAGATAAGGGTTAAAACTCAGTCCACTTTAAACTGTGGGAAGTATCTTGGCATAAGCCATAAAACTCATTGTGAGGATTACCCTGGGAACCCCAAAGTAGTCCACACCTTGAGAGAATTGGTGGACAAAATGGGAAGTGCCCCCTTACCCACTTGACTAGAAAAAAAACCCGTGTGAGAAAATATTCATGTTACCCGTATGAGGCCCCATTCATTAATTTGATTGTGGGGTAATGGTCCATTGTCTAGTTTACTAGAAATGCGTACCTCTCTTAGGTAAGAATTGGTGAGTTTGTGAACAAAATCCTAGGAAACCATTTGGCATTGGGGCCAACTTGACTTTATCCATCATGTTCCAAAGATCTCTCACAAAGCAAAAACTTTTTCAAAGTCAAAACCTTGTTATTCAAACAAGGGGAGATTCCATTAAAGTTAACACACGTGTGTTATTCATCACAAAACTTACAAGGCATCACTTTGTCTTAGTTTCTACCTTGTCCTAAGACAAGGTAGAAACTCTCTCAAAGTTAGGCTAAGTATTTTTCATCACCACTTAGTCTACTCCTTTTCTTTCTTGTTTCCCTTTTTTGGGAAAAAGAGAGCATACATATGTAGTGCTATCAAGATTGTGTCCACCACTTTTACACCCACTTACATCCTTCCTTATTGCGACTGCGATAGTAAGCGTTGAAAGTGTGTTGGTATGTCTTCATATCTTTGATAGCCTTGTCTTGATACCCACGTCAAGACTATCTTATTATAGCTAGGTTGTCTCATCATTGACTTCCTCTTGAGTTGTTACTTTGCTTGCATCATATCAATACAATTTTGATACTTACATCTTGTTTCCTTTGTGAAACTTGATTTAAGTCTCTAAGTTGTATTGTTATGCTGCTCGCATAAATATCAACTTCTTATCTATACTTAGACCTTGTTTTTATTCCAACATTTCCTTGAGTTTTGAAAAGTGTTGGTGTTACGTTATTCACATCATTCCAATACTATTTTGATACTAATATCTTTCTTTTCCTAAAAATCTTGATTAACATATCCAAGTAGTGTTGTTACACTGCTCGCATTTGTAGCTTCCATTTTCAAGACTTGGAATTTGTTTGTGTTTAAACTTGTTTAAGTATACCTTGTTTGGAAATCACATTCAACATCATCTTAGTACTTAGGTCTTGTTTATCCCAAACTTGACCTAAGTATTGATATTGTGTTGTCATTATTGCACCAAACCTATCTTTGAGATGTAGGGAGTAGTTACTCTTATGATTGGATCCTTATCTTGAACTTGATTGATTTTTCCTTGGTACTTCTCATCATATGGTTCCATATCAGTGGATTATTATTTTATTCTTTGGTATCTTGATTCATATTGCCTTGATTCTTTGGATTCTTTGCCATTAGTTATTTGACATTCTTTGTGATGTTTGCAGTCATCACGTTGTTTGATTTTTCCTAGGGTCCTTGTAGTACATGTACACATTTTTCAAACCTTAGCAAAAACATTTCCTATCAAGAAACTTTTGAAACAATATGAACATTGGAAAATTTTCCTTTGTAGCCATTATGTTGCTAAATTTTGATCAACCATTCTGACATTTACACTTGTAACTTGTTTTACAAACCTTGCTGATTTGTCAAAATTATGTCATCACAATGTCTATTTTCCTTAGATTCCCTTTGGAAAATCACATGAGCATCTCCATACTTACAAAATGTCTAGTTGGTTTTCATTTTGTTTCCTGAATCAACATGGAACTTCCTTCCATTTGAAGGAGTTCAATCACACTATCTAGGTCTAGGCATTTGGACCCAATGATGCCAACAATGACTAACTATCACATGGTTCCTCACACTTATGGACAATAGGGAACCTAGGTTTAGGAATTCACATCAAAATATTCCCATCATGACTAAACCTCGTTTGGTTCTTCATGCTAGAGAACCCATTCGGTTACCCCTTTCCCCACCTTCATCTCATAGTCAGTGGTATGATTATGATGATTCTAATCCATGTTATTCTTTTGATTCCCCTCAGTCTCCTGATTATTCTAATCCAAACTATTCTTTTGATTCCCCTCAGTCTCCTAATTATTCTAATCCAAATTATTCTTCTGATTCCCCTCTGTATCCTGAATTATTCTAATCCAAACTATTCTTCTAAAGGAATAATTAGTCAATCCAAACTTTTCCTATTAAAGATTCCCCTCAAATTCTCCCATAATTCATCTAATTCGACTCTGAGTCACAATCCTCCCTTTCTTTATAAGGACCCCCTTTATCAGTCTCCTCAATGAATCTTCCTCCTCTAAAGATTTGTGTGACTCAAAGTTCCTCCCAATCAAACATCTAATTCAACTCTTGAGTCACAGTCCTCCCTTTCTTCACAGGACCCCCTTTATCAGTCACCTCAATGACCTCTTCCTCCATCAAAGATCCATGTGACTCAAAAATTCCTCTCATCAATCATCTAAGTCGACCCTACATCGCAATCTACTAAATTTTCTATGTGATCCTATTTTTCTACCTGCACTATGTCATCTTCTAGGAAAACCAATACCAACCTATTCCAAATCCACATCTTCTTCCACTCATGAGACATCCAAATACAAATATACTTTGTCTCTTGATTCATCTTCTTCTATCAATCAAAATCCAATCCCTCTTTGGCCCTTGAGCAATAAGGTCAAACCTTCCCCTCATCTACATCATCAAACATCTTCTAAATCTTCCACACTTGTTGGACCTCTTTCTTCCAATAAACCTACTATCATTGACCAACAACAACCCATACCAATTGATTTATTTCAGAATGAAGAAGTGATCAGAGAATTCATGGGGCTACATGATGACATTCCTCTAGAGGATCATGAGAAAGGATTCTCTTTAGACCTCGATGCATGTTTGTGTATTGTGGGGAAGAGGTTGATTCCTTTTTTCAGAAAATAGAGGAAGATCCTAAGATCATCAAACTTGATCCTCCTCTTGTTCTTCCATTTTCACATTCCCCATTACATGGAGAAATGCCTGGGTCTGTCATTGATCCATGGCCTATCTTCTCATCACCCAATCATTCTTTACATATCACAATTCCTCAATCACAATATCTCTCCTTGGGTCACCTCCTAGTAGCCCATCATCTTCTTCTATATGTGGGCCACCTCCTAGTAGCCCTTCATCTTCTATTTTGGGTCACCTACGGGTAGCCCATTATCCTCTATACTTGGGCCACCTCTTAGTATCCCTCCATCTTCTATTTATGGGATCCCTTTATCACCATTATCTTCTATAGTGGGCCCATCTTAGTAGCCCATTATCTTCTATCTATGGGCCACCTCTTAGTAGCACTTTATCTTCTATCTATGGTTCACCATATATGGGACACCTCTGGATATCCCATTTTCTTCTATACTTGGGCCACATCCTAGTATCCCTTCATCTTCTATCTATGGCTCACCTCCTGGTAGCCCATTTTCTTCCATCTTGGGGCCACATCCTAGTAGCCCTTCATCTTCTATCTATGGCTCACCTCCCGGTAGCCCATCCTCTTCAATTCTTGGACCATATCCTCTTTGTCCATCATATCATCCTTCTATCAAAAATGGTGGCAAGCCCACCATCATCCCTACCATTCCTATCATCAATCCTAAACATCCAATTTCTTCTCCCACTTCTCGGGATCAAACAAATCACACATTAGCTTATATGAAACCCAAAACAATTTCTTCATCAAGCTAAGATCAAAAATATGAAGATCTCCAAAGCTCCCAACAATTCAAACAAACATAAAGTTAAAAATCAAACATGATTCAAGAATTCACACCAACATAACCATCAAGTATGACACAAAGTGCAGAAACCTATGGATAAGGAACTCAAGATCCCACATAAAAAATCCATGTTGAAAGATAAGTCACAGTCACTTATCAAATATGATCTCACCATGGTCATCAAGATTGGAGATAATATTACTCTTGATAAGAAAAAACTCCTAGTCTCCCTTATCAAAGAAATCACAAACATCGTTGTTGGATCCTATCATGTAGAGTGACATTTTTGGTCCCAATTTCCCAAAATCTCACAAAACCATCAAAAAAAAAAATCAAAAAATTCAAAAATAAAAAAATGAGAAAAACATTAAAACATTACAAAAGAAAAAAAAATCAAAGGTACAAAGATCAAACATTACAATCAGGTATTGCATACACATGGATGTTCTTTCTTCCTTTCTTTCCATTCCTCTGCAAGTCTCCCACCATTTTCATCCCTTCGATGATATTTTTGGTTAGTCTATTCACACTCATTTTGTGACATTTATCTCTATGGTATCCATTTGACCTTGGTCTTTCATCACCTTGGTAAATTAAAGAACAACTAACCTCTTAGAGATCCTATCACTATCTACATCTAATAAAATTTTTGCAAAGAACTTTTGGGCATGTATTTGTTGACACTATCCAATGTTGTCATCATAATCACTTCCACATCCTTCCATCAAGCCATCTATGGTTCTTAACCCCTTATCAAAAAAATCGAGAGAGCTGAAATAATTTTTTAGAAAGAAAAAATCAATCAAAAAAGAAAAATCAAAAGAAAATCAATATATAACTCTCTCTTGGGGTATTTCCAGTATCTCTATCGGGGCTATGGATGCCTGGATGGTAGTATAGAAATGTTGTGACTAGAATCAAATACATCTCTATCAGGGCTATGGACACCTGGCTGGAAGAAGAGCAATGTACGACTCTCCTTCCACCCTCCATTCACAAATCACCTTTCAAAATAAATCATTCCTACACATTGGCTAGTTTGTCTTCACTTATTGCCTATCAAATATTCACTTCAAGAGGTAATTAATTTCCACATGCACACACTGGATATCTATGAGAAAACATGATTAGTATGTTACCAAGTGTTGTTTTAGACCTTTTCAGACTCTTTCTTTAGTCCTTATTTTGTCTCATGATTTGTGCCTTTGGCTAATCACTTTTTCATCATGCAAGTCTTCTAGCTACATTTTCCATATCCTTTCATAACATTCACATTTGTTCTTTTGCTTCATTCAGAACATCCATGTGTATAAGATTTCCTTTTTACCATGTTTTTGGGAACCTTTGTCCCCTTTCAATAAAAAATAGTTTCCTCTTTTCTATCATTTGTTTCTTATCAGCTTGCACTAGGGGCATGCTTTCTGCTTCTTATCTCTTCATTGGTTTGAGTTCATCATCACGTTGAACCTATCCATCTTGGCCTTGATCCTCCTTATCTTCTTCTTGTATATATGCACAAGATTTCCCTTGTATATTCCCATCTATCGCTGGGGGAATCTTTGCATCTTTGTTTTCCTGTACATAGCTTCGGAAAACCTTCAAAAAACCCTAAAAACATGGTAAATCCATAAAAAATTAAAAAAATGCTAAAAATTCATAAAATCCATCAAAAATCCAAAAATTGGTAAAACATTCAAAATCCAAAACATTTACAACATCAAAATCCAAAAAAATTGTAAAATTTAAAAAAATAAAAAATTGGTAAAAAGCATGCACATAGCTGAAGCATTTATTGGATGTCATCATCCTCAAACATCAAAATTTTTCCTAAAAACATCTTTCTTTGGCCCTCAATTGTTCTCACAGTTTCAATGACTCACGTGAATCATCTAGGATCTACCTCCATTAACAAAGCTATTTTCTTACTATGTTTGTACTCCTTGCACAACGAGTTGCTTGGTACTGTTTCATAGTGCATGAATTTATTTTTCATAGGACCCTTGTGTCCTTCTTGTATATTCACCTCACATGTATCCTTTCTTGGGTGCCATTTTGAAACCCTTTTCATTAACTCAAACATTTGGGAACTAAAGCTCATGTTTAACAAAAACATTGGTGTAACTATCTTGAACGTTGTTTGTTTGAGTATGTGTGTTTGTACTTGTTTCAATGTCAGGTTAGATTGTTTACTTTCAACTTGTATTGCATTACGATTATGTATGTTGCATTTGAGTTAGTGTTTTAGCAATGAAAAAATGTTAGTATTATAGATTTTCATGTTATTTTACACTTTTTTTGTATGCTTATATATAATAAAGGGCCGATGATGTAGATCATAAGAAAAATGATGAAACAAAGTTGTTCTTGAGCTAAGCTGGATGAAAGCTATTTCCATTCTCTTCATTATCATTTTCTTCTATCACACTTTTTCTTCAATAACACCTGGGGAAATAGGGATTATTTTTATCCCCCCCTCCCCCCCTTGTTTCTTCTATCCATCGAAACATCGGATTTTCTTTCCTACTCATTCATATTTGCACACTCACCTACCAAGTTTATGTTGACCCTTCTTTCACATTCTTCTTTTCGATCGTCGATCGACCTCTTTCATCACCCCATAGACACTCGAGGGGGAATCCTTCATCTACTAATTTTTCTTCTATCCTTTAAAATTTACTTGTTTATAATTGTCTACTATCTTTGAAGTGGCGTCGCTTATGCCACCCCAAAGAGGGTAAAATGTAGACACCTAAAATCCACTTACACAGTTTTAATACTAAAATTTCACTAATTACCCTCTTTCCCATTGTTTCCATTATAATTAGTGATTTCCCACTAATTAACTAACATTTCCCTCCATTTCGATCAATTAACAACACTTCGTTAATTAACTAGCCTTTACCCCACTCTGGATGCCAATTAATGACACTTCGTTAGTTATAATCCTCTTTCAATTCAATTAATTAACTATACCATTAGTTAATTAAGCCTTTTAACCTTGTATTTAATTAATAAACCCTCTTATTGGTTAAATCCCCCTTTCAAATCCTCCAAATCATACCTATTTCCCTCTAAATCATCTCTAAATAGCTTTCTAAGATTATTCTAGCCTATTAATTAATCCTAGTTGATTAATTAAATCATCTCCAACTCCCATGAGTTGTTAATCACTTGTTAATTCCTCTAATCAAGCTTATCTCTTCTAAATATACTTTATCCTTTATCCCACATGCACTAGTTTACAAGCTTCTCCCAAATTGGAAAGCTATATAAAGGACCCTCCTACATTCTTTCACACCTACACCACACTTTGAATAGTATTTACTACAAGCTTATGATAAGAGCCTTCTCCATTGTTGGAATAACTACTTCATCTTTACATCCATTCTCTCATTGTTGAGTAGAAAGGAAGATCTAAGTATGGCCTTGTAGCCATTCTTGGTGAGATCCTTCCCTCTCTTTGGATATAAACACAAATTTGATTACTCGTGATCTAAAGAGGCTCATGTTTAGAAGTAATCATACATTAAAGAGTAGCG
The DNA here is from genome assembly GCA_019776745.2 of Taxus chinensis. Classification (NCBI taxonomy): domain Eukaryota; kingdom Viridiplantae; phylum Streptophyta; class Pinopsida; order Cupressales; family Taxaceae; genus Taxus; species Taxus chinensis. The sequence continues at coordinate 609,412,560 of CM034150.1, forward strand.
AATGGTTAGCATTAGATGATTTCATTCATGTTTATGCAAGATAGCTAATTTCCCTTAAGCTCTTATCTTGATGTCCTTAGTAGATTAAATTTCCTTTGAAGATACTTGGTGTTAGTTTCATACAATTAGTGTAAGTTATTTTAGTATGGCTACAAGTCCCACTAGCACCATCATCTTCAATGAAACTTGAATTTTAATCTTCTATAGTAGCCCCTTCAACTCATCAAGAGGTTCTAATTAGTTAGATATTTTTTTACTCACATATTTTGTACATAGTTATGAACACACAATGAAACAAAAACATTCAAACATTAGAAAATACACAAAATAAGGACTTTTGCATTTTAATTGAGTTTTTCGTACTTCACATTACATATGTTTTTGGTTACTTTAGTTTGATGGATAGAATGATTTATTTATTTACATACATGCATTCACTTGGTATGTTGAGATGGATGCAAAACAAACATATTGGTGCATGCTTATAGGATAGCATGTGTCTCCTTATATTAATATCACTTGGGGAGAATACCTTCCACATCAGATAGGTGATATTGTTCTATTATACTTCATTTGGACTTCCTTTCTCAATTATCTATATTGTGTACTTGATACTTTTCAGACTAACTAGACTAACATATGTGTGTTGTGCACCGTTGACATATCTTTTTTCGTATATCTCACCTATGTTGGTTACTACATCATATCATCATTATTTGACATATTATTTTCATGTATACATGTTTGTGTGTGTTATTACTTGATTGTTTTCCTTCCTTGTTTCCTATGTGCCTTGATTATCGTATGACACCATGTGTATCCCATGTTTTTGGCATCATGACTATCTTGTTTGTAGTCCTATGGGCCTTGATTATCTTGAAACACCTTTCGTGTCCCATGATTTCAAGACTAAATAGTCTTTTTTATTCTATTCTTTGACATTTTTTACAAATTGAGTTATTTAATGATGTTGGTGTTTTCCTACATGCGTTATTTCTACTAGTTGATTTTGCTACTACTATTTTTTCTTGTCATTAGAATTTATTATGTTGTGTTCCATGGTTTCCACCATGCACAATAACCTTTCCTTTTGCAGGTATAACTTCTTAAAGGTTTCCACCTCTTCAACACTTTACATAGATCCTCAGATATCCCCTTCAATAGTCCACACCTTTTCCTTTTCAGCCACATGCTCAAACATGGTTTTAGCATGCCTCAAAAGAGGGGGAATCTATTCAGGTTTATTTTACACTTTTAGTAGACATAAAAAATTTCTTGGGGAAGATGTAGGTGAAAATAATGTACATACACCCAAAAATGTAATTACACACATAATTTTGGAAAACTCAATACATATTCAAAATTGTACAATTTGGTCAATGCCATATAGTGCAATATTGACCCTCCATATATTAATGAAAAGGGGAAATTTTAGAAAAATATGTCATCATTTTTATAGTTTCACTAGTATAAACAATTTTTATGCAAGTTTTCATAGTTTAGATCAGTACATGGGGCATAAAAATCATTCATTCCTTCTTCACACAAACAACCAATTTCAATTTTAGGAATGTTTGGGGAATGGGTCTCCTTCCTTATTCAAAATTATTAGTACATTTTAAACACATATTATTGTTTCGTTTCAATACAAGATAAATTTTTTGACATGTGGGGAGAGTTTGGGGTTACCTATTCTCTTTGGTATTGTATATCCTTGTAAAATTAGGTCTAGATATGTTCGCAGTGGTGTGATTCATGGGGTTATGGAAGGAAAAAACTAGCTAAGATCTTCATGGGCATGATTTCTTCTCCTATTAGACTTTTAAGGGGAAGATATCAAAGTTGTTGAATAGCTTTGATACACGGTCTTCTTCCTTTTACAGGGGTGTATTTATGCCTCTTTCTTCTTCATTTCCTTACACATTTCCATGTCGGGTTGCATGCACCTAACACCTTGTTTTATCCTTGAAACTAATTTGGGAGTGATCACCCCTTATCCTTCAGTGAATTTCAGGAAAATATAAATATCCAAACACAAGAAAGGCATAAGAAAACATGTGTATCCTTTCCTTTTTATAACTTTTCATTTTACATATATGTAAATTTAAATATTTTATATTAAAATTTCTATTTAAGTTATGATGAATTATCTATCATGGAAATTGAATACTCTTTTTGTTGCAGGTTTCGTCATGGAGCGTGCCAAAACCAAGCACAAAAATGCAACTGCAAAACAAACATTCGAGAAACGACAAATTGTTTTTACACACAAGTTCAATTTCATTTAAGCATGTAATTTCAAATTTCTTACTTAAGGGGGGAAATGTAAACACTAAAATTTTTCAATTTACACTTTTTAAAACCTTGATTTGACTTTGTACTATTGCTATGATAAATACAACTTCTCTATTCCTACTTAGCACTTTTCAAGGTTCATCGTTTAGCTTGTTTTTCCTTTCACACTAACATGTCATCAAACTCTGAGAATTCAATGCAAAAATTCCATATACAAATTAATTTTACAGTTTCTAATCTCACTCAACATGTTCCATGCTCATGTCTATGACCATATATTTTGGTCAAGACCATACCATATGGTCTTGACCTCTTTGCATGGTCTTATACCACCATGTCTTTCAAGTGCATTTCTAATTTCAAATGCTTCATTGGATATTATACTTCCTCTAGATTATCCTTTCTTGTAAAAATCATCCACATAACCCTATATAAGAAAGTAAACACTACCTCATTTTCTAATCTAGAAACCATATGGAAAGGCACTAGAGCACTCACTTCATACAGTTGTAAAATGCATTAAAAGCTCCCTAAATCTCAAAATTACACATCCATAGTCATTAGGGAAACAACCGCATCAGTTCTGAAGCTAAAAACCAAGTTAAAAAAACATATCTCTCATCTACAATAACCCAAACATCCTCCCTCCAAGTGTGCTATAAAAATCTATGTCAAATCAAGCATGGTTAGAACAAGTTCCAAATCTGATTGATTTATGCTAGATGGAGAATATGTTGGTCATTTTGTGTCAGTGTTGTCATTGATGGAAACCCATTGATGGAAAATGTTTTCATTATGTCAGGTAAGTCTCCATACGGTGTTAATCAGATGTCAAGTATGAAGATTGAGTGCTTGTGTCAAGTTTGATGCGTTGTAATGGTGTCCTGGTAAATGATATAGTGAGATAAGTCAATATTTGAGCTCTTTAGTGTTGGTTAGAGTTTTTCATGATTCCATGCATGGTATATGAGGTGTGTTATAGGTGTTCTTGAGTTTGCATGAGATCAACATGGTTAGGTCATGTGGTTTCACTGTTGATTCAAGTCATTCCATGCTTATTTCTAGCCCCAAGTTATGAATTTTGGACCTAATAAGTATTTTTGGATCATTCCAACCAAATATTGACAATGTACCTAAGATTGATGGTGATTTTCAGGTCAGTATTCATTGGTTTGGTGCTTTTATGAGGTCCTTGGGAAGCAAACAGTGGGAAAAAGACAAGAAAACATAAGAAAATGAGATTGTATGGAGATTTTTAGATATATCTAAGATAGATGGTGAGAATGGAAAGTTAGATCAGTTTTCATGGTGCTTCATGCAAAATTTAAGGTCATTTTGAAGACTATTTTTGAATTTATGCAAGTTTTGGTGAAACTGGGTAAGTTACAATATGTTTTTAAAGTAAAAGTGAACCTTCTAGTGTTCGTTTTGAATTGTATGATTTTCATCGGGACCTAAGATATTTTTCCATAACTTATAAGGTCAGTTATGAATCTTTCACAAAAATAATTAGGTGGTTTGATAGTCACATTTTTATGAACGATCGTTAAGAAGACAAAGTGGTTTGAAACCTTATTTAAACCCTAGCTAGGAGCAACTTGCATAAAAGTGAGTATATCAACCAATTTTTGAATGGTTCCTCAAAATTGATGATTGTATGTTGTATAGGAATCTTCCATATTTCCATAAAGGGATGTAATAACATGTGGTGATATGTGGGTCCCACCTAAAATTTATTGTCTCTCAAGAGTTCCAGTTTAAGGAGAATTTTTCCAAATGAGGTAATGTCTAAATTTGCATTTATGATATCTCAAGATTTTTTCTTGATGTTAATGAATTTTTCCGATCATGGTTGTGTTGAAATAGTGAAAAGTGTGCCTGATTTGTGTTGACTGGTCAAAGGGCAGTTTTGGGGCGGCCTTCACTAAAATTGACATTGCAAGAGCTACATGAGTTAGGAGGTTATTTAAGTTTTGTTGGAAATGTAATTCATATTATTTTCCATTTATATAATTTTTGTGTCATTATGGTGAGTTTTGATATGGTTTCCAGGTCAGTTTGTGGATAAGAATATTTTTAGCTTTCTAGGACATAACTATTTTTGTTGAAATATTGAGTTGGTTGGAGCATGAGATGGATTGTTTGATTCTTCATATCACATTAAATGTAAATAAAGATTAATTTTTCATCAAAATAATATATTTTGAGGTATTTAAAGTGTCGGGAAGGGTGTTAACTAGTTACATTTTGGAAACTACTTTTTGGGCAGCTTGATTTGGTGAAGGCAAAAGTTGATGTAGTTTGAACATGAGGTTGTTTCAAGAGTTATAAATTTATTAGAAGTGTTATAAAGGTTATTCCATTTACATATTGTGGTCACATGCCATATTTTAGGTGTTGTTTTATGATCTTAAATCCAAAAGGTGAAGACAAGGTGTTGGAAACAGGTGTTTTGTGAAGGCTATTAGCCACTGGGCCCATTAAACGAAATAATTTTATTGGTTAATGATAATTTATACCATGGATGATGTTTAAATTTAATTTTAAACATTTTTGGTGATTTTTAAAGTTTGAATAAAAATATTTTTGGTGTTACAAGATTTTTGGCATTCCAATGGTAGGGTTTTGAGGCATGTTGGTGCATGAAAAGTGGTTTTTGGTTAGGCCAACCTACTTGGGTAATATGTTACCATTATAATGAAGTTTATGGGATTTTATTATGACTATTTGGTCATGAAATAGGTTTAATACTGACCTATGGTGAGGTTGAAAGGTAGAGAAGGTTATAAATTTAGTGTTTGAGCTCATTTTTGAACTAGTGCTCTTATAGGGAAAAGTGCAACCCCTGTAGAAGTGTTTTTCAAGTATGTGTGCATGTTTTTAATGATGATGAAGATACTGAAATTTTTAATACTGATTTAAGACATGAGATTAAGTTTTTAGATAAAATAAAAGTTGAGAAAGAAGAAGATTACGCAAGATTGGAGACCTAGGGTTTGAGAAAGAGTTTTTAAGCTGAATATGTGATCTCCATCAGTCATGGTAGCATAAAAATCAGAGATGAAACATATTTAGGTTGCTGAGTTTGTTCTTGGTCAACCTAGGGGGTTGTAATCTTCTTGTGGAGTGGGTGCTTCACTAAATTATGGGTTGGTGCTCCTTGTAGGGTTGGTGTTCTACTAAACTAGGGATTGGTGCTCCTTGTGAAGTTAGTGCTTCACTAAATTTAATTACTATAAGTAATATATAAATAATTCAGTGTTTTTTCTTCCCCTTGAGATTTTTCCACATAAATTTGGTGTTTTTGTGTACTCTCTTGCTCTTGTTCTTGTGTATGGTGTATTTAATGTTCAAGTAAACACACATATGGTTGTTGTATGGTTGAATGGTTATTTTATTGGTAATGAATGATGAATGGAAATGGTTTAAATTTTTAATAGGCTAATTCATCCCCCCCCCCCCTAATTCTCTTGTGTTTCTAATAGAATGATGTGTGGTTTGAGGCTTCTTTGAAGTAACGACAATGTGGGTGGTGCTCAAGGGTACCCAAAACCCTTTTAATGTTTGTTTTATAAGACTCTTCATCCATGGATAGGATTTGAAATGATGGTCATTACATTCAAATATTTTCACTGCATGTGTGAAAACTAGGGTTTGAAAATGATGAACAAAACCATTAAGGAGAACAACCCTGAAATTTACAGAAGTTTTCTTAGAGCAAGTCTAATACCATACACAAGCTCTTAGACTGTATGGTATGGTCATGACTATATTATATGTTCCTGACCGAGACAAATTTATTTTCCAAATTATTTTTTTGATGTTTCTTCAAGTTAATTTCTCCTTTTTTTTTATGTTGTACATTCTCATATTTGTCCAAAAATCAACTTTGGCAGGTTAAGTGCTTTTATACCTTTGTCTTATAATTTCAAATTGTATATAAGGTTAAGTGGTGTGTTGTAATATTTATTATCTGATTTGAGTTACAAATATTATTTAGTGTTTATATTTCATTATCCTTGTTATATTAGTAACCAACTCTAATCTCTCATAAACCTAATCAAATTGAAATAGAAATTTAATTTAGGGTTAAACACCTAAAAAGTTAAGAAAATGTCATAGAGATGGTTTGAAATAGATATTATTTCATTAAGGATTCAATTATGATGTTTAGTATATAATTTTGTAGACAAAAATTACAAAAAACAATTGTAATAAATATCTAAAAATAAATAATTTCATATTCCATTTGCAATTTTGGAAAGTTATTGAGTGTTGAGGTGGTTTGTGGTGAATGTAATGTATATTATCTTGATTATTTATTCAATACCGTTATTTTTATTCTAATATTATAGATGGAAAACCACTTCCGTTTGTTGAAATGCCATTGCATAGATGGACAATCACTCCCATTAGTGCAAACATATAAATTTCCCATTTTATGCCCTAAACATCCCATGCATCCTAAGAATATGACTTGCAGAGAAATAATTTTTTTGAAATAAAGTTTAGATCCAGAAATGTATGTCCAAAAGATAATACAATCAATGCTAGAAGGTAGAACAATACGTGAACGTCAAAGTAGTGCAATATGAGACTCGAAAGGTGGACACATATAATATGAGGATTTGGATGATATGATAAATCATTTTTATTCTCATCCTTCTATTCATATTTATGATCATGATCATATTGTGGAGGATAAAGATAGTGATAATTACAATGATGGTGTTACTTCAATGAATGAATCTAACGAAATTCCTAAAATTCCTAACCATAAATATCCATTTGGAGGTGGTGAAAAGGTAAATGCAAAGGATGAGGGAATTAATTATATAAATAAATTAGTAGAAATTCCATTGTTCAAAGCTGGGGAGGCCAAAGAAATAATGTTGAATGTCACGTTATCATTTATAGACATGAAAGTCAGATTTGGATGGTCAAACATTAGTGTAACAACACTATTATAGTAAGTAATTTTTTTTTTGTAAAATAATGATTTTCTTATAAATTTTATTATTAAAATTTCTAGGTTTTATTTAAAAACTATAAGTTGTTAAAAAAAAATTTACACGTATAGGTTACCAAAAATTTCATCATCCTTGGGCATATCATATGATAAATATGATGCTTATGTTAGTTATTATGTATTATTTAGGAAAGAGTATGAAAATGCTATAGTTTGTATAAATCCTAAGTGCAAGGAATGTTGTTTCAATTTTGTTTTCAGTGGATATGGCATTACAATAACATAAGTAGTGACGGTGTCATGTGTGTACCAAGTGATTTCTAGGCTATGAAACACATTGAGAATAATTGGTCTGAAAAGTTAAATTCAATACAAGAAGTGTCATATTAGGTGTTGCAATAGATGGGGATAATTTATATTCTAACTTATCAACAATATATTCAATTCAAACTTTTTTAATGATAAATTATAACATTCCCCCATAACTTATGTTACGAAAATAACATTTATCTCTGTCATAACTAGTTCCTAGAAATAATCAAGTGAAAAACATGGATATTTACCTTAAACCTCTTATAGACTAGCTACATAATTTTTGGAATGGGGTGCATATGTATGATGTTTCAAAACCACTAAAAAACATGGTGTTTTAATGTTACGTAATTCATTGATGGACAATCCATGATTATATGGGGCTATCATTTTTTTCAAGTTTGACTATAAAGGGAGAGGATGCATGCCCAAGGTGTGGGGACCAACTATGTTCAATCTACTCCTAGGATTTGAGAAAGCATGTTTATTAAGGACATAAATGTTTTTTAAGGATGTGCCATGAATACCATAGTATAAAAAAAAGATAAGTTCAATGGACTTATGGAAATGAGAGAACAACCAAATTTAATGTATCTTGGAGATTGATTGCAACATTATAATGATGTTTTTGATCCATTAAATATTTTTGTACCATAAATATGGTGGAGATATGAGTGGTAAAATGAAACCGGTGTAGTTGATCAAACACACATAGATGTAATTCTTAAGGGAATGAAAATATTATCTATATCTTACAAACTTCCATAGTATAAATATTTTCTATTAGGTCAGCTTCTTGACATGATACATATATTCAAGAATGTTATTATATCAATGTGGCTGCATAATGCAACAAAAGGAAAATAAATTAGAATCACAATAAGACCTCAATTTTTCTAAAATGAAGGAAAAATGTGGCCCAAGAATAATGAAACCTATGAAAAGGCACTGTGGATTATAAATAAACCCCATGTTGCAACAGGAAAAAAATTCATGCATGAAATGTGCCCACCTCAATTCTATGGGGCATACCTCAAGAGAGCGTTCATTTTTTATGGCCATATCATAGGTTTGAAAATGTGTGAATGGAATATAATTTTAAAGGTATATTGAAAATAATTAAAATTAATGTAAATTACTTTTTATATATGTTTTTGTCTTTCTATATTTCACATTATCTAGTAATTTTGTTTATATTTGACATTATCTAGTAATTATGTTTGATACCACAACATATATTTCCTCTTAATTTAAGTGGAGATGACGTGTTTCCACTTGATCTTAGAAAGGCCATTTTTAGGCTTTAAAAATTCCTTATATGGTTGACAACAAGATATATCTACATGTCTAAGATAGGGGAAATGAGAAACAAGATAGCAAAGATTGTTTATAATTTTGAAAAGGAATTTCCAACTTCATTTTTTGATTATGAGGTTCATCTAGTAGTCCACTTGGTCAATGATATTGATAAGTAATGTGTTTTCAATACTTGATGGATTTTTTGGCCTCAGGGGTACATGAAGAGACTAAATTGGTATGCCAAATAGTTAACATTTCCATAGGATTCCATTACATAAGGTTATACTATTCAACCAACATTTTTCTATGTAATTGAATATTTGCAAAAAGAATGTTGTGACATACCTTGAATATGGGATGTTGATCATGTTGGTGCATGGTTGGAGGAAACATTGCAAGGGAAAGGAAACTGGAGAAGATTGAGTGAGTATAATAGTATTTTGTTTTTTGTTTTTAAAAAATTAATGTTAGTAATTCTTGTACTTTTATGAATTTGTATTGTATTTTTTAGGTAAAGACAAATAATATTCCATCAATAAGTTTATACTATTTAATGTATAAGAAATGAGAAAGTGGCATGACATATACGAGTAAAAAAAGAAGATCATGACAAGGCTAGACATGTTTATAAAAGCTAATATTCTCACAAACCTTTTATGTGACACTTATGCATTGAATGATCAGATAATTATAGTGTGAATTGGATGCATAAAAATTTAGGATATATTGATTATACAAGATATGGAAACATGTCTAAGGATGCTTTAAACATTGTACGAGAATGTGAACCCCGAGTAAGAATCATAATTGTTGCATACAATAGTAATGTTTATTTTTTTGAAATTATAGTTCAAGTTTACTTAAAATAATGATGTTATTTTAGGTAAAAAATCATAATCCAATGTGGTTGGATGGTAAATATTATCATATCAAAAGAATTGACAAGAAAATAAATACCTACAATTGTGGCATAACAGTTCTATTTGACAAAGCTATTCGAGCAAGTGCAAGCGACAAAAACATGGACAAAGGGTGGATATATTATATTTGAAAGATTCACGAAATTATCAGTTTGGATTATAGAACTTTGGAAATTATATTTTTTTGATGCAAATAGTACACATCCTTCAAAAATAGATATATTACGCTTGATATACATGGCAAACTTTATGCAACTATTTTGTCAAAGGATTTGGTGGAGTGTAATGAGCCTCAGCATGTTTCCACAACATTGTGATCATTTATAATGTGTTTTATTTGTAATTAATTCAAATATATGTTAATTTTATGGTCAAAAATTTCCCATTGTTTTATTTTTTCATAGTTTCTCTTCTATTCTAATTTTGAGATGCATGAATGGGAGTTTACAATACATCTTGAGTCAAGGCCAAGAAATATCTTCCAAGAAGGTTATAAGTAGAACATAGAATAACATGAAGATATTCATGTCAAAGAATAATATGTTCATAAATATTAAGAATACCTACAATATGAAGATGATATAGAAATTGAAGAGCATTGAGAGGATGAAGATGTTGATGCAAAAAATGAGGATGTTCTAGAAGATGAAAATGAAGAATTTAAAGCACAAGTTCTCTTAGAAATAAAAGGAAATGATCAATAAATAGGTGAATTAACACAAAGGAAACATATGGATACTCAAAAACTAATTTAAAATAACGTATATGGGTCACATGACAAATTAGATGACATTAAAAATTATTAGAATAAAGAATCATGATTTTTTACAATGACTAATTTTGGGGTGTATCGTAATTTTGGTGTTTATGAATATGTTACATGTGTTCCCTAATTTTGATTTCTATTTTAATTCTCAAAATTATTAATGTGTAAGGGATACACCCTACCCTCGATGTGTATTTTAATTTTGGTGTTTATGAATGTGTAATGGTTTTGTTGTAAATTTGTTGATAATAAGTTGCATATATAAAATAGAAAAGATATCTACATTATATACACAATACTAATTCATGTGTTATATCGAATGTATAAAAAATGGTGAAAGTGATTGAGCTGGAGATATGAATATCATTTCATACATTTGAGTTTTACTAAAATTATATCTATCAATCTTAATAGTTGTAAAGATATTCGATGATATATGTCCACATCCCTTAACAATAATAAGGGTTTTTTTATTGATTTTGAATGATCCAAAATATCTTCAACTAGAAGTAAAATTGAATGTATGGATTCACATGGAAAGGTGTACAAAAAAGTCAAGCGGATAACCCCTTAATTTTCTTGGGAAAAACCTATAATCACAATAAACATATAACAAATATGTGTATATTGATCTATCATGGAGAGCATGGTTTTTTCCATCATACAACATTGTACTTGGGAAAAATAAAACTAATTGGAAATGGATAAGAAAATAAAGACATGAGCTAAAGCATTTTAAAATTTATCATGAGAAGTGACCATGCTACATGGATTTTGAAAACCTTGAGAAAGCATTCTAAATTTTTAAAAATTATAATATGTATGTATTATAGTGGTCATTCAAAAAAAATCTGGGAATGTACGAAGTTGTGAAGAATATTGGAATAGATGAAAGAAAAATTAGATTTAAAACATTAGGGATAATTTATATTCAATGAGAAATAATATGATAAATTGCAAATGTTTATACTATTTAGTAAGGTTAAAAATGAATATCCTATGATCATAAGGGTGAAGAAAATTCCTACTAATTTTCCTAGACACAAACATGTTTAAATATTTATATAAGATGATATGTAATCATTACACACTAGCATTTAAATATGTGATCTATGATAGCACAATGCCCCATTATAGATCATGTACATCATTTTGATATACATTATTACAAGAATATAATTATAAAAGAGGATAGTTACAAATAAAATTATCTTCTACTTGAGTGATGGTTTACCTTCTTGTAGGTATAACAATTAGAATTTCATTGATATGTTTATTGAAATGTGTATATGTGTACATTATTGAGTTGTAGGCTCGTATGGGAGGTTCCTATGTGTTCCATTATGTGATAAAAATCCCACAAAAAATTTATAGATTTGGTATCAAGGCGTTTAAGAGATGTCGCCTGACCGATTTATCTAGGAATGTCTAGGCTATTTGGGAAAAAAATGATGATTTCGATAGTGCATACCATATATCTTGAATGTTTGGGTGTCATTCATTTGGTGCCATGATGTTCTATTTGGAAAATATCACCATGAACACCCTAACATTGATTCAAACTAATGTTTTTTTACACGTTACATTCACTGCCACATCAAGAAAATTAGCTGGAGAGGATAGAAATTTAGATATGATTTTGTATAACTCATGATGTTGATCAATAACATCATATGAGAGGTTATTATGTGTCATGGTATGCAAAAACATGCATGTCAAGGTTTTATAGTTTTTGATCTCATGGCTCTTAAGATATGTCGCCCAACTGATGTAGGCGAAAATGTCTAGTACAATTATGAGTGAAAAAATACTTCTAATAGTGCATACCGACCCACTCAGATATGTGTGCACCATCCATTTAGTGCCACAAGGATCTGTTTGCAAAATATCAACTTGGACACCCTTTTTGGTGTATTATATTTGTTGTCACCTTAAAAAAAATAGGAGGAGAGGAAAGAAACTAAGAGATGATTTTTTATACAAGTGTGATGTTGAGTTGTAGGCTCATATGAAAGGTTCCTAGGTTTCATGATATGTGAGAACATGCTTGCCAAAAATTTTACATTTTTTTGTCTTAGGGATCTTAAGAGATGTCGCCCGATTGATGTATCTGGGAAGGTACAAGATAGTTGGGAAATAAAATGACACTTATGATAGTGTATATTCTGGTTGGATGTGTGGGTGCCATCCATTTTGTATCATGAGGTTTTTTTTGCAAAATATCACCTTCGACACTAAGGCACTGACTCAAATTGTCACTTTTTGGCATGTTGAATTCACTACCACCTTGAGAAAATTAGGTAGAGAGGAGAGAAATTCAAATATTATTTTGCATATATGAACAAATTTAATTCATATGCTCATATTGGAGGTTTTTATGTGCTACAGTATGTGATAACATGTTCACCAAAGTTTTACAATTTATTGGTCTCAGGGTTCTTAAGAGACATTGCCTGACTGATGTAGTTGAGAAAGTTAGTGATGGTTGGGAAGAGAAATAATGCTTCTGATAGTGTATATTAACCCTCCTAGATATGTGGTCATTATCCATTCATTTCCATGAGGTTCCATTTATAAAATATATCCCCATACACACTAACATTGACTCAAAATGATATTTTTTGGTGTGTTGCATTTGCTGCTACCCTAAGAAAACTAAGCGGATAGGAGAGAAACTAAGATAGGATTTTGCATGCGATTTAAACCGAGCTTTAATATTAAATGGGATGTTCCTATGTGACATGGTATGTGAGAACATGCCCACAAAAGTTTTAAAGTTATTTAGTTTTAGGGCTCTTAAGATATGCCACCTGAAAGATGAAGCTGGGAAGGTATGAGACAGTTAGTAGTAGGATGAAACTTTTGATTACACATAATAGACTACCTATACATTCATGCACCATTTTTTAGTTCCACAAGGTTTGGTTAATAAAATATCACCCTAGACAAACTAAAATTGACTCAAACTGATGTTTTTTGGCGCGTTGTTTTGACTACCACCCCAAGAAAACTAGGAAAAGAGTATAAAACCAAGAGATTCATTTATATAATCGTATGATTATGAGTTGTAGACTTATATGGGAGGTTACCAAGTTCCACGATATGTAAGAAAATGTAAATTTTTCCAAGGTCTCTTAAGAGATGCTATTGGACTGATGTACGTAGGAAGGATCGGGATAGTTAGGTAGTAAAATGATGATTTTGATAGTGAATACAAACCCAATTGTACATGTGGACACCATATTTTTGGTGACACGAGGTTATGTTCATAAAAATTACCCTAGAAACCCTAAAACTGACTCAAACTAACGATTTTTGATGCACTGCATTTACCACCACCATGAGAAAACTGGGTGGAGAGGAGATAAAATGAGAGGATTTTGTAAATGGGAGAAATACTAAGCTATATGCTCATACTTCCCACGTGCTACGACATGTAAAAACATACCCACCTAATTTTTATAGTTTTTTGGTCTCAAGGCTCTTAAGAGACACCGCCTAACCAGTTTATCTAGGAAGGTCTGGGATTGTTATGTAACAAAATAATTCTTCTAATACCATCTATTCAGTGTCATGAGGTTTAGTTTACAAAATATTACCCTAGCTACCTAACACTAACTCAAACTAATGCTTTTTGGCACATTGCATCCACTTCCACCCTGAGAAACTGGGTGGAGAAGAGAGAATCTGAGACATGATATTTTAGGAAATATATGCCAAGATTTAGGCTTATATGGGAGGTTCCCAAGTGCCACTATATGTGAGAACATTCCCGCCAAAGTTTTACAATTTTTTGATCTTAGGGTTCTTAAGAAACATCACCCGACCAATGTAGTAGAGAAGGTTAGGGAAAGTTGGGTAGAAAAATGATTCTTTTAATAGCCCATCTAGATGTGTGGGTGTCATCCATTTGATAACACAAGGTTTTATTCACAAAATATAGTCCTAGACACCCTAACACTGACTCAAAATTATATGTTTTTAGCGTGTTGCATTTGTTTCCACATTGAGAAAGTTGGGAAGATAAGACAAAAAATGAGGGAGGATTTTATAGGTAGGTGTAACACTGAGATATAGGATTAGATAAGAGTTCCTAGGTACCATATTTTTGAGAACATGCCCACTAAATGTTTACCATTTTTGGGTCTCAAGGCTCTTTAGAGACGTCACTCGACAGAAGTAGCTGGGAAAGTCTGAAATGGTTGGGTAGTGAAATGATACTTATGATAGTGTATAGTAGACTACTTAGATGTGTGGACATCATTTTTTTGGTGCCATAAGGTTTTTTTCACAAAATATTATCATAGACATCCTAATAATGACTCAAAATTATGCTTTTTGGTGTATTGCATTCACTTCCACCCTGAGAAAACTACAAGGAGAGGAGAGAAATCAAGAGAGGATTTTTTAGAAAGGAATGAAACTGAGATATATGCTCATATGAGAGGTTCCTATGTGCCACAATTTTTTAGAATATTCCTTCCAAAGTTTAATATTTTTTTGGTCTCAATGATCTTAAGAGACATCACCCAACTGATGTATCTGGTAAGATACATGATAGTTGGGCAGAAAAATGACACTTATGATAGTGCATACCAATCTTCCTAAAAATGTGAGTGTCATACATTCAGTTCTAAGAGGTTCCATTCAAAAATAATCACCTTGGACACCCTAACACCGACCAAAACTAACACTTTTTGACAAATTGCATTCGATTGCACCCTAGATATCACCCTAGATATCCTAACACTTACTCAAATTGATTTTTTTGATGTGTTTTATTTTCTTCCACCCCAAGAAAACTGGGAGAAGAGGAGAGAAATTGAGAAAGGATTTTGTAGAATGACCCAATTTTGAGTTGTAAGCTCAAATTATAGGTTCTCAGGTGTCACAATTTGTGATAATATGCCCAAAAAAGTTTTACAGTATTTGTTCTCATGGCTCTTAAGAAATGTTGCCTGACCAATGTGTCAGAAATATCTAAGGTAGTTGGGAAATGAAACGACACTTCCGATAGCATATACCAATTTTATCTGACATGTCTCCACCCTTTGTTTGGTTCCATGATGTTCCATCCACAAAATACCACCCCAGACCTCACTACACTTACAAATTAATTCTAATCATTACGTTCAAGTGATAGATTCTAACAAACTATATCCTAGATACACGAATAAATTTAGACTCAAATGACAAAGATTTGAATTATAATTGATAATGATTATTACAAAATGAAATTCACCCAGTTGGCATATTCAATTATAAGATTAATACACAAACTTGGTAGGCATGTAATCTTGGACTCCCCATCATATCCTTTTAACTATATAAAATAAGCTTCCCAAAACAAGTTTTCAAAAAATAAATGTGGCAGAAAATGACATACTAAATGTAACATCCTACTATTTTTTGACATTCTATTTTTAGAATTTTTCCAAAAATAGACTTGCTTGATTACAAGGATGACATTGAGTCATAGATGATCTGCTAATGGTTTTTTGTGGACTTTGATAGAATCCAATGCTTCTCTGATATACTCTGACTCCTAACTAATAGGATCCAACACTTCTCTAATAGACTCTGGAGCTCTATAGAAGATCTCTAGATATGACTAGTTCAAATCAAAATTTTCTGGAACTTATCTCTGAGAATGTATTAACATTTATGTATACTTCAATCCTTTAAGACCTCTTTTTTTGTGCACATGTTAGAAATATAAAAACAAAAGGTTGCATCTAATGGTAACTTGGAAAAATATTTGTATAAAAACAATATTGAAGAAGAAAATGTTTATATAATGGGGCTAATTGAGTATTTGAACACTACCATAGATGTGGCCCATGACATTGAATATATGTGTTATGATTGTCTTTTCCAAATTTTGCACTGTGATTTGAAACCTACTTATGTGCTTCTAGATGCCAACATGGAACAAAATATAGTTGTGGAGGAGTGTGGATATGGAAAAAATTATATTCCTAATTTATTTCATACATGTTAACCTACTTTGTACAAACGAATCTCTCCAGAAAAGGATATGAGGATTTGTGTTTGACAGCGAAAGTTCCACATTCTAGCTGCTAATATAGAAATGCAAAAATGATTTGGAAGGAAGTTCATGTACAAGAATCTTACTTATGATAAGTATTGTAGTGATTTCTTGTTAATGCATGTAGAGATAAGGGTGAGATTCGAAGATACTCTAATAATAGTATTTTAGGTACATATTTCAATAAGCAACAATAAAATTTAGATTATGCAAAACAAAATAATTTTTTATCGAATTTACAAGCAAGTAGATTTTTTCTTTTAGCATATATGAAAAATGAAATGTTTTGATTGGTCATTGATTCCTACAAATTATAATCAAATATGATATACCACTCTCCTTCACCTTCTCATTTTCACAGTTGGGCTTTTCTTCCTTCATGCCAGGATAGGTGGGCTCCTCCACCCCCATAAGAACAATTTTCCCCATCTAAATTTGTTTATTTCACCCCTCCAAGCTATTATACAAGGCTGATAGGATCATGCATATGCAATCAAGAATGAGAACGCCATCAATACTAGTTAGGACCCTTTTTTGAGCAGAAATATCTTCTATGTGATATCTAGATGATAAGTATATGCCTTTTTATGATATTTTTACAATGAATACCGAATTTTGTATAGTAAGGAAACCATATAAAGATCCCATGGAGTAGATGTTAATTTAATTGTAGTAAATTTTCACATCCCATCAATAAATGAACCCCATATTTGTAATTAGAATAAGCATATGATACATAAAGAACTACATATAGGGAAAGAAAATGTTTAGTGGTACATTGTTATTTTTGAATTATAGTGAAGACCAAAAGATCCCTAAGGTGCGAATAATAGGAGAAGAAAGTATATTGCCAAAAAAACTAGAGGTTAGTATAACAGATATGGTGTCCAATTGATCTACTATTTTTAGCACATGGGAAGATGAAAAATAAAGAGAATGACATGAAACAAATACTTACACCCTATCAAGATAACATGATCACTCTCATTTCATTGATTTTAAAAATCTTATTCACCACCTACCGAAGTCTCAAACCCAAAACATACAACTTATTAAACATATGGCTTACCATTCGAGTGTGCTAATTGTTTTGAAATTGTATGGTGCACTTTCATTTTTCTAAAGGAAAAGAGAAGGCATGGTGACATGGTATCAATGTAATGTATTTTTACCTAAAAAATTTAACAACATATTATTTTTTATATTTTTCATTACAAAACTGATGGTGGTGGAAAAAATACTAATGGTGACTAATAAAAACTAACAAAAATATGTTTTGACCAGACAACCTAAATAATACAATCTTATGTGATAGATAGGCTCTTCCATTTCATGCATCCCATCAATTTTGTATGTACTTTAATTACGTCGTAAGGCGTTCTTGTAGTGGAGTGCGACCGGTTCATTCCGACTAATGTCAGAAATCCAACAGACCACATTCCTTCCTCCAGAGACGTTGAAATATAACAGCCAGTATTGTGTTTAATTACGCTGAAGGTGTTTACAGTCGAAGTGAAACCTGCTGCCTCTGACGCATGTCAGGAATCCATCGGTTGACATTTCTCTGTAGAAAATCGTTGAAATCCAACGGCCTGTCATGCACCGCATTGTCCGCCTGTCATTTGCATGCAAGAATTTCAACCTACAGCGGTGGCAATTTTTCCGTCAGTGTTTGGTTCTTGTTAAATAGGGTGAGGATTCCATTTCCACAGCTTACCTCGAAATCGACCCTACTTTCTCATTATTTTCTTTGAATAATACTACAAATATGCCTTAGGAAATTGACCACACAATACATAGGACTACGATGATCAATCTTCCTACCAACAATCTTCGAGAAAAAAGCTAGGGAAACAAAAGGCAAGCTCTTTCCCCAGTTTTCTTGTGATTTTATAGTGTTTTAATCCGATAGGAATCAACCACCGCTAGATTTCTTAGCTTATTGACATTGATTCCTCTTTACCACAGATTCTTGAGACGAAGGCTGAAAAATTTGAAGGAAACTCCTTCCCATCTCAAATAATGAGAAACCAATTCTTTGATTGCCCCCTGCGATTCACTACCCGCACACAATGGAAAATCTACACCAGAACCTCCTCCTCAGTTTCCTAAGAATGTAATGGTATTTATCCTATCATTTACTATAGTAAATTCGTTACAGGAGTGTTTCTATTTATATATTTATATGATTTTCACTACAGGCAGGGATATTTTGGAATTGGAAGAAAATCAAGATCGATCAGAAATGGGTCGAAGATAACCGAGGAACATTGACGATTTCTTCATGCAGAATGCAGCGCGAATTGCAAGGGGATCCGACATAATTTTTCTGCAACATTTATCATTCTTTCTAAAAATTGCAATTTTGTTGGTGTTCCATGTTTCTGCTGCACTTATTTTCTGCCCAGAGTTAATGACAAATGGGGTGTCTACATATAAAATTCAGTTTCCAAATATTTTCTTGTCCTCAGAAAACACAAAATTAAATCCCCAGAAGGCTTGGAAGAATTATCGATCATCTTTGACTTCTTGACAGATTTATGTTCAAAATTTAAAAATTCCTTCTTGGAATTTGATGCCTCTTTCTTCCTGACAAGATCCTTACTGTCCTTTGTGTTTCCAGTTTTAAATGGTTCTTCATCATTCTTTGCAGTATGATTATTTGGCTGGAATACTAGACTAGCCAATTTTTCATAAGCTTTTAAAGAATTCCTACCTAGGTGGGGTTTCTTACATTTTCAGTATTTGTCTCTTCTATATTCAAGTCAATTTTGTTTACCGAGTTTGCCAGAATTTTTGAAAAACATCTGTATTGACAAAGACAGCTTTTTACAGACAGCTCAGTATTGGTAAAGCCAGCTATTTACCTCCAAAGTCCTTTATTACAAGGGTTATATCTTCTGAAATGGTATACTTGTCAACATCAAATCTCCAATTAAAAAAAAGTAATGTGCAGATTCCAAGTCTTCCTGTGAAGGCTACATATGTTTCTTATCTCTATATGTGCAGAGAACATTGCATTTCCCTATAATCACATTCTTTACAACATAAAAGATTAGAAGTTCTGAATTTCAGAGTAAGTGAGAGAAAGAAGTGCATCCTGAACCAAATACACAAAATGGATATGGATAAGAAAGGCATGCCCCACAATATCTAATAACATTGGGGATTCTTATATATCAGTCTAGAAAATTATGAAAGGATGAATATTATATTTTAAGATATGTTTACATTTTGACTATTCAACTCCAATTGTGTCATAAGTTCTATTGCTTTTAGTTTACAATTTGCAGAGATGGAGAAATTCAAACATGATGTCAATTGGAAACTTGGAACAATAAATGAATTTTGGCCCATCCTCCATACTTATCTACTCAACATTTGAATTGTTTGAATTATGGTGGATGGAAATGGATTTTATTTTTATTAATATGACAGGTTCCTTCCCTCTTGTTTCAGTTATCCATCTTATATTTTTACTTGTTTATTTTCTGATCTGTAAAAGTATATTGCAATGGATTGTAATTTCTTGCACGTGGTGATAAATAGGGGGAAAAAATTAATGGCTTACTGAGTCCTTGAAATGTGTAGAATGACTCATTCTATACTAGCGATTAGCATTGGTATGCACTAGGCCCATGTTTAAGGCACCCGTGGCTCGTTATAAATATGATGAAGTAGTTATTTTCCTTCATATCTGTGCCACACTAGACCTTATTGAACTCCTCTGTTAGAATGTAGTAATATGGTTTGGCAAGGTCCGAATTATCCGAGCTTGGTCATGAAGTCTAAACTTAGGAATGCAAAAATGTCACATCCTTCTATTTACTTTACATATACACCAATTTGTTCTTCTCACCACCTTTATGGAAAACATAAAAATGTTCCTCATCTGTGAGATGTTTCTTTATGATGTCTTTTATGTCTATGGATTCTAATATTCCACTGACCATGTGGATAATGAACTTCTATATACGTTGCGAAGATGTCTTGCTATGAGTATTTTAATTCCATTGCTTCCTTTTCTGAGAACTAATTTTGCAATGTAGTCATTAAAAAGAATCAAAAGATACTTTGTTGCTTCCCTCAACCCTCAAAATGTATATAATTCATGAGAAGTTTTGTTCTAGCTATTAGCATTGTCATACACTAGGTCCATGTTTAAGGTGCACATGGCCTTAGTCATGTTTTAAAGGATATATTCCTCCGTCATTTTGTTCACTACTAAAGTAATGTTAAAAGTTAGGGAAAAATCAATTTTAAAAAAGGCAGATTGTAGATAGTTAAATACTAAAAATTTTGAACGTAAAAGTAATTTGAAAAGACACCACCCATTCTGTCGTAGAATACCTTGAGTTGCACAAAGAATCACTTCATTAATTTAAAAAAAATCTTTGTTTTCCATTCGGTAAATAAAAATATCTACTTAAATAAATATCAGTGGCAGCCAATAGGTACGTGGGAAAAAATTGTGGTTTGCCAAATAATTAAATGCATTTCGCTCATTCTGATTTGACTGACTTCTTTCACATCCCAACAAAATTGGCAACAAATCTTGCCAGTCACCAACTGCAGGGCTGGAATTTCAAATTACCTCAGCCTGTTAAATCAAATTTTGTTGAGGGTTCACTCTACCTAAGTTTTTAAATTATTTTTTTGAATGATTTTTTCTATAGATTCGTATATTTTCATATATTTATAAAGAATTATTAAAAATTGTAGATTTTTAGCATGTCATTATTTACGGCTATCAATTGTTTTTACTAATAATATACAACTCAATTTTTTTTTAAAAATGGCCTACAGTCTTTCAATTTCCAGGCCTATTGTCAGTGTCGCTACTTGTCACAATTTGCATACCTTGGAAAGTCTGCTTTTGAATGTCTGCCTGAAGTATTCACATGAAGGAATATTTCTACCCATGTGTAACCTCTGCGATATCCTTTGACTCCTCCCATGAACTTATACATGTTTAATAATTTTGCATTGTGTTGAATATTTTAATTTTTAACCTATGAACTAATTATTTTGTTAACTCCGTTTACACATTTGTGTGTTTTCATATAACTATATTTTTCAACTTGTAGAGACAATTATCTATTTTTGTCAATTATTTGAAGAAAAATGGAGTGTGGTACGTATATTATCGATGTAATGTATTTTAGAGAGATCTTAGAAAGTACAACCTTGTTTATCAATATGTCAATGTCCATATTTTCTTTTTGAAATAACAATGCTTATGTTTTGTGGGATAGAACATCCAACAATCTTAGGTGAATTCACTTATTCATGTTGCAGGACTTTGTATCATGTTTCGAGATGATATAGTAGTTGAATTTGATAACCAAAAAACATGGTTGCTCATGTGGTTGTGTCATCTTTATAAACCATTATCTCAACCCATTCTCCACAGTTTCCCAAGCAACAAAATATGTCATCCGCAAGAGTTTTCCTTCTAGATTTGTAATTGACACCACCTCCTCATTGTTGTGATGCTCTTTATTGAAGAGGACTTTACAGTGGTCAACATCGATACCCACATCGGTGTTACATCAAAGTAATGTCATTAAAAACATTAAACAATGTTGTAGAACGTTGTAGATGATAAACATATAAAATAAAGGAATCTTCCCACACGAAGGTGTCCTTGAGAAATACACACCTCATGGACAATAGTGATAGGGTTTTACATCAACGACTGAATGAATTTGAGCCACTATTGTCTATGATGGTTAAATTTTTGGTATTGTCCACTGGGTTGCAATCACAAAGATAAGGCTTTACCCTATAGTCTCTCTGTTGCCATTTAGTTGGGACTTCAACTGATTCAAGTGAAATACTCATATAATGGTTTATTTGTTGCCTACTTTCCATTGTAATGGATAGTATATAATTTGTATGTGATTCTATGGACACCGTAAACAAAGAATGTAATTATCAAATACAAATTGCATACATTTTCAATTACATTCAGAGGGATGTCTATTTTTTTGTTCTAAAACTATCATTTCAGAGCATTCCACTTCTAAAATTACCTTCTCTTCAGAACTTTGTTTTTCACATGTTCCTTCATATAATTAATCCCAACTAAAATTCTTCCCCCCCCCCATTCTCTCCCATGCCCTAAATTATTTTTCCCTCTTACCCTTCACCTTATGTGCCACCCTTCTTCCTCGACATATTTTTTGCCTCCACATATTCCAGCCTAAGTAATAAATGGAAGCCTTTAATGCTTAAAAACCAATATCCACCCTAAGAAGCATCAAATACCTCTCGCCTACACCATACAAAAATACTTATGGATGAGTGAATGTAATTTGATGTGACTCTATATGTTCATGATTTGAAATATTTGGAGTTAGATAATAACATAATAGTTTTTACTAATGACCATGCATGAAATGAGGTTGTTCCTTCTAGTGAGGTAGACCAAGAATTGACAAATGTAGAAAGAGAAAAGGTGGTGATAAAAACAACTTCGGCCATTAAAGAAGCTTTAATTGAGATTAGGGTGTCTTTCCTAAGCCCCCCTAACGTATGAAGTATATATAAAACAAAACGTTTAAAATAAAAAAATGCAAATACAAAAACCCTAACACGCCAAAAACACAGCTATCATTCTTTCCATTCATATTGGGATATTTTGTGGGCCTCCAAACACTTTGCAGTCATTTTTATTATCTGTAGGGAAATGTGAAGAATTATTGTAGGGTTTTTTAACTAATTTGTGGGCCACTTTTGCAGGGGATTGCTGCAGATTCATGGATTCTTTCATCATTGGTTTTTTTCAATTTTTTTGGTCATTGTAGCTGAATTTTTGTGGGATTTGTAATAAAATTTACAGTAGTTGAAAATATGGAGAAAAACATATAGCTCCTTAAATTGAATGATTTGAAGATGTAGATGATTCATCTTCAAATGAAGAATAGGGAGAAAAAATTGGAGACAAGAACTACCCCCAAGAAAGGAGGTAAGAGACGAAGGTTACAACAGACAATACCACAACAACTGGAAGTAGATGTTTTCTAGGTAAATCTTAGGGATCATTTATTTTATGTGCTTCAACATTTTTATGTGTCTATGTATACTTATTTATTCAAATAGAATTACCAATAATTCCTATAGTAACAATGTATTTTTAAATTGATGGAATTGCTTTACATCTCTCACAACAATATTTTTTAACTCCTCTATCCTTCATCAATATCCTTACCATTTAAACATCAGCCCATGATGCATACTTCCACACAGATGTTTGAAAAAATAACATAATTTTAAACCTCATGCCATTGGAAAATTTATAACCCTCATCTACCAATGTTTAATTAGTGAGAATTGAAATAGTTTAATAAGTGAGAACTGCAAGTGAAAATGATCTCATAAAATATGTATTATTGGATGCTTCATAGAGTATTTGTTCACGATGATTGACACATTCAATGGATTTGGGATAAATCTAAACAATTTTATTTGTAAATTCAATAGTATTTTACACATAGGATATTCAATAACAAATGTTATTTTGTTGTAGATATTACCTTATAGACAAAGTGACAAAGAAGTATTACATATTTGTTATGATTTTCCCTCTTAAATGGGATAAGGGCTTTCTCATAGTGTGCTTTAACAAAATTGTTCCCATGCCATTATGTTCTAAATATTTGCCTCCATTTTCACTTTTGAATTGACATATTTAACACCGAATAAAATACACATAGAGATCAGGTGTCAAATAAAAAAGTATGTTTTTAAGCATTTTGTGAGTGAAAAAAATATGTCTTTTATTTCTAATATGTAAAGTGTAAGGATAATATTTTGGGTTTTGTAACCATTTTATGAATTGAGACATATAATGTCTAGAATAGGTACTACAATAGTCCAAGAAAACACTATAGATTGCACTTCATGGATCATATATTGGAGACTCAGAATTCAAAAAATTAAAGGATTTGAATTTTGAGTAACTCAGAGCTAACATATTCAAGGCATTCAATTAGAAAATGTAATGGGTTTGAATTTATAAAAATTGAAAGCTTTTATATTGAGGAAACTCAATTAAAAAATAAGATAGAAAATTGAACAATTTTAGAGCTCGTATATTAAGAAATCCAATTTAAAATGGAAAATGGTTTATACAAATTGAAGCTTGTGTATTAACGGTATTCATCGAAGCACACCACGTGAGGGGGAAATATCACTTTTGCAAAAACTTTGCATGATTACACCATACAAAATCAACATCATTAGAACCAACATTATGTCTTTATCTCTCAAGGAAAATAAAATTCATCTCTCAAGGGATTGAAAAGGAAAAGCTTCCACTTTGTTCTTTAACTAATTGTAAAGAAAGCATTTAAAAGTTATACCTATGAATTTGAGAAACTGATTTTACAAACCAAAAGAGAAAAAAATATTGATAAAATGAAACAATGGCTTAGAAATATTGACTAAGACACAAACCCTTACAAACATATTCCCCAATATTAACTCATCATTAATTGTAATGATAAATATTGCCTTTTCAACCAACAATTTTATGAGGCTAAGGTTTTTGATAACCAACATAATGTTGTACAACATGATCCACAAAGGAGTTTTGTGTAGTAAAAGGATTAAAAAAGGGGACTTAGGGCATGTGAAAAACCCAAAACTTACATAGGGACATAGTCCATGAAACCAAAATAATGAATGATTTTCAATGGTCTTGAAATAAATCATTCTTTAGAAAGAAAAAGGATAGTTCAAATGTTGGATATTATGTCAAGTGTCACATTGATGTCAAGTGTCACAAGGAATCCCTGAGTGCTTAGGTGTCATCCATGTTCAAGCTTGAAGGTTGATTGACATTGTGATGAAATGTCATGGTGTTTAGGCATTTTATTGGTACATTGTCAAGAAAGTGAGTGTTGTGTATGATCGCTAGTAATTTTTGAAGGATGTTATGAGGTATAACACGTTTATTTTGATGTGTCAGAGGTGTTAATGAGTTTGTAATAGGTCAACAAGGTCATATCATGAGAGTCGGGTGTTGAGTCAAGTCATTATAGGTCTTGTTCTTGACCTAGTACAAGCAGGATGATGTGGCGACATGAAATATGAAGTAGAGAATTATTATTCAAGCATGTGTAATATTTATTGATGTTTTATAGCATGTTTTAGAGGTTTCTAATGTCAGATTTTAGTGGTATAGTGCATGTGCAATGTCATTTTGAAGCAGGACTATAAAGACAAAGGCAAGTTTGCTAAGGTAATTCTTAGTTTCTAGAGAGTTTCAGAGGTTTTACGGAATGGATGAGAGTTAGAAAGCATGGAGGAGGTTTCTACAGTGCTTTGAGAAAATTTTCAGGTCAAGGTTTTGAAGGAATTGCAAGATAAGCCATTTTTTAGTCACATTAAGTTCTTAGAAGTGCAAAAACTAGCTCGATAC
The DNA here is from genome assembly GCA_019776745.2 of Taxus chinensis. Classification (NCBI taxonomy): domain Eukaryota; kingdom Viridiplantae; phylum Streptophyta; class Pinopsida; order Cupressales; family Taxaceae; genus Taxus; species Taxus chinensis. The sequence continues at coordinate 609,438,597 of CM034150.1, forward strand.
GAAATTTCTTATGCTCACCCACATGTGTGGAGTTTGTATGGGAGTATGAATATTTGGGGGATGATAAAGCATGGATTTAAGATTTTTTGCAAAAGTAACGAATCAATTTGTTCGTCACATCTTTATGAACAATTGTTAAGAAGGTAAATAGGTATAAAACCCTGGTTAAACCCTATAACTAGAGCGATAGGGAATAAATGCATGTTATGGTCTCCAAATGAAGTGAAAAGGAAAATGTAACTATTTAGGCATGTAGATGACTCTTTAGAGATCCTTTTGGTGGTGACTTCATGTTCCAAGTGTTTCAGCAAGTTGGAGAAAAACCCTTGTTTTGTGGAGATTTGTTATTTCAGGTCTGAGTTGGAAGTTTCATGAAGAGAAATGAATTGTTCCAGGAAGCTTAGGATGTGTTCTAAATTTCCATGAAAACATTCATATAGTTTTAGTGGAGAACATTTGAAAAACATGTCCTCTAATGTGCCCTGCTGCTTTTGGCCTAGAAGGCTAAAACCTAGTCATGGAGGTTTGAGATGAGAGTTGATGTTTTGCATGTTGTAGAGGTTGTGATGAGGGGGTTGTGAGCAAGCTAGAGGAGGTGAAAGAAGAGGTTAGAGGGGTCAAGGTCAGAGCTAAGAAGAGGCATGAAAATCTAAAAAGAGTTGAGGAGTAAGTATTCAAGGTCATTATACCTAATCAACATGTGAAGGTGGAGATTTAAGAGAAGTAAGAGAAGATTTTGTTTGAGAGGTTTTTGAGTGCATGAAGCTAAACTAGTGATCACAATCAGTTTTTGGAGCAGAAAGAAATTAGATAGTATTCATCTTCATATGGTTGAGTTGGTGCTTGTTCATCCTAGGGGGTTTTATCCTCCTTGTAGGGTTGGTGCCTTTATAAATAGGGGTTGGTGCTCCTTGTGGGATTGGTGTCTCACTAAATAAATATTGTACAATGTGTAATATTGATACAAGTCCTTTTTTGTGTAATATAAGTAGAGGTTCCGTGGGTTTTCTTTCCCTTAAGGGTTTCCCACTTCATATCTGGTGTTCATGTGCTTTATCTCTTATTTCATGTACTTGGGGATGAATGTTATACACTTAATAAGCTCACAATGATGATGTATGTGTTATCACGAAATTACAGCACCCCTCGAATGGCTTGAATGGTGAGTGGGGAATTCGGTGTAATTTTTGTAACATTGGGTTACCTCTCAAGCTATAGGACTTGCGAGCTTAAGATGACCCTCCAGATAAAGTTGGTTCTTCTCCTAAACTACCTACCACAATCTACTCCTAATGCAGGAAAGAAAACTAATCCTAATCTAACCTTCCAAGGGACAAGAGAGAGAGTGCATGAAAATAAATCGTACATTAACAGTGGTGTTACATCAGAAAAGGAGGTTGTTAAAAACAATCCCAACTTCCTGAAATAAAGAGAGGTGAGAAAAGGAGAGGGTGGGAAAGATGCACCACAAACCAGAGATAGATTCACATAGAACACCATTTCATACCCATTAAACATAGCTCCCACAAGCCTACAATAAACATCAGACTATGCACAGTATACCCTGCAATGAAGAGAGGCAAGTAGAGGCAACAAAATATTTGAAGGATGGACAAAATGCATCACAAAAACATAGTTTATTGCTCCATGATTTTACACAGCACATCATCAATGGGAAAGAGGAAATAAATTGCCATTACAAAGCTTGGAGAGGAGGCTTAATCTCCACATTCAACTCTAGCAGAGAAGAAAGAGAGAGAGGGCAGGAAGGAAGAATGACTAACTCCCTTTAAAAATGACCCTAGGATTACAATTTATAGAATGAGAAGAGGGAGAGAATCAAATCCCGAAATTACTTTTCCAACCACTTGTAAGTGGGAAATAAATGAGGTGAAATGATGGATATTTATTTGTAAAATCTCCTTCATGATGTCCCATAGCCTACAACAGAGAAGGAATGATTATCAATGCTTATTATGCATCTCCAACCACTCTCCAACAACCAAACTAAACTAGGCTCATTTTCTATGAAATTCACCATCAAATCTTCATCAATTCCCAAATTTCTTGGCTATTGTACGTCGGTCTCAGAGATACAAGACCAATTTTTCATGATTTCGTTGAGAATTGCTCAAGATATAAACTTTTGAGCCCAGGTAGATATTTGTTGTTTGCCATGTTTGCCTTGATCTTTACAGGATTGAAAAATAATATTGTGGTTGGAAATCTCATTTAAATATCTCTCCCTTTCTTCTAAAGTTTTGTGCACTCTTTTGAAATTATCCTATATGTTAAATAGCGTGGGGCCCATTTGATTTCATATTTTGTTTGCATTAGGAGGGGTTCTTTTAATATTTTAAACACCTCAAAGCCAGCTCAGCCAACTCGGTCGAGTTGGCTCTCCTTTCTTCCACGTGTCAGATATTTGTATTGGCGAGCTCTTCAATTTTGCAACTCGACCCCACTTGACACTTTACCATGTCTCAAGCCCTATACTGCCAACTTACTTCTCCAAGTGTGCCGAGCCGTTTTCGAACACCAACCCCTTTCTATAGTCTGAGTCATTATCTTGAATGGCGAGCTTCCCTTTGGTCTGCATTGAGTTGCGTCAATGCCTCATGGCTTTGTTTGTTTGATTGGTGGCTTACACGTGGTCTTTCCCTTGACTACTCGGCCATTAACCCTCCATGATGAGCTATTGCTCCAACTTCCATCATCATGTTCGCGACTAGTGATCAAATTTGAAGGGCCTGGTATGAATTTCACTCTGAAGGGTAAATATTGGAACAACCTTTTGATGATGAAAAGTAGTATAAATATTTCACACTTCGCATAGATTAAGTAACCACGTCACAAAAATAAAGAACATTTTTTAATTGAGAGATTTTTTTAAAAAAATGAATGTTTATTAAAACTAAGAACATTTTTTAATCAAGAGATTCATTTTTTTTAAATGAATGTTTTATAAAAACTAAAAACATTAATTAGGTGTTGAATATAATATTTTACATCAATCACATCTAAGAACAATATCTATACCCCCTACATAGGGTCTATTTTATTATAACGCTATTTTAAAACTCAACCTAAAACAAGTCATCTATTAATTAACTCATTTACTTTGAAAAGTTGCTTAATAGTTTGTTTCTTACAACATTAAGCACACAAGTAATGAGTAAGATCAATTATACTGGTCTAAATGTGTTAGGGTGTGTTAATGCACCTCTAGACACTCGAGCATGTAGACAACAAAAACAAAAGCAAACTATCCATAACTATTAACTCAAACTCAGATTTGATTTTCTATATGCCACCTCTATGAATGCCATTATTACGCACCTTCCACTATCTTTTCAAACTCACTTTGCTTAATGTGCATGTTAAATGAGAAGAACATCCCTTTGATTCACATTAGGCTCAAGCCAATAGGTTCCAATGTAGTGATCCTCTTACTCGACATTGATACGATCCTTGGCTTACATAATTTATACTTTGAGCCTTCATGGTTAATTGATATTGTCCACTATTTTCCATCTCATAGGTTGTGGGTTTCATTTAGGGGAAATTTTTAGTGGCGAATCTTCATTAATTCATGAATATTCTGGTTTTTAAAATTTTGTGAAATTTTAGGCATATGGATATGACTAATTCGCCTAAATTTTAAAGGTTCAAGTTACTTTTAGGGGTCAGTTCGCCCAACGTTTACGCCAATAACCAAATTTTTTATTTCAAATTGTCATTAAGCGAGAAATTAAAATTTGTAAAATTCACCTTCATATATATAACATTACTAAATATCACTATGGTTGTAGGGTAGCAGCCGCTAAGCTATGCAAAGAGTTGTTTAAAATGACAAAAATCTAATGGAATTTGCTTGTATTTTAAAATTCACCATGGTCTAGCCAAAGTTACCCAGCAACCGCTAAGCTCTAAAATTTACCATGGTCATGTTGATGTATTATCAATTTAGCTAGCGATTACTAAGCTATAAATATCTCCATTTTTTCACAAAAAAAATCACATTTTTAGAAATTTTTTGTTTATTGAAATTGAATTATTAATCCTTTCGATTAATCCAAGAGAAATATGGCCAAATATCACTATGGTTAGAACCTAGAAGCCGCTAAGCTATGCAAATAGTTGTTTGCAATGACAAAATCTAATGGACTTTACTCGTGTTTTAAATATCTGCATCATCACTTGTCACATGATTTGATATATGGGATGGAAATTTGGAAAAATGATATACTTATATTTGTAGTATATTTAATCCGATATTCCTAGTGCCCAACATCCAAATTTTGTGTTTGCAACTAAATATTTTATTGGGATTTACAAATTAAAATGACAATGGTTGCCGACCATATTTTCCGCACAACACGCTTCTTTTGACAATTTGAATAACATATTACACTTACAATTTGTCAAATAATTTATAAGTTTTGAATTTTTTTTTAGAGGCAAATTTTGACTTGCTCTTCTCTATGGGTTGGAAGCCATCTGAAGGGCTGTGACAGGGGCAATTTTGAACATTGTTCACGACGGGTTCACTTCTCATGTCGGACATCTTCCCCAATGTCTCGACACCACGTCCTTTCTTATCTTGGTGTCCTCTCATATGCTTGTGCCAAACCGACACTACCTATCTATGTTGACATTGCATTGGTCTTGTGACATGTCTGTGGCAACTTGCTACATGCGGAGGCTCTGCGCAACTTTTGGGGCTCCACCTTTCTTGCCCCTTTTGAAACTGCCTCACAAAGACATGTGGCGACCTTGCCTTCACCTGCGGGCCCATTTTAAAGTTGTTTCCCAGAACTCGTCGAGCTCGCCGAGTCGGCTCGGTGAGCCAACTCCCACCTCAGACTCTACTTCTTGCATGCCCTGCGACTAGCTCTTGCCGACCCATTCATGTTGAATCGAATTGTGAGCCCCACATTCCTTGTGACTGTATTGGCCTTGGCTTCCAGTGACTCGTCGTTCAATCAAGTGCCTAGTTCTCAGTGACTCGCTAGCGTATCCGTTTAATGACTGCGACCCTAAGGAGCTCGACTCGTTCTCAGCTCCGATGAGTCACTATTTTAACTTGAGTTCCCCCTTCCACATTGTACTCGATTCGGTCCCATATTTATCGCATGGAGTTTCCCAAGCCTTTGTTTGTTCATCCAAGTTCGCTCGGGCCAAGCTCGGTTCTCCTCAAAACAGCTCAACAGCTTTTTTGCGCAGGTTCGTTATCCATAATAGTTCAACTTCATGGTGTATGAACTCTACCACGTATGAAACAACTCGGCCCATTGAAAACTGGGTCTTCAAAGGGAATTGGCTCGGCTTGTTTGCTACCAGCCGGTCACAGAATTTTAGCTTGGTCTAGCAAGGAGAGCTCGGTGGATTGGGTGCAGTTTGACTTGTTGCATCATAGCTCAGTTCTCTGTCAAAGCAACTCAGCCTGATTAAAGTAGCTCGATCCTCCATGCATTGGTTAGCTTCCTGATGGCTCAGCTCCATTGGCTCATCGCCTTTACCACAATCGCACTCGGCCTACCTTCAATTCTCCATTGATTAGATCAACTCCTGCAAATCAATTGTTTGTCTTCGAGCCATCTTTGAAATAACTCGGCCGATAGGGGTGAGTTCTCCCAATGAAGCGTCCTGACTTGGGTGGATCGATTTCAACAGAAGGCCTTCCCTGCTCGTGACCACTAAACAACCCGACACTGTATCAGTTTGGTATATAGCTCAACCCCTTTGAGCAGATCGGCCTCCTTACAATGAGCTCGGTGATATCACAATAGTTCGGTCTCAGATGAATTGGTTGTTTGGAATGTGCAATATGTGGACCTCGGCTAACCCAAGACATGGCTCGCTATTGGCACCAGAATAGCTTGGTGGCATTCATCAAACAACTCGGTGTGAATGGAAGCTAGCTAAATTTTGTCCTTACAGCTCGATCTGATATGAGATGAGCTCATTTAGCTATTCAAACATCCAAGTCAATTCCTTAAGAGTTCTTCTAGCCTTCTTGGAGACTCCTGCACTTTCCAGTGCCAGGGAGCTAAACAACAATGTCGTAGATTGATTTGAGACCATAATGCTATATTTTACCATTTCTTACCAAGTGGGCCTCGTAACCAATTGTCCCTTCTAACATCAAATGTTTCTCCATACTCATGAGCCCACATGTTTCCCAACTAGGTATCTTCAACCAATATTATACATAGTCAACATTATTGGAACCAAATTTATATCTCCATATCTCAAGGAAAAGAAATGATATCTCTCAAGGGAAAACAATTATGGCACTTCCAACTACATCTAAAAAAAATATGCTCAAGCTTTCATGTTGGCACTTACATCACGTTTTTTCATTTGGTCAAACACTTGGCATGCATAGACTAAAGTTTCCATTTGGTTATTTAAAAGTTTTCAAGGCCTATTCACAACATTTAAATACATATAAAATGGGACACATGTAACTAAAACATCCAAAAAAAACACTTCCTATTATGCCTCGATGGATGTCCATAACCCATTGCAAAGATTTTATTTTTTCCTAGAAAATGTCAGCTAATCAGGTTGAATATTTGTTTGTTGAATTCGGTTGAATTCCAATCCATAAGACCACATTTATTTCAAGAATTTTTAAAAACAATTAACAAATGAAATGCATGATTCCGAGTTTTACATAATCTATCACACTAATTTGTTTTTTGAATTGATGGAATTTCTTATATCTCTCACAAAAAATTTACTTTGCAAAAATATTTTTGATTCCCCCATCCTACATCAATATCCTTAGAATTTGAACATCTCCAAAAAAAGGTGAGCATGACTTAGATCATTTGTCAAATATGTGATTAATAGTACAATTTCCCTTCCTAAAAGGTCCAATTGCTTTAATCCAAGGAGCTTCAACCAAATGGTTTATACACTAAATTGTTTGAAGTAGTGACCACCATGAAGAGAGTGTTAATAGAAAAAGGTCCCTATAATTTTGACAAGAACATGAGTGGTGCATAAGGTGCAAAAGATAATCCATTTCCATGTGGCTCTAGCATGCACAAAAAGTGTAGTGAACATGAGAGACTACTAACAAAATAAAGTATACCTATAACTTACTCGTGAGATAGAGGTTTTGTCAACCAATAGAATTTTTTTATCAACTCACTGGATAAAATAATTCTATAGATTGTATTGAGATGATTGGAATACAAAGGATTCCCCAAAACTTGAACGCATCTCCTCGTATAATCTAATTCCAACCATATTTTGGGTAAATAACTACCCATAACAATTGGTTTTCCCATTGAATTCTAAATCCCAAGATAAGGAGAAACGTAAATAGACATCCATGGTTTTTTTTACCACTTCATCTTCCTTCAAGATATTAATAAGTTTAGATTAAGGGTAATTGGGAAGATATATTCCCTTCATAATTCCTTTATAAGCTTTAAATTAAGTTCCTAAGGCCCATTCCAAGAGCGCTTATGGAATTTTACGTCCTAAAAGTCCATTATACATGGACTTTATGCCTTGACTTGGTTCCAAAACCTCATTATTGTGACATCCATATAAAACTTAAAATCCTCTTACATGTCATATATTTCTAATGCTCTTACACTTCATAAACTTTATATGATAAAACTGATACTGAAATTTGATTTTATTTTTAAATTTGTAGCCTTATTAAAAATTCTTGAACTCTAGGGAAAATACTTTAAAATTACATTTATTATTTTATGTAATGTAATTATTTATTAATATTACATAAAAAAATTAAATATTGACATTTACTTTTTGTTTTGTATCTTATGCAATTATTTACTAGATTTCTTAGCCAAATTTAGGGAAATATTGAAATGGCTAAAAACGTTATGGTTGTTGTTTGTGATGCCCATAATATGATTACTCCCTAAACCAACCACATTTCTCCATATCACCTCCATATGCCAATCCACATACCACACCTCCCTCTACCCGGCAGCACCGACGTCAAACTATTATCCCTAATTTGACATATGCAGATACTATAGACCCCCTGCCCTCGTATACTTGGTATATGAGTTGTCTTGAATGATGATTATGTTTCCCCCTCTCAACCTAATTCCTCGCCCTATGATATAAGACCGTATTTTTTACATCATGGTTTACTAGAAGATAGGTATAATAAGTCTTTTTCTAACCATTAAGAACAAGAGTATTTTCCTAGATACTTTTTGGGGTATCTACCCCGACAAGAATGGAAGGTATATTTATATGTTTAAAATGAAAATTATAGTTTAAATGCATATTATATTTTAAATTTCTATTTAATTATACGTTATTAATTTATTTTTTATATCGTTTGTAATTATAAGCATTGAATGATAAAAAAAATTATGATGTTGTAGTCTATTTTTCTTACTCAAACCCAAGACATGGCAACACATCACTTAAACATATCTGAGCACTCACTCATAGCACACAAAGGTACTAGGTCCCTCTTTTTATACCATGTATGTCAAGGAGTTAGCATGCATGATCATACATTCCATAACTAAAACAAATAGATCCAAAAGCTCAATTTCGAAACACACATAAATAAGTAGACATACAAATCACAAACATGATGAATTAAACAAGGATCAATATGAGATTTACCATACAAGAACCAAAAATAGATATGCCAATAACTAGTAACCATCCACAAAGATCCATTATATTAATTATTCAAAACACAGTAGTTGAATACATTATATTTACAATCACAAATTCATGTGCGCAAATACACTAGCAACATAACTCTGTTACAATCCAATGGTCATTCATGATCTCAAAACCATGTAAATCAATACATATATAGGGGTGGGGACTTTCCCTTCACCACCCATGCACATTCAAATAATTTGCATGCTAATAATAGCCATGTGTCGCTACAAAAGTAACTACATAAGCATGCAAGCTTTGCCTAATAATGGATTACCTATAAATAAATCTAGTTCTAATCTTATAATTAGCTCGAACTTTGCATGACCCTTCAGCTTCAACTTAGTCCCAAAATAGCTTGGTGTGTCCTCCAAGTCTTCTATCTCTATCCAAATCATGTTCAACACTCAATCCATTCTTATCCCATGCATGAAAAATGGCTAAGTCCCAAACTCTAACTTTCCTCGGTGCACCCTTTATCCATTGATCTTCTATGCGCACCTACGCACCCCATTTCTGTGTGCCCTATTCTTATGCACCTCTAACACTTAGGTAATATTTTTTCCAGTCAACATTAACCCACACTAGCTTCATTCCCACCCTCGGAAATGGGTAATCATACCTTGTCTCTCCAAGATTAAATAATAAGGAATAAAATAATGATTGTACATAATAAATGAAAAATATACCTAAAATAATATGGTTGCTCTATTCCTCGAAAGGCAACAATAACTCTGGGTACTCATTCTTGATGTCTGTTTCCAACTCATTCAAGTCACTAAGCGCCTTCTTTATCTTTTCAAGGATGTCTAAAATCAATCCATCCATCTCATCCAAGGTTATATTTTCTCCCTCATTTTGTAGCACCCTAAGGATGTTTTCTACACTAGAAACCATCCCATCTATTACATCCATACATTGGGTTATAAGTTTCCCAATTTCCTTTATCTTTTCTTTGTAATGTTCATGGGCTGTCATGAGTGCATCACACATTTTTTCTAGTAATGTCAACCTCTCCTCACGCCCAAGAGTTTCATTCTTCTTTACAACAAGGAATTAATTCTCCTCAACCAAAGTCCTTGTCTTAATGATCGGCTCTAGGTTTGCAAACAAATTCAACGCCGAGTTTTCCTTCTTCATTTCATCCTTCATTGTTTGGAGTAGAGATTCATACCTAACTATTCAACATGCTATTATAGCCTTTACTCTCTCCTTATTAGCTTCTTCATCCTCCTTAACCTCTTTGCGCTCCCCTGATTATTTCTTAATCAAAAATTGAACACATTCTTGTAAGAAGAATAAGGACGACTGATAGATATGTTCGGTCTATTCATCAACATCTGGATGCCCATCGATAATCTCTTTCCACAATTCTGCTGCAAAATCCAAAATTTTATTTTGTTTCTCTTTATCCTTCTTCCACCCCTTAGACAACCGTTCCACGTATTCTTTCAATATTTTTATTCTCCTCCAATAGTGTTCTTAGCACTTTCAATTTATCTATATTCCTACACGCTACCTTTTCTTCAATTTTGTTCAATGCATTACTCATCTGCTCATTAGTAAAATTTGTGGGCCTAACGGTCTAGTGCATGGCTTGGGATTTCTTCTTCATTTTCCTTTTAACGCATGCATCTTATTTTACATAAAACTTAGGCTCATCAATATTATTTTTCATGCTCCAAGAGAGTTTCTTTCTGGTGCGCAAGTTGGCCACTTCAAGGTCCATAAGCTCCCATTCATAAAAATCCTTAGGATTTAAAGTACTTTCAAACCTCATGTGAATGATCTTTGTGGGATCATTAATATACCTATCTATGGGATTTTTATACATCTCCCCTTTATCTATACCTGAGTGTCTACCTTTAGGAACGTGCACCCCTTCATCTAAACTCAGGCCTTCCCCTATAGTGCTTGTTTGTTCATTCATGGGAACACAAGAAGGTCTGCCCTTATCTTTCTCTTCATCTCCACCTGCATCTTCATGCTCCTCAAATATTTATGTATCATATTTCACCTCTTCCTTCTGAGACTCTTTAGTAGCCAACTCAATGACATGTGTTTTTTGTTTCTGTGCATGCGCTTCTATCCGATTCCTCCTCCTCACCCTTCCGTGGTAAATACCTCTATCGTTTATTCTTCTCTTGCATAGGTTTAATGGGAGATTGTCTTAGGATTCTCTGGTTGGCAAGGGCCTATGGTCACACTTGTTCTTCTCAGCACCATCCTAAAATTTTTCTCCTTAACACCTCCAACATTTGCCCTTATCTCCTCAGTGCATGTTTCCTCTCCTACTTCCTCTTCTTTTTGCATGGGAGGAGTTGCCTCAAGTTATATCTTTACTCCAATTGTTGGTTTCCTCTAAGAGCCATGGTCAAGGCCGCCACTACCTTCCTTTCTAACTACATCCTCTTCTTCATCTGTGTGGGGCAAGTTAGGCTCTTAATCCTACAATGTTCCCACTGTATGCTTTCCTTTAGGTAGTTCAGAAAGCCTAAACTCATTCTCAATGTATTTCCTTTTTCCAATTCGGGATTAAGGTAAATGTATACCTTAGCTGCACTAAATTTCCCCACTTCCAAACTCATTGAATTAATACTTATATCATTTGAAATCATCTTTTTTTATATAAATAGATGTACCAAGGATTACATATGTCTTCCGCAACGTATGATAATCATAGTCTACCTTATCTACATAAAAATCCAATATGTGCATGTTTGAAAACATGTGCACTGAGGCCTGGAAGTAACGTACAGTGAATGAATATGGGAGTTTTGCACCAATGGATCCACTTTCCATCCTTCATTCCAAATCTACCTATGCAAAAATGTTGATAGACCGCGAACTAGGCCTACTTATCCAATACCGAAGGAAGGTCCTTGGGTATTCTTCATTCATGTTCAAAAGCTTTGCACAAGCGCTTATACCAAAGTTCTCGAATTTACTTGTAAGATCCACTCACAGATCCATCACATGTGTATTTTGCAAACTTGTCTGCAAGTAAATTTTTCTCTTTAAGGAACTGCCAAATATTCTCCTTTGGCCCATCGGGCACCCCAATTTCCAAAAACAAAAGAGACAATAAAATAGAACCAAAACTTATCTTATCTCCATGGTGTAATTCTTCAACAATGGTCTCAACAATGAAAGAAGACATATTATATACCACTCCCTCCATTTTTTTAGCAATAGGGAACCATCTTCTATTTACCTGGGGGGGGGGGGGGGGGGGGGGGGGGGGTTCCAAAGCTACAGGTTATTCAATTTGGTGAGGAGATGCACAGATACCTAAATCATAGGGTTCTTTTCTAACTTGGAAATATCCATCGATGCACCCTCCCTTTCTATAAGTCAGTGAAATCCTTGTAGCCTCTACGCCCTCATCATCAGTGAGGTCAATGCTAATCTTAGTTCCCAAGATTCTCAACCCTGTCAACCAACCAATCAAGGGTGTGGTAAGTCACATTTTTCCACCCTAAAAAATGGAAGAAGTCCTTCTACACATGGGACATCAACCATTGATACAATTTCTCGAGTTTTCTAAAGTATGGCAGCTCATATAGATGCATAACTCCAACACTCTCCTGAAACTTCTAACATGCATCGTCGTAGACGGCCATGTCATTTTCCGTTCATAAATATATTTTACCACCAATTGTTTGTCCAATTTGTCCCTATTATCCTTAGTACGATGATTGTAGTCATTTACTCAACTTCGTCTGCTATGTGACTCCTAATCCAATCTCATTATAACACCTTTTGGATATTGCACTTATGAAAATATTCTTTCAGGGGTATCCTCCATCTCTAATTCCACTAATTTTTGCTTCCTTCCCCTTGTGGTTGCTCTAGGTGCTCATTTAGGTGCCATTACAATAATAAAAATGTGTTCTTTCACTAGATTTGAGCTCTCCAACTTCAAACTTGTGTGCCCTAGCTTTTCCTCAAACCCTAACTCACATATTGTCTCCCTGCATGCCTTTTTCTTTACTCAAACACTCTTTCTGGTGGAGCTCCAAACAATGTTGTGCACAAATCTCTTTGGTTTGATGTCTATAATCACTCTTTCACACACTTCTGTAGACAACACGTTCTTAAAATTTCTCTTCAACTCACTCAAACACTTCACAATGCAAGGTAATAATGATATCATAACCCCTCATTATATAATTTTTTCAAATTTCCCCACATTGATTTCTCTTCACCAACCATCGTACTCAACATTAATTATGCCTTTTTGTTTTTTCTGTGTTTTTCGCTACTTTTTTTCGCGGCCCCAGTCATAACCTTCTGGTGCGCCCCCTAATTCTCGACCACAGACCTCCTCTCGCACACCTTCATGCGCCGAAGGACAAAACCTTTGTTTCCTAATACCAAGATGTTTCCCATGAGGTTTCCTACCTCGTATTACATTGTACGTCCATCCATCTACGTGTGATCTTCATCTATGAGAAAATGTTTTTTTCTTGATCCACACCTTTACTTCAAGCACATGGACCCTAATTTTCCTATGCATACCCATATTCCAGAGGATGTTCAATCTCTTTCCAGCTTGTCCCATTCATCATATATCTTCTCCACCCCCACACTAATGTATGTGCGGTCCTCTGTGCATGAATTCACTAGATAGTAGTCAGCTATTGGCAAACAAACGCGCTTATTAGAACAAAAAATTGAAACTAAATTGAAAAATCATAGAAAAAATGTAAGGAAACACATATAAAGGAAATACATGAAATGGAAACCTAATCTATATGGCACCACTTCCTTATTACAAACACCAAGAAGACTTATTTAAAATAGGGATTTAGGCCTACTTCCATTCAATTAACCAAGAAAACATGTTCCATCCAATGCTTGCAACTGGCAAGCACCTAAATCAAGTATATATGTCACCACATACAGTCCCAACCAATGCGCCTTCAATTTCCTAGGGTGGCGTGCAAACTTGGAGTCATAAAGTAGAACCAGATTTCCAACCTCAAACTGCTTATTCTTAATGTGACTATCATGTCATGCCTTATTCATTCCTTCTTTGTCTTTTGGTTTCAACGTGTGATGGCACACCACTCATCCAACTGCATCAGTTTATCTATATGCTACTCAAGTGCTTTCTCGTCATGCATTCCTCTTGCATGTGTAATATGCATGGAATGGTAACATAAATTCCACTGGTAAAATATCCCCCGCACCAAACACCAACTGAAAGGGTATGGCTTTGTTCAATATTTTGTAAGTTGCCCTGTATTCCCAAAGTACAACAAAGACTTTATCATCCCCCCCCCCCCCCCCCCCCCCCCCCCATTATTTTCTTCCAACATCACATATTTTTGTCAAGTATGTCCCAATATCTTGTTGAAATTCTCAGCCATCCCATTAGCTTGTGGGTGATAGAGTGTTGTCTTATGATGTGCCAACATAAACTCAGCCAACAATATTCTGATAGTCTCATTCAAAAAGTGTGTGCCCCTATCTCTTGTCAATCTCAACGAACATCCATACTTGCTGATAATGTTTTCCCATAAGAACCTTGCTGATGTAGCTTTCGTACAATCCTTTGAAATCGTTGCTTCTTCCCACCTTGTCAAATAATATGTACATTTAATAATATAGCATGATCCAATCCTTCGCAAAGGTGGGGAAATAGGACCGACAAAGTCAATCTCCAATTTCTCAAAAGGTTCTACACTTGCTATTAGTATTAAAGTCATTTCATCTCTATACCCATGCCCCCTAAGGCGCTGACAATGATCACACACCCTAGCATACTCTTTACAATATTTATATAGTATTTCCCACCAAAGACCAACCAGTAAAATCTTGCACACAATAGAATTACCTAGATAATGTCTGCTAGAAATTCCACCATGAGCTTCCTCTATTATAGCTTCACACTCATGTTCAAGTACACAACGGCGCAAAACCTCATCATGACCTAACTTATATAAATATCCATTGATTAACATGTAAGGTGTGGTGTGTATGGCTATTTTTTTCATCCCTTCAGGCGCCACACTAGTACGTAAAAATACAACAATGTCTTCTAATTCAGAGGGTGTGTAGTTCAATCTAAATATATTTGGCATTATTTCCTCAATGCTCTACGCGTCCTTTCCTGAGTTAATTCATGATAAATGATCTAGTCCAGAATTACTCTTTCTTGTCTTTACTACAATTGTAAAGTTGAATTCCTGAAACAAGAGAATCCACTGGCATATGCAGCCCTGCAAAATGGGCTTATTAACCAAGTACTTAAGTGTCATGTGATCTATATAAAATATAAAGGGAGTTTCCAGCAAGTATTGTCTAAACTTGTGCAACGCGTAAATCATTGACAATGCTTCACACTTTGTAGTTGTATAATTTTTCTCAACTGGTTTCAACTTCCTAATCATGAAACAAATAGGATGATCAAAAATCCCATCACTAGGTTGTGCTAACAATGCGTAAATTACCATGCTAGAAGCATCAACATGTACACGAAACAGTTTGTCCCAAGTAGGAAAGTGTAAAATGGGCGCAGAAATAAGTCTTTCCTTTAATGTCTCAAATGCTCATTGCTGTGCCTCATCCCAATGAAACTTCCCTTTACTTTTCAACAATTCTTCCAAAGGCGTGGCAATCTTAGCATATCCTCTAATGAACTTCTAGTAATAACATGTATGTCCTAGGATAAAATATTATTATCCTAATTAATTATGCATAGTATAATTATTTAATTAATTTTATTAATTAAATAATAATGGTTATAATATAAACCATATTTTGTTATGTATTGTTATATGGTTCATAAACCATATTTTTCTTTCATAAATGTTGTTATATTGTTTTAAACAGTATATTTGTCTTTATTCAATTGTTGCTTCCCAGATGTAATATTGGAAGCTAATGTACTAATTGTTGTATTGTTACAACTTATATTTTGTTTGTATTCAGCTATATAATACCTATAAGTATTGCAGATCTTTCCTGTGTAAATGGTTGATTGAGATTAATAAAACTATTATCAAGCTTTTGCCCCTGTTTCTCAATCTACATTTGGTACCAGAGCGAGAATTGAACCAGTGAAGTAGTGAAGGTTGGAGAGAGGAAGCATACAATTTTGGAAGAAGAGTATCTACACTCTAGGAGAGCCTGTGTTTCCTCCAGAAACTTCCCAAAATTTTCTACATCTCCACAACCTCCTGCCATTCTCTAGGTATTTGTAAGGAAAATTGTCTTTTCCTTGGTGCCTCTTGCACCAAGCAAAATATGCTACCTAGATGTTATTTTAAAAAAAAAAATTCCCCCATCAAGGGTTTTACCTCTAATATTAGAGGATATTTTATTCACTATTAATATTAACAGTCTACTACATGTTATTCATACAAAGGCCAATTTGTGTTGAAGTCACAAGACCTGCACAAAATGCAATAACTGATTTGCTTTATTTGAGTTGCTATGTTAATGATTTTTTTGTGTTTTAAATAAATCTTAGTTGTATTGGAGGCTGACCCGCTAAGCAATTTCCTAGAAGAAACTCAAGCGGCATCAACAAAATAAATTTAAAAAAAAAATAGTGAATGAGGCATTTTCTCCATGCAGACCTACAACTTTGGTCGAACCTGCATACACCAATTAAAAAATGGTGAGAACACAAAGCAAAAGTTAGATCCAAACCAAGGAAAATTAACTCAAATGAGTCGGCATAAAAATTCTTGCAAAGAAGATAAAAAATAGCTTCGGATCTATTTTCTATGCAAAAACAACACGTGGAGATCATTTATACAGTTGAGCAAAATAAAAA
Source organism: Taxus chinensis (assembly GCA_019776745.2). NCBI lineage: Eukaryota > Viridiplantae > Streptophyta > Pinopsida > Cupressales > Taxaceae > Taxus > Taxus chinensis. Next base: position 609,455,068 of record CM034150.1, read on the forward strand.
ATTAAAGGAGATATTAAAAACAAAGAAGGGGCAGCGGCTAAGGAATAAAGAATACTTCAGATCTATATTTTGAGAAAAAAGAAACCCTAAGGCACATTGCTTCTCATGTGCAACCACGTGGATCCTTCATACAAATCATTTTTTTAAAGAGGTTAGTCATTTTTCATTTGTTTAAATACAAACTATTGTGTTTTACATTCAAACATGCCTAAGTACCAATGTGGATAGACTAAATGGCTTATAAGGGGGAGGTTCATGGTTCAAATCCCACCCCCAACTTGCCATTTCAAATTTGGTGGATTTTTTTGTGAAACCACCAAATTTAGCAGAATTTTTGAATTTAGTTATAACTAGCTAAATTTAGCGAAGAAATCCCTAATTTAGGGTTAAAAAAAATTTCTCCCATTCGGCCTAGTTTTTCATTTCAGACATTTTTTGCAAAAGGAAACCCATCTAAAAATTACATTTTCAGCTGCTTTTTTGCAATTTTAGAATTTGGGGTTATATTGGGTTCAGGAGGTCACCAGGGCCCATGAAACAATTTTTTTTTTCCTGCCATTCAAAATTTCTAGTTTTTTGAATGTAAATTATATACTGTTGTATATTGTACTAATTTGCAGGTTGCCATATTCAAACTACAAACTTTGTAACTGCTAAGAAAATAGAAAAATTGTAATAAAAAACAATAAAAATTTTTTGGTTTTGCAACACTCACGAGATCCTAGATCTCATTCGCAACATTCAGTATATACAGTGCCTCTGGGAAGTGTTTATAGGTAAATCCGTTGTGACTACTACTACACTTAACACCTAATATAGCTGCAACAATGTCGTCTGGGCATCATACCTATAAATTGACGAGGAGTAATAAGGTCACAGTGTACACACTATGAACCATCCCATCCATTTGTGAATGATTGCATGACATAAATCCAGACTGAGAAATTATCCAAGTATATAGTGAAGTTACGCGCGCATATGAGGATATTTCTTTGAGCTGGTGTCAATAATCGCAAAGACCCCATCAGTACTGTCTTGGTACCACGTATTGAATTCTTTCACGTACGTTAACGCCTCTTTCATGTACCACTGGGTATATAGAAAGGGCAAGCTTCTTCCACATATGGAAGGGTATATCGGAAGGGCATGTACACAGAGAGATTCGGTATATTAGACTGACGGTATATAGATTAGGAGACCTAATACCTGGAGTGATAAGAGCCAAACCCTGTCAGTGATCTATGTAAAATGGGTACCAGTATGCCCCCAGATTTTTTCTTCTGGATTCACAATTACTTAGAGTAAGCAACTATGCTGCATGGAAGAAAAAAATAAAGACACAACTTGAGTTTGAAGAGATCTTGTTTTTTGTGAATGGTACTCAGACTAGATCAGCCACTGATACAACACAACAACAACAGTTTGATAAAGTAGATCAAAAGGCCAAACTCATCATCTTGTTTGGAGTGTCCGATGATGTGTAACCCGACATTCGAGATGCCAAAATAGTAAAAGAAGCGTGGGATAAATTAAGCACAGTATACGAGGCTCAAGAACAAGAATGTCATATTGAATTTACAGAGTCAGTTACATACACTGAAGTTCAAGTAGAATGAGAAAATTGAAGCTTTCTTAAGAAGAGTTGTAGAATTGAGGGCTTCACTTTTAGCCCTGGGGGAACCAGTCACGGATGATGCTCTTGTTCCCATTGTTCTGAGAGCACTCCCCTCTTCTTACCACATTTTTGTCACAAAACTAAACATGACAGATATGACAATTGGTTTTGAAAAACTGGTAAACCTACTGCAACAAGAGGAAGCAGTGCACAATAAGGATGATTAAGAGGAGAAGGAACTATTTTCACATCAAACATGGAAAGGAAAAGTTAAAGGAAAACCAAATTCCTATAAGAATTCCTAACATCAGAATCAGTTTCACGGGGACAATCAATAGAAGAAGCAATGTCATATCTATAAAAGAGGACATGACTTGAAAATATTATTGGTATAACACTTACAAGAAAGGTTCATCAAGTAACTCTAGACCACAACAAAAACAATATTATAAGGGACATTCTAACAACTATCATGGGCAGAAAAATGGGAACTGGAAAAGAAGACCCCACCAGCAAGGTAATATTGCTGAGCAACGAGAATAGTCAGACAATGAAGACTTCTTGTTCACTGCAAAATCAAGTGAACCATCCACGTCATCTACTAATGTCTGCAATGTTGATTTAGGAGCCACTCAACACATGACCGGACACAAAGACTAGTTTATTTCAATGAGGGACACGCCATCCAAAAATCATGTTTCGTTGGGAGATGATTCTTCATATACACTTCAAGGGATTGGGAACATTTCTCTACCCCTTGGTTCATGCAAATGTAGACTATCAGATGTCCTATATGTCCCTGGGTTCACAAAGAATCTTCTTTCAGTTAGTAAACTCCTAGATCACATCCTAAAAATTGACTTTGATAGTTAATCTGGCAAGAAAATCTGTTTGATTCAAGATAAATCAAGAGGCTCGAAAATAATTACAAAATCCTTCAATGTGGGATGCATGTTTCAACTTGATTTCATTCACAAAGATGATCAAGCACTTGTGGCTAAAAACTCCACCTCAGCACAGTTGTGGCATCAGAGATTTGGTCATGTAAGTTTTAAATATCTCGAAACACTTCGCTAGTGTAATATGGTACATGGGATACCATCTCTTCAGAAGGATATAAACAAGTGTCATCATTTCCTAGTAGGTAAACAACATAGTGTTTCATTCCAGAGGAGTGCATTTTGAGCTCATGGTAAACTTGACCTGGTTCATACCGATCTTTGCGATCCACTCCAGCCAAGTCATTCTGGGTTCTAGTACTTCATGCTTTGTGTTGATGACTATTCACGAAAAATTTGGATTTTTTGTCTTTACAAGAAAAGTGAAGTGTTTGAAACCTTCAAAAAGTTCAAAGTAGTAGTTGAGAAAGAAACTAGTCGTCCCATCAGAACTCTCCACTCAAATCAAGGGGGGGAATTCACCAGTGATGAGTTTAGAGACTACATACAAACTCATGGGATTCGTCGATAAATGCCTCCTCCACACACACTATAGCAAAATGGTGTTGTTAAGAGAAGAAATCATACTATCATGGAAATGGTGCGATGCTATGATCGATGATTCTAGACTTGCAAAGACATTTTGGGTAGAAGCAGGGAAGACAAGAGTGTATTTGTTGAACAAAGCACCCACAACTGATCTTGATGGAATTACACCACAAGAAGCATGGTAAAAAAGGAAACCATCCATTGCACACCTCAAAGTATTCAGGTGTAAAGAAAGCATGCACATACCCAAACAGAATAGAAAGAAATTGGACATGAAGTCACAAAAACTCATCTTCATTGGGTATAGTGAAGAGAATATTGGGTATAGATTGATGGATCCTAAGAGTAGAAAAGTCTACACCAGCAGAGATGTTGATTTTTTCAAGAAGAAGGAAGCAAAGACTCCACCTCCAGACTCATAAGATGTAGATTTTTAACCTGTTGTAAAAATTGAAGCTAATGTTCCCTCAGAAGATGAAAGTGATGATGGGGATGATGGTTTTGAGTCAGATAGAATCACAACCCATGGGAACAGTTTATCATATGCCTAAATGGTGTACAAGTACATTATGAGATGAAAGATTGGATGCTCCACTGGATACATCCACCCCTAGACCACAGACTCATAGTAAAGCAAGAGAAGAAGTTAACTTTGCTTTGATGAGTAGATTTATTAAATCAGATGAGCCCTCTATAATCCAGGAAGCCCTACAGTCAAAAACTTGGAAAGATGCCATGGTTTCTTAATATCAATCAGTGATGAAGAATAACACTTGGCAGCTTGTCGATCTTCCACCAGGGAAGAAACCCATTGGATGCAGATGGATATTCAAAACTAAGAACAAAGTAGGTGGGACAATGGATAAGTACAAAGAAAGACTTGTAGCAAAGGGGTATGCAAAAAATGAAGGCATTGACTATGAGGAGACATTTTCTCCCACAGCTAAGATCAAAACGATCAGGATGATCTTTGCTATAGCTTCTCATTTTGGATGGAAAGTTTACAAAATGGATGTAAAAAGTTCCTTCCTAAATGGATATTTACAAGAAGAAGTCTACATGACTCAACCTGAGGGATATGTTGTACCTATTCAAGAAGAAAATGTATGCAAACTCAGGAAATCTATGTATGGTTTAAAACAAACACCCCAGGCATGGTACATCAAGATTGATGAGCATCTCATACAACATGGATTTGTTAGAAATCCATACGATCCCAATCTCTACCTCAAAAAGCAAGGGGGGAAGATGGTGATTGTTGTTTTCTATGTCGACAATCTAGTCATCACTGGCAATTCAGTGAGGATGATCAATGCAACGAAGAAAGATCTTAATCGATCGTTTGACATGACTGATCTCGGGCTGATGCACTATTGTCTTGGATAGGAAGTGTGGCAGAAATAGAATAATATTTTTGTTTCTCAGATGAAATATACCAAGAATACACTCGAGAATCTTAGGATGATGGATTGCATACCAATTGCTACACCCATGGAGAACAGATTGTAGTTATCTCATTCAAATCCATCTCCTAAGGTAAGTGCCACTCTCTATCGGTAGCTGATCGAGAGTCTCATTTACTTGACCTACACTAGACCATATATCAACTTTGAAGTGAGCTATCTATCCAGGTTCATGCAGGAACCAAAATTTTGTCATTGGAAAGCACCAAAGCACATTTTGAGATATCTCAAAGGATCAATGGATCTTGTTGTAGAATACAAGAAGAATGAAAATTTCTTCTTGACTAGATATTCGGATTCAAATCATGCAGGTAACATTGATGATAGAAAATCCACTTCTGCATTTGTATTCTTTATGGGATCTAGACCAATATCATGGGGAATTACAAACCAACACTTTGTTTCTCACTCGTCCATAGAAGTTGAGTATCGTTATGCAGGAGAAGTTATCTGTGAAGTGATTTGGCTACATCGCATACTAGAAGGACATGGAATACCATAGGACAAACTTGTTCGTAATCTAGTTTTTCACGAGAGAAAAAAAAACATTGAGGTACAGGTTCATTTCATATGTGAACATGTGTTGAAACACAACATCTAGCTTCAATTTTGTCCAACTACTGAACAACAAGCAAATATTTTCACAAAGTCACTTGCACGTGACAAGTTCTAGTTGTTCAGAGAATTCCTCTCCTCATCTCTTCAGACAATGCACAATTAAGGGGGGGAATGTTAGGATAAAATGTTATTATCCTAATTAATTATGCATAGTATAGTTATTTAATTAATTTTATTAATTAAATAATAATGGTTATAATATAAACCATATTTTGTTATGTATTTTTATATGGTTTATAAACCATATTTGTCTTTCATAAATGTTGTTATATTGTTTTAAACAGTATATTTGTTTTTTTTCAATTGTTTCTTCCCAGATGTAATATTGGAAGCTAATGTACTAATTGTTGTATTGTTACAACTTATATTTTGTTTGTATTCAGCTGTACAATACCTGCACTTTCCTAAATGGGGGAGTACAGGTTGCTCAGGTCCCATGTCCTCCGTGTGAACCTCAAATCCTTGGTAGGCTCCTCCAAACCCAAGAACTTTAGCAAGATCTACCAACAAGCCTTCTTTGCATATAATGTGTCCCAACAAGGTTCCAAAGGGTTTAGCAAAGATACACTTCTTATGTTGAAAGAGATGCTCAATTGCCAGCACCTCTCAAAAAAAATTCACAAGTTATCACAGTGATCTTTTACCAGCCCATATACAGTCCAATCATCTAGATAAACCTGTAAAAACTTGTGTATAAAGTCCTCAAATGCTTGTACCACAATGCGCGAAAAGATTATATGAGCATTCTTCAACCCAAAGGGCATAACCATATATGTGAAAATTCCCCACTCAGTGGTGAAATTTGTCTTTTCATGATACTCTTTAGCAATTTGTACCTGATGATAACTAGAAAATCCATCAATGAAAGAGTCTATCGCGCACCCTAAAACACCTTCCAAGATCTCCTCAGTAAAAGGTGTGGGAAAAGGGTCTATTACACAGGAAACATTCAACTCTTTGTTGTACACACAGATCCATATCCTATCATCTTTCTTTATGCTTATCACCATGGGGCTAACCCACTCTGATTCCTTAATAGGCTCAATGATTCTAGATTTCAACATCTTATCAATCTCTTCCTTTACCTTGACGTGTAGATTAGGATTCATCCTATAAGGTCTCTTCCTAACTGGGCACACACCTTCCTTTAACTTGATCCTCATCTCTCCCAAAGAGTGATGCACCCCCTTAAAATCATGATGCCTCACGGGAATAAGTCCTAGAAGTCGCGTAGTAGCTCAATAATATTTTCCACCTCTTGTTCAGACTAATAATCACCAATAATGGCTTCCTTAGGTTCTTTATCTATCCCAATGTTGACCTTCTACACTTTCAGAGGCTCATGATAAGCGTGTGCCTTCTCATCAACACTATATAATACCTCGCAAGTACCTACAGTGTGATCAACATCTAGATTCTCCACTTCATCATCATCAATCATGTAAACTAGCTTACACTTTTCTTTTTCCAACTAGGCACACCCAAGCTGCTCCTCATTTATATCTTATTCTTCAAAGCATGCCTCAAAATCCATCTGTCCAATTATATCTAACAAGATTTCCTTAGCCTTTTCACTATCCCCCATCATAATGCACTTCATAATATGTAATGCTTCATTCACTAGAGGTTTAGTAGAAAAATAGTCAAAGGTCTGAATCATACCCGAAGTCATCTCCTGTCGATTAACTATCACCCTTGTTAACTCTGCATGAACATACCATACTTATGGGCAACCGCTTACGGTGGATTAGAACTTATGTACCTAGATTGATGGTGATAAGGCCTCCTGGCCCTCCATATAGAGTCTCTCACACTTCTGAACGTGGTGTGAAGAACCATGAAATTCACATATTTGTGAAGGTACATTTCTGCTAAGAAACCTAGTAGAGAAGGTAGTTCTAACTTCTCACCACTCCAAAAGGTTATCTCTGTGTAGTCCACCAATGTGATGTTATCCCGTGCAAGGCATATACTAGCATATTTAGTTCTATCACCCTCATCCTTCCACTAAGATTTTATGGTGCGTAGAAATACATTAGGTTTTCCTTCACCAGTATACCAAGGTACCTGGTTATGACCCAAGTTCCTAACCATGCGCGGTCTAATTACATGAGTAACTGTGTTTTTGATCTCTTGCTTGACCATTTATACATTCCATGTGCCCAGTTATCATAGGAAACATTGGTTGTATCACTCATAGATTAAGCATCATCCCAGTGCATAACACCTTGCTTAGATGGCTCAAGAATTTCAAGATCTCTAACTGTACACGCATATATCCTGTTCAGATCCTCTTCACTCAAGGTTTCTACATATGGTTTAGCCTTTACATTAGTCAAAGGAATAATCACGTGCTCTTATTTGTTATCAAAAATGATGTATCCTTTGTTAAATTATGGATCAACATTATTGGCATAACACCAAAGGTGCTCAAGTAGCACTAGGAAACTATTTGTCTTGGAAATATCCAATACTTCGAAGTCCCCAGTGAACTTGGTTCCCTGAATTATAATAGTCGTATCCTTCAAAAATCCAATAGGATTAACTCTAGTCTTGTCATGTTCGTCATGTACAACACATTCAAAGAAGGTTGTAATGGTGGTATCCCCATCTAATTCCACGTATCCAAAGTGAGTAAATTCACTTCTGCACCTATATCACTCAGTATGTTACTAAACAACCACCCATCAACAACTGTATTCAAAGTGATCTCTTTATCATATTCAAGATTGTGAGGAGGTAAGTTTGCATGTAATATCTGTCTGTCACGCTTAGATCTAATGTGCAATATCTTCTCGCTCATCCATTCCCCTAATAAAGTAATGATATTTTCCTGACGCAACATCTTACAAACCTCCTTCAAGTCATCAACATCTTTTTGTGGAATTTCAACCTTTTTTGTCTGCTCCATCTTGTTCACTTATTCCTTCAAATATTATATCTCACCCTATAAGTTTCTAATAACCTCCATAGTCTCTTGGTATACCTCTTTCTGCTAAGAAGGATATGGATATTTCATGTTTATCACGTTTTGCTTCGTAATAAAAAGCTTCTACTTCAAAATCTCACGAGCGCACGAAGCCTTAACGCATGTAGTCACCAACCCAAGAAGCATCTCAGGATCAGGTGCAAGATTTGGCATCCACTGGTCTTCTATGACATGCTACACTTTAATCATCCTAGCACCCTTATCGTTCTTTTTATAGTTATTATTCATGTTCTCATATAACTCGGGACATTCTTAAAACTTATGTTGATTCCTACACCATGAGCATATTATATTCTGAGGGCATTCATACCTATAATGATCAGGAGATCTGCATGTATAATAGGTTCCTCAAGGGAAGACACCTCTTCAACCGCTACGACCATGGCCTTTGTATCCTCCTCAGAAACCTCTACCTCTACCACCTCTATTAGAGCATCCTTTATGATGTTTTCCTTCCTAATCCTTCAAATTATTCATGACACTAGTTTGGTGCATGCCAATTTCAATAAGATCATAGATCTGATCAATCAGTATATAATTCTCTATATCATGAATGTGGGACTTACAAATTTTATAGTATGAAGACACGTTCTTCTGGATAGTGTTTTGCAATAGAGGGCATATACTTAAATCATGATCCAAATGATAGATCTCACATTCTAGTAACATGGTGCACACCGATTTATGAGGGAAGCTATCATTTTTATGTCCTTCCATCTCACAATCTATACACCATATTCCATTATGCATCTCATGAGCCGAATTGGCCGATAGTTTCTCCATTTTTTTCCCATAGATGCAATCTACGCTTCCAAGAATGGGATAACTCCAATGTCTACACTCTTAACTACCTCAATGTGTAGAGTTGTCTCCAAGGCATTGCATGGATCTGTAAATGTATTATGAGAGAGCACCCTTCTGAAAGGTGTGATCAAACGACCAACAAACCACTATGCATGATAGCTAAGGTGGATATCATAAGACAACTTTGATATCAAAGTTTTAAAGCATGCATCATATTCTCTTATGCTTTTAGCCATGCCCTACTTAATCTCCTTCAACGCACTGATGCTTTTCTATTCAGATCATACTTCATATACCAACTATGTGTTTGCCCTTATAAAGTAGTAGCAAATTGACTTGCCTTCAATTCAGGTGTTGTGATTCCCTTAGCGTGCCAAAGTATTTCACACATGTGTACATGTTCCGCTACATCCTAAATACCTCTATACTCTGGAAGGTGAAGAGACACCTCATAATAAACTTTATGTGGTTGGTGCGGACCATGCCTACCAAACCCAGAACCTGTATTACCTCCAGTATTTCGTCCACCTGATCCACTAGATTCCAAACCTCTAGATCCTCCTGATCCACCTCCTATAGCAAGCATCAGGCTAGAGTATGAGTTACTTTGTGTTCCAACCATTGTAATAAATTGAAATCCCACATTCTATGAAGTTGTGATACTTCCAGACATATTACCAATGTTCTACGTGCCCACATTCTGTCCAAATGATGTGCTAGAAAATATACCACCAATCAGACCGCTAAACAAAGAAGATGTCTACGTAGCCATAGCTGAATGTGTTATCAAATGAACTCTAATACTCAATGGAAAATGAAATCTACTTTTCATCACTCTATCACCAACATTGACCTATTTCTCAATAATTTTTTCAGGAACTGGAATACCAAGCACAAGGGCTAGGTCATCAAGTGGGATCAGATGTGTGCCTGTGGTCCTTAATCTCTCTTCATCATATGCACTCTCATTAGAAGGTGTAGGGGATTCTCTACTGCACTTTCCTAAATGGGGGAGTACAGGTTGCTCAGGTCCCATGTCCTCCGTGTGAACCTCAAATCCTTCGTGGGTCATCTATCTCAACAACTCTATAGACTCCTCAACGCCGTGCTTCTTCACCAATTCCCTCTCCCGTGCCTCATTATATTTAAGCCGCCTTTCTTCTCTATGTCTTTTTTCCACAAGGTCCACCATCTTTCACCACACATGGTCCTGCCCCCTGCGCATGGTGGAGGTTTACCTAGCCATAAGTCATTCTTCCAAATCCAAAGTTACCAACAAGATCTTAACTGCTAAAGGGATAACACACAAATAAGATCCTTTGGGTTCATGCAAGAACTAGAACTCAACAACCTCTGGACAAGAATAAGTAGAAAAAATCTACTCTAGTGTGTAAAAGTGTAAAAAACCACTCCACCAATGATCTACAGCGCATGTCCAAGTCACATCAGCATCATACAGAGCCTAGTAATCTTATTGTGTCCAAAAAATTGATCTATACCTCTAATTATGCTTTGATGCATATGCTACCAGCCACTCGTGCAACTCTATAAGAAAACAACAAAAAACTTCTCATAAAGTTCATGATATAGATGTTCTTCAACCCATGTGCGAGCATCAAAATCAGGTCTAGTATTATATCTATGGGCAAACTGGTCTTCTAAGTCCACAATCCAACTCTTGATTTTTTCCAAAGTCAACCAATACGTCTTCATCATGCAACAGCTTGAAAAGATGGGTCCCAGAAACGGAACCAAAATGTAGTCTGTTTTTCTTACTCAAACCCTAGACGCATTAGCACATCACTTAAACATATTTGAGTGCTCACCCAAAGCATGCAAAGGTACCGAGTCCCTCTTTTTATACCATCTTTGTCAAGGAGTTAGCATGTAAGATCATACATTCCATAACTATAACAACTAGATCTATAAGCTTAATTTGGAAACACACATAAATAAGTAGACATACAAATCAAGACCATGATGAATTATACAAGGATCAATATGAGATTTACTATACAAGAACCAATAACAGATATTTCAATAACCAGTAACCATCCACAAAGATCCATTATATTACTCCATCAAAACACAGTAGTTGAAAAACATTATAATTACCATCACAAAGTCATGCGTGCAAATACACCAACATCATAACTTTGTTACAATCAAGTGGTCATTCATGATCTCAAAACTGTGTAAATCAATACTATATAGGGGGTGGGGACTTTCCCTTCACTGCCTATGCACACTCAAAATAGGTTACATGATAATGATAGCCATGTGTCGCTACAAAAGCAACTACAAAAGCATGTAAGCTTCACCTAATAATATATTACAAATAAATAACTCTAGTTCTAATCTTATTACTAGCTCAAACTCTGCATGACTCATCAGCTTCCACGTGGTCCCAAAATAGCTTTTATCTAAGTCTTTTATCTTTAAATCATTTTCAACACTTAATTCATTCTTAGCCCATGCATGCAAAATGGCTAAGTCTCAAACTCTAACATTCCTTGGTGCGCCCTTTATCTATTGATCTTCTGCGCGCACCTACACGCCCCATTTCTATGTGCCCTGTTCTTATGTGCCTCTAACACTTAGGCAATATTTTTTCCAGTGAAAAAATGTAAACATTGCAAAAAATCCATTATCATGCTAGCCAAGAAGGTAATAAAAGATTATTGTAATGTCTTCTACGTCAGTTTTTCCGAAAATGCATAAAAATTGAGTGTTGAAATAAATTAGGGAAATGTGTGATCCATTTTCTGATAAGGGTAAAGTTATTTCTTGATTAAAAATATTTGAATAATGATTAATATTACATTTTTTTTTTCTTAACTTAATTTTTGTAACACAGACACTGTTCATGACTATGTTGCAAAAATATTGGTACACGAGAGAGATAAATTAAAAATAAATCTAAAGATTCACTATGTCCATGATGAGTGGAAAACAACTAGGATGTGAATGTTGATGTCTAAGTCATATTTACTTTAATTTATTATAAATGTGGTTACTTTCATAATTAGTTTTACTTTTTAAATTGGTGTACTAATGAAGTGTACTTCTAATTTATTTATAAACCCACTAGGTATAAACTCAATCCATGGTGTTGATTGATTGATTACTGAGATAGTCAAGATTTAGTACAACCAGGTTATCAACAACTAGTACATGTTAGAGTAGGTATTTACCTTAGCTCATGTTCACCTAGGTACTTCATTTACCTTTATTGTATTTATCCTCACCCACTTATGTGTGTGGATATTTCTTTTATCTTATTTAGATATTAGGAGATATTATCTAGTTGTTAGATATAGTTCTTTCCTTGATCTATGGTATTGACTAGATCCTTGATGTCTAGTTCTCTCCTAAATCTATGGTCTTGACTAGTTCTTTGATGACTAGTTATTTCCTTGATTTATGGCTTGATCTACGACCTTGACTGGTTCTTAGATTGTTGTTCCTTGCATATTTAAGCAAGGCCCATTCTCAATGTATTGCGTTGAGTTCCATAATAATATATGATATTGCTGCTCATTTGTTTGCAAAGGTTTTATGTAAAGTTATTCTAGTGAATTACTTTCATCTTATTGATCGTGGTGTTTGATTAGCATCTGTGTTCTTGGCTTGGTACAATCTGGTTATTGTTCCTTTCAATACAAATACCTGATTAGAACAAGGAAAAAAGGTTACAAATCTCACTGGTCTTATGGCCTTTGTCAAAGCATGGGCTCAATTCGTAAGTATCAATGTTTAAATAAGCTTATAATAATAAGTGTTCAAGATTTATTTTTTTAATTACAACATAAAGTAATACTATATTTGCATTTTCCAATAGGAGGAAGACTATGAGAAGTGTATCGAGTCATGACATTAGGATCATATACGTACTTATGGATATGATTCTCTATAGATGGAAATGGCCATCAATGGAGTCCAACCATTGCATGTATGCCATATAAATTCATTATAAAATAGGTTTTAAAATTATTTATATGTTTTAGCAATTATTACATGATGTTAACATTGGTTTATTTATATTTGATGTAGGGACACACAATATCACCCTTGAGATCAAATGGAAAAACACATTGAATAATTAATGGGATCCACATCACTATTAGGGTTATCATTCAGTGGATACTTCAGATAATGGATCTAGTGGGGATTTGGAGGTTGGACAAGGTTTCTCAAGGTTTTGATGATATTACCATTGAGGGTGATGTTACTGATGAACATGGTAGGGATGAGAGCTAGTGGAAACTGAATATGAGGACCCTGATGTTTGTGGTCAACATTGAAAATTATGACTTTATATTGTGGATATTGACCCTAATATTTTATGGTCAATCATGACTCTAAAACTAATTTTGTTTTATAATATTATTATGTATTTTGAGTTATTATCTAGTAGTTTTATTTTCATGTTTAATTTATCATTGTTTCCTTAAAGTGTTTCTCATTTGTATTAAATGTAATTTTATATTTTTAGTTATGCTCTAATACAATTTTCTATTTTAACATATTTTTCATCATTTTATAACTAAAAATGTATAGTATAATAATACAATTAAATAAAATCAAGACTGACAGCATAGTCATAACAAAACAAAAATAAGTCACGTTTGTAGACAAAAAATGTAATTTAAGTTGCAATTAGTGTCGCCTTTTAAGTAAGATGTATTATCACAATTTAAGTTACAATTAGTGTCATCATATAAGTCACAATTAGTTTCATCATTTAAGTCACAAATAGTGTCATCATTTAAGTCACAAATAGTGTTTAAATCAAAGTTATAAGTAGTTTCGTAATCTAGGTTAGATGTAATGTCACAATTTAAGTCACATATAGTTTCCCATTTTAAGTTGGATGTAGTGTCAAAATTAAAATATGTTTTTAAGTCACATGCGACATCACTTTTTAAGTCGTACGCTATGTCAATGTAAATATGAATGTAAAGATACATATAAAGTCATAGATTAAGTCATCTTAAATTCATGGTTTGATTCATTGATTAAATTGTATTTAAGTCAGGACTTAGGTCATTGATTAAGATGAGCTTAAAGTCACCCTAACATCACATTCAAAGACACTTCTAAAGATACCTTCAAAGACATAGTAATGTCCCTTGTTAAGTCATTTTAACGTCTTCATTATGTCACATTCGGGTGAAGTTAGGATAGGATGTTAGGGTGTATTTAAAGTGATGTTTTAATTTATGTCATTTAAAGTTGTAGTATAAGTCATTGTTAAATCATTTTCACGATTTAAATTTGGCTTTAGGATACCTAGCTGCAATTTGAAAAAATCATATTTAATGACTTAAAGGTGGCTTACTACCAACTTAAATTGTGAAAATTTAATTGATCAAAATGTTTAAGTGATGTCAACTACTATATTATCCAAGCACTTATCAATTATGAGATACACTACACTCTTATAGAGCGTACATGCTTAGCTATATATTTTTCGACCACAAAATTTTGACATAAAAACAATATTGAACCACTTACGTAAATATCCACATTGACCCTCTCTTAAATTTGATTTCCACCACCCTACTTCCTGTAGGAATAAATGAATAAGAATTCCCCTTTTATAATTGTTTTGTATGGTTATGCAGCTGTAATTGCTAACTAATCTTGTAACCGTCTTTGGATAATAAATACCCAGACACACAACCCATTTATACAGTGTGTAAAGTTTTCTCTTCAATCATTCTTTACACATTTATTCGGTTTATTCTCTCTCTCCGCAAATTCTAATCAGTTGTATCAGAGCGTGGGGAAAGCAAAGAGAGGGAGGAAGAAAGATATTTTCGTGAGTCCCATTAGGGCATGCTGCAGTCGGAAATCAAGGGCGCACCATTAGGGCACGAAAAATCACAATGTACAGTCATGAATCAAAAGAAGTACACTTGCATTTTTTCTATAAAAAAATTCACGAAAATACAGTCGCGAATGGCACGTTTTTCAGGAAATTAACAGTATTTTCGAGCACGAAAATACAATCGTGAATGGCACATTTTTCAGGAAAATAACAGGATTTTCGAGCACAAATAGTCATATGAAGGTAATAGCCACGAAAAATCATGATTTTAGACATTTTTACAGTCGCGATTTACGTTAATATGGTGCATTATTATAGTCACGAATTGCTAGGGCACAAATATTTTTCATAGACATAAGGCATGAAAGACACAGAAGCAAAAAGACTACCTGTGCTAGGGCACGGAACTGTGCAACTGGTATTTTATTTTATTTTATTTATTCATTGCCAAATTACGCAATTGTATTTATTCTATTTTATTAAAATGGAAATGCCCATTAGAAAAATATTCTGGTCTAAATTTTCATACATGGAGAGTGAAAATACAAATGCAACTTATGAATAAAAATTTGTGGGGCATTGTAAACGGGAAAGAGACAACACCTACCGATGCATTGAAATTGTTAGAATGGAAAAGCAGAGATGATAGAGCGAAAGCTATTATTGGCCTTGCTCTCTCTGACTCTAAACTTCATCATGTAGACCTAGACAAATCGTCGAAGGAAATTTGGAGTACTCTAAATAAATTATTTGGAGCGAGAGCAGTAAATGCCAAATTTTCCCTGAAACTTCAGTTATATAGGTTCAAAATGGATACGGAGTCTCTATGTCAAGCCACATCAATAATCTAAGGTCCTTGATCAGACAACTAGCAGAAGTGAAAGCTGCAATTGAGGACGAAGATGCCAAAGCTATCCTATTAATTAGTCTGCCTTCAAAATATAGCAATGTAGTTTTTACCCTCAGTCAAATTCAATCTCAATCTCTGGATGATATGATAGAAGCTCTTCTAGCTGAGGAAAAACGAACTACAGAGGATGTAGAAGGTCATTCCCAGCAAGAAAGTGCATTCTATTCTCGAACCAGAAAATATCATAGAAGATTAGATAAGTTGGAGATTGAATGTCATTATTGTAAGAAAAGAGGTCACACAGCATGGGATTGTCGTGTTCGAGCCAATGATGTACTCAAGGGTAAAGTCATATCAAATACAGCCAATATAGCCATGGTTGAAGACCCACCAGATGCAGAAGGTTGTGAGGACAGTGACGAATACGTGCTATAAAGATGCTCTAAACTTTGAAGGCAAGAAAGGATACAGGGTAGATGAAGCTTGGTATGGATGGTTGCTCAGATAGTTTGGGAGACTGTGGATCTTGGGAATTATACCCTCACGAGGGTCATGAGACAACTTGATGGAGCTTGTGGATGGCTCAGTATGGATGGTTGTCCAATAATTCGGGAGATCTGTGATTTGGGAGTTTGGGGAGGTGGAATCCGGGAACTTGGGAATTCAGCTCGGGAGCTACACCTTTACGAAGGTCACGAAGCAGCTTGATGGAGCCCTACCTTATCATAGCATTGCTTTCAAAGTGAAAGTGTTTGAAGATTGTGTAGTTCTGTTTTGTTAGATTGTTTGTTTTTGAGTTATGTAGGGTAAGTCTTAAGAGGGGGTGTAGGAATAAATGAATAAGACTTCCCCTTTTATAATTTTTTTGTATGGCTATGCGGTTGTAACCGCTAACTAATTTTGTAACCGTCTTTGCATAATAAATACCCAGACACACAACCCATTTGTACAGTGTGTATTCTGGTTTTCTCTTCAATCATTCTTTACACATTTATTCGGTTTATTCTCTCTCTCCACAAATTCTAACACTTCCTATGGGCCACATCAGAAAATGGATGAGCCTTCTCATAGAATTATACTTGTGTATCATCACACAAAAAATGGTCAAAGGAAAATTCTTAGTTGATCAACTCATCTTTGTTCATATCCCAACTAATCATTTCATCACATATGTCTTAATGATTAATGTTTTCTAGCTATTTAGGGTATGGAAGAAGAAATCAACCTTAAATAATACTTTCACCAATTCACTTTCAATCTCAATGTTCTAAACATCAAAGTAAGTGAAACAAAACTGAGTACTAAAATCTATGGGGTTGAAATTGAAGAGATTGGAGAAGCTACCATTGATATCAACAAAAATACTTGGACCTTCCACTTTCAAAAGGCCAAGTTTTATGAAGAATTCGGGGTTTTATGTTTTCTTACGAACCCATTAGATAAGATATTTACCTTTCTTTTCATCTCAACTTTGAGGTCACCAACAATATGAAGCACTAATATTTAGTATGTGAGTTGTTATTACCAATAGATTTATCTACTTGCATGAAATTGGTGACTCACAACTTGTATTGAGAGTAACTGTTCTCCCTAACATTATATCCTAATTTTGTTACAAAAAATTCAAAAAAACATTGCAGCGGAGTGGTCGGGCACGACAGTTGTCAACCTAACATTGCGTGTTCAAATTTTATGAAGTCCATATCTAACATGTGTGATTGTTAGAATCTTCCAAGAGTAACAATATATAAGTGAAAAAGAGGAGGAAATCAAAACATCCGAGAAGGATGAGCCATTGAAAACTCTCCATTTCTAATTCTAAAAAGAAAAAAATAAGTTATTGAGTTACTCTTCTTGAACTACATGGATCTCACCACTACGACATCTAGAACTAGGAAGTCGATGTCAATCACCATGGATGAGTGCACGAATGAGAACCAATTTGAAGTTCCAAATTCTAGATTTCACACCCCATTGTAAAAGGTCATGGAAGGAATTAAGGTAGCCTTCGTGGATACTTATCAGATGATGAAAATGTAAACTGGTGATGTGCTTCTAAAAATAGTGAGAGAGGTCAATCAGAAAAACATTGCAAATAACAGAAAAATATGTACTCTCAAATCCAACGTGTAATAATTAACCATGAAACCACGCGAGACAAATAAAAATCTTACAGCTGAAGAAAAAGTGCACAAGGATTTGCTACAAAATCATACAGTTTCAGACCATAAATATTTGTAATTAATCAAAAGGATATTATCTAATACACGAGAGATCTAATAAGATGTGCCACTCAACTTAGGACATGTCATTGACAAGCTTGAGACTTTAGTCAACTTGCTTCTGGAGGAAAGAGAAAGCATCAGAGGAGATCTTGCATAGTAATTAGTAAAAGAAGAACAAACCAAGGAGAAAAGTTAAGTGCATGGTGAATCTCAAATAGTTTGGGGAATTAGCTATTAAACTAAGTTAAATGGTCGTGTTTACCAGCAAGGAGTACAAGAGCTTTGCAAAATAAAGAAAAATATTATAGGTGTGCATCTTTCCTAAACAGTAAAAGGAAAATGCCTTGTGAACACAAATCTAACTGTAAAAAGGTTTGGGTGAGAAAAAATGTTTCAAGACATTGAAGATGTGGAGAGGGAAACAATGGAAAAAAGGATAAGATTAAGAAATACCTCATAGAAGTACAAAAATAAAAGTTCAAAGAGGAGGGTACACTCAAAAAGGAAAATATTAAGGGGGAGAATGTCATTCATTTGATGTAGGATGAATTTTTGGATCCTAAGAAAAATCTCAATGCCTTGAAAGATTTGGGCACGTGGCTTGCCAATATCGAGAAAATTTTGTAGGGGGATGGCAATAGACACTTGGATGGGGCACAAGGAATTATTACGATAAGAATACCTATAGGTTTTGAATATATCAACAAAGGCATACCCAAGGGAGAGAAAATAGGATAATGTGGGCTAATGTTGGTCCCATATTTGTCTACAAAAAAGGAATTGTGGCTAAGTTGTGAATAATGAACTTCCTCTACACGTGCATACCATTTTTATACTACCCAATTTTGATCAGTGTGTATTTGGATAAGAAGATTAGTCTAGATCAACATGTATGGAAATCTTGAATAGGGTGGCACACCAAGTTTTTCATCAATAGACATAAAACTCACATGCATGAACTAATCAGGGCAGATTCACAAAGGATCCACATGTATGAACATGATGTTTAACTCCAATTGAGAGGGATTTGTGGAAAATATAATCGCCATGTTGGTGCACATATGTGGCAACGTGTAGATCATTGGCATGCTTCAACAAAGAAGAGGTAGTTTGGTTATAAGATATAGTTGGCACACTATGGTGAGATAGAGGAAACACATCAATGGATCATAATTCCCAAGGAGTTATAACCTCCATGTAATGTAGAAGGATTAGGAGTAGAACCATCTGTCGATGCACGCTACCCACTCGGTTTAGGTGAAGACTTTGTAAACACGACTCAAGGGCCAGTGTAATTAATATTGAAATGAAAAAGAGAAATGCCCTGTTAGTATAAATACCCCTTGAAGTATTTTTGTTGTTAGGAACTAATTAATTAGTTCTCACGTTAATATGATATTAATACATGAGTGTTGGGTTGTTTTACCATACTCACAAAAATAGGATATCTGTTAATTAGAAGAGCTATTTTAACAACTTGTTTATGGGATTGATATCTCCTATATGTGTAATTGATTATGAATGTTGACAATGGAGTAAATAATATTATTGAGTGTTTTAATCTCTGATATTTATTGTACAACCTGAACCAAATTTATTATTTGGTATCAGAGCGAGATATTCATTTGTATGGCTTGATAGTTTATGGAAGGGCAACCACTACTGTTCTACGATGCCCCTGGAAATGAATGTTTTAATTAATGAACATTGAGGAAGGTTGTATTAGTGATTTCCTATTATTTTGTGCTTCTTTTGTATACATCTCTGTAGAATTATGCATACTATTAGCGCCATAGTTTGTGCACACGTATTTATTCTTTGCATACCATTGTGTGAATATTCAAAGTATTTGTCTGATTTGATTCTATAATCTGAAGAAAACGTCAACAGCTGCTCCATCCAATCTCGTGCAGATGTTTTTGGATGAAAGGTAAAATCCAACGCTCGGGTTTGATTTATCTTGTATAGATCTGATTAGTGTCAGCGTGATCATAAATTTCTCTAAGACGTGAAGCATTTACCTTGGAGTCCTCCGTCACAGCGCTTGTTCTATAATTACTGTGATTTTCTAATATTCAATGCACCTGGGCGGATGCTAGATAATTTAGTTTGCACAGTTCAATGCATCAACACAAGTGTGTCATTCTTGTGCATCCATTAATGGATCTGTATTCAGCATCCGCAGATGCTCTCTCTTGCCATTCCACATCAGGCAACCAAAAGCTCCCAGATGAAACTAATAGATATGTATTAGTTTCAAGTATTTTTTTTACGGTTCTATTTTAAATTGTTAATAGATGGGTCTTCCAAGTGTGTGTACAAATTAATTCATTACTTTTTTTAATTTTATCCAATAGTGGATTTTTTAATTTATTGTTTTATGATTTAGTGTTGTCCTTTATTTAAATTATAGAGTGTCTTTATCATTTAAGTTAAATGATTCATTTACGTTTATGAGTATTGTTAGTAAAAAAATTAATTATGTCGGAAGGCGTTCCCCTTGTGGGAGAGGGTCTTGCGGACATTCATGTCACTATGTTAAATTTGACGGTCTTTTGAACGTTTTTCTGAGCTATTGATTTTGACGGTTGTTTTTGACGTTTTTTTTATTTATGTTTTTACTATTTTAACTTGTTTTTAGTTTTTTTTCTAGAGAAATTGACAAATTCCGATGCAAGCGCTGAACTACACCCACTCATAAAATGTTCCTAACAGTTTTAACACAATGCTTTCCGAAAACCAGGGTCTCTCTCCTTTCAGATCTTTCATGACAAAATCTTATGCAACATTATATCTAGTGTAAGACCGCATCACAATGCCTTGCGATGAATGAGTAATCCAACTAAGAAAATCTTCCCTATTTGGCCAGAAACCTTTCGACGTACAATTCAAAGCACGGTTGGCCTACTTAGTGAGTACTCGCCATTTTTTTCCCTAGGTGGGTAAGGATATTTGGGTAATGTTCTTATTTTTAGGTGTTCTGCTATTTTATTTGAGTATTTGGTCTCATGCAAAGTTTAGGGCTCTGTGGAAAAATAGAATTTTTTTGTTCTATTGTCAAACTCGACATAACAGAGGCTATTTGAGTTATTAATAATTTGAATTTCCTTAAGCTTCTTTGAACTACGTTATGGTTGGGATCTTCAACCAGTTTATTGATTAAGATAAATTGTTTTTTCCAGATGCTCTGACTTTTCCATCTTTTTATCCTAGAATTGGAAATCTTGACATTGAACTTTCTGCAAGAAATGAAAGAACGGGGAGTTACAGAGGATAGACTTCAACTACTATGTGATGTGATTGGGGAATTTAGGTCATGAGTTCTCACTGCTTTAATGGGGGTTAGTGGGGCAGGAAAGACAATGCTTATGGATGTATTGGCTAGAATGAAAACAACACCAAAGTTATAAGTTTCAAACTCTAATTTTCTCCTTCTTGGTAAATCCTAACTTGATTTGTAGGGTACCAACTTCTTTAAACCTCACTTGCTCTTGGCTAATTTGCACCACCATAGGCCTTTGTGGATGAAGTCATGGAATTTGTAGAGTCGGACATTCAAGGCATGTCATGTATGATCAATCTGAGTGATTTACATATGTGGGATCCTCCAAATATCCTCACAGTCCTTGGTCGTTTCAAACCATATGAAAAATCTTGTGACTCGCAAGTGTGGCCCATTTTTTATTACACACTTAAAAGTAGTTAGTATGAATGTTTCTGCAACAAATTGAATGTGAGATGTTACGTGACATTGAATCATTGTATCCTGAACTGCCACTACCCTTAATTTCTTCCTTGAAAGGAGATAGTCAAGGACATTCTCATCTTGCCTTACAAAATGTTTAGAAGCTTCACAAATTATTTTATTCAAGTATCATGTATAATAATACAAACTTGTTGGCTTGAAGTGAATATGACATCGGAAGTCTTGTGTCAGAAAAATATCATTTGCAGGGTTATGTGAGATCTGGAGCACATCATTTCAGGTTTGTGTGATAATTCCAATTGCAATATTTTGCAGATCAGGCGTTATTTTTCCAAAATTCTCTCACCATGTTCCTAGAGCACATGCAATTGCATGCAACATACTACATAGTATAGAAAAAGAAAGAATGCTTTAGATTGATCATTGATTGATGAGTTAATTTACAAAGGTCCTATGCTATCTTGTATGTTTTGTATTGAACCTAGATGTTGTAGTGTCCATATTTTACGCACCCAAATACAACATTAAAATACCAAGATAAAAAAAATTTTGACCTACAATGCACGCTACACACAACACAGTAAGGGCTCCGAGTAGGAAACTCGACAACGTATACGACACTTACAAAAGTCATCAAATCACATAGACACATGATAACACCAAATACATGTTGACACTAAACTTTTCCCAATGGAAGGTTCCTAGTAAAGACCCAACCACAAGAACATGGCTTCAAGAACGGCGAACCCACAACACATCATTTCCTTAAATGTATTTTTAGTTAAAGTTAACATTCCAAGGACATTGTTATGTAAGCATAATTATCTCCCCCTTTTTTTTTACCTACATGTTCTAAAAATTCTTTTCACTTTTCACTTATTATTCAACCATTTAATTTTTCTCTTTACCCTTATGACAATCTTCAGAACTTACATAATATGTTTCCATATTTCAAAACGCCTACAAGATTCTAATTCTCTCATTCTTATGTTAAGATTTTGCTTCTCAAACTTTTATTTAGTGTATAAAATTTACTCCTTCTACACCAGAGATTCTAATGTGATGTCCAGATGAGGTATTGGGATTAAGGAAGACATAGAGTCGAGATAGCTCCCCAAGAACCTCCATCGATCACGGAATAGTTATTTCACTACCAAAGTTATTAAAGTTCAATAACTTGGGGACTTCCTTTTATATTTATATATCTTTTGTTTTCTCGAAGTTTGGTCGTACCAAGATAATTTATATTCTTTGTAATGCATGAAAAAAAAGTTTAATGAAGTGATAAGGACTTTAAGATTGACCTTAATCCTAATCTCAAATCTCGTGTGTAGCATCATATGATATGCTCTTATATCGCACTAAGGTCTCGTTCTTAGCATCATCTTAAAATAAAGAGTTACGACAGCACTAGTCTGACATCATAAGGAAGTACAAGGCTAGGAGCATTAAAACTACAAATAACCAAAAATGATCTATGTTCACAAAGATCTCATATCCTTGCATAGCATGGTTCCGCATAAGGAATATTCTTTATTCATTAATGCCATAGAATGACATAACAAGGGATTATGAGACAAGAATGCAGTTTCTAAGGTTCTCTAAAAACAACATCTTTCAACACAATTTCATATGCAAGGAGTTAGATTATGGTTCTTTAACCACAAGTGAACATCCTAGTCAATTTGGGTTTAGTCCCATTCCAATTTTTTTCACTTAGGGCTTTACGCTCTCTTATAGATTAGATTAAGGTTTTAAACATATTCACCCTATAAACCCTCCGTAAGAGATCAAAGCACTCTATTGTCACTAGCCAAAGATGACACCTATAGCTAGGAGGATCTATTCATAAGCAAAATTTTAAGTGATAGAACCACTATTTCACTTGCTCCAAGACATCATCTGGATCTCACAAGAAATTCATTCGATGCAGAAGATTTATTTGACTGTGTTGCTCTTATGTATCAAGTTTATGTCGATGTCACCAAACGTACCTATAAGACGATAAACCCCTCTTCCTGGGGTCTTATTTGCCTAGACCAAGGTGTTCCATCGGGTGAAAAGGTTAAGTTCGTTCTACTGATTTAAATTTCTTATAAGGTAAAAAGGATCACACATGCAGGAAAGTTAGGCACAAATATTTTATTAGGGTTCAATGTTCCCATTAAAACTCTTTATTACGTTTACAAGGTAAGAAGATAACCCAATGATTAATTTAATTGTTTATTGAATGCTGAGAAAGTACTACAATATATTAACTTCAATTTCAATTTACTAAGTATAAATCAAACCCCTTTTTTCCATACACAACTAAAAATCAAATTGAACTGGTGAGTAGATGCACATTTCTTAAGTTATCCCTAAAACTAGCATCTCATGCATATTAACAAATTTCAATTATAATTTTTCTGTAACAAGAGACTACATTAGACAATTAGTCATTTTACCATGACCAATAAAAATTACAATAATAATAATTAAATTACACATCGCCTTTTGTCGTCATTCTTCCATCCTGCAAAACCCACGTGAGCAAGATATCAATGATAAATCGTTGGCATGGCTTCCACCCTAATCAATCATAATTATCATTTTCAGTTTCCCATTTACATCTAACAATAATTACAATATGCAATTGAAATAAAACAGGTCTGGAAACATGTATTCATTGCATTTCATTTTTCTTCATTTTATAAACCCAGGAGAGAGAGAGAAGGGAAGAGAGAGAAAACATCATTTTGTAAAAAGTTCTATTTCACACAACAGATACACTAAAGGGTTTTAAATAGTTATTTGTATGTGTTAAAAGTTTTCAGGGTGATTTGGAAACCCTACGAGGGTCCGCAGTTTTCTTTTTTTTTAATATTTTCTTACTAACTACAAAAACGTACAAAACGTGCTCAGAGGCTAAGAAACCACTTTCAAAAGTTACCTTCCAATGAGAACGCCCTCCACAATCAACTTTCTACGTGTTCCCAGATATACCAAGAGTTCATAGCAACTGACGGAATTGAAAAAGAGCGCACGGTTTACGTTTAGCAGCTAGTTTTCCGGGGCCACTGGTCATAAAACGACGTTCAACGGATGCGCACACCATGAGACTCTTCCTACTAGTTCCCCTATATAAGGAGAATTCGTCAGAGTCGACGGGACGGAGGACTAAAAAAAAAAATGTTCAAACGGCGACAAGTTTTCTGGAGTGGCAAGACAAAAAAATTAGACCAATTTGACCTCGTCAAACTGCGACCAGGGGCCTACAAAATGACTTCGCCAAACTATCCCAAAAGGTTCTCTTTCCTATACTGAATGTTCCATGCATTTGTCTAGTATAATCGCTAGAGGTTTGTGAAGACGGGAAGTGATTTCTCTTTCCAGGTTTCAAATGGCGATCCAAAACGAAAGCCAAATTTCTAGTTTTAACAACTTTCTACTGTCGTAAACCAGTGTTACAGGGCTCCTATAAGGGCATCAAAAGGATGTCATATGATCGTTTCGGGTCAAATCAAAAATCAAGGCGACTCCTCATATACCAAGGTACCCGAGTGAAACTTCACATCTCGTTTCAAGAGTTGTGAAGGGTACTTAGTGAGTCTCCGAAAATTGCAAAATTTAACTATTTTAAGCAGGAAGAAGGTCAACTTAATCAATGGAGAGTCAAATTTGTCTTGTCGATAAAACGATACTGAAGCGATCAAAAGAGTAAGAGTTTTCTAGATCATCTCGAAGTGAGGGTGATAGTTCGTGGTTTAAAGTAGGCGAGTTATAATGTCTTTGAGAGTTGCGACACGACACTAAATTGTTTTGCAATGAGTTGAAGAGACATTTAGCTGTATTAAAAAAAATCTAATAACTTAATATTCTATTTAGTTGTAAAAGAGAATTAAAAACACGAGAATTATGAGAGGTAAGGAAAGAAGAACCATGCCTGGAGAACAAAGTTGGTCAAAGCCGCAGGCTTGGGTTCAGTCTCTTGCTCAGGCACTTTGCCAACCAGTTCACGAGCGTCCTCAGCTCCACCATGTCACACCAACGTCCCCAATCACTTGAAGTTTTCCAACAAAGTGAGTAGTTGCTTGTGTGTTTCTAAAACCTTTTGAACAGATCCATTAAGTGCGTACCTTGCAATCCTGGCATTCCATGAGACAACATTTATTTGAGGCGTTTTGTCAACAGTTGACTTTCCTTGTGCAAGCTTCTGCCATTTGCATACTTGTCTACTAGTGCATTTGCAACTAACAATCCTCTAACATTATGCCTTGATGGTTGTTTGAAGCCTGCTCTAAAGATCCCATTTTGACAGAGGCTGGGAGGATGTTGGAACAAGGTTGTGGAGTCTGGCTTTACATGAACCAATTGCATTTGCTTGAAAGTTTCCAAGGCCTTTTCAACAACCTCATTTTTTGCACATCCTGCCATCATTACAGTCCATAATACACATTTCTTTCAGGCATTTTTGAACAGTTTGCATGCTGCCATGTTTTTGCATATGCAAATCTACTAGGGCGTGTGCAACAACAACATATGACACATTTCCTCTGCGTTTTTGGAGCCCACGCAAGTCTGGGCGTGGGCTAGAAGGGTGTTGGCTGACGTTACCAAAAAAAGACACAAAACCACTTCGTTTTTGCATTATTTTCCATGCGGCGAGTGTGAGTGGTGCGGCCCTGGGCACATGCTGGCATGGCTAGGAGGTTGGGAGGAGGCCCAACAGTGATGGCGCCCCAAGAGATGACATTTGGTGAAGCATTTCTTTGGACAGTAAAAAAAATGCCCCTAGTTTGTTCAGTCGCCGCCCACAAACCCCACCTGGTGTTTGCATTCCGCCCTTCCCCTTCTTTGCCCTAATCCGCCCTCCCAAGAAGTCACGGGCTTTCTTTTTTTTTATATTTTATTTGTTATTATTTTTTTATAATAAGAGGGCGGGGCATGATAGATGTTTTCATCATTATATGCTTCAAGGGCAATCATATTTATGTACATGTACTGGCCCTTCCATCATTTCTTATGAGAAAGGAAGGACATATCATAGAGAAATGTTGGTTAACGTAGTAAACACTACGAAGTTGATGTTCCACCCACTATAGTGCAAAGAGGCAAATATTTATCCTCGTTGCCATCATATAAATCTTGAATCCCCTTGGCCTTTTCCAAGGCCTCATAGATATAATCCCCAAATTATCATCTCCATTTGCACCATTCGAAGGACCTTAACCATTAACATTAAGAATCATATAACCACCTCAGCAACCCTCTAAGAAACTTATCTAACACATGTTCCACAACATCTAGCAATGATATATTGCATCTAATACCAACTAACAAATATTCTTTCTTTGAATTTTCCTTTTGTTTATGGATTTCCAGCAAGGATATAATTAATAATCACATGTGTACAATGCAATGTGAATGTCAAACGGTATATGTTATTTGACTTAGAGGGATAGTTATTATTTTTGTAGTTGATGTTGATGAGGGGTGTGACTGATAGTGGAAGTGTAGGAATATAGATAAAGCAATACATTGAAAGGTTCTATGTGTACATTTCAAATTTGTTACAAATTCGTACATACACATTTGCAAATATTATATCATGAGTGGTAGCTTTTTGTGGACTATTTTATTTGAACTAAACATAAATACTAAAGAATTCTATACATTTGCATATTTTATATCATGAGGGATAGCCTTTTGTGGCCAATTTTTTTGGCACTAAACATGAATACATGTTAGGAAGTTAATATTAATGTTTACATTATAGTTTGGGTGGTTAGTAATATTGTTATAAACAATATTACGTACTTAGATCATATTATTATTGTTGTAGGTATCGTAAGTCTATTAACGGTTTACTTAGCAATATGAATTCCGAGTTTGTAGGATGTTAGTTTTATATTCCTATGGCTATATAATAGCCTGTGTAATGTTTTCAAAAGGTATCTGAATATATTATTATATCCTACTTTCTTTGTGCTGATTGGATTCTCATGTTGCATAAACTTTGACCAAATTTAAGATTTGGTATCAGAGCGAGAATGGAAACCTGAGAGATTGTACGGGAGCAAAGCCATTCCACTTCTTGGCTTCCTCGACTAATGATAAAGGATACTTATGGAATTGGTTTTTATAATAAATTATTTGTGTTAGATGTGTAAGCACATGTTTAGATCTACTCTCATTCGTATTCAATCTTCAAAAATCCACGTTATTTCTTGTTAGCGCCTTTGATTGATAGAATTTGATCCAATCCACTTCTAGTTTACTTCTTTGTTACTCACGTTCTAGTTCACATCTATTTTTGATAAATCCATTGTTTCAAGCCCAAGGTGTTGGGATTTAAAAACCATGACCAGTCAATTAGTGCGTGTATCAAAGGTATATGTGTCATTTTCATTTGGCATTGACAAAGTGCTTTTGCATTTGGATCGAGATCTAATTTTTATTGCAGACTTTTACCATGGTATCAGTTTGACATCTATTACAATTTAAGGTGTAGAAGAGTGTAGTTCTGACTGTTTGATATTTTTTCCACATCAAGAGCATTTGATTCCCATACTGAAATTCAATGATTGGATGTATGTGGTAAAGATGGGTTGTGTTTGCAATTCAGGCATGAAGAACAACTCCAAATTCAAGTAAAACTCAGTCATGAACAACTTTTAGGTCAGGTGATGAAATCAAATTTTGTTGGTACCATTGCAGAGATATTGAAAGCACCTTTCCAACGCATTTTTTGGTTTATAAAACCGAGCTCTAATTGTTGAATTATCATCAAATCATTCTGTCACTTCAATGAAGCCATGAGTTTTTGCAGCCATTTGCGATTGGCTATTTTTTAAAAAAATTAGCAAAGATTATAGTTTGAAAAATTTAATTTTACTATAGTTTTTGTTTAATAATTGCATTTTAAGGGCAATGATTACGTTTTTTAGCCAAATTAATATTTTTTTGACACCATTTTTTTGGGCCTTTGACATTTTTGAAATCCTCATTTCCTCCCAGTTCCAACAAGTGGTCACACAATAAATTTTCTCTCCATCCGGAGTAATTTTTTAATCGTTGATCCAATTTCAATTCAAATTGGGCTTTTTTCTATGGGAAATTAAAACGTTAATAACTTTTGCTACGTACCTCAAAATGTTTTACAAAAGTATTTGTTTTTCTATCCTCACTGCATTGATTCAAATTTCGTTAAAAAATACGATGTTTGAAAAATACCTTTTTTTTAGCCTCATCATGTCAATGTCAAAAATTGTAAAAATTTGTCTTATGGATGCATTTTCAGTGTTACCCGATGTCTGGAAAAATAAGCTATTTCACATTGTGGGAGGGAAGATATAATAAAAATGGTGTAAACAGTTGAGCTTCATATCCAAATCAGGTTGAGTTAGCAACATGTTAATTGGAGGGTGGAGACAACGGAGGCTAGAGGTCAATCAACGACCTCTCATTAGTCACCAACGATGGGGCCCATAGAGCTATGGTGATAGTGTGAGTATATGCTTTTTAGTGTGGTTTCATGCACTTCAGTTTTTACAGTTTGCAGTTTTCAATAAGTGGAAATTTCACATTGAGGGGGGAACATGATCAACATGATCCAATGTTCCATTTCCAATTTTTCAGTTGTGTATGTGATTATTCCTACATAAATTCCCCAATGCAAAAACATAGTGAAGAACAGATAGCACAATGAAATCTAGCATCATGAGTCTTGATGAGGTAGAACAGTCAAATGTGTTTCTGTTCATACCCAGGTTTGTGGTCAACCTCCTGAAAACCATTGAAGGCTTCTCAGATGTGTTCCTACTTGAGTTCCCACACTGCTAGGTCAGATGTGTTCCCTAGAGTGACTGGTTGATAAGTAGATGATTCGTGAGCGTGTTCCCATCCTTGTCGGTCAAATGTGTTTCCGAGAGTGCATGGTCGATAAGAAGTTGATGTATTCCTTCTTCTACCTTCAGTTCGAGTGTGTGCCAAGATCATGAGCTCACAGAGGTGGCAAGCTACAGAGGAAGTGCAAAAGTTGTTTGCTACTATGTAAACATTAAGGGGGGAATGTTAGGAAATTAATATTAATGTTTATATTATAGTTTGGTTGGTTAGTAATATTGTTATAAACAATATTACGTACTTAGATCATATTATTATTGTTGTACCCATAAGTATATTAACAGGTTATTTGGAAGTATGAATTATGAGTTTGTATGATGTTAGTTTTATATTCCTATGGCTATATAATAGCCTATGTAATGTTTTCAAAAGGTATCTTGAATATATTATTATATTATGTTTTCTCCGTGTTGAGTAGATTCTCTTGCTACATAAACTCTGACCAAATTTAAGAATACATTTGATGCAACTTTGGATAATTAATTACTTTTGTAGTTGATGTGGTCTGTAATTATTTGAGGGAAATTGTGTTAGTGTTGCAACGTGTTTGAGAGAATGGTTGCATCGGTTATTTGGTTTGTTTTTTGTTGAAAAAGTACTTTTTTGTATTATCGATAACATGTTGATAAGGGGTGTGATTGATAGTGGAAGTGTAGGAATATACCCATGGTAAACATCCACCAACTCAAAACTGTGTCTACTTTTGCTATTTATTTCAATCTCGATATATGTAATGTATATGCATGAATTTAATAATTTTTTTCACAATTCTTATAGAGCTATGGTCAGTATTAGATGGTGTTTGAGCCAATATAAGTTTATTAGGGATTTTGCATTTTTCTAGGGATTTTAGTGTTTATAGCCCCCAGTTATTTTGTTAGAGTCTAAGGTAAAGTTGTTGTGTATTTGGGATGTTCTTAATTAGTGTAAGTGTCTCAAACATGGTTTTTCAGCAAGGATACGAAGTATGGATCATAGAGCAATCGTTGGAGCCTAAGCATTTAGTGTACCAATAGAAGATTTGGGCATAGACAAGTAACAATCCTTTATATTCAAGTACAACCTAAGGCCTGTGGTCCTGTGGAGTTTACCAAGTTGACACAGGCTCTGGTCATGACCAAATTCCACAAGACTACACCTATTCCTGAATGGCCATAATAAAATAAACTCTTATTTCAAGTACAAGTATGCCTATTGTGACATATGTCAAATTCGCCTATTGGTTACATTATCATGAATGAGTATTGACTTCTCATTATTCAACATGTAGAGTTTTGAAGAGGTAGCACCATTTCCGAGTTTTGATTTGTTTTTCCCCCAATTATGATGGTAGCAACCTTTGTGTAGAAGACAGTTAAAATGCAATAGCAGGTTACGGATGATGTTGATACTTGACAGTTAATTGATGCTCTTGAGCATGACATGTTGCATTTGAACAAAACCATATTGTATTACATTGTGACCCACCTCCAGTCATATCCCTTAACAAAATAGGTAAATATTTTGTTATATTAATAGTGCAGTCTATTGAACATTCAAATGCCTTACAAATACATGCCTTACCACTCCAAGTCTAATATGACTCTTAAAAAAATTGGGATCTCATTTACCACTCTAAAATGCATTCATTCAAATCATTAATCCCACATTGGTTGGTAGTCTTAGTCCATAGTAACATATAAACTCAATAGATAATGTTTCTTATGCCAATGAAAACGATGTCACGATGGAAGTGGCCCTGCTACTTGTATATTCTCTCACTAAAATTGCTTGCAATTGATTTTTCAATTTGATAAATATTAGATCTATGTCAAATTATCAATATATGGCATAATTTCTCAATTTGTATTTCTACACTTTTTTCACATGAAGGGCATACTTTTTAAATTCCATGTCAAATTATTAATGCACAACATAATTCCTCAATTTGTATTTCTATACTTTTTTCACATGAAGGGCATACTTTTTAAATTCCACATAAGGGTTGGATATTATATAAGTTATTTCTGTGAAATTTAAGGCAATGTTGCTAATTTGATCACAACAGCCAAGTATAAGCTTCAAATTATAATTTCACAACAATAAAGGAAAGATTTGAAAATTATAAGTCAAATCTTTGAAATTGGTGCAAATCCCAAAAATAGTTTTAAATTTTTAATAGACTAAAATCAACCGGTTCTAAATTGGAAATTATAAATTGGAAGAAATTAAGCGCAATTATAATTAGCTTCTCAATTTTAGAATCAATATCTCATACATATAAATTATATATCCAATTGTTCAAATTGAATCTTCTTAACTAAAAATAAGAATATGAAATCAAAGCAAGTTGAATAAACATGGGAGGAAAAAAACTTTATGTGAAATACTACAATTGTCAATAAATTTCAATCACATGAAATAATATTCAGGTTACAGTAAGTTGCACATTAAACAACTTATGGGACAAAGGTGTCAAGGCAAATTACAAAAACAGGCCTCACAAAAATTGTCCCTCTGGCTTACCATGCCATGCTTGAGCGGCCTTGTCATTCCAAGAAAAGTTCCAGTTTATTCCCTGGATTACACCAACATAAAAATAAGAGAATATTAGAAATCCTATAAAGAAATAAAACAATAATTCCCTTCAGAACTATTATAATCCTTTCTGAAAGCAAAATTAATAAATATAAAAATAAGCTCCAAAAAAATGATGAGAAAAAATTTGGTAGAAGATTCGAAAAGCATTACTAGGCCATCCCTCTTCCTCCATTTCAAGAAATAGTATGACAAAGGAAGAAATGAAGAACTAATAAAATAAAAGGGGAAAGAATATCGCCTGCCTCCATTGTACAACAACATTGCACCATTCATTCTGCAACAAAAATCAAGTGGAGACATTTAAAGCAGATGGTAAGTAACAAATAAAATTTTAAGGCAACTCTGCACTTTGATATTGAAACTATGGTAATTTAGAAGTCTCTCTCTGCTGTAAATGGTTCCTCGCATTTGTCCTCATCCCAAAATTCTTCCGTCAAGGATGTACTTCCATTTAATATTTCCCATATGTTTGGCTCTTGTTGACTCTAGTTTTTTCGCCAATGATACTTCTCTGATCACTTTGGTACAACCAAGATTTTGGTATAGTAATCTTAACATTTTTAAATTTATTTCCAATTTCAGCGCCTGCCAGAACAACCATTTGCAACATCTTCCTTTGTTCACAATCATACATGTATGTCTGTTTTCGACTCGTGCTCTGTCATTTTTTGCAAATACTTTTTTTTTTAATCATTTTTTTGCAATATTTTTTTGAATCATCACATGAGGTTATTGATTAACACTAGAAATTTGGGGGAACATATGGGGAAGATACGATGAGTCTTGATATTTTCTCATTTTCCTTGTCTATTCATGTCGCCTGCATCATCACACTTTCTCTTATTTGATTCCAGAGAGAATATCTCGCCACATCATTCTGCAACTTCATTACCAGAGTTTTCATGTAAATATTCTCTATTTTTATTTGTTATTTCCATCAAGGGAGATCTCAAACAAATCAATCTCCATCTCAGAAGGTAGGTTTCTATTTTGCAGATCTAGTGAATTGGACCACCCAACATTTCCCATCCACGACGAATCAATTCTCATTGAGAAAAGATCATCATTGTTTTCATTAGGGGATGTTAAGGGAATTTTTACATGATTGTTCAGGAGTGGCCTTTTGAAGCATGGATCAACCACCCTTTGGTCATTACCAAGCAAATACTCTAACAGGCTCTGCCCAAAATTTACCAACAAAGTCACATCATAGTTGGCTGTAATTGTTGGGTATAGAGGATGGTTGAAGTCATCTAAATTGCATATAAGAGAGTAAACCTCATCACCATTCAATGTGTAGAAAACTCTCCTCTTTGCAGGATCGAAACCACATCCAATGGCAATGTTTATGGCATCCAATGATATTGCTTTCTGATTTCTTGTCTGATAATCTATACAATATGAAATCATGTCTAGCCATGTAAGTTATATCACCTTGTTCCATTTTGTTTGCAGAGCCTTTCGTAATTGCCTTTGGATGATTTGAACGATACAGAAACTATAATTATGCACAATAGTATTATTGAACCCAAACAGATGCAAATAATTGTTGGTTTTGAGATGGATGCTCTACATTGCATTGGTCCATAATTTATAGGCATACATATGTTCATAGGGTTATTTATGTGCATAGGATTGAAGAAAGAGTAATCAAGGTATCCAAGGAAGGCCCATAGAAGGTGGAATGGATATATGAGAAGTGGTGTTGTTGGTTATATCCCTATGCTCAATGCTCTTGAATCTTGCATTGCTCAACACCTAATTACAAAAACCCACACAAAAACAATTTAAAATTCAGTCCTTCAAAAACTACTTCTGGTCATAGGGGACAACTGTGCATATAGTTCAACATCAAATCATATAGTTTTATTATAAACCTAAAGTTGATCTACCAAATTCACCACAAAAGCATTGTGTATGGGTTCTACTGCAACCCAATTTTACCATCTTTGAGCACTTGCAAGCTACTCACATCTCCTTGCATTAAGACAGTGACACCACAGAATATCTAAATGAGGTGCCACTCCAAGGATAAGATCTGGATTTGGGCATGCATGATAATAATTTATGTTCATCATTTGGGTATGCTTTCTAAATATTTTGTACATACTCTTGGCGAAGAGGAAAGGTCTATACTCAAATGTGATGTATTATATATGGTTTCTTGTTTTGTATGTTCAGATATGGAATAGCTTAAATTTTTAAATAACATTGTACGATCTGTTTATGCTCATCACAAAGTGGAATTTGGCAGGTTACAGGTTTTTTGGGTGGTGTGAATTGGGCATTATTAGTTTCTCAGATTTTTTAGCTCTATCCAAATGCAATTCCCAACATGTTGGTAGAAAGGTTTTTTCGTGTTTATACTTAGTGGAATTGGCCAAATATTGTGATGTTGTGTTCTATAGAGGAGGGAACCCTAGGATTAATTGTGTGGGATCTAAGGAGAAAACCTTGGGATCGGAACCATCTCATGCCCATTATCACACTAGCATATCCATGCATGAACTCTAGCTACAATGTAATCAATAGCACACTTTGTGTCATGACAGAGTAGTTTAAGAATGCAAATAAGATTTGCGAGGTATAGTTTTGTTGCATCACTTTTTTGGTTAACTATATTTTCCTTTCTTGTGAAATTTACTTTTGGGATTTGGTTTTTGGAAGAATATTATAATGAATAAGGAAGACTTGAGTGCTCTCTTTGAGCCTTACCGTTTCTTCAAGTCATACGTAAATTATTTGCAAATAAACATTGTAGCTGGAAATGAAGATGATCTAAGGACATGGAAGGGTTGGGTTGAATCTCGGTTAAGGCATCTTACTTTAAAGGTATTATAATATTATGCTTTTATTATGGATATTTTATCATTTTGTGATGTATAATTATAATCCATCAGAAACTTACTATTTGCTTTTGCAGATTGAAAGGGTTACATGTGGGATGCTTTGGGTTCACCCTTATCCTTCTGGCTACAGTGACCTGGCTGCTCAAGGACCACATTATGCATTTTTTATGGGTTTACGATGGACAAGAGTGCCAAGCACAAGGAGGCCAGTAGTTTTATATATGTGGCCCTATATACGAATTTAAGCTTTCAATGGGCGCACATCCTCTCTAGAAACCAGGAATAGACATTTATGTATATGTGTTCCCTGGTGGGGCAGTATGAAGTACATTTGTGAGAGGGTCAAATCAAAGAGGAAAACCTTGAAGTGGAAGAGGGAATTCTGGTGATGATTATGTAAGAGTTGCAAATCAAATGGTAGCTACTTCGCCTTGAAGCGGTTGTAGATATAACCAAAAAAATTCTCTACGGACAAATTCAGTTTTGTTTCTTATGGTTTTTGGATATCAGCAATTAACTAATGCAAGTAATAGTAGTTGTCTTTTAAATAGCAAAGGTTCCAGAGACTTTCTTCTATTGTTATCAAAATAATGGCTAACTTGGATATGTATGATGTTGTGCTCCATCTCTAAACCAGCAATTGTTCGCATGTGTTTGGGTTTAGTAATACTATTGGACATGGCTCTTCACATGTACGATGACGTAATGAGATTATGATCAATATGGTCAATAGACTATAAGCACTCAAACAAATCAATTTCATAAAGATTTAACATTTTCATCTTCAATAGTACTTGGGAAATTATTCCTAATCAAATATCTTTTCCTCAATGATCCAAGCGAGTCTTGGACACAATTCCAGGGCGTTCAATCTAATTGATCCAATATCTTTCCCTTAGTGATCCAAGTATCAGTTCCAGACAATTACATGGGGTAAAATCTAGGTCCAAGCCTTATTTAGAGATTTTTGGGAATACATAGAAAAATTCAGGCACCCAAAGGTGGTCCAGAATGAAATAAATGCTCTGGTTGTGTTGGAAAGGCCAGTTCCATGTGGTTTACAAAAAAAGAGTTAAAAATCAGACATTTGACAATGAATATTAGTAAAACTGAAGAAATGCAAAAAATTAAGAAAGAGTAATCATTATTAATCGCATAGATATAAGATCACCTAAAGCCAACTCTAAAGATCTGAATTGACTATTACAAAATTACCTTAAAGTAAACAGTAGTATATGATATTACATACTTAGCACATAATATGATTTTCAGAGAGTGATAGGAAATATATGAAGATCGTACCTGTGAAAATATATATTTATGTGTTCATTTGGCATTGAAAATAATGCAAGTAAGCAACTAAGTGCCAACTGTTACCTGGAACAAAGCAATCTTGATTCAATCCACACCAGTCTTAAGACGCGTAAGGGTTCAATCCTACAACTAAGTAAACTTTTCTTTATATCAATTTAATCCTCCAACCAGGTGGAAGTTCATCACAAGATTAATACTGGACCTACATTTATGCTTTTCCATGTCAACATGACCTAGGATCATGCAAGCATAGCATTTAAAGAGTAAAAAAATCAAATAAACATATTATTCTTGTCATTTATTTGTAATTATATCTACAATTAAGTTTTTCTTGGGCAAGTGGAAAAGGAACAAAATTCCCAAAATCTAATTTTGAATTCGAGCATACTTTTATCTATTTTAATATGAAAAAAATGAGGGCGCTCTGTAATTGATGACAAAGAAATGGAAGAAACAAAGGTAGCAAATGTTACCTTATAATAATCAAGACCTCATCAGTATCTCAAATTCATTAAAGAGTTAAGCTTAAGTGATCAAGACTGAAATATTAACATCTTCAACATTAAAAGTTTCTACATGATCTAATCCATGTTCACTAATACAATTAGAGTTTGAATCTTGATCCAATGCATCTACGCTTGCCACTGCTATATTCACTATGTCCATTATGGCTTTTAAAGCACGCAAACTGGAAAGAGAATCTATGTGACCAATGATTACTGAGCTCACAGAAATTTAATTAATGACTATGTCCATTATGGCTTTGATCATAAGAGATTGTCAATACCAAGCAAATACTCAAACGGGATCTACCCAAAATTTACCAACAAAGTCACATCATAGTTGGCTGCAATTGTTGGGTATAGAGGATGGCTGAAGTCATTTGAATTACATATAAGAGAGTAAACCTCATCACCATTCAATGTGTAGAAAACTCTCCTCTTTGCAGAATCGAAACCACATCCAATGACAATGTTTATGGCATCCCAAACTCACTTTATAGAAGTTGGTTTATGATGTTTTCCTTCATCATCCAGGTGAGCCATCACTGCATCAACAGTAACATTTAATTTAGACTCAAATTCTAGCTTATCAGTGATTACAATCTAAAATATAGGGGGTGTGGACTGACAAACATTGTTTCATAAATTCTCAAGGACTGTGGCTTATGTTAATTCCACCACATTTCAGTCCACTTTCTTAATATTCATATGCACAAGATGAAGTTACTCTCCCTCATCTTGCAATTTTGATATAATACCACTCCTTTAGCCCATAATACATTTGGTTGTCCTTGAATTTAAGAGCGAGGGGAGCCATTGGCTTATCTCTGCATCATATTTCTAATCTAATATATTGGTGGCTCTTTTGTGGCAAGAAAATAACTACAACTTAAGATTCCTAAGAGCACATAATTAATGTAGAGTAGGGGTTGAAAACACCAACTCAATATCAAATGTTATGAACCAGAAGCCCAAATAACTTCTTCTCCTTTATCAAATTAAGATACAAATAAAAAAACAATTCTAATATAAAATATGCATATATGAAATTGGAATGATGGTCTGAAAGCAAAAGAGTCGTCCATTTAAGAAGATGAATCCTATTGAGTGAAATCCAATAGACCCTAGCTCACAACCTGTTAAACAATGAAGAGCAATCCCACCAACTATAATCCCCATAGATATAACCTTAGGAATTCTTGTAGGATCTATGCCATTGAACTTAAAATAGTTTCCTGCATATCCAATGTCTGTGACCTTGGAATTGTTGCTGGAACTATTTTTGGCTACAACACCCACTTTGTATTTTCCACTAGAATTTGTGGGTGTCATCTCAGAGCTTATATGTGGTAAAATGTGAAGGGTTGTGATATGAGTTTAACCTCCTCATCATCTCCAAATATCTTGGAGAGACCTAAACAAGCAATATGTTCTACATTCTCTTCCAAAATTATTTCTAATTTTTATTTCTCAAGGCATCCAATAAAGCAAACCCCTGGTAATAAAATAAATCCTAAGATATCCAAACCCCTGCATCACAAAAATCACAGATCATAGAGAAACGTTGCTGAAAAGAGAGTTATGATGTCCTCGTAAACCCTAATCTGGTGTTACTGAACCACAATTTAGGTTATAAAATAATAATTAAGACATAACATTTCCAAAATTCTTATTTTTCAGAGGCAATAGATACAACTCAGCATTCGACATAGTTTTAATCCATCTATGAAACCTAAATTTGTGGTTCTACCGAATGATGGAGATCTCCACTAAGTAAAAATAAAATAATAGTGATTATGAATTGTTGCTAAAAACATTGACGCAAACTGGAGCACCTCACCAACCCCGGTCACATCTAAATCAACTACATTCTGGCTAATTACTACAAATCCTGGAATAAAATTCGCTATTTTTCATATGCATAAACACAATTTTCAGCTGACAAAATGGTCGTAAAGGTAATGTGGTTTGGTTTTGTGCCTACCTATTGCATTTACTTGAAGATAAAAAACAACTTCCCTTCCATGCCCATTTATACCATATCCAAAAATCATTGTTGTCCAGGAAACTACATCTATATGAGCCATGGTATCAAACCCCTAGCGTCCAATCTCTACGTTTCCACATTTTGCATACATGTCTACAAGTGCACTCTACACATATACATTACACTTGTTTTACTTTTGATTAAGTATGCATGCATTTCCATACCATGTTGAAGAGTCGTTCAGTGAGCACATCATTGAAGAATACTTGAAATAGTCATTACATTAGGCTTTAGACCCTCCACTTGTTGCATATCATAGAAGATCTTCAAGGCCTAATGAACATCACCTTTCTACATGTACCCTACAACTAGAGAAATTTTTAGGAGATGGAATAGTTGGTAGCTATTTATGTATCAACAAAATAAGGAATGCATTTATTACAGGGTAATATATAAGAAAAGAGGTAGATTTAATAAAGAGAAAACACAAAATTTATTGGTTTCCTTTAAAAAAATTGGTCCACCACATTTCAGTCCACTTTCTTAATATTTATATGCACAAGATGAATTTCCTCTCCCTTAGCTTGCAATTGTGATTTTAGACCACTCCTTTAGCCCATAATACATATGGTTGTCCTTGAATTTAAGAGCGAGGGGAGCCATTGGCTTATCTCTGCATCCTATTTCTAATCTAATATATTGGTGGCTCTTTTGTGGTAGGGAAATAACTGCAGTTTAAGGTTCCTAATAACACCTAATTAATGTAGAGTAGGGGTTGAAATCACCAACTCAAAATCAAATGCTATGAACTAGAAGCCTAAATAAATTCTTCACCTTGATCAAATTAAGATACTAATCAAAAAACAATTCTAATATAAAATATGCATATATGAAACTGGAAGGATGGTCTGAAAGAAAAAGAGCCAACCATCTAAGAAGCCAAATCATGTTGAGTGAAATCCAACAGACCCTGGCTCACAACATGTTAAACGATGAAGAGCAGTCCCACCAATTGCAAGAGCCATAGATATAACATTAGGATTGCTTGCATGATCCATACCATTGAATTGAAAATGGTTGTCTGCATATCCAAGGTCCATGCCCTTGGAATTTTTTCCAGAACTTTTTTTGGCTGCAACACCCACCTCGTATTTTCCACTGGAATTTTTGGGTGTCATCTTAGAGCTTATATGTTGTAAATGTGAAGGGATTTGATACGAGTTTAACCTCCTCATACTCTCCAAATCTCTTGGAGAGACCTAAACTGGCAATATGTTCTACATTCTCTACCAAAATTATTTCTAATTTTTATTTCTTAGGGCATCCAATAAAGCAAACCCTTGGTAAAAAAAATAAAGCATTAGATATGAAAACCCATGCATCACAGAAATCACAAATCATAGAGAAACATTGCTGAAAAGAGTGTTATAATGTCCTCGTAAACCCTAATTTGGTGTTATTGAACCACAATTTAGGTTATAAAATAAAAATTAAGACATAACATTGCCAAAATTCTTATTTTTCAGAGGCAATAGATACAACTCAACATGTGACACCGTTTTAATCCATCCTTGAAACCTAAATTCGCAGTTCTACCGAATGATGGAGATCTCCACTCAGTCAAAAGAAAATAATAGTGATTATGAATCATTGCCAAAAACATTGACGCAAACTGGAGCACCTCACCAACCCCAATCACATCTATATCAACTACAGTTTTGGCTAATTACTGCAAATCCCGAAACAAAATTCGCTATTTTTTCAGATACATAGACAAAATTTTCAGCTGACAAAATGGCCATAAAGGTAATGTGGTTTGTTTTTGCGACAACCTGTTGCATTTTCTTGAAGAGCAAAATATCTTCCCTTCCATGCCCATTTATCCCATAGCCAACAATCATTGTTGTCCAAGAAACTA
The DNA here is from genome assembly GCA_019776745.2 of Taxus chinensis. Classification (NCBI taxonomy): domain Eukaryota; kingdom Viridiplantae; phylum Streptophyta; class Pinopsida; order Cupressales; family Taxaceae; genus Taxus; species Taxus chinensis. Next base: position 609,495,696 of record CM034150.1, read on the forward strand.
CATCTCTACGAGGCATGGTATCAAACACCTCACGTGCAATCTCTATGTTTCCACATTTTGCATACATGTCTACAAGTTCACTCCACACATATACATTACACTTGGTTTTACTTTTGATTAAGTATGCATGGATTTCCATACCCTGTTGAAGAGCGGTTGAGTGAGCACATCATTGAAGAATACTTGAAATATTCATTGCATTAGGATTCAGACCCTCCACTTTCTGCGTATCATAGAACATCTTCAAGGCCTAATGAACATTACCTTTCTGCACATACCCTACAATAAGAGAAATTTTTAGGAGATGGAATAGTTGGTAGATATTTTGGTATCAACAAAATAAGTAATGCATGTATTATAGGCTAATATATGAGAAAAGAAGTAGATTTAATAAAGAGAAAACACAAAATTTATTGGTTTCCTTCAAAAAATAATGGTTGGACTACATGGATCCTCGTAAGTTTTACAATTTAATTTAATTTAGATATTAATGTCCACAAAAGGCCAAGAATGGCCTATGGGATAGAAAATACAAACCAAGAACCAAAACATAAAAGGAGTGCCAAAACATCTCCAGAAAAAGGAAACACTAAGTGGATCAAAGGTTACAAAGTTCAAAATGATATTAGTTTTTATCTACAGATTCTTTGATTGCACTAAGTGGATCCTTGTATGTTTTTCACTTCGCAATGACAGGTTACAAAGTCTGAGGAACGATGCAGTACCCTACTTTGTCAACAGATCATGAAAGAATAAAAGCAAATATAGTCATCATCAACAGTCATCTCCACCTGCTTCTTGAAAGGGAGCAAATGAAAATATCTAGTGATCTGATGCTAGCATAAACTTTCTTTTCTGATGATGGCATGGGTAGAGGGAGAGGTCCAACCCCAACATGTTAGATAACTTAGCTTTGGGAAATTCCTTTATTAGTCCATGTTTGTGATGATGATGTAGCATTTATCATCTGCACAATTGCAAACATATTACATATTGTAGGAAACTAATCACATGATATCTTAAAATGTTGCACTATAGATACTCTAATTACTTAACAAGTTACCGTTTTTCTTAAATTTTGATAAAATGCATTCATTTTAAATTGTGAAAAAACTTCCCAAAAAAATACCCTCCCTGTATGCATGGCACTCCAGGAGACTGCATCCTTCTGAGGAATTCCATCAAACATTTGACATGCAATGTCCACCCTGTTGCATTTCCCATAGACACCCACAATTGCATTGCCTAAAAACAAATTCCCCTCAAACCCGCTTCGAACAACATACTAATGCAACTCCATGCACTTCCCCAGCTCAAAACACTTACAACCGTGACCAAATTCAGCCTAAAACAACTCCTCTGAATGTACCTAAAGATCCCCAACGCCTCCTCCCAAAATCCATTCCTCACAAACCCCCGCAATCATGGAGCTCCACAACTCAACATCTCGTTGAGATATTTTTTCAAACACATCGCGTGCATCCTCCAAACTGCAACACTTAAGAGTACATATCAACAAGTGCACTACCCACAAAAGAATACGATTCATACCCATTCCAAATTATGTGGACATGAATTTTTCTTCCCAGTTGTAATGCATTCGAGGCTCTCCATGCCTTGAGAACATTATAGAATGTATAATTATGCGGTTGAACAGTTACAGGTGTATAATTTTGGCTGCATTGGATGGACAACATCGTGTGTAGTTCAGACCAAGATAAAATTAATTGCTCAATTTCCTGGTCAAATTTTTCAGTTGTCCACTCCTTCAGATGCCCTCTGGTTCCATGATTTTCCAATCTCTGCCTTTTTAGGAGCGGCACGAAAATAGTCCTCCACTGGCGCAGTTGCTTCTCTAACATTATCCTCAACACTGGAACAAATTCCCCAAACTTGGATGATGTGGGTTTCTCTTCCCCAACTAGGTCTTCCTTTCTCTGCCCTTTACCAAGGCCTAGGCTGGAATCAGTAGCTTCAGCCATTGCCTCTCCTGCCTATAATTTTAACTTCTATCTTCACCGCAATCGTTCTAAAAGGCTTACATAGAAAAATATCCAATTGCTACCTATAAGAAGTTTCCAGAGACTATTAAAACCTCGTCAGATCTAGATCTAGATCAATCAATTTGAATATAGCAAAATAAGGAGATAATTTGGGGTTATAGATTTATTTCCGTGTGCAAGTGATGATTTCACAAATAATGGGGACGGCTATTGCAAAGCTCTGACTTCTACACTAGCTGCAATCATCCAAAACGTAGAATATATGGCGATTACCGTAACAAAACAAGATCGTCGAAGAACCCTGAAAACCTAGGTTTTAAATCCCGCTATCCCAGAAATGTGAATTTCTTATTCCTTATTCTGTGCCATAGATTTGGGAATTTTAGGGCTAAGAACACAAAAACGTCTAGACGCCTGTCGAAACTGTCACAACGACCATCAAATTTAATCGCTTCAGTAAAACATCAAAAAAGCTGTCAAATTTAGGCCAATGATGTGAACGACCGAAAAGGCCTTTCCCATAGGGGGGGATGCCTTTAGCGTAGAAATTTTGTGATAAACTAGGTAGTAAAATGTTGGACCACCTCTTTTTTTTTGGTGAATGTCATCATCAACCTGAAGACCCATGAATGATTGTAAATAGTTCCCATCTACACCTATTTAATGTTTCCCAAAAGCTCCTAAATCTAGATCTATGTTGTATGTTGCATAAGGGGATCAAGATATAGTGGGGTAATTGTTTGTAAGGAGATACGTTTCTTCAATTTTTTGGATCAAGGGGATGAATGTATGTGTTTTTGGTACAATAATTGTTTTTTCCAGATTTGGGGATGGTACAAAATGTTTAACCATTCACCTTGCAACCAATGGCCAAACCATGGACAATTTCTCAGAATGAATGAGCCCTTCTTCATATTTCAATGATTGTTATAAGCATGCTTATTATTCTTGAAGCTTGATATTTGTTTTAAACTTTTCATTCAGGTTGGGTTCAGTTTTCCTGGATGTAATCAATCAGACTAGGAGTCCAATGTTTGGTAAGTAATTTTTCTGTGTCTGAGAATTTTACATCTCATTACATGGGGTTTGTCATTTCTTGCCAAATACTTATTTTGCATTTGTTGAATTTTAGCTATAAATTTATAGAGCATGATCTTTATATACTTACAATACAGGTGATTTTTGTTGTAGGTCTTATAAATGTATTTGAAGTCTTTCTTTCTCAACTTCTGATGTATCCAAATCATACTAATCCTTTAAATGGAGAGGTTGCAGGTTTAATGATGTGTGATAGGAATATCTATGAATAGAAAGTAAAAGGTAACATTTTTTCTATCTTGTATATTTTGGTCCAATGTTTTATAGAATTTACCTAAATTTTTACTAACTGCACTTTTGTTGCTCGTGGATTAGTAGCTATTTGTGTGTAAAAAAAATTGTATTTCTAACATCAGTTCAATTCAATACTTGTAACCAACTTTATGTGTTCACATGACCAAGAACAAATAGTCATATTTTTTAATGTAGATTATGTGGTTTCTCCAAATAGAGTTGTACTTACTAATCTTCTTCTTGTCAATTTTGCACTATTTCACAAAAATCTAAGAAATTAACAATATTGGAAATTTGCATTTCCTATTTTCAGGGTAAGGTTGGCTGGACATGTCATGTGGGTTCACATAGTTTGAATACAGTGCATGATGCTGCTAGGATTGCTTGTGGTGTTTTTCAAATATTATAAAATTGGGTTTGGTTTGTGGGTGAAATGTTGTTCTAGGTAACACACATGCATCTGTATCCTTTTCATGTATTCCATGGAGTGTAATCTATGTGATTACTTATGCTACCTTATGTAAGCATTGCACAAGTAACATTTATGTTGTTATTGTACCCTTTGAAGTCAATTATCTTAGGTAGTGCAATTTTTTCTTAACCCCTTGGACTAGATTTATACCATAATGCATATATTTTTAATACATTTCATGGAGTTTAAGCTACGAGAATTTGCAACTCTCTTTAATCATTTATTTTTATTATGTGTTTTGAAGTTAGTCATCTTAGGTAGCACTTTTTTTCCATAACCCTTTGGACTAAAGATTAATACCATGATAGTGCCACTGAGTATATGTAAACATGTCATTAATGATACCGAATAACATCAAAAATTAAAATGCACTTGCTTATAGATGAAATAAGCAGAATTGACATCTTTGATTCAAGTCAGAGCCATTTGTAAAATGTTTAAGATGACTGGGATTTTTGCTATAGAACATACTTTGCTTTATTCGATTAAATGAGTGCACAGCTCGGTGTTTATAATTTATGAACGTTAGATTATATTCACTTCAGTATTGTCTAACTTATTGTTCATTCTTTTTTACTTGCTTAATCATTATAATATTTGTATTGTCTCATGTGCTATCACCACACTTTGTGCTTTGTGGTTCCAAGTTTGTTTTGTAGCTTTCAAATAACTGCAATCTTAATATTCAATTATTTCTTGCTGCTGAAGAGTAACATTTCCAATTATTTTTAGCGATTAAAATGGCCTAGGGATTAACTTACTTTGCATAGAGCAACTGTCGACATTGGAACCACTGAAAGGTAGGGTCTAACATTCACAAATTTCTCCAGAGTTCCCTCGCTTACAAATTTGTGCATTTCACCTCCTTTTTAATTCAAAGGGTACTCAAAAATGGCGCACGTAACAACACTTGGAGCCAAAAGAAAGGAGGAGTCAAGACTACTATCACTCAACCCATCGTAAATACTAACCTCTACTTTGATAGCACCTCCACTACTACTTTACTCAAGACTTCTTGTATTCCAAAGTGGTAGTGCTTCAAGGGGTATCAAATGTATTCATGTTTAGTGAAAAACAAATTGCCCACAAAAGGCTATCATTCATGATATAAAATTTACAAATGTACAAAGGTCTTCATGTATACATGTTTACTTCAGATGTCGTGAGATAATATTTGCAACTGTATATGTATAAATTTGTAACAAATTTAAATGTACACATTGAACGAATCAATGTAATGTTTCATCTATATTCCTACACTACCAACTTATCAATCCCACCCCTTATTGACTGTACAAAAAAAAAATTCAACAAAAGACCAACCAAACAACTGATGCAACACTAACACAATATCCCCAAAATAATTACAAACAACATCAACTACAAAAGCAATTAACTATCCAAAACCGTATCTAATGTATTCATGTTTAGTGCGAAAAAAAAAATGCCAACAAAAGACTACCACTCATGATATAAAATTTGCACATGTACGGAAGTCTTCATGTAATATGTTTAGTTCAAATAAAATAGTCAGCAAAATGCTACCACTCATGATATGAGATTTGCAAATGTATATGTACGAATTTATAACAAGTTTGAAATATAGAGATGGAATCTTTAAATGAAGTGGTTCATCTATATATCTACACTTACAAAATCAATCACACCCATTATCAACATCAACTACAAAAGTAATAACTTTCCCTCTAAAACAAATAACATATATCGTTCGGCGTTCACATTGCATTGTACACATGCAATTTCTAGTAGTTTGTTTTATGTCAAGTATATCATTAGTGTCACTAGATTGAGTCCTTAAAATATTAATTATGAGTCATTATCATTTGTCTTAAGTCAATTAGTCTCAATAATCAAAAGTTTTGTATAGAGTCATTGTCATTTTTTGTCCTATGGTTAGTCAAACCATAAAGTCATTGTTAGAAAAAATCTAATACATTGATTAGTATTCGTAGGACTGTTCACCTTCCCACGTGACATGTGACCTTCCATGTCCCAGTTGTCCATTGGGATCCTTCTTCCTCCTCCTCGTCCTCGTCTGTTTACATACTTGACTGTAATCTTTGTTTATAATTATCCAATGCAATTCAACGTTAATTATTATCAGACATTGGTATCAGAGCACGTCATTCCTAGCAACCTGGACAATGTTTTGGCATTTTATTAAAACATGTTCTCTCCTGCGTGGAAATATTTTGTCTTGGCGTGTTATCTTTTGCAAAGCATAACAAACCTGCGTGGAGTAGTTGTAAGACCTGTGTGTGGAAGGATCATATTTCAAAGCACTTGACTAGAAACATGTTTAAAACTTGTTTGGATTCACTTCTTTCTCTTGGACTAGAGACCTGCGTAGCATACCTACAAAGAAATTTGACTGGTGTTTTAAAATCAAAATCGCATTCTTATGGAGCATTTTTTTTGAGAAATTCATTTGGATTTGGTGTGATTTTTTTTTTATATTTCAAGACATCCTACGTTGAAATCAGAAGTATTTCGTGTGGAGCAAACCTGTTTAGAGTGGAGTTTTTTTTTTCAGAGCATGGAAGTTTTTATTTCTGGCATTTATTCTATGATAACTCATCATGTTGTTTGACGTGCTCTGTGTGAAGATTTGAGGCATGGAGACATGTCAATAAAATATATTTTCTAACTTGCTAACTTGCCATTTGAAAAGGTGAATTGAAGACTAGTACGTGGCAGAAAAATAAAATGATAATTCTCTTCATTGTGTGTGATTGAAGCAGTCTTCAATTTATCCCTTGCAAATGATGTTGGAGTACAATCACTAGAATAAGTTTGTAATTGTGTAATAAGAGGAAAAGAGAAAGAAATAAGGGGGTGCATTTTTGGTGGAGGATCTGACCACCAACTTGGCATTTATCAGTTGTTGTGCCTAGAGAAACATTTCCAGACTTGTGCGTGTAGGAAATTAGGAGATGTGTGAGAAGTGTTCTAAATCAATGGAGCCTAACATATATATTCACTAATTAAGTAGCATAATATTGGAGGATAGAGGATACATGGATGTTGGAGGACAATTGGCATTCTCTCATCAATCAACTATGATGAGGTCACAACATAGATTTGGTGACGTTTTTGTTTTTGTTGAGCTTAATGTGTTTCTTTTTGGTGTGTGTTGTTCAATAAAGGTGAAGAACATTTTCCAGTTTGGTACCTCTTGAATGAAGAACATTGTGAGGAGAAAAAATCACTAAGTAGTGCTTGGTTCTTGTGTAAAGGGTTTGTGGAAATCCAAGAAACCACTAAAGTGTACAGTTGAGGCATCAAGTCACCTCCAGGCTCGTGGTGAGCCTACAGTCGGAAAACCATATGGGTTCGTGGTAATCCAGGGAAACCAAAAACCACCAAGGTGTTCTCAAGGTTGGATGTGCTTAAGTCACTTCCAGGTTTGTGGTAATCTTGTTGGAAAAAACCAAGGTGTCACCAAGACTAAGAAGCCACAATACTGGTATGCCACCTCAAAGGTGAGAAGAGGCTACATGGAGAGTGTAATAAAATTTTTACTATGTTTGGAATAAGGGGGGGTCCATTATCTGGAAATATGATGTTTGTAAAAACAATGTATTAAGGGGGGAAATGTTAGAAAAATATATTACATTGGTTAGTATTCGTAGGACTGTTCACCTTCCCATGTGACTTGTGACCTTCCATGTCCTAGTTGTCCATTGGGATCCTTCTCTCCTCCTTCTCGCCTATCTATATATTTGACTGTAATATTTGTTTATAATTATCCAATGCAATTCAACATTAATTATTATCAGACAATCATGTCATCAAAAAGTTGTGAAAATAAAAAAAATTGCCTTGCAGATGCATTTTCGCTTGTACGCGACATCCACCTTATGGGGTGAATTTTTCAAATATCCTCAAATCCAAATATATTTGATTTAGCATCTTTCCATTGAGAATGGAGGAAAAATGAGGTTAGAGGTCAATCAATGACCTCTCGTCAATCGCCAATGACGGGGCCACATCAAAGGTTTGGTGGCACATTTTGCTTTAGTTGTGTGTTTCCTTGTAGTTGTGTGTGGTGTGTTCTAGTTGTGCAATGTTCCTGTTTGAATAAGTGAAAATTTCACATAGAGGGGGGGAACGTGATTCAATGTTCCATTTCCATTATGTCAACATTTTCTATGTGTGTATGAGCAACAAACTTCAACATAATTTCCTATGTTATTCCCTGCAATGAGATGTGATGAGAGTTGATAATAGTACTTGGCACATCATGATGTGGTTATAGGTAAACCACTTGAAAACCTTCATTTGTGGTTTGTGGTAAACCAATTATAAAACTACCATTCTTGGTTGGTAAACCATTCACAAAACCATCACCGTGTGGTTTGTGGTACTCCAAATGTAAAACCACCATTCTCGGTTTGTGGTCAACTATTTGCAAAACCGTCCTTGAGGTTTGTGACCATCCTGTGAAAATCGCCAAATCATGAGCAAGTGCAAACACAAAGGCTGGTCCCCATGTTCACACTAAGGGGGGAATGTTAGGAACTAATTAATTAGTGCTCACGTTAATATGATTTTATGTATGATATATTAATACATGAGTGTTGGGTTGTTTTACCAAACTCACAAAAATAGGATATTTGTTAATTAGAAGAGTTGTTTTAAAAACTCTCATGTATAGTTGTTAACTCCTTTTTTATAGGATTGATAGCTCATATATATGTGTAATTGATTCTGAGTGTTGACAATAGAGTAAATAATATTATTGAGTGTTTTAATCTATGATATTTATTGTACAACCTGAACCAAATTTATTATTTGTAAAGGTGGCGGTTAGACTTTGAAGGGATCATCAGTTAATATTGTATTGTATCATTTTTGTATGTAATTGATGATCTCCCAACGTCTAATATAAGAATTACATTTGAGTTATGAGTAAAATTATAATATTGTAATGGTATCTAACGTAATGAAAGACATTGGACTATATATCAATAGAGCACAATATGTTTAAAATCATTCTATCTATGCATATTGTGAAATTATTTGAGAAAATACTATTGTTATGTGTCTCCACACATTGGTTCTGTGTTCATGTATAAATTAGTATGCTATTGAAAAGAAGCTAAAATATATAACTTCAAAAGCATGAATCTAATAAACACTAAACCATCATGATAAGAGCTAAACAAGAACAAATTCTGTCATTACATGAAACTAGATTAAATCTAAACTAACATGTATATGCTAATCTCTAATCTTTAGATCACTAATAAAGCATTGAACCTAAGAAGATCAATTTCACAATCAAAGGGTTTAATTAGTTGTTTACTTCACAAAGGTGAATGAATCTCACTAAAATGGTTACAAGACCAAGTTTAGCTCTTTCGTTACTAACCTATGAAGAAATGGATGCTACTACAATGGAGGAAGGTAAGATTAGGATTAAATGTCTTATTAGCTAAAGCTAATACAAATGGAATCCTAGCTTTCTTAGACTTGTTTTGGTTTTGTGTTGTGTAAAGTTGTAAGTCTTGAATGGGAAGGCCTAGCCTTGTATTTATAGTTTTCTTTGGAAGAATTTGAACTTTGGGTGCACGTGGGACTAAAGGTAAGCCAAAAACATGTTATGATTAGGAGTGGTAAACATGCTTTAGACTAGTTAAGCTAGGTTTAGGCTATTTAAACTTGATTAACAAGTGATTAGAGACTCATTGAGAGTCGAGGGGTGTCTGATTAACTAGATGTGATTGATAGATATCCTAGGAAGCCTATAGAAGTCATCCATAGGGAAATATAAATATGTTTAGCTAATAAAAGGGGGTTTGTTAACCATATGGCTTGAATATATGAGGAATACAACCAAGAAGGTGTCGTAAATGGGCATTTGAGAATGGAGCGAAGAGTAGCTAATTGACAAAGTGTCGTCAATTGGTTGAGTCAAAAGAGATGCGAGGCATGAGACAAATTTAGGTGTTTACATTTGCCCCTTTTTGGATTGGCATAAGTGACGTCACTTCAAAGATAGTAGACAATCATAAACACCTAAATTTTTGGCACTGATAATGGGGGGGAGTACTTCTGCAATGAGTTTTCTAAATTTTTGGCAACACACAACATTATTCACCAGCATTTTGTTCCTCATACTCCACAACATAATGGCTTAGTAGAACAAAAGAATAGAACTTTGAAGGAAATGGCTAACTGTATGATGCATTCTAGAGATTTACCTCCTATCTACTGGGAAGAAGCAGTTACTTGTGCTAACTACATTCAAAATCACACACCACATAGAGCACTTGAACATTTGACTTCAAAGGAAGCTTGATCCAACACTAAGCCAGATGTCTCAATTTTTGAGTCTTTGGGATCCATGCTTGGGAATTTGTGCCAAAGAAGAAAAGGAAAGCTTTGGATAAGAAGAGAAAACCCTTAATATTTGTAGGGTATTGTGAGGACATGATAGCTTATCGAATTCTAGATTTTGATACTCGTGACATTCTTTTTCGAACACATGTTCAGTTTGATGAGTGTTTCAATCCTCATGATTCTTCATCTTCTTCCATGCATCCTTCTTCTTCATCTCATCTTGAGGATCCTTTCTTTAAGGAGGTTTTTGTGGAGGTTATAGATTTCGTTGAGGATCCTATTCCCACTGGTGTTGTCAATATGCCTAAGTGGGATCATACTATAGTTTCTAAGGAAACACCTTTCATACAAGATATTCCATCCACTAGGCATCATCGCACAAATTCCATAGGTTCTGGACTTTTGTGTCAGGTAGTTTATGAGGATCCACAATATTTTTCAAAGTCTCAAGGGATACAGGAGTGTGATGATGCGATGACAGCTGCGTATTCTTCTTTGATGAAGAATCATACTTGGGATTTGGTATCTCTTCCTAAACAAAGAAATATGGTTAGGTGTAAGTGGGTATACTGAACCAAATACGCAGCTGATGGGTCCATTGACAAGTATAAGGCTAGTCTTGTTACAAAGATTTTTTCACAAGTTTAAGGTATTGATTACTATGAGACTTTTACACCTGTTGCCAAGATGAATTTTGTACACTTTGTACATGTTATTGCTGCATCACAGGGGTTGCTTGTATACCAGATGGACGTGAAGAGTGCCTTCTTACATGGAGATTTACAAAAGGAAATATACATGGAGCAACCTGTTGGAATTTTTTAGGATTATTCTCTTGTTTGTAGGCTTCGAAGGTCTCTCTACGGTCTCAAACAAGCCCCTTAAGCTTGGTATGAGAAGATAGATTATTTTCTTCTATCTACTAGTTTTTTTCATTTCCACTCCGATCATATAGTGTATCTCCAACATATTGGTGAGGATATTGTGATACGTTTCTTGTATGTTGATGATCTGTTACTTATTGATAGCTCTTCTTCCCACATTCAAACTATTCAGAGGGATCTTTCTACACAGTTTGACATGACAGATCTTGGGTTATTGCATTATTTCCTTAATTTACATATTTCTCAAACAGATTCAGGGATTCATTTGAGTCAACAAAAGTACACCCATGATCTTCAGCGCTTTGATATGGCTGATTGCAAGCCAAGTCCATCTCCTTTTCAGTCTGGGGTTACTCTTATTTCCACATATACCACTCCACTTTATGATTATACTTTATATAGGTAGTTGGTTGGAAGTCTCATATACTTGACCCATACTCACCATGATGTTGGTGCCCATTTTGATCCTCTACCATTTTTCCCTAAATTTTCCTTTGGTTTGCATGCTCTGGAACGTTTTTTCTCTTAAATTGGTGGTCTGCAACTTTTCCCTCTAGATTGAATGCCTTGAAGTGCTCATAAACTTATTGTTATGAAAATTTATATATTGCATGAATTTTTCATGCAAAAGGTCAGGAAATTGAAAATCACGAGAAAATTTTGAGAGAAGCTCATCTTCTGAGAAACCCTCCAAGAAACTGGGTTAATCTCTTTTGTGTTACATCTTCATTCATGTTGAGTTGGTTACAAGTGTATAGCCATCACACAACTTTGAGATTTTTTAAATAACTCTCCCCTACTGATGAATCTAACAAGATTTTGAATTAATCTATGTTATTTTGGGAAATATGATGTATGTTATCATGTTTAAATGTCTGCAAAGAGTTTTCCTTGTTCTTGTTGCAATATTGCATTGAAATATTTAGAAACCACACAGATCTCATTTCTTGTTGATATTTTAGTGGCATTTTCAATCTCACATTTAGAAGATCTTTCATCTGATAAAAAAATAAACAAATTTAAAATCACTTTACCTTCCTTGAATATAGAGATTGTCTTGTAAGCCTTTGGGGGTACCTTAGGCATGATTTGATCAGAGATTTTGATGTTTAATTGATTCCTTTAACTCAAGATTTTGTGTTTAGGTCTCAAATGATTGTGTGAAGAGTGTAAATCTGGGCCTCCATTTGTGTATCTCTTCTGGTTGAAAGAATATCCTACCATTTTTTTGAAGCATTTTATCTAATAATTGTTCAAATGTTTTAGAAGTTATCAAAGATCTGGCATAATTCAAGTTTGTCTTGTCAAAATCCCACCAAAAAATCATTCAAAACAACTAATCCTAGCCCATATTACCCCTCAGCTTTGTCCTATGTATCAACAAAAGAATACAATCCATTTACAAAAATGCACAAAGGAAATCAGGATCATATTATGTCTTCAGTAACCCTTGCCTTGCATTGAAATTATCTCCATAATCTGGAAGTGACAACTTGTGAAAGTCAGATTTGGAGTGTTGATCATATTTTCTCAAGGCCTTTTCATACTATTTGCACAAATTGAGGGATATATTCATCTCCTTCACCATTTGAGGGTTACAAAATAGGTTCTCTTACCTTGGTTGAAAGGAACAACCTAAAATAGTTAGGACAAGATCAAGTCCTATTTGAGTGTTATCCATCTCTCCACAAATCTAAGTGCTAGTTAGATCACATCCCGGCTACAAAACGACACACATCATGATCTATCTTTCTTCAAGATTCATGCCATATCTTTGATGCTGCTCAGACTGAAAAGGAGAACAAATTTGGATACCAACACTTCTGGTGCCATTTTCGGGACTTGTTGAAAATATTTGAGATATTTGGATGCATATCAAACCCTGGTAATGTCTCTTACAAGTTCTGACTGCAAATATATTGTTAAAGCATCATTCTATACTTAGATTTGCAAGGTGTATGCAAAGGTTTCAAGTTTTCTCTGCAATTTTATCAGTTTCTAGTAGTAGTTGCACTTCATTTGCATGTGTGGTTGATAGATTCAAGAAGAAGGAAGGTTTGATCTATAAATTTTTGCAAGATTTTTAGTGCTGATAGGTATTTGACAGAGTATTTTAGTGCATTTGCACAACTAGGGTGAAAGTCCTTAGTGGTGACTCCATGTTGATTTGATCTTGATAAATACCAGTGTCTTAGCTTTTTGTCATTTATTTTGGTGTTGCTAATATCTACAAAACTGTAAGGAAGAAGATCTCTCTTCATTAGAGGGACCCAAGTAGAAAGCTATTTCAAGATTCAAGGAACTCAGAGTTAGAAGGGAGAAAAGTTTGGAAGGTTGTTGAAGGTCAGACATCAGGAAAAGGTATATCCATTGGTGAGAAAGATCATCCTTTAGTAGAGGATTATCACTCTTCTTCCAGTGATTTTGATTCAAGCAATCCTCTCATAAACTTGTTTACTTCAACTAGTGAAGGTCCTTCTACTATACTTGGTGAGTTCCTTCTTCAATCTGCACCTTGTGTGTTTCAATTCTAGTAAAACTTTCCAAGAAAATCAGCACCTAGAGAATACCAATCTTGTGAACTACATTCTTGAGCCCCAAAGACCTCGCACTCCTCATCAGCTTGTGTCACCCCCAAGATCACCTCCACCAAACAATATGGCTCAGCCTAGACCTCCATTTTTTGTTAACACCTTTGGTCCTATAGACTTTAGAGGAATGGATGGTTACCCAAATGTTGTCCCACAAGATGTCAGAAATAGATTGCCAAAATTCCAAGGTAACAATGCAATAACTGGTGATCAACATCTCAAACTTTTTGTTAACATGATGGAGGATTTTTAAATAGAGTTTGAAGATGTGTACATTAAATTGTTCATTCATACACTAGAAGAGGATGCTAGGGATTGGTACAAGGCTCTACCTGATAATTCAATTGATTCTTGGACTGAAATGAAGAATGCATTTAGGTTGCAATATGGTGACAAGACTGATCCTAGATTTCTCTTGTCTAAATTTGAAAATATCAAGAAGAATCCCAATGAATCAATTCATGAATTCAACACAAGGTTTAACAAAACTTTGAGAAGGCTGCCTGTTAGTCTGAGGCCTTGTGATGAGTCTTGTTTAATCAAATATGCAGATGCATTTGATAAGAAGGCAGCCTATTACCTAAGAGACAAGAACCCTACCAATCTAAGGCAAGCTTTCACCATGGAACTTCAAATTGAAAACAATATCAAAGCAATTGGGAAACCTCTCAAGAGAGATGGTGTAAAGTTGATAAACCCTGAAAAACCTCAAGCTAGCAAGGGTACTGATTTGGAGGAGGTTGTGAAAACTTTGGCAGGGGCTGTCAAAGAAATCTCATACAAGTTGGCAAGAGCTGAGAAGGGAATTGGGTAGACTTCACAAGGTCAACAAAAGCACAAAACCATGACAGATTTTCCAATCATCCTAGAGGTGATCAAAGGGTAGATGATAGAGGGAAAGGACCCATGGGGTCTGCAAATAGACATCCTCAAGCACGTGAAGGAAGAGTGTTACCTGATCCCCTAACTACTAGGGTTGTTGTTGTTGAGGAAGTTGCTGATATTGATTGGTGTGATAGGTGTTTTCTACCCCATCCTCCATGTGAAGTGGACCAGCAAGATGGTGAAGCTAATAATGATGATGGTACTGATGATGATATCTGCATGGTGGGCTGTTCTTCAAGCTCACAAGGAGGAGCAACATCAACTGAGGTAATAAGTGCAAGGACAGCTGCAACTTTTTGGGATTGCATCAAATGGGTACAAGTCTTTCTTCCCCCTCATACTCTTGAAGTTGATGTAGTGCAAGCTTTTGAAATTCCTAACAATGACTTTGAATACTTAAGAGCTTTGATGATTAAGAAGTATGATGGTGGTATCCCTTCGGAGGAAGATAGACAATTGTTGATGAATGTTGTTGTAGCTCAAGAGAAAGACTATAACACTAGGAGCAAAGTTGTTAAGGGAGTTGGGCCTCAAGCCAAACCTAAAACACCCTTGCTTACAAGTATTCCCAAAGAAGCTCCTAGAAGAGAAACACTTGCCAAAAGCTCTGTTGTCCCAAGGAAAAATTACAGTCCTCCTCATGCCCAAGCTGCCAAGAATCCCATGCCATCTAATGAATCTTCTTGTCTCCATTCCAATGCTGCCTTGCCAAAGAATGTTCCCTATGACATAGCCCAAGTATTGAGCCAAATCAAAGTGAGTGTTCCAATCATTGAGTTGCTTAGGATTCCTGAGCATAAGAAGAGAGCATTTGAGTACTTGGGATTGAAAGAGGAGAAGAGTACCCCAAGCAGAAATGTAAATGTTGTTGAAACTCCTCCTCAGATCATTGCAGACCTTGAAACACCACCAACAGTAGAGGATCTTGGAGAAACACCTGAGGTATACTTGGGGACATCCTTGGTTGATTCCCAATTGAATGTTGATCCATTCTTCACAACTTTGATCATAAAGGATAGGCTACTTCACAATTGTATGTTTGATTCCAGTGCATCATGTAATGTCATGCCTCTAGAAGTCATGAATGAGTTGGATATCAAAGTGAACAACAACCTATGGAAAGTGTACTACCATGGACTCAAGATAAGTGCTGGTAGTTGGTTGTGTGAAGGGTTTGGTGGTGCAACTTGCATCTTATCCTGGGAGGAATTTAAAATTGGATGTTGTGATTGTTGATTGCCCTACTAAATGGGGTATGTTATTGTCAAGAAAGTGGGCTGCAAGTGTTGGAGGGAGTGTTTAAATGGACATGTCTTTTTCCACTATTCCCATTGAAGGAAGCCTTGTCAAGCTCTATGGAGAAAAGAAGATGTTGCATCTAATTGAGGATCCAAACAATGCTTCCTATGAGGTGTTATTTGCTGATGTTGATGCTGATAATTTTATTGGGTTTGCTGATGGAAAAGAACACAAGATGGATCAGTCAAAGTGCCTTGAACAGGTAAGTTCTCCTTGGACCTTTCTATTTGATGGAGCTTGCTCCAAATTTGGAAATGGTGCTGGTATAATTCTGATTTCTCCTAGCTTGGAAGAGTTTGTTTTTTCCTTCAAGCTTAATTTTGAATGTACTAACAACATTGCTGAGTATGAAGCCTTGTTGTTGGGTCTGAGAATTTCATGGAAGTATGGTGTCAAGGACATCATTGCAAAAGGAGATTCAGAGCTAGTTGTCAAACAAATAAGAAAATTGTATGCTACAAAGAATCAGCAGATGAAACAGTATAAACATGTAGTTTGGGATCTAATTGAGATGTTTGATTCCTTCAATATTGTGCATCATGACAGAAGTTTTAATGCTGCTGCTGACAAGTTGGCAGTGTTGGGGTCAAGATTTGGAGATTGCATCATTTCACCTTATTGTGAGTACAATGTTGAAGTGTTAACTAGGCCAGCTGTCCCTGACAACATCAAGCATTGGCAAGTGTTTAATGATGATGCTCAAGTGCAAAGGTTCTTACAAAATCAAGGTGAGTTTGTAGATCAGAATATTGATTGGGAACCAATGGTATGTGTGACTGAAGGAAGAGAGACTTTGTTTGGAAAGGATATTATCCAATTGAAAACTAACACCATTCCTAGAGGTCTTGTTGCACTTGAGTCCAATTTTGACAATGCTGATTACATCATCAATAGAAACATGTCTGCCTCAAGGGATGTGGAAGAGCATAACTTGGGAACAAAGGAAAAACCAAGGAATATTTGGTTAGGGAGTGGTTTAAACAAGGAAGAAAAACAATCCTACCTCCAATTGTTGAAACAATATCAAGACTGTCTTGCCTGGTCATATTCAGAGCTGAAAGCATATAGAGAAGACTTATTCCAACATGAGATCCCTCTTGAGAAAGGTGCCAAACCATTCAGACAGAAGAAAAGGCCAATTAATCCACTCCTCTCCATGAAAATGCAAGATGAATTGAAGAAACTGAAGGAGGGAGGGATCATTCAGCCCACAAGGTATTCATCTTGGGTTGCAAACCTTGTGCCAGTCAGAAAGAAAAATGGAGATATCAAACTTTGTGTAGACTTCAGAAATCTGAATAGAGCTTCATTGAAAGAAAATTATCCTTTGCCAAACATGGAAAACATGCTGCAGTTAGTGACTGGATCTGAATTGTTGTCCACCTTGGATGGTTTCTCTGGCTACAATCAAGTTGTTGTCAAGGAGTCAGAAAGATTTAAAACTACCTTTACCACTCCTTGGGGAACATATGTTATGTGAGAATGCCTTTTGGTCTCATGAATGCTGGAGCTACCTTTCAAAGAGAAATGGATGTTACTTTTTCTGGTTACATAAATGATTTCATTGTAGTTTATCAGGATGATGTGACTATGTTTTCAAGGAGCAGAAAAGATCACTTGCAGCACTTGGAAAGAATGTTGATCAGATGTAGAGAATATGGCATTTCTCTCAATCCAAAGAAGTGTCATTTTGGGGTGCAAAAGGCCAAGCTGCTTGGTCATATTGTTTCAAAGGTTGGTGTCATGATTGACCCTGAGAGGGTAGAAGCAATCAACAAGGTTCCAATTCCAAGAACAAAGAAGGGCATCCAATCCTTCTTTGGGAAAATCAACTTCATTAGAAGGTTTGTGTCAAATTTTTGCTGAATTGACTCTTCCTATTACATGCATGTTAAAAAAGGACCAAGTTATCAAGTGGGAGGAGGCTGCTATTCAAGATTTTGAAGGAATCAAAGAAGCACTTAAACATGCACCTGTCTTGGCAGCTCCAAATTACAAGAAGCCTTTCCAAATCTTCTCCTTTGCTTCTGAAAATACTATTGCATCTATTTTTCTCCAAAAGGATGAAGATGGGGTTGAGAGGCCTATTGCCTTCTTTAGCAAGGCTTTACAAGCTGCTGAGTTAAAGTATACAATCATGGAAAAACAAGCATTTGCCTTGGTGAAAGCAACAAAGGTTTTCAGGCCTTATATCTTAAGTTCAAAAGTTGTTGCTTATGTTCCCCACACCATGGTAAAAGACATCTTATCAGAGATGGAGATCTCAAGAAAAAGATGTAGATGGGTGAACAAACTGTAGGAGTATGACATGGACATCCAAACCACAAAGTTGGTAAGAGGTTTGGGTCTTGCTAAGCTCATGGCTGAGAGAAACTTGCAGACTGTGGAAGTGAATGAAGTAGAGGAAGAAAGGGCAAGATGTTCTTGAGAAATTGGTAAGTTCTGAGTGGTACAAGGATATAATATTTTACCTCAGACACCTATGTTTTCCTGATCATTTGAATAAAAATAAGAAAAGAGCCCTCAAGATGGCTTCTCAAAAATACATCATCACTGACTTTGGGCTGGCTTGGAAGAACCCTGAAGGTGTCCTCTTGAAATGTATAACTGAAGATGAAGCTCCCAAAATAATTGCTGATTTCCATGGGGGAGTTTGTGGAGGACACTTTGCTGGAAGGGTTACAACACACAAAGTTTTGAGAGTTGGTTATTGGTGGCCTACTCTCTTCAAAGATGTAACCATGATGGATTAGAAAATGTGAAAGATGCCAACATTTCTCTGGAAGAATGAAAGCTTCAGGCTCCCTTCCTTTGCAGCTTGTATCAATTGAAGCTCCTTTCAAACAATGGGGGATGGACTTCATTGGTGAAATTTCAGACCCTTCTAGTGCTGGACATAAGTGGATCCTTGTAGCCATAGATTACTTCACCAAGTGGGTAGAAGCAATCCCCACCAAGAAAGCAACACACCAAGTTGTTATGGACTTCTTGTTGAATCATATCATATGCAGATTTGGTGTGCCAGTAAAGATTGTTGCTGATAATGCCATGTGTTTCAGAGCTAAACCCTTGATGGAAATGTGCAAGGAGTATGGAACCAATCTGACTTATTCTTCAAACTATAACCCTCAAGGGAATGGACAAGCTGAGTCCAACAATAAGAACTTGTTGAAGATCATTAGGAGAACCTTGGAGTTGAACAAGAGAAAATGGGGTGAACAACTAAAATTTGTAGTTTGGGCTGATAGAATCACTGCCAAAAGAGCTACTGGTAAGAGCCCATTTGAGTTGGTGTATGGAACTCAAGCTCTGCTGCCCTTACATCTGCAATTATCTTCATTTCAGTTTGTTCAACAACTTGAAGATCAAGAGGTCAGTCCATATGAAGCAAGGATTAATCAGATTGTAGAGCTAGATGAAGAAAGAAGAGCATCCCACCAAAGGCATGTCAGATTTAGAGAGAAGTTGAAGAGGTTGTTTGACAAGAAGGTCACTCCTAGGGCCTTCAATATTGGAGATCTGGTTTTGTTGTGGGATAGCAGAAATGAAGATAAGGGAAAACATGGTAAATTTGATGCATTATGGATGGGCCCTTACTCCATTGATATCAAAATTGGTGAAAATACCTTTTTTCTCAAGGACTTAGATGGGGAATTTCTTGAACTACCTGTTAATGGCAGGCATCTGAAGCATTTCTTGGATTAATCCCCAAATTTGAGGTATGCACCAACTTGTACAGTGTATAGTGTTTGGATTTTGCTCTATTTTTGGTGTTTTGTCGGTTTGTGGTTTGCCTTGGTGTGTGACAACCATTTTTGTCAGTTTCTCAGCTAGTTTTTGGTGGCTTTGGCTCATGACTCCATTTTCCCAATGGATTATTTTGGCACTTGGTCTACTTTTGTTCTTGTGGCACTCACTGGGAGTGCCCATCCCTGAGCAGGAGCCGATGTTGGTGCCCATTTTGATCCTCTACCATTTTGCCCTAAATTTTCCTTTGGTTTGCATGCTCTGGAACATTTTTTCTCTTAAATTGGTGGTCTGTAACTTTTCCCTCTAGATTGAATGCCTTGAAATGCTCATAAACTTATTGTTTTGCCCCAATTTGAAAGAAATATGCATGTATGCCCTGTTTTGTGCCCTAATTTTTCCCATTTCAAATGCCTTTGCTATTTTTCCATTTTTTCGATCATGGATGCTTTGGAATGATCGATTATGCTTGTTTGCCTTTGAAAATATATCCCCATGATCAAAAATTCTTGGAATCATGATTCATGTAGATTTGTTTTGAGGTTTTTCCCATCCTTAGTGAAAAAATCAAATTATGGGGCATTTGGCATTTTTCTATGTTTTGACGGTCAGACGGGCATCATTTTCCCATCAAATTCATCTTCAATGTCTAGGGCATCACTGGAAATTTCTGTGTTTTTGACGGTCATACGAGTGTCCTTTTCCCATCAAATTCTAAGCTCAAGCATCTCCTCATACGTGGCCATTTGTGGTTGGACAAGATTTCGGTGGGTCTGCTTGAAAACTTAACGTTTTTTGGTTTTGAAAAAAATTACAAATTTCCCCAGCTCTGTAGGTCCCAGAGAAGGTACATGTGTCACAAGCAGAGTGAAGGTAGACGGGCAGGTCTTTTTGTGCCTTAAGGCATTTTGGAAAATGAGTTAAAGTACAAATAAAATGCCTAAGGCCCGCATCCAATCAGGGGAGGACACGTGGTAGCTTCAGAGCAGCCCTCCAGAGGAGGACACATGTCATGTTCTCATCAAAAATGGAAGGATGGCAAAGGACTTAGAAATTTTTTACCTTTTGGTGAAAGGTAGAAAAACGTTGCAAGCCCACATGTCAGGAGAGGACACGTGGCAGGTTCTCATCACAGAGCGGGTGGTGAGGGGCCAAGAGGAAAAAGAGAAATATTTCCTTTTTGGAAAAATGAGTTAGAGTGAAAAATTGAAGTGCTGGCCTGCAATGAATTAGACACGTGTCAGGGATAGAATCAAAGGCCATGTCGAAGTTAGGAGAGGACACGTGGCAGCATCAGAGCACAGCGGGTTGGCGGGCCGCTAGGAGGAAAAGGGAAATTTTTCCTTTTTGGAAAAATAAGTTAGAGTGATGGTTTGAAATGTGGCTCCACAATGAAGCAGAGGGAGACACATGGCAGGGATAGAATTGGAGGCGGGTCCGTGGAGGAAATGTTGAAAAATTTCCTTTGGTAAAAAGGAGTTAAAGTACGAAGTCAGAGCACTTCCCCTCAGCTAATCATATGAGGACATGTGTCTTGTGGGAGGGTGGACCCATGGAGATTTTTTGGAAAAATTTCCTTTTTCCAAAAAAGGTAGAAATGTGTAGAATTGAGCCGTGATTCCAATGGGACCCACCTTGTGCCACGTGTCAGCACCAAATCTCAAGGGCGGAGGGGCAGAGAAAAATGTCAAAATTTTACATTTTTCCAAAAATATTAAAAAGTCAAAAATTGATCCCAAACCCATTTCCAATCACATTTTGACACGTGGAGGGCTCAGATTGAAGGGAGAAAGGCAAATCAATGGTAACTATGCATTTTTCAGTTTGGCCGCCATTTGAGCTCTAGGAAGCTTGGAGATGTGAATTTTGCATCAATTTTCATCAAATTTTTGGCAAATTCATGTCATTTTGGCCTTCAGGGATCAATGGAATCAATTTGAAGATTCAATTTGTAGATTTGAGATGTTTTTGAAATGAATTTTTTCCCTAACTTGTCCAAAACGTGAAATATCAAATCAAGAAGTTACAGAGTCAAATTTTTGAGGGATAAGGATGAAATGATGAAATGAAAGGGGTCTACATGCTTTGAGGATGAAAAATGTGCCTCCATAATGGATAATGATGAAATTTTTGTAATGATTCACCTTTTGAAAGAACAACTGGCAACTTTTTGTGAGTCTGTTAGATGTCATTTTCCAAAAATATTGCAAAGCAAAGGTGCTCCGAATATTCCACTTTTGGAGGGAAGATTTGAGAGGAAAAGGATCAATTGTAATGAAAAGTTATATATTGCATGATTTTGTCATGCAAATGGTCAGAGAAATTAGAATTTCACGGGAAAATTGGGAAGAAGCCCATCTTTTGAGAAACCCTCCAAGAACCATTTCTAATTCTTTTTTGCATTAGATTTCATCATGTTGAGTTGGTTTCAAGTTGTAAAGCCATCAACAAGCTCTGAGATTGTTCTTGAAACATTCCCCTACTGATAAATTTGATCATTTCTGGATTATTTTGTGTTATCTCTTGGCAAAATTGTCATACACTTATGTTTTTAAATGTTTTCAATTTGTGTTTCTTGTTCCTGTTGCAATCTTGTGTTTAAAATCTCTTGATCATACATGGTCTCATTTCTTGTTGATAGTTTAGTGGCATTTGCAATCTCACATTCAGAAGAGCTTTCATCTGATAAAGAGATAAACAAATTTAAAATCACTTTACCTTCCTTGAATTACAGAGATTTCTTGTAAACCTTTGGGTGCACCTTAGGTCATGATAAAATAGAGATTTTGAGATACTTTGTTGAGTTCATTTAACTTCAAGATTTTGTGGCAGGTTGTCAAAGATTGTGTGGAAGAGTGTAAATCTGGGCCTCCATTTGGTGCACATATCTCTGGTTGAAGGAGTACCTTAACCCCTTTGAAGCATTCTATCTGTTTAGGTCTTACAAATGTTGCAAAGGTCCTCAAAGAATTTGGAAAATTCTAGTTAGTCTTGTCTAAAATCTCCCACCAAAAATCATTCAAAACAACTAATCCTACCCCATACTACCCCTACTTTATCCTGTGTATCAACAAAATAATACAATCCATTTACAAAAATGCACAAATCAAATCAGGATCATACTATGTCTTCAGTAACCCTTGCCTTGCATTGAAATTATCTCCATAATCTGGAAGTGACAACTTGTGAAAGTCAGATTTGGAGTGTTGATCATATTTTCTCAAGGCCTTTTCATACTATTTGCACAAATTGAGGGATATCTTCATCTCCTTCACCATTTGAGGGTTACAAAATAGGTTCTCTTACCTTGGTTGAAAGGCACAACCTAAAATAGTTAGGACAAGATCAAGTCCTATTTGAGTGCTATCCATCTCTCCACAAATCTGAGTGTCAGTTAGATCACATCCCCGGCTACAAAATGACACACATCATGATCTATTTGTCTTCAGCACATTCTCCTCATAGTAGTCATTGGTACGGGATGCTAAAAGAATTTTGTGCTATTTACAGGGAACTTCCCACTTTGGCCTACACTACACTAGGGATTCTACTTAGTTGGTTGGGTATACAGATTTAGATCGGGTAGGTTTTATTGATGACAGGTGTTCTACTTCTGGCTATCTTTTCTATCTTGGTTCTTCTCCAATTGCTTGGGTGTGTAAAATAGTAACAAGCTATTACACTTTCATCTTTAGAGGTAGAGTACAGGGCAGCAGTTACAGTGAGTCAACAGATTCTTTGGATTTGCTAGTTATTGATAGAGTTTAGATTCCCACAAGATTCACTTACTTGTACTTTGGTGTGACAACCAAAGTGCAATTCACATTTCTCGCAACCCAATTGAGCACCAGCGGACCAAGCATATCAAGATACACATCCACTTCATTCATCATGTACATTCAAGATGGATTTCTTTGCTTGGAGTACCTTCCAACTCAGAAAGCAGGTTGTACGAAATCTTTACGAAGCCTTTTGCATCACCTTGCTACCTTGAGTTACGTGGAATGCTTAGGGTTTCAGAAGTTGTTCTTAGGGGGTGTTCATGAGAACATATTCCTTCTTATTCTTCTTTCTCTTTCCTTATAGCAGGATTCTTTCGTTCTTTTGGTTTGAGATTTCTTCATGGATATATTTTACATGAGTACCTCATCAGGTCTAGTTGCCGGGACTCATACTGTGGACATGTCACTTCTATTTTGGCCCCTAGTTTCACTTGAGGGGGGGTGTTAGAGTAGGTATTTATCTTAGCTCATGTTCACCTAGGTACATTATTTACCTTTATTGTATTTATCCTTACCCACTTATGTGTGTGGATATTTCTTTTTATTTATTTAGATATTAGGGAGATATTATCTAGTTGTTAGGTATAATTCTTTCCTTAATCTATGGTATATGACTAGTTCTTTCCTAGATCTATGGTATTGACTAGATGCTTGATGTCTAGTTCTCTTCATAAATCTATGGACTTGACTAGTTCTTTTATGAATAGTTCTTTCCATGACTTATGGTTTGATCTACGACCTTGACTGGTTCTTAGATTGTTATTCCTTACCTATATAAGCAAGGCCCATTCTCATTGTATTTCATTGAGTTCCATGATAATATATGATATTGCTGCTCATTTGTTTGCAAATATTTATGTGGAAAGTTATTCTAGGTAAATTTCTTTCATCTTATTGATTGTGGTATTTGATTAACATCTATGTTCTTGGCTTGGTACGATATGGTTATCATTCCTTTTATATGGATAGGTTCAATCATGACCAACAAAGTAGAATAACCAATGACGTGCTAGGTTAGGAATAAGAATGCCCCTAGCATAAGCTAGACATAGAAACACTATGGTAGAAGGGAAGTGGGAGATTCTTACCTAGCGGAAAGGATTCCATAGGATAGTGCGCTTTTTATGGAAATCCTGTAATCCTATACACATAGATGTTGTGAATGAAGTTGAATAATTTTCGTGTTTGATCATGCATATGTCCTAGAAGCCTCATGATCGAATCTCCAATTAGACCTAAAGGAACAACATTATGAGACAAGATATAGACTCAAGCAAGAGTTTGAATAAGGTCCAAAATCAAAGACACTTGGTAACAATAAAGTTCAGTTAATCATGTCTCTTAATTAATGGAATGTCAATTTACCTAGTTTGTGTCAACATGAGAAAATTTAAAACATTTCTTGGATCACTGAAGATTTGATCCAAGGACGAGTCAAATTAATGGATAAGTCTAGCCAACTCTGTGGGAACTAGATTGCAATTTCACCAACAAGAAGTAAAAAATGGATTGTGGAAAGAGAGCCATTCCAATTGCATCCGCTGCCAGCCAGACATCTATATCCCTGAACAGAAATGTATTTGATTCTAGTCATCAAGCATTGATCTACCAACAATCAAAGTGAACATATCTTTATAAGGAAAATCACATGTCAACACTTGGAAATACCCAAAGGAGGAAAATAACAACTATCAAAGGTGTTACATTACAACTTCCCATAAGGATTTGAACTGATCTGTGATCTATCTGAAAAGAGATAGAAAGGATCTCTTGATTTTTGTTACAAGGAATTAAGAACCAAAAATGGTTTTTTGGAAGTGATTCTCATGACAAAATTGTGTTGAGTGTCAAGTTTTTTGGGTCCAAAATTCTCTTCGTAACAAGAATGATTAGATGTTGTAGGGGGATAGGATCTTATGGTCTTCCGAAAACTCCTCCAATGTTTTAACTAGCCTTATTCAAAATTTTGTAAACATCATGCCCTTCGTTGGTGTGTAAGCAATATGATCTGGTTTGATCCAATGAAATCAGTAGAAAATACAGTGCCCTAGTGCATGCATGTCAAGTGCTGAAGGACATTGGTATGTCTCGTTATTAGAAATCCATTCATGTAAATAACCAAAAATTGTGCTGAACTAAAAAATGTTGTGTAACTTCCCCTGGTCACATACATCTAGGAAAGGTCAGGGGCACCCAGGTGCTAGTTTCTAGGTCTGGGAACTAGTTTTTGTGTTGTGCTGAGGACCCAAGTTAGGATCGGGGCCATTGCTGAGACTGAATATTTTGTTGAATGTGTGCTAAACTATACTAAAATATGACCATAGACTATTTTATGGGGTGACCAATTCACGTCAAATTTTGGCCCCATCATCAATGGGTACGTGGACATACCTAATTGGAAGCGGGTCCGCGGAGAAATTTTTGTTTTTGAGCCTCTTTGTAAAAAAGGTGAAAAGTTAAAAAGTGACCTACGGCCCCGATCAGGCTATAAAGGTAAAATTCAAATTTTGAGCCCGCAGGGAAAAAGTCAAAGGTGAAGCCTGCCATTGAAAAGTCAAAGCGGATGAGCGGGCCATCGGGGCATTTTTGGAAATTTAACCAAATTCCCAAAAGTGAAGTAAAAGTTCTAGAATGCTCCGTGGCTCCGCCAAAGGTCTCAAGCCCACCATTGAAATGTCAAAGCGGAGGAGCGGAACGGCAAAGAACTTTGAGTTTTTTAGCCTTTTCCAAAAAAAAGGTTAAAATGTTTAGAAAAGAGCTGTGACCCCATCTCTAACCAGAATGTGCCATATGTCCTAGTCAAATCAGAGCAGTGGGCTGGTGGAGGAAATTGAGTTTTTGCGCCTTTTCCAAAAAAGGTTAAAATGTTTAGAAAAGAGTCGTGACCCCGTCTCCAACCAGAACGTGCCATGTGTCCTAGTCAAATCAGAGCAGCGGGCCGACAGAGGAAATTGATTTTTTTAGCCTTTTTCCAAAAAAGGTTAAAATGTTGAGAAAAGGGCCGCGATCCCATTTCCAATAAGAACGTGCTACGTGTCTAAGTTGAAAAGTCAAAGCGGGGTTGTGGGCCAATTTGTTCCAAATTACCAAATCTCACGAAAAATCACAAAATGAGAAAGGCTTCCCCCGTAACTGCTCCAATCCCTTCCTGCCACATGGGTGGCCCAATTTCAGAGTTAGAGGAGCAAATCAAATGGTCTATATTTAAATTGGAAAATCAAATGTAACGGTTTCTTTGCAAGATTTGTTTTTTAACCCGCCATGAGCTTTTTCTTCACAACAGAGGAATTTGAAAAGGCATTGAGGATTTGTGAAGTTGTAATGGTTTCTTGCAAAGAATATAATGGCTTCTCAATGTCATTCCAAGGGCTAGCGATTGATTTCAAAAAAGACCAAAGTGCTCTATACCTAGAAAAGATAGAAAACGCCACACTGCTTCTATTTTCTCTTCTTCGTCGAATTTCTTCCATTCTCAAGCTATGTACAAACTCTGCTCGAGCTTCAATAATAAAAGAAGGAATTTTTTTCTCTTTTATTGAGGAATTAATTGGTACTTTGTGACCAATGAGTTTCATTCAGTCTTGTAGATTCTCCTGTGGATTTGTTTTTCCTCTAACTATAAATGCATGTAAATGAAACTTCTAATTAATGTGTGTGGGCATCTGATATTCTACTCACAACATTAGTTTTCTCCTACCTCCATTTTCACTCCCCTTCCCCTTTCCAAGACAAATTTTCTTCTCTAGTGAGACATTGCTAGCTTTGCCACTGGGTCAGTGGAGTGCCCCTGTTGGATCTCTGGTCAAAAGGCCACCATTGAAATCCACTTTTTCATGCATGCACATACGAAATTTGCACCGCTCAAGTAGAGGGACTTAGATTTCCATAGCATTGGCTTGAAACCCACCAAATTTGTCCACAAGAAAATTTTTCTCACCAACAGATATCTAAGAGGTTAGACGTTCTTTAATTTACCAAGGTGATAAAATACCAAGGTCAAACAAATACCATAGAGATAAATGTCGCAAAATGTGTGTGAATAGGCTAAGAAAAATATCACCAAAGGTATGAAAATGGTATGAACACTTTCAGAAGAAGAATAAGAAAGGGAAGAAAGAACCTCCATGTGTATGCAATACCGGATTGCAATGCGTGTTCATTTACCTTTGATTTTTTTTGAAACGTTTTGTCGTTTTTTTCCTATTTTCATGAAGTAGGACCAACAATGTCACTTGCTGCGATACGATCCAACAACAATGTTTGTGATTTCCTTAATATAGGAGACTATGAGTTTTTGCTTATCAAGAGTGATTATTTTATCCGATCTCAATGATCATGGTGAGCTCATATTGAGCACATGTAGAGGACATAGAATGAGGATGAGAAGAAGAACTAACATGAGAATGATAAACAACCTTAAGATGTTAGATTTCAGATTTCAAATATGTAATTGTGGATTCCATATCCTAAAATTCACCCCCAGGGTAATCTTTAAATAACATGCATTAATATTATTGAAGTCCCGATGTGCAAGTAGATTGATTCAAGGCCCCAAAATCATGTTTTTTGGGCCCCCCTCGGCTTCCTTCTATCTCTCCCATCCAAGAAGAAAACCCAACGAGTTAGAAAAGGTGAAAAATTGCAAAAAACCAAGCCTTGGGGCCGAAAAATGAAGAAAATCAGCTAAGTCCTAGTCCAGGCGGTCTGCGGGACAGTTGGGACGTCGGGACGCATGGGACGTGGAAAGCCTAATCGGCCGAAAGAGGGAAAAAATTTCCTAAGTCTTGTTTCGCGCAGTGTGGGACATCTGGGCCAAAAGTACGCAGAAGACGCGGATCGGCCGGTTTGGCACAAGTCAGCCCATTTTGAGCAGATCAGAGATATTTGTCCCAGGCAGTCCGGGACGGTTGGGACAAAGGTACGCGGAGGACGCAAACCGGCCGGTTCGGCCGAAACAAGAGACTTTCGTCCGGGACATTTGGGCCAAAAGGACGTGGAGGATGCGAAAATCCGAAAGAGCTGAGAGCCAATGGAATCTTGCCACGTGTCTTTGCCGCAAAGAGGGAAAGAGGGACAAGGAAGCCCGAATTGGGCGGTTCGGAGAAATTCGCCCCAGACAGTTTGGGACATCCGGGCCAAAAGTACACGTGGGATGCGAAAGGGCGAAGTGGCCGAAAAGAGACAAGGGGGCCCGCGGATGAATCAGAATGTGCCACGTGTCAGAAGAGGAAAAGTTGGAAATTGGCTAAGTGTTTTTTGGCTAAAAAATTTGAAAGGGCAAGGTTTGAAGGGTCGGCCCGAGATAATAGACACAAGACACGTGTCCTAAGGTGGGGGAGTTCAGAGCCAGGGAAAGACTTAGGAAAATTTGACAAAAGTCTTGGGCCAAAAAATTAAAAGACAAGGATGACCCCGCGCCCTTGTCCTCCAACCAGATCACGCCACGTGTCCCAAGTGGCGGGGGCACGGGGAAAAAATGGAAAATTTTCCAAAGTTATAAAAAGTCAAAATTTTCAAAGGAAAACCCACGGAAAGGGAAGGAGAGAGAATTTCTCATCCAATCAGAGCCTGAAACGTGTCATCCAGGTGGCAGAGCGCGGGAAAAAATTCAAAATCCGTTTTGGCCTGTTTTTGCCCTAAATCTTCAGATTGCCATAACTTTCGATCCAGAGCTCGGATTTTCACATTCTTTATATCAATGGAAAGCTGGTGAAATTATCTACACGATTCCAAGGTCAATATTGTATTTTTGTTCAGTTTGGAGAGAGAAAATCAAGAAACATCTCTGGCACGTGGTAATGGCCAGAACTAATGTTTCAACAACCAGTTTTAGTGCACATGGGTCGCATTCTTCTTCAGCATGGCCAGAAGTGATGTTTTAACCACCGATTTTAATGAAGAATGCGTTTTGGTCAATGGTTGGATTGCTTGCATGTTTTCCTACATTTTCTCTCTCATGGGCTCGACCCATGCATTGTAAAAAGCCAGATTTGGCTCATTTTTAAAGGGTTGTTCATCTTTTCGCCTCTGCCCTCCCTTCTTTTCTTCTCCAGGGTTGAAAATGGAGTTCAAACCTCCTCCCCTACTCTGTAATGGCATTTTTTTCCTTTTACCATTAAGATGATGTTCTGTGTAAACTTCTGAAGCAACAAAAACGTGTTTCGTGATGCATCTGTCCATCCTTGCTCATTTTTTGCTTGTTTTTTTCTTGCCTCTCTTCATTGCAGGTATTTGTGCACGTTTGAATGTTCATTACAGGTTTGGAGCTGTGTTCATGGAGTTTTGGGACATTTTCTGTGTGAAATCTATCCTTGGGCCTTTGATGCATCTGTCCATCCTTCCCATTGCTCACCTCTCCTTGTTCCATGACAGTTTTGATAGATGTTCAACATTTTCCTTCTCTGGTGTATCACCGTTTTAGTGTAGGCTCTGTTTTTCCCTTTTCTCTCTCTGTCTGTCTCCTTGGCATGGTTAGATTAGGTTTATATTAGCTTGCCTGCACTGGAATAGCTTGTGGCAGGTAGTTTAGGAAGAGGAACCAGCCTTCTCTGGAGATTCCTTTCTCATTTTCACGAGTCCCACACTCAAAGAAAGGATTCAATGTTGTGCAATCACACTGGATGCTAGAGTGATCAACCTAGAAATCTGATCAGCATCCAGGGGTGCTGTGATTTTGCTACAACAGTTACATTGATGTGCATTCTTGAATCGTGGTGGATTTTGAACCTTATGGTTATTGGTCTTATTGGGAGCTTTGGAACTCATGGAATGTGTGACTTGAGATTGATGAAGAAGTCGTTTGGGTTTCTTATAAGTGACTATGTGACCTGTCTAATGCTGAGAAGTGGGAGGAGAAAGTGGATGTTTATGAGGGATGATAGGAAATGCATGGATGATGGTGTGCTTGCCCTAGTCATTGGTAGAAGGATGATGTCATGGATGAAAAGGATACGGTACAAGAATTGAAGAGGATGGACTACCATGAGGTGATCTATATATAGAATATGAAAGATTACTATGATGTTGCCCCAAGATGGAAGAACAAGACCTACCTAGAGGTGAACCAAAAATAGAAGACAAAGGGGGGCTACAAGGGCATGGCCCAAGTATAGAAGATAATGGGCTACTAGGAGGTGTCTCATAGATAGAAGATGAAGAACTACCTGAAGGTGTCCCATAAATAGAAGATGGTGGATTAGTAGAGCGTGGTCTAGGAATAGAAGATAATGGGTTACCACGAGGTGACCCAAGCATAGGGGATGAGGGGCTACTCAACGGTAAGCCACAAATAGAAAATGGTGGGCTACTTAGAGGAGACCCACTCATAGGACATGGTGAGATACTTAGCAGAGACCCATAAATAGAAGATGAAGGGCTACTTAGCAGTGACCCAAGGTGTGATTGTGATTGAGGAATCGTGATGTGTAAGGAATGATTGGGAAATGAGAAGATAGGCCATGGATCTATGCTAGAATTAGGTAGTTCATCATGTAATGAAGACTGTGAAGATGGAGGTGTAAGAGGAGGATCAAGTTGGATGATCTTAAGGTATTCCTCTATTTTTGGAGAAAAGGAATAAACATCTCCCCCACAATACGTGCATGCATCAAGGTCTAAAGAGAATCCTTGATTTTGATCCTTTATAGGAATGTTACCATATAGCCTCATGAATTCCATGACCACTTCTTCCTTTTTAAATAAATCAATCGGTAAGGGTCATTGTTGTTCGACTATAGTAGGTGTATTGGAAGAAAGAGGTCCAACAAACATGGAACATTTGGATGATATTTGATGATGTGGATGCAGTGAAATTTTTACCTTATTATGTCCACCAAGGAATCGAATAGTGCATCAAAAAGATATATTAGCACATCGCTCCTTTTTAATAGTTCGTCATGGACACAAACATTGATCCTTAGAAGGTTGATGAAGATATAATGAGGAATTATCGAAATGGTGCAAAGGCCAAGGAGAAACTATACTTTGATTGATAGAAGAATATGTCTCCAGAGATGAAGTAGATTTGGAAGAAGATGGTATTAGTTTGTCTAGAGAGAAAAATCATGGATGATGAATAAGAGGATTTCGTATCCAAAATTCTATATATTGCGATGTAGGAGTTCACTTGGAATATTGACTGGAATAAATTTGAGTCGCAAGAATCTTTAAAGGAGGAAGACTTTTTTGAGGTGATCGATGAAGGAGGTCCTATGAAGAAAGGGAGGACCACGACTCAAGAATTACATTAGATGTTTGTTTAGGATAAAGTAGAGTTGCCTGAATCTTTGACGGAGGAAGAGGTCATTATGGTGACTGATGAAGGAGGTCCTGCAAAGAAGGGGAAGATCGTAATTTAGGAGTTGATTTAGAGGAATTATAATAAAAGTTGGGATTTGATTCATCCGGAGAAGGAGAGGAATCAAAATCATAGTTTCGATCTGAATCTTCAGAAAGAATGTTCAGATTGTACTCATTGGAATCTATCCATTGACCATGAGATGAAGGTAGGGAATGTGATAACCAAACGTTCCCTCTAGCGTGAAGAATAAAATGAGGTTTAGTTATAATGGGAATATTTTGATGTAAATTCCTAAACCTAGGTTACGTATTGTTGTAAGTGTAAGGAACCATGCGATAGTTAGTCATTGTTGGTGTTGTTTTAGGTATAAATTCATAGACCTAGGTAGTGTGATGGAACTCCTTTAAAGGGAAGGAAGTTCCATGTCGATTAAGGTAAGCATAATGACATCCAACTAGACATTTGGTAGATATGGGGATGTTTGTGTGATTCTCCAAAGAAAATCTAAGGAAAATATACATTGTAATGAAACTATTTTGATAATCCAACAAGATTGTCCTAGAATAAGTCTATGAGTTTGTTAACATGCAAGAAACAACAATCATGTAAGTCTATGAGTAAAACAATCAACCAAGCTAAGATTTACACCTTATGTTTCTCAACGGTAGTTTGACACTAGATAATCAACTCAATGTTAATATTTATGTCAAGCTCAATATGAACGAGGAGTAAGTATTAGAAAGGGGTAGATGTGACTCCCAATCGAAGGATACTACGATGAGTTTTTAGAAACCAACAAGGTATAAATATCAAAAGGCAAAGGTTAGGAATGTAAGCCACTTGACAACACTACTTATACACAACTAAGTGGTATCAAAATGACACAAACAAGGTAATCAACACTTTTCAAGATTTGGGTGATGTTTGAAATAAAACCAAGTCAAAGTATACTAAGGATTTGCTAAAATGTGGGAAGCGTAAGGCCAAAATAGGGAAACTTAGATCGTGTTTGTAAGCAACGATCCGTAAGTATCGTAATTATGTTGAGGCGATGTAAACAAAGTAACATGTCTGAGGGAGATCAAATGATGACTCAAGCCTAACTGCGATGATAATGAGTCTTGATATGGATTTGAGATAAGGGGCCTACTATAATATGAGCACAAACCATTCACACTTTCAAAACTTGCATTCTAGAATTGTAACCTATTCATGCAAGTAGACTACAAAAGTGGTGGACATGTTTATTATAGTGGTATCCACGCGTTTTGTTTCTCTTTTGTCCTAAATGGGCAACAAGATAACAAATAGAACAAGTGATGATGAAACAAAATACGTATAACTTCGACAGAGTTTCACCTTACCTTAGGGTAAGTGAAGAACTATGTTAAAGTGACACGTCATAAGTCTATGTTGAATAACACTTGGCTTAAACTTAAGTGGACTCTCACCTTGTTCGAGAAATAAGGTTTTGACTCTAAGAAAGTCACCAGTTCATGAGAGCTCTATAAAATACAATGGCTTGATACGGAAAAGTGGGCTCCAAGCTAATATGGATTTCCTAGGTGGTTCTCTCAACTAGTTACCGCAAACATCCTCTGTGAGCTCAATTTTCCAAGGAGTTACCCTTGGAGTATCTCAGCTTTAATTTACCCCCTTCAAATACAATGAGCAATGAATGCATTCATGCATATTTTTCACTGGGGTCGTAATGGAGAATGTTTTGGCTAAAATAACATTGGAAAATATAGTCAAGTGGGTAAGCGGAGAGCTTCCTGTTTCATCCATGAGGTTACTCAGCGGTGGACTACTTTGGGGTTCTTAGGATCATCTCCTTTGTTGTAGCTTAAGGCTTATGCTAACGAGAGTTTCTCCTAGTTCAAAGCGTACAAGGTGTACCCTTATCTAAACCTGCAAATAAAGTGTGTTGAATATGGTATTTGTTTTATCTTATGATATTAATGAGGTTTTAAATGCCGTTGGCAACCTACAAACACGTTAGATTTGGTTTAGATCCTAATTTCTTTGACGTGCGATATGGTCCTTCACGCAATGATTAGTAATTCTCCAATGATCAATACATCATACAAAGGAGATAGAATGTTGTTTTTTATTTCCCAGATTGTCCTAAGATGTAAGGAAAGAGCATACAAAAAAATACCTCACCAAATCTTGCGGAAATGGAAAACACTAATCAAATGTGAAAATTAAGTTCATTCTTAACCAACTTTTAAGTTAATCCTTTTAGAAAACTTTAATTGATGTGTTTTGTGAAAGCGTAAAAGAAGGTATTTTGAAGCATTTTTGATTCCCAAGATCACCTAGGAGGTGTGAGGTAAGATCATATATGTTTCAAAAACCACACCAATAACAATGCAATAATCACTTAACTCAACCAAGCAAAGTTAGTACAAAAACTATGATATTTATCAAAACAACTTGTAAAAACCACCAATTAGTCTTAAAACCCTGCAAAAGTGTTAGATATTTCAATTAAATTAACCCCTTCAAGTATTAGAATAAATTTTGGTTTTAGACAGCAACACCTACGTGCCCTTTATGACATGTGTGCGCAGGTTTTGATTAGAATAAATTTTGGTTTTAGACAGCAACACCTACGTGCCCTTTATGACATGTGTGCGCCCAAAAGGATAGTTGCACAAATATATGTAAAAAGATAGTGGACAATATACCTACATGGGAAGAATGACACATGTGCATACCTTAAATCTTGTGTGCACGATATAAAACATATGCACTTGTAAAGAAAAATCTAAGCTAACACAAAGTTTATTTAAACACCTGCGCATCCTGAGAGATAGTTACATGCGGGTTTAAGCATGTGCTCACGATAGAAGACATATGCATGGGTTTGTGAAGAATTATTAACAGGAGGTCAAAATTCAAAGAAGTAGTTGTGCATGTAGGGAGACGTGTGTGCTCTGATCCAGAACATATGCACGTGGGCCTAAAAAACCACAAAAAACAATGAAAAAAAAAATTCTAAAATGAAAAACATGTTAGAATTTATCCTTTTAATGCAATTTCTAAAATAAACCCAATAAATCATCATGTAAAAGGAAGATTTACTACCACTAAATTATAAAATGCTTGAAGCTGAACTAGTTAACCCTCAAAATGCATGAAAATGGTTAGAAACTAAAATAAAAATCTTGAATAACATCCATTAATGGACTATGGACTAGGTGTCCCACCGAGCGTGCCATATGTGTTCTTGTATAAATTAGTATGTTATTGAAAAGAAGTTAAAATATATAACTTCAAAAGCATGAATCTAATCTACGCTAAATCATCATGATAAGAGCTAAAAAAGAGAAACTTCTATCATCACATGAAACTAGATTAAATCTAAACTAACATGTATATGC
This sequence comes from Taxus chinensis, assembly GCA_019776745.2. Taxonomy (NCBI): domain Eukaryota; kingdom Viridiplantae; phylum Streptophyta; class Pinopsida; order Cupressales; family Taxaceae; genus Taxus; species Taxus chinensis. The sequence continues at coordinate 609,530,745 of CM034150.1, forward strand.
TACTCTCTACTCTTTAAATCACTAATCAAGCATTGAACCTATGAAAATAAATTTAGCAATCAAAGGGTTTAATTAGTTTTTTACTTCACAAAGGTGAATAAATCTCACTAAAATGGCTACAAGGCCAAGTTTAGCTCTTTCATTACTAACTTATGAAGAAATGGATGCTCTACAATGGAGGAAGGTAAGCTTAAGATTAAATGTCTTATTAGTTAAAGCTAATACAAATGGAATCCTAGCTTTCTTAGACTTGTGTTGTGTAAATTTTTAATTCTTGAATGGGAAGGCCTAGCCTTGTATTTATAGTTTTCTCTTTGGAAGAATTTGAACTTTGGGTGCATGTGGGACTAAAGGTAAGCCAAAATTACTTTATGATTAGGAGTGATAAACATGCTTTAGACTAGTTAAGCTAGGTTTAGGCTAGTTAAACTTGATTAGCAAGTGATTAGAGACTCATTGAGAGTTGAGGGGATTCTGATTAACCAGATGTGATTGATAGATAGCCTAGGAAGCCTATAGAAGTGATCTAGAGGTAAATAGGAAGATTTTTAGCTAATAAAATGGGGTTTATTAACCAAATGGGTTGAATATAGGAGAAATACAACTAAGAAGGTGTCGTAAATGGGCATCCGAGAATGAAGGGAAGAGCAGCTAATTGACAAAGTTTCATCAATCAACTGAATCAAAAGATACGTTAGGCATGAGCATACTTTAGGTGTCTACGTGTTCTACTAATCTCACTAATCTAAATGTTTCATGGGTGAGTGAACTAGTAAAAATACACCAAGTAGAATTTGGAAGAAAATCGTCATTCATGTAAAATATGATGGGTATTGGTTTATTCCTCACACCTTAGTTGAGCATGCTAATAACATGTTTGTCGTGATAGGATTCCGCATGTGTGTGGTAATATATTATAATGGAAGTAGGAGAGAAGTAAGCTTACAATCCTAGTTTGGAGGGAATAATTTATGTGTACAACAATTCTTATGATCATGTATTCAATGTTATGCTTGACATTATTACTACCATACCTTCCCAACTCATTATTAATTTTCATAATAGTGATATTGTATATGGTTTCATTTCTAATACCCCATATATTTGTTCATAAAATATTTTGTTGGGGACAAAATATGGCTTTGTCAATGCTTACAAAACTAGGTCCCTCCAATTTAAGATGGGGTGGTTCCCACTTATTGAAAACTATAAATTATGTACACTAAATATAACCTCAATGGGGTGGTTAAAGACGTAAGAATACACAAAAATACCCTTTTTATTACTGCATAGATAGATTTGAGAGGGAATAATGTAGTAGGAAATGGGAAAAGAAGGGAAGGAAGGGAGGAGGGGGTTCTGTTAATGAGAGTAACATAGAATCCATTAAATAATAAATCATAACATTTTTCTATTTCAATGAGAATAAATATGAAAACACATGCAATTAAATAAATATTATGAAACAATAACACACATTTACATAAAGTTCAAACAATGATTCTCATTTCATTCCACTAGGCACAAAGTCCTTGTTTCCTTAAAAAAAATCTTTATTCTCGGCTAAGTATTAAGAGAGAAAGGAGGAAATTATTTATGCAAGAAATATAATAATAAAACATGTTATAGAGAGAGAGATAAATATGATCCTTTGGAATGGAGAATCCATTCCAATATATAGCCAATCGAAATGTCCCTTCACATACTCTGGTTACCTTTCATATTCCTTTACAAAATAAGACACTTTTCATTATTATAAGAAAAGTAATTTTACAAAAGTGGAACATAAATTCACATAAGTGAATAAGAAAATAATAAGGAAAATTACACCCCCTATGAAGAAATAAAAATCACAAATTTACAAATATGATTCTTTCATAAAGAAAAAAGAGGTGGGGAAGAAGAGAGAAGCTTTGGTTGTGATTGATCCAGTCAAATTTTAGCACCAATAATGCATTCCAATGAATTATGTTTTAACTAATTTTTATCTTCAACATACCCTTGTCTATGTCGGGTCAACCTATAGTACTAATCCTCCCTTTCAGCTCCTAGAAAATGGGTGATCATTGTTACCTTCAATGGTGGTGAGAAACAGTTTATAACTAAATTTTTCCATAAATTATCTTTAAAATGTTTTCAAACCATAGTTTAATGATCCTTCCTTGATAAGAAATGTGTGAAATTTTTTTTACAAAGATTATATGCATGGAAATTGAATTATACCTAAAATAATTTTTCCTTTGTACGGATGAACAACAATTAGAATATGGTTTATTAAAAGGAAATAAAAGTGGTGTTGGAGATACAAATACTTTTAAATAATGAACTTGGTTCCAATATATTTCCATTGAACTCAACGATTCCAAAATTTGAGCTCGTATTCGGAAGCATTGGTCATGGAAACACAGTGTGACAATTCCACGATTGAATCTAAGAAAACCCTCTACGAAAGAGACAATTTGCAAGGAGAGGAAGGTGATATATGTGTTTCATGATTAAAAAATCATAAATAATAATATTTATTAAAATTAAATCCTCTAGTAAATTATTTCAAGAGAAAATTGGAGCAATGTGTAGTAATTTTCAATTAGTGTCTCTCTGTGAAATTTGGTGGAAATACCCCTTACCAAATGGAAGTATGAGCACTTTATTATTTTAGAGCCCATGTGGGAAGCCAAAAGAGTGTAGTTTAAGAGATTCGAGAACAAAAAAATCATTGGAATAAAATGAGGAAGGAAATTCATGTTTTATTCCTTCATTGTTGGGAATTTGCATGGGGATGTTTGTGAGATGCAATTACACTTGAGAGAGGGAGCAAAATGGAAATTTTTTGAATTTTTTCAATGGAGATGGAAGAATACAATGAAAAAAAAATTAATCCATATCTAATAGAACACTCCACCTCACCATGCAATATATAGATCGAATGAAATATGTTTTCAAGAGGAAACTATGCTCTAAATTGCAAGTCACTTGGTTTGCCGAGACACCTAGAAAAAGAAAACATATTTTTGGAGATATGGAGAAAAAAAAGGTTTTCATGACTAGAAAATACCTTCCCACATTTGAGAAAATCAGTACAACATTCAACTTGAGGTTTTTTAATTCTTAAATGTGTTTCAACATAGAGAATTTTGGAAAAATTCTGAGATTTTTCATCTACGGGATCAACAAAGGCTAGCAAAATGAGTTCTCAACAAGCTAAAACATGAGGTTGGTTTTCATGGATTTATGGAGAAAAATTAGGGGTTGGTTTTCATGGCTTCATGGAGTAAAATTGAATGTAATTTTATGTTTCCCCTTGCACTTTTTCCATTTTTTGTTGGAGTCTTTGGAGGGAAAGTAGGAAGTTAAAAAAACAACTTAAGTGGAGGTGGAGATTGAGGTTTGCAAATTCAAACCAAAAAATGCACCTAATTTACATATCTTCAATCCAAATTACACTCCCATAAGGTGAGGGTACACTTTTGGAATGCATCATGAATTTTTAAAGAACATTTTTCATGGAGGGACTTCAAAATGTCTCATTGGGCATTGGGGTTGAGCAAAACAAGCCAAAATGAAGGAGTTTTCTAATTTGAAGTTTCTTTTTGGAAAATGGAGTGGGACAATAAGGTGATACCATAATTATGATTGTGGAGAAACACTTCATGTCATTTAAAACTTTGCTTGTTACCTCCCAAAATTCTTCCATTCTCATTAAGTGTGCCTAAGTTCTTGACATCATCATCCCAACGGATAAATATAACATAAAGTAAATTTTCAAGCCAAAAAAAAAAACTTTGAGTTTCTAGGGGGTATAATATATTATTTTGACTAGAAAAAACTCAAAAAATCCATTGCAAAAAATTCAAAGATCTTGAAATACCTCCTTTTGAAATTTTGAGCCAAATCACTCTTTTAGTGCAAGAAGGGGCCACTTTGAGTTAGGCTACCACGGGAACCCAAGAGGAGTTGGAGAAAAAAAAATGATTATACCATGAATAGGATTTAATGACATTTTATTTGACTACTTGTTTTCCTTTTGAATTCACCTAGAGCTCTCATAATTTCTAGTTGAAGATGACCTTTCTCCAGAGACCAAAAATACCTTCTTCACAAAAAGCGTTAGAAGTGAATGGGTTCCCAAGACCAATCCATAACTTGAAAATTTTGACATAAACCATTCTAACATGAAGTAAAATTTGAAATATTTACAATGACTACAATTAATTTTCCCAAAACCACCCAAAGCTCACTCGACAATACCCAAAAGTTGACACTTGTAAAGGGGGAAATTGGCAATTTTAACCGAGACTCCTAAAATAGCAAAAAAAATCTTTGGGGTTCTCAAGTAAAAAGCCTAGAAATTTTACATTCTAACAATATTCGTGCATATATTTATTTGTGTCCTAAACACATAGTTTTGGTTAACCATACGACTCCCCATAATATGTGAACTTTTACATTATTGTGTTCTCTTAGATATAATAAGAAGGATATCATAGTTGATCCTAAAACACTTAGAGGGCATGTTATCCTCCCTCTCATAGTTGGATCTACTACCTTTGATATTTTATTTATAATGGAATGCTCTCTTTTCTCACGTGATATGAGTCTAGGTTTTTTTGGCTTTTCAAATTCATAGATATACTCTTTGTACTTCATCAATGTTAAGTTCATTCATAATAGTCACACAATCATAATTAGGAATATTCCATTTTAGGATCCTACATCATTATAAATCATCCTCACGTATAAATTTATTATTCCTAGTACTAGTACATCTACATATCAGCCTTTTGTTTTCCATGCTATACCTTGTAGGATACCCCCAAGTACATTCATTCATAGGTCTTATAGTTCACACATTGTTCCTAGTTGGTCACATACCAATTCTATAGGACACCTCTTCTAATTTTTTTCAGTCATATGGAAACACATAATACTTCTTGTATAACACCTTCTCCTAGGCATCAAACTAGGTCACCTTCAATGTATAGTACTCATTGTTTACACCATAATTAAGTTCTTGAGTGTTATAATATAACAACTAAAAAATATTTAAGGGTTTGAAATAGGTATACTATTTCGATGTAATTAAATTCCAACATTAATTATATATAATTAGAATAATTCATTCAAGATTGAGATAATTGAAATGTTTCACAAAGCATAATTACTTACTCAAAAAATAAGAGGGAAGATAAAATTAGTTTTTAGGGCATGACATAGAGGATCTAGATCTGTAAGATAGTGAAATATGATGATCTAGAACTATAGATGCTTTAGTGAAAGTTTTGGATATGAAAAAATAATAGGGGTGGGACCATACAAAGTATGTATAGTTGTGACTTGAGATGTAAAATTGTGACTTGGAGTTATACACTTTTAGACCCTTTGACAGTTTGGACCTATAAGTTTATGTTTGATTCACTTATCTATGAATGACATTTTTGTATGTCACTCTTTTTCACATGAGTTTTGTATGACTTGTAGTCACTTGTAACAAATTAGAAAGCATAAAAATATGTAGAATCCTTCATTAGAGCATTAACAAACCAAAAATATAAAACTTGTGTGTGTGGTTTAGGCTAGACTAAATTTGGTGGTTAAACTCCCATCTTCTAAACCAATCTAAGTGTTGCACTACATGCCCTCATTTCAGGATCAAGCCTCATGCTCTACTATTTTATTATGCAAGTTTGTATAGCTAGCCAACCCCATAAGGGTTCCCTCATGTCCCTTGACACAAATATATTGGGATAATATGTTGTATAAAATGTACCCAACATGGTAGTGGTGAGACGTTGTGTGCCTCAGCTATGTGACCTAACTCTTTATTGATTAAAACCCTTGTGCAATGTTTGGAATGACATTTATATTTTTTAAAAATGTATCTACAATATTTACATTCTTGGGAATGGTTGCAAGATAAAATGTTTGAGTCTATTGAGTGCTTTAAAATTGTAGTAGGGACTGCTCTAGATGATATGCAACTTATTTAGGAACCCTTTGAGTGCATTTGGAGATATATATGCAATAATATCTTATAAGAGTATCAGGTGAGTTGAAAAGTGAAAATGAATTTAATATATAGCCTCCACATGTGAAATATTATAATAATTCCAACCTATTGATGCATGCAGAACACACACCTTAAGGAGGGATGAAACTCTCTTATTTTCTCCTTGTTTTAGAGTAAAAAAGTTGACTCAGTGTACAAGCTACAAGTATGCAGTCTCATAAATGAATGAAGAGGGGTGTTTGATGGACTTTGAATAATCCTTCTAGCGCCAATCTCTTTACCTCCTCTGTAAATTTTCATCTAACATGTTCCTAAGTCTAATTTAACTAATGGATGTTACTCAAAATAAAACCAAATGAGGGAGATAGGGAAAAGAGGATAAAATTCTGCATAGACCAAATTTCATGAGATTGACACTATGATTTGAATGCTATATTATTTAAAATAACCAAGAATTCTCAATTTAGTTTTCAAAAAAATTGATATGTTATTGATGCATAGATTTAAAGGACACTAGAACCGTGATTGTAACATGCTAGTTAAAAATTGAATTAATCACTGAGATTGTTGAATGAACATCTACTATAATTTTTCAAATTACAAATAATATTACTCTTTCATTAAACTTGCATGAGCACAAATTAAATATCACAAAAAATAGCATAAACAATATTATAACATCAATGAAATTTCATCAAGAAACTTCCAGAAGATGAAGATGAGAACAAGTAATTTCAAATCACAGGAATAACTAAACCAACTTGCATTAATGATCAAGAATTCACCTCCCCTTTAAAATAGAGGAATACATGTGTATCTATACAAAATATGGGGCCTTGTTTCACTACCCTTGCAATAATATGACTACCTAGGATCAAGAAAATATAATGGGCATCTGGCCTCTTACAAAATATCCTTAATTGATTTAATTTAGGATGTTATAATTGAATACATATCCATACGTGCCTCTAGAATATTTCTAGCAATCATTCAATATTCTTGTTTTACAATGGGCCCCTTTTGAGTTGGATTGGAAATGTGGTTACCTTCTTGGAAGATGTTAATACATCTTTGTAAATCTTATAGTCCCCATTGAGCCTGTTGAGATCAATTATGGGATTCCTAAAGATCCTTGAAGCCTTGTACAATAGGACCCTATGAGAATCCATAATTTTTCCTATAATTTCTTTAAGAGTCTTAACCTTTTGAATTTTCTCCTTGTCCTACTCCTTGGATACAATCTTGATAAATTTAGATGTTTCTGCATCATTGGCCTCTGAAATATTCTATTGAAAATGTACAATGAGCTATTTAATGTGCACTATAAATTCCTCCATGGTCACTACCTCTTGGTTTATGTGAAACACTTGTGATTGTTTCCTCTGAAAATATTTGGCATCCCCTTGACATAACATCATCGAATTGTGGGGGTATATGGTTCATCTATTCCTCCCAGTATACAGATGTAGTTTTGGAATAAATGGCATATGTTTGACATACACCAATATTATCAGTGGTGAGCACAATGGGCTCTTAGCAGACCCTTTCATCTATAGCTTTGTATATGATCTGGATTATTTATTGTATGGCATCCATTTGTTGATTTTGATGACTATGTGAGTCTTCCTTGAGAATTCTTATCATTTTTTCTTTGTCTCAATGCTCTCTTTTACTATATTAAAGAGAGAAAGTAAGGCTTTCTCTACACAATTTGAAATATTTTCATAGACAGTGGCCTTACCCTATGTTTCCAAAGCCTAATTTATGGTCGGCATTCCTTGGACCATTTGCACTGGAACTTCTTATGTGGCCTTTATGAAATAAATTGGGTCTTCCTGATACTCAACTATCTGTGACCCTTTTTTTCTCTTCTTTGTAAGAGATGATAAGTCCTCATAAATTTCATGCCAAATAAGAGTTTGATTAGTGGACATCCTCTTTCTTATTACCCTTTTCAAGGTTCATTTTTTTGGATTGAATTCAACTCTTATTTGAGTGTCCCCTTGGGAAATCTATTCGAGTTGCTCCCTTTATGTAATTAAGGCTCTCTCAATCCAGTATTGTCCAAGTTCTTGAGGGGACGTGCTTATGGATTTTTTTTCTTCTTGTCCTTCTTACACCTACTTTACCTCTTCAATTGATTCCATTGGTTTCCTTAGGGGAGTCTTCCTCATATGAAGACACATCATAAGCCACCAATGAAGTACCTGTGACTGGGTACAGATTTATATCCTAAGGTTCATTTATCCTTAGGAAAGAAGTTTGAGAATTGTGGCCTTGGGGATATCTAGGTGGTTCCATATATGCAGGTTCCCCTCTCCTTGTAAACTCTCTTCTAATTGTACCTCTTGGTGGGGGAACTACCAATGTAGTCTTCATATTTTGTTGGATGAGATTATCATCCTCTTTGGTGACCCATACCCAATCATTCACATCTGCATCATGGGCATATGAAACATTAAGCTTCCCTTTCAATGACTTTAAATTCTTATCCACTCTCTCCTTTAGTTCATATCTTCTTTTAGGATGATCAAGTCATTTAAAGGATTGTCTGTGGGTAGCAACAAGCTTAAGATTTGGCCATGTTTTAAATTCTCTGTGTCTAACTGTCAAAGGAAAGGAAATGTGAGTCCTTAGTTTTGTTTCCTTACATTTATTGGAAATACCATTTCTAATTTTGGAAAGAAATATATTTCTCAGCCAATTTATCAGGGACATAGTAAGGTAGTTGCAATGGTGGATTTAATAACCCTTCAATCATGATCATTATGTACTTGGGGTAAAAGAAAGCATTGTCCACTTGCCTGATATATTTTAATACTCCTACATAAATACTTGGCATTAACTTCTCCATGAATAGAATGCACACTATGGGTTATACTGAGGTGCAAATGTATTTAATGTGAGCCATGAATCTATGGGTATATAGGTCTGAGTACTCTTCATTTACCTCCCAAGGGAATTTGGGTTCCCAAGGAGGGAAAAATTCAGGGCATATCATGACTCCACATAATGCATCTAATAAATAAGAGGTCATGAAAAATAATTTCTTGTTATTAACATAGGCATACCTTTGTGATATCAAATTGGATGAGACTATATGCCCTAAGACAAGGATTTTTCTTTCACCTATGATCATGGAAAGGAGAGGGATACATGAAACATCTAATTTTGAGATGGAAAGGTTTCCATACAAGTTTTTCATTAAGGCTATGCCAATTCTCACCCCACGTCTGAATATTTGGATGAGTATGTTGTTCATACATTCATCATCCATATTATCAATTGGGTCATTTTCCCAATTTTGTAAAATAATTCCTACTTGACACGGAGCTATCCATGATTCAATAGTTGTCAAATTATAGAAAGTTTCTACCTTGGGAAACTTATAATAGGCCTTAAAAGCATAAACAATAATAAAATTTACCCTATTGTCTTCATCTCGAGAGAATAATGTCCAATCCTTTTCCTTATTATGAATGAGAATGGGAGAGATTAATTTGAGAAAATAAATACCTCTTGTTTGGTTGAAATTATGTGTAGCCTAGTTGTTTGCAATGTCCTAATATCAGTGGCCATTTAAGCTTGATCAGCTAACATTCATGCTTCATTGATGGCAACCACAGAAGTTATATCCCTCTGGATTGTTGAAAAGATAGCAGGATAGTGGAGAATTCATGATCTAGCGAAGTAGGGTCAAAAAATCAATCTTCAATGATCCTTTGGTTTGGATAAGAATACATGAAATCATCTAATTTTTTACGGAATTTATTCTACTATCATTGTTTAAGAAATTATCTTTTACAATTGTTGCAAAAATTTAGAAAAATCAACTCTTTATGAATGAACTATGGAAATTCTTCTCTCAAAAATTACCTCTAGAATTAGGATCTTGTTGAACAACCTCGATTAATGAATTAGTTTTTAGATTGAGTAATATTTCCATCCAAGTTGGCGTGCTCTGCAGCAATGGCATAGAATGCATGACTTGATGATTTCCATCTAAGAAACATTGATTTTAGAAATGTTCAACCTTTTGAATTGGGCAGTACACCTATACATGTATGAACTTAATCATAGCCATTAACTTTAAATAACCACTTGATATTTGGATGCCATGTATATGTCATGTAATGGACCACGTGTAATAATGTGATTACCTCACTATTATTTTGCTGCTAAATTTCCTTTTTCCTTTTTGAATTTCTCCCATTTGTGAAGTGTGATGTGAAAGCTTTAGATTTTTTTCCCTCACATTTTTGAGGCGTGAAGTGTGATCTTTTGAACCCTCGCATTTTCAGAGTGAGATTTTTTAACTCTCAAACTTTTGAAGTGTGAATCTTCACTTCGTTGACGGGAGGAAAATTCAAAGTTAAAGTTAATAAAATTCTTAACAAATTCTTTACAAATGTGAAGTACGAGTTAATAAATTTGGGAAATATGAGTCAAACCCAATGTGAATGTCAAACAAATCCAAAGTGTAAGCACGAGACTAATTAAAAGTGCGATCAATTAAGACTTAAGGTTTTCTACAGTATGAATAATAGATAAGTTTTAAATGTGAGAAAAAAAATGAAGTATGAGGGTGGGGATCATAAAAAGGAAAGTGTGATTACTAAATTTCTTAAATTGTGAGTACTAAATAAATCCTAAGCATAAAATTTATTCTAATTGATGTAAGTAACAAGGAAATTTAAAAATGAGGGTACTAAGGTAATGACTTAGGCCAAAACAAGGAACATTTTAAAGATAAAAGGTAATACTTATTACCATATGTTTTAAAGTAAAGAGGGGTCCCTATTTTTAAAAGGAAAACATTTGAAAATGGGGGGTGGTAAGCAGTAACACAACCCTAAGAAGATGAAATGACCAAAAGAACGATTTGAAATTGAAATCAAAGTTAGTGAATGTGAATGGGTAGGACCATGCATGTCTGAGAAGATTGGACCCTATATCCCAACACTTCCATATTTTTTTGAATCGAAGAGATGAACACCAATATTGAAATTTATGTCATGAATATCATATTTTTTATGTTGTCATGATTAAAAATATTCTCAAAAAATAACAAAAAAATTGAGTGTTAAGATAAGTAAGTTGTAGAAGAGATAAAGAGATGAGGAGTTTGGATTACAAATGTGATCATCTGTCTTAGAAAAGGAACATGTTCAAACCTATCATTGCACAAGGACAAGTTACCAAATTTTAGTTTCTACATTTTCACCCCCTTTAAGTGAGTAATTAAAAAAAACATACTTAAAGGAAAAAATTACCTATGTCTGCACATGTATTTTTTACTTTTTTGAAAGTTTCTCTTGATGTGTTGGTGTTGGCATGCTTCATGTTAAAACATTCAACATAGAGTGTAGTCAATGTCTATGATAGAAACTAAACTTTAACTTAAACATATAGATAATGTTTGTAACTTTGAACATTGCAAAAAGTACCAAAGGAGATGCAAAACATGAAAGGAATACATATGTTCATTTTTTTGGAGGGATAAGCTCTCATAGTTTCCATGCCTTGGATATTTGGAATTTGATACAAATATGTTTGAGGATTGGGGGTGATTAGTCCCTAATATTGTGTTATAGAAAATAGTAGAAAAGAGGAAGGATTTATACTATGAATAACCCGTGTGCTTCGATGCCTTCCTCATTTGATATTTTGGTGAGAGAGGAGGAAAGATAAGTCTATGAAGTATTTAATGTTTCTTCAAAACTTTACATAAGTAGGAATATGGTGAGAGAATAGGAAATAACAATTTACGAAAACTTCATTTTTTCTTTGACACTTACCACTAAACCCATGAACCACACCACTGCATATGAATCTTGTCACAAATTTTCCAAACTTGAAAAATCATACTATGGAAGGAATGGACATTTCCGTTCCCTCATAATTTAGTATTCTGATTGAAATGATAATATAGTATTTTGAAACATTAAAGGGGAGAAAGATGCACATGCCGTAAACCTTGATTTGAACCTGAAAATGAATGGTTTCATAAAGGAGGAATTAAGTATTCATGCCCCTTGTAAGTTACTCTAAACTATGTCATTTATATCTATAATTGTGTGAAATTTCTTTAAATAACTTATAGAATCTATATAAATTTAAAAATATAGAAAAAATATTCCATATATCTAGGAACAAGCATCATGGCCAAGATCATACCTTAATCCTAATTGTACTATATGGTTTTAGACTTGTTTAAAATTCACCATATTTCAATATCTCTGACCTTTTCTGAGGATCTGAGCTTGGTGAAAAAAAAATTCTGTATCATTTAATATTTCTATAGCTATATAAATATCTACTGAATTCCCCGTCTTTTGATGTGCATGTGATAAAATATTTGAGGGTGTGACCTAAAATAATACCATATATCTAATTATCTGTGTAGGATCACAAAGAAGGTTGTAATGGTGGTCACCTTTGAGAATCTATTCCTAAAAATGGGGCTACACATGGTGGAAACCATGGAGCAAAGAAGAAGTAACATGCAATAAAAAACAAACAATAATACATGTGTAAAGCAAACAGTAATAATAGAGAAAAATAAAAATCACATTTTACTCCATAGTATAGATTTAGAATCATCGTAGTAAATATATCAATATCCATAGTATAGATAACAAATTAATAATCAAGCATGCCATAAGGCATGGTAAAAATAGTAACACAACCGTGTCATAAGCTAGTTATAATATAGCAACAGTCAAGTAATCACTAGTATATAGAAGCATAATCATGTGTAGGCATGCAACCACAAACATGGGACACTCGTGGTATCACAAAACAATCTTAGTAGAAGGCACAATGTTTCACAATCAAGGAAACAAGTGCATACATGCAAGTTAGGCATGGATTCACAAACATGATACACCTCAGTTTCACAAGACAAACAAGGCCCTTAGGCTATATGAAGTGAAAAATCATAGCATCATAATTACATAAGAAAATAAAGTAAATACTTGTAGTAAGTAGTCAAGGAATGAATTTGCACAAACAAATAGCGATAACATCGTATGAATCAAGTGTATAAAATAATGATCGTAAAAACATAGATAGCTAAATAAGTTAACATTGCACAAAACACATGTGTTAGACCTATTGATAAATAAGTAGAAATACACTATGTATGTAATCAAGCATGATGAGGAAGGTGTAAAGTAACATATAATGAAAAAATATCACTTGTGTAACGTGGAGGTATTTCCCCTAAAGAGTATTGTAAGGAACCAATCTAGATCCTATCATCGTGTAACAATCTATGAATGTCTTATATCAAGATCAAGATATCTTGTGAAAACATATATATAATAATATATATTTTATCTATCAAATTAATGTGGCAATAAACATGTATACAATAACAAGATATTCAAGCAAACTAGAATAGGTCATGATTTTTTATTTTTCTCTTATATGAATGTTTTTGTATTGTGTGATTATTTGAATGTTTTATAGTGTTTTGAAAATAATTGTACAAGTGAATGGGGTTGTATCATAGTTACCTGATGAGTGTCTGATAAGGGTGGAAATATGAACCCCAAATGGTGAAGAAGGTGTAGCCCTATAAAATTTAATAGGAGAGTAAGAATAATCATGTATAAACTATACAGGAGTCCTAATAAGATAGAAAACCAAAGAGGGGTATACCTATTAGAAATATTATGAGTGGAAGACTTTGAATTGAGATGTTTGATTAGAGCACTATGTCTTAAGAGATTGAATTTGATTGATATTGATTTATATTTTTGTGTGACACCCATTGTGATTGAATTGGCTTGATATAGAATGTTATGATTAGGGATAGTAATAATAGTATTGGCAAACATATTCAAAGCATCACCCTTACCAAAGTATGCATGACCATAAATGATGCAAGGAAAACTATTTTTGGAAAACATGGAGGGGAGATCCACGTATCCCCCCATATATTCAAGAATGGATTAAGCCCATTTATGTTTCATGATGGATAACCTAACCAAATAGAGGATGCATGACCAACCTAGATCTTGAAGTTTCATTCTTGTTAATAATTTGTGGAGAATGAATTGTAGTGCTTGGTTGCATATAATTTTTTTTGCTTTATCTAGCTATATTGTCAGTAGCGAATTGTTTAGAAATACTAGTATCGTCTTCTTTGTCAAATTTAATTGAAATTAAATTTCCAAAAATGCTCATTGGAAATATAAGATTTTTCATTGTCATTGTAATAGTAATCTAGATCAAAATCATATGTCATCGGAATTTATTAGTATTGATAAATAAATGATATCCGTGAAATTATTCTCCATGTTGTTCCCATTGGGAACTTGTGTGCATTCTAGATCCTTTGTAGCCATGTGTAATTTATCTTGTGTCATTACAATTATTTCCTTTTTTGTTTGCAAAATAGTAGAATGTAATTCTTTCACTAAGAGTTGTTCTTTTGAAGGAGGTATTCAATTATTATTGTCTTTGTGAGTTTTGTGAGTAGATATCACTTGTTATATAGTTGAAGGTGTATCATTGAGTATTGTATGATGCTCCTCTAATAAAGATATATCAGCTTTAGGAGCCCATTTAGATTTTGGGACTTAAAATGACTAAATAATATAATATCATGTATTAAAGGAAATGAACCCATTTAGATTTGGGGACTTAAAATGACTACATAATATAATATCATGTATTAAAGGAAATGAACTGATTACACTCAATTTGTTGGATTATTTATTGTAAATTATAACAATTGTTGTCGCAATGTCTATTAATTCCATGATAATTGTAAAATGGTTGATCTTCTATTTTTTCAAGTCAGTAGTGAGGATAGTAATGAGTAGGTAATAAATTTGTTAAGATATTATCGAGTACTTCATAGATAATTTCATGTTGTCTAGCATTCTTTCCAAACCGAAGGGTGTTTTCTGTTGTGGTTGATTTATTATTTGAGATTGATCTTTTGTAACATACATATTATTACCTCTATGTATGAACTTCACTTCACTTATACGGGAGCACGTATCACACATAAAATTTCTATAATATGACATTTTAGTAGTCTTTGAACTATATTAATCATGACACATAGAGACCATATTGACATGGGCATTGGAGGACTCCTTTATATGTGTTGTCTTATCCTTAAGAGATTTGATTTCAATACTCATATCTTGAAACCGAACTTAAAAATCATGGTGTAATGCTTGAGTTGACTTTAGGATAATTTTTTGAAAAATTTCATCAGTAATAATAGAAGGCGCTGAAATATGTCTCAAAGTTGAATCTACATGGGAAGATGACGTATCGATAAGGAACATTATTTGTTGTAATACTTCCAAAATATTACATTTGCATGTGTGATGACATTGAATAAAATTGTATAAAGAAACTTAGGAATTTGTAGCATGGGCTATGATGACATTAAATGGTAGAAGATCCTCTAATTAGATAAGAAATAATATTGATCAGCACATGGAAGGTCGACAATTAAGATACCATAGAGAATAAGAACCAAAGGGTATGTTTACCAAAAAAATGCTAATGTCAAATTATTAACATGACCATTTTTAGCATAAAGAATGAATATAATGAAACCAAAAGAAATATTTTTCAATATAAATATTTGGAATTAAAAAACTCCTACAAATTTTCAAAAAAAGTATATATATTTATTATGTCCTATTACTAAATATGGTAAATTTGAATTTATGAAAAATGTGCCATAAAGTATGCCAATTAAAAAGAGGTTTTCGTTAAATATATAAAAATAAAGAAAAAGCTCCAAGTAATAATAACATAGAGTCATTATGGTCTAGATATGTCTCCAAAAAAAAGGAGTCACAAAAACTTAATGTGTAGCAAAAAGTTATAATCACTAAATCAATAAAACGGTTATTGATAAAAATAGATAGTGAATTTTACAAAAAAGAGAATTATTTTAGCATAAGAACATTAGAAACAATAACCTTTAGGGGAGTTACAAAAAAGTGTATATTTTTCCAATTAATACCATATTACTAAAAAATAGTGATTTTTTATTCCCGGTAAATTTTCTAACAAATTAGAGGGAAAAAGAGTTTTTTGTTTAATATATAAAAATTAATAAAAACTTCATAGGAATTTTGACAATAGAGTCGTTATTTTTGGAATATGCAACAAAAGATGAGTTGGAAATTAGAAAGCCCCAGAAAGAGACCTAAAGGGTAGGACCAACCATAAGACCCTATGGAAAATGGTGAAACCCATATTTAGGGAATGTGAAAAATGAAAATAAGGTTTGGATCTAAATACACCATGAAAATATGGAACCCTATAGAAAACTAGGGTTTGTAAAAAAGGTTGAAGATGACCACGAGTCAATTTTACCAAATGTTTGTGCTATAATTAAATTATAGAGTGTTCTAATACAACTAAAAAGAATGCAAGGGTTTGTAAACAAGTATAATATTATGATCTAATTAAATTTTGACATCAACTATACAAAACAAATAATGCATTCAATCTTGACATGATTAAAATGATTGATGATTGATAATCAATTTCTCAAATACACAAAAGGAGAGATAAACTTAGTTATTCGGTGTGGGAAAAAGAAAATTTTGATGTGCATGGTAATGAAACATGATGATTTGGAACTATATATTCTTCAATGAAAGTTATGGAGTTGAAAACCCAACAAGGGTGGAACTACACAACTTTGGTACGGTCCAAACCTAGAGCTATATAATTTTGGCCCCTTTAATAGTTTGGATCTATAAATTTCTATGTGATTATCTTGTCTAGAAATGATCTTCAATGTATGTCATTATTTCTTGCATAGATTCGAGATGACCTGTAATCAGGTCTATAACAAATGTCAAATCCTATAAATCAACATAACCCTTCACAAGAGCATTATCAAATGAAAAGGATAAATCATGTGTGACTGGTTGAGGTTGGACTACCCTCGGTGGTGAGACTCTGAGTTGCTAAACCAAATCAAGTGTTGCACTAAATACCCTCGTTATGAGATCAAGCCCTGTGTAGTTATCCCATGTTCTTGTGCAAGTGTGTATAGCTATCAACCCTTAGGGGTTCCCTCATGTCTCTTAACACCAATATATCAGGATAAATATGTATCATAAAATGTACCCAACATGCTAGGAGTGATATTTGGTGTACCTTAGCTATGTAACCTAACCTTTTGTTGTTTGAAACCCTTGTGCAATGCTTGGAATGAATTTGTTCTTAAGAAAACATGGATTTATGACCTTTATGTGCTTGGAAATGTATGAATCTAGACTCTTTGACATGGTTGAGTGCTTTAAAATTGTAGTAGGGACTTCTCTAGGCGATGTACAACTAATTTAGGAAGATTTAGGAACATTTTGATTGATTTTGGTGAGACATTTGAAATAATATCTTGTAAGATTTCCAGTGAGTTATAAATTGATAATGACTTGTTCATACAAACTTCCATTGGGTGAAATAAGTTAACAAGGAAGACCTTAGGAAGATGAAGTGACCTAAAAAATAATTTTAAATTTAAATCGGAGTCAATGAATGTGAAGGGGCGATGATCTGTATAGGTCATATAAGAATGGAACCCAAATCCCGACCCTTACATGTGTTTTTTAACTAGAGAGATGAATACCAAAAATATAAGTTGTGTCATGAAATAATATGTTTTATGATGGTTTGATTAAATAATATTCTCATATTTAATGACATAGCAAAGTGTAAAGATAAGAAAGTTGTTGAAGATCTAGAAAGATAAGGAGACTAGATTTCAAATGTGAACATTTATCTTTACAAAGGAACATGGTCAAAATTGGAATTACAGAAGGAAAAGCTACCAAATTACAGTGTCTATACTCATCATGATTCTCCCTACTCTATCCCTTCTACAATTCATGTTTTGGCTCATACACAAATTATACATGAGCACACTTTATCTCTACTGACACGCATAGGGCGTATGTATCCTTTTCTCTCCAAGTGTGATGGGCCTCTTCATGGGGCTCTTTTTATAGTCCTCTTGTGGTACCTTGTTTCTTGTACATATCTAATTTCAAAACATTTCAAAAATACTCAAATAATCACACAATACAAAAACATGAAAATAAGTGCAAAAATATAAAATTAAGACTTGTTTATAGTTTACTTGGCTATCTTATTACTTTATCTATTTTTTTGTCACATTGGTTTTATATATAATATATTCAGTCTTTACACAAATGCATTCACTATGTATATTGAGTTGATGTGGGACATACACAAGTTGATACACTATGATAGGAACCATCTTGGTTCTTTACATTACCATTAAGGGGGCATCTTTCACATTATATAGGTTCTTTTATATCATTATATGCTACTTTCCACCTTCCTTATCACGCTTAATTATATACATAGTGATTATTTCTATCATCTGAGATAACATGACTAACATATGTGTCTTTTTGCAGTGCTAACCTATCTTGTTATCTCTATTTTTATTATTACTATTTTAATACTTGCTTTATATACTATTTTCAATACTACACATTACTTCCTTGATTTATTATAACATGGTTTGGTTAAATTTTCTTATTTGACTACAATGCTACAATCATTTTTATTTGTATGGCTTGAGTGCTTTGATTGACTTGTGACACTGTGGGTGTTCCATGATTGTGTAATTTTTCCTATCTTGTATATATGCACTTGTTTATCTAATTATGGCACATATTTCCTTTTATTTTGATTGTATTGTAACAATGTGGGTGTCCTATATTTGTGGCTCCATGCCTACATATGACAATGTTTCTATATACTATTTCTTAGTTATATCTACACTTTTTTATTGTTATATTATTTCTATTCTAGCTTCTGACACAGTTGATTTATACCTCTGATGATTAAAATACTATCTATAATATGGATTAAAAATGCTTGATGTTTACTATGATCTTTCTATGCTCGTACTACTTTGGATTATAACATGATTAACACTTTTGGTTTATATTGTTATACACATGTATTCTTGCTTATTGCATGTTGCATGTTGTTTTTTCTCTGTGCCATGGTCTCAACTATGTGCAACCCATTTTATAGGTATAGGTTCCTAATGGTGGCCACCATTCCATCCTTCTATGTGATCCTCATAGATTATTAGATTTATTACACATGGGTACACATTCATTCTTTTGATCCACACACTCAAATTCTTTATCACACATGCCTCAAAAGGGGTCATTCATCAAGATATTTTCTAGATCTACATATAGATTATACAATACATGAGCATATTTTTACAAGGTTCAAATAATTAGAAAAGGTCACAGATACTAAAATGTGGCATAATTCAAACAAGTTCAATACCTTACAGTAAAATATGGAACATGGTTCAGTATTGACTATGATGGATGTTTTCAGACATGGGGTATATTCTCTAGATTTTCAATTTCTCCAAATTCTTTCATTTCTTTACATGATTTCCATATAGTTTCACATATAGATGACTCGATTTAGGGAATGATATAGAGGGATGAGTAGTTTGAAATACTTATTCACTACACTATTCAGATTCAATTGTGAGAAAAAGGTTTGTGGGCATGGGCCTCCTTATTGCCTATTTTTTCTTAAAATATATACATTTAATCTTAGAATCATAACACCTTATGGGGGCATGGAGATGTCCATTCCCTTCATGTTTTTATTTTTCTAAGGATTTACAACTGTAAAAATTAGACCTAGATCTATATGCAACAGTGTGTTGTATGGGTTTAATGGAAGGTATCAAAGAGGTTAAGTTCTTTGTAAGTTGTCCTTTCCCTTCTCTCACCAGATTCCCAAAAAGTGGAAGGTATTGAATAATATAAGTTATTCATAGGATATATCTTCCTCTCTATTGAAAAAATAAGTGAAACCTAGAAATATCTTCAATTTGGACTCTTTCCTAAAATGCTAGAAGTTTTTGTAAATAATAAGCAATCATGGAAACATAGTATTTTTGATAAACTAATTGAAATCATTTGATATCAAAAAAAATTATAATTTATAAATAGAAGTGGTTTATATTTTGAAATATTAACAGTTTTTGTCCAACTTTTATTTTGACTATATGATAGACATTTGCATAATAACCTCCACATGAATAGACACACATGAGATAAGATTCCAAGCTATGAGTGTCACTTATCCCAATCTAATCCTAAGATGTGTGCAAATTAAACTATTGGAGATCAAAATTACACCCTACCCTGAAGATTCAGTATTTTGAGACAACATGGTACTATCTTTAAGTGTGGTAATTGTGGTTTGAGAAAAACCTCCAGAGAAGTTCAACTTCCTCGTTACATGGATTTAAGAAAATATACATAATATAACCTACTTCTAAAAATGAAACTTTTCCTACAACTAATCCTACATTAATAATTCCAAGGGACCGGGGAGAGAGATGCATAGAAAGGTAAATCCTAAGCTAAAATGGCGGTGATAACACCAGAAAGAAGATTCACAAGGGGAAAAAATAGAGAAAACATGCAAAGAACATGAAAACATATGTACCACAAACCATAACCATGTATATTCACCCTTCCTGTGCATTCACGATACACAACAATGGAAATTTGCAAGGATGATACATGCACATGATGCCAAAAGAATAAAATCAAGGAAAGAACACATAAAACGAAGGAATATGAAAGATAATAGCCAAAACACTCAATTTAATTGCTTAGAATGTGCACAGTCATTTAAAATAATGGAATAAGGTAAAATACACTGCAGAGAGAAAGTTAAAGGTCTGAAACTCATGGGAAGTTAACCAACATTTTGGCATGGTGTTGTTACAACAAAAGAGAGATGATTTTTACAATGCGCGAGTTCTAGATTTATAGGAAAATGAGAAGAGGAAGAGAAAATAAGAGAGAGAAAGGTGCCATCATGAGGGATTCAACTACCAAGGACCAATCTTTATCGATGCTTGTAGGAAGGTGTGGGTGCCTGACATGGCTTCTATCGCATGCCATCAGATACTATAAGAAAAATAACGACACCCATACTCCATTAAATTGTTTTGGTGGGTGGTTAAAAAGTTGTATTGAAAAAAATAGGTGTAGTTTTGAAGACTCTCATGTGTTTTCTTCATTATGCATATTTTCAATGTCCCTCAAAATCTGACCTTGTTCTACAGGCATTCTTTATTGTATTGCTTTAGATGTTTCGTGGCTTCTATCTGAGTGAACTTTATCCTTGGTTCCAAAGAATTTACCAACTCTGTGAAATGTTATGTGTAACACTATTTTTCACCATGATGTGAAAACCTAAACTTCTCAATCCCTTGCTTCAAGGATTTTGTCCTTAGCCGATTTTCCAACTCCTTCATGGGCCTAAAACCTGTGATGCTCTGACTTGCCTTTGACCCATGAGAAACCAAGTTAATGTCGTGAAGGTCTTTGCTCATCATAAATATTCTTAAGTCCTGAATTGATGCTCCCTTATCCCCTAGGTTAGGATAACCCATAGAACATTACATTCTTATACTCTGTGGAAGATTAACTTAGTCTTGCATGGATTTCTTGAGAAAAAATCGATAAGTCCATTTTGATGAGTTGTTTAAAATTACATCGGGTGTAGTTTTGGATAACATAAAATAAGTCAACAAAGTTTGAAAAAATATAAATTAACCAAGTAAACTTAAAATAGAATGTGCACCATCACCCTCCCTTAAATTATACTTAGGGAATTCAAAAGTAAAAAAGTAATGGGTCTCAACAACTAGGTCTGATAACATACCCATGAAAAATAAGTACGACCTAGAAAAATGAGACATAAAACAAATGTATCATAAAAAAAAAATAGACTATGTACTTTGAATACTGCACTGGATGGGATGGAATCCATTATTTAAAAAACATTGGATGTGATGAAATCCATCATTGAAGAATATGGAAGAAGTGCAAGTGAAAAGAATGGTGAATAACTGAAATCTACACAAGTGGTATGTATCCACTACTCAATCACTAAATAAAACAAGTTGAAATTAGATGTACCAGAATAGATCAAACGAGACTGTCAATTCATCAAATGAGGTGGATAAAGTACAAAAGAGTACACTAAGAATGACTTCAAACTTTTGAAGTAGATGATTTGATGTGTTAATGGTAATGAAGGGATAACACCTAAAAATGCAGTATGACTACACCTCCCACAATGTTAAAATGGTGGAATGGATAAAATAATATATTTGTATGAGTGGTCACAATCTACTATTCTAACACTACATAATTACAAAATTTGGGTATGCCAAAAAAAACTCACTAAAAGGAGACAACCTGATTATCAAAGTGTCAAACGATACAGAAAAAGATATCTCACAAATAACATGGAACTAATAGTGATGAGAATACATAACAACTAAAAAAAGGGTGTGTAAAATAAGACTCACATGCATGAAGGTAGATTAATATGTGAAAATAAAACCCCCATGACACTTTATAGCTTAGTGTAAATATACACCCCAAAAGAGTAAAATAAGACAAGTAAAATACTATATACACCACAACAGCTCAAAACAAGTAGTTTTCTAACTGTTAAAGAAATAATAAATAGAAAAATGATAGTTTCTCCAAAAAAAGGGAGAATTTCTAGGTAGAATATACAATATGTGGCCAATTTAGTTGAATGGTATAGGATCCATGCCTATAGATACCACACAAAGAATGTTAGACATACTACCATGACTGATTTCAAATCCATCTTATGTGAATATAGATGCTAGATGAAGATGTATGCATGTGATTTGGTCACATGTGCACAAACAATACATTTTAGGAATCACCTCTAGAATTTTCATGAATCTCATGTTTAATTAAATTAGTATTAGGCCTCTCACTCTTGAGAAGATGTGTAGAAACATGTGATTATGTAAAAAGTGGATCAAATGAAAAATATTTTTCTCTATATCCAATTGTGCTAAGTAATGTAATGAATACGTTGGATAGGGTAAGTGATGCCCTGAAAATGTTTACCTATGAATTTTCTAAAATGAGCCGTGGAATGCATAGTACAAGATACAAAACGAATTATGTGCTTATCAAATGATCCAAACACAATGGTGGGTGAATATGAAGTGTGGGTTACAGTAGGTACAACAATGGATGCATTAGATTTAATGGGAAACTCGTGATTAGATAGAACATAAGAGGATGTTGTTTTAGTAATATTTGATTTGGTGATATAAGGTAGACTATTCTCAATGAAAGGTATGTCCATGGTGTCAAGTTGACATTACAAACATGTAAATATGTCCTGCAATGATTGAAGGGTAGTATATTTTCAGGAAATTAGTGATATTAATGGAGAGTTATGTTTTCTTATCTTTCTATTATCTTTAACAAATCTAACCATGTATTCTTCAAGTGAACATACTTATATAAAGAGCGTGGTGTTTTCTGAAATTAGGTTATTGTTTTCCTACATAAGAGACTATAATTCATCAATGGAATCTATTTATCGTAGTAACAAAAAAATTCCTTGGAAGACAATCAAAAAATGAACACACTCAATAAACACCTCCCAAACTACTTATAATAATGTATTTCTTATAAATTTTCCTCAATATAATTGTTGGTATGTAAGTCAAGAATAAAATAATCCTAACCTAGAAAAATTTTAAATGCACAAAAATGAACCCTCTAGCTGAAAATAGGAAACACTTTATAAGTAATGTGATTTACAAATCAAATGTAGTTAATAAATTATAGATTTGTGGTGAAATTAGAATACTAGTATAGTATGAACCATAACTAAACCCACCATTTGAAGTATAAAAAATATGCACTTTCAAAAAAGTGACATCTTAATCCAACACATGGATCAAAATATATGGCCGATTGAAAGTACAAAAACTAGGACAAGACAACAACAATATGTAAAAACTACATTTTCACAAAAAGTGGGTCACCAAAAGTTACAAAAAACTACTCCAATATGTAGAGAATGAAAAAAAAACACAATGTGAGAAAAAAAATCTTTTTAGGCCTTTAGAGTAGAACTATAACCTTTTGAAAAAAAAAGTCAAAAAGTGATGTTCAATGGTGTAGGCTATGTGAATTTTTTTAACATGGGGCTAAAAATATATATTTGTAGGCCATATGAGGGATGAACAAAGCAATTGGGGTCTAATTATGGTGCAAGGGGCTAATTGAGTGACTTGGGAAGGTCATATGGATAACCAACAACTTAAAGAAGGATCGTAAGGCTAAACATGTAACCTAAGGTATTTGAACTCTAGACCTCTTAGTAGCCAATACCTTAAAAATAATACTTTCTATCATGTCACTTATCATTCTCGATACAAAAAATGTCAAAATTTATCTTTATTAAAGATAAAGCACATGCTTGTGCATTTGAAAGGTTGCCTTAGTAACTACAAACTTGAAATGGATGCCCTGGGAGCACTGAAAGTCCAATTTGAAAAAACTTGAAATTTATGCAAAGCTCACAACTTGAAGAATCTGAAAATATGTGAGTGGATCCTCTAACCTACAAAAAAATAGTAAAATATTTTTTTGTACCCCTTGTTACTTGTGGTTTATCATGTAGATGTGAAACTTAAAAAATTCACAAAAAACAATATGTACATCAAAAATACCCTTTTTTAAATGTGTATTTTTGATGTAAATTTCACTAAAAATATCAGGAAGAACTAGAAAAGTCTAGTTTTATCCCAAAAATTAAAAATCACTTTAAAAGGGGTTAGAAAAGGGTTTTTGGCAAGAATAAAAAATCCAAATGATTTTTTTTGAATACCAACAAGCTAATATACCTAAAATGTTATAAATAACATGGAGAAGTATATGGATCAAAATAATAAGAAAAAAATTAAACCCTACAACTACCAATTGGTAACACTTTAAAACCACAAAAAAGGGGCACTTTGACTCCTTTTCTCACTCTCTCTAGTGTTGGGGTGTACTTAGCATTCTAGTCTCTCCTTTGACACAAATTGGGAATTGATTACCCTCAATCCCCTGACATCTCCATAATAATTTTGAGTCTCTAAGGCATAGAAATAATAGATCTCCTCCTATAAAATGAACATGTGTATTACTTCCATGTTTTGTATATTTTTTCTTACTTTTATGTAAAGTTTAAAGTTACAAGCATCATCTACATTTGGAGTTACAATTTAGATTTTATCATATAAATTGACTATACTAAATGTTACACGTTTCATCTTGGAGAATTCCAACACCAACACATCAGCAAACCACTATAGAGCGAAGATAAATTGTGTGTGCACAATCAAGCATGTTTTTCCTTTCAGTATGCAATTTTAAATTACACGCTTAAAGGGGGGAAATGTAGACACTAAATTTTGGTAACTTTCCTTTTACAATACCAAGTTTGACTATGCTCCCTTGCCAAAAAAAATGCTCACATTCAGAATCCAATTAGTTCATCTCTTTAACTCTTTCGTTCCTTGATTATCTCTACACTCTACTCTATCATCAATTGTGGAAATATTATATGATAAAAGCAGTAAAAAAACCTTTGTATTTCATGTCCAAAATTCATGTTTTACTTTTCTCCTCCTTTATCCAAGACCATACAAATGGGTCAAGATGTGGGGTTGGATCTTGGCTGACTTGTAAGGTCTTGGATCTTCAAGTTATCCAACTCTAATTTCATTTTGAATATATTCTTTGGGTTGTTTCATCTTCATAGGGTCCTCCTTATAAAATATTTCACCTACAGAAGGCTATACAAGCAATTCAATGTCACTTTATAAATCACTTGGCACTCTTACAAGATCCTATTTCAAATATCATTCCAAAAGAAATTGAGGGCTCCCTAAATCTTCTCAAATCAGTTGCATATCAGTTAGAGTAGTTCCTAGTATAGGTTTGAAGAACTTAACCAGGTCAAATATTATAGATTCATATTTTTGCAAGCATGCATAAATAATAGAGCCATATGTTAGCAAGATCAAATTCACTCTAAATTTTTTTCAATGGATTCAAGTAAAAAATGGTTAGGTCACTAGTTTAGGGCTGCCATATCACACTACTACCATGTTGGGAAAATTCTATACTATATACTTATCCCATTATCTTGGTGTCAAGAGACATAAGGGCACCCCTAGGGGATGGTTATTTGTTCTCACTTGTACAAGCACATCTAAGAACTACATGAGGCTTGATCTTACAATGAGGGAATGTAGTGCAACACTTGGATTGGTTTAAGAGTTGGGATTCTGACCTCCAATGGTAGTCTACCCTCATGACCCATAGATGCTTTCTTCATTTGGTTTGCTAATACTCTAATGAAGGGTTATGCAAGTTTCTATGGTTTCCAATTTGTTACAGGTGATTATATGTCATCCTAAAGTTGTGCAAGAAAGAGTGACACATGAAGAAGGTCATTTCTAGGTAAGTGAAGCATATGGGGATTTTTAAACCCAAACTTCTTAAGGGTCCAAAATTGTTGTTCTGGTTTTGACCATATAATAGTTATAAGTTCCTTACCCTATTCAATTCCAATTCCAGTTCTAGAATCAACACTGAATAATTTATAGTCTCTGATATGCTTGTTCTACTGCTCTACCCACATAGATCCTCCTTTTTCTAACATGTATAGCTAGATTTATTTCTCCTCTTGTGTATTTGAACAATTAATTATCATTTTATCAATCATTATAAGTATTAAAACATTATTTTGTTGTGAATTATTAATACTAGAAGTTTATTTATTAGAATATTCCCCTATTACAAACCCTTATTTTTATTATTTTTCATTTCCATAACATTATATTTAATTAGGGTGTAAACATGTAGTTGGCTTGTAGAAAAAAAATGTTTTAATCTATTAATAAATGTTGATGAGTGTGCGCTAATGAGTGATTTATCCACGTATTATATTATAATTAAATATTACAAGTGCATCGTAATTAGATACAATAGTATATTTTTAATTAAATACACAAACAAAAAAGAAATCAATTAAACCACAAAGGAGAAGAAGCGAAGATCTAATAATGAGCAAGAAAACAAACTTATCTCGTACTAATCCACCATATGTTAGGAAGAGGGAAAATTTTATTGTGGTATTACCACCAATTACATAAGGATAATTATCACAAGTCAAGTCCACCATCAAATGTGGAATTAAGTTTTTTTAATGAATGAGGATTTAGGATTTTGAAGTCATTGAAGAAATTCCAAGAGGCACTAAAGATTCGGATATGACTTTGGATGGTAATACATGAATTTAGAGGGATTTGAACAAAAACAAATTGAGATTACAAAGCTACATAAGAGGAGAGAGGAAGCCAAGCAAGAAAACATATTCATCCCTTAACCAATCGACTATTA
Source organism: Taxus chinensis (assembly GCA_019776745.2). NCBI lineage: Eukaryota > Viridiplantae > Streptophyta > Pinopsida > Cupressales > Taxaceae > Taxus > Taxus chinensis. The sequence continues at coordinate 609,558,087 of CM034150.1, forward strand.
TGTTAGTAGGATTTTCACTTCCATTATGTTCTGGAATCACCCTCATTGACACAAGCACCATGATATTTAATATGTTTATAAGTTTCCATAAACCCATAATTCTAACCAATGCAGGGCTATGCTTTTGTTGTCATGAAAATGTGCAACATGAAAAATCCATATTTTCAGGCATGACAACAAAGCCCAATGTCAAAAAATTTGATTGTACACCTTCCCACACACCCTTTCAAATTAGATCATCCCATGTGTCAAGTATTTCCTCATTATTTAATTTCTCGTGTCTATGGTCTTAACCTTTCCCATGTGTTGGAATAATGAATACAAGTTCATAAGGTTCTTTTGAGATGGTGTCTTTCAAGGCGGATCTTTCAACAGGCTTAGGAATGGCTATTTTTATCCTTTCTAAGGTTGGTACATATTATTCAGAGAGGATTTGAAGTCCTAAATTCATCAAGGAGTAGTATTAATGAGATAATAACATTGTGCAAGTGATTTAGGAATATTTAGGAAAGCTTTGGAGATACAGGAGCAAGTTCAACAAAAGTGAGTTTTTGAGGGCAAAGGAGCTTGCATTGCAAAAAAGTACATGAGCTTCAAAAGATGATTTTGAGAACTCCAAAATGAGTTGTAGGTCAAACAAAATATCAATGGAAATATGATTCAATTATCTACATGGTGGTACTTTTAGATTTTTCTTAAAGGCCGTGAGTTTCTTTCCACAACTCATTCCTTGCAGGAACAACTAGTGATACCTATAAAAGTACATGTTTTAGGAGTTTGAAAGCATAATCAGACCTTGAGACCCATAACATTATTCTTAAATAATTCAAAGTCATATAATTAATTTCCTAAAAATTCATCCAAGAGCTCCGACGACATCATTTTCAAGCTCCTCTCCAAGGTGCAAGCCTCGTCCTTAGCCAAATTTTTCAGTGCCACATGGTAGCATGAGGTTGAGGCTCACTTTTATGTCCCCTTAATCCCTTTCCAAGGGGAAAAGGGGGATATAAAAGTGTTCCCCCCCACCTTAGACCTCATGGACACACCACATGACCCTGGGTGGCTCTGATAAGCACTCTTTGGCAAATTTTTAGCCCCTACTCCATGTCATGCATCTCGCCACTTATCACTCTAGGTCTGAGGCACATTTTTATGTCCATTTAAACAATTTCCAAGGGTACTAGGGGGATATAATATTTCAGCCCCCACCTTGCTCCCATTTGGTCCCTCACATGACCCCATTTAGATCCCAGGTGCTAAATCTGAGCCCTTTCCTCTCTTTCCTCCACCATCGCATGCTTGCCACTTCTCCTCCTGGAGCTAGCATGCACTTTTTTGTCCCCTTTGTCTCTTTCTAGTGGGGCAAGGGGGAAAAAATTTACCCCCTCCCAAACCATACAAATCAAAAGAGTTTGCCATTTTTTTCATCTCCCCCCATTTTCGCTCCAAATCTACCCAGAACTCTGGAAATTTTTTTCCAGAATCCTTCTCTACCATTGTTCCTCCTCCATGCCTCCATGATTTTATAAGAGTAATTCTTCATAAAATTTTGATATTTTTAAATCTCCAGGCATAATTTTTTCCAGAATTACTTCGTAAATCGCAAAAATAAAATATTTATATCTTACAAACTGGTGCATGGATCGAGGTGGGATTTTTTGCATTCTTCTTCATTTCCAAATGCCTTCAAGGAGTAAGTGATGAAATATTGAATGATGCCCTATATTTTTTACAGTGAAGAAACACCAACTTTGTGCCCTAGTTTTTTATTATTTTATTTCCCATCATTCTAGTGATTAGATTGAGCTGATTTTTTTTACATGAGATCAAGAGAAGAAACCTATCCCATTAAAGGTGGTTTCATTGAAATTTGAGGCATGGAAGGGAAATTTCCAAATATAGTAAGTCTCTATATGAGAACTTACTATAAATATTAAATTATCACAGTGGGAAATTTTCTTTAAGGCAATGTTCACAAGGAATAACCAGGGAAACAAAGAAGGTAATCTAAAGTGAGAAAAAGTTAAAAAGAGAATTTTTCTAAAAATAGTAAATTCTCACTCTAAGTATAGAAAGTTGTAGTAAGCTCATCTTTCATCCACCTCTTTTCTTCTTGATATCCTCGTGGGGTCACAAAGTAACCAAATAACTCAAACAAGGTAATCCATCCTTCACAAAGGTCTGGAGGAATCATTTTGTTCACAGTTGTGTACAAGAGTGAATCAAAACATCACAAGGAGTAATAGATGAAAGCAGGGAGAACTATGTAGATAGAAGATAGGGCTAAGGTGTCAATGTAAATCCAAACCAAGGGGGGTCATCCTAACTTTTCAATCGAGTTAGAGCCATCCGTTCTCCCTAGGTGAGCAAGTTGTGTAAGCTCGGTGAGTTGTTCAAAGTGAGCCAAACTAGTTGAACTTAGTGGGATAGGTGAGAAATTTGGGTTGAATTTCTCAAGATAAGAAATATCCATCAAGCAGGAGTTATTCATTATAGAACATTCAAGTGTCCAAGCATGTCTCCCCCAAGTTCAAAGCTTCTCTGCGGTAATGGAGAATTAATTCCATAAACATCTCTTGAGAATGCTCCAATGGAAAACACCATGTCAACACCTGATGAGTCATTCCCATGCATTAGGTTATTGTGCCAAGCCTCGAACAAATATCAAACACATGGAAGCCCAAATAAATAAATAGAGCTTAGACTACATCCTTCTTCTTTAGTGGGACCTCAGGTAATCAGTATGTTGAAGGTGCCAAACCAGAAGTTGAAAATCCTATTGAGGAGGTGAGTCTATTAGATTATGAGTTTACCCACAACTCATTAGGCCTTACATGAGGGTGACTCTCATCTATTCAAAGAATCCACATCTTGCCTCCTTGCTCAAAATGAAGAATACAAGAAAACAATTGTGTTATTGGAGAAACAGGTAAAATATCTCATTGCCTACATTCAACGATTTTTAGGACCCGAATTGACATCTACCCCTCCAATCAAAGACATTCCTCCTCAGAAAAATTCTTGGAACATGGATCAAGGTGTTGAGCTATGTGTGCATTCTAGAGTCGGATAAGTTGACAACTGTGATAACTCAATTTAATAAAGAATTTAAGGAACAAGAGCGGGAAGTATGAATCAACAAGTTCTTCATCAAGAAATATTCTTCATCAAAAATGTCAACCTCCCCCTTCTTCTCAACTTCTCCCTCTTTCTTCTCTCCCTCTTTTAATTCTTCATTGATCATAATCATTATATTTTTTCTTATCCACTTAAGTGACATATTTTGAAATTGTAAAAGTATTTTCTCAAAATTATAAGAGAAATACTTAATTTGTCTTTTATAATGGAAAACGAAGAGTCACAAGTGGAATAGGAACACGAAGATTAATATAAGGGAGATGAGAGATCAATTCACATTGCTATAAATTGGGATGACTTCTCCATTCCAAAATATCCTAAAAATGACTTCCTCAAAATGCTAAATTGTGATAACATCTATGTTTTATAAATTGTGGATTGTTGTTGATGGACTTTGTGTCATCAATGCACATGAAATAAAAGATACATTTCTTCCACTCTCCTTTTCCTATGTTTCTTCTACTTCTCTCTTATGCACTTTGCAAGCATAGTGATCCCAAAAGAGCTTTATATCTTTGATAATTGAATCTAGGAACTCTGTGTCAGGTTTTTTCTTCTCACTGTAACAACCACTTTTGTCACTTCACATCTAGGGATTTTTTTTATTATATTAACTTTATGCTTCACGATCTAAATACCCATATATTTAAATCCAACATAAACCTTAATGTAATCCATTTATGATAATTTTCATAAACCATGTGCAGCTGCATGAGAGTATACAAATCCTACTTGATCCCTCTTGATGCTCTTTGTGAGCCAATTTAACAAGTGTATCCTTTAGTTTTTCCTTTATCAAGAAATGATAATTAAGTTATGCTCTCTAAGTTTCTATCTAGGTTTCGCCATGGAACTCCACCAGGCATCTCTCAGCTTAGATCTTGGTGAAACCATGACAGTGTAATCAGCAGCTTACACTACTTTGTGTAAAGTTTTAGATTAATGTATGTCATGCTCTGTTCCATGACGACACACTCTCCATTGGGAACTTGTCATCTAACCTTATCACTTATTCATTTATATGGATTAGCAATCAATGTTGTTGTAAACAACTACAAGTCTTTTACAAGGTACAAATCCGGATTAACCTGTAAGAAGACATACCTCTATGTCATCCTACGATGCCTATGGGAAAGTAAGTGTCTTTGTAATGATTTGCATCATTACTAGACCACTTCCCTTCCATTAGCCATCATAATTTGACATCGGGGTGTGTATCTGTGAGGTTCAATTTACCTTTGTAACTCTAACAAATCTTGTACTCAATGCAATACCATATCACAATTCAGGGTCTTGATGAGGTAACTCATTACAGTTGCTAAGAAGCAGTATCCAAATAGTGACTGCCGTCATTAAATGGATATGATCGTGTAGCATTTTTAGTGAGTTGACCCATCGAGGGTGCTAAATTAGAACATTGTATTTAAATGTTTCAAAGTATTAATTAAATCACAACTAGTTAGCCTAGGTCTCATGAAACTTTCACCTCGAATGAGTCATACCTAAGGTCCTGTCACAAGTTGATCCAAGGATATTTTAATTTCCCAAATTTGATTATTTACCATAGTAAATCTCAAACCAATAATATCCTTTATTGGATCTAATATCAATAGATTATAAAGCAATCCATGTTGCACACTATTACATTGCGGTTAAGAACTTAGATATATTAGACTTCCAAATATAATCAATTATATTGTGAGAGAGTTCTCATTTCATATCTTAGTTATAACTTTTAAGTGCACTTTATCTGCCCATCTTTATTGGCATTCATATTCATAAATCACCTTTATATAAGTAGCCAAGTATATTTACATTCACTAAATGACCATAGTTCAATAACTTAGTTACTAGGAATAACTCGTAAGTTACTTATGCAAACATTCCTTAATGGCTTATTCATACATATTCATTTGAACACACTGTTAGAATTCCTCATTGATAAAAACTAAACTATAATAAACAACACTGAATAATAAGAATATAGAAACTTTGAATTAATTCATTTGGGATATCATTGATATTGATAAAGGTTACATATATAGTGTTTGATCTCCTACAATGGTGGAGTCAACACTCATCTTCAATCCCTCATATCTCTCTCCATGAATCTCTCAGTCTTATCTCCTAATATCTCTCAAACATCCCTAGTATCACTCACACTACAAAATAGCTACGTGAATTTTTCTCACAACTCACTCAAATAATTAAACTATTACAACTATATTATTAATATGAGTTCTATAAACTCATTATTAATAATATTACAATTTATTTAATAATGTTACACAATATTTTGCTAACTTTCACTCCCCTATTGTTAACATTATTAATTCCCAATGGACACTCCCCTAATGTTGACAAGGTAGAAAAAATAATCACACTTCCTTCTGCAGCTTGCCGCCCATGCATGCTCACAATCTAGATGGTTTTGTAGGAAAACCAAAAACCTCAATAAGGATGGTTTTACATGACAACCAACAACCTAAAAAAATGATGGTTTTATAGGAAAACCAACAACCTAAAACAAAGGATGGTTTTACATGACAACTAACAACCTAAATATCACGATGTTGCTTTTCCTTTGTGCTTTCATATGTCCACTATGTCTTTCCTTCACGGAATATGTAGGAACCAATCATTACTGAATACAAACTAAAAAGAGGGAAAATTAAACATTGAGACCATGTTCCAGTTCCCCCCCTCAATGTGAACATTTCACTTATTCAAATAGGAACTCTCAAATCAAATCTAAAATAAAAGAAAACACACACACACACACACACACACACACACACACACACACACACACACACACACACACACACACACACACACACACACACACACACACACACACACACACAGCCACCACAGCTTCATGTGGCCCCATCGTTGGTGACTAATGAGAATTCGTTGGTTGAACTCCAGCCTCCGTCCTCCATGAATCGCGCTACTTACTCAACAAATTGGATGTTGAAGCTCAAATTTGCACCACCTTTTGTCGATAAATCTTCCCCAAAAATCTTCACTTTGGTTTTGAAATTCCAAAGCAGGGGTCTGGGGGCAGCATCCCCCAGTGGGGTCAAAGGGCAATGCCCCTTGTAGGGTCCCAAGGTAGTGCCTTGGGTGCACTCCTTGTCACAGTATAGGGCGGGGTTGAGGGGCATAGCCCCTAAAGCCAAGCACATTTTCCATCTTCAAAGTCATCAAAAATATCATCAAAACTTTGATATTATTCATCTTATTCTCCCAAAAAATTGTACGTTAGGTAACACCGAAAATGCATCCATAAGGAATTTTTTAAATTTATTTTTACAATATTTGACTCTTTGAATTTTTGATAATGGACCCAAAAATACTGGACTTGTACAATGACTCAAAACTTGCTATTGATGAAAAATGTGTAATAGGGCTAATGATTAGATTTTAAAATAATACTTTAATGACATGTATTTGATACAAAATAAATGATTTTGTATAATATGACTAAATTTGTTTTACTAAGAATTGAACGAGAAAAATACTCAATTATTTTAAAAGACTAACAACTCCTCATAATTTGTTTAGAGTGACTCTTGAATCGACTACACTAATGAATGATTTTCACATGAGTGTAAACACATTTACAATGACTCTAAACAAAATTATAAATAGTAGTGACTTTAGGAAGACTAACAATGAATTAAAAAAAATATCAAAAAAGTGACTCCTAATATGACACTTACAGACAAAATAAACTTGACTTTACCTTAACTTTACAAATCATTAGTTGATCGACATGGTTTTGGACACAACAATGGATCATGTGATTTACGGAAAAATGTTTAAAGAATGAGCCTCGTGGACACATGCCTGTGAAGAGAATCTCATTGTTTAAAGTGAAGAAGTGCCAAACACGATTCAACTTGATGCAAAATATATACTCAAAGTCATTGCAAATCAAAGTTGGCTTCGTAGTAAAATATGAAATGTATAAGCCACAACAGACCAGTGTTTGAGACAGTTTCAAAGAATAGAAAAAGATATTGAGGATCTCAATTGCCAATAATAAATAAATCGGTGTAGTATGTGTTTTAAGAACACCTGTCACTCAATGACCATATCCGAGATTCATGATGGATAGCTACAACAAACTAGTGCCATGTTTGGTATAAATCTATGGCAATAGAATCAATTGAGTCCTTTCCCAAAAAAAAAACTCAGATATATACGCGGTCTTTGTAATGTGATATCATTTGTGTCAATGATAAGTAGATTTACACAAATACATGCACATGAAGGGATACACCATGGCAGGAATGAATCAGCTAAATGCCTTTGTAAAGATATCCAAATCCAAAGTACAGTTGGCGTATAAGCTCTCTGTTGCCACTCTCAGCAACTGGATGTCAAATAAGGAAAACCAATTCTTGCAATGCCTTTGCATGGAATAGATCACTGTCAAGAGGCCTATGATGAATTGATTGTAATCTGAACTGGAACATTCAAGTTTGAATGCTCTTATGAACTAGTGTGAAGGAGGAATGGAATTATGCCAATGTTAAATGAATTCCACCAAGAAATAACATTATTTCAGACTCTCATGATTCTTAGATTTCTCTGATACCACTGATAAAAACTGAACTATTATAAACAACACCGAATAACAAGAATATAGAAAATTTGAATTAATTCATTTGGGATATCATTGATATTAATAGAGGCTACATATATATTGTTTGATCCTACAATGGTGGAGTCAACACTCATCTTCAATCCCTCATATCTCTCTCCATGAATCTCTCAGTTTTATCTCCTAATATCTCTCAAACATCCTAAGGATCACTCACACTACAAAATAGCTACGTGAATTGTTCTCACAAATCACTCAAATAATTAAACTATTACAACTATATTATTAATATGAGTTCTATAAACTCATTATTAATAATATTACAATTTATTTAATAATGTTACACAATATTTTGGTAACACTCATTACTTGTTAACCTTTTTGTTTAAGGACAATGAACATAGGTTTAGTATCTATTTATTAAACTAGTCCAACCTTATAATTTTCCCCTTTTTCCATTTGGGTACTTATTATATTTCATATGCTCATATCGATTTAATATAGTAACCCTTTTAATGATCATATTATCATTTCCTTAGGGACATAACCTTACATTTCAACATTTTGAGTTATGGTTTACCATATAATCATCTTAAAATCATAACAGTTCATTCATAGCTTATTAGGCTAAGGGAATTTATGTATAGTCCTCCACTTGATCATAAATACCTATACCAAGCATTCATTATATGCTTATTATTTTTAATCTTATGTAACACTATAATAGTAATACTAGTCATTCATCATGAAAGGATCACACTAACTTTAGATCTCACAACAGTCAGCCTTATACAAAGATCAATAAAATACAAGATTCCATCCTTATTTCATTCTACTGAAATGTCATAACATAATTCCATCTTCCAAAAATCAATAAGGTTTCAAATGATTACAACAATAAGGCTCTAGGTCTTCCATGTTTCCCAAACAAAATCACTTCATGAATTTTTTTACAATAATCATTTAATCAGATCAATTGACTTTAATCAATAAAATATATGTAACTTTGTATAAGTCTTTCTTCTTTCATCTTTCATGAAATCCATTTGCAAGATTGTTAGCATGTGTCAGTTCACATGAACTGAGCATGATAAATACTAAATCTTCATAACAACATGCTCTAATTTAACAGTTTCATAAAAAGAATCATGTATTTTAATGAAATTTTTATTAAGGTTCAAAATAAGTAAACAAATCTCTAATAAGCATGCTAGAACAATCAAGAAAGTGAAACTTAAGGAATTCAATAAAAGTCATATATTTTATTACATATTTTCAAACTCTAATAAATTCATTCACAAAATTACAATAAAGTGCATTGATCAATTTTTAATCATAAAACAAAAGTACAAGTGTAACATGATTTCATTCATGTAATCCCATACTTACATGTTTGAAATCATTTACCTTGTCCAACAAATTAACATCATACTTACCTAAGTATTAAAATCAATAATAGAAAAATTAATATCTCATTCAACTAAAGGAGATTAAGTTCTATAAGTTGTAGTCTTATAATCCCATAATTATATGACTGGAACTTATATAACTTCATCGAATTTATAGAACTTATTCAAGAAACTATTTATGACTATTCGATCAATAACAAACCATCAAATCCATTCCAATTTTATTATCACAGTCAAGAGAATACACATCATTACTCAACATAACAATCAATAGAATTCACAACATTACCCTATGTTTAGTTTAGGACTTAACAGTAGCATAAGTGGTAATACTAATGCTAATGCTTTCATCTTAGAAGGGAGAGAGAATTTTATATCATATATGAAATAACCAATAGTCAATTAAAGATCAAGATATTTGTAGCCAAGCTACCACAACCGTCACTTAAACCAACTAAGAAGAGTTCCTTTTAAATGGTCGAACCATTCAAAAATTGACTCGGTTCTAACTCTGCTGCATCAAGACACCAGTTAAAAATAGACACTTTATTTCAAACATAGATCAAAAGTACTAAGAAATTCAAACACTAACAAGTACATCTAAACTTCATAGTCCCTAAGAGGATGAATATAAATATTGCGGGTGTTATCAGTGAGAGTCAGGATTACACTTGAATTTCAATTAAACAACTAAGCCCAACTAGACTTTCAATACAATAAGAATTGACTAGGGTACCAGTTTGAATATCATGAAGTCACCATAAGGTCCCAAAGGAAGTAACACCATTTAATCATAGTTGAATCTAATACTTCACTTACGAAGGCGAGGTTTATAATCAAATCCAAATGAATGTTCAATCCTTAAATCAGAATCAGACGGTTTAAAAATGAAACAAGATCCTATTGAACGGATCTGAAGTACAAATTCTACAGGAGCTAGTTAGGGTACTATTAAGACGTCTCAAAGTGGACTCACACCCCAATAAGCCTAAGGAAACTATTGTATACGTTTCAAGTTCATTCATGAAGATTACGTTTAAAGACCCACGAAGTCATGGTTCAAGACTGAACTAGAAGTAATACAAGATCGCTACACAAATCTAGACTTAATCACAAAACCATTCAAGACTCGAAGCATCCAAATGGATACAAAGTTATCATCAATGACATAGTTTCCATCTCCCATTCAAGGCACAAGTTTATATCCCAAATGAGGTATAAGACCCATCATGTGTCTTTGAGTCTTAATCGATTCTTAGAAAGTATCCAAACTAAAAACACATTAGTATAGTCGACTTAGTACCAAGGATTCAAATATCCTTATTCAGATATCAGAATATCCATGCAAGGCCAAAACAATGTATACACTCTAGACTTGTTGGGTACCCAAATAGATTAGAACAATTTCAGTAAGGGTTCATAATAGCTAACCCAGTAAAGAAGTGTTTCAAAATAACAAAACTATAGTGCCATCGAAGGGCAAAACAATATTTCTTTGTATTAAAAGCATATTAACCTTTTAACAAGTTCGACATGCATATCAAGGTAAAGGAGAATACAGTTAAGTTACAACCAAAATTAAAAAAACCATACGACTGAGAAAACTCTCTATTTCATTCCTAACACTAATTCATAGTCATGCATAATCGATCCAAAAATTGATTTACTCGAGGTTAGAGACCAATTTTAGATAATCTTGAGGAATCAACACAACAAAATAAACATAAGAATACATGAAACCCATGAAACCTAGAACTCATAATATAATTCCACATGAAGAGCAGAGTTCTTTTCATGAAATAGTTAAACAAAGAACAATATTATAATGAGTTAGATCCTATCATGGTCTAATAGTGCTCTCGAAATTCTCCTTCCAAGCTTTCCAAATTTCCTTCTAAGATTTCCCTGCAAGACTTCTAAAAAAACTTCAAACAAAATGCACAGCATAGGACTATAACTTCTTTTTCCTCATCATTTTTATAACCAAAATCCCAAATTTCTCTCTGCTATATCCTCCATGCAATGGAGGAGTTAATAAATGAAGAGAAATTGAACTGAATAGTTGGAACATCAAAATATCAACATGCAGAACCAAAGTTCTCAAAAAATCACTATGAAAAATGAAAACCAATGCCTATTTCCTTGCAAAAACTACCATGTTTTTCCCAAGGTGGTTTCCCCAAACTTTGAAATTCATTAATTGCCATGGTAGGATTGCCAATCTTCCCACCTATTCCACCAACTTCCTTTTATTTCTAGTAAGAAACTAAATGCTTAAAGACCACTTCACTAAAATCTTAGTTACCTAGGTGCCCGTGCATGCCAAGTTTGAACTTGGTTATGACAAAGGTGGCGGCAATGCCCCTTAATTCTCATTTAATTCCTTGTACAACATGGGTTGGCATCCTTGCTAACCTGTGCTTAGTCCTTAGTTAGGATGTCACCCATAGTTAGGTCTTAGGTTAGGTCTAGGATCTTAGTTAGGTTTAGATCCGTAGTATTAAGTGTCAACCTTAGCTTAAGGTTATATTAATAAATCAATTACACTAGGACAAATTAGTGTTTAGTATTACCTTAGGGTAGATTAGTTTAGGTTCCTAAAACATTAGGGTAGATTTGTTTAGGCTTAAAATACATAACAAAAGCCTAACATTTTAATCAAATCATCATTAAATCAGGAAAGTAACATAACTGCAAAATATAAGCCACTTAAGAATACCAATGCAAATCTTAAAATTGACAAGTCTGGCTATACATCAAGTCAAAAAACATAATAATATAATTTTAATTTATCCATTCATGATAAAATAACCAAAAAAATCAAGGAGAATGCCTTGGATCACTGAAATTGATCCAAGGTATTAGCCTTCACATTATAGTCCTAGGAAAAATATTATAATGAAACTTAAATAGCTCAGTCAGTTACCTGATAATTCTGATTTCCCAACAGGCTAAGATCACCTAGTGAACTTTAAAAACCAGTTAAGTGAATACTAAATGCTAAATCCGCATAGGTGCATCTTTTCCCTAAACATGATCAAAATTAAATTATAAACAGACAACTGATATCAATCAAGAAAACGTGACCAAACAATTCCAAAGAGCATATCAGTTCAGAACTCAATCAATGTCTAGTTTTCCAACTCCAATCAAAGAAGCAAGTAAGATATCAATCAAAGCAGGGGCATTAAACTCACTACATAGCTTCATTATTGCTTTACTTTGTATTGAATGTCGAACTACTTCAGTTATTGGGTGTGAACTCTATAATTGGCCTAATAACAACACTAACCTTCCTTTCCTAATTTCTCTCCTTCACCCTACATCATTTTAAAATGGGAATTGTTATTGTTGACAATTAGGAGTCTAAGAGGTGGATGAAGAAGATTCAAAAGAGATACGAAAGGTTGTATGAAGGACAGGATAGTGTAGAGTCCACTGAAGGTAACTTTTTCAACTACACATAGCTCACTAACTATTTGAGAACATTTTCCTTCATTTCCCTCCATCTAGATGATTTTCTTGCAATTAGTGGTGAAGAAATATATATTTTGAGATGAGAATTCGTGAAAAAGATATGGTATACAGAAGACATAAATCATGTTCCCGGATCCTATGATGAAGTTTGGAAGTATGCAGTGTCCTTGCAAAGAAGGTATGAACACCTTGAAGAAATTCGTCAAGTTGAGGAAGAAGAGGATATTTGTCCTATGGAGGAAGATCTCAAGGATTATTCACACTATGAGGTATTCATCCCTAGAAGATACTTAGACGCTTCTTAGGAATGTAACAGTCTTGAACCTTCTATTGAGAATCAAATCAACATTATGGAGGATGATCAAGAAGACATGATAGTTGAACCTCCATTCATCAACTCATTTTGGATTGAGGCACAACCCGTTGATGAAACAATGAAACCAAGAGAACAAGATTCTTGTTGAACAATAGAACACCCAATGCATGTTGAATAATCCATCAATCATGGAGATGTACAAGAAATCAATCCTACATCCTGGACACAAGATGATGAATTTGAAGTAATCATGGATGATCTTCTTTCCAATTTTGAATCTTCAAGTGATGTAGAGATGGAAATTGACGAAATGGAGCTAGTTGAAGAATCAAGTTCTTCTCTCGATACAACAATGGATGACCAAATGGAAGAGACTAATTTCTGTTTTGAAGCTAAAGGGAATGAAAAATTCAAACATAAGCTCTTTGAGAAGCTGACTCCACCATTCTCACCCAGGAAGCATAATGTAGATCATCATGATGAGTATGAAACCTTTCAGTTTCCATATGAGAAATAGGATTCAATAATGGATGATCATGATAGAGTTGAAATTTTTTCCCATATCTCTACCCCAACATGGTTCTTTTCTTTCCATCACGAGGATGATGAAATGGATCTTAATCTCATAGGAGTGCCCTTCCTACATAGCCTATCTCTCTTCTCCTTGTTAGATAGCATTGAAATTCAAGTATTCCCATTCTTGCAAGAAGGTGAGCCTTGGGTGACAAGAAACATAAAGGAGGTGAAAGAGGGTGTTTTAGATGAAGTTTTGCAATGTGTAGATCATTTTTTCAACCATCTCCTGGAGAAACAATGCAAATATTCTTCCAGTGAGGATGAAAATGAGTATATGAGAAAATCGGAAGAGTTATCTATGCAATACATCTTGAAGGTTTTGGAAGAAACTGAAGACCCTCAACTCAGTCTTGAGATTATGTCTTGGGAGATGGAAATGCAAGATAGGTATGATTCAATTTGTGCTTCTCATTTTGATACATCAATATTTGATGCTAATGCGGAGTAGTTGGATAACCTCGATACATGGATGGATGAGAGAAAATGTGAAGGTGAGCCTTCCCCTTTCTTGTTTCATGAAGAAGATCATAAATGTAAAAGGAAGGATATTTTTGAATCTCTTATGAAGATTCTCAATTTTGAAGACAACATCTCTGCCATGGAGGAAGATAATAAGGAAAATTTTTATCTGATTTACACTGAAGAGAGTTATTCAGAACAAAGTGAAAAGTTATAGAAGTCTTGTGAATATATTCAAGATCAACTTGTTCTTGCCACCATTGGATTTCCTACCGATTTAGAACAAGAATCTGCACTGCAATATTCACTCAATAGTGAAGAATTCTTCTATGACCAAATCAAGGATTGCGGTTTGAGAATGATGCCAAAATCAATTTTGAATGGATGGATATTGACAAAAATTGTTCCGAATAACAAAGTGAAAATGTGCATGGCTCTTGCGAAATAATTCAAAATCATATTTCACTCACCTTTTCCATAGCTCCAATTTTTCTGGAACATGTTTCCACGTTGCAACAATATCTCAATGATGATGAAGACCTTCGGCCCAGTGATGTGGACTCTATTTTTGAAAGCAATGTCTCAAAGAAACAAAGTGAGATGTTCATAAAAATTTTTGAATGGGAAGAAAATCAATTTGTAGGAGATGACTTCATGTTACAATTCAAGGAGGAAGAATGTTCCCATGACAAGGTCAATTTTCCCACTCTTGAAAACATGAAGGAATGGTGTCTCATGACCATAGGACATCAAGTGGAAGCCGTAAGATGTAAGAGTTTCCAAAAGGTAACAAAGTGTTCATTGGATGTAATATTGCTTTTAGTACAATATTATTATGAAGATGTAATCTTGGTATGTACTCTTCTTCTCAAGCCTTGCAAAGCCATCACAAGAGATTGGTATGATTAGATAACAATTTTTCGTGCTTTAAAAATAACACGTCAATACATTGTTCCATTTATGGTATGTAATTTTCCAAACTTATTTCTAGGTATGAGTACATTATTTCTTTACCTCTATAAATATCCCTCCCCTATGACATAATTTCCCTTTTATATTATGTGTTGTTGTCCTCTTTTTGTATTTTTTCCTTCCGCATGCTTTTTTTTTGTGTGTTGGAAGAAATGAATCCGTAAGATCAATGGATAAGGCACTGGTCCATGAAATGAATTGAGATTCTAGGATTATTACATGTTCTATCCTCAATGCACTCAATCTAGAACATGTCCCAAAGCTAGAGCTAGTTACATTTCATGCAAATATGGAACATGAAAATTTCTAATTTTCAAGCATGACAATAAACCTCAGCATAAAAATTTTGTGTGTAATCCCCCCTTAAGCACTTCCCCAAATCATCTCTTCCCCTGTGTAAAGAATTTCCACATTATTCAAATGCTCATGTGTGTTGTACCATCCTTTCCCATGTGTCGGAGAAAAAAAACAAGTTCACAAGTTTCTTTTGAGACAATGTCTTTGAAAATAGATCTTTCATCAAGCTTAGGAATGGCTATTTTTAGCCTTTCTAAGGCATGTGCATATTCTTTGGAGTGGATTTGAAGATCCAAATTAATCATATAATGGTATTAATGAGACAAGATCATTTTTCAATTGGTTTATGAATATTTATGAAATATTTGGAGATTCGGGAGTAGGTTCAACAAAATTGTGTTTTTGAGACCTAAGGATATTGCACTACAAAAAAGGACCTGAGATTTAGAAGATGATTTCGGGAGATCACGAAATATTTGTAGGTAAAAAAATATATCCATATAAATATTATTCATTTCCCTACATGGTGGTATTATCATATTTTTCACAAGAGACCCATGAATTTCTTTCCAAAACTCATTCTTTTTAGGCATAACTGGAAATCATGATAAAAAAATCCAGTTTTTAGAAGTTTGAAATCTTAAAAAAAACCTTGAGATTCAAGAAATTCTTCAAAACATTCCCTTTGTAATAAAAATTCATATAAATAAGTGCCTAAACACTCGTATGGGAGCTCCAACAACATCATTTTCAAGCTCCTCTCCAAGGTACAAACTTCATCCTTAGTCAAATTTTTTTAGTGGCATGTGGAGGGCATGAGGTGGAGGTGCACTTTTATGTCCCCTTCATCTCTTTCCAAGAGGATGAGGGGGATAAAAATAGTTTCCCCCTCACCTTATACCTGCTGGACCCACCACATGACCATGAGAGGCTCCGGTAAGCACCTTTTGGCAATTTTCTAACCCCTGCTCCATGTCGTGCATGCCCGACACTTGTCACCATGGGGCTCAGGTGAACGTTTTTTTTCCCCTTCGTCCATTTCCAAGGGTTTAAGGGGGTATAAAAATGTTCCCCCTCACCTTTCTTGCATTTGGTTCATCACACAACCAAGTTTGGCTCCGAGTGCCGAAACTAATCCTTTTCCTCTCTCTCTCCTACTCTCGTGCATGCTTTCCGCTTGTCTTCATAAGGCTAAGATGATATTTTGTGTCTAATTTATACCTTTCCAAGGGGACAAGGGGGAAAATAAAACTATTTCCCCCACCAAAGGCATGTAAAAATAAGGAGATGGCCATTTTTTTTATCTCCCCCCCATTTTTCTCCAAATCCACCCAGAACTCTGACAATTTTTTTCTAGAATAATTCACGTAAATTTCTCCTCTTATATTCATCCCTCCATATTTCCATGATCACAACATAAATATTTCCATGAAAATTTTAAAATTTTAAAATATCGAGGTACATATTTGGTCATAATGACTTTGTAACCCACGCATGAAAAAAATTTCATATCTTATAAATCGATGTGCCAATTGAGATGGGGTTTTTTCCATTCTCCTCCATTTAAAAACATATATTAAACAAGCAAATTATGACATATTGAATGATGATCTATATTTTTTATCAGTGAATAAAATATGACTTCGTGCCCTAGTTTTTAATTATTTTATTTCCTACCATTTTGGTGATTGAATTAAACTAAAAATTAGTACGTGAGATTGAGAGAAGAAACCTATCCCAGTGGAGGTGGTTTCGTCACAATCCAAGTTGTAGAAGGGAACTTTCCAAATTTCTAAGTCTCTATATGAGCACTCACTATAAATAGTAAAATCTCACAATGGGAAACTTTATTCAAGGCAGTGTTCACAAGGAACAACCAAGGCAACAAGGAAGGTAGTCAAAAGTGAGAAAGAGCGAAAAGGGAAATTTTTGAAAAATAGTAAATCCTCATTATAAGTACAAAAATTTGCAATATGCTCAACTTTTCATCCACCTTTCCACTTCTTGATATCCTCACACGGTATAAAAATTAATATCATAAGTCAAACAAGGTAATCCATTCTTCACAAAGGTCTAGAGGCATCATATTGGTCACAATGGTGTACGTGAGAAAATAAGAACACCGTAAGGCGCAACACAGGAAAATGAGAGACTATCATGCATTTAAGAGTGGACATTCAAAAAGGTCCATCAAGTGAGAGTAATTCATTGTAGAATATTCAAGTGACCAATTATGTCTCCCTGAATGTCAGAGCTTCCCTGCATTAATAGAGAATTTATTTCACAACAAGCTCTTGAGAATTCTCTAGTGGAAAACACCATGTCAACACCTAACTGAGCTATTCACATGGATTATAGAAATATCACCAGTGAGCCAAGGAAAATGCACTAGGTTATCATTCCAAGCATCAAATAACTCTCAGATACATGAAAAGGAAAACAAAGAAAGAAATCTCAGACAACATCTTGTTTCTTTAGTGGCATATCAACAAATCAATATGTTGAAGTTGTTAGGCCTAAGATTGAAAATATTATTGAGGAAATGACTCCATCACATTTTGAGTTTACCCACATCTCATTGGGTCAAGCTTTGCATGAGGGTGACTCTCACATGCTCAAAGAATCCTCTTCCTACCTCCTTTCTCATAATGAAGAGTACAAGAAAACAATCATGTAATTGCGAGGAACAAGTAAAAGCACTCAGTACATAAATTTGACCCTTCTCGAGACCTGAATAAACATCATCTCATCTGATCATATATATTAATCCAATCAGTAGTGTTTATCTCGAGGAAATAAAAAGGGAACAAGGTTCCATGATGTAGGGGAAGGTGAGTGAGAAGTGGATCGAGAAAATCATTGATCAAGGCAAGGAATTATTTCCAAATATTGTTTCTCTCATCAAGTTTTATTTCTCGTAATTGCAATAGATCATGAAGTATATCTCAGTCAGTTTAAAAAGATAAGTGATGTTCCAAGAACATGGATTAAGGAGTTGGGTTATGTGTGCATTCCATAGGCAGATAATTTGACAGCTGTGATAACTCAATGCAAAAAAGAATTCAAGAAATAAGAGCGAGAATCATGAATTAGCAAGTTCTTCATCAAGAAATCTTCTTCATTTAAAAATGTCATATTCTCCCTTCTTCTCTACTTCTCCCTCTTTCTTCTCTCCCTCTTCTAATTATGTCGTAGAGTGTAATCATTGTATTTTTTCCTATGCATTTAAGTGACATATTTTGAAATTGTAAAAGTATTTTCTCAAAATTATAAGAGAAATACTTAATTTTTATTTTCTAATACTAAATGAAGGGTAGCAAGTGGAATAGGAACATGAAGATTCATTTAGGGGAGATGAGAGGTAAATTCACATTGTTATAAATTGGGATGGCTTCTCCATTCCAAAGGATCCTAAAAATGCTAGATTGTGATAGCATCTTTGTTGTAGCAATTATGGATTTTTTTGTTGTTTGAATTTTGTGTCATAAATGTACATGAAATAAAATCTACATTTCTTCCATTTCCCTTTCTCATTATTTCCTCTATTTCTCTCTTATTCATTTTGTAAGAATATTGATTCAGAAAGAGACTTTTACCTTTGATAGATGAATCTAAGAACTTTGTTTTTGGGTTTTTCCATCTCACTAGAATATTCATTGTTTCTTTCCTCTATATTGAATGATGAACTACTCTAGTTATTTGGTGTGAACTCTTTAATTGGCCTACTCACAACGATAATATTTCTTTCCTAACTTCTCTCCTTTACCCCTCAACATTGTAATTTTCTCCCTTTTACCCCATACAAGAACTTTTCCATAGGTTCAGTGGAGTTCCCTTTTGTAATCCCCGATCTATTCGTTTAACCCATAATAATAGATATGATTATATTAGTTTTCATTCAATAATGGGAGTTGGCATAGCCCCGTGAACATTGGTGAAGACACCTAATTTTCCACATCGACAATTTTTCTCACCCAACAAATTTTTAATGAATGTGGACTTTAGGGTCATAGAAGTAATAACAAGATAGATTGAAGAGACATATCTGACTCGGGGAACTTAGGTATTAAGACATATTTAGAGACATTTGAATAAGCTTTTTTTTTTGCGTTTATGAATCCACAAAGAACGAGAGGGGAAGGATGAGAAAAAAAACATACTCAACCTGCAACCAATCAAGCATTATATAAGTAAGAGGGCCACTTCCATCATGGAATCACTCTCATTAGCATAAGGATCATGATTTAAGAGGTTTCTCACTATCTTATCTAGGATAAAGGTACATTACTTCTACCTTAAGCACTCACATCTATTGTCCATGAAAACTCGATACTGAGGAAAAAATCATTGACAAGTTTTTTTGCTAAGTTGAATGGCGGTAGGCCACCACTCTTAAGATGTTACTTCTATTGAGGAAAAGATGCTAGATTTATTGAGGAGCCAAGGTTCAAACCTATGACCCAACATTTGGGATGCCCTTGTACTACCATTGGGCTACAATCTTTAAGAAATTGATTGACAAGTCCCTCATGTAGAATATGTTTTGTCAATAATAATTTGGATATCCATTCAACTTCAGAAGTTTGTTTGATGACACAAATGAATGAAAAAGTATAAGCTTCAACTCAACACAAGCATAAAATCTTCATCCATTTCAATTTATAAATAACATGCTAGATCATTGTATCACAATTCGTAAGCTATTAATAAAAATTTGTTGTTATTGGCCCTTTGTCAATCAAAATTCAATTTTACCTTTAATTTTGAGGAAATCGTAAAATAATAGTCTCTCTCTCACACACATGGGGTGATTCTATATATTTAATTTAATCGTCGTGTGTGTGTGTGTGTGTGTGTGTGTGTGTGTGTGTGTGTGTGTGTGTGAGAGAGAGAGAGAGAGAGAGAGAGAGAGAGAGAGAGAGAGAGAGAGTATTATTTTAGAATTTCCTCCAAAATAAAAGGTAAATTTGAATTTTGATTTGTAGGGCTAATAACAATAAAAAAAATATCGCTTACAAATTTTGTACATCACTCTAGCATATATAAAATTATAGCTAATACATGTATTATATAATTTCTAGGAGAATAAGACCCACACATGCATAGTACTTATGACAAAACTATGTCCCAAAATAGGTTTAGAATATATCTTATAAAGCGATTACAAACACAAATATAGGAAATTGTGTAAATTTTGAGTTCATTGACTAACCAAAATTTTCACAAAATTATCCATTTTCAAAAGAACTAAAAGCCACTTCTAACCAAATAACTACTATTAGCCATTAAAATTATACCTAACAACCAAACCCCAAATGCTAAAAGACTTTGGAAGATCGAAGTTTTATCCTTCAATATAAATAAACAAGTGAGATAATAAAATAAAAACAATTCAAATTATAATAGCATGCTTTTTCACTTCAAAGATGCAATCTTATGGCAATAGAAATTTTAATTGTGATGGTGTTTAGATATGAAACTAGTGAGAATACAAAAAGAAAATGAAGCTAACAATAGGCTAAAGGAAATTAAATGTGATAGTAAAATAGAAATAAAGTGAGATAAATTGACGAGTTGAAATCTTTTGAACATTCACATAAATAATTGCAAACCTTCTTCGATGCAGTGCTTTGTGTTGGTGCTATTTGTAAATACTTGCATCATAGATTAAAGAGGTTCTACGTATATGCCTAGTGTTTACCCTACTAGAACGTATTAATATTAAAGACTTCTCAATACACAAGTACTCTCGCACTATCTGAAAACTGCACGGCGAATAGTTTAGAGGACTTTCACAGGAAAAAGTATTTACTTATGATACACTACTTCTAACTAATTAACATTGCAAAAACTATTTGAAGAATAACATTAACGTGGTTTCAAGATTTCACTCTTTATCTAATCATGTATACCAACCTTGTTGAGCGTAACGTTAATGGATACCACGTTATTGTATACCAACCAATCTCTCTACAGTAATGTGGTTTCAAGATTTCACTCTCTTTATTTGAGTGAATTCGTGTTGGAGAAAAATGAGAAATGCGCATTTAACCTTATATAGATGTACCCTTACTTTAAATGTGCATAACAAAAACTAACACCACCTCAAGAAGGTTCCAAAATTTTCACTTCCATCAATGTTTACAAGATCACAATCCACTCTTTTAGCTTAAGTGGTTTCAAGATTTCAATCCTTTTTGTTAAGAGGTTTCATGTTGAAGACAAATGAGTAATGCCTCATTGCCCTGTAAATGTGGAACCTTTCTTTAAATGCACAGACAAAAACCAACTCAAAAAGGTTATTTGTGCATGCATCAAGCATCGATGTTTAAGAAATGGGAGTTGTCAAAATTACTCATTTCAGTTGAGTGATTTTGTGTTGAATAGAAATGAGGAATGCCCCCATTGACCAATACTACATTGAAAAGAATCGAAAGTACTTGAAATTAGCTTGCACCATTTCAACTAATAACATAAATAAAACTTTAAAACCTACACCACACTTAACACAAATCATAACACCATTCCAATTAATCACATAAATCTTAAACCCGCAAATCACACATCCATAAATCATTACAAAAATGGTCGAACTTACCAAAAAATATCACTAACTCTCTTATGGTTTATAATTGGCATCCGTCTCATGGCCCTTAAACACACCCAAACCGACTGTATTTGAATATGTTTTCATAGATAGAACTCTATAAACAGAAAATGTAATATGTTTATACTTTATAGATAGAACCTCTATAAACAGAAAGTGCTCTTCCAAATAAGCTCAAGAATTCCAAGCAAAGTCAATCCATAAAAATAAGATTGACCTATAGGGATGGAACCTTGCTCTTGATACACATGGAAAAAACCACCACCAGTTCGAGAAGATTGGTATTTGTGCATGCATCAACGTTGAAGAGGTCAGACTCATCAATTCACTCTTTCGAGGTAAGTGATTTCAGAGTACATTCACATTGAAAAGAAATGAAAATATCCTTGTTGACCCATAGAGATGGAACCTTAATTTCAATGCACATTACAAAAACCAACACCAACTCAAAAAGATTGGTACTCGTGTATGCATCAATGTTTACGAGATTGGACTCATCAATTCACTCTTTTCAAATAAGTGATTTCAAGAGAACATTCATGTTGAAGAGAAATGGAAAAAATCCTTGTTAACCTATAGAGATGGAACCTTTCCACAAAAACAAACTTTTTCTTGAAACTGAAACACATAATAAAGAAGAAAACTCTTATTACTCAGCATATTGAAAAGCATCCACAGTATTAAAAACTAGCTAAACCATTACAACTAATCACATAAATAAATCTCTAAAACCCACAAACCTCGCTTCCATAAATCATAACGAAGATGTACAATCTTACCAACTGGCAAAATATTACAACTCCCCCTATGTCTTATAATTGGAATCCATCTCGTGGCCCTTAAACACACCCAAGCTGTCTGTACTTAATAAATTTTAACTCTATATACAGAACCTCAATAAACAGAAATGCACTTCCAAACAAGCTCAAAAGTTCCAGAAAAAGTTGTTGCAAAAATAAGATTAGCACTAACATTGTATAATAAAGGAAGAAATTATCAATGCAATTTCCCACATGGTACTCTGTATAGGCATTAACAATAGAAAGCATGATGATCCAGATCTACTAATTGTCAGATTCGCATTCTGCAATTTTATTCCACAGTTCTCCAAACATTTCATAAAACACAAACTCAAGACAATTGGTAACAAATCAGTTTACCATCCCCATTAAGCATTTTCTTAATCAATTTAAAAAACTGGCTAGGAGCACCCAGAGAAAATGTGCTAATTTTCTAAAAAGTAAAACACACGATAAAAGTGCAGTGCCGTGTTTCTTAAATTGCACTCGAAACAATAATGCTCCATGCCTATAAGAATGGCAAGAAAAGCAAGAAGTGGTCTATAAGTACCGGCACATGTGTACTTTAATCCACAGTACAACATTCAATGGATATATGCTCCATGTCTGATAACAAATCAAAGAAAACAAAATACGAAATGTAAAATGAATATCAACAACAGAAATAAGAAAGCTATGTAGTAAAACTAGTCTTAACTCTTCACAATGTATCTCTAGATGAAATTGGAAAAATCAAAAGTATTATTATCCAGGAGTATCACAACACTCAGTGCGCTTGTGCCTGAAGCAGTCCATCTCTGATCTGTTCAGCAACATCACGAACTGCACCAGGTCCATGTGGTATGAACACTGATTTGGACTTTGAAGATGCTCCGATCTCTTTCATTGTGTCGAAATATTGTGTCACCAACACCATATCCATCACATCTTTTGCAGATGTCCCAGGCACATTACCTGAGAAAGCGAGTACACTATCCCTCAGGCCATCCACAATTGCTTGTCGTTGTCGAGCAATACCCTGTCCTGATAAGAACTTTGATTCTGCTTCAGCTTCTGCTCGCTTGATTTGCAGAATTTTCTCTGCCTCAGCTTTGTCTCTTGTTGCCACCCTCATTCTTGCAGCTGATAATCAAAACTCAATTGAATGATTACAGAATTCAAAAAACAATAGGAAAAAATCAGTTAAATGATTACAAAATTAAAAAACAATAAGAAAAAATCAACAAAGGATTACAGAATTAAAAGGTCATAGGCAAATAAATCAAACACACTCAAAATCCGAATAAAAAATGCAGGATTATGATTTGGAAACAAGGTCAATTCGTATGAAGATGCACGCTTCTAAAGAAAATAAATACCAAATTGGTGTTAACAAAGTAATCCCTGAATATTAATATCTGCCACCCATTTTCAAAAAATGCAAAGCTATAGTCAGGATAATCTTCAAAGGAAACAGGCACAGCTCCAACAAAACAAATCTTCAGAAATTAGTTACTTATGACATGGTAATAAAAAGAGAATATCATTGGTTGGCGTACCAATGAATACCAGAACCTGTTTGAACAAGGATTCTTACCTGCATTTATTTCATTCATTGCTTTCTTCACAGTTTCAGCAGGTTCTACATCCACAATAAGTGTTTGCACAATCTCAAATCCGTAGGTTGACATAGCCTGTAAACATATATAAAGACAAAAGTAGGTA
Source organism: Taxus chinensis (assembly GCA_019776745.2). Lineage (NCBI taxonomy): Eukaryota > Viridiplantae > Streptophyta > Pinopsida > Cupressales > Taxaceae > Taxus > Taxus chinensis. The sequence goes on from CM034150.1 coordinate 609,582,457, forward strand.
CTTCCCCTAATGAATAAAAAAATATTCTGCAGTGGCTAGATCTTCCTAATAAATTAGAAAAACAAATTTCAGTACTGAAATGGGTTTGAAATAACTGACTTTTTCAAGCTCATTTTCAACAGCTTTAGCCACCTCATTCTTTTGCTCAAAAACATCATCAAGGTTCATTTTTGGGACACTTGACCTAATGACTGCAGATACAAACATAAGGGAAGTTCATCAGAAATATATAGGTTATGCAAAAATTAACAAAGAAAAGGCATTATGCACTGAGGAAGGGTCCAGACAGCGTGTAAATAAAGACATCACCATATAAATTAACTGAATGTTAAAGCTAAATCCTTTTTCATTTGAAATTAGGAAAGAAAAACAGATGAACTTTAATAATTATATTCAAATATAACTGTAGATCCTTTTTTAATCATCACATAACATTCCATTTTGTTTGTTTAGGCAAATTAGAAACAGAAACATAAAATGATTAGATTAAACTTAGGGATAAAGTTTCTACTTCACCAGTTTATGCCAAGAAATTACTGTCAATACAAATATTATTTATTACATTGCTGCTATGTTTATGCCAACAGACATTAACGTATGTTTATGCCAATAGACACTAACCTACTTTTATGCCAATAGACATTACCCTATTCAATTGGACGTGGGTGGTACTAAAAAAAAAAGAGATAATAGTTATTTAGAAGCCCAGACTGCAAAAAAAAAGAGGATTTCTTTACAAGATGATTATATAATTGTCAGAACTTGGATTCTCGTGAACCTCATATGTGTATTGTGTCTGTGGCTCTTCCTCTTGATATTGTGTTCTTTTGCTTTTTTCTGTATTTTTCTCAAGAATCTTGCATCTATTAAGGTTTTGCTCCTAAGTTTTATCTCCAAAGAACTTTATATCTATACAGCTGTTCTTTTCGCTCTAATCAAACTCTCTATTTTGCCAAAGACTCCGATGTCTGATTTTATTGTTAAATTTATAATTTTCAATGAATATTTGATATGTTGCTATATCTTTTAAAATGTAATCCTTAACATGGGTTATGCTGATAGGTCCGTTTATAATTCTATCGGCATAACCCTGGCACCAAGAGCTGCAATTTCTAGTAAAGTTCCATGATTTTACCATCAAACACGTAAGCTTGGATTTGCTCCCTTGTATTGCTGAGTTTATAATAAGCATCATTTGCTTTCTCAAGAAGGGCACGGTATTGCACAGAAGCAACCACTGTCACGAATACATTATCCTGTAACAACCAACACAGAAGTAATCACTGTCACAACTACATTATCCTGCAAAAACCACAAAATTCTTATAGCAGGATCATGTTAATATAAACCTGCTCAAGATACCTCTGAAAATGCCTTCGTAGATTAGTTTCAAATTTTGAAACAAAATAAGGGATTTGTCCTTTATGATACGTAAATTGGATATTTGATATAATCACATACCTTGGTCTTTGTTTCGCATTGAACATCCAGTTTTTGTACCCTTAAAGAAAGGTGACCCCTAATTTGACTTCCCAGAAACCATGGAAGACAGTGGCACCCTGGTTCAAGAACTTCTTCATAACGTCCAAATCTCTCTTTCATGGCAACGGTTGACTGCTCCACTTTTACACAGCAGCATAATGATTGTCCCATGTTGTTAATCCTGCATCCACTCAGAAAATATCACTGGTCTTAGCAAACATATCAAGCATTTAAACACTAAAAATTCTATTAACCAATAGAGAAATTGCAACTGAAATCTTATAAAATGAAAACTTAGTATGAACCAATGCACAAGTCTTAATAGCTTCACTCATCAACTAAATGTAATCTAATTGAAGCTAAAGGTACCCTTCTCAGTGGTTATGTTCTTATCATGTAGTGCCAGTGGCATGAAGAAAACTCCCTTATTTTGTAAAAGCAAGTCTTGGTCAATCTTTTTAAAAAATGGAAAACAGAAAGAATTCCATCAAAATTGACCAAACAACCTGTACTTTTTGTTTTAAAAAGCAACAAATACAAGAACCAATTTCATCATTTCAGCTAAGCAAACCATAAATTACAAAGCATGGTGACAAAAAATTGAACTCGACACATTGTTGTATAAAGGTGACTGTGCCTTGACATAGATATTTTATGGACCTGTACTTCAATTTTCATCATTATAGTTGACAAAGGACCTGACATGCACATGGATACTCAATCACAGACCCAATAACATATAAGCTTCAAAGATTAAATAAAAACTGAATGTATGAATTGGAATAACCAACCTTTGAGAACAACAACAAAGAATTACCAGCAAGGAGAAAAGGATAACCTATCTTAGTACTGCCTCAAGGGTATGTTGTTCCTTCCATCTTCACAAGATAGATCCAAAGTTCTTACATTGCGTTCAAATTTGAAATAAACTTTTTAGCTGTGCAACAACAAAGAATTGCCAACAAGAAGAAAAAGGATAACCCATCTTAGTACTGCCTTAAGGGTATGGAATTCCTTCCATCTTCACAAGAGAAAGTCCTTAAGTTGTGTTCAAATTTTCAATATTCTTTTTTGTAATGTGCAACAACAAAGAAATGTCAACTACTGCCTTAAGGGTATGGAGTTCCTTCCAACTTCACGAGACGAAGCCAAAGTTCTTAAGTTGCGTTCAAATTTTCAATAAACTTTTTAGTTGTGCCCACAGTAAGCAAGTATATACTAACATTTCTAAAGCATGTCAATACCCATCTTTATATCTTAAAATCTCCAGTTTCAGAGTATGTTTTCTATCCCGGTTTTAAGAAGGCAACTCTGAAACATTATCTGTTTTTATCCCAATTGTCTACATGTCCATTCACACTCTGGACATTACAAATGACATTTGGAAATTGCAGGTGCCATGTTCAATCACAAAACTTCAAACTACTAATCTAATCCACATAAATACTATGCTTCTAGCGATACAATATGAACTTTTGACAGAATGTATGTATCATCGGTATTTCTTCAATTAATGTAATATCTAATCATAGAGGTCTCACGGATAAGGACTAACCAGGAAAAGGCATTGCTTCTGATGTATATGCCTTTGGCTTGATATGTCTAATAGGATATATGTTAATTATATTTAAGATGGCCACCTTAATAACCCAGATTCACATATCACAACTTTTAGTACCGATATCCCACAACAACATATTTCTGCCTCGTAAAATATCTGCATCAAGAGGAGTAAAATCTCAAAGGACATTTATTTAATAGAGGAGAAGAGACATTGGCCAACAGCTCAAAAGACGAGATGTGCTCAAAAAATGGTTATAAGATCAGCAATTGGGGTAGGCAAGCATGTATTTTGAAAGCCATTTAAAAACTTCAGGAATAGTTTTACTCTCATAATCTAGCTCCTTGGTTGCTGAATTAAAGTGTGTACATCCCCAATATACCATGTTATAGAACTAAAAACATTGAAAATATAGAATATGTACATATACACTCTATTATCCCTCTCCAGGATTATTTAGCATATACATGATATAGGTGAGTATACTATTGATAAGGTAAATAACTTGATATTTGTAAGAGTAGCTGCACCCTAGTGGATTCAATGTACTTGTAGCATCTATCTATCTATTCACCATCTCCAGGAACATAAAACAAAACAAGGAATTTCACCTAATTCCCTAGGATGCAATTTCCCATGTGTCAATCTATAAAGATACAATTTCAAAATCTAAAACTCAGTTGCCTACAAGCCTCAATTTTCACGAGGTCATGTTCACCCTTGAATATCAAGCCAACATCAGTTGCGAAACTAATCATCTAAGGCAGCAAAGAAACTACAAAGTAAGAGCCAACGCAGACATTGAGAATATAGTAGCAGCTATCTATCTATCTTTTCAACAAAACAATGAATTTCAATTTCACCTCATTCCTCAAGAAAATACGAAGCCAGAGCATACTCTGTTACAACTAAATTCATTCCAAAACACGCCAGAAAATTCATAAAATCTAAACTCATGTTAATTCAACACAAAATATTGAAAAGATATTTTCAAAAAAATATTGCTAAGACCGCCAACCAAGATCGAAAAACAGTACCTGAATTGTAAGATTATCGGCAAGCACAAACCTTTGGATAATGCTAACAGCCCAATCAGAACCTATACAAAGCTCACTAAACTATGGTTTTCATGCACAATAACTGCTTAGAGTCGAGTATTTAAAGGGCTATTGCTCCCAATTAGAGACTAGTTTTTAAAACAGAGATAAGTATTAAGGGCCCTATTGCTTCAAATAGCCAATTAAAATTATAAAAATATATACAAAATTGAAAATCCCTAACTTGGGGACAAAATTCTTCCAATTAAATACAAGAAGCGTTACGGAAACAGCCTAAACCCTTGAATATTAAATGAAGATGTATCACATAGCGCGTGTTTAACTGAAACTACCGCTGTATTTGCTCTATATTTCCGACAACCATAAAGGCAATATCGCATTGCAAGTTTTAAACAAACAGTGTGGACCGTGGCACAGCAATAAAGCTAAACCAACATGCAACCGCGGATTGTTATACCATAAGTGAAATCATAATAATTATTGAATTTTGCACTAAATAATATAATTTACCAAAATAGCTTAAAGTTGTCGCAGAGGAAGGTTAATTTTAGCGACTCAACATGCAAGAAAGGACTCAGTGCGAATAAAAGGACCTCAAATTTACCGTTGATAGGCATAAAACGTAAATCCTTGTAAAAACAGACATGAATATTTCGGTCCTTTTCAGATAATTAAAGCTTGCCAATTTTATTTCTAAGTCACCTAAGCTTTGATCAGATCGAGTAACCTACAATATCGAACAAAAAAAGCGTTTAAGTAATGAATGATAAACCAAAACACGGTAAATTTCAGGCATTTTCCAGGAAATATCAATTGTCGACACAAATTTAAATCTAATTTTGTAAAGTTCGGGAAAACGAGCTGCTGAAGAAAATTCTTAAAAAGCGCGATTAGTCCAAAAAAGCTTTATCATGGAAAATTTCCAAAAATAGCGCAAATGCAGCCAGAACAAGAACTCACTCACCAACCTTAAATCAATTTCGAGGAAATTGAAGCTGTAGACCAAAATTTGTTCTGAAACCGTCAGACGAACATTAAAGTACCGGGAAAATGACTGCAAATTCCTTCGGCGTTTGCTTAAAAGAAAAGCTCATCCGCGTGTTCTTGGAAGAAAAGCTCAGGAAAAAGCCTGTAAGCACGAAGCCCCGGTTCTCAGAAATTTTCGCGCTAGTAAAGCAATATATTTACGCCGTGAGGCGTTCTTGTTATGGGCAGCGACCTGTTTTCCCTGACAGGTTTAGGGCATCGGACGGCTCTATTTCGGGGTCGTTGAAATCCAACGGCGGAGGAAACCCTGGATTTCGTTCGTGTGGAGGAAGCGGTTTGTTGGAAGATTGCATGGGCCGTTAATGCTGCTCTGCTTCGCCGGTTATTCATCATTACACTTCGTAGTTGGGGCCGAGAGGGGGTGCTTCGTAGTTGGGGCCGAGATAGCTCTGGAATGGGCCCCTGTTCTTTGGCAATGGACGGATTATGCTGTGCGTGGCAGAAATATGAGAGGGCCTTTGCATGTGGAGACGGTTTGGGTGCCTATAAATGCCTGCTTTGCCTGCTGTTTGCATTCCTGAGGGTATCTTTTCATGCTGGTTTAGATTCGTCCTGCAGTGTTCTGGTGAGTTGTGTCGGTTGTATCTTTTCGCTAACAACCAGTCGAGGCTGTGTTTCGCCTTTAACTTGCTTCCGAGGTCTTTCCCGTGGGTGGGTTCTTGCTTAAGCAATGTATGGTGTGCTGTGCAGGTGGGTTTCGTGAGGGGCATATTCTCTGCAAGGTATTCGAAGGTATGAAATCTCTTTGATCACACCCTTTTACTCTGTTTTGAAACTCTGTTAAGACTGTTCTTTGATACGAATAAGTGTATTATAGATTTTAGCAGAGTAGTGCCCTGTTGTCTGCATGCTTGTTTGTTATCTAAATAACTTTCAAGTAAATTTTACCTTAAGTGTTTTGTTGCTTCGGCTGTATCTTCAAAGCTTCTATTACTCTCTATAGACCTCTGTTCCACTTTTAGATATTTCTATTTTTAAAAAATCCTTGGAATAATGTAAGGTGAATGGAAATTCCTCTTTTTGTTCTATAAAGATGGGTAGAATCTTATGTGCAAGCGTTCCAAAGGGGTTTCTTTTGTTATGCCCTCCCCTGATATAGGCATACACAAAGAAAAGAATTTGGGCCATGATTCTCTGCCCGTGGCTATTTTGATAAGTTTTATTTAAATTTTTGGCCCTACATTTTATTTGCGATTAATCATCTACTGATAAGTTTGCCATTTTTGGTTGTCTAGGGTTTGGCTCTCATTAGGCTTAGATGTCATAATGGAGGCTTAATTTTTTCAATTATCTGTTTAAATTTGAAAGAACAAGCATCTGCTTTTTAAATTAGAGAATCATGTGTTGAATTGAAAATAGGGTGTTTCTAGGATGTGTTCCACATATTTGGATGTTTCAATTGATCTGCATGTGCCAGGATGTTTGACAATTTTTTCGGCAGGGAGGCTTAGGTTTGAAATGCCAATCCATGTGAATTAGGATGCTTGCATTCAAAGCTGATATGATGAGAAATTATACAGCAGGGTGTGAGCAAAGGTTGTTGACGGTAGACAATCCCAGTAACCCAAGAATTTCTCCCGAATGCACGTAGAATAATCTGTCCCATGAATGATGACTTACAATTTCCTCACATCTCTGTAGAAAGCAAGAGAATTTTCCGTACTTGGTTGTGGATTTTTTCAAAGAAAAAATTACCTTTTGTTTGCTTGAATTTGATCTTTAAAAAAATTGAACCACCGACCTCCTCTAATGTCGAACACATCACTGGTGAATTACCACTTATTAGAAAGAGTGCAACACCATGGCTATGAGGCTGATCAATCATACATAATAGCACATGGGTTGTACTCGCCAGATCATTATTTACATCGCTTCGCCTTACCATTAAGCTATGATCCTAAAGACAATGCATGCCTAAAAGTATGCACAAGGTGGGCCTTGATTTGATTTCAGAATCTTCTTTCTTCTTTTCACATGATCATCACCATATCACCCTTTGCACTAAGTTGATATCTATGGGTTTATGCTGTGTACTTAGTTTTAATTGGTGCAAGTTTATGTAGGCTATCATTTTAGAAGTTATAACTACTCAACTGATGGAATTTGGCTTCATTCAGAGCATTAACTGGCTGTGCAAGGTGTCCAGCAAGTTTAGGCTTGATTAATAGAGATCAGATAAGTTGGTCAAAGTTGGGATTGAGTTACAGTGAGATGGATGAAAAATATTTTACTAAGTAGTTGTATTCCTCACCATTTTGAATTCTGTGGTTCTCAAGCTCATAAATGCTGGAAGGCAGTGTGTGAAGAAAAGTATTCTGTAGGTTGAGAATCTCCAATGCAGAAGAATCTCCAATGCAGACAAATCTCCTGTCATTTGAGGTAAAACATTTCAGTCCTTGTAAGCCTGTAGTACTCCTGATGTTTGCGCAGCCCCGTATGTCTAACTTTGTTAACAAGTGCAGTGAGCTCAAGTCTGGCAACCCAGCTAGGTGTTGGCAGTTCCACAGAGTTAGAATTTTCAGGTTTTTCAAATTTGAGAAATCCAAGATTTTCTTCATTTTTATACAATCCCCTACTTCAAGCCACACAAGCGCTCCAGGGAGCGCTGGCAATTCCAATAATTTCTCGCATTTATGCAGAATAAGGGTGGTTAGGTTCTCAAGCTCATAAATGCTAGAAGGCAGTGTGTGAAGAAAAGTATTCTGTAGGTTGAGAAAAAATATTTTACTAAGTAGTTGTATTCCTCACCATTTTGAATTCTGTGGTTCTCAAGCTCATAAATGCTGGAAGGCAGTGTGTGAAGAAAAGTATTCTGTAGGTTGAGAATCTCCAATGCAGAAGAATCTCCAATGCAGACAAATCTTCTCCTGTCATTTGAGGTAAAACATTTCAGTCCTTGTAAGCCTGTAGTACTCCTGATGTTTGCGCAAGCCCCGTATGTCTAACTTTGTTAACAAGTGCGTGAGCTCAAGTCTGGCAACCAGCTAGGTGTTGGTAGTTCCGCAGAGTTAGATTCTCAAGCTCATAAATGCTGGAAGGCAGTGTGTGAAGAAAAGTATTCTGTAGGTTGAGAATCTCCAATGCAGAAGAATCTCCAATGCAGACAAATCTCCTGTCATTTGAGGTAAAACATTTCAGTCCTTGTAAGCCTGTAGTACTCCTGATGTTTGCGCAGCCCCGTATGTCTAACTTTGTTAACAAGTGCAGTGAGCTCAAGTCTGGCAACCCAGCTAGGTGTTGGTAGTTCCGCAGAGTTAGAATTTTCAGGGTTTTCAAATTTGAGAAATCCAAGATTTTCTTCATTTTTATACAATCCCCTACTTCAAGCCACACAAGCGCTCCAGGGAGCGCTGGCAATTTCAATAATTTCTCGCATTTATGCAGAATAAGGGTGGTTAGGTTCTCAAGCTCATAAATGCTAGAAGGCAGTGTGTGAAGAAAAGTATTCTGTAGGTTGAGAATCTCCAATACAGACAAATCTCCTGTCATTTGAGGTAAACCATCTAAAAGATGGGAGCCACTTGCATCAAAATGCACCAGAGATCTAAGTCTGGAAAAATTTTGTGGTAGTCCAATAAGGTTAACATCATTCTTCAGCTCCAAAGTTGTGAGATTGGTAAGCTTTAACTTGCTTCTCTCTAGCTTCTCAAGAGGACTGTAACAAAACATTCAAATGATTTACTTGTTTTGTGACTCTACAAAGACTTATAACTCTTCTCGAGGTTTCAAACATATTCACACTACCAACTAACTCTCAACTCCCTTATAGTCTGCTCTCAAGATGACTGTTTCACCAATATAGGTATGACTGTCACAAGAGGAATGTACTTTCATTTTCCTTCCTTCCATCTCTTAATGATCTAACTTGAGCAATGATTTTTAAGTCGTCTTGTGTCTTTAATATCCTCTTTCCAACTTTTCAAGGACTCCACAAATCTCCAAGGGCATAGGCTAATGACTATTACACTAGAATATTTTTCAGTTTCACACCAATTAATCTGTTACTTCATGATCATATTACATTCTAAAACACCCCTATCACTGTATTGAAACAAACTTCAATGATTCAACTTTTAGCATTTACCAATTTTCTGTCTTAAAGCCCTAGGAGAAGGGTATAGTGCACAATATTAAAGAAAGTTTGTATTGTTTGAGTTTAAACTACTTCAAAGCTTCTATTACTCTCTGCAGACCTCTGTTCCACTTTTAGATATTTCTATTTTTAAAAAATCCTTGGAATAATGTTTTCAAATTTTATAGTTGCTGGAAAAAGTATGTTCTATATTGTTTTTGCTTGAATTCTTTTTATTCTGTCAAGAATAATAGTAAGAATAATATTTGAGAAATCCAAGATTTTCTTCATTTTTATACAATCCCCTACTTCAAGCCACACAAGTGCTCTAGGGAGCGCTGGCAATTCCAATAATTTCTCACATTTATGCAGAATAAGGGTGGTTAGGTCTCAAGCTCATAAATGCTAGAAGGCAGTGTGTGAAGAAAAGTATTCTGTAGGTTGAGAATCTCCAATGCAGACAAATCTCCTGTCATTTGAGGTAAACCATCTAAAAGATGGGAGCCACTTGCGTCAAAATGCACCAGAGATCTAAGTCTGGAAAAATTCTGTGGTAGTCCAATAAGGCTAACATCATTCTTCAGCTCCAAAGTTGTGAGATTGGTAAGCTTTAACTTGCTTCTCTCTAGCTTCTCACGAGGACTGTAACAAAACATTCAAATGATTTACTTGTTTTGTGACTCTACAAAGACTTATACTCTTCTCGGGGTTTCAAACATATTCACACTACCAACTAACTCTCAACTCCCTTATAGTCTGCTCTCAAGATGACTGTTTCACCAATATAGGTATGACTGTCACAAGAGGAATGTACTTTCATTTTCCTTCCTTCCATCTCTTAATGATCTAACTTGAGCAATGATTTTTAAGGTCGTCTTGTCTCTTTGGTATCCTCTTTCCAACTTTTCAAGGACTCTACAATCTCCAAGGGCATAGGCTAATGACTATTACACTAGAATATTTTTCAGTTTCACCCATTAATCTGTTACGTCATGTCATATTACATTCAAAAACACCCCTATCACTGTATTGAAACAAACTTCAATGATTCAACTTTTAGCATTTACCATTTTCTGTCTTAAAGCCCTAGGAGAAGGGTATAGTGCACAATATTAAAGAAAGTTTGTATTGTTTGAGTTTAAACTACTTCAAAGCTTCTATTACTCTCTGCAGACCTCTGTTCCACTTTTAGATATTTCTATTTTTAAAAAATCCTTGGAATAATGTTTTCAAATTTTATAGTTGCTGGAAAAAGTATGTTCTATATTGTTTTTTTTGCTTGATTCTTTTATTCTTCAAATAATGTTACGAATAATATTTGAGAAATCCAAGATTTTCTTCATTTTTATACATCCCCTACTTCAAGCCACACAAGCGCTCCAGGGAGCGCTGGCAATTCCAATAATTTCTCGCATTTATGCAGAATAAGGTGGTTAGGTTCTCAAGCTCATAAATGCTAGAAGGCAGTGTGTGAAGAAAAGTATTCTGTAGGTTGAGAATCTCCACTACAGACCAAATCTCCTGTCATTGAGGTAAACCATCTAAAAGATGGGAGCCACTTGCATCAAATGCACCAGAGATCTAAGTCTGGAAAAATTTTGTGGTAGTCCAATAAGGTTAACATCATTCTTCAGCTCCAAAGTGTGAGATTGGTAAGCTTTAACTTGCTTCTCTCTAGCTTCTCAAGAGGACTGTAACAAAACATTCAAATGATTTACTTGTTTTGTGACTCTACAAAGACTTATAACTCTTCTCGAGGTTTCAAACATATTCACACTACCAACTAACTCTCAACTCCCTTATAGTCTGCTCTCAAGATGACTGTTTCACCAATATAGGTATGACTGTCACAAGAGGAATGTACTTTCATTTTCCTTCCTTCCATCTCTTAATGATCTAACTTGAGCAATGATTTTTAAGTCGTCTTGTGTCTTTAATATCCTCTTTCCAACTTTTCAAGGACTCCACAAATCTCCAAGGGCATAGGCTAATGACTATTACACTAGAATATTTTTCAGTTTCACACCAATTAATCTGTTACTTCATGATCATATTACATTCTAAAACACCCCTATCACTGTATTGAAACAAACTTCAATGATTCAACTTTTAGCATTTACCAATTTTTTTGTCTTAAAGCCCTAGGAGAAGGGTATAGTGCACAATATTAAAGAAAGTTTGTATTGTTTGAGTTTAAACTACTTCAAAGCTTCTATTACTCTCTGCAGACCTCTGTTCCACTTTTAGATATTTCTATTTTTAAAAAATCCTTGGAATAATGTTTTCAAATTTTATAGTTGCTGGAAAAAGTATGTTCTATATTGTTTTTGCTTGAATTCTTTTTATTCTGTCAAGAATAATAGTAAGAATAATATTTGAGAAATCCAAGATTTTCTTCATTTTTATACAATCCCCTACTTCAAGCCACACAAGTGCTCTAGGGAGCGCTGGTAATTCCAATAATTTCTCACATTTATGCAGAATAAGGGTGGTTAGGTTCTCAAGCTCATAAATGCTAGAAGGCAGTGTGTGAAGAAAAGTATTCTGTAGGTTGAGAATCTCCAATGCAGACAAATCTCCTGTCATTTGAGGTAAACCATCTAAAAGATGGGAGCCACTTGCGTCAAAATGCACCAGAGATCTAAGTCTGGAAAAATTCTGTGGTAGTCCAATAAGGCTAACATCATTCTTCAGCTCCAAAGTTGTGAGATTGGTAAGCTTTAACTTGCTTCTCTCTAGCTTCTCACGAGGACTGTAACAAAACATTCAAATGATTTACTTGTTTTGTGACTCTACAAAGACTTATAACTCTTCTCGGGGTTTCAAACATATTCACACTACCAACTAACTCTCAACTCCCTTATAGTCTGCTCTCAAGATGACTGTTTCACCAATATAGGTATGACTGTCACAAGAGGAATGTACTTTCATTTTCCTTCCTTCCATCTCTTAATGATCTAACTTGAGCAATGATTTTTAAGTCGTCTTGTCTCTTTGGTATCCTCTTTCCAACTTTTCAAGGACTCTACAAATCTCCAAGGGCATAGGCTAATGACTATTACACTAGAATATTTTTCAGTTTCACACCAATTAATCTGTTACTTCATGATCATATTACATTCAAAAACACCCCTATCACTGTATTGAAACAAACTTCAATGATTCAACTTTTAGCATTTACCAATTTTCTGTCTTAAAGCCCTAGGAGAAGGGTATAGTGCACAATATTAAAGAAAGTTTGTATTGTTTGAGTTTAAACTACTTCAAAGCTTCTATTACTCTCTACAGACCTCTGTTCCACTTTTAGATATTTCTATTTTTAAAAAATCCTTGGAATAATGTTTTCAAAATTTATAGTTGCTGGAAAAAGTATGTTCTATATTGTTTTTGCTTGAATTCTTTTTATTCTGTCAAGAATAATAGTATGAATTTTGTACAGATTATATACACTGCCATGCCTTGTGGTTTTGTTAAATCTAGATGGACATGTAGGGGCATGTGCCTTGCCAAAGTCAGGAATTGGAGTGTGCTGAGAGATTCTATTTCTCTGGGAGGCCACTTCAATACGCCCCATGTAGGGCGTTAGACTGCGCTTTGGTAGGGCTATTTAAGCTGCCTGTCTTCAGTATTTTTAACCTCCTTTGCTTGCCATTACGGTACCTAACGTTTTCTTGTTTCCTCTTCGATTGCACTAATGAAAACACGAAGTCAAATTTGCATCCCCCCTGTTGGTATTACTGTCACAACACCAAAACTACGAAGGCATGAAGAATTTAAAAGAACTCAGTTTGTAGTCAATGTGTTCCATCCTAAACAATTGCGCCCTGAAAAACCACAGATTGCAGAAATTGTGAAGGCACGCCTTCACTTACCGGTCGAATCTGTCATCTATCTTTCAAAATTTCGGACGGTGGATTCATTATCGAAAGGCTTTGGGCTGGCGTACGACACAGCTGCTGATGCAGAGAAGTATGAGCCCCCCTACAAATTGAAGAAGATGGGTGTCTTTGTTAAGAAGGAGAAAACAACATTTAAAAAAGATGACTGCGCCAAGAAAATCCCCTATGTGCAGCAGAAAGCTTTTCAGAAAAAAAAAATGATGTTACGCATTGGGCACATTCCTTTTTGACTTTGAAAATACTTGATATATATATCATGCTGTAATTAAAGCTTATGTTTTGCGTTGTAAATGCTATTTTTTGTGCTTCGAAATTACTTTATATAAATATCATACTCTAATTGCTGTTGGTTAGTTTTTTGGCAAGCTGGAAATACACAATGCAAACATTGTGCTGTATGCATTTCTTCATGATCTGCTTACCTGTAAAATATTTCAAATTTTAAGTGAAGTTTTCCAGCATAAATATATTGCTTTTTACATTTCTATTTCCATTCATATATAATAGATAAGTTTAGTTGTGATGATATAATTGAAAAAGTTAAGCTGGGAATAATGAGAAGCACTTACCAAAGTTACAAAATTTACACTGTCATGGGAATTAGGAAAAGAAATAAATTTTACATTCTAAAGAATTTTTGAAATATATATATATATATATATATATATATATATATATATATATATATATATATATATAATTCAACAAGAGCATTGGGCAGCCTCTGAAAAACCAAAAAAAAAAGTTATATTCTACAGACATGAACAAGAAATTAACTTCAAATTGATATAGCATTCACATCCTCTGTCAAAAAATACCACCCATTCCCTTCTTTTCAACCACCATTTTATAGACAGGGTTAGCACACACTTTACAATGATATGTACATTCCGATATGACCTCATATCCTGTTGTTGAAATGTACAAAATTTATACTTTTGTAGAAGCTTTTTTCAAATTATTATTGTTGTCATGGAATATTGATCCATTGCCTGTGATGGACAATAGAATTTGTAGGTTTTATCTTTACAATTGTTTGGGTAAAAGGCCGGTGGATGAGCCCTTTCAAAGACTTAAATTTACTGTAGAACTCTGTAGAAGCAAAATACAGACTAAAATGCATTTATTGCAATAATCTTAACAAAATAAATAAGATTTGGCCTGTAATTTAGTTAATTAAATATAGCTATGGATAGTGTGGCCTGGATGGCATATCCCAAACATTCCATGGCATTAAGGATTTAGTATTATGAGCATTCACACTTTGGGCAACCTGTTGATCTGCAATCAAAAAGTATTAGTGTATAACACAATATGTTCCAGTCTACAAGAACACAAGACAACAAAGAAGTTGATATTCATAAATTTTGTTACATGCCCAGCAACCAAGTCTTGAAATAAATTTCAAGTTGAATTTAATTTAATTTTGTCTCGTACTTTTGCTTGGAGTCAGGTTGCAAACTGCTATGACACATGGTGATGGTATAAATGTTTAAAAAATCAATCCCCAAGAATTTGAAGATATTTAAATCAGAATTAGCAGATTTTTTCTCCCAGATAAAACATGGATGAATGGAGAAAAGGAAAAATGCACACCAAATGAACCTGCAAATGCTGAAGAATTTGTCAAGGAAGGATAAATTTCTGGATAAAACATGGAGGAAATCAACACTTTATGAAAAACAGAGATTGAACAAATTTCATAGAAATCAAAGCTGTTAATGATCAGTCAGTGATTTGGAAGGCAGAAACAGGCTTCAAAACGCATCATGCCATTAGAAACGGTAGAAGATCTCAGGCTCTGAGATGGGTATTTGACAGAAGAAGCAGAAGTCCCGCTAAGAGTGTTACTCTCCTTAGCAATCTCCCAAGATGGAGAACAGGTAGAATGAATTCTAAAATTGCTTCGCCTTTAATCTCATCAGAGATTAAAACTGTCTCTTCAGATTCCTCGTGCCATGTAAGCTGCACTGAAGATATCAACACAAGCAGCAATTTTTCATACCATAAATCCTGACATAAGCAAAGAATCTTGCTGTTGCAGCAAGAAGAATCAAAGTGTTTCTCCCCTAGCAAAGAAAAATAATAGGTTTGCTTCATTTCAGTATTGAGATACAAAAACCCCATAAATGTCGAGAAGTTTGCAGAGATAGCTGTGTCAGAGCCATAGTAATTCTAGGCATTATACGTTCTATTTTCAGAAACCTTGATGATTTTGCAGTAAGATGTAGCATGTTCAGGAGTGGTCTGGCACAGTTGCACGCAGACTTATATTCAGCAGAAATGTTTTGAGACAGTAAATGTGTGCATAATTCTTCCATTTTATCAATTCATGGACTACGGTGCAATGTGTTTATGGTGTACTATTCAGATATTTATTAGTGCGATCACGTATATACTTCTTTAAAATTAAAACATATGGTAAGTTAAGTGAATAGGCCTTATAAATATGGGTGAATATTCTACAAGCACTTTATATGTGGATTTTAGTATTATTTCTTGGTTATAATATAAAATTTGGAACACTTTATTTATGCTAACATAATGGTGTGGTAAAATTGAAACCATCAATCACCATTAAATTGAGTATTTTTGAACAAATAATAATAAATCTATAAATCAATGTACGAAGATTAATTTAGTATGTGAAAAATATGGGATGAACATCTTAAAATCAATACAATATTTATTGAAAATAAATGTATTTATTTTATCTTTCCTAATTAAAAATAATTATTGATAGTTTATATTCTAATTACTGTTATAATAGTTGTAACATATTGTCATTGGAATTAACTAAACCACATCCTTCAAATTTCTATATCTTACAAGTTAAATAAGAAAAAGTGACACTAATAAAAATAAATTGAGAAAATGAAATGGATAAGAAAAAATAGGTTCCTATCGGCCACCCGCAAACACCTTTAGGTGTTGATTCACTAAAAAATAAAAAAATGTGGTGACATAGAGCTTTCTTTGAGTGTTGTAAATTTAAACTATTTTTCTAGATGATAATAATAATAATTAGTTTTATAGTCCATGATGTAAGGTAGCCAGTTATTAGGTATTTGGATGCCTTATAGACAATTATACTACCTTGTACTCCCAGTATGTAAAAGGTAGCTAATTATGCATCAAATGTGAGGCATACATACCCTACCCCCTATAGAATTTGAACATTTGACCTATCTTTCAAAAGAACTTCAATTATTCACCATTAGGCCAACTCAAATATTTATTGACATAATAATTTCACATTTACCATTACTTTAATTAGAAATTTAAAATTTTATCCATCAATTAAAATTTATGGAAACTATAAACACCTATTTTAGTGACTTGTTAATAAAAAACCCCAAAATCCTTAATTAAGCTGTGGTAAGGAATCCTACATTCCTCCTTTCTTATTTTGTAACTCTCTGTAAACCACACCATTTAATAACAAACATTGCATTCAAATTTCCTTTTTTTTGGGTGAAATTATAAGAGTAATTTATATTCTTTCTCTTCTTTTGAACATAGAATAGGAGAAGGATCACATGATTGACATCTGTGCATGAGGAGACAATGCTTTGATGAAGCATTTCCATCATGTGGATGCTGTGTGTTCCTTTGGAATCCTTGTGTGTGTGATCCTCAACTTGAGAACATGTGAATTACATGAATCTATCCACATATAACAAAAAAAATCATAATTTAAACAACACACTTGTATTTAAATTTCACATTTAGTTTTACACATTCATACTATTATTAACCTTAGAAGATTAAATTCCTGAAATGGAGTTTGGGAAAACGAATTTAAAAATATTTAATTAATAAATTAATTCCAACTACTTGAGGATGTGTAGAAAATTTATAGGTGGATTAATTTAAATACAGCTAATGTTTAGTACCCCACAACATTAAAGAAAAAAAAAACATTACCTAGAAATTTCCCTAAGTAATTATTGGTGATTGATGTGGTTTTGGTGCATTGTACAGAGGGTATTTTTTCTACTCTTGAGAAGATGCAAGGGAATTTTTCGATATTATGTTTTGGAGAATTTTTTAGTATTATTTCAATTGTGAAGTCCATAAATTTGTTCAAACCATGAAGAAGAAAACATTCACAAAGAGTTTGAAAATGACATGTTAAATACACATGTTAATTTTGGATGGCTACAATGTGGTCATGCATCAATGAAAAAATTTCATTATGACTGTACATGATATCAAAATGCCAGAATTAAGCCTCCATGAATCTAATACGGAAAACACCTTCAACATAATAAATAAATTATATTTATTTTCCACGTCCATCACTCTATTTCATAAAATCCATTAGGTAAAATAGATGCATCTTAATATTTTAACTAATCATTGGCCATCTGTCATTTTATTAATACTTTAATTTATTCAAAATTTTAAAACATAAAATTTGGAAATTTCATTTAAAATCTAATTAATTACTTTTTTATCTCAAAATAAATTTTAAGGGAACCTCACAAATGATATGTGAGGGAGGCCCACTAAAAATGTATAGATGATATATTATAATATGAATGTTTTCTCTTAAAATAAATAGCAATATTATTAATTATAAAAATCTTTAAGATGATTAAAAGATTATAATGTGCAAAAATTTAGTAACCAATGCAATATCCTAAAAATTAGATAATTGTTTGTTGAAGACAACTCATATGGTTGTTTATGTTATATATTAGACTGATAATATTCTTATCCATCTCATATCCACACCAGAATCCAAATCTATTTTTTTATTCTAGGTAATGGTAAAATGTATGCATTTAATACATCTATACTTCCTCTTGCTAATCACATTATAAATATATCCAATCTGTCCAATTGGGATATTGGCAACATGGAATGGAGATCCATCTTAAGATGATTGAATGTTCTTTGTAATAATATATTCTAGTCTGTAATTTTTGTTTTTTAACGATGTGAAATGTACGATGGGAACGCCGAAGGCGATAGAGTGAAAAATTAAAACTTAAATGAATAAGATGGAAAGGATGGGGGCAAAATAACGTGGGGTATGGGGGAGGAGAAGTGCATTGTATTTTATTGAATTTTCTCTATCTTGATTGCATTATTTATTCGAGTGCAATATACGTTCAAAGGGGTGCGAACTAAATAATTGAGGAAAATCGTAAATGTTTTACAAATGTTTTAGATTGAGTATCGTTTATTTATGTGATTATAATTTTAGGCCGAAGTGGTCAAAATAAGAAATGGACAAAATTGAATAGGTTACAGGGTCGTAATCCAATTGCAGTTTTTTTTTAGGGTCAAATAATATAGCCCCTGGAAATTTTAGTCATATGAGGGACATGTAGAATTTTTTGTGGCAGTCGAGCTGAAATAGGAAGAGCTAAATAAGATCCTTTATATGTGTTCCACTTTATCAGCAAAATGTCTCGTGTTATTCACATGAGTGCAATTTTCCTATTAAATGGTGGTCAAAATAAAAATTGGGGAAGATCCAATAGGCTTTTGAAAGTCGTTTTTTGTGCCCTATTGAATTTTGCACGTGCAGTCTGTTTGAAGTTTTTTCTCAAAATGATATTTGCAGGTGCCCTATTGAATTTTGCATGTGCAGTCTGTTTGAAGTTTTTTCTCAAAATGATATTTGCAGACTTTCCAAAATCAATGAAATCAACAAAAGGGCCAAGTTGAATTAGGATGTCATTCCATGAATTTTTGTGCTCTATAAAATTTGGATGTCATTACCTAAGAAATTCTCAAAAATCAGAGCAGTGCAGATAAACAAAAATAATAACTGTCCATTGAATTAGATTGCCATTCTGGAAAATCATAAGAAGAAACTCTGCAGAATATAATGGGTTTACAAATTTTTAAGCAGTAGCCACAGTAAAGAACAATCCTCCATCCTTCAGCAAAGAAAATCCAAGAACATAGTTTAAAATCAGATGCATCCATGGCCTAGCAAGGAAAAATTGAATTTTGCTGTTGTAGCAAGAAGAATCAAAGTGTTTCTCCCCTAGCAAAGAAAAATAATAGGTTTGCTTCATTTCAGTATTGAGATACAAAGACCCCATAAATGTCGAGAAGTTTGCAGAGATAGCTGTGTCAGAGGCATAGTAATTCTAGTCATTTTTTACCAGATAGATATGAATCGTCATCAGGTACTCTGCATGGATGTTTCTTTGACCGTAACGACCTTAAGAATCCATCACAACTTAATTCTTTTGTTAAAAAAGCACTAGGTGGGGGTACTAACAACATAGAAAATATCAACTCCATTTTGTGTAAGATTTGAGCATGACTTCTTTAAAACCCTTTGGATGCTATTGCTATCAGTATTTGCGTTCTAAATCATACCATCAATTCAATTTTTCAATTCGTACTCGATTGTGTTGAATTATTAATAGACAATTTGCAACTCTTGAGAAATATGCTCGAGTGACAATTCACAGTGTGCTATAATATTTTGACCCTTGTTTCGGGTCTCTCTACAAAACCCATCATCAGGGATAAGATCAAAGTCAATGCTCAAAGCATGCAAGAAAGTAATGTCCTCATAGATTTGAGCAACAACAATTTGTTCTTCATTAAATCTGCTTTGTCCTTGACAGTGTCTGATTTTTTCTTGAGCATTGAGCTCATGACAGACCATAAATGTTTCAGAAATGTTGTGGCCTCCATTTTTATTTCCATTAAAGGATTTTACTTACCTAAATGTTTTATAGCCAACTTACTATCCTCATTAAAAACCAAAGACAACTTACTATCCCTTTGTTATTATAATTTATTCTTTTATTCTTACTGTTATATATTCATTATCTTATTTTTTGATTTCGCCCGCAATTCAATAACGTACTTACAAGTTAAAGTTTATTGCAAAACCTCAGCTTCTTGCTTGCGATGCATGTTTTTTCCTTGTGCCATGCTAGATTTGTATACGTATAGCTAATTTTGTTTTAATTTATAAAAGGAATCCTGAATGTTTTATTTCTGCATTTTTAAAGTTCAAGGCACAAATAATTCGTCTAATATTTAGCAAGTTTTGCTCGCAGAAACAATTGTTGCGTACGCTGTTTCATTGACGACAGCAGCTGCCACAAAAGTAATTGAAGTGGATCTATTGCGGCATTGTCCTGGATTGAGGTGATTTAAATTTTTTGAGCATTTATAACTACATCGACCTGTGCGCTATATCGTCCACATTGTTCCCTGCCTCAATACATATAATGTGACTCAAACTTTGCAAAGCCTGAAGAAACAACATTGACGACTTATGTTAATTGCATTTGTTGGTTGCAGTGCTTGCATAATACATCTTTGATCGAGCCAAACGCTCCTGCATTTATTCTCGAATCGCTTGCGCTTCGCAAAAAGGTAACTTTCTGAGGTTATGAAACGTCACACCATCTTCTAAGGTCATTAAAGGTAGTTTATGTTTTCATCCCGTTCTATCGCTGAATTACAACAAGCCCCCATATTTCAAATTGCTAGGAAAGCTCAAACTTGCATTTAACAAAATAGAACTTCTCTTTTCTTTTCCATATGTATTCCATTAATGTCCATTACATAACTATAATGAAGATAAAAGTAAAAAATATGTACAGAATAATACTAATATGCCCATTGATTAAAATTAAATACTCTAGACAAATAAACTAAAAAGCCATATCACAACATAAAAAAAAGGGACTAAGAATAAATCAACAAATTTTCAAACAGGATTGCAACATTTCCGAAAAGCTAAATAGTCTTACACATAATGGAGATAAACTTGACTGAAGGAGGTGTGCTGAGCATCATTAAAGAATCCCCCCATAATGGCTTGACACTACAACTACTGAACTTGTCGCCATTGCGTTCATCGTTCAACTCTGCAATTCAACACCGAGTGGACCTGTCAGACGGAAATCATATTCAACCTGCCCTGCTTCCCTCTAAGTTTGCAGGCCATGTACTGGACAAAATATTGCAGGAAGGGTCCATTGTGCTGCTCCGAAAATATGTCTGCAGAAATTATAATAAAAATCTGTAAGTTGCATCTACGTCGTTGTTTGAGTTTTGTTAAGTCTTATTTTCTGATTTTCTAATGTTGACTATTCTTTCCTTGTGTTATAGGACGGTTCTTATTACTGACATGGACAATATTGTCTCCACCTGGCCAAGGCAAGGAACACCTGTTCCCGTCCCTGAACATATTTTACGAGGGAAAGAAACAGTATGCGAGTCAACGCCCCCCGCACACACTCAGCTGTCTCCAAACACACCCGCCTGCGATAGATACACTACTGCTAACAGTGAAAACAATTGCACAGACATTTCTGGTTTGACTTTAACGTCAAGGATATGGACTATAGAAGGCAGGGCTCTTGCTAAAACAACTCTCAGAGAGTACCGAAATACAAAGGGCAGTGGCGTCATCTTCGCCTTTGATTTTGTGGACAAAAAAGGCGCAGAAATAAGAATCACTTCTTTCAATGATGTTGCAAAAAAATTCTATGCACAAATAGAAAATGCAGGACTATACAGTATATCTAATGGCAGAGTGGGTAAAGCAAATCGTTCTTACAACCATTTAAATAACGAATTAGAAATTTTCTTGCTTCCCTCGTCTACTGTCACTCCTGCAATTGAACTACAAGACGATGTTCCCCTCCATCACTTCCACTTCAAAGAAATAAAAGATATACCGTCCATCCCTGCACGCTCAATGGTGGACTTAATTGGTGTTGTGATGGCCATTTCTCCTTGCTCGACCATTCGTCGCAGAGACAATTCTGAGGCTATAAGGAGAACACTATTAATGCGAGATATGTCCGGCTTCAGTATCTCCGTAACCTTATGGGGCCAACATTTACACGATCTTTGCGAAGAGTTGTCAGAGATACTCTCAGTTCCAGATTTTCCAATCTTGGCAATAAAATATGGCCGTGTTTCAAATTTCAATGGCACAATTGTTGACACCATTTCCGCTTCAAAATGCTACGTCAACCCTCCGATTTCCGAAACACAAGCTCTCCGCGATTGGATATCGTCGCCAAATTCACATGTTCCGTGCCCATCTGTCACCAGCAAAGATGGGCCTCCACAATCTATGGTTGCCAATGCTACTTTGTTACAAATTTTAGAGATGGGAAATCTCGAAACGAATGAGTGGGTAACTGTTGAAGCTGAAGTATCGAACATCAACATGGATAATTTCTTCTACATGGCTTGCCCAAGAACAGTCAATGACAAACAATGCAGAAAAAAGGTTCAGGAACAAATTGGTGGTAAATGGTTTTGCAAAAAATGCAATATTCATGTTCAAAACTGTAATTACAAGTACGCTCTGCGTATGGATTTGAAAGATGCTACAGGGGAGCTGAAAGGGGTTACTGCTTTTGATGACACTGCAGAAATGATAATGGGAATTTCAGCCGCAGACTTGCAATTTCTTTGCATTGATAATGATGCCACACAGGAGATTTTTGATCATGTCATTGGACATGCTTTCCTCTTCACTCTTTCTCTTAAAAAGCAAACATACAATGGAACAACCCAATTAAAATGTGTTATTCTTAAGTCAAAGACAACATGACATATACTGCAAATTCCACCATATGGGTGTTCTACATTTTGTTAATGCACAGATCCTCCCTCCACAACTACGCTCTTTTTGCATTCCTTTTTTCCCATAGTACCTTTTCCAAGTTCAGGTTTTTAAAAAGAATATTGTAACTTCCTTGCTATATGTATTCCAACAATACAAAAAAACAAATAGTATTTTCATAAATCAACTACAGTCATCCACTAAGTTTTTATTCCTCTGCAATATTTGTCATATCTCCCTCTTATATGGTTATGAAAGAAATTATTTCATGTTGCTCTTGTCCAAAATCAATCGTTTGTTATCATTACCCATGTGTACAATTGCATTTGTTACTATCTTCTCGACCAAAATTTAATGTTTGCACGTTATCATGCATGAACATCTATATTTACGTTTCTGTAATTACTTATACACTAATTACTTTTTGCTCATCAAATTTCTTGCAGAAAACTCCAACATTCAATTTTGTAACGTTCAAATGTCTCCTCCTCAAACAAGGGAACGTAAACGAGCGTATTACGTGAAAAACAGGCTACACATCACTGAGCAGCAACGTCGTAGATACCACGCTCGCAGGCTGGCTAGCGCACCTCAAACCTCGCTTCATCCGCAACAACCGCAGATTCAAGCAACCCCGCCAAGTATTTCTGCTTCCACCTCCTTTTCCAGCCCACCTTGCCCCAATCTGCAGTGCATAAATGATTTGCCCAGCAGTTGTAGTTCCCATACACATTCTTCCCCATGTTACACCTCCACTTCCACTTCAGCCACCAACATTTATGCATATACTCCCTGGCCTTCTACCACACCCAAAATACCATTGACACTTCCTTCCTTTAAGCAAGCACAACAATCCTTCCGTAAAAGAATAGATACCTTTGCAAATATGAATACTTGCTCTATCTGTATGGAAAGCTACCCAGGAATCACCGGGAAAATGAGAGACCAGAAATACGTATGCAATAGATGCTTCGCTGAGAAAAATGGTCATCGCTTCTCTACATCGAACAACATGAATCCAGGCCATCAACCTGCAATTCTTAAATGCCTTACACAAGTTGAGGAAATGCTTATTGCAAGAGTCAATCCAATCTTACAAGTTAGCCAAGTTCGTGGGGGACAATACAAATACACTGGCCACACTATCAGTTTCCCACAAAATATTGAATCTATTGTTAAATACCTTCCGCGGCGTCTAGGCGAAGTGGACATCTTGCTTTTACAGAGAAAAGGACATAACCAAACAAAGTATGATTTCTATGTCAGCAGATCACGTGTTTGGGATGCTCTCCAGTTCAAAATTGCAAACGACCCTTACTACAAAGATGTTCTGATCGACTACGAAGCCTTGTCCTCTTTGCCGATTGAACAAACCAATGTTTCTTCCATCTTGCGAACAATTGAAATAAATTATCCCCCCCCTCAAGAGGAAATTCCCCTTGTATCTGATCTAGAAGAATTTACATCTCCCGATAGTCAATCCCTTCCATCATCCTTTGTCCCAGTTTTCCCTAATTCAGGTACTGAAGAGGAAGAAATTCAACGGTTCTTGATTGGTTCAACAAATGGCTCGCCCTTATCATTACCTTGGCCTGAAATTGGCCTTTCCCCAATCAATGAATACAACACAGAAGGCTTGTTTTCCATGGCTTTCCCGACCTTGTTTCCCACAGGTTCAGCAATGTTTAAACAACCTCGCATGAAGGAGGTCCAACTTCATGAATATGCACTGCACCTACTCCGTTACTTTGACAACCGCTTCGGAGCACACCCCAGGTTCAGGTACTTTTTGCTCAACCTCATCATGCGGCATCGTAGCCAAGCAACAGCTTCTGTCTTCATGAGACAAGATATCCTTCAAAACATTCCAACATCTATAAGTGACTTGCGACAACGCCTTCAAGCTAATCCAAATGATGCACTCCCACAAAATCTCATGCGTTTTGGCGCGTCGCTTCGCGGAACTAGGTCTTTCTGGTTGAAAAGCAGAGGTGAACTTTCTGATATGGTTGAACAACTAGCAACACCGACTTTGTTCTTCACTTTAAGTGCTGCTGACACCAAATGGCCGGACCTCCATAGTGTAATGCCTGACACTAGCCCTGCAGATC
The DNA here is from genome assembly GCA_019776745.2 of Taxus chinensis. NCBI lineage: Eukaryota > Viridiplantae > Streptophyta > Pinopsida > Cupressales > Taxaceae > Taxus > Taxus chinensis. The sequence continues at coordinate 609,607,267 of CM034150.1, forward strand.
CTCGTGAAGCACAACAATGGAGGAACCATAACATTATCTCCAACCCTCATCGAGTTTCTGCTTACTTACACCAAAGATTCACAGTATTCCGCGAAGAGGTCTTGCAAAACTACTTAGGAGCAACAGACTACTGGTATAGGTAAAAAATGTCTCTTCGTTTATTTCCTCTTCCAGAAAACTTCCTTATATTTGTTCATCTCTTTCCACGAATGAATGGCATCATAACCCTTCCTCTTACTTATTCATCTCTTTCCAGGTACGAGTGGCAACATAGAGGATCTGCACATGTCCATGGGTTCCTTTGGCTTCCAGAAGCACCCAATGTGGAGACGATTGACTGGAGTGACACGTCTGCTATCAACCAAGTTAGAGAGTACTTCGACAAACTTCTTTCCGCATGGAATCCCCGTTCAATTTCATGTAGATCAGAATACATTCACCGTCCACTCCAAGATGATCCATGCTTATTAAAGACATCTGAAATATTGGCAACTGATCCTCTTTTAGACTTAGAAGAAATTCTAAATCGAGTGCAAAGGCATACCAAATGCTCTGAACGTACATGCCTGCGAAAAAAAAAATGGCATGGAATGCAGGTACAAAGCACCTTGGGAACTACTTCAACAATCAACACTAACAGTCAATGACACACACAAAGTCCAATACATGCCTGCCAGAAATGATGACAGATTGAATATCCACAACCCCGCCATGCTATCCATCTGGAGAGCCAATGTTGATTGCCAGCCTGTACTCTCTAAGCATGCAGTCCTTAAGTATATTGCAAAATATGCTTCCAAAGCAGAGCGACGCTCTGAATCATACCACCAAATGCTCTCAAGAATATCTTCAACAGCCGATCCCCATCAACCAGCCAAGGTTGCCTTCCGAAAAATGCTTACAGATAGTGTCGTAGATCATGACATAAGCGCCCAAGAAACATGTCACATGCTGCAAAAGTTGCCTCTTGTTCTTTGTAGCCGATCCTTTGTTTCACTGAATGTTGGAAAGAAAATTTTGCGTCGCATCCCTCCAACCAATCATCCAAACTCTGAGCCAACCAATTTCATAGATGCATACATGAAACGCCCAACCCATATGGAATCAATTACACTGATCGAAGCAGCAAGAAGCTGGTCTCACAACAAGCTCCGAGCAGGTGAAAAATGGAAGCAACGGTCAACAAATGCTATTGTACGCGTCTCCCCTAGATTTTACTCCATCCCCAATGACCATTCCCCTTCCTTTGAACTCTTCTGTTGGAGTGAACTTCTTCTCTACAAACCTTTTCGCAACATCCCCGCAAACATTGGAACCACATCAGAGCAAGTCATTTCCAACTGGCTATTACTCAAAGACTTTTATCATCCTTGGCATGTCAAACGCATATCCATATCAAATGATTCCTCTTCCTCTGACGAATCCCCTTCAGATTCTGAAAACTTAGCTCCCACTCCATTACATTCTGAATGGGAAATTTTATCTCGATTACGTCCGAATACTTCCATGTGCCTTGACAAGTTCAACATGCTAGGCCTTCGAGACTTTGACTTACATCACAATTGGCTCCAAAATGGCGTACCGCTTCATTTACATGACATTGCCCCGTCATTCATCGATATGTCCAAAAACACTACACCAATCCCTTTCCGCATGCAAAATTCCACATCCAGCGCAACACTTTTCTCTCCAGAACAGCACCAGGCTTTCAATACTATAGTCAACCATTACAAGCAAGGAACTATTTCACCCCCTCTAAAAATGATTATACAAGGTACTGCAGGCACAGGTAAATCTTATCTCATAAACAAAATCCGCAATGCATTATCCTCGACAAGCCTGCAACAACCATCTCCTCTCCTGGTCATCGCACCTACAGGAGTGGCCGCATTCAACATTTCCGCGTCGACCATACATGCTGCGTTACGCATTCCAATAAAAGAAATAAAACCTCTCGAAGGCATGTCACTTTCCACTCTCCAACAATCCCTACAACATGTTCGCTACATTCTCATTGACGAAATGAGCTTCATAGGCCCAACACTCCTTGCAAAAATTGATTTCCGTCTTCGTGAAGCCTTCCCCCACTTTAAATCAACCTGCATTTGGAAACAGATCCATCATTCTCGTTGGTGACCTTGGCCAGCTACCCCCAGTCAATGACGTTCCACTTTACGTCGGCCACACCTACGGAACAAACCTATGGTTTAGTTTCACAACATGCATCACACTTACAACAATATTTAGGCAACAAGGTTCAAATGACGCCCAAATTTCCTTTCGACAACTACTACTAAATATCAGAGATGGAATCCCACTCCTCCACGACTGGAAAAAACTTATCCAACGAACAGACTCCCAAATACCTGTTGCCGACATAACACCATTCCTTCTAGCTCCACATTTGTTTGCAACAAATGACCTTGTCGACCAACACAACCTCAACATGCTAAAATCCCTCAATTCACCAATCGCACGCTCCAACGCTGAACAAACAAGGCGTAACTACTCTGAGGAACATGATGAGGAGCAACTCGAACCAATTATTCTCCTCTGTAAGCAACAAAAGGTTATGCTCACCGCAAATTTGTGGGTTGAAGCTGGCCTTGTGAATGGCTCCATTGGCCCCATTATCGACATTGTCTACGCCCCATCATCATCCCCTCCTGCTCTTCCACTTTTTGTTGTAATCGACTTCAACAAATACAACGGCCCTCCTTGGAATCCACATTTCCCCACCCATGTCCCCATACCCCCAATCTCAAGAGGCAACCGCAGGCAACTTCCTTTAAAAATGGCCTGGGCACTTACAATCCATAAATCGCAAGGGCTTACTTTACATAAAGCAACTGTGGATATAGGTTCTTCAGAACGACCAGGGCTTACTTTCACCGCATTTTCAAGAGTCCCCTCCTTAAAAGACCTGCGCATTTCGCCCCCCTTCTCTTTCGAACGCTACTCCAAAATGTCCCTTTCCCGACACCTCCTTCAAAGAAAGGAGGAGGAATCAAGACTGCAAAATCTTCGTTTCGCCACATCCGTACCATAATCCACCCCAACCCCCCCCCCCCCCCCCCCCACCACATTCAATCACATTGTCGCTCCCCAATGCTCTGCTTCCACTCTCAAACAAGTAAGTAAACGTTCCAAAACAAATTGGTGTCAATTACAAATTTCTAAAAATTTAGAATTAATTACATTGCACTTTACTTAACAATTGTGCAATGATGCCTACAGGTTCGGGTCGACTGGTGCGGACGGTAAAGGCTATGGAGCGGCGGCTTGCAAAAAAAAAAAAAAAAAGACGACAAATGCCAACACCTTTCTTTTTTTCCTTTATGTAAATTGCCTTTCTTTCTCATGTACAGCTTTCTCACGATCTATAAACAATTCACTATGTAAAAAACATGTTGTTATAAATGACAAATCAATTACTTAACATTGTAAATAGAAACAACACAAAAAAACGTCTACAATAACATATACTTCAAAACTAAACGATTTTCAATACATTCGTAAAAAACAACATGCACATTAATCAACCCAAAAACCAACTCCATACACTTAATACTGCACTTCCTTCCTGCATCATACTACACACCCGACCCAATAATAACCCTCATTTTCGAATAAAACACCCACCCATCCCTTACGGCGTCAACATTGCACGCTTCATCGTGCGATTGCTAGTATCACATCCATAAAAAGTGTATGGAGGAAGCTCAAAACCTAGATCACAGGAGTTACGCCTTCTAGAAGATAAGAAGGATGGATTGGTGGCAAATAAGGAAGGCCCTAGCCCCCCAATTCTAAAACTGTAACAATCCGCTAATGTAGATGGAAACTATGGAGGCCACCGTCACGACAACTCCACCAGCATCCCCTCCACCATACTACTCTCTAATGCGAATAACGGAGTTGTAAGGATGGAATACGCATGGACTTGAGGAAGGGCCCATTGTCACGACAGGACTCCACCAACATCCCCTCCAACATACTACCCTCTAATGTGAAAAATGGATATGTACAACTCAAATACACATCCAGACTCGAGGAAGGGCCTATGGAAGGACCAAAATCAAACAAGACTAGCGAAGTGCACAAGGAGGAATTCAAGGGAAGCGACATGCAAGAAGAGAAGAACATTTACAATGCCATCGTAAAGGATGCACCATGACATGAGGAAATGGAATACAAGCCATTAGAAGAAGAGGCAAGTGATGGAAAAGAGGGTCCTAAACAAGAAGAAATGAAGGTTGACCAAATATAGGAAAGACTCCCAATTCAAGAGGATGAAATTGGCCAAGTAGAAGAGGCGAAAAAGCAGGTGGAGAGAAAAAAAAGGTGCATGATATGGCATGGTCATCAACTAGCTCACCCAAAGAACTCCATGACACTAGCTTTGAAGTGGAGTTTGATCGGTTCATGGAGAAGGAAGTGCACAAAAAGGAACTGAGAAAGAAGGGGAAGAAGAAGTTGAGCGATAGCTCACATGGGTTCCCCCAACCTAAACAAAACCTAGAGATGGTGTGGGTGTTGTAGCAAAAGGGATGTCAAGGATAATGACTTGTATTTATGGCCCCTTATGTGCCATATTGGAGCCTCAAATTGAAAGTGTAAGATATAGTGGAATTCATTTAGCTCCTTCATCAACTTTGGGCTTAATGGAATGTTTTGCACTACCAGAAACACAACCACCATGGTAAACATTAGTTAGTTCACTATCTTTGTTTTGCTTATTTGTTTGTAGTAGGGAAGAATATTTAATGCTTGTCTAAAACAATATGTATGTAAGTTATTAGTGGCGGTGAATGCATAGACATATTTTTCCTACTCAATCTTTAAGCAACACTGAAGATTCAATTTTGTAAATATTGCTCTAGAACAATTTTTTTGATTGATTGTGTGTTGGTAGCTAATGCCCCTTGCGCGTTCCAATGTTTCGGATGTATATTTTATTAATAATATTTAAAGTTATCGAATTTATTGTGACCCTTACAATATGTGTTGAAATTTACTATTTATATACTATATTTTTTTGTTACATAGTATTTTAAATTTTCTTGTGTTTACAATTATTTTTCCTATATTGGTTAAATGTTTACGTTATTAAAACACATAATAATATAAGTGCAATAATCCCAAAAAAATAGAAACACATTAAAAAGTAAGTCTTTCGAAGCTAAATTACGAAAATCAACTAAAAATAGTAAATGAAATAGGACAATCGTTTGTGTCAATTATTAATAACTAAGATTATAATTGTATAGTTATGAATTAATGTTAATCTTAATATTTGTGTACACACACGACTATGAATCAATAACTGGAACCATGCATAAAGTGGAACATATATAACAAATATTATTTGGACAAGGACATTCTTAGTTGTGGAATAGGTGCAAGGCATGCAGGTATTTATTTTCCATCATTTTATTTCAAACTTTCCAGTTCATGTCTTGATCTTATTTATCAAATTAAATGGCATCCGATAAATGACTTTAAAGCTGAAAAAATAAAAAATAAAAAAGCAAAGTTCGACTAGAAGTTAATGTCACTCAGATGACCAATTGTTAGAGGGGTTCAATTATCGACGATTCTTCGTGCATCGCCTGCTTCCCTATAATTGCTTAACCTTAAAACTGAAATGGAGTCTACAAATTCCTACATGAAGCAAGAAGTGTTATTGGGTTTCAAACCTTGAACCTATTGGATTTTACCCTTTTATTTTGTTTGCCCCCTTTTAAGTACAAAGTGCACCCACGTGAATAATGCAAGTGACATTGGGATGATAAAATAGAGCATAGATAACAAATATTATTTGCGTACAAACAATCTAAGCCGTGGAGGTAGGTGTGGGGCATGTAGATATTTAATTCCCATTTATTTTTCTCCATCTTATGTCCAAATTTCCCCTCATGTCTTTTCCTTATATAACAAATTAAACACCATCCAATCAAAAGCCTTAACACCAAAAAAATAATAATGTTGCAATAGCAAAGCTCATTTCATGGCAGTCACCATGCTGTTGCCACTGGAAAACTCCTTATGCATGTTGAGAATGGTTTTCATGTCCGCCACTCAAAGTATAGATATTTCCCATAGATGAAGGACAAGGGTGACATTTCCTCCCTACCTATAAATAAGGCACAAGTTTTGTTGTATTGGGTTCATGGGACTAGACTATCAAAGCGTGCAGGATGTTGGATTTCAAATGTGTGGAGTCCATTCAAGCTCAACATGACATTTTCATTTTTGGTGTCATCGATACTATAATTTTTCTTTTCATTGGTTCTTCTTACAATGTGCTTAAAGTGTAGAGGCGGCTTAGGTCCATGTAATACCATGTTGTCACATTCCTTCGTCCGTATGGGTTAAAATTTGTAAGTTTTAATCGGATATGGTTGGTTGCAAATATCCTTCTTTCTTGCAATTACATGAGCTTAAACACTAAAAAGGGGGCCTACAAAGTGCTACAAGAAAGAAACATTATGATTGGGTTTTGAAAGTGGAACCTATTGGATTTTCACCATTTTCTATTTCAACCCCTTTAAGCACAAATTACACTAATAATGCAAGCGAGATGGAGATGAAAATTTGGAACAGACACCAAATATTATTTTTGCAAGAACAATCTGAGCCATGGAATATATGTGGGACATGCACGTCTTTAATTCCCACCTTTTTATTTGTAACATTCCATTCATGTCTTCAACTTATCTAACAAAATAAACACCGTCCAATCAAAATCCTTAACACTGATGGTCGTTGACTAATGACACCATTAATATTGTTGTTGAGGGAAACCATGTTCATGACCCTAATAGCTAGAGAGAAACCCTAATTGCAAATACGCATAAAATCAACATCCTATGATGATATGTTACCTTCACATATCCGTTTCTAAAGTGTCCCATGAGGCGGGTAAGTGAATTCCCCTTACATGTACATGTGTTATAACTATCTGAAAAAACACAAGGGTTGAAATTAAAAACAACAATTATTGACCTTGACAATATTGATTGACCACTCATTTCATTCTAAAATATCTCCAAAATACAATGCCTCAATGACTTGCACACTACACACCCTTTCTCCTCAAATGATTGACAAAAATGGCATGTGGTTTACGAGAATTCAGTTTTGCATGGGTTCCCTATAGCACTTTTCTCTACCTTGGCCTTTTCCTCAATCTAACCCCTTCTTCATCTCTCTTCCTCTTCAATAATTTTGCACCCTCCAGTTTTCCTTCTTCTATGCTTCCCCTTCAGTGTTTCCATCGTATATTTCAAGTATGATTTCTAGTTAATATATATATATATATATATATATATATATATATATGTTATGATTGTTGTATACTTAATTAATAAGAGTGTATTATATTCTTCTCACCCCAACATAAACACATATTTGGGCATGGGATTTTATACTAAATGAGAACTGTAGATGCGCAACATATACGTGTCAAATACATATATGGACGTCAATCTATACATATACGTATATGTTATAATTTTTGTATACTTAATTAATAAGAGTGTAGTATATTCTTCTCACCCAACACAAGCACATATTTGGGCAGGGGATTTATACTAAATGGGAACAATAGATACAAAACATATACATGTCAAATACATATACGGTGTACGTCAATCTATACATATATTTTGTTGGATACCTTGTATACAATTTACGAAATTTCAGGGAATTGAATGAAAAAGGTGAAAAGGTAATAAGCTTACACTTAAAATCAAATTTAACGGTGAAGATTCTTTCCATCAAACTAGTAGCGTTGCGTGTCATTGGATGGGCATCCACGCAGGTCCCATAAAATTGTTGTTGATGTTTATAACATCATTGTGTAGGATTTGAGTAAAAATTAATTATAAATTAAGAACTAATGACAACCATAATAGTTTCATTTAATGAAGAATTATTTTCTTACAAATATTGACAATTATAATAATTTATTTTGCAAAAAATATGAAAACAATTATATAGAATATCAAATCTTTTAAATCTTTTGAGTCAACATTTGAGAACACATTTTATGTCCATTCATTTCTCAATATATCCAACATATTAATAATTTGATTTGTTGGTTCATTTATTGCATGGATTTGTTTAATTTTTTTATTTATTATAAATTAAGAATGCATGAGAGCAATAATAATTAATAGGTTTTATAGTAATAATTTATTTTTATAAATTATAATAACTAGAATAGCTATTATTATAATGATAATGATTATACATGGAAATATATAAAATGATGCATTACTAGCAACAAATAATGGATTATATTAATTTGTTCGTGTGTAAGTGTGTTTTTGTATCTTGTAATTATTATTAAAAACTAGCCATTACATATGAGTTGCAATCAATGCTAGAGAGGGTAGCAATTTAAGGTTATTGAATTTTTTATGTGCAATTTAATGTATGGTATATTTATTTGTTGTAGGGATTGTAATCTGGGGTGAACCATGCAATTTACTTTGTTTGGATTTTATTAATGTCAGAAGCGTATATGTGGAAAGAGTTTTTTTTAATAGGTACCATTATAGATACGATGCAGTACGACAATAAAATTTGATAAAGTACTTAAGAAGTATCTTGGAAAATTATTTATAATTTAGACTTATGCGTTGATGTTAACATTTATGATGTGAAAATGCCAGAAAGCATTTTGAGGTTACCTTTGTGCAGTATTTCTTACGCAACGTATTACAACAATGAATTGTGATGACCCAATATTAAGGCATTGTATTAGAACGATAGATTCTAATATACTAATTTGGAGGCCATTAATTATGTAAATGTAGTCTGATATACTAATTTTGATGCCATGCAGATCAAATATGAAGCATGTTTTTTCAAGTTTGTATATATTTTAGTTCATATGTTTCCTTGAAGGATGACATCACGGAGATGCGGCCAATGATTGTCAAATAATAAGAATATGCATAAAATGTGTTTGTTGAAAAGGCTTTGGAAACTTCCCACCAAATATAATTTGTAGCATAAAGCCAAACTCCACAATGTTTTCCGCAATCCTCCTATCCTATGTTGTAATGGGAGCATTAGAACATGACATGGACATTCATCATAACAAAGTGGGAAGTCCTTTTGTTTTTCTTTTTATAGGTTATAAATTCCCTTGTAAAAATTGTATACATAATGTGAAAGCATACAGAAGGCACTTGAACTATTTGACAAAATGCTTGGAATAATTGTTCTAATGTCCAATTTTTATTTCTTGGTAATTTGCAACCATTGAAGCTAAGAAAATACATGGGAATCCTCATGAAGCATTGATACTATGTAAGGCAATTTTTAGACATATGCTATCATGAGATATAGACCAAGATACTGACATGGAACTACTTTAAGGAAAATTCTACATATATAGAATGTTGAGTTAAGGGAGTATATTCTATTGCATTGTTGTACTACATTGTCTTGAAATTGGTACACATTAGATTGCATTGGCATGATACACATCATCAAAATTAATACGAAAATGTTAAAATGTGGCCATAATTGCATTGAACTCATAAGATATTCAACCACTATTATACAAACTTGAAAAAATAGGCTTCAGTTTACAATTTAATCATGTACTTATTCAAAAAATATTTCCAAACAAACAATTTTTGCATTAAGAAAAACCATAAACACTAACTTACATGATCAACCATGGAACAAAATCCTACAGCAAATTATTATACCATACAATTGACCACACATAAAAAAATCCAATAACCTTACATTGTTATCCACAGAAAATCCCTCTCTCAAGGTGTAGCCTTACATTCATTTCCCTCTATCTTGGTAAACAAATTTTCAAGCAAGGGCTCTTGAATACACTGATAACATCCACCATGCCTTGTTTTATTGATTCCTACATGTGGTTCCCATTACATTTAGAACTTATTCCCCTCTTTGAGGTTACATAGACATGGTCTTTCAACAATCAAAGGATAGGACCCCAATAGAGGACGAGGAAAACCATGGCAATCATTTACATCTATCTCTGTTATTGTGATGTGCCTTTGATTGATGATTCTTACTTTAAAGAATTTTGTTGGTCAGAGCTTCTACTTTACAAACCATTCAGACACATACAAACATACATTGGTGTTACCTTACGAAAAATAATTACACATTAAAAAGAAATAACAATAATGTATCGTCCTTTACATATACAAAGGACTAAAATTATGGGTGGAAGTCTTGCTGGAACATATAGTAGAGAAAATGATTTGCTAGAAAATTGCACCATGGGAATGGAACTATAGGAATGGGAACACATATCATATATTCATTCATCTAGCAACTTAGCAATTGATGAACTAGAGATATTAGGTCTCAAAGAATTTGACAATAGCCATGATTGGTCAAAACATGGTCTCCCTCTCAAATTTCATACTATAACACCTACATTCATATATCACACACATCTCAAGAACCACCTTCCATTTGGTTTCCCATCCAACCATCCTATTCCCGGGCTTTTATCTATAAAACAATAGCGCACCTACACAATTGTTATTGAACATGCAATCAAGAAAGGACAAATCCCACCCTTAAAGATGATTTGTCAAGGTAAAACTCGTACAAGAAAGTCCTACATGATTGGATGCATAAAACACACATTACAATCATTTGAGAACAGAACCAGGCCATCTCTTCTCCTACTAGCTCTAATAGGTATTATTGCATTCAACATGAACACATCTACCATACATTCTGGTCTTTGAATACCAACTCATGAAATGAAGGATCTAGAAGGACATGCACTTATAGTTTTCCAAGAGCATATGAAGGCCATAAAATACATTCTTATAGATGAAATGAGATTTGTAGGGCCAAAAATGTTGAGCTATATAAACTATAGGTTGAGTGAGGAATTCTATCACCATAGAAATGAAGATTTTGATGGCTTCTCACTCATACAATTAGTGACATAGGTCATCTACCCCCTATACGTAACATCACACTATATGTAGGTGTAGACACCTGTATTTTGCTTTTGCAATCTTATTGCCAAATGTAGGCAAATCACTCTCATTCTTGCCAATTCCGTTATAATTAGTGATTTTTGCTAATTAACTAACGTTTCTTACCACTTTGGCCAATTAACAACACATTGTTGATTACCTAACCTCTTTCGCATTCAGGATGCCACTTTATGACGAATCGTAAGTCAAATTCCTCTTCAAAACAAACAATTAGAGTTTATTAGATAATTAAGCGTATTTTGCTCATGTTTTCATCAATATACCCTATTATTGACTCAAACCCCTCTTCTAACCACTAAAAATCACCCCACTTCTCTCCTCAATGTCTCAACAAGCTTCAAAAGCTTATCCTAGCCTCCTAGTTGACCCTAAACGGTTGATTAAGGCTCTTCACATCCTAATCACTTGGTAATTCACTAATTGTGATTAACAAATCTTAATCATGATTATAAAATCTAAATATTATTTGTACTTTTAGTCCCACATGTACTAAGATGCAAGTTTTCCCCAACTGGAAAACTATAAATAAGACTAAGTACTACCTTCCAACTTTACACCATGCTTTGATTTGCATCTCATATAAGAAATATGATTTATAGCCAAGTTCGATCCTTCCCTAAAGTCTTCAACGGGGTTAGTATATGGATATCCAAAATGACCTTGTAGTCATTTGGAGAGGCCATTGTAGACACCAAAATTGGGTCACACTCCCCTTGGCCCCCTGTCGAAGAACCAACTTAAACACATTCACCTAACCATGACCCTTATACCCTACATTAACATTAATTTAATTATTTACAATTAAATTAATACCCATCATAACCCCATTATTAATTTAATTACTTTAATTAAATGGATGGACACCTCACCAAGACACCTCACCATAGACCTATTCATAACATGTTTCCATAAATGAATAAAAATTGGTTCAACCCTAAAAATCAAGGCCTATTTTTCCTCTGACCACCTTCCCACTCATAAAAACATAACATTCATTCTTATCCGCAAATAAATGGATAGACCTGGCCCAAATTATTGTGAGATCTATCATTGTTAGTAAACCTAGGGAATCCCACCTTAACCAACGTCGGTCAACTAGGAACCGTCGTCGGTTACCATTTATTCATTTTGACAACCTTGTTTGGGGGTTGGCACATTATGAGATCGAAGAGAAGAGAAGAGAGTTGCATGCAAGTAGAACCAAAGCCTTTTCATACCTACAGACATCCATAGCTAGCACCAGGGCATACCCAGAGGTATTGCACTCATGGTAACATTCAGGGAAGCACCAATGCGGCACCAAGTTCCATCCCACCAATCAATCATCACCATCACATAGCCATTGGATCTGTAACACTAGTAAGTACATTTATCACATGTGTTATTTTAGCCTTGTCACGTTTTAAAGGTTTTTGTCACCTTTGTTTTCATTTCCTACTTGCATTCCCGTTTCCCCACTATTCCTCTTTCTGTAAACCCTGTCATTCCTCCACCCACACCATAAAACTAACTATACCTGACATCTACATATTTTTGAGTGTTCTTAAGATCCCCATATACCTCATTATGCCCTCTGTCATCTCTTGCTGACCTAAACTCAAACCCCACTTACAAATCTTATTGAGTCTTATCAGCCCGCCTCTACCGATGCCAGCTACCCATAACCATCTTCAGTTATGCCTAACCGTGATCGGTCATACCTCAACCAACATCAGTCTCTGTGTCTACCAAAAATTTGTAAACCAACAACCACATACCTACCAAGACAACCCAAACACCTTACCCAACCCTGTTAAGACCCTGTCTATGACCTGCAAACCACCTGAACAACCTGGAACCTGACCTGAAGACCTTTACCCACACATTTTTTAGTATTTAATTGGATCGATGCTGATAGTGATCTGAGGTACCCAAATTAGAATACTAGCACTAGATTTATTTATGTACACATTCCAGTTACTTCATAATTTGTCTTATAAAATAGTGGGTTGATAGCCTTCTAGGAAGTATCACACTTCTCGAATCTAGCATATGCTAGGAAGTCCACTGTCATATATTATTTAACTCTTCTTTGGTGGTCTTGTTTTCTATTTCAAGTAGTTCCTCCCATCCAAAAGGAAGCTCTCACAATCAGCATCAGATCGAGAAGTCAAAACGCGCGCATTAACCTCCAAACCAACAAAACAGGTATTCCTCCTCAGCCCATAACATTATATGTTTCGTTAAATTCCAAAAACATAAATAAAATTGTGAAACATTTTGGCACACCCAGTGGGACCCATTCAGGGTTCCTTGCATTTTCTTCATTCCTAGGTAAAATTGTGTGTTTGTTTCCATTCAAAAAGCTTACACATTATTTTTTCTTCTCTTGAATCATTCTTCCTCTCTGTATTATCTAAAAACAATCATGTTTTTGGTTCTTTAAAAGGAACACATTCTTCTTTCTTTTTGCATTGCATTAGTGAAAGAGCATGTTCCTACCTATTCACCATTTTCTTCATTGAACATAATTCGGCGATTTGGGCTTAAAATCAGTTGCATTTTATCCTTGTATTCTACATTTAGCTCACATTAAAATGAGGGCAACCTATATGCTGGAATTCATGCCGAACTGATGTTTGACACAAAGAATCGTAGAAAAACACATTCTCTCTCTCTCTCTCTGTCTTACCAAAATGCACAAAATCTGAATATACACTTTTTCTTAAATAACATCTTACCTGGGAATGCCTATTAACGATCACACGATTAGAAGATTGGTAGGTACTCCCCATCTGGTTATCTTTGTCTAGTACCCCATCAGAGAGCACCCCCCCATCATAACATAACCCAAAACCTCACCTTTTAGATATCCTTCTTTATAGGATTCCTTCCCAACCAAAATTTCTATTATGAATGTACATGGTCAGTTCTAAATAGCATAAGCTAAACAAACATAAGAAAATCACTCTTAGGATTGTGTTTTTCTTAGTTTTTCTTCTTCACTTGTGTTTTAAGGTGTGATACTACGAATCTACATTATTCTTCTTCTTATCACACTCCACCATCGTAGTTGGATGTATTCTGACTTTGTATGAGTGTGCCAGGACCCCATATTTCATTCTTAGATTCCTGAGTTTGACTCTTCACTTGATTTAAATTCAAAAAATCTAGTTTCTTCATCGCTCTCTCATTTCACAGTAACCAGTGTCGGTCCAGCGAACGTCATCGGTTCACATCTGACCATCATCGGTTAAACCTAACTAGTGTCGACTTCTGGCTTTCTAGTTCTTTTTCCTAGAATACCCTTCATCACTCCTTCTGTTCTATTTTGGGCCCTCAGGGCACCATCATATTCCGCCTTGTTGATATTTTTGTCATACATAGTTTCCCCATTACACATTCATTAGTCTTATTTCACCTGCTGAAACTGGTGTTTTTCTACAGTGACCGACATCGATTTTTGTAATTGACATCAGTTCTCCATTAACCGTCACCGATCAGCCTTACCGATGTCGGTGTCTGGTTTGGTTTTCAAAATTCAAACCTTAACCAAATTCACCCTCCCAGCCTCATTTTCCCTCTGTTCCTGTTGTTTTCTGTGTCATTTGCACAATACAGTCTTTCTAGGTCAAAACTTACACACATGGTGTTGACTCGCCACCAAACTAACGATATTATATTCCACGCCAGTCGTCAACCACTCCCACCTAGTACTTTACCACCTTCTATCCTATTACCCATGGATCTAACCCTGCCTACCACCTACAGGTGATGAGGAGTTCGTATGACTCCTCGATCAAAATTCTGCAGCCTTACGATTCTACCTTTCCCACTCTTCCACTCGGGATTTCTTAGGTAAATTGATATATGGAATGCCTGTATCAATCTCTCCTACCCTTATCCCCACTTCTACATCATCCCCTACTAGTTTGGTGTTACCTTCACCTGCTTTACCCCCATTTGTTTCATAGCTAGGCCCCACACCCGCTATGACCATCGCATCTACAACATTAGTCCCACCTGTAGTATCTGTTGTTCCTTCATTGACCACCTAAAGCATACCCCCATCCGTTCCCATTATCTCACATATGCCAGTTGCAACACAACCACCCATGGTGTCAGTGACCCCTACTCCATTCTAGAATCTTGTCCTCTCCATCCCGCAGTCTCTTCTCCCAATTGCAACTAGAATCACTACAACTGCCCCACCTACATATACATATTATCAACAACCCCCTATCTCGTCTATCATTCATTTCTGGATATATTCCATCTATGTCAGTCCCCTATTCTCAACCTTCCTATTTGGAATCACCAGCCATCTTACGCTATAAGAGGCGCCCTTCTATCACAACCTACTCATGACCTCATCAAATTAATGATGGAAAGAATATAGACAATAGAAGCATTGGTTTTCGACTCACGCAATTCTCTCACCTACGATGAAATATGTAATGATCCCATTCATCCATCCATTCCTATTCACCCATACCCTGTATATTGGGAAATTCCCAAATTCAACCACTTCAATAGTAAAGAATATCTATAACAACATTTGCAGTCTTTCAAGCATGAGTGTTACCTGATCGTTCCTGATGATGCTCTACTCCTAGGGACTGTTGGGGTTAACACACTGGTTGTACAGATAATATATCATATCTAAGCATACATGTAAATAAAATCGGATATTCTACTAGAAGAAATATACAAAGCAAGATACATAAATCAACACCAGATTTAACATGGTTCACCTAGTGTGGGCTACGTCCACCAAGAAACAAGCCAATATATTATCCAAAGCTTTGACAAGATATACAATGAAGATTTAAAATCTTCCACACCTCTCAGATGTATAGTACTTTCTTTCTTCAAGCTTTTGCTTCATCACCAAGAATTCTCTCTCTCACCAAATTTTGCAAGTTCTTTCTAATTCTTGTTAATCTCTTCCTTGCTTACTTCTAAACCCTAGCTTTATGCTTATATAGTCATTTATAGACTTAGGGAACTTAGCCATGTAATTAAAATAAATAGAAATACTTTAATGCTAAAAAATAGATCTAATTCCTGAGATTTAATTAAAACATCCTTGCACAGGTAACCGATGCCGGTTAGACCTAACCACTACCGGTTCCTCCCTTACCTGACCAATGCCAATCATACCTGACCGATGCTAGTCATGGGTGACCGATGATGGTTACTATATTTTACAGCAAGTTTCCATTGCATGCTAAACTAAAGTAATTGAGATCCACAACACAACAATCTCCCACTTGGAGATTAATTACTGTACCATACCTGTACAACGTCCTTCTTGGATCCTTCCTTAGCTTTGTTTCTTCCTCTTCAAGTCTCAAACTTGAAGACTAATAGAAGTGGATTGTAGCTCCAACTTCTCCTTTGCTAATGGCTTCGTTAGCATATCCGCAGGGTTCTTTCTCATATGAATCTTTTTCAGATTCAATTGTCCATCCTCCAATACCTTCCGTATGAAGTGATACCTCAACTGAATGTGTTTCATTCTCAAATGAAATGTTAGGTTATTTGCCAAATGAATTGCACTCTGACTGTCACTGAACAATTTACAATCACCTTGCTCCTTTCCCAACTCTTCCATGAACCTACTCATCCATATCACCTCTTTGCTAGCCTCTGTAGCTACAACATACTCTACCTCTATAGTAGAAAAATCCACAACCTTCTACAATCTTGAAATCTAGCTAACTTCCATTCCACCTACTATGAAAATATATCCATTAGTGCTCCTCCTACCATCTAGACCTCCATCCATATCCGAATCAACATAGCCACATAATGAAATATCCATACCTCCATAGCATAACTGCATGCTAGATTTACCTTTCAAATACTTGAGTATCCATTGGACTACTTTCCAATGCTCTTTACCTGGATTGGCCATATATATACTCACCACTCCCACTACCTATGTAATGTCTAGTTTGGTACAAACCATAACATACATGAGACTCCCAACTGCTGAAGCATATGACACTCGTGTCATGTATTTGACCTCCTCATGTGATGATGGACACTGATATTTACTCAATTTGAAGTGTCCAGCCATAGGTGTATTAACAGGTTTTGTGTTCTGCATGTTGAACCTTTCTAACACCTTGTAGATATAATCCTCCTGAGACAAATGAAATTTCTTGTTTTTCCTATCTCTATGTATTTGCATGCCAAGAATTCTTTTTGTAGCTCCTAAAACCTTCATAGAAAATGTGTGAGCTAGCTTTCCCTTAAGCTCACCAATGTCCTACATACTATATCTTGCAATAAGTATATCATCCACATACAGTAACAAAATAATATAGCTCCCATTTTCAAGATTCTTGAAATAAACACAATGGTTAGATTCACATCTCAAGTAACCATGCTCTTGGATAAAACTATCAAACCTCATGTACCATTTCCTTGGGGCTTGCTTGATCCCATAAAGGCTCTTTTTCAACCTACACACTAGTTTCTCCTTACCCTTGACTTCATACCCAAGTGGCTGCTGCATATAAATCTCTTCATCCAAATCACCATGAAGGAAATCCGTCTTCACATCTAGTTTCTCTAAATGAAAATCCTCTACTGCAACTAAGCTTAATATAGTACGAATAGAATTCATCTTAACAACAGGAGAAAATATTTCACCAAAGTCAATACCTTCTTTCTTTGCAAATCCCTTTACTAGAAGCCTTGCCTTGTACCTTTTCTGTTCACCCACTTCTTCCTTGATCTTGTAAACCCACTTGTTTTGCAATGTTCTCTTACCTACTGACAACTTAACCAAATCCCATGTCTGGTTCTGTTCCAAGGAGTCCATATCCTTATCCATGCCATGCTCCCACTGAACTTGAGTCTTATCCTGCATTGCTTCTTCAAAGCTCTCTGGTTCACCATTATCAGTCAATAATAAATAAAATAGAGAAGGTGTAAATATTTCTAGAAGTTTACTTACCCTTTGTGACCTTCTCATAGGAGTTTGGGGTACCGGAGGCTCAATCTGGGCCTCCTGAACATTCCTATCCAAATATGATAGTGATCGATGCCGATCACTTCTAACCGACGTCGATTTTGATAACCGATGTCGGTTCTGATCCTCTGTAACTGTCGGCAGTTCATTTGACCAATTCCGGTAAGGGAATAACTGACCACTGTTACTGTGCATTTCTATATGTGTTTCTTTAAAACCTGAGAGTTCATTTTCATCAATAAAATTCTCAATTTTCTCATCCTTGGGTACCAAAATTTAATCCCTGTACATTCTCTTTTCATTCTATTCAACATCACGACTCCTAACAATTTTAGAATTCTCTAAATCCCAAAAACGGAAACTAAAATCACCAGATCCATAACCAATGAAAGTGCATCTCTTGGATTTTGCATCCAACGTTTTCTTATTTTCCTTATCAACATGCACAAAATCTTCTAAACCAAAAACTTTAAGAAAAGAAAGATCTACCTCTTTTCTGGTCCAATCTTCCTCTGGTATTCCTCTATCTAGTGAACTTGAAGGACCGTGGTTAATCAAATAAACTGATATATCAGATGCTTCTGCACAAAACTATAAGGGAAATCCAGAATGTATCCTCATACTTCTAGCATGTTCCATGATTGTCCTGTTCATTCTCTCTGCAACACCATTCTCTTGTGGTGTTCTTGGAACCGTTCTTTCTCTACGTACTCCATTCTCTGAACAATAATCATTAAATCCTTGTTACAGTATTCACCACCATTATCAGATCTAAGGAACTTTAACTTAGAATTTGATTCATTCTCAACAAGGTCTTTCCATCTTTTAAAAGTCCCAAAAACATCATATTTACGTTTAATACAATAAACCCATACCTTCCTTGTAACATAATCAATGAAAGTAACATAATACTAGGATCCACCATGAGAAGCTACATGAGTTGGTCCCCACACATCTGAGTGTACAAACTCTAATTTTTACTCCTTCTTAGTTGCCCCAACTTTGAGAAATCTCACTCTCTTTTGCTTTCCAAAAATACAATGCTCACAGAAATCAAGATCTAAATCTTTCAAATCTGACAACTTACCCTTAGCCTTTAAGATCTGTATTCCTTTTTGACTCATATGACCCAACCGATTATGCCACATGCATGCATTTGAATCTGAAGTAGATAATGCAGAAAAGGAATCAATAATATAGGTATACAAATATAACGTTCCTACCTTCTTACCTCTTGCCACAACAAAAGCACCCTTGGTGACTTTCCAAGAGTCTCTTGTAAAAGTAACCATGCAACCAAATTCACCTAGTTGCCATGTAGAAATAAGATTCCTCCTGAGGCTTAGCACATACCTCACATCTTTTAATACCCATGTATTTCCATTCGGTAATTTTAAATGAACTTCCCCTTTACCAGTAATACTGCAAGGTTCATCATCACCCAAATAGACATGCCCAAAATTGTCCTGGACATAATTTCTAAAATAACCCTTATTAGGGGTTGCATGGAAAGAAGCTCCTGAATCTAAAACCCATGATTCAATTATTTTATCTAAAAAAATAATAAGAGCATCTTGTATTACCTCTGATGTAGCAAGATTTTCTTCTTTACCATTGTCTGGTTGTTGGTTCTCTTTATCCTTTGACCAACAATATTTCTTTACATGTCCTCTCTTTCCTTATTTCCAACAAGTAATTCCCTTACTTCTGGATTTAGATCTACTATCCCTTGAATTTGATTTCCCATTACTCTTACTCTTAGATCTCTCATTCTTCCTGCCCCTACTTTCTACATTCAAAACATTTCCAGATGATGTGTCCTCTGTACTCTTCTTACGAATTTCTTCATTCAAGATTATACTAACCACATCATCAAACTTCAAAATATTATTAATAGATGTTGTATTACTAACACCCATTACCAAGTTATCCCAACTATCAGGCAAAGAAAATAAGAGTAAAAGTGCTTTTACTTCATCATCAAATGGTATTGCAACCGATTTTAACTGATTTACATTAGATCAGAAATCATTCAAAACTAGATGCAGATCTACCTTCATGCATCTTAGAACTAAAGAGTTTCTTCATCAAATAAACTTTATTTGAAGCACTAGGTTTTTCATATAAATTAGCAAGAGATTTCATTAACTCTACCGTAGAAGTTGCTTCTGTAATATTGAAAGCCACAAATACTGCCAGGATCAATTTTATAGATCCCAAAGCCTTTATGTCAAGAATATTCCATTCTTCATCAGTCATCTTTGTAGGTCTAGACTTCTCATCCAACGATAAGTATGAATCTCTTTGATACAGATAATCCTCAATCTACATCTTCCATAATTGATAATTTTGGCCATCAAATTTCTCTACCTTGTATTTATTTTCTTTTGCCATTGTTGTAGCTCCCACTCAATCAGAAAACCCTCTATGAGTAAATCTGTCAACACAAAAAACCCTCAAACAAAGCTCCGATACTAATTGTTGGGGTTAGCACACTGGTTGTACAAACAATATATCAGATCTAAGAATACATGCTAATAAAAGTGGACATTCTACCAGAAGACATATACAAAACAAGAGACATAAATCAACACCAAATTTAGCGTGGTTCATCCAATGTGGGCTACGTCCACCAAGAAACAAGCCAATCTATTATCCAAAGCTTTGATAAGATATACAATGAAAATTTATAATCTTCCATACCTCTCAGATGTACAACACTTTCTTTCTTCAAGCTTTTGCTTCATCACCAAGAATTCTCTCTCTCACCAACTTTTGCAAGTTCTTTCTAATTCTTGTTAATATCATCCTTGCTTACTTTTAAACCATAACTTTATGTTGTATAGTCGTTTATAGAATTAGGGAACTTAGCCATGCAATTATAATAAATAGAAATAATTTAATGCTAAAAACAGAGCTAATTCACGAGAGTTAATTAAAACATCCTCGCCAATGCCAGTTAGACCTAACCACTGTTGGTTCCTCCCTTGCCTGACCAATGCCAGTCCTGGGTGACCAATGTCATTTTCCCCTTGATTGATGAAGGTTACTGTATTTTCTAGGAAGTTTCCATTGCATGCTAAACTAAAGTAATTGAGCTCGACAACTCAACAGGGACCTTCCCCATGTCCATGACGGGACCTGCATTAGAATGGTACAATGGGCTACCCAGACATTCCATCTACTCATTTAATCAAGTAGCCCAAGCCTTCTTAGACCACTTCTCAATCAACATTGTCAAGAAAGTCACCATGACTGATCTATACTCCACTCAACAGTATAAGGACAAGTCTATTGCTGACTTTGTCACTCGTTGGCTTAGCCTAACTAACCAGCTCACATTTCATTTACCTCAAACTGAGATCATAGAATTATTTACTTGGGCTTACGCTAGACACATCTCACCAACCTTGAAGGTACAGACCTTCCACACCTTTGACGAGGCATTCACCATGGCACTAAAATTAGATATTCGTGCTATCAAAGAAAAGAAAATTTAGCTATGTAATAAGAACACCGTGTTCAAATCGAATGACGCTTATTCATCTTCAAAACCCCAAAACAACTATTCAAAACCCAAAGGATCAACCAATGTTGTGGTTCTCAAGGCTGGACCTTCTCGCCCATCAAACCAAGCCAAACCTTATTCTAATCTCTCTCCCATCTAAGATTTCCAGTTCAGATGAGAATAGCAAAAGTATACGCCAATAGGGGAACCTTATTCTTCTATTTTAGAAAAGCTTATTAAGGATGGTGCCATTACCCTTCCACCTATAAAACCACACACTGATTTTGAACCTGATTGCCCCACGCCTGCATGGTATAAATAACATGACTTTTGCAACTATCATTGCGTCAAAGGTCATAGTGATGGGAACTACATCACCTTCAAGAATATCATCCAAGAAATATTAGATAACAGAGATCTAGTTTTGGATGACCCAAATGCACCCACTAACCAAAAACTACATATCTTCAAAAAACCATTTCCTAATCATGCCCCATCTTCCAACCAAACTGGTGACACTTTAACCAATGATAGCAATATTCGTGAGGTCCACACTATTTTCGAGGACGTAAAAATTCCTTCCATAGATGAAATCCTAGCTCGAGCTCTCCTACCTAGACAGGAGCCTATTTCTTCTACTCCTACACCCACAGAGGAACCCCCTTCATTTTTTCCTTCACCTATGAAAGATCCCATAATTGACGCTCTGCCTATGGCCTCTCAAATTACTGAGTAGTCATCAGTAGCATCTCTCCTACTCATAGGGGACATATGTCCACTCCCTACACCATCACAAGGAGAGTCCACCTCATCTGGCCCATCATCTCCTCTACCCATATAGGATCCTGTAGAAACACCATTTCCTTTAGATGACCATTCTCCATCAGACCTCTAAGATCCTGTTGATCTACTTTCGACTCTCTTACCCATAGAGTCTGAAGCTAGCCATTTCCCTATTTTCTCAAACACATTTTATAGGGATTGCTACTCGATCCACATCAGCCTCGCCTATAACAGTACCATTTTCACACTTGGTCGATCACCTAGATTATGTGGATAGAGCCTTACTTTGGGGACATCTTCTACTTCCTGCTTCAACCCAAATGCAACTGTCACTCACCAAAACCTCCACAATCTATCCAAAAGTGTTTCAAGTGACCAAGCTAAACACAACCATGGCTATTAGAACACCTTCCATGTCATCACCCACATCCCAACACACACCTCTTCCAACAACCCAACATAAGCCTATACCCAAACACCTTCCCATGCCTATATCATCTCCCTTACCTAAACCCATCACTACCTGAGGGGTCATGCTAACATAAAAAATTACTCACCCACCCATCAAATTAGATTTAGCCATATCTTCCCAAACCAACACTAAAATCCTTCCAGCACCTAAAAGAAAGACCCAACCTCCTAGGCCTCATACACCAACCTCACCTACCACACCGTTATCACCTTCACCCCTTTCGTCCATCCTAGGACCTCACTCCTTGACCCTGGTCAAGAAACCTTCTTCCACCGGTAAACCAAGAATGCAAAAGCCCACCTCCTCATCATGGACCTCTAATATACCCAAGTGATTCACATAACCCCCGCTATCATCCGTGACCTCCTTTCCACCCATACCACCACTACCTTCCATAACTTCTTCACTACCCATGACACTCTCTTCTCTTCCACTCACACCTTATACCCAACCTCTACCAACCACCTCCACCGCAACTCAGTTACTCCCATGGGTAACATGTCCTCTTCCACCATCTATTTTTCCTTCTACATCTTGTACTCCCTTATCACCTTTACCTAAGAAAGTGCAACCTAAATCTAAGAATCCGATACTCTCAATTAAAGTAGTCAAACCAGCCAAACCTTCCATTGCCATCTATTCTACCCCACCTTTACCCAAACAAATGCCCATAAGACCTAAGACCACTCCACATACTAAACTATTGGACCAACCCATTCCCTCTCATGTAAAAACTCTTCCTTCACAATCAGTCACACCTGTACCCAAACCCACACTCACCTCCCATTACGATTTGTTAGCAGGGTCCTCCACTAAGATCTTAACCAATCTCCTCGAAACCTCTGTCATCACATTACCACCTCTTATAACTTACGACCCACTCAAACCCAAACCAAAAGGGTTTGATGAAACTAAAATTTGCACCTACCATCATGTGCCAGGAAACGATGTAGAGAACTGTGAGGCTTTAAAAACCACTCTTGTCTAATTGGGTCCTCCCAAAGAAAAATTTGATAACGACGATCTTCTTGATGAGGACCCCATTTTTCCTTCACCGATCTCCCCAGATCTTCTTCCATTTCCTACTCAGCGACCTGTATCTCCACCCCCAAAATTTGAAATTAACATGGTCCATATTACCACCCGCACTTAGAAAGACAAGGGCAAAGAAAAGGCATCTAGCCCATCAACCAAATCTGTACCCAACATACCATTTACACCCACACCCAAAGTCACCATTCGAGGTCCCGTGTATCCTATTTCTGATGGGGTCACACATCACACAATGCTAAAACAATTGCATCAATCCTCCCTCAAAATGTCTTTATATGACCTCATCGAAACTTCTGAGTCACACCATCAAACCCTCAAGGAGGTCCTTCAATCTATCAAGGTTTTACCAAATGACTCCATGCCCATAGCCTCCATCATTACCCCTCATCACATAGCTTCTCTCACTAAGTTTTCACCTTTCTCTACACCTCCACCTTTTCGCCAAGTAGCCACCCTCATCTTTTCATATGAAGGTATCACTCCCTTCTAGTCCGACAACCTCGATCATGATCTTTTCATTTTCATCTTTATCGATAATATATGCATATGAAACATTATGATCGATGGTGGTGCTAGTATTAACATCATCTCCTCTCATGTGTACAACCAAATGCATGTACCTACAAATTACATGCATGGTAACTGAGTTATGTTGCGCTTCTTCAATGACGCCATGACCTCTACTCTGGGTACCGTCGTTCTCCATGTCTGCATGGGTCCCTGCACTGTCCCAATTTTTTTCTATGTCCAAGAAGGGGAGTTCCAGTATAATCTGTTCCTTGGCTGACCTTGGATCCATGCCATGGGTTGTGTCCCTTCAACTTTACATTACTGCCTCAAATTTGAACATGAAGGACATAATTACACCATCCTGGCTAACACATCACCTCTTAAGACTTGTAACATGTTGTACTGTCCCAATGATGTACTTGTACCAGTCAAGGAATTTGTCATTACCCCCACTTCACCTTCATCCACAAGCTCATCCACCAAGACTTCCACCACCTTTCCCACATCTAATCCTACTATCCCTACCGCCGTCATAGCCCCTACCATTGACTCACCTGCTTCCCCATCATCTAGCGAGTCGTCTATCCCTGCTACCCACATATCAACTACTAACCTCTTAGAGGGTGTTTTTCAATGCCTCACCATGGCGGATTACCACCTATATAATATCGACATGTTCCTCACTCCGCAAGAGTATGGGAACCTGTGTCAGCACCCCAGTTATGACTACTACATAGGCGAGTTTTTTCTTATGGTCCTCCCCACCTTCACACTAATATAATGTATGGGGGACTTAATATTGCCACTTATAAACCTAAACCTCCATCCCAAACCCAACTATTTTCATATAACTTACATTCCCTTACTAACCGCCACTTCCCTCACACTTTCCTCCACCGGTGCACATGGAAATGATTTGGCTTTGGTTTTTATGAATAAGGCCATCATACTGTCTTTTCATATACCACTCGTAAACACAATGACTGTAGTGGCATTGGCTTTGACACACCACCTCCCAAGAACCCTCGCGTCGACCTCATTAAGGAAGACAAAACCTCTCCACCTCATTCACCCATGTCACCATCTTCACCTATGGAGTCCATAGATCCCGAATCTATTCCTCCTAAAAAAAAATTTGTAAACACAATTTCCCTAGGACCTCTGACCTATCAACATGATGGCGAGACTACCTCTTCTCTCCCATTCCTATAGCCTAACGTGATCGATTACAATACACCTTCTATTAATGTTGTTCAATGTCATGACTATGAATCCATCCTCACTTACCTTGGTGTGGAAGATTATTATATTCATCGGTCGTTACCTTCTGAGACACAAACCATGTTGAACAAATCAACCATTGAAATCAACATTAACGCTCAGGACAACCCGCACATTCTAAAGATAGGAAAATCTTTAGATGCTACTAAATAGGAAGCGTTTACTTTTTTCCTTCGGGACCATATCAACGCTTTTACCTGGTCCTATGCCGATATGCCCAGTATTGACCCAAAAATCATGGTACACAATATCATAACCATTCCTGATGCCAAATCCATCAACCAAAAGATACGGAAAATGCATCCTCTCATTGCCCTTCTGGTCAAAGAAGAGCTTCAGTGCCTTCTCTCAGTTTCCTTCATCCTACCCATTGACTATCCCCAATGGATTTCTAACATCGTTCCTATCAAAAAGGCAATAGGGGGACTCCGCATTTACAAGGACTTCCATGACCTCAACCTAGCTTGTCCCAAAGATGACTTTCCCCTACCAGGCATTGACCAACTAGTTGATATCACCGCTAATGAAATGCTATTGCTTATGGACTATTTCTCGGGTTACAATCAAATATTACTAGCTCCAGAAGATAAAAACAAGAGTGCCTTCATTACCCCTTGGGGGAATTTCTGCTATCGAGTCATGCCTTTTGGCTTTAAAAAAGTTGGCTTTGTATACGAACAAGCCATGACTTACATCTTCCATGACATCATGCATCGCATATTGGAAGATTACGTAGAAGATCATCTGGCCAAATCCAAACATCGAATTAAATAGCTGACCATCCTTAAGGTCATCTTTGACTGCCTCGTCAAGTATTGTGTTCATCTTTAACCAAAGAAGTGTGTCTTTGCGGTACTTTTAGGAAAACTCCTTGGTTTCATCATTTCTTTGTGTGGCATAGAAATCGATCCTGCTAAAGTCAAGGCTATTCTAGAAATGCCTTCATCCACTAATATCTTTCAACTTCAAAGCCTGGAAGGTAAGTTGTAATCCATTCATCATTTTATCTCATAGCTTTTTGACTGCTATCAACCATTTCATCATCTTCTCAAGAAAGACATTTCATTTAACTGGGATGATGAATTCCATAAAGCCTTTGAAGCCTTAAAACAATACCTCCTTCAACCACCAGTGCTCTAACACCTAAAGATGACCAACCCTTTTACCTATATATTTCCACCACTGACCATTCTTTAGGTGTCATGCTCGCTCATCACGATGAGCAACACTGAGAGAAAGTGGTTTATTACATAAGCCATACCCTTATGGACTATGAAACTAGAGATACCCATGCCGAAAAACTCTGCTTCACCTTAGTTTTCATCGGTACCAAACTTTGCCATTACCTACTCAACCACAAAACCTTCGTTGTTACTAATACTGACCCCTTACACTATATATATGCCAAAACCTATCAACATCAACGTGCCACATGTTGGCTTATGCTTCTTGTTGACCTCGACCTCAAATTCATTCATCAACATTCCATGAAGGGCCAAGATATCGTTGACCAACTAGCCTACATACCTCTTTCTGGGAATCAACTCTCTAACTTAAATTTCCCAGACGAATCCATAGCTACCCTCTCCTTAGATGAACTCACTTAGCAAATGAAACTCTTCTTCAATGGCTCCAAGTGTTAGCATGGAGGTGGGGCTGGTGTCATCCTCATTCCTCTTAATGCTAAACCTATGCCTTTGTCTTTCAAACTTGATTTTGATTGTAAAAATAATATTTCTGAATACGAAGCACTCATATTGGGCCTCCAAGCTGCTTATGTCTTAGATGTTAAGTCCATCAATATCTTTGGCGATTCCCATCTGGTCATAAACCAAGTCAATGGTATATACCAGTGTTATAATGAGATACTTCAAAATTATAAACATCACGTAGATATACTTTTGACCACGTTTGACTGTTACAAACTTCAAACCACCCCACGTTCTACCAATAAATTTGTGCATACCATGTCTTTCTTGGCTTCTCAGATACCCACTTCGCCTATTGACTTTAAATTCTTTGTCACAATACAAAGGTTGCAATCACCATCTTATTTACTTCATGAGTTCTACTCTGTCGGAACCATTGCACTTGACATGACCTTTGGTATAAGAAATGTGTAGACTATCTTTCCCTTTCCATTCTAACCACTGATCTCACTCGTAATGGACAATGGGCCTTTCTTAAAAGTGTCTCTCGTTATGTCATTATGGGTGGCCTTCTTTATAAGCGTGGATTTGACGGTATTCTCTTACGATGCTTTACAGATTCTGAAATTTCCTACACATTAAGGAAGTTCATAATGGAATTTGCGGAGGCCACTTTAGTGGTTTAGCTATCAAAAAACACATTCTTTTCCTTGGCTATTATTTTCCAACCCTATACCGTGATTGTTGTGACTATTTCAAGCGTTGTGTGAAATGTCAGCAACATGCTAATCTCCATCACACACCTAGTCATGTCTTGCAGGTCGCATGAGACCTTTGGCCTTTCTCTCAATGGGGTTTGGATCTTGTCGGTGAGATCAATCCCCATTCTTCATAATGCCACCAATGGATTATAACCGCTACTGAATATTATACTAAATGGGTAGAATCCATCCCCCTCATTTCTACAAAAGTCGAGAAAATATGTAAATTCATCAACGATCACATCATTTGTTGCTTTGGTGTTCCTCACTGCCTCATCACTGATAATGGAAAGAAATTCAAAAATAAAACCCTACGTAAGCTGTGTGACACTTTTGGCATCCAAATCAATTTCTCATCACATTATTACCCTCAAACCAATGGCCAAATAGAATCGACCAATAAAACCTTGAACAAAATTCTTATGAAAGTAGTCAACGATACTAGGAAGGATTGGCATACGCACATTCCTTTCGCCTTGTGGGCTTATCACACTAGTATTCACATTTCAACTGCTGCCACACATTTTTCTCTAGTCTACGGTACTGAGGATGTCTTACCTCTCAAAGTCTAGATTCCATCTCTCCACATCTCACTACAAGACATGCTCAATGACGATAACTTTCACCAAGATCGTTTGGCAAAACTTGAGTTATTAGATGAAAGCCATCTCAATGCTCTTGACCATCTCCAAATATACCAAAAATGTATCAAACGTGCCTATAAAAAATGTGTTCACAAATGAACCTTTCAGGTCGGTGACCTCGTCTTGAAGGAAAATCAACATGTAACCAACGAAGAAAAAAGTAAACGGTACAAATTTGTTCCTAATTATCTTGGGCCCTACATCATTACCCATGCCTATGGATCACGTGCTTATTGTTTGTCTTCACTTGAAGGTAAACCTGAACCTGAGCCCCTCAATGTCTTGCATCTTTGACCATTTCATTGTTGACATCAAGTTATATATCACTTTCTGTCAGTTGATCGCTCATCCCTTGAGCATTGTTCACCTTCCATATTACCCGTTTTTGAGGATCCACGACTAAATAAGAATCATGTGATTACCCATCACCTTTTAGCCTTATTTTCAATATGAGTACCATGGCTCTACTCATAGAATTATTCTCATGGATAATTTTCATCTTCTTCAAGGTGGAACCCCATTGTCGTTCATCACTCGAAACCACCTCTTTCATAATTAACCTCTGTGTGCTATGGTCTTGTCTTCTAAACAAGAACCTAATCTTCCTATATAGTCTTTTCCATGACTTAAATGTCCAAAAAAAAGTGATGGAACTCCTTGAGTCAAAATTCCAACAAAATATGACTCCCTCAAAAGGGAAATCTCTTCACTTTATTTCCACCACTATAAATAGACTTCTCCGTTGAAGGACAAGTATATAAATTCATTTCGAAAATACAATAAGAATATCCAGAAGCTTCCCACCTTGATCAAATTCGTGAAGATCTCAAGGAGATAATATACTCATCCCATATAGACTTTCCGCATTGATTAGTCTATTAAAAAAAAACAAATGAAGAAAATAATGAAATTTCTGTCATGGACTTGCCTATTTTTGGATCCTGGGTTTCTTGCTAAGTAAACATGCAGTCGTACACTAAGTTATGCTAAACCAACCACTTTCACCTCATTGCCTTTTGCACCCTAGTTTTATCTTTGCTCAAGGGGACTTGCTGAAAATGCTATATTTCTTGATCAAGTGACTTTCTTCACCTTTAGAATAGTCCATTATGCAACACCTTTAGGGTCTTACGTTCATTAGCCCATCTTGGGTATGATAGACTCATTAGGGTTCTTATTAATTAAGTGGCTCTTTTACCACCTCTTAACATTCACCTTCCTCATTACTTATTGATTATCCTATACAAGACCAGATCATCGACACCTATATTTAAAACAACTCAACCATGCCTATGACCTAAACTCAACCATGCTTGTGACCTACACTCAACCATGTCTATGACCTAAACTCAACCTTACCTGTGACCTACACTCAATCATGCCTATGACCTACATTCAACCATTCCTAACACCTACCATTCCATTCCTCTACTTCACCATAATTTTCCCTAGCTTATGGGAGAACTACATCGGCATGAGGTCCCTTTTCACAGGGGCTATGTAGGTAGCACTTCGAGGGCATGGGGCCCTTGGAGGTTAGCTCAGCCACTCTTTACCCTAACCAATTCCCCCTTTCACTTTCCTATTCACATTATACCTTAGTTAGTTTCCATTTTCTATCAATAACTGGAAATTAAACCAAACAAGCATCAATTAATGCACATTTTTACCACATCATCAAATCATTCATTTATCATTTTCACATTTCCATTATAACACATATTTGGAAATTCAAACCATAACCTACATATACATCACCAGTTGTACCCCATGTCACCAATAACTTGGAAATTGAATCAACCTAACTCAATCATGCCTAAATCAACCTGACTCCACCGTGCCTAAATCAACCTAACTCAATCATGCCTAAACCAACCTGACTCCACCATGCCCAAATCAACCTAACTCAATCATGCCTAAACTAACCTGATTCCACCTTGCCTAAATCAACCTAACTCAATCATGCCTAAACCAACCTAACTCCACCATGCCTAATTGACCTAACTCTGCCATGCCTACACGACCTTGAATCAATCATTCCTAATTTACCTAATTTCCATCACGTATAAACATAATAATAGAAATTAAAAATAAGTACACCAGTTATACCACAAATATCATCATCATCTCTCTCTCTCTATATATATCATCAAAATCCATGTGTCCATACAATGCATACTCTGATGCCGAATCCATACAAATATCTCAAAACTATCATATACATCCTCACTATCTTTGGCACACAGGCCGGTGTATATATCAAAAAAATCAATATAATGACCATATCTAGTGACTAATCATCACCCTGCCTGATATCCTCTAGGCCAGTCTCACTTGCCCCCTCCTCTGCTCCTTGGCGGAATCCCACTAGCATCTCCGCACCCACCATGGGCCTCGGTCTAACCTCTGATGACCCCTCACCTAGAGCTGGCCTCCATACACTAGTGGCCTTGCCCTAACCCTATCTCAGGGCTCGCCAACTCCCTGTACTTTCCACACTATGAGTGCGGGACCTGGTCCTCCCACTCAAAGCTTTCTTTGCTCTATACTCAACATAATATGGGATGTCTATCCCTACGGCCATCAAGTGGTCCTGATAGTATTGTGCCTCACCCAAGGCGTCCCTAAACCTAGCCATTGGTATGATATACGGAGGTTCCATCAATCTTGGTCCCTGTACCTATCTCCCGAGACCCTGTCCCATTGCTACCTATAATAAGGGACCCTATCCCTGTGCCTATACCTATAAAATAGGACCCTATCCCTGAGTATGTGTCAGTTCCTGTGCTTGTACCTGGGCTTGTAGGGCCACAATTTGTGCTTGTGCAATGGCCAACTAGCCCTATAACATGTGCATGTAACGTGGCCACCTCTGCCTATGACCATGTCAGCTACCCCTCTAAACTAGTAATCAGGGCTTTTAATGCAGCCACATGTCCCTGTAATGTGTCTCTCTAGACTGTGAGGGTAACCACATCTGGATTCCCTGGTCTAGGTGGTGCTTCTTGTAGCTAGGCTACCCACCACTTTTTATATGCATTTGTGTAGCTGACATCATCTATCTGTCAGTCCACCGACTACTCCTCTTGCCATGTCGGCACTGTTGGTTGTGGTAGAGGCATTGGCCTCTCCATGTCATCTATCCTATACTCAGGGAATGGTGGTGGCATATCATGGGGCAGCCCAAACTATCACTAGAATCTATCTACTGGTATCATCTTGTGTTCCTCGGCATGACGCCCCTCTATCCACCTGAGCAGTTGTAGTGTTATCCAAAATAAGCCCCTTGCTTATTTTTGCCTAAACTTCCTTTCATTCCTTCCTTCCTTGTGCCTCAGTTGATTTTTTCCACTTTTCAGGCACTTAATGTTTTTTGGAAATGGCTTCATCAGATAGATAATTTTCTCACCTTTCTAGAAAGGTAAATTTGTCCTTCTAACTCCTTGTATTTTGTAAGTTATGGCTCAATGGAGTTTTTGAGGGAAATTTTCCCTGGCAAGGTCCGCCACCAATCAAGAAGTGCCACATGGCAGCGGAATGGAAGGTCGGTGGAGGTAAGTTAGAAAATTTTCCAAAGGGCTCAGTGGGGGCATAAAGAAAATTTTTTGGCTTGACACCCTGTGAACCAATAGAAAGATGACGCATGTCCATAAGGTCGGCGGGAGGTGGAGGGGCAGTGTTTTTTGGTTTTTCACCAAAATAGTCAAAGGGCACAAAGAAAAATTTTTCCCCGAAGGTCCGTAATGAATAGAAATGTGCCATGTGTCCATAGAACTAGTGGGAGTTAGAGCGACAGAGAAAACCTTGTATTTTTGCCAAAATTTGTAAAGGGGGCAAGGGAAAAATTCGGCTCGAAGGCCCGCCAAGGAGAAAATGAAGGTTTTGATATAAGCCCTGTGGACTAATCAAGATCTGACACATGTCCTATTCTCAGCGAAGGTCGGGGGCACGAGGAGAAGTTGGTAATTTTTCCAAAGTGATCGGTAATATCAAAGGGAAAGTTTGGAGTGTGCGCCCAAGCGAATAAGAGGATGACATGTGGCGGTAAAGTGGCGGGGCAGTGGAGGAATTTTTGAAAATTTTCCAAAATTCACCAAAGTGTAAAATGTTTGTTTGAACCTGTGGACCAACAGGAATGTACCATGTGGCATTGGAGCAGTGGGGGGTGGAGATTTTTGGGGAATTTTTCCCAAATTCAAAAAAAGGGGAAAAATTTTGGGTTTCGGCCCGCCGACCCAATTTTTGCCCCTGTTTTCCCCTAAATCTTCAGAGGGGCATATATTTTGATCCAGAGCTCGATGTTTCTAGATTTTAGTGTCATTGGAAAGTTATTGAAGTCCTCTACATGACGGGATCTTCAATTTTGTTTTTTGGTGGAGTTTAGTGAGAGAAAAATGAGAAAACACCTCAGGCATGGGGAAAAAAGCAGAACCGACATTCAACCACCATTTTTAATGCAGTATGGCTTCCATTCTTCTCCAGCATGGTCGAAAATCTTGGGGAATGAACTTTTAAGGGTACCCATGCTATTTTGATGGATTTGGTTGGTGGTTAAATCATTCCTTTCATTTTTCCCACGTTTCTCCTTCTTAGCTCGGGCTTTTCATTGTTAAAAGCCATTTTTGGTTCTTTTGTAAAGGGTTGAACATTTTTTTATGTTTTGCAGGCTCCCTCCTTCACCCTGGCAAGTGAATTTGTGGAATATCAGACCTCTTTTAGGACTGCAACATGTTTTCTACCTCCTTGATTTTGTAATGCACTGTATTTAAAAATGGAAATGACAATGCAAGATTTGTGAATTAATTTTCAATCCTTTCTTGTGTTGTTTGCTCTATCTTGATCCTTCATTACAATTTTAGCAATTTTTACATGATTTGTGTTGCATTTTTATAATCTGTGTCAATTTGCATAAGTATATGTTCATCATTCCTTTGGTGTATCACGTTGTTAGTTTAGTTTTACCTTCTTTTCTCTCTTCTATCCTTGTCTCCTTGGCAGAATTAGAGTAGGATTTTGAGTTAAACCTCTACAAAATTTTATGTATACATCTGATTAGAGGAGTAGAGGAACCAACCTTTAATATGGAGAGTTTTTGCCCATTTTTGCAAGTCCCACACTTGGGGAAAAGATTCAATGTTGTGCAATCACACTAGATGACCCATTTCTCACTTGCAGATCTGAAGGGTCATTTAGGGGGTGCTGCTAATTTGCACTAACAGTTTTGGCACACCCGGTGGGACCTTAGAGGTCTTCATCTTCATTACAAAAAATTTGATGTGCATTTTTTTAAGTTTATTGCTTAAAAGAGCCCTGATTTGCACATCTGATTACTCCAAAGAAATAAAATCAACTGGTTTCAACAGTCCAAGTCTAAAGATTCATGATAAGGATCCAAACAAGGTCAAGGGCAAGAGAAGAGGGATTTTCTTAGTATCTACAATTATCCCTAGGAAGAAGAGAGAGAGGAAGAAGAATTCAAAGGTCTCCATCTCCACCAAACAAAACTCTATCAACTCCTCCACCTGGTAGACCTTTCACCCAATCAAAAAGGGTTCTCAGGCCAATCAGAATGGCACAACATAACCCTTATGTCAACTTCACTGGAAGAAGCCAACTTGCTCTCAATGTAAAAAACCCAGTTCCAGTTACAGCATTGAAGAACATCCCATACTTTACTGGGGAAAATTAGACTAGTTCTGGTGATCATGTCAAAGACATTGCTAATGTTTGTGCAATCCATGAGATTGTTGAGATGTAAATTGCTGTCAAATTGCTGGCATCTTCATTCAAAGGGAAAGCCTTGCAATAGTTCAGGAGCTTTGGGGTAGGCTCTATCCAAAATTGGAATCAGTTGTGCATAGCTTTCCATGAGAAGTTTGGAGAAAAGAGAGATAATTTGTCTCTATTGGAACAACTGAAAACTATCAAGAGAGCCCCCAATGAGCAACTAACAGACTTCAATTTCAGATTTCAAAGGACATGAGATAGAATCCCAGTGGTAGTGAGGCCAACAGCTGAAGGTGCTTTCTTATACTATCTCAAAGCTTTAAATTATGATATTTCTATGTTAATCCAATCCATGAGAGGTGCAAATATGCATGCAACTTATAGCATTGCCATTAGGGCTGAGAATTGTTTGATCCAAGATAGTAAATTGGCTCCTAGGCCTCCCATGCCCTTATATCCAAACTTGGAAAACCCAAGCACTAGTCAAGCACCTACTTTAGCTCATATTCCCACTTTTAGAAATCAGAGTTCAAATGAAACTTCTACTTCATTCTCTAGTGCCTCAAATGAACCTCAAGAAGTCATGAAACAATTACAAAATTTAGGCAATGAGTTGGTTACACTCAAGAGGTAGCAAGCCTAAAGTTTTAGACCTTCTTATCAGCCTCAAACTCAGCCTAATAGGCAACCATATCAGCCTAATAGGCCACCCAATCTAGCTATAAATCAAAACCAAGTAAGGCCTCCTGCCAATAGACCATTTCAGCCCTATAACCCCAATGCTACATCTACCTCTAAAGCCTTAGTGCCAGTGCAAAATAATATAGCTCAAGAGTATGATTGGTGTTTCCCATGCAATGAACCTCACAACTAGTCTATGTGCTTCAACGATGATTTGAACCAAGCTTTGATGGTGATAACCAACTGGCGTAGAGAGTGGGGTGAGTTAAGAAACAAACCAACAACAAGGAACATCTCAGCAAAATACAAGTCCAAATCAGACTAAACTTGTGAACTGGCAAGCTGAAGATTTTTGTGGTATGAATCAAACAATTTCTTAGAATGTAGTAGCTAACAAAAGGTCAAAGAAGAGGAATATTGGTGAAGGGAAGCCATTAGCTCCAGGTGATCCACAACCTTCCATCACTCCACAAAGTTTTGGCGAGAAAAATGCAGTTCCAAATGTACAAGGACAACCCAAGCCACCTTCTAGACCAGCTCAAATGCCAGCTGTTGCAACCCATGTACAAGAAAAGAGTGTGTAGGCTAAGGGTCAGAAAAGAGATGTTTCATCCCCATTTAGCATCATTAAAAAAATGAAGAAGACAAACGTGAATATATCTATGTGGGAATCACTATCCATTCCAGGCCAAAGGGATCTACTACAAGTTGCCATGAAGAATTGGTCAACTTCAAATCAGCAAGCTCATATGCAAGAGAAGGTACTCACAAATGCTACTCAGCCTGAGTGGAAGCTTGGAGGACTGTAAGGTAAAGTTTTGAAGCCCCCTCCATTCTATGTTTCATTGATCATTGGGGATAAACTAGTACACAATTGTATGATTGATTCTAGAGAAAGTAGTTCTATGATGCCCA
This sequence comes from Taxus chinensis, assembly GCA_019776745.2. Classification (NCBI taxonomy): domain Eukaryota; kingdom Viridiplantae; phylum Streptophyta; class Pinopsida; order Cupressales; family Taxaceae; genus Taxus; species Taxus chinensis. Next base: position 609,643,239 of record CM034150.1, read on the forward strand.
AGAAAATAGCTGATCAGATGGGCCTCCATTATGAAGTCATATCCAAAGGGGTGGTGCAATTGGATGGGACAATAGTAAAAATAGTTTGGGTAATTAAAAATTTGAGCCTCACCTTGCATGCATGCCCCAATGTCACTGTTTTGTAAGATGTCTCAGTGATAGATTTAGGAACACTTTTTTCCCTATGTTTGTCAAGGGATTTAACAGCTAGAATTGGAGGCTATTTATCTACTAATTGGTCACACATGCTGCTCTAGACTAGATATGGAACTAAGGCCACAATCAGGTCTGAACCTATTGCAAACTTTCACATTTAGCCTCATACTCCAAGCGCAATCAATGCCAACTGTTCAACATTTAATCAAAAGGATTATCAAAGCACATATGAAGCTGACACCAAAGTTGGAAGCATCCTAGATTTGAATCTTGATGAATGGGCAAGCAAGGTACATGCTTTTGATCCCTACAAGGAAATAGAGGAATCTAAACTAGGATTTTATTGCATGCATGAAGAAAATCAACTTATTCCTAGCATCACAAGGCCAGACCATAAAGATGACAATGAGGTATGGCAGCTATTCTTTGATGGATCAAGAAGTAGACAAGGTGCAGGGGGGAGCTATGTTTATTTCACCTCAAGGCATTAAGTATTATTCAGCTTTTAGATTTCAGTTTGCATGTTCTAACAACACTGCTGAATATGAATCTTTGATACAAGGATTGCATTGGTCAAGAAAGAGAGGTATAAGAAACTTACAAGTCTTTGGTGACAGTGAGCTGATTGTTAATCAAGTTAAAGGGAAACATGCTACCAAAAATGATCTACTCAAGTGTTATAATAATAGGGTGTGGGACCTCATCGAGGATTTTGAAGGCTTTGGCATCAAATCCATCCCTAGGAAAGAAAACCAAGCTGCTGATAGGCTTGTAATAGTTGAAGCAGCCTTTGATGTTGTGGAGAGTATCAAGGAAGATAAATTGCAGCCAAACATTCATGTGATTATAAGTCCATCAGTGCTAGACAATAATGTGAGTTGGTAAGTGTTTGAAAGTGACCAGCAGATCATCAATTTCTTGCAAGAAGAAGCTGAGTTCTCAACCAACAATCAGGAAAAATTAGAATAACAGTATGGTGATCAAGTGGTACAGCTGAGAACCAAGAAACTACCAAAAGGAATTGTCACTTTGGAGTCCATATTTAATCCTAATGATCAATTTAGGAAAGAGAAAGCAAACATCTAAGTTAGGGGAGAGGATTTGAAGAGTGCCCATCTCAGTGGGAGTAGGAAAATCACTTCAAATTGGTAAAGTGGTAACCAAGAAAGAGAGGTATGAGTTCATGCAACTTTTCCAAGAGTTCCCAAATATATTTGCTTAAAGCTATGAAGACTTGAGAGGTTTCAATCCTAAGCTAGCTCAACACACAATTGAATTAGATCCAAGTGCTAAACCCATTAGGAAAAAACAAAGGCCAGTCAATCCACACATGGAGCCTCTCATGAAGAAGGAATTGAATAAGTTAATAGAGGCAAGTATCATATTTCCCATCAAGCATTCAAGTTGGGTTCCAAACTTGGATCCAGTTAGAAAGAAGAGTGGAGAAATCAGATTGTGTGTAGACTTTAGAGATTTGAATAGAGCATCCCTCAAGGATCATTACCCACTTCCTTCTATGGAGCATATTTTGCAAGTTGTTGCTGGCTCTGAGAGGTTTTCATTGCTAGATGGTCATTCAAGGGTATAATCAGATCATGGTAAAGGAGGATGATCAGTTCAAAATAGCCTTCACCACCAAATGGGGAACCTATGCATATAGGAAAATGCCATTTGGGCTGTCTAACGCCAAAGCTACCTTCTAAAGAGAAATGGATATGGAATTCAAGGGATTGATCAATAAAAATAGTGCTGATATACCTAAATGATATTACTATATTTTCCAAAAGTGCAGCAGATCATCTCTTTCATTTGAGACAAGTGTTCTAAAGATGTAGAAGATTTGGGGTATCCCTGAATCCCAAAAATTATATTTTCCTAGCTCATGAAGGAAAGCTCCTAGGCCACATTGTTTCCAAAATAGTATTAATAATTTATCCAGAGAGGGTTGAAGCAATAAAGACATTGCCAGTACCAAGTCACAAGAAGGCCCTTCAAATTTTCTTGGGAAGAATCAATTTTTTTTGAAGGTTTGTTCCAGACTTTGCAGCCCTTGTCAAGCCAATAACTATGATGTTGAAGAAAAGTATGGCATTCAAATGGATAGCTAAAGGAAAGGAAAGTTTTGAAGCAATCAAGGAGGATATCTCACAAGCTCCAACTCTCAATAACCCAGATTTCTCCAAGGATTTTGTCCTTTATGCATTTGGAGGTGATGATACAATTTCTGCAATTTTAGTACAACAGAACAAAGAAAATGCAGAGCAGCCAATTTTCTTCTTTAGCCAAAGCTTAGAGGACTATGAGGTGAGGTATTCCTTCATTGAAAAGAATGTTCTTGCAGTGATTAGGAGCTTGAAGAAATTTAAGCATCTAGTTTCAAACAACAAGGTTCAACTTCTGGTTTCTCATGTGGGAGTTAAGGACTTCCTCCTCAAAAAAGACCTAAATGAAAAATGTGTAGGGTGGATTACTCGTGTCATGGAGTATGACATTGAGATCAAAGTCACAAAGCTGGTCTGAGGAAAAGGATTGTGTGAGCAGCTGGTCTTGAGCAAATCAATGGAAGCAAGCAATGGGAAGGATGTTGTTTTGGCATTGCAAGACAACCAAGAACAAAGAGGTGTTCAAGAAGAGAATGGTGGTATGCTCACTCCTTTCTGGACCCAAGACATAATGCACTTATTACAAAAAATCATATGCCCTCCAGAGATGAACAAAACCAAGATAAGACACTTCAAATTATAGGCTATTCCATATGCACTTGTTGATGGTGTCTTGTTCAAAAAGGATATAAATGGAGTGCTGCTGAGATGCATTGGGACAAATCAAATTAAAATAATGTTAGAAGATTTCCATGATGGATCAGCTGGGGGTCATTTTTCTCCAAGAGTGACAACCCTCAAGATTATGAAGGCTGGATATTATTGGCCTAAGGTGTTTAGTGATTGTTATGCATGGATCAAGAGGTGCAAAAATTGTGCATTCTTCATAGGCAAGGAAAGATTAGCAATCCTCCCATTGCACCCAATTTTAGTTGACCAGCCATTCATGCAATGGGGTTTGGAGTTCATTGGAGTCATTAACCCAAACTCAAGCCAAGGACACAAGTGGATTCTAACAACAACAGACTACTTCACCAAATGGATTGAGGCAGTGGCACTCAAAGAGGAAAATGAATCTAGAATTCTAGACTTCTATGAGGGGATAGTAACCAGATTTGGCATACCTACCACTATAATATCAGATAATGCATTGGCATTCATAGGATCAAAGGTACCTAAATGGGCTGTTAAGAATGGGATCTATCCTAGCACTTCATCAAATTATTACCCTCAAGGTAATGGCCAGGCTAAGTCTACCAACAAGAACCTATTAAAGATCATCAAGAGGACTCTTGATGAAAATCAAAGGAATTGGCACACTAAACTTAAATAAACCTTATGGGATGATAGGATAACTCCTAAGAGACCCACACGTAACTCTCCATTCAGACTTGTTTATGGAAGAGAGGTAATTTTTCCTATGTCACTTTAGTTTCCAACATTGGAACTCATGAAGAAATTGGAATTGTTGGAGTTTGGACCCATGGAGGTTAGATATGTAGAATTGATGGAACTCCAAGAAATCAAAGAGCATGCATCCCAAACAATGGAGAAGGACCAAGCCTTGATCAAGAGAACCTTTGATAGGAAGGCTAAGGCTAGAACCTTCCAAGTTGGAGATTTAGTGTTGAAATGGGATGCAGACTGAGCAAAGCCAGGAAGGCATTCAAAGTTTGATGCCATTTGGAGTGGCCCCTATATGATCACAAAATGTAAGAACAACAATGCCTTCCAATTGTCCACATTGGATGGTGAAGAACTGCAGATTCCAGTTAGTGGAATCCATCTAAAGCATTGCTACTAGAAGGGAAACTCTTCACCTTGTACATATTAGCTTAGATTTTCATTCCTCCAAGTGCTTGTGTAAATTTTTTTGTTGTATCTTAGTTTTTACATTTCCCTAAGTGCTTTGGCACAAGATTTGTTGTCCCAAGGATGCATCTTTGCAAGGCCATGTTACAAATCAAGTGATATTCTACTCTCACAATCTCTTTCTAGAAAATTTCTAATTAGTTGAGAGTACCAAGTAGTTAAGTTGATGAATCCATGCCCAATGGATTGCTTTAGGTAGCTAGTCACTTCATCCAACAGGTAGATGACCCATCTGAGTCACCAAAATTGTTATCCAAAATAAGTCCCTTGCTTATTTTTGCCTAAACTTCCTTTCATTCCTTCCTTGTGCCTCAGTTGAATTTTTCTACTTTTTAGGCACTCAAAATTTTATGGAAATGGATTCATCAAATAGAGAATTTTCTCACCTTTCCAGAAAGGTAAAGTTTTCCTTCTAACTCCTTGTATTTTGCAAGTTATGGCTCGACAGAGTTTTTGAGGGAAATTTTCCCTGGGAAGGTTCGCCACTAGTTAGAAAGTGCCACATGGCGGCGGAATGGCGGGTTGGTGGAGGTAAGTTAGAAAAATTTACAAAGGGCTCGGTAGGAGACACAAGAAAATTTTTGGCCCGACACCCCGCGAACCAATAGAAAGATGATGTGTGTCCATACGGTCGGCGGGAGGCGGAGGGGCAGAGTGTTTTTTTGGTTTTTCCACCAAAATAGTCTAAGGGTGCAAAGAAAAATCTTGGCCCGAAGGCCCACGATGAATAGAAATGTGCTACAATGTCCATAGAACCAGTGGGAGTCAGAGTGATGGAGCAAACCTTGTCTTTTTGCCAAAACTTGTAAAGGGGGCAAGGGAAAAATTTGGCCTGAAGTCCCACCAAGGAGAAAATGAAGGTTTTGATAGAAGCCCCACAGACTAATCAAGATGTGACACATGTCCTATTCTCGGTGGAGGTTAGGGGCATGAGGAGAAGTTGGCAATTTTTCCAAAGTGATCGGCAGTATCAAAGGGAAAGTTTGGAGCGCGTGCCCAAGCGAACAAGAATGTGCCACATGGCATCAGAGTGGTGGGGGACAAATATTTTTGGGGAATTTTTCCCAAATTCAAAAAAAGGGGAAATTTTTTGGGTTTCGGCCCACCAACCTAATTTTTTGCCCCTGTTTTGCCCTAAATCTTCAGAGGGGCATATATATTGATCCAGATCTCATTTTTTCTTGATTTTGGTGTCATTGGAAAGCTATTGAAGTACTCTACACGATGGGATATTAAATTTTGTTTTTTGGTGGAGTTTCAGTGAGAGAAAAATGAGAAAACACCTTTGGCATGGGGAAAAGAGTAGAACCAACATTCAACCACCATTTTTAATGCAGTTTGGCTTCCATTCTTCTCCAGCATGGTGAAAAATCTTGGGGAATGAAATTTTAAGGGTACCCATGCTGTTTTGATGGATTTGGTCGGTGTTTTAATCATTCCTTTCAGTTTTCCCATGTTTCTCCTTCTTGGCTCAAGTTTTTCATTGTTAAAAGCCATGTTTGGCTCTTTTGTAAAGGGTTGGACATTTTTATGTTTTGTAGGCTCCCTCCTTCACCCTGGCAAGTGAATTTGTGGAATATTAGACCTCTTTTAGGATTGCAACATGTTTTCTACCTCCTTGCTGTTGTAATGCACTGTATTTAAAAATGGAAATGACAATGCAAGCTCTGTGAATGAATTTTCAATCCTTTCTTGTGTTATTTGCTCTATCGTGATCCTTCATTACAATTTTAGCAATTTGTGCATGATTTGTGTTGCATTTTTATAATTTATGTCAATTTTCAGAAGTAGATGTTCATCACTCCTTTGGTGTATCACCTTGTTAGTTTAGTTTTACCTTCTTTTCTCTCTTCTATCCTTGTCTCCTTTGCAGAATTAGAGTAGGATTTTGAGTTAAACCTTTGCAAAATTTTATGTATACATTTGATCAAAGGAGTAGAGGAACCAGTCTTTAATCTAGAGACTTTTTTCCCATTTTTGCAAGTCCCACACTTGGGGAAAACATTCAATGTTGTGCAATCACACTAGATGACCCATTTCTCACTTGCAGATCTAAAGGGTCATTTAGGGGGTGCTACTGATTTGCACTAACATGTAGCTCATCTAACTCCGTGGCCATGCGACTGTATGATGGATATAACACATATGACCTCCAGATAATGTCTACTCTAGACAACCCCTCCAACATCTGCATGTAGTGAGCCACATTATGTGTAGCCCTAGCCCCCTGGCGCACTCCACCAACTGGCACCCAACACCTATAACCAATCCAGACCCTACCTGGATCAAATGCATCCAGTCGAGGCAAACCAATTGGCTATATGCATATAATATGCTCATAGGCCCAACAAGGAATAAGGAAAGTGTAACATACGTTGAACCTCCGTAGCCTCCCATATGCCCATAGCTTCCTGTATAACTGCACCAGGTAGGTTGATGCCCATTCAAACAAGGTCTTGTCCTCCATCATATCATGAAGAACTCCCATCAATGCCCATGGGAATATCCTACCCTCTACATCCGATAGTGCAAAATAGCACACTACCTCAATAATCAAAACAACTAACCACATCTCCTCAAGATGGACCACGTACATCTCTCCATAGCTCAAGCTTGTGCTATAGAACCTCATGTTGGCCAGCCCCTCTCCAAATACTATCAACATCAGCTCCCTTGAGGCCTCTAATGAAATGGATTACATCTTTTCTCCCCACTATTGGTAATCTCAGGATCTTGTACACATCCTCTAAGGTGACTGTGATCTCACCTGTCAGAAGATGGAACGTGTTGGTCACGAAATCCCATCTATCTATGAGAGCGACCATCAAACTAGGATCACATACTATATATCCATATATTTGGATACCAATCAGACCCACGTCAGTCACGTGTCTCACTCCTCATCAGCCACGTCTCCCCGCACCGTTAGCAATAAGGGAGGTACCCTATCTCACATCTGCAACTGGTCCCTCTCCTACATCTAATAAACCATAACATTATTAAACCTTGATCATACCCGCATTCACCCTTGACCCCCCACCTATAACTATTACCTTGCCTATTTTCATTCAACAATACCTTCCTATCTCACCCACCCACCTTTACTCATCTCTTGGCCCATTTTTCTCTCAATACAGACTAACATTAGTTCTTCTTAACCAACAACGGTCTCCCAAAACTAGTATCGGTCACCCCATCTGTGACCGATGCCAGCTGCCTCCCATTGACATCAGCTGACCCTTGACTGACGTCGGTCACTTTTGCGGCATCAAATCCACCAAAACCTGCCCTATTTCTCTAAAAATTTATATTCTACCCTACCTACCCACCCATTCCTACCAAAATCTTACCTAAATTCATCCCCACCACTCTTTAACCCACATACCACTTCCTACCCTTCCTATTTCACCCATTTTCTTCCAATTTGAAATTTAACTCTCCCCCCAAACTCACTTCTACCCAAACCCACTTTTTACCAACAAATTCACCTAACCAACAAAGAATGAGATTGAATCTTACCTCATTGCGATGCCATCTCCGTGGAGGCATGACTGACCACTGCGCTGGTGGCCCACCTGACCCCTCTCCTACCTCTGCCATCACTAAATGCTCTCCTCATCTCCACCTAATCAAATTCTCCACACTAATCTCGTGGACCCATCTACCTCGCTCCTCTCACCAACTGGATCTCTCCACCTCATTCGGGTACAGTCACTCGTACTTTCCTCTTGAAAAGCACCAAAATTCAACCGGCTCTGTCATTTTCTCCAATGGTACAACACAACAATGATTCCATAAAATATGGAATTTTTTTTTGTATAAAACCAACTTGAGTTGACCGATGTCGGTCCTATTTGTGCTCTAGCCAATCGACATCGATCACCCTACAACTAACATTGGTCCACCCTTATAATTGTTTGGTCTTGCTAAACTTCCTTTTACCTACCACCATTCATGCCCATGTCCCTTTTATCATCCTAGACACCCCTTGAACCATACCTACAAACCCATCCTACCCCTACATTGCCTTTGCTGCATCTTAGGTGTTTTTATTTTACCTATACCTTGACCTTACTAGTGTCGTTACCTATATACCTTGACCTGAACCACTTTTTGTGACCTTTGACCCTCCATGCTTGGTGTACCTTGTGACGTGGTTACCCGTGTTGTTCGGCCTACTGACCTTACCTTGCCTATTTCCATGATTTTTATCCTGACCTAACCTTTGGTGTACCAAAACATACTTAAACATTCCTACACTTGACCTCTGTTGTGTTTCTGCACCTTATCCTATACCTTGGATACCAGAATCACTTCAACCCTATTTGGATAGACCTATCAACCTTAGATGGCGTAATGTTTGAAATCTTCTCAACCTAGTACCATGCCACAGTTTCCAATGTGTGCGTGTGTTCAACTTCCACTACCTTTAACCTTGGCCCATTTACCCTTTTACCCGATTTGACGTTTTACCTTTACCCAATGCACCCACTGATCTTCATGTCCCACCTCCTCATTTTATCAAACCAATCACCGTTTCTGTCTCTCACCTCATCAGTTCCTAGTTTGAGGGGGGTTACCTTCACCCACGGTTAGGGAAACACCACCCTCACTTACACTCGACGTAACCATTTACTATTTTTGTTAGCGTCGCTTACCAATACAAGCTACACAACAAAAAGGGGAAAAATGTAGACACCAAAATTGGGTCACACTCCCCTTGGTCCCCTGTCGAAGAACCAACTTAAACACATTCACCTAACCATGACCCTTATACCCTACATTAACATTAATTTAATTATTTACAATTAAATTAATACCCATCCTCACCCCATTATTAATTTAACTACTTTAATTAAATAGATGGACACCTCACCTAGACACCTCACCATAGACCTATTCATAACATGTTTCCATGAATAAATAAGACTTGGTTCAACCCTAAAATTCAAGACCTTTTATTCCTCTAACCACCTTCCTGCTCATAAAAACATAACGTCTATTCTGATCCATGAATAAATGGATAGACCTAGCCCAAATGATTGCGAGATATGTCATTTTTACTAAACCTAGGAAATCCCACCTTAATCGATGTCGGTCATCCTGAAACTGACGTCAGTCAACCAGGAACCATCGTCTATTACCATTTATTCACTTTGGCAACCTTGTTTGGGGGTTGGCACATTGTGATATTGAAGAGAAGAGAAGAGAGTTGCATGCAAGTAGAACAAGAGCCTTTTCATACCTACAGGCATCCATAGCCAGCACCAGGATAGATCCAGAGGTATTACACTCACGGTAACATTTCGGGAAGCACCACTGTGGAACTGGGTTCCATCCCACCAATCAATCATCACCACCACATAGCCATTAGACCTGCAACACTAGTATGTACATTTATCACATGTGTTATTTTAGCCTTATCTTGTTTTGAAGGTTTTTGTCATGTTTGTTTTCATTTCCTACTTGCATTTCCTTTTCCCCATTATTCCTCTTTCTGTAAACCCCACCATTCCTCTACCCACACCATTAAACCACATATACCCAACCTCTACATATTTCTGAGTGTTTCTAAGGTCCCCATATACCTCGTTATGCCCTCTGTCATCTTTTCCTAACCTAAAATCAAACCCCACTAACAAATCTTATTGAGTCTTATCAACCCACCTCTACTGACGCCAATTACCCATAACCATCTTCAGTAATGCCTAACCGTGATCGGTCATACCTTGACCAACGCCAGTCTCTGTGTCTGCAAACACTTTGTAAACCAGCAACCACATACCTACCAAGACAATTGAAACACCTTACCCAACCCTGCTAAGACCCTGTCTATGACCTGCAGACCATCTAAACAACATGCAACCTGACATGAAGACCTTGACCCACACAATTTTTAGTATTTAATTAGATCGACAGCTGATAGTGATATGAGGTACCCAAATCAGAATACTAGCACTAGATTTATTTATGTACTCATTCTAGTTACTTCATAATTTGTCTTATAAAATAGTGGGTTGAAAGCCTTCTAGGAAGTATCACACTTCCTAGATCTAGCATATGCTAGGTAGTCCACTGTCATATATTATTTAACTCTTCTTCGGTGGTATTTTTTTCTATTTTAGGTAGTTCCTCCCAACAAAAAGGAATCTCTCACAGTAAACATCAAATTGAGAAGTCAGAATGCACGCATTAACCTCCAAACCAACACAACAGGTATTCCTCCTCAGCCCATAACATTATCTGTTTTGTCACATTCCAAAAACGTAAAGAAAATAGTGAAACAACCATTTCACCTTGTTTTGAGTAGTAACCAAACCAATTTGATTTCCCTCTTAGATCTATTTAGGTCTTTGTTAGTTTAGCAATATAATATATTAGTAGGCATGATTAGCTAGATTTTTAATTATATTCATGTTAGTTAACATTCCATTAATATTTTATCTTTAGTATTACATTCCTAGACTTAAAGTCTTGGCTATAGATGAAAATGGTGTTAGCCTCCCTTAATTAGTCATGCTATTTGATTCATAGAGTTTGGCACGCGTGGTGGGAGAAAACACCATTTGCATTCACTTTTTAAAAGCTTTTTAACTTAGTTTCAAAGTTTTTCATTTCGAGCTTTCTAGATTAGTTTCAATTTTTCTAGTTTAATTTCAAGCTTTTTAGATTACTTTCAAACTTTTTAGATTAGTTTCTCAAGATTTTTAAATTATTTTCTCAAGATTTTTAGATTAATTTTAAGTTTTTTAGATCAATTTTCAAATTTTTGTAGATCAATTTTCAGACTAGATAGTTGTTTCAACTAGACTAGTAGTAGAAGTTGTGTTTTCATGTTCTTTATAGGATAAAAGGAGGCAAAGTCTTGGAAAATTTTCTTCAAAAGATAAACTTTTGATATTTTTAAATAAATCCTCTTTAAAAGTTAGATTTTGAGCACTTACAAGAAAAACTACGCATGTGCATCAAAGGGTGTTGTACGATAGAAAAGTGACATGCGAGCATGAGAATCTACAAGAAACTCTTCTTCATACCCGACCTCCCGAGGTCATGCCGAGACAACCGAATTAGAATGAAATATATGTGGATACAAAACAACTAGTTGGGAAATCTTATATCCTCAACAAAAAATAATGGAATCTGTGAATCTAAGGAAAAAAGGCCCTCCTAACCTGAATTGGTGTAATGGATCGTTCAGATATAATAGATGCTCAGAGGCTCTAATCAATGTCGAGCTCTGTCGAGATCCTATTTATTGGTTGTTGGATATGTGGAAAATGACCTATAGGTGCTTCGTGTATATTTCCAGACAAGGTCATGAAAATGGTGATGAGCGGAGTAGTGGATCCTCCAAAGTTTTATGGACGATTCTCTAGTCTAGTCCATAAATCTTCTGATTGGTTGCTACGTTTAATACAGAGAAATATGTAATGATGTCTAGCAGAAGTGGTGAGGATCTGAATATTAGTGTGCATAAACCGACGTCAATGTCTGATTGATGAGTTGGCCCGTTGGGTTATGGGACTTGTGGATCACAACCATAAGTTCGTGGTTGTGGCAAACCTCATATAGTCATATGAGGAGTCAATATCTCCTTCCGACTATCCAATAGTCGTAAGCTTTTTCAGCTTCTATGTTTAGAACTAGAAGTTGTATGATTTTCTCAGAATACCTTACAAGTGTTCTGGCAACTTGAATACGTAAGCCAGTATCTATGTCGATGAGGAGGTCTCTTGCATTGGGTTGTGGAACTAAAGGATCGCAACAAAATATTTTTTCTCTTTCGAGTTCTTGTATGGTCATGCGGATATCCTATTAAGGCAATCTGTAGTTGGGTTGATTTGACAAAAATGTGTATGCCTTGTCATCTTCAATTTTCAAATCTCTCAATTATTCACTAATTTCTTATAAGTTTATTGTCGTTCGAAAAACCTGAATCCTAAGGTCTTGATCTATATCAGCTAGTGTTGTGGAGAGATTTGAGTTGAGGTACCACCGGTTCAAAAATGTAATCTCTGGGCTCTCTAGGTCCCATGATTGTCATACAAAGATGATTCAATTTTAACTGAAATGAATAAACTAATTATGAAAGATGTATCTACACTATGCATATATTCTTTTATTTTTGTATTTTTGATGAAGTATTTTAATGAAATTAAAAGAGCAGCTATTCTAATATGTTGAAAAAATGGACAATTAATCTAATAATAGAATTAAAACAAGCAAGGTAGCCTGGTATAGCTATTTGCCTTTGCAGTTGTGAATTTATCCTAAATATTAAATAACTAACTAGTTTAATTGAAAGACTTCCAATCCTACCTCAGAAGTGAGGAATGAATCATAGTTTCTCAGAAACTATCATTCCCCATAGCTTCCCTAGAAATATCAAAAGTAAGATTTAACTGAAATGAAATAATTTACTACTCTATTTGATATATTGTAACTAGAACTTTGATAGCTCAAACCTAGAGTTTACATAATAGTGGTAAATCTAGTTGTGTCATGACTTTTCCCCTCAGCATGATCTCCTTATTCTTTCGTGCTCTCGTGAATCCAGAAAAACATGTACGTGATAGTGTCAGCAGCAAAAGATACTCAAAAAATGGAAGCTTTGGATATAAACCGAATAAAATGCAAGTAATAAAGGGATAATGCAAGTGAACAGAGCTTGACTATGTAATTCCTAGAAGGATTTATTATGGGGATACAATGCAAATATGTCGAGAAATCTGGAATCTATCTTTTTAAAAAAAACAAAACCTGTAACTCTAAATGGATTCTAATCTAAAAAAAGAAACTACCTTATTATAAACTGATTGTATGGGATAGCAATAAAGTAAGATGAAAGAAAGAAGATCAAATGATCTCTAAAACAGAAACGAGAGGCTAATAATTCATGAAAAATATGAAACTATTGAAACTCGTGCAAGAAATTCAAACAAACTGAATAATCAAACACAGAAGGAGAGGGGGCCATTTGTTTGAAAATAAGCTGGCTATTTATAGCATTTGGATTTACTAAAGGGTAGCTTAGAATTGATCTCTTTTACTATAAACAAAGGGAAAACACTATTTACCAAGAGGCCAAAACATAAATGCAAGCCAAAGTGGTTGAGGAATGCGGGTGAAACTTGAATTTTTACGTTTGACGAAATCATTGGAATGTTCTGGAAAACACGCAAAGGATTGCCGACCTGTGCAGGGAAGTGGTTACAGGACTACCACCCTATCCTGGGCGGGTGGTCACAGGACCGCCACCCAGGCAAGGTGGCGATTCTGAAACTTAAAGACAAAAATGCAAGGAAAAGGGGGATGAGGCTAGAACAAAATATGTAAAAGCTAGATATGGCTTTCTAGGGTGCAAATGTACACTTTGGCGAGTTCTTCTGGATTCCAAACACCTTGCAAAGAGATCTGAATCATCATTGGGGTTTTCGTAACCTCTTTTCGGCAGTACATTACCTAAATTTTTGGGTACGTACATATTACCCCCTCAGAAAAGTGTTTTAGCCATGAAGAGGCATAAAACAATGGGTCTGAGTATGGCAAGTCCCAAAATGGGGAGTTAGAAGCTATACCTAACATGCATGTGTGTCGAAATGTTGGCACCCAAATTCACGCTATCTAAAAAATGAAAAGAGGACTCAAGTGCAGATAGACAAAACAAATCAAAAAATAAATACTAAAATAATATGAAATGTGGACTTACCATTTGCGCAGGGATAAGAACTTACCTCCATCGGCGCTCTAACTATGTGTAAGAACACTCGAAACAAAATTAGAATACTATATATATGTAAAACAAACTCATTTTACAATTCATTTGCATGCATCGATTTGGTGGTTTTTGAGCTCTGGGACCCACGATGACCATTTTAAATGTGAGTATAGTCAAAACATTTGTTGTGAGATCGTTCTCATGCCTCCAAGAGCAGGATATTGACCTGTGAAGTCTCAGGTTAGTTCTCCTCAATTTATCATTTTAAAACCTAAAATATAGAAATGTAGAAATCTTTGTCTTGGGGGGGATTATTTTTGAAAATGTTAGTCTTTAAATGAGTCTCTAGGTGGGGGTCACCCATAGGGTAGGTCTTTATTTCAGTTAAAATGGTGTATTTTTACCTTTTAAAAGTCTTTTTAGGGCTACAGAGCCATTTGGCGATTCAGGACAGGACCGCCACCCTAGATGGTGGCAGTTACGAAACCGCCACTCTGCACAGGGCAGCGGTTTCAAACAGAGTGCAAAAAGAGATGTAATTTTTAATTGTCTTTGCATTTTTGACATTTTTATATGTTGTTGGTAATTTCTCTAGTTGGATTACGTTACTAACTTACTCTTTTTCTTTGTTTTGGGTGGATGCAAAAGAAGGAGTACATCAGATGGAGCAGAGAGAGGGAGTGTGATTGACTCATCGGTAGTGCTAGAGGAACTTACTTAGGAAGATTGGGATACTCTACAGAGGGATGGCATTTGGAGGATTTCTCAGGTCCCTCATGTTGCACCTACTAGTCACATATTGTGTGACTTATTTTCATACTGGGACGTAGATCAGAACACTTTCTGATTTCAAGGAGTTAGGGGTGAGTGGACCATTACCCTAGAGGATGTTTATCACATATTGGGGGGTCCCGATTCTTAAGAGGTGGTTGTCTCTTAAGATAGCATTATCCAGATCTCAGATGGTTTAGTGGACCACCTATATGGTAGATGTTGTTGTCTCCATGGGATCAAAGAAGGGGGTGAAGGTCCGTTCTATTTTTGGTTCATATATCCCTGTGCTCCGCCAGGCTATCATGGGTATCCTTGCCTCACGGTTGATTGGGGACAAGGGAAGGGATACTCTCTTATACTACTGGGCTCCTATCATTGCTTAGATTAAGGCACATGGCCACATTTACGCTTGGGGAGTAGACATCCTTGGGACTACCTATCATGATTTGTATAGGGTGGTCAGATTACAGGGGCAGTCATTGAGTCACCCTACTCTAGTCATGAGTTGGGTGTATGAGCGCATCATTCCCTATGGGAGAGGTGTACAAGAAGAGGATCCTGGGGCTGTTAGGGAAGCAAGGTGGACAAGGATGACCATACTTAGGAAGCCACACCAGCCAGTGGCTTCCTTGACTATTGCAAACATGGAGGCCACTCATTATTAGGCCATGGTAGGGTTATGGGGAGAGGAGGCACACACATTGATCGCTTTCTATACTACTAGTCAACTGATAGACAGGACGGGGAAGTTGGAGATCCACCCCTTTGACAAAGTACCACAGTAGTTTGGCCTTCACTACATTGATATGTTTCCTCCAGTGGGGACGGTATACAGGTTTGTTCATGAGGCTAGGGGAGGTCTTAGAGGCCGAGGTTGGACTACGAATGCTCATGGAGTTCCCATTGTAGCTAGGCAAGTGGTTTGTGCCCAAGGGGTAGCCAATGCTCCTTGAGCACCTTTACTTTAGATCAGAGCCGGTCCTGCTCATAGTGGAGAGAGTGTTGAGCCCATTGATGTGGACTCAGACTCCGAGGAGTTCACAGAAGAGGATATAGAGTAGGAGATGGAGGGAGGTGAGACAGGTGGGATGGCTGGGGATGATGAGAGCGACTCTAAGTGGCATGACACTTAGGACATCTTGAGGGCCAAGAGGGTGGATGAGAGTGCAGAGAAGGTGACCCTGATCTCAGAGGAGCTACCTTCTCGGGACATTGGGTGAGATGATGAGTCCATAGTAGGACGTCACTTCTTTCCAGATTTGGGGAAGGTTCCACAATCAGCGGGTAGCGTCAGTGGCAAGTGTAGATCCTAGATATCCCACTTGGATGCCTAGAGATCTAAGTGAGTTACTACTCTTTTCTTGATTTCGTTTTAGTTAGAATTGTTTAGTTGATATTTCCCTTTTGTTGTTTCATTTGTTTTTGAATTTATCATGGACAACTTTCTAACTTGTTTATTTCCCTTTTTTTATTTGCAGCGACTGCTGAGGGATGGCGAGACTTGATTCGTCAAGTGTGTGCGGACACTCTACTACTCCGTTCAGAGATTACATGGGCCGAGCTTACCGCGGATGTGGGAGAGCCTTCAATAATCGATAGACATACTAACATGTTTGCCCCTGTCTGGAAGGTGAAAAATATCATGAATTCTCTCCGTGCTGAGGTAGCTGGATATAGGATTGCTGAGCACTTGATGAGGAGGATTCATTCTCACAGTGAGACCATAACTACTGGCCATGATTGTGATCCCTCAGTTCATTCAGAGCATCATCACAGCAGGAGTCCTAGATGCGGTCGTGCACCTTTTGAGGGATCTCACAGGGATTGAGAGATCATGGTGTCTTTTTGCAGTGATTTTTGGTCAAATTTTTTTGTATTTTCTGGGCTCATTGAGCATTTTGACCATGCCTAGTACATGATGGCATTGTACATAAAACATGATATATATATATATATATATATATCTTTTTGGATCTAGATCTTCTTGTATCTAGAATTTTGTGATTTGTTTCCCATGTGTATACTAGATGTTTTTAGAATCTTTGCTTTTATATGATTTTCAAAATGTATGCAATGGACGACAAGTGATAACATAATGTTTCTCTTTGATTTGTTTTGTAATGTTGATATGTGATGATGCAAACATATTGTAGCACTAAACTTTTGGCTTCTTTGGGACAATGTTTGTTGCTTCTTCTTATTTTGGTAAAACATGATGACCATGCAGTGATGAGAGAGATGAACTTGCCCCACTCCTAGCTCCACGCAACTAGTAAGATGCAAGGGCTCAACACCAAGAGTTGGGAAGGGTGTAAATTATATGAGTTTAACTGAATGGAAATGATGAGAGATAGAAAAACTAGTGACAGAAACCAAACTTAGACCTACACACTTACCCTACTCAAAACTACCACCAAGCTCAGAAGGCAACTTAATTTCCAGTTTATCTAGACTTAGATCTATAAATGGAAACCTGGTTGACAAAATATGGTTTTGAGGATTTGATCTCTTTGGAATTTGGACGCTTATTTTCACTTAATATAATTTGATTTGTATTTCTAAAATACCAAGATTTGTTAATTTGTGTGAATGGACCCCCCACACCCTGCCCTATGCCACTAGTAAGAAGCATGGGTTTGTCACCAAAGGCAGGATATAGGCGAGTAAGGGCACTTCTTTTATTTCCCAACCTTACACCACTAGTAAGAGATGCGGGCTTATCACTGAAGGTTGGTGGGGCAAAGAAGTGTGTAAAATGAAATATTTTGTTTGCTTGGTATTTTTAATTCTATTTGATTTTGACACTTCTGCTCTATGATTTTGGAATATCCTTGTTTCAAAGAGATATAAGAGGGATAAATGTGACACCAAGAAGCTTCTAGAATAGATCGTAGCTAAGAAAAACTTCACCTAGTATAAATAAAGAGCAAAACCAAGTATGCATACCTTGGTATGGTTTTCGTCAATATTTGTCTGTCGATCTTGATGAAAATATTTTGGAATTATTTGATGATATTATGAAAAATTGAAGAGATGATTTTGAATGTTTTTGCCAATACTTTTAGAAGTTTGTAATGAATTTCTTAAGAATAAGTTCCTTGACCACAATGGTTACGAAACGAGTGAACAAAATGAAACAATTAAGTGACTAATGTAATGTAGGTAGATATAATATACAAATGGTGACGCTGATGCCTTATGTGTAAAACCATTTAAGATGCAAGGAATTGAATGTTTCATTAAATTCCTCACCTTATAGCGTACACAAAAGATACACACCATTTCCGTAGTCTTTCATGACTCGGTATGGGCCCAACCACTTGGGCCGGAATTTCCTTCGTTCACCGGTTTTCTTATCAATCCAACTATCTAGTCTTAGAACTAGATCTCCCTCATATATTTCTCACTCGTAGACCTTTTTTTTATATTACTAGCACATCTGGTCAGCATAGGCTTTGTGCCATTGTTCGACATTCAGCTTGGCCTCATCAAGGCTTTCTATTTGAGAGAGGTGTTCCTCTCTATAGGCTTCTTCTCCCAAAATCCCTTGTAATGAGATGCGGAGGCTAGGTATTTCAACCTTAAGTGGGAGAATTGCTTCTACCCTGAATACTAATGGGAAAGGGGTTGCCCCCGTCAGTGTTCTTATTGAGGTTCGATGGGCCCACAAGGCCAGGTATAATTTTAAATGCTAATCTTGTTTGTTCTCCTTAACTGTTTTGAGGAGAATATATTTTAATGTTTTATTTGTGGCTTTAGCTTGTCCGTTGGCTTGAGGGTAGTAAAGGGAGGCCGTATGATGGTTTATCTTGAATTTACTAAATAATTCATGGACCTCATCATTCTTAAAGGATGTGCCATTATCTCAGATAATGACTTGCAGGACACCATACCTGCAAATGATTTGATTCAAAATAAACTTAGCAATTACATAACCTGGTATGGTGGTGAGAGGCATGGCCTCTACCCATTTGGTAAAATATTCTATGGCCATAATTATAAAGTTATGGCCATTTGTCGATGAGGGAGAGAATTTCCCTATCAAATCTAGAACCCATGTGGAAAAAGGCCATGGGGTTGTGATTGGTTGTAGAGTCTATGCTGGCATGTGAATCTCGTGAGAGAATTCTTGGCATTTATGGCATTTGCGCACAAACTCTACCACATCATGTTCTAGAGTGGGCCAAAAATAGCCCATCCGATGTATTTTGTGAGTAGTGATGTGACCACCAAAGTGGCCTCCACATATCCCACTGTGGGATTCGTAAAGAATATTTTTTGGATTCTTCAGTGTCAACACATCTTAAAAGCATTCCATCAAAGGCTTTATGGTAGAGCACTTGTTCTAAGATAACATATTTAGTAGCGATACTGTATAGTCACCTTCTTTGTTGTGATGCGGCACCTTCTAGGTACATATGGTCCATGATAAAATTGACGATATCAATGTACCAAGGGCATGTATAGATGGGGGGTTTGGTTTTGATAAAGTATATGCATTCATTAGGAAAGTCTAGATTTACCAGATCACCTCCATCTAACGGATTGTTAGCTAACTAGTCTGTAATGATTTGTCCTTTAACAGATTTCTAGTTTACAAACGTTAATTCAAACTCACCCATTAAGGTTATGAAACGTCTAGCCTTTTTAGATAAAGACCCTTGTGTGAGGAATGTTCGTAAATGATATGTCTTTACAATGACTCTTGTTTCTTGATTTAACATGTAATGTCTTAAACGTTTCATTGTAAAGACTATGTAAAGCCATTCTCTCTCCATCTGTGTATAATGTGTTTCATAATCAAGAAATGTTCAGCTAATGAAATAGACTGCACGTTCTCGTTTATCATTGTCTTCTTGAGCCAGCATGTAGGCTAGTGAGACATCAGTAGCCTGTGAATACATGATCAAAGGATGATCTAGTCTGGGAGGCATTAGCGTGGGAGGAGACAACAAGAAGCGTTTAACCGCCTCGAAGGCCTCGTTGCGTTCTTCTATCCAATCAATGCTATAATCTTTCTTTAATAGATTGTTGATTGGATGAATAGAAAAACTTAAATCTAAGACGAACCTTCAGATTGCACCTAGTTTCCAAAGCAATGATTTGATACCGGACTCATCTGATGCTGGAATCATTTCAAGAACATCCCATATTTTGGCTAGATCAACATCAATCCCTCATGAGGATATAATGTAACCCAAAATATTGCCTCTTGTCACACCAAAATATGCATTTCTCTGGGTTTAAGGTGATGCCATACTCGATCAATCGTGAGAGAATGATATGGAGTACCTCGAAATGATCATAGTGCTTCTTATCCTTGGCCAACAAATCATCCAAATAGGATTCCACAATTTTATGAATAAGGTCGTGGAATATGTATGTCATTTCCCGCTGGTATGTAGTGCCAGCGTTCTTAAGACCGAACAACATGATAGCGTAACAATAAGTTCCCCAAGGAGTTATAAATGTGGTCTTGGCGTGATCCTGTTCAGATATTTTAATCTGATTATACCCTGAAAACCCATCCATAAGGGACAACAGTTCAAATCTGGCTGTTGCATCAACAATGGCGTCAATGGATGGTAACAGGAAGTCATCTTTGGGACAAGCTTTGTTAATATCCCGAAAGTCTATGCAAATGCATATCTTTCCATTCTCTTTGAGAACATGGATGATATTAGATACCCATTATGAATAGTCAACTGGTTTGATGAATCCTACTTGGAGAAGTTTCATTACTTCCTCTTTTACCATGAGAGCCACTTTTGGCTTCATTGGTCTTGACTTTTGTTTAATTGGCTTTGCATCTAGTTTGGTGACAAGATTATGTACCACGATATGTGGTGCAATTCTTTTCATTTCTTTTTAGTTAAATGCAAAAGACTTTTGATGTTCCTTGAGGATTTGGGTGTGTATTTCTATCTCCTCTGGAGTTAACAAGGATCCTAACTTCAAAATTTTTGGTTCTTCCTCCATTCCAATGTTTATGTCAATTGTTTCTTCGATTAAGGAAGCATTGCCTTGTTCAAATTTAGGTGGGGCTGGAGGTAGTTCCAAACTTTCTCTGCTATCTACTCCATAGATATTGAGATCCTTTTGTGGAGAACATTCTATCATGGGATTTCCAAAATAGGAAGAGGAATGTGGTATTAGGGAAAGATCCACTATGTGATGAGCAAGATGTAGCTCCACATAGGTGTTTAGATATTCAAGAGTGATTCTATCACTGTCAAATTTATCCAGGATAGAAAATTCATTCTCAACTTATATATGAGTCAAGAGCGGGTTTGTTGGAATTTTATGTACCAATGGTTTAGTACAAAGTGATACCATGAAACTTGTG
Source organism: Taxus chinensis (assembly GCA_019776745.2). Classification (NCBI taxonomy): domain Eukaryota; kingdom Viridiplantae; phylum Streptophyta; class Pinopsida; order Cupressales; family Taxaceae; genus Taxus; species Taxus chinensis. The sequence continues at coordinate 609,664,207 of CM034150.1, forward strand.
TTTTCCAAATCACTATTTGTAGTAAAACGGGAAGCTAAGGTTGCTATTGAATCTGTGAGAAGGTTTTTCTCTCATGGGATTGCTTCAATTGATATGAAGTTGAATCCTTTTCTCAGATCTAATACCACCATTTTGTAGAGTTTTAAATGTTCAGCTCTAGTCTCATATACCTTAGCGACTTGGTTTGTAAATAGTTGAGAGTCTCCTAGTACTCTAATGTTATCGACACCCATTCTTTTGGCTATGATGAGGCCAAGGAAGAGGGATTTATACTCAGCCCCGTTTTTTGTACATTCAAAATTTAATTTAAAGGAAAAAGGTAGGATCTTTCCCTCGGGAGAAGTGAAGATCACACCTGCCCTAGCTTCAAAGAATCATCTAGCTCCATCGAAGTGGAGAGTCTAATATTTTCTTGGAAAAATGGATGTTGGGATATTCATCGTGTCTATTTCTTCTGCCTCGGTTACTTCTACCATACAAAATTTGTCTGATGGAAGGGAACCAATTCCTAGGGTGTATCCCATACCCATAGAATCAAATGGTAGGAGAATGGGTAGATCTTTCTCTAGTAATTCAATTTTTTTTGTGGTAGTCCCTAATGATACCATTTCTATGACGTTAGTCTCATTTTTGAGTGTTGGAATGCCCTTGACTAGATTTGTAATTTCTAATTGTGTTGTAGGTGTCAGTTTCTCTTCTAGTTTTGAGTTGATTGGTTTGTTAAGTTGTTTTTTTGGGAGTTCAAACTTAGAGTGAACACCTAGTTTTTTCTTCAAGTCAGCTAGGTGTATATCGAATGGTTTTGGGTCACCTTATGCCACAAATATTTTTCCTAAGTACAAAAATATTATTTCTTTGAATAGCGTAGAAGGAATTGCCTTCATGCGGTGGATCCATGGTCGATTGAGGATCATATTATAGTTGGTTTTCTGATCTATAATATAAAATTCGGTGAGGACTGTCTTGGGTCCTAAGGTGATTGGTAAAACTATGGTTCCAATTGAAGTGGCTTTAAGGCTATCATAACCTCTTAGCGTATTTTGTGTTGTGGAACAATTTGTTTCTCCATATCCTAGCTTTTGAAGAAAAGCGAAGGGGACTATGTTAAATTCTTCCCCATCTTCAATAATTACACGTTTAACATAGTTATTGTAAACCCATACCTGTAAATACAAGGCTGGGTCTTCTCTATGCGTAATTTCAGCATCTGTTGGCATTTTTATTATATCAAATATAAACTCAGTATCCGTATCTGGCTGCCATGGAGGGTAGACATCAAAGTGTACATGGTTTTCTTGCATTTCCAGAGGAGGAGTGATGTTAATTAAATGACCAAGGCCTAATTATTTTAAGAGAGAAGCCCTATGGGCGGAAAAGTTCTTTAACAAATCCAAGAATGAAATATGAGAGAAGGTCTTTGTTAAGTCATTAATTAAATCATAAGCACCTATGGGTTTTACCAATGTTTGTTGAATGTTATCTTGTTCTAATGGATAACTTGGAACTGGTTGAGAAGAATAATCTCGTGTTCTTGTTATCATTTCTATGGGTAGCTCAATATCTAACTCTATCAGGCTAACTATCTTAGTTTGCGGTCGAATTCCCAATTGGGGTGCGACTGGTGGACTTAATGAAGTTGAAGCTTCATGATCGTTATTTCCTATTATAACACCCTTGTTCATTCTACTTGGATCTAACATGTTATTGTTAGAATGTTTTGGGAGTGGATTGTTAAAGATCTTGAGGGGTGCATTTTGAGGGGAGACTGCCCTTGTGTAAGTGTTTGACATGGGTACTACATAATTTGCTAAGAACATATATATAAAAATTTGTTTTTGGTCTTCTGGAAAATGATGCATGAATTTATTGTAGTCACAGAAAGTCCTAGTATCATGGTCTTGAATCTCGTGGCAACCATAATACAAGTTGGGATTATAGTTTCAAGGTTGTTGATTTGAAACCTGTTGTGGTCCAAAATTCTGATTAGGTTGTTGGTTGTTAGAGTTAAAATTTGAGGATGTTGCCTTTTGTTTTGACTTTGATATCTAGTTGGGTTTGGATTTGGACCTTGTGTTTGGATTTTCCGTTGTTGTTGTTGTTTTCGTGATGGACGATTAAAATCCACTGCGTTTATTGTTGGAGTAAAGTTGTTATTTTGTTGATTGTTAATGGGTGGTGAAATGTTTACAAAGTTTTCCCTTTTAACTTGGTCAGTTACTCCATCTGTTGTTACCCCACAGTTTTTGTTAAGGATTTTGGATCCTTGATTGGTATTCCTGGCATTAGGATCGGTCATAGTGGTTTGATTAGGAGTGATTAATTTCTTGTTTGTTTCGTATGTCTTACAACCACTATCTATTACTGCTTGATCTATTTGGAGAGCACTCTCGAGTACTTCATCATAAGTTCTTAGTGGGAACTTTTGGACTTCTTCCTTTATCTCTCTATTCAGGGAATGAATGAATAAATCATATAGTTCCATCTAATCCATGTTTGGAGCACTTGCTGATGAGTAGAGAACCGTACACCATCTCTGAATAAAATGAGTAGTGGATTCATTATGCTCTTGTTTAATATGCAAGAATTCCCTTATTCCTGTTCTCAATAATTTGTTCATATCAAAAGCTTTGATAAAATATGACATGAGATGTTTGAATGAATGTATCGAGGCTTCATGTATTCTGCAGTACCAATTAAGGGAAATACCCTCTAAGGTTTTAGGGAATATCTTAACAACAACCCCATCCTAAGGGAGTAGTTCTCAAATGGTTGTGGCATAGGCCTTGATATGTGCATTTGGATCTCCCTCCCCTTTGTATTTGGGTAAATCGGGAAGAGGCCTTGGAAGAATGACATTTTGTATGGTGAAGTCTAGGGGTTATTTTAAATATTCCGAGTAAGTCCCTACCATATAGGCTTCGACCATTGATGGTGCTTGCTGAGGGGGTGGGGGTGGCATGGGTTGTTGATATGGCATGACATATATATTTGTAGGGGCATAAGGAAATCCCTGTGGTTGAGTGAACATCCCGGGAGAAGAGAACATGTCTCCTTGTGGTGATTTTGAATAAATGTTTAAGTAGGGAGGTGCATTGCTTTGGTATGGGTTGTTTGGTGCTAAGTCGGGAGGTATCATATTTTCAACTGGAGCAGCATTTGAGAACACGGTTCTAGTTGGTGTTTACTGCTGATAGTTATACGAATGTTGAGGAGGCATGCCTAACATGCTTGTTCCTGTAAGGAGGTCAACTTGGCTGGGATGATGTAGAGGGTTGGGGATTCCTGCTTGCCCGAAATATAAATTTTGATTTGCTTGAGCAAGTTTCAATCCTCTAACTTTCTCACCTAAGTTTGAGATGACCTCGATTAGTGAAGACACAGTGTTTTTCCTTAATGGTGTTTATTGTACACCTTGAGGTTGTAAAGGGGTATGATACCCTACTATGAATTGTTCATTACCCTGCCAAGCTTCACCGAGAGTATTTCCCATAAGTGGAGGAATGGGGGTGTTTTCTTGGAGTAGGGTATCGGGTTGTGTTTGCAAACTCCCTATACATGGGTACATGTTTTGGAAGCATTGTTCACTTCTAGCGTATCGCGCTAAATACTCCTCATCTAAAAATGGGAGTGGATCTGACTTTCTACTGATCTATGGTCTGAACAAAACCTAAGGAGATGAAATAGACTCTCCAGTAAACATCATATTTTTAGAGCGTGAGGGCTCTGGTTGTTGCGTTTGTGTAAGCTGATCCAATTCCTCAATTTGGAATGAAGAACTAGAGCTAGTTCTTTGAGGAGGAGTTTGTGATGAAAAGTAATTACTTGAATAGTTGTTAGCCCATGCAGAAAGTGAGGGTGACGATTGCCTATTTTTTTGACCATAATTTACTTCAAGACCTGAGAGAGGTTTTCCATATACGTCGTATCCTGACATATTCGGGGGGTTATATGAATACCCACAGAATAATGGGAAAGAGAGAAGGTGGATGAAAGAAATGAAAATAAAAGGAGAACAGTTGTTTGTTTCACGTTTGGTTCACCAATTTTGTACGATAGAAAAGTGACATGCGAGCATGAGAATCTATAAGCAACTCTTCTTCCTACCTGACCTCCCAAGGTCGTACTAAGACAGCCGGTGAGAATGGAATATATGTAGATATAGAAAAACTAGTTGGGAAATCTTATATCCTTAACACATAATAATGGAATCTATGAATCTAAGGAAAAGAAGGCCCTCTTAACCTAAATTGGTGTAATGGATTGTTCGGATATAATAGATTTTCAGAGGCTCCAATCAATGTCGAGCTTTGCTGAGATCCTATTTATTAGCTGTTGGATACATGGAAATTAACCTGTAGGTGCTTTGTGTATATTTCCAAACAAGGTCATGAAAATGGTGATGAGCGGTGTAGTGGATCCTTCGAAGTTTTATGGATGATTCTCTGGTCTAGTCCAAAAATCTTTAGCCTGATTGGCTAATACATTTAATATGGAGAACTATGTAATGATGTCTGGTGGAAGCGGTGAGGATATGAATATTAGTGTGCATAAACCAATGTCAATGTCTAATTAATCAGTAGGCCCATTGGGTTATGGGACCTGTGGATCATAACTATAAGTTTGTGGTTATGGCGGACCTCCTATGGTTATATGAGGAGTCAATCTTTCCTTCTGACTATCCAATAGTCGTAAAATTTTTCAACTTCTATGTTTAGAACTAGAAGTTGTATGATTTTCTCAAAATACCTTATGGGTGTTCTGGAAACTTGAATACGTAAGCCAGTATCTATGTTGATGAGGAGGTCTCTGTATGTACCAAAAATTTTAGGGTACAGTACCGCTGGAATGATGTTACACATGCCCCAATGATGATATAGGTCACCTCGCAAGGTGTTTGGATCCAAAAAAGCTTGCGAAGTATATGTTAGCATCCTAAATGCTTTATTCATGTTCCTTGTGCTTTGTTTTATTCCTCTACCCTTCATTTCTTAGCTTTTTGCCCTTTAGTGACGAAACCACCACCTTGGCAGGGCAGCGGTCCTTCACACGTTTTCTAGCACGTTCTTCTCATCATGACTCGTGTAAATTTTAAACTTTTACCAGCTTTTTTCCACCGCCTTGGCTTGTATTAATGTTTTATGTCCCCTAGAATAGTGTTTCTCCATTCTAATGGGAATCACCTTTGGGTAAATGTGAAATCTATAAATAGCCAACTTGTTTTTAAGAAATGGCCCTTAAAAGCTACCCTTCAACTTCTCATTTTCCATTGTTTAGTCTGTCAATTTCTTGTTTAGAGCTCATTTTTGTTTCATGTTTACATCCATGCTAGTTTTTCCTTTACTTTTAAGAAGCCATTTGATCTTCTTGCTTCAATCTTGTGTATTGTTGTCCATATAAATTAGTTTAGAGCATAATAGTGTCAGTTATAGATTGCATCCATTAGAGTTACAGGTTGTGTTCTTCATGGAATGTAGATTCTAGAATCTCTCGGTACACTTGCATTATATTCCCGCAATAAATCCCTCTAGGAATTGCATATGCCAAGCTCTATCTCTTGCATTGTCCCTCTCCTACTTGCATTATATTCGGTCTATATCCAAAGTTTTCATAGTTCGAATACCTTCTTCTGTTGATGCTAGCATATACACTGTCTTTTGGATTCATGTGAACATGAAAGAACGAGGAGATCATTCTGAGGGGACAAAGTCATACATTACTGGATTCGCCACTGTTTTGCAAATTCTAGGTTTTATCTGTCAAAGTTATAGTTAAAATATATCAAATAGAGTAGTGAAACATTTCATTTTAGTTAAAGTTTCATTCTCGATATTTCCAGGGAAGCTGTGGGGATTGATAGTTTTTGAGAAACTATGATTCATTCCTCACTTCTGAGGTAGGATCAAGAATCTTTTATTTAAGTTAATCAGCTATCTAATTATTTAGGATAAAACCCACAACTGCACAGACAAGTAGCTACACCAGGCTACCTTGTTTGTTTTAATTTTGTTATTAGATTAGTTGTCATTTTTTTAATATATTAGATTAGTTTCTCTTTCAATTCCATTCAAAATCTTATCAAAAATACAAAATAGAAGAGTATATATATATGTTGTAGATATATCTCACATAGTTAGTTTATTTCATTTCAGTTAGGCTTATATTGATCTTGTATGACAATCACGGGACCTAGGGAGCCCAGGGAATACATTTTTGAGCCAATCGAGCCTCAACCAAATATTTTTGCAACAATAACTGACATAGACCAAAATATCAAAATTCAGGTCTTCCGAACAACAACAGACCTACAAGAAATCACCTCACATTTAAGAGGATTAAACATAGAAGACAACAAAGCACACACGTTTTTGTCAAATCAGACAAATTATAGATTGCCTTGATAGATATCCGTATGACTGTAGAAGGACCTGAAAGAGAGAAAACATTCGACTGTGATCCACTAGTCCCACAGCTAGATGTATGAGACCTCCTCATTGACATAAACACTAGCTTATGTATCCAAGTTGCCAGAACACCTGTTAAATACTCCGAGAATATCATGTAACTTATAGTTCTAAACATAGAGGCTGAAAAGGCATATGATTATTGGATACTTGAGATGAGAAGAAGGGATTGATTTTTCACATGACCATAGGAGGTACACAACAACCACGAACTTACGGTTGTTAGTCAAAGGTCCCACAACCCAACGATCTTGCAAATCAATCCAACGTTGATGTTGGTTTGCAAACATTAGTGTTTAGATCCTCTCCACTCCCACTATACATTATCACACAACTATCATTATTAAACATAGCATCTAATAAAGCTAAAGGTTTCTAGACTAGACCAGAGAATCATCCATAAAGCACCAAAAGGTCCATTACACATTTAGCCATCCATTTTCATGACCTTTTCGGGAGACATATACAAAGCACCCACAGGCTATATTATGATATATTCCACAACCCATAGATCGTATAACAACAGAGCTCTATATTGATTGGAGCCTTCGAGCAGCTATCGTCGCCAAACGATCTATCACACTGGTTCAAGTTAGGAGGGCCTTCTTTGCTTTAGATTCACAGATCCCACCATTGTGTGTTGAAGACATAAGATTACCTAACTAGCTTATCTGCATCCCAAGTATATTCCAAACCACCAGATGTCTCGGCATGACCTTAAGAGGTCGGGTACGGGGAAAGTCACTTTTCAATTATCATCCTTGCATGTCACTTTTCTGTCGTACAAAATTGGTGAACCCGACGTGAACAAACAACTGTTTCATCTTACCTACCTCATTAGCCTTCACATCAGCTTCACCCCCAAGATTAGTGAACCTGATATTGACGGAACAATTTCTTCACTTTCAAACTCTTCTTTTAGTTTTATCCATCTTCGCTTCTTCCCATTATTCTACGGGTATTCATATACCCCCTGAATATGTCAGGATTCGATGCATATGGCAGACCTCTCCTGGGTCTTGAAGCATACTATGATCAACTAAATAGATAGCCATCAACCTCGCTCTCAGCATGGGGTGACAACTATTCAACTAACCAGTTTTCAACACAAACTCCACCTCAAAGGAATAGATATAGTTCTTCTTTCCAAATAGAGCAGTTGGATCAGCTCACTCAAATGCAACAACCAAATCCTTCAGGCTCGAACAACATGACACTCACTGGAGAATTTGGTTCATCTCCTCAGGTGTTGCTTAGACCGCAAATCAGTAGACAATCAGATCCATATCTATTTTTAGATGATGAATACTTAGCACGTTATGCTATGAGTGAACAACGCTCTCAAAGTATGTACCCACCTATAGGAGGTTTGCAAATACAACCTGAGGTCTCATTCCAAGAAAACACCCCCATTCCTCCACCCATACGAAATGCCCTCGGTGATACTTGGCAGGGAAACGATCAGTTCATAGCAAGGTACCATATGCCTATACAACCTCAAGGTATACAACAAACACCACTAAGGCAAAATGACATATCTTCACTGAATGAGGTCATCTTAGCCTTAGTCGAGAAGGTTAGAGGGTTGGAACTTGCTCAGGCAAGTCAAAATTTGTAATTCATGCAAGTAGGAGATTCTAATCCTCCACATCATCCTAGCCAAGTAGACCTCCTCATAGGAACATACACATTGGGCATGCCCTCAGTATTCACAAAAAATGCCAATTATAACTGCATTCTCTAACGCCGTTCTAGTGGAAAATATGATACCTCACGGTTTAGTACAAAACAATCCATTTCTGAAAAATGCTCCTCCATACTTAAACATATATTCCAAGTCACCACAAGGAGATATGTTCTCTTCTCCCGGAATGTTCACTCAACCACAGGGATTTCCTTATGCCCTTGCAAATACATATGCTACACCATATCAACAAACCATCCCACCTCCACCCCCTCAGCAAGCACCATCAATGGTTGAAACCTATGCTATAGGAACTTATTCAAAATATTTGAAAGAACCTTTGGACTTCACTATATGAAACATCATGCTTCCAAGACCTCTCCCCGATCTACCCAAATACAAAGGAGAGGGAGACCTGAATGCACATATTAAGGCCTATGCCATAGCCATTCGAGAACTGCTCCCTTGGGATGGAGTTGTTGCTAAAATATTCCCCAAAACTTTATAGGGTATCACCCTTGATTGGTATTATAGAATACCTGAAGCCTCAATACATTCATTTAAAGAAATCATTTCAGAGTTCATCAAGGAATTCGACATGAAAAAATTGTTGAGAACAGGAATCAGGGAATTCTTGCATATTAAACAAGAACACAATGAATCTTTTGATCATTTAATCCAAAGATGGCATACAGTCCTCTGTTCTTCAGCAAGTGCTCCAAACATGGATTAGATGGAACTATGTGATTTATTCCTTCATTCTCTTAGTAGAGAGATAAAGGAATAATTCCAGAAGTTCCCACTAAGAACTTATGATGAGGTTCTCGAGAGCGCTCTCTGAATAGATCAAGTTGCAATAGATAGCGGTCGCAAGACATATGGAACAAATGGGAGCTTAATCATCCCCAACCAAAATACTACGACTTATCCTACTACCACAAACGCCAATCAAGGACCTAAAATCCTTAACAAGAACTGTGGAGTGACAACAGATGGAGTAACTGACCAAACTAAAAAGGAAAATGTTGTAAATGCTCCACCACCAGTTAACAATCAACGAAACAACAATTTTACCGCAACAATCAACGCAGTGGATTTTAATCATCCACAACAACAACAACAATAGATCCAGACATAGGGTCCAAGTCAAAACTCAACTGGATATCAAAACCAAAGGCAACAAATGAAAAACTTTAATCCTAATAGTCAATGGTTTAATCAGAGTTTTGGACCACAACACGTGCCAAACCAACAACCTAGGAGTTATAATCCCAACTCGTATTGTGGTTTCCAAAAAATTCAAGGCCATGACACTAGGACTTGCCATGATTACAATAAGTTCATGCAACGTCTGCTAGAAGAAAAAATACAACTCTTCATAGATATGTTCTTAACAAATTCTGTGACACCTATCCCAAATACTTTCACAGGGGCAGTCTCCCCTCAAAACGCACCTCTTAAGATCTTCAATGATCCACTTCCAAATCACAATAACAATAATAAATTGAATCCAAATGGGAGGAACAAAGGTGTAATGACAGGAAATAACGATCATGAAGCCTCAACTTCATTGAATCCACCTGTCGCACCGCAATTAGGAAGTCAGCCACGAGCCAAGGTAATTGGTCTAGTGGAGTTGGATACTGAGCTGCACATAGAATCCATAACAAGAACACGAGAATATTCTTCTCAACCAAATCCAATCTATCCACTAGAGCCAGATAACATTCAAATTTTTTTGGTAAAACCCGTGGGTGCTTATGATTTAATTAATGACTTAACAAAGACCTTCTCTCACATCTCCTTTTTGGACTTGTTGAAGAACTCTCCTGCCCATAGGGCTGCTCTTTTAGAAGCACTAGGTCTAGGTCATTTAATTAACATCACTCCACCTCCCAAAACACAAGTAAACCATATAGACTTCGATACCCACCCCCCATGGTAGCCAGATAGGGATACTGAGTTTATATTCGACATAAGCAAAATGCCAATAGATGCTGAAATTGCACGTAGAGGCGATCCAACCTTGCATTTACAAGTATGGGTTTACAATAATTATGTTAAATTCACAATGGTGGATGATGGGGCAGCAGTTAATATTGTCCCCTTCTCTTTTCTTCAAAATCTAGGATATGGAGAAACAAACTGTTCCACAACAAGAAATACGCTAAGAGGTTATGATAACCTTAAGGCTACTTCAATTGGGACTATAATATTACCAGTCACTGTTGTGAAAATTTCCCCCCCCAGGGTAAATTTCGATAACATGCATCAGAGTTTTGCAGTTCCAGGCAAGTAGATTGAAATAGGAAAAATCACGAAAAATGGCTAAGTCCTAGTCCTAGGAGCAGTCGGGACATTTGGGACATCTAGGCGCGGATCGGCCGAAAAGCCTCCAGGCGGCCCGTGAAGCAAAAGGACATCTGGGCCACAGGTACGCGCGGGACGCGAAATGCCCGAATCGGCCGAAAGAAGGAAAATTTTTCCCAAGTCTTCATCTGGGACAAATGGGACACAAGTACGCGAAGTACGTGAACCGGCCGGATTGGCTGAAATGAGAACAAACAGTCCGGAAGCAAAAGGGACATCTGGGCTTCGAATTCCGCAATCCGCGTTCTCTTGTGAACCCTCCCGCTTTTCCCACTAAAGCACTTTGCCATTTTTCCATATTTCCGCTCCCCTTCCAGGGCTCGGGGCCTAAACCCCGAAACGTTTTACCGGGGGATAATTACCTTTATGCTTTACCGTCGGAAGTATACGTTTCATGATGCGTATATCCGAAAGAAAGAACTTATGGATCTCCATCATCTTTGTCCCTTTTTCCTTTCACTTCTTCCTCTTCCTGTTAAGAGAGCAGTGTGCTTCTGTGTGTGTCCCCCTTGTCCCATATCTTTACCGGTTGTATTTTTGTATCCCATAAACCTTTCTGTTCAGGTTGTCATCCTTTAGTCTCTTATTACACACTCATCTATGTATTCCACTGTCCTTTCTTTTCCGTGCTCTCTTCTCTGCACTCACCCCACAACTTACATCTTACTACTCCGACGTGTCTTTTCCTCATCCATCGCAGAAGCGCCTCTTTTATGGTATCTCCAATAAATTCTCCATTGTCTCTACTAATTTAATGTCTGTTCCCAAGTATAATTTCACTAATCTCTGTTTCTTTCTGTGGTACCTTCAGCGTCGTGTAGTATAATCCTTCCACTCACGTATCTGTCACCACACTGGTTGCACCTCTCCCCTTGTGACGCGAGCACCCCCCCCCTTGGGCCGCTAGAGAGATCCCAGAGGGAGCACTAACACGATGACAGAGGCGGAGCACTATCACACCCGTAGTAGCACGCCGATCGTCCGACGTCATGTACCACCCCCCTCGCACCGCGTCCTGGTAACGTGATTCGACCCTTTGCGGAGCCTTGGAGGGAGACATCATTTCCAACCAATAATGAACAAACGTAGCAGAGACACCCTGTTGTGCATTGTACAACTTTAGCACAAACTCTTGCAGCGTTCCATTTAGCACGCCACAGCCAATACCACACTATTAAATCCAGGAGCGTGGGTATTTAGGTCTTACCGTAGTACCTATCCGTTAAGGACACAGAACTGGACCAGCCATGTGTGTCATGAGTTAAATATCTGAGCCACCCAGGCATGTCCACGGGACCTGACAGGCATATGCAATTTGGTTAACTATTGTGAGAGATGAACATATCAGTAAACAAAAGTAAGTTCAACACGTTGCTACACTGGCACGCGACCTAACCAAGCACTATGTAAGTGCTTCAAGTCCACAATACACCCAGACTTATGGAAGCCGGAAACAAGTTCCGACCTAGCTTTTGCTTACTGTATCCTAGTCACCACACGACTCGTTTGTACACTAAGTATCCACGTGCTTACTTCGCATAATGCGCGACACTGACACATTTGAACATGCCCCGTTGGAGGTTATTGGTGCGGCAGGAGCTTGGTTCCCCTCTACTCTTTCACCATCTTTACCTGACCTGTTCCTTTTCTGATGTCTATTGTAAAGAGAGAAGCTTCTTTTCAACTACTGGCTTCGCACATTTTGCTCTGTTGTCGCCTCATCCACGTTTCTACACGTCAGTGCGAAAGTTTGTGGAGTGTCAAAGTCAAGTTTGGCAACGTTAAATGACTGGTTGCACTGTGCATCAAATGGCACACCAGAGCGTGTCGGCACATGCTTCACTGTGCCACTAGCTTTGTGTGCGCTCGTAACTGATATGTTATTGAGCTGCTCGAGGATTATACTACGGATATGAGCCATTGCCCCATGGTTTATAGCATTGAGTCGCCACCGCTCCCTGGTGTGCTTCACACCCTGTACCTGTGTTTATTGTGTGCATCAGTGCCGTGTCATAACTTAATCCCTGGCGAACCAACAGTTGCAGTCTGGTTGTGTTCTGAAGACCCATACGGTGTCAGCTTCAGTCCCTCGGTGCAGCTCCTCTTTGCACCTATCACTTGCTAGCCGTCAGATAGCGTCGTTACCTGCCCCTCTTTCTATTCACCCATGTATCAGGCCCACAATGGCCGCATTCGATTTACCGGTTTTGAGCCCCACCACGTCTTGACCAGAGTTCTTGCTTGCCCTGCTGCACCGCCGGCAGGCACATAGGCTGGGAACTAGTCGCATTCGATGCGAGAAGTACTTCCTGTTCTCCTCCACATCGACTCGAATGTTTCACAGGTTACACCCACGATTCACTTGGCATACCCGAAAACTGTTTCGCCCAGTGAGGTATGCAATTCATGTTATGACATCACACTGGATGCCCAGACTTGCCATCCCATCATAGAGAAACCGATTTTTGGTCAGATTAAGTCGAAGGGTGCGCTGCAATTGTGCATGTTTACACCCCGATCCCACACATGGAGCGGCATCATCTTCATGCTTCCCTGGGATAGCCGGTCGACGGTCTCACTTACTTCTTTACCCTTGGTTTGACTTGCCAGACTCCAGATGGTTAGGTCCTGCCGTGAATCTGCTTGTCAGCACACTTATTGTCATGCGGTGAACAAAGAGCGAATCATAGGATGAGTGTAATAAACTGGAGGGCCTGTCCCAGAGTGGCAGAATGTCGATAACTAGGTTATCAGTACCTAGTTGACACCGCGCCCTAAATGTCACGCGTTCTGTGAGCATGTTAGTTAGACCCCCAGGGTGTACTGGCGTAGGCTGTATAGCAACGACAATGTTGTTGAATACCTGTAATTATCTCCAAGAAGACCGGAACACAAGAAGTGTTAAGTAGAGGACAGATCAGAAGAGGATCCTCCATTCTACATTCAGTAGAACAGCTAGAGCTGAGACCACAATCATCCGTGTCACCACGAGGGAGATCAGCCCTTTACGCTACTATTACGACTTACACAGAGATTGTCAGACACGGACACAATCAGAATGCGTGTGAACGCAGCAAATCCCTTTGTCAATTCACCTGGGCAGCAGCCCACTTGCCCCTCAATGCACAGAATCCAGTTCCAATTGCAGCGTTGAAGAACATTCCATTATTCACTGGAGAAAATCATAACACTCCCTGGTGGATCATGTCAAACATTGCAACGTCTGTGCACATCCATGAGATTAAATGAAAATGATGTGGCTGTCAAATTGCTTGGGCATCATCATTCAAAAGGGGAAGGGCTATGCAAAGTGGTTCAGAGGCCCTACAGCTGGCTCTTCACAAACTGGAAATCAATATGTGTATTGCCAACTTCATGAGTAGTTTTGGGAAAAGGAGACAATTTTCTCTACTGGAACAATTGACAAATATCAAGAGAGCCCCCAACGAGCAGCCTGTAATCGATTTCTCCGATCACAGAGACACGCGACGTGCAATAAGCCTTGACGACCCTGTCTATTTTCCATCGGGCTTCGGCCTGATGATTTCAACTTTAGATTTCAAATGTCTTGGGAGAGAATCTAGTAGAAGTTGCCATCAGGCCAACAGCAGAAGGTTGCTTTCTAATATCCTTAAAGATTAATTCTGATATTTCTATGTTAATTCAATATCTGGAGGCACAAAACCTTATCTGATACTCATAGCATTGCAATTCGAGCCGAACTTGTCTTAGTCCAAGCTGGTAATTAGCTCCTAGGACTCCAATGCCAATTATATCAAAGTGTTAGAGAGCCCCAAGTGCTCGTCAAGCACCGTCTAGCTCCTAGTCCCACTCCTAGAAAATCAGAGTCAAATGAAGCTCCACTCCATCTCAAGTGCCCCAGAAGAGCTTCAAGAAAGGTCATGAAGCAATGCAAAATCTAGGCCAATGAGTGGTCACTCTCAAAGATAGCAAGCTCAAGGTTTAGACCTTCGTAGCAGCTCAAGCTCAACCTAATAGGCAGACTCATATCAGCCTCAAAGCCCCCCTATCCAGCTACAGATATGAATCAACAAGCTCCTGTCAATAGACCTTTCCAACCCTATAATCCAACATGCTGGAAGGACTCTACCTCCAGGTTGAGGGGGCACGTACCAGCAAAACAACATGTACCCAGGAAATAGTGATTGGTATTTTCAAGTGATTAATGAGCCTCAGTGATCAATCCATGTGTTCAATGTGCTTTGACTCAGCTTTACTGTAACAAATACTGGTGTGGAGGGTGAGAACAGTCAGAAAATAGCCAACAACAAGAAACATGACATCACAGAGACAAACAATCAGCCCCAAAGTGACACACTACATGGTTAAAAATTGGCCGTAGTAGCAGAGATTTTCGATGGCATGAAACCAGGGACGAGCGAGTTCTCAGGTGTTGCGACAGAACAAACACAAGGGTCAAAAAGGAGAAATTTGGGTGAAGAGCTGAGCCATTAGCCCCAGCCAATCCACCATAAACCTGCCACGGATCCACAAAGGATTGGCAAGCAGACCTGGTTTCAAATGCACAAAGGGCAGCCAAGACCAGAACAACCCCCGTAGGCTAACTCAAAATGCCAGAGTTGCTGCCCAATACAAGGAGTAAATCTGCAAACCAAGCAGGAAACAGAGAGATCCTCATCACCATTTAGTATCATTGATTAGATGAAGAAACAAACCTCAAAAATAGCGAGCTATGTGGGAATTCCCTTATCACATCCCCAACGAACAAGAGAGGATCTGCTGCTGCAAGAGGATGGGTGCACCAGGGTTAGGGGAAGTGAAGGCTGGAGGGAACCGGAGTGTAGCAACGATGGGCAAGAGAGCACGGTGAGATGGAACTGGATGCACACAAGGAGAGACCGCAGGCGAAGTGACACGAAAAGGGATGGCTATAGAGCAAATAGGAGAAGTCGGCTGGGGAACCATATGAAGGAGGAATCAGGAGGAACACAAGGTAAGAGTGGTTGAAAAACCCACTCCTTTCAATGTGGGTTCAGCAGGTAAGTCATTAGACAAAGAGGTGCGTCAGAAAGAAGCCTGGGGGTCAGACAGCAATGACGCCAAATTATGTAGAGCCGCCGAGTGTGGGAGGGTCGAGAAATGGTGGAAAATGGTGATGGCAGACGGCAAAGACGTGGTGTCAGTGGCACTTCTGAGCGAGCTCCATCGCGGTCAGGCGTAGGAAGCCGGAAGAGTGTCGGGCTGCACAGCGCGGTCCGAGCAGGGAGGACCACCGCACCAGGGAGAGAATTAGAGATGAGAGCAAATGAGTGAAGCCGGCTCATGAAGGGCCGTAGGATAGACGACGTTGTAGGGGGGGGGGAACGTGCGGCCGTCATTCAGTATCGAATACAAAATCCAAAGGGAGGTAGTGCAGTTGAGGGCGACAGCACATGTAGCAAGGTGGAGTGATTAGGAAATTTGATTGTCTTACCTTGCACCGCATGTCCAATGTTATTGGATGTGTTAAAAGGACCTGTGTCAGTCTAGACCTTACACAATCTTTGCCCTCTGTTTGTCAACGGGACTTTACTGCCAAGATGGGGGGATATTTGTTCTGCTGATTGGGCCACAGAATCGATGTTCACGAACAAGGTATGGACAACTAAGGCTACAATTAGGTCAGTAACCTATGCAAAACTTCCACTATCATTGAGCTCTTACATGTCAAGTCAGATTAAGGCACTAAACTTGCTAAGCATATGATCAATGCAACAGATCACCCAAAGCACTTGATGAAACTAACACTAAGTTGGAAATATCCCGAATCTACATATTGATGAAAGGGCAAGCACAATGGTGCATGCTTTTGATCCTTACAAGGCAATAGCAAGAATCTGAGCTAGGGTAGTCTAGTATACACGAATAAAGTCAAACCATATTCCTCTAGCAGCAACAAAGACGCCACAAACAAGCTAAGGATGTAGACCCAGAGTTGGTCAGGGCAGGCTTTTTGTGATGTGATCAGGATGTAGACAAAGGTAGCAGGAGGTGTACCATGCTGTTCACCTCAAGGAGTAAAGGACTGTTCAGCTTTTAGATTTCAAATTTGCATCTCCAATAACACTGCTGAATATTGAAGCCTTGGTGCAAGGGAGCCATTGGCAATCAAGAAAAAATAAAGAACTTGCCAAGTCTTTGGGACAGTGAATTGTGTAAATCAGGTCAAGGACAACATGCAGCCAAAAAAAGGATCTACTTGGTGCTACCAAGAACAGGTTGTGGGACCTCATTGAAGATTTCGAGGGTTCGGCATTCAAGCCATCCTAGGAACAGAGAAATCAACTGATGACAAGCTTGCAGGCCGTAGGGGCAGCCTTTGACATTGTAGAAAACATTCAACTAGAAAAGGTCGGGGTACATAGCTCAAACATGTCCACGTGATTTGACGGCCGGCCTTCAGTGACGGATAACGAGTGTCACGTCCGAGATAGGGCAAGCTATTGAGAACGACCAAGCAGAAAGATCAATGTCAAATTGGCTGGGGTGCACAAGCGAAGAAGCTGAGGACGGACAAGGTGTATACTGGCCGGCCTAGTAGAGACAAGGGCAGGAAAGGACAAGAGGAAGGTTGGAAAAACGGAGGCGGAGCCGTAGCGGAGTTATGCGGTAGACGCAGAAGAGAGATATGAAGGCAACGTGACCGAGCACATGGAAGGGCAGGGAAAACTCGATAGAGAAAGCTGCCCAAGGGAACTTATCAACTTGAGTCCATTTTTAACCCCAATGATCAGTTAGAAAGGAGGAAAAGCAACCATTCAGGTCAAGAGGAGAAATTCGAGTATCATCTTGGTAGAAGAGAAAAGCCCATTGCCAATTGAAAGAGACATCTGAGCAAGAAAGTTGTTGAGTTCATACCGACTATGTCAAAGAATTCCCGACGTGTTTGCTTGGAGCTATGAAGATGAAAGGTTTCAATCCCAACTTAGCTCAGCATACCATCGAATGGATCCAAATACTAATCCTGTCAGCAGAAAATATGAGACCAGTCAATCCACACATGGAGCCTCTCATGGAGGAAAGAAAGACTTGGACAAGCTGATTGAAATCAAGAATCATATTCCCAATCAAGAATTCTAGTTGGTTGCCAACTTCTTGTTTCCGTCAGGAGAAAGAAGAGTGGAGAGATCCGACTGTGTGTTGACTTCAGAGATTTGAATAGAGCCTCTCTCAAGGACCATTGATCCACTCCCTTCCATGGAGCAAAATATTGTTGTAAGGTCGTAGATGGTTCGAACGGTTTTCAACTACTTGATGGTTACTCAGGCTTCAATCAGATTATGGTGAGGAGGGAAAGACCAGTTCAAGACGCATTCACAACCAAATGGGGCCACATTGCTTACAAGAAGAAGATGCCATTGACGTCGAAACGCCAGAGCCAAATTCCAGCGAGCTATGGATATGCATTTCAAAAGGCTTGATCAACAAGATTAGTGCTGGTATACTTAGATGATATTACTGTCTTCTCAAAGAATGCAGTAGACCCATTCTTCACCTCAGGCAAGTGTTTCAGAGCTGTAGAAGTTCCGAGGAGTGGTACCTAATCCTAAAAAAGTGCATATTTATACCAGGAAGGGGAAGCTCCTTGGCCATTGTCTCCAAGGAAGGATTAGCAATTGATCCAGAGAGAGTGTTAAAAAAAGCCATAAGAGCTTTACCATTTGCCAAGCCACAAGAAAGCCCTTCAGAGCTTTCCTGGGAAGGATTATAACTTTTTCGGAGGTTTGTCCCCGATTTTGACCCTTGTCAAGCCATCACCAAAATGTTAAGAAAAACATGGCTTTCAAATAAGACGTCAAAGGCAAGGAGGAGTTTTGAGAATCAAAGAAGCCATCTCCCAGGCACCCACTCTCATCAACCCAAAATTTTACAAGGAATTCATTCCCTATGCATTTGAGGTGATGATACTATTCTGCCATTTGGTTACAGCAAGAAACAAAAATAAGAGACAAAAACCGATTGCCTTCTTCAGCCAGAGCTAGAGGACTGTGAAGGGAGGTACGCTTTTTTGAAAAACATGATGTTGCAGTAATCGGGAGCTTGAAGAAATAAGCATTTAGTTCAAACAACACGGTCCAGTTGCTGTTCTTACATGTGGGTGGGGTTAAGGACTTCCTCCTCAAAAGGATTGAACTGAGAAAAGGGCAGGTTGGATCACAGGTCAGAGAGAGAGTATGATATTTGAGATCAAGATCACAAGCTGGTAAGAGGCAAAGGTTTGTGTGAGCAGCTCGCTTGACCAAACAACCATACACCAAGAGAGAAGATGAGAAGAGTAAGATGTTGAAAAAACATCCTTTCATGGTTTCATTAATCATTAGAAATCAGCTAGTGCATAATTGCATGATTGATTCTGGAGCAAGTAGCTCTGTCATGCCCAAACAAATAGCTGATCAGCTAGGGCTTCAGTATGAAACAGCATCCAAAGGGGTAGTGCAGTTGGATGGGACAGCAATAGCAATAGTTGGAGTGATTAGAAATTTGAGTCTTACCTTGCACGCATGTCCAAATGTTGTTGTTTTACAAGATGTGTCAGTCATAGACCTTCCACCACTCTTTGCCCTCTGTTTGTCAAGGGACTTTACTGCCAAGATTGGGGGATATTTGTCTGCTGATTGGTCACACATGCTGTTCAGAACAAGGTATGGAACTAAGGCTACAATTAGGTCAGAACCTATTGCAAACTTCCATATTGAGCCTTACACTCCAAGTCAGATTAATGCCAATTGCTCAGCATTTGATCAAGAAGATCACCCAAGCACTGATGAAACTAACACTAAAGTTGGAAATATCCCGAATCTAACTCTTGATGAATGGGCAAGCAAGGTGCATGCTTTTGATCCTTATCAAGGAATAGAAGAATCTGAGCTAGGAGTCTATTGTATACACGAATAAAGTCAACCTATTCCTAGCATCACCAAGCCAAACCACAAGGATGACAATGAGGTATGGCAGCTTTTTTTTGATGGATCAAGGAGTAGACAAGGTGCAAGAGGTGTAGCCATGCTTGTTTCACCTCAAGGAGTAAAGTACTGTTCAGCTTTTAGATTTCAATTTGCATGCTCCAATAACACTGCTGAATATGAAGCCTTGGTGCAAGGGATGCATTGGGCAATCAAGAAAAAAATAAAGAACTTGCAAGTCTTTGGGGACAATGAATTGATTGTAAATCAGGTCAAGGGACAACATGCAGCCAAAAATGATCTACTCTGGTGCTACAAGAACAGGGTGTGGGACCTCATGGAAGATTTCGAGGGTTTCGGCATCAAAGCCATTCCTAGGAAAGAGAATCAAGCTGCTGACAAGCTTGCAGCAGTAGGGGCAGCCTTTGACATTGTAGAAAACATTCAACAAGACAAGGTACAGCCAAACATCCACGTGATTGCGAGGCCTTCAGTGCCGGATAACGATGTCAGTTGGCAAGTATTTGAGAACGACCAGCAAATCATCCATTTCTTGCAAGAAGAAGCTGAGTTCTCAGCTAAGAATCAAGAGAAGTTGGAACAGCAATATGGTGACCAAGTGATACAGCTGAGAACTGACAAGCTGCCCAAGGGACTTATCACTTTGGAGTCCATTTTTAACCCCAATGATCAGTTTAGAAAGGAGAAAGCAAACATTCAGGTCAAGAGAGAAGATTCGGTATCCATCTTGGTAGAAGAGAACAAGCCATTGCAAATTGGAAAGATGACAACTGAGCAAGAAAGTTGTGAGTTCATACAGCTATGTCAAGAATTCCCTGACGTGTTTGCTTGGAGCTATGAAGACTTGAAAGGTTTCAATCCCAACTTAGCTCAGCATACCATCGAATTGGATCCAAATACTAATCCTGTCAGGCAGAAATAGAGACCAGTCAATCCACACATGGAGCCTCTCATGAGGAAAGAATTGGACAAGCTGATTGAATCAAGAATCATATTCCCAATCAAGAATTCTAGTTGGGTTGCCAACTTAGTTCCAGTCAGAAAGAAGAGTGGAGAGATCAGACTGTGTGTTGACTTCAGAGATTTGAATAGAGCCTCTCTCAAGGACCATTATCCACTCCCTTCCATGGAGCAAATATTGTAGGTCGTAGCTGGTTCAGAAAGGTTTTCACTACTTGATGGTTACTCAGGCTTCAATCAGATTATGGTGAAGGAGGAAGACCAGTTCAAGACAGCCTTCACAACCAAATGGGGCACATATGCTTACAAGAAGATGCCATTTGGACTGTCGAACGCCAGAGCAACATTCCAGCGAGCTATGGATATGGCATTCAAAGGCTTGATCAACAAGATAGTGCTGGTATACTTAGATGATATTACTGTCTTCTCAAAGAATGCAGCAGACCATTTCTTTCACCTCAGGCAAGTGTTTCAGAGGTGTAGAAAGTTCAGAGTGTCCTTAAATCCTAAAAAGTGCATCTTTCTTACACATGAAGGGAAGCTCCTTGGCCATATTGTCTCCAAGGAAGGATTAGCAATTGATCCAGAGAGGGTTAAAGCCATAAGAGCTCTACCATTGCCAAGCCACAAGAAAGCCCTTCAGAGTTTCCTGGGAAGGATAAACTTTTTTCGGAGGTTTGTCCCAGATTTTGTAGCCCTTGTCAAGCCCATCACCAAAATGTTAAGAAAAAACATGGCTTTCAAATAGACGTCAGAAGGCAAGGAGAGTTTTGAAGCAATCAAAGAAGCCATCTCCCAGGCACCCACTCTCATCAACCCAAAATTTTCCAAGGATTTCATCCTCTATGCATTTGGAGGTGATGATACTATTTCTGCCATTCTGGTACAGCAGAACAAAAATAATGATGAACAACCGATTGCCTTCTTCAGCCAGAGCCTAGATGACTGTGAAGTGAGGTACTCTTTTATTGAAAAACATGTGCTTGCAGTAATCAGGAGCTTGAAGAAATTCAAGCATTTAGTCTCAAACAACAAGGTCCAGTTGCTGGTCTTACATGCTGGGGTTAAGGACTTCCTCCTCAACAAGGATTTGAATGAGAAAAGGGCAGGTTGGATCACCCGTGTCATAGAGTATGATATTGAGATCAAGATCACCAAGCTGGTAAGAGGCAAAGGTTTGTGTGAGCAGCTCGCTTCCAAACAACCATACAACCCAGAAGATGAAGAAGACGTTGTCCTGCTATTACAAGATGATCAAAAACAGAAAAATGATGATGTGTCCACTCCCTGTTGGACTCAGAATATGATACATTTCCTACAGACGGGCATGTTCCCTCCAGAAATGAGCAAAGCAAAAAGAAGGTACTTCAGATTACAAGCAGTTCCATATGTGCTTGTTGATGGTGTTTTGTTTAAAAAAGACATCAACGGTGTTCTTTTAAGATGCATTGGGATAGGTCAGGTTGAGAGGATCTTACACGAGTTCCATGACGGGGAGGCAGGAGGCCATTTCACCCCACGAGTAAAAGCTCTCAAAATCATGAAAGCTGGTTACTATTGGCCTACTGTATTCAATGATTGCTACTCATGGGTTAAGAAATGCAAGAAATGTGCATTATTCACAAGGAAAGGAAGGTTAGCAGCACTGCCCCTTCGTCCAATTTCAGTAGATCATCCATTCATGCAATGGGGATTGGACTTCATTGGAGTCATCAATCCCAATTCGAGTCAAGGCCACAAGTGGATTCTTACAGCGACAGACTATTTCACTAAGTGGACCGAAGCAATAGCACTCAAAGAGGCAAGTGAGTCTAACATACTAGACTTTTATGAAGGAATAGTAACCAGGTTCGGTGTGTCGGCCACCATCATATCAGATAATGCATTAGCATTCATAGGTTCAAAAATTATAGAATGGGCTGTCAAGAATGGAATCTATTTGAGCACCTCTTCAAATTATTACCCGCAGGGTAATGGACAGGCAGAGTCCATAAACAAAAATTTGCTAAAAATCATCAGAAGGACTCTGGATGAAAATTAAAGAACATGGCATACAAGGCTAAAATCAGCATTATGGGCTAATAGGATAACACCAAAGAGGTCTACAGGTAATTCTCCCTACAAGTTGGTCTATGGGAAGGAGGCAGTATTGCCTATATCATTAGAATTGCCAGCCTTGGAGCTCATGAAGCAGTTTGAGTTATCTGAGTTCGAACCAATGGAGGTCAGGTATGTAGAATTGATGGAATTAGAAGAAATCAGAGAACATGTAGTTCAGACGATTGAAAAGGATCAGGCCTTAGTAAAAAGATGGTTTGATAAGAGAGCAAGAGCAAGGACCTTCCAGGAAGGGGACCTAGTTCTGAAATGGGATGCAGATCGGGAAAAACCAGGAAGGCATTCCAAGTTTGATGCCATCTAGAGTGGTCCCTACATGGTCACGGGATGTAAAAATAGTAATGCCTTCCAATTGTCTGCATTGGATGGAGAGGAACTTCCGATTCTGGTTAACGGAATCTATCTTAAACATTGCTACTAAAAAAGAAAAGGTTTGCCCTTGTAAATATTAGTTTAGATTTTTCTTAATTCCTCTAAGTGCGTATGCACATTGTCCTGTGGTAGTTAGGTTTCTATTTCCCTAAGTGCTTTGGCACAGGTTTTGCTGCTCTTAGGTTGTTTTTACAGTTCAGAGTGTTGCTGGAGAAGAAGTTGTAGTATCAGGCTTGTTTCAGGTTATTGCTTATAACTCCATGCCCAATGGATCGCTAAAAGGCCACTGATCTTCTACCTAGCAGGCAGGTGACCCCGCTGAGTTGTCAAAATTTCCCCCCAGGGTAAATTTCGATAACATGCATCAGAGTTTTGCAGTTCCAGGCAAGTAGATTGAAACAGGAAAAATCACGAAAAATGGCTAAGTCCTAGTCCTAGGAGCAGTCGGGACATTTGGGACATCTAAGCGCGGATCGGCCGAAAAGCCTCCAGCCGGCCTGTGAAGCAAAAGGACATCTGGACCACAGGTACGCGCGGGACACGAAATGCCCGAATCGGCCGAAAGAAGGAAAAATTTTCCCAAGTCTTCATCTGGGACAAACGGGACACAAGTACGCGAAGTACGCAAACCGGCTGGATTGGCCGAAATGAGAACAAACAGTCCAGAAGCAAAAGGGACATCTGGGCCAGAAGTACGTGAATCGGCCGAATCGGGTGAACCGGAAGAATTTGTCCCACGAAGCACTGGGACATTTGGGACAAATGGACGCTAACCGGCCGGTTCGGTCGAAACAGAGAAAGTTCATACTGGGACATCTGGGCCGCAGAGACGCGAGGGACGCGGATAGCCGAAAAAGTCGAGAGCCAATCAGATTGCGCCATGTGTCATCGGCAAATGAGGGACGAGGAAGCCCATTTCAGGCAGATCAGAGGTTTTTGTCCCAAACAGTTTGGGACATCCGGGACATAAAGACGCGAAGGGCGCGAAAAGCCGGCACTGACCCGAACCAATGAAATAGCGCCACGTGTCCAAGTTTAAGGGGCCCACAAGGAAATTTCAAAAGGAAAGCCCGCGAAAGGTAGTGGAGAGAGAATTTCTCCTCCAATTAGCACGTGCCACGTGTCATCCAGGTGGCAGAGCGCGGGAAAGATTTCAAAACACGTTTTGGCCCGGTTTTGCCCTAAATCTTCATATCGCCATAACTTTTGATCCAGAGCTCGGATTGGCACGTTCTTTATGTCAATGGAAATATTGTGAGATTATCTACACGATTCCGGGGTCAATCTTGCATTTTGGTTCAGTTTGGAAAGAGAAAATCAAGAAACGCCCCTGGCACGAAATAACAAGCAGAAGTAATGCTTCAACAAACAACTTTAATGCAGCAGACAGTTTGCCGCTTCTGTTAGACAGCCCACCGTTTTGCCAGGATCCACCGCTTCTGTCATAATGAGATGAATTGAATGCAACCTGGAGGTGGTTGGAGTAGATTTGGCTTTCCCCTCTCTCTTTCCTCTCTCATTCTTTCTATATATTGTAAAGAGAAGCTTCTTTTCAACGGTCGAACATTTTTTCTGTTTTTCCTCTCCCTTCTTCTCCTCAGGCGAATTTGTGGAGTTCGAACCTCTCATTTGAACTGTAATACTGTTCTACCTCATGGCATTCTGTAGTGTATTGTATCAATCTTTGGAGCAAGTAATGCATGTCTGTGGATGATTCTCAGCCCTCTGTGTGTTAATTTTTTGCATCCTCCTGGTCTTTCACTGCAGGTTTTGTCATCTGTGCATGATCTTATATCATATTCAAATGGTCTGTGTTTTCTGGCAAAATAGGTGTTCTTCATTCCTCAGTGCATCACCTCTATTAGTTTAGATTTATTTTATGCATCTTCTTACCTTGTCTCCTTGGCAGATTAGATTAGGTTTTGAGAAAACCCTCTGCATATTTCGTGTGCATCTGAACAGAGGAATAGGAACCAGCCTTCTTTGGAGAATCCTTTCTCATTTCAAGTCCCACACTTGGAGAAAAGATTCAATGTTATGCAATCACATTGGATGCCAAAGTGATCACCCTAGAAACCTGATTTGCATCTAGGGGTGCTGTGATTTTTCATCAACAGTCACCTTAGGACCCAAGACAATCCTCACCGTGTTTTATATCATAGATCAGGAAACCAACTATAATATGATCCTCGGTCGACCATGGATACATCGCATGAAAGAAATCCCTTCTACGTTATTCTAGGAAATAAGATTCTTACACCTAGGAAAGATATTTGTAGCAAAAGGTGACCCAAAACCATTCGAAATACACCTAGCAGATCTGAAGAAAAGACTAGGCGTTCACTCTGAGTTTGAACTCCCAAAAAACCAATCGACTCAAAACCAGAAGAAAAATTAATACCTACAACAGAACTAGAAATGACGAACCTAGTCAAGAGCATCCCAGCCCTCAAGGATGAAGCTAAAGTTGTAGAAACAATATCATTAGGAACTATTGTAAATTTTTTTTGAATTACTGGAACAAGATCTACCAATTTTCCTATGATTTGATTCCGCAGGTATGGGATGTACCCTAGGAGTTGGTTCTCTTCTAGCAGAGGAACTTTGCATGGTAGAAGTAACTGAAACGGAAGAAACAAACACGAAGAATATCTCAACATCCATCTTTCCTAGTAAATATTGGACTCTCCATTTTGATGGAGCTAGATGTTGCTATGGAGCCAGAGCAGGCATAATATTTACTTCTCCTAAGGGAAAGATCCTACCTTTTGCTTTTAAATTTAAATTTGAATGTACAAACAACGGAACTGAGTATGAAGCCCTCTTCCTTGGGCTCATCATAGCCAAAAGGCTCGGTGTTAATGACATCAAAGTGTTAGGAGACTCTCAATTAGTTACAAACCAAGTCTCTGAAGTATATGAGACTAGAGTTGAACATTTACAACTCTATAAAGAAGTGGTATTAGATCTAAGCAAAGGATTCAAATTCATATCAATTGAAGCAATCCTGCGAGAACAAAACCTTCTCGCAGATTCAATAGCAACCTCAGCTTCACGTTTCACCCCAAGTAATGAGTTAGAAGATACAAGTTTCAAAGTATCACTTCATGTTGAACCATTGGTGAAGAAAATGTCAACAAACCCTCTGCTAACACATACAACTGAGAATAAATCTCCTATCTTACATCATGTTGATAGTGATAAAGTCACTCTCGAATATCTAAACACCTATGTGGAGCTACACCTTGCTCAAAATATAGTTTCTCTTTCCTTAATACCACACTCCTCTTCCTACTTTGGAAATCCCACAGTAGAGTCTCCTCCACAAAGGGATCTCGATATCTATGAGATAGAAAATAGAGAAAGTCTGGAACTACCTCCAGCCCCTCTTGAGTTTGAAGAAGGTAACACTTCTTTGATAGAAGAAACCATTGATATAAACATTGGAACGGAGGAAGAGCCAAGAATTTTGAAGTTGGGATCCTCGTTAACGCTGGAAGAAATAGAAATACATACCCAAATCCTCAAAGAACATCAAAAGGCTTTTGCATTTAATTATAAAGAAATGACAAGTATCGCACCATAGGTTGTGGTACATAATCTTGTCACTAAACCAGATGCGAAGCCAATTAACCAAAAGTCAAGACCACTGAAGCCAAAAGTGGCTCTCATGGTAAAAGAGGAAGTAATAAAACTTCTCCAAGTAGGATTCATCAAACTGGTTGATTATTCACAATGGGTGTCTAATATCGTCCCTGTTCTAAAAAAGAATGGGAAGATACACATTTGCATAGATTTTCGAGATATTGACAAAGCTTGTCCCAAGGATGATTTCCCATTACCATCCATTAACGTCATCGTTGACGCAACAACTGGATTTGAGCTTTTGTCTCTCATGGATGGGTTCTCGGGATATAATCAATTCAAAATATCTGAACAAGATCAAGCCAAAACCACATTTATAACTCCCTGGGGAACTTATTGTTATGTTGTCATGCCATTTGGTCTTAAGAATTCCGGCGTTACGTATCAGCGAGAAATGACTTATATATTCCATGATCTTATCCATAAAATTGTGGAATCATATGTGGATGACTTGTTAGCTAAAGCCAAGAAATGTTTTGATCATCCGGAAGTACTCCATGTCATCCTCTCACGATTAATTGAGTATGGTGTCACATTAAACCCAGAAAAGTGCGTGTTCAGGGTGACATGAGGCAAACTTCTAGGATACATTATATCTTCACGAGGGATTGATGTTGATCCGACCAAAATACGGGCTGTTCTTGAAATGATCCCACCTTCAGATGAGTCTGGAATTAGGTAATTTCTTGGGAAAATTAGTGTAATCTAAATATTCATCCCAGATTTAAGCTTTTCCATTCATCCAATCAATAATCTACTCAAGAAAGATTATGGTATCGATTGGACTGAAGACTGCAATGAGGCTTTCGAAGTAGTTAAGCGCTTCCTGTTGTCACCACCCATGCTAATGCCTCCTAAGCTAGACCTCCCTTTGATCCTATACTCACGAGCCACTCATGTCTCGTTGGCTTGCATGCTAGCTCAAGAAGACGATGATAAATGAGAACGCACAATCTATTTCATTAGTCGAACATTACTCGATTATGAAACGCATTATACACAGGCAGAAAGAGAATGCCTTGCCATCGTCTTTGCCACAAAATGTTTAAGACATTACATGTTAAACCAGGAAACAAGGGTAATTGTGAAGACAAACCATTTACGAACATTTCTCACATAAGGATCTTTATCTAAAAATGCTGGCCATTTCATAACCCTAATGGGAGAATTCAAGTTAACATTCGTGAACCAAAAATCTGTTAAAGGACAAATCATTGCAGACTGGTTAGCTGACAATCCACTAGATGGAGGTGAGCTGGTAGATCTAAACTTTCCTGATGAATGTGTATACTTTGTTGAAACCAGACCCCCCCCATTTCTACATGTCCCTGGTATACTGATATCATCAATTTTATCATGGACCATACATACCTAGAAAGTGCCACATCATAACAAAGAAGGTAGTTACGCATTACTACCACTAAATATGTTATTTTAGACCAAGTGCTCTATCGTAGAGCCTTCGACAACATGCTTCTAAGATGCATCGACATAGAAGAATCCACGAGGATTCTTCATGAATCCCATAGTGGGATATGTGGGGGCCACTTCGGTGGTCATGCCACCACTCGCAAAATACATCGAATGGGCTATTTTTGGCCCACTCTTGAACATGACACAGTGGAATTTGTACGTAAGTGCCACAAATGTCAAGAATTCTCTCACGAGATTCACATGCCAACACAATCCCTGCAACCAATAGCGACTCCGTGGCCCTTCTCCACTTGGGATCTAGATTTAATAGAAAAATTCTCTCCCTCATCAACCAATGGCCATAATTTTATAATCACAGCAATGGAATATTTTACCAAATGGGTGGAGGCCATGCCTATCACCACCGTACCAGGTTTGGTGATTGCCAAATTCATTTTGAACCAAATTATCTGCAGGTATGCTATCCCACAAGTCATTATCTCAGATAATGGCACATCCTTTAAGAATGACGAGGTTCGTGAGCTATGTAGCAAGTTCAAAATAAACCATCACATAGCCTCTCTTTACTATCGTCAAGCCAACGGGAAGGATGAAGCAACAAACAAGCTGTTGAAAGTTATTCTCCTCAAAACGGTAAAAGAAAACAAATGAGATTGGCATTTAAAGTTATATCCGGCCTTGTGGGCCCACCGAACCTCAATAAGAACACCAACAGGAGTAACTCCTTTCTCATTGGTATTTGGAGCAGAAGGAGTTCTCCTAACCTGAATTGGTGTAATGGATCGTTCGGATATAATAGATCTTCGGAGGCTCCAATCAATGTCGAGCTCTGCTGAGATCCTATTTATTGGCTATTGGATACGTGGAAAATGACATGTAGGTGCTTTGTGTATATTTCCAGACAAGGTCATGAAAATGGTGATGAGCGGTGTAGTGGATCCTTCGGAGTTTTATGGACGATTCTCTAGTCTAGTCCAAAAATCTTTAGCCTGATTGGTTGATACGTTTAATATGGAGAACTATGTAATGATGTCTGGTGGAAGCGGTGAGGATCTGAATATTAGTGTGCATAAACCAGTGTCAATGTCTAATTGATCAGTAGGCCCATTGGGTTGTGGGACCTGTGGATCACAACCGTAAGTTTTTGGTTGTGGCGGACCTCCTATGGTTATATGAGGAGTTAATCTCTCCTTCTGACTATCTAATAGTCATAAGATTTTTCAGCTTCTATGTTTAGAACTAGAAGTTGTATGATTTTCTCAGAATACCTTATGGGTGTTCTCGAAACTTGAATACGTAAGCCAGTATCTATGTTGATGAGGAGGTCTTTGTACATACCCAAAATTATAGGGTACAGTACTACCAGAACGATGTTACACATGCCCCAATGATGATATAGGTCACCTCGCAAGGTTTTCAGATCCAGAAAAGCTCGTGAAGTATATGTTAGCATCCTAAATGCTTTATTCATGTTCCTTGTGCTTTGTTTTATTCCTCTTCCCTTCATTTCGTAGTTTTTTTCCCTTTACTGACAAAACTAACACCCTGGCAAGGCGGTAGTCCTATAACCGCCACCATACTCATGGCGGTGGTCCTTCAAGCATTTTCCAGCACATTCTTCTGATCACGACTCGTGTAAATTTTCAACTTTTACCAACTTTTTTCCACCGCCTTGGCTTTTATTAATGTTTTATGTCCCCTGGAATAGTGTTTCTCCATTGTTTAATGGTAAAAGAGTTCTAATGGGAATCACCTTTGGGTAAATGTGAAATCTATAAATAGCCAACTTGTTTTCAAGCAAATGGCCCCTCAAAACTACCCTTCAACTTCTCATTTTCCATTGTTTAGTCTGTCAATTTCATGTTTAGAGCTCATTTTTGTTTCATGTTTGCATCCATGCTAGTTTTTCCTTTACTTTTAAGAAGCCATTTGATCTTCTTGCTTCAGTATTGTGTATTGCTGTCCATACAAATTAGTTTAGAGCAGAATAGTGTCAGTTATAGATTGCATCCATTAGAGTTGCAGGTTGTGTTCTTCATGGAACATAGATTCTAGAATCTCTCGGTACACTTGCATTATATTCCTGCAATAAATCCCTCTAGGAATTGCATATGCCAAGCTCTATCTCTTGCGCTGTCCCTCTCCTACTCGCATTATATTCGGTCTATATCCAAAGCTACCATTGTTTGCATACCTTCTTCTGTTGATGCTAGAAAATACACGCTCTTTTGGATTCACGTGAACATGAAAGAACTAGGAGATCATTCTAAGGGGACAAAGTCATACACTACTAGATTCACCACTGTTCTGCAAATTCCAGGTTTTATCAGTCAAATTTCTAGTTAAAATATATCAAATAGAGTAGTGAAACATTTCATTTCAGTTAAAGTTTCATTCTCGATATTGCCAGGGAAGCTATGGGGATTGATAGTTTATGAGAAACTATGATTCATTCCTCACTTCTGAGGTAGGATCAGGAATATTTCAGTTAAGTTAATCAGCTATCTAGTTATTTAGGATAAAACTCACAACTGCACAGGCAAATAGCTACATTGGGCTACCTTGTTTGTTTTAATTTTGTTATTAGATTAGTTGTCATTTTCTGAATATATTAGATTAGTTTCTCTTTCAATTCCATTCAAAATCTTATCAAAAATAAAAAATAGAAGAGTGTATATATATGTTGTAGATATATCTCGCATAGTTAGTTTATTTCATTTCAGTTAGGCTTATATTAATCTTGTATGACAATCACGGGACCTAGGGAGCCCAGGGAATATGTTTTTGAGCCAATCGTGCCTCAACCAAATAATGTTGCAACAATAACTGACATAGAAAAAAATCTCAGAATTCAGGTCTTCCGAACAACAACAGACCTACAAGAAATCAGCTCATAGTTAAGAGGATTAAACATAGAAGATGACAAAGCACACACATTTTGGTCAAATCAGACAAATTATAGATTACCTTGATAGATATCCGTATGACTGTAGAAGGACCTGAAAGAGAGAAAACATTCGGTTGTGATCCACTAGTCCCACATCCAGACGCAAGAGACCTCCTTGTTGATATAGACACTATCTTACATATCCAAGTTGCCAGAACACTTGTTAGATACTTCGAGAAAATTGTGCAACTTCTAGTTCTAAATGTAGAGGCCGAAAAGGCATATGATTATTGGATACTTGGGATCAGAAGAAGGGATTGATTCTTCACATGACCATAGGAGGTCCACAACAACCACAAACTTATGGTTGTGATCCAAAGGTCCCACAACCCAACAAGCCTGTAAATCAATCCAACGTTGACGTTGGTTTGCGAACATTAGTGTTTAGATCCTCTCCACTCCCGCCAGACATTATCACACAACTATCATTATTAAACATAGCAGCTAATCAAGCTAAAGGTTTCTGGACTAGACCAGAGAATCATCCATAGAGCACTAAAAGGTCCATTACACATTTAGCCATCCATTTTCATGACCTTGTCGGGAGACATATACGAAACACCCACATGCTATATTATGATATATTCCACAACCCATAGATCGGATAACGATAGAGATCAATATTGATTAGAGCCTTTGAGAATATATTCTCACCAAATGATCTATCACACCAGTTCATATTAGGAGGGCCTTCTTTGCTTTAGATTCATAGATCCTGCCATTGCGTGTTGAAGACATAAGATTACCTAACTAGCTTATCTGCATCCCGCATATATTCCAGACCACCAGCTGTCTCGGCACGACCTCGAGAGGTCAAGTACGGGGAAAGTCACTTTTTGATTATCATCCTCACATGTCACTTTTCTATCGTACAGTCTCCTACGTTGGGTTGTGGAACTAAAGGATCATAACCAAATATTTGTTCTCTTTTGAGTTCTTGTATGGTCATGCGGATATCCTATCAAGATAGTCTGTAGTTGGATTGATTTGACCAGAATGTGTATGCCTTGTCATCTTTAATGTTCAACTCTTCCACTTGTTCACTAATTGCTTGTAAGTTTATTGTCATTTGGAAAACCTAAATCCTAAGGTCTTGATCTATAGCAGCTAGTGTTGTGGAGTGATTTGGTTGTGGTACTACCGGTTCGAAAACGTAATCTCTAGGCTCTCTAGGTCCCGTGATTGTCATACAAAGATGATTCAATTTTAACTGAAATGAATAAAATAATTATGAAATATGTATCTACACTATGCATATATTCTTTTATTTTTGTATTTTCAATGAAGTATTTTAACAAAATTAAAAGAGAAGCTATTCTAATATGTTCAAAAAATGGACAATTAATCTAATAATAGAATTAAAACAACCAAGGTAGCCTGGTATAGATATTTTCCTGTGTAGTTGTGAATTTATCCTAAATATTAAATAACTAACTAGTTTAATTGAAAGACTTCCGATCCTACCTCAGAAGTGAGGAATGAATCATAGTTTCTCAGAAACTATCATTCCCCACAACTTCCCTGGCAATATTGAAAGAGAGATTTAACTAAAATGAAATAATTTACTACTCTATTTGATATATTGTAACTATAAATTTGATAGCTCAAACCTGGAGTTTACATAATAGTGTTAAATCTAGTTGTGTCATGACTTTTCCCCTCAGTGTGATCTCCTCATTCCTTCGTGCTCTCGTGAATCCAAAAAATTGTGTACGTGATAGTTTCAACACCAGAAGATACTCGAACAATGGCAACTTTGGATATAAACTAAATACAATGCAAGTAAGAGAGGGATAGTGCAAGTGAACAGAGATTCTCTATGTAATTCCTAGCAGGATTTATTGTGGGAATATAACGCAAATACACCGAGAATTCTGGAATCTATCTTTTTTGACAAAACAAAACCTCCAACTCTAAATGGATTCTAATCTAAAAAAAGGAACTACCTTATTCTAAACTGATTGTATGGGATAGCAATAAAGTAAGATGAAAGAAAGAAGATCAAATGATCTCTAAAACAGAAATGAGAGGTTGATAATTCATGCAAAAAATGAAACTATTGAAACTCATGTAAGAACTTCAAACAAACTGAATAATCAAACACAGAAGGAGAGGGGCCATTTGTTTGAAAATAAGATGGCTATTTATAGCATTTGGATTTACCAGAGGGTAGCTTGGAATTGATCTCTTTTACTATAAACAAAGGAAAACACTATTTACTAGGAGGCTAAAACATAAATGCAAGCCAAAGTGGTTGAGGAATGCGGGTAAAACTAGAATTTTTACGTTTGACAAAATCGTCGAAACGTTCTCGAAAATGCGCAAAGGACCGCCGCCCTATGCAGGGAGGTAGTTACAGGATCGCTGCCCTGTCTTGGGTGGTGGTCACAGGACCGCTGACCAGGCAGGGCGGCAGTTCTGTAACTTAAAGACAAAAATGTAAGGAAAAGGGGGCAAAGGTTAGAACAAAATATGCAAAATCTAGATATGGCTTTCTAGGGTGTAAATGTACACTTTGACGAGTTCTTCTAGATTCCAAACACCTTGTGAAGAGATCTGAATCATCATTGGGGTTTCCGTAACCTCTTTCCGGTAGTACATTACCTACATTTTTGGGTATGTACATGTGCGCATATGCACTACTGTGTACACATGTGCCTCACTAATTTTTGGTCTCTTAGTGTAACTTGTGCCCATGTTTCAAAGTGTGCGCCTACGCTTCTCTAGATGCACATATGCAACAATGACTATGCAAAATTATCATAGGTGTGTATGGTGCACTACTGAATATGACTGTGTTTCAAGCTTTGTTCCCATGCTCTACAGAGTGTGCCCATGCACTAGGAAGTGTGCCTGTGCACTAAGGTAAAATTTCTTCAAAGTTTGAAATTTCAATTTTTGATTTTTAGGGTCTCTGTCATTTTAAAAAGGTTTTAAGTTGTTATTTTTGTCAATTTTCTTATTTTAGAGCAATATTCCTAACAAAATTTCCTTAGGGTTTGATAAATGAGTTTTTTTAAAAATTGGCTTAGGGTTTGATGAGTGATTTTTGTTTCCTACTTTATATGAGTTTGGAATAGGGTTGTGTATGCTCTTCTCTTTCACTTTGTGATCTTGAGAAACAAAAACACCCCTATACCTCCTTTTTGCTAATTTGGAGTAAGTAGAAAAAATCATCATTCATTGCTATACTTAAGGGGATAAACTTTCTTTTTGGCATGTACATGATCTTTTAGTTTAAGAGATTTTTCACTTGATAAATAATCAATGATAAAAATTTTGTATGCTCTTCCCTTGCACCTAGTGTGATCTTGGGAACGAAAAGCAATTTTAGTCTTTCATTAAGAATCACTTGGATTAATTGGGAATAAACTTTGTTTTGTAAAGTTTTATTGTAGTTAGTTGATTTACAAGCCTTTTCATTGCTATTTTTCTATGATATTGTAAAACGTTTTGAATTACTAACCATTTATGTGAAGGACCTAAATGATTTTCAAAGAAATAAGGTCTCTCTTTAAACCAAATTCTAACATTCATGTGTGTTGTAGGTAGCCAACGTCGGTCTAAACCAAATTGCTTAATCCAAAAGATAAAAAATACACCAACACACCATTCAAAACACCGTATTGCAGGTTTAGGTTAAGAGCTATGGCTTGTCCACTTTAAACTAGGACATAACCCCTTTGGCATAAGCCTTAAGCTACAATAATGGGGGTGTAACTAGGAACCCTAAAGTAGTTCACACAAGAGGGAACCCTGTGAACAAAACAAGAAAGTGCTTCACACTACCAAATTGACTAGTACGCCTTGAAAGATTAGAGTCAAAGTTATTTCCATTGCGGCCCCAATGATAATAAAACTGAATGCACTAAATCTCATTGTATTAGAAGGGGGTAAAGTAAATCTGGGATACTCCTTGGGAAACCTTGGAAAACTGATCTCGCAGAAGTAAACTTGTGACACATAGAGAGAGAACCCCTAGGAAATCTTTCCGGCTTAGAGCCAAATTTTGTCTTAATTGTTATACTTGAGAGCTCTCAAAAAGTGAAAAAATTGTTGGATTAAAACTCTTGTTTTTCAAAAAAGAGAAAGAATATCTTAAAGTTGAAACTGTGTTACATTTCATCACGAAATCTATTTAGTGTTACTTTGACCTAGTTTTTCACTTTTCCTAATACAAGGCAAAACTCTACCAAAGTTATGCCAAGTATTTTTCAACACCACTTTTGTATTCTTCTTGCATGACCAGGTTACAATGTTGGAATGCAAGAGTTGAAAGTGTGAATGATATGTCATCAAGCTCTAGTAGCCCCTCTTATCTCACAACCCATATTGAGACTTACTATCATTGTAGTAAGGTTGTATTATCACTAACTTCTTTTGAGTTATTACGCTTCCCACATTATAACCATACAATTGTGATATTTATGTCTTGTTTCCATTGTGAAACTTGACCTAAATCTCTACATTGTATTGTTACACTGCACACATGCATAATAATTTCTTGATATACTTAGACATAGTTTTTACATCCTAGCTTTGTCTTGAGTTTTGTGAGTGTTGAGGTTACTTTGTTAGCATCGCTATAATGCCATTTCGATACTAAAATCTTTCTTTCTTGTAAATTTTGATTACGTGTCCAAATAGCATTGTTATGTTGCTCACATTTGTATCGTCCATTTTACAATACTTAGGATTTGTTAGTGTTTAGAAACTAGTTATGAGTATACCTTGTTAGAGGATTGCGTCAACAATATCTTATCATTTAGGTCTTGTTTGTTTCAAACTTGACCTAACTGGTGATATTGTGTTGTCACTATTTTGTTCAAACCTTTCTCAAAGTATCATAGGGTGTAAACTTTTTTGTGACTAAATTTGAGTATTAGACATCATTGTGGTGTCTTACATAACTTGTGTCGTATATTACCTTACTAGAGTAGGTTATTATTAATTCTTTGGTTCTTAGGTTCACATTGACCTATTGGATTTGTGGCTATTTTATAGTCACCATTTTTGTGACAACTTAGTTTTGTTACGCTGAAAAAATTGACTAGGGTCCCTTTTTAGTAAACCTTAGTGGAAATATTTCACGTTGTACCTCTTATTTTGAGTATTCCTACTACAAGAATGGGATCCCAAAATTTAGAAACTGATATATTTAGAGGTAAAAATCCTCTTTTAGAAGATAATCTCATGGTTGACCATAGTGGTGGAGAGGAGGATTCTCCTTGTATGGATGTAGAGCATCAACCTACTAATTTTGACAATTACATTTTTCAAAACAAACATGAGGTTCTTATGCATGTTTTGGAATTATAACATCTACAATACACCCTTCTCTCATTTTCATAATGGTTTGGGGAGAATAAGAGGTAGACCAACCTCATCGTACTATTAATGAAATATTAAACCCAGGTCATGCCTTTACTTTTGCACGACAAAATAATGAAAATATACCTTTTAAAAATTACGGAGATTATCGAATACCTGTTGTTAGAATACATTGTGAAGACAACGATGAACATGTTCATCATGCACAACCTCCCCCTAACAAAGATCGTAACGAAGTGCCTATTCAAGAGGTGACGTTAGAGCAACAGGTACAAGCCCTCACTTGCCAATTGACAAGTTTGGCTTCGCATATACAAAAGGAATAACCAAAAGTTTTGAAACACACTATACCAAAATCAAAACCTAAATCTTCATTTCACGAGTTTCCAGTAAATAATCCTTGACAGGAGACATAAAGAGACCTTTATGAAGAATAGAGTTGGGAATACACTTAGATTTAATCCTATGTATAGACCTACCCCACCCGCACAAGATCCAATCTTCAATCAAGAGTGGTCCACTATGAAGAATTCCCTTCTAGCATTACAAGAAGGAAAAAATGGCATCCGTAATAAATACTAGTTCGATGATTTGTGCCCTTATCTGTTTGATAGGGCCATGCTACATGTACCTTTCCCACAACACTTTGATTTTGCAAATTTTAACAAGTATAATGGAAAATTTGACCCTCATGACCATATTAAATATTTTTATTTGGCATGCCAAGAGGTTGCATTTATCGATAATTATCTTGTATGCCTCTTACCATGGAGTTTAGGAGGATAAGCGTTAGAGTGGTTTTTGCACATCTCCAAAGGATCTCTATCTATATGACCAGAATTAGCTGAACATATCGTACGTAACTTTTCTTTTAATATAGAGAGTGATGTTACCATGTTAGATCTCTATAATGCAAAAAAAATGAAACAACAGAAACTTATCTTCTTTCCTACAAAGATGGAGAGGGTTAGCTAGCTGCTTCCCTTGTTCCATACCTGAAAAATAATTGATAATTATATTTGTTCCCAACCTCCACCTAGACATTACATTCCACTAGCAAATTCATTGTGGTAACACGTTCGAAGAGGTAATCTAAAAAGGGAGTCAAATTGAAAAAGTGTTGTTAGCTAAGGGGACTCTAAAACCTTTCTCCCATGATCATAACGATTCCAAATATAACGACAATCAAAAGTGTGTTCATAATAAGAAAAAAATGTCATTAGTGATGGGATAGTAGACTCTAAACAAGTACAAGTCATTCAGAACCATGTGCCTTTAAAGCTTGGAAAGGGAAGTCCACCTATCGAGTATAAATGGTGTACTTCCACCCCTCTATCTGAATCCATATCGTCTATACTAAAGTAGTTAGAGGTTGTTAACATGGTTAAGTACCATACAACACAACCCTATGTGGATGATGCACCCAAACCATCATGGTTTAGGGATGATGAATTTTGTGGATTTCACCACGTAAAGGGTCACAAAACTAACAAGTGTTTAAGAATAAAACACTACATTCAAGACCTAGTTGATAGTGGTGATATAGAAGTAGAATTCACTGCCACTACCAAATCTCCAAACAAAAACTTAGGGATCTTCAAAGAGCCTTTTCCCAATCACGAAGGAAAGAAAAATCCAGATCAGGGACTATCGTCTTAGATTAAGAATGGTAACTATGTGTCCAAAAAAGACCATTTTGATGCCTTGATGGTTGTGTTGATCCACTTGTTGATAAAATCAATACGATTAGAATTAAAACAAGAGAGTGCATTGTGGGAACACGATGATCTCGCCTTGTTATCTCAAAACCTACTACTCCTCCTCCTCCTCCTTAAGAGAGTCATTATGATGTGTTAGATCAACTAGAGAAGACTACAAATAAGATTTTAATATTAGACCTTTTAAATATTTCCAATGTCCATAAGGATATACATTGAAAAAAATTATACGGATCAAGAGTATCTGTTGATATTGACCCAATGCATTTACAGGACATGGTAGTGTAAATCTCTCTTACAAAACACATAAACTTCATTACAATAGAAGCCTTAACGTAAAATCACTCCCATAATCTTCCCTTACACATTGAGGTAATAATCAAGTGTAAGAAGGTCAAAAGAGTGCCTATGGACATAGGATCGGGTCTCAACATTTGTACTCTTAAACTAGCTCATCAACTAGGCTTCATAGAGGCTAATTTGGAGACAAAGTTCATCACCATAAAGGTGTATGACAATGAAGAAAGACAATCAGCTAGAATGATCAATTTCTCATTAGAATTTGGTACCATAACCCATGATATGAAGTTCCATGTCTTGGACCTACAACTCCCTTACAACATTTTTCTTGGTCACCCATGGACTCATGTCATGTAAGGTGTTTCATCAACATATCATCAGTGTCTAAAGGTGCAGCATGAAGGACAAAAACTTACTATACAAGGGGATCCCCAACCATTTTCTCACTTCAAAGCAATGTCGGGTTATTTTCCCACTATCTATGAGTGTCCCTCTATGGATATTGTTGTTCCTGTTCAGTCCCAGGCCCTTGCTTCACGAGTGGATCCAGACACCATGAATCCCAGTCAAAATAGTGTGTCTACATCTAAATCTCATTTTTCTACGTGGGAAATGAAATTCATGGGAAATGGATGTGGAGAGTATAATCTTCAACAATCCCTTATGGTTCAAAAAGTTTCGCTATTATCCCAAGCACGTGGTATATTGTGCTATAAATTCCAAAGATCAAGGGAGAACTTCCATTTCAACAATTTCACTTAAGGTTGCTTGCTAGAAGATGAAATAATCCTCAATGATATTATATTTCATCCTCAAGATGATGAAATGGATTTATGTTACAAGTCTTCTAGGTATTTTATTCCTAACAAAATCATGCTTACTATGAGATATCAAGGATGTGCTTGTAACTACCAAGAACAAATCCCATTAGAAGCTCTTTCAATACCTCATCATATAATGGGTAAATCAGGTATTAGCGTCCATTTGTATGAGTCTCACCCTTAAGATAACAAGTATGATTCTTCTAAGAGTGATGATAGTTTTTCTGAAAATGAAAGTGAAACAAATTCCCGGTGTAGTCTTTACAAAGACCTCACCTCTACAAACTTATTCTCTAACATGGCTATCCTTACCATAACCCTTGTTACACCTATTGTATACCCTATAACTCATACATTAAACCTCATCTACCCAAAACTCATGAATTTGGATCAACAACAATACATACCTATTGACGTGTTTCAGAATGATGAGGCTTTAGGTGAATTCTTAGGCACCAGAGATAAAATTGCAAGAAACGATCACAAGAAAGGCTTCTCCATTCATCTCAACACATGCACATAATTCGAAGAGGAGGTATGTGGACACCTAAGTAAAAAAGTGAGAAGGGAAATATTCCTATAGAAACTCCTTGCAGAAAGAAAACAGGGAAGTCCTATAACAAAAACCTCTTCGAGACACTTGTGGAAAAACAAGCAAAGTAACCTATGGAAAATATAGTGTACCCATATAAATATGAGGATCTCCCTAAACCACCTTTGGTAGAGGATGATCTCAATCTCCCACCTAATCCTATGTGTATGGAGGACAATTAAAAGCTACCAGTGGAAGATACAATAGATGTTAACATTGACACAAAGGAGCTACCTAGGATAGTTAAGTTGGGAGCTTCACTCTTAGTTCAAGAGTAGAAACCAGTTATAGGACTTTTGAGATAGTATGCAAATATATTCACTTGGTCTTACGTAAAA
Organism: Taxus chinensis; assembly: GCA_019776745.2. Classification (NCBI taxonomy): domain Eukaryota; kingdom Viridiplantae; phylum Streptophyta; class Pinopsida; order Cupressales; family Taxaceae; genus Taxus; species Taxus chinensis. The sequence goes on from CM034150.1 coordinate 609,704,243, forward strand.
ATACAAGGACTTGATCTGACATTATTGGTGCATAATCTTGTTGTGCACCTGGATGCCAAGCCCATCAAACAAAAACTCTAGAAGATGCATCCTCACATCACCTTACTGGTAAAGGCATACTTAGAAAGGTTATTAGAAGTAGGCTTCATCAAGCCTATTGACTACTTAGAGTGGATTTCTAATGTGGTACCAGTTCAAAAAAATCTAGTTAGTATCAAAGTGTGTACTGATTTTAGAGATATTAACAAAGCTTTTCCTAAAGACAACTTTCCTCTTCCTAACATTGACATGATCATCGATTCTACTGCTGGTTATGAGATTTTATCACTCATGGATGGATTCTCAGGTTATAATTAGATAAATATTGTAGAGGAAGATCAACATAATACAAATTTCATAACCCTATGGGGGACATTTTGCTACCAAGTCATGCCCTGCAGCCTTAATAACGCAGACATTACATATCAATGGGAAATGACTATAATATTTCACGACATGATAAGTGACATCATGGAAGATTATGTAGATGATATACTAGCTAAATCTAGAACTTGGGAGGAGCACCTAGATATTTTATGGTGTATCTTTCACCGCCTAAGGGAGTACAAAGTTTTCCTTAACTTGAAGAAATGTGTCTTCAGTGTGTTATCTAGGAAATTACTAGGATCCATTGTGTCAAGGAGAGGAATAAAAGTAGACCCCGTAAAGATCATTGCTATCATAGAAATTAATCCTTAAAATATTAGACAACTGCGTATCTTACAAGGGAAAATTTAGGCCATCAGAAGGTTTATTTCACAACTAGTAGAAAAGTTTCATACATTCACGCATCTTCTTAAGAAATATGTTAATTTCACCTAGGGGAAAAAACAACAAGTGTTTTCTCTACTAAAAGAATACTTAGCTAAACCCCCTATTTTCATGCCACCCATGGCAGGAGAACCCTTGTTGCTTTACATTTATGCTACACATTTTGCAATTGGGGCACTGTTTGTCCAGTATGATAAAGAGTAGAGAGAAAAAATTGTATGTTACTTGAGTAAAACATTGATAGCATATGAGCTCAAATATCTGCGGATAGAAAAGGATTTCCTAGCCATAGTGTTTACTTTCTAGAAGCTACGCCACTATTTTCTCAACAATAAAGTCAAGCTTATTTCGAAGGTTGGTCATTTAAAATACTTACTATCAAAACCCGCCCTAACTGGAAATATGGATAATTGGATCATCTTATTAAGCGAGTTTGACATTGAGTATGTACATCAAAAGTCAGTGAAAGGACAAGTCTTAGCAGATCAGCTAACATAAGCTCCACTACTATGTACTGAACCTTTGAGTCTAGAACTACCAAATTCATCTATCATGCACCTCTAGGAATCTATCGTTTAACAACTATACTTTGATGGATCCTTTACCTTTCATGGTTCAGGTGCCAGAGTTATGTTAATAAATCTTATGGGAGACTTGACTCCCTAAGCGTTCTGACTCAGGTTCCCATGCATGAATAATATAGTGGAGTATGAAGCTCTCATCACAAGGATGAAGCTAACCATCAAGTGGGATATTAGACGAGTCAATTGCATTGGTGATTCAATGCTCATTATAAAACAAGTCACGGATGAATACAAGGTCAAATACAATAAAATTCTTCCATACAAAAGGATGGTTGATTCTTTGATTGAGTTCTTTGAACAAATAACATTTGAGAAAATACCAAGAGCCCAGAATAGAGAAGTTGATGTTATGGCTACAGTAGGACCCATGTTGAGTATTCTTCCAAGGAACAATGATATGTCATTCTTCATAGAAAATCTAAGAACACCGGAGTATGACATACCATATTCATGTTTGGTGTGTACTGTTGTTGGTCCCTTTTCCATGTGGTATGATGAAATTGTTAATTACCTCCACGATGGAAACTTTCCCAATATCATTTCCCGTTCTGAAAAACATAACCTCATCCATCATATAGCCCTTTATACCCTACTTGGGGGAACCCTCTTCCTTCGAGGCTATAACAGGAATCTGTTGTGATGTTTAAGTTTAGACGAATCTATCCAAACAATCAAGGAGGTACACGAAGGCATCTGTGGAGCTCATACTAATGGGATTGTCCTTGTGAAGAAAATACTCAGAGTTGGCTACTATTGGCCTACTATGGAGCATGACTTCTGTAACCATGTGAAGAAATGCATAGATTGTCAAAAGTATGGAAACTTGATACATGAACCAGCGCAATTCTGGCATCCTTTCACAACCCCTTGGCCATTCTCAAAGTGGGGTCTTGATCTAATAGGAAAACTTAACCCTATCTCTTCAGATGGTCATAAATTCATCATTACTGCAACTGAATACTTTACGAAGTGGGTAGAGGTTGTTCCTCTCACCTATGTTGAAAGTTCTCAAATCTCTAAATTTATCATGAACCATATCATCTATCGATATTGTATCCCTTCTACTATTATCACTGATAATGATAAGCCTTTTAAAAATAAAAATTTGAAAGCACTTTGCAAATTCTTTCAAATATCCCTTAAGTTCTCAACCCCCTATTATCCTCAAGGAAATGGGAAAGCTGAGGATTCCAATAAAACCCTCATTTGTACTATGGAGAAGATGGTGAGCAAGACAGAACATGACTGACATCAACAAATTCACCTTACCCTCTGGGCATTAAGAACTTCTATATGTACCCCCACAAGTGCCACTCCATACTCCTTAGTATTTAGCATGGAAGCCATACTACCTTTAGAGATCAATATTCCTTCTTTGCACATTGAGCTAAGGGACTACCAGAATGAAGAGGAGGACTACAAATTAGATCGACTAATAGAGTTGGAACTATTTGATGAGAAAATACCTCACGCCCTCAATCACCTTATAGTGTATTAGGATTGAGTGTGGAAAAGCTACAGTAAAAGAGTAATACCTCCTCAATTAGAGGTAGGAGACTTGGTGTTAAAAAAGAATCAGAAGAACACCAATAAAGATTGTGAAAAGAAAGGGAAATTTGAGCCCAATTGGCTAGGACCATATGTTATAGTTACCAAGTTTGGTTCAGGTGCCTATAAGCTTTTCCATGCATATGGCGAAGAGCTTTGAGAACCCATGAATTCAATGCATCTTAAGTGTTTCTATGCTTAAGTATGGGTTCTCTAAAATATCAAGAAAAGCAAAAAAAGAGTATAAAAATAGAAAAAGAAAAAGAGAAGTAAATAGGTGCATCTAATAGTGAAAACCATGCAATAGTGGAACTTTAGACAAGTCCTTTGGTGAAAACCAATTTGTAGCGCCAAGAGAGGGTCTGTTGTTCACAAGCATTTCAGGTTTAGGAGTATGACAAATTTTGTCCTAAGCTAATATTTTACCCTCGTCTGAGGCCCTTATGAGCCTACTCCTCTTTGTCTTGATCCGGTTAGTCTAACATTTTGAATGTGAAGAATTTAACTTTGAATGAACCCATCTCACATTGGGGAAAAATTTTCAGTGTCACTTCTGACACATAACATGTGGCATTCTACCCTTGTATATCCCATCTAATGCTGGGGGCATCCATGTTTCTTCATTTCCTTACACATTCGCTTCGGAAAAGTTTTAGAAAACATAAAAAACATTCGTATAACATTTGAAAACCCAAAAACATACAGATATATTCCTTAGAAAAATCAAAACATTCAAATATGTTTCGTAGAAAACTCCAAAACAATAGAAAATTGTCTTAGAGGTAATACCCAAAAACAACGAAAAATGTCCCAAAATTGTCCCACAAAAACAAAGTAGTAGTTTGCTTACTTTTAGTTGTTGATTTGTATGGTTTTTAGTTGCATTTATTTTTTGTATTGTGTAATTTAAGTTGGATTCACTTACTTAGTTAGATTAAATGTTAATTTAATATTTGGTGCATTGCATTGAGTTCTATTTATCTTGCATACTTGTAGATAAATGTGTTGTTTTGGTTAGATTTTTTTAACGTGTGCTTTGTTAGGATGTGGAGCCTATTTTCATGTGAGAAATTATTGAAGACTGTACACTAAGAGTACTATACACTTTCCATAGTTGATATACCGGGAAATGTGTTTTTATCATATGGGCAGGATTTTGACCCATAGGTTTATGGGACGGTTTTGGCCCATGGTTTTGATACCCACAGTTTTGTAAAACTGCTTAAGCAATTATCTACTTATATGGTTTTATGCATATGGTAGGTCAAAGTAATATTGTAGATGTGTTTTGAATTCGGGTGTGAATTCTGTAGAGTTTGTTAAGCATAGCTCCAAACATATCTTGATATTGTATTGAGAGAGCGGTGGCTTGTAATAAAATATGAGTAAGTGATTCTTGGTGGACATAGCCCAAATTGGGTGAACCATGTTAAATACTGTCTATTTGTGTTGTATTATTTTATTATGCACTTTTATTTGAAATCTGTAATATTTTATGCATATTAGTTTCTACTGTTGCGATTTTGTGAGGGATTATTGCGCATATTTTATTCCCTATTTCCTAACAATTGGTATCAGAGCCTGGTTTGGTTTGCTGAAGTGTTGAATCACAGGGAATGTTTTATATTGAGTGGGAGCTATGGAAAATGATGGAAGATTTAGGGTTGATAAATTCAACTGGTAGAATTTCAGTCTTTGGAAGATGCAGATGGAAGATTACCTTTATCACAAGGATCTTTATATTCCATTTTCTGAGAAGGTGAACAAACCCTTGAGCATGACAGATGTGGAATGAGATTTGTTGGATATGAAGGCACTTGGGATAATCTGGCTGTGTCTTGCATCTATCGTATTATTTAATGTTTCAAAGGAAAAGACTAGAAAAAAACTGATGAATGCATTAGGGAAGTTGTATGAAAAATCCTCTGCCTCTAATAAGACATTTTTAATGAAAAATTTGTTAAATATGAAGATTTATAAGAACGGTTTAGTAGAAAATCATTTAAATGATTTTAATATAGTTGTAAATATGCTAGATTCAGTTACAATAGAGTTTTATGAAGAAGTTAGGGCTTTATTAGATCTGTGCTCTTTACCTGAGAGTTAGAATAGCCTGGTAATGGTAGTAAGAAAATCAGTTCCAGCTAACTCAAAGTTGAAGTTTGAGGATGTTGTATGGGTGATTCTAAGCGAGAAAATGTGAAGAAAAATCTCTAGGGAATATTCTATTTTAGGGAATTCTTTGACAGTTGAAACTAGAGGGAGACAAAAGAATAGAGGAAGCCGTGGAAAATAAAAGGATCGGGAAAGGTCAAAATCCAAAAGCAAGATAGTTTGTTGGTACTGTGGAAAGTCTTGGCATGTAAAGAAGGACTGTTGGGAGCTTCGAGACAAGAAGAAACAACATGAAGAAAAAACAAGGAGGAAAATGTGGCAATAGGTAATGTATGTCAGGATGCTTTGATTCTTTCTTTGCACAATATTACTGAATCTCAGGTTTTAGATTCGAGGTATTCTTTCCATGCTACTCCACATAGGCATTATTTTTTTGATTATGTTCATGGAGATTTTGGGCATGTTTTTCTTGGTGATGATGAGCCTTGCAGCATAGTTGGAAAATGTTCTATTCAGGTTAAGATGCAGAATGGGAATACTTTACTATTAAAGGATGTCAGACATGTGCCTACATTAAGACAAATTTTGATATCGGTAGGGTAGTTGGGAAGTGATTGTTGTACTGTGATATTTACAGTAGAATCTTGGAAGGTTACCAAGGGTGCTCTTGTGGTGGCAAGAGGTAAGAAGGTTGGAACCTTGTATTTAACCACTTATAACACTAATGTTTGTTATCTTGTGGGTTCAAAAGTAGATACAACATTGTGGCACTATAGGCTCAGTCATATGAGCCATAAGGTCATGGAGATCATAAATAAATATTTTCCTAGATATATAGAAACAGGTTTAGAGTTCTGTGAGGACTGCATATATGGGAAATAGAAGTGAGTAAGGTTTCTCAAGGTTGGACCTACAAAGAAAGAGAGTAAGTTAGAGTTGGTGCATTCTAATGTATGGGTGCCAGCTCAGGTATCATCTCTTAGGAGTTCAAGTTATTTTATTACTTTTATTGATGAACAAGGAAAGTTTAGGTTTATTGTATTAGAAAAAAAATGATGTATTTGACACTTTTATTAAATGGAAAGCCTTAATAGAGAATGAAACAGGTCTTACGCTAAAATGTCTCAGGTTAGATAATGGAGGGGAGTATTACAACAATGAATTTTATCATTACTATTCTAATAATGGAATCCACAGGAAAAATACAGTTCCAAGAACTCCACAACATAATGGGGTGTCAGAAAGGATGAACAAAACAATAATGGAACGTGCTAGGAGCACGAGGTTACATGCAGGACTACCTCTTTCTTTTTAGGTAGAAGTGGTGAGAACAGCTGTGTACTTGATAAATAGAGGACCCTCAAGTTCCTTGGATGGAGGCATACCTAAGGAGACTTGGTATGGTAAGAAAGTTGATTATTCATTTCTTAGAGTCTTTGGATGTGAGGTTTTTATCCATATATACAAGGATAATAGGACCAAGCTAGAGGCTAAATCAGAAAAATGCACTTTCATTGGTTATGGTGGTGATGGATTTGGATATAAATGTTGGAGTATTAAGGAAAAAAAAATCATTCGATCTAGGGATATGGTATTTAATGAGAAAGTCATGTATAAGCAGCAGTTGTAGGAAAATAGGGAAGAATCCAAGAAATAATATGCAGTAGTAGAGGATCTTCCAGATGGGAAAGTGACACATGAGTCAGTTCAAGAACCTCCTCAACAGGAATCCCAAACTCCTATATTGAGGAGGTATTATAGGGTAAGAAGAGAACCAGAATGTTTTTCTCCTTCTCTTTATTATTTATTACTCACTAATAGAGGAGAGCCAGAGAGATTTGATGAAGCACTATAGGTAGATGCCGAGAAGAAGTGGGAGAAAGCCATGGATGGGGAGCATCAGGATCTCATGGAGAACCAGACATGGGATTTGATGAAGCTACCCAAAGGTAAAAGAGAATTATAGAACAAGTGGGTGTTCAGATTCAAAGAGGAAGAAGGAGGCAAGAAAGGATACAAGGCCCAGTTGGTGGTCAAGGGGTTTGCACAGAAAAAGGTATATATTTTGATGATATTTTTTTCCTGTAGTAAAAATGACTTCTATTAGAACTATTCTAGGAATAGTTGCAGCAGAAGACTTGCACTTAGAACAACTTGATGTAAAGACTACATTTCTCCATGGTGATTTGGAGGAGGAACTATATATGCAGCAACCAGAGGGCTATGAGGTCAAAGGTAAAGAGGAGATGGTGTGCAAACTGAAGAAGAGCTTGTATGGATTGAAACAACCTCCACATTAATGGTATAAGAAATTTGATAGCTTCATGATGGATCAAGGTTATATTGATGTCACTCTGACCATTGCGTGTATACAAATAAATTTGAGGATGACAGTTATATTATCCTTTATCTGTATGTGGATGGCATGTTGGTTGCAGGTAAAAATATGCAGGAAATAAAAGTACTCAAGAAGCAACTTAGTGAATCCTTTACTATGAAGGATTTGGGGGCAGCCAAAAAAATCCTTGGTATGAGGATATCTCAGGATAGGAAGGAATGACAGTTGACTTTATCTTAGGAAGAGTACATTAAGAAAGTATTGGAGAGGTTTAATATGCAGGATGCTAAACCGGTTGGGACTCCTTTGGAAGGCCATTTCAAGTTATCAAAGGAGTAGTGTCCCAAGACAAAGCAGGAGAGAAACTAGATGTCGAAGGTACCTTACTCATTAGTGGTTGATAGTTTGATGTATGCCATGGTGTGCACCATGCCTGATATTTCCCATGCAGTAGGAGTGGTGAGTATATTTATGATTGATCTAGGTAGAGATCACTGACAGGTAGTAAAGTGGATCCTTCGGTATTTGAGAGGGACGATGGGGAAAGTTTTGTGCTGCATTGGATCAGACACCACTTTGCGTGGTTATGTAGATTTAGATATGGCTGGAGATGTAGACAACATGAGGAGCACTACATGTTATGCTTACACTGTAGGTGGGATAGCAGTAAGATAGATTTCATGACTATAAACGTTGGTGGCTTTGTCAACCATGGAGGCTAAGTATGTTGCTACCACAAAGGCAAGAAAATAAATGGTTTGGTTACATCAATTTCTTGAGTTAGGGCATAAGCAGGGGGAAGGAAAGTTACATAGTGATAGTTAGAGTGCTATACACCTAGCTAAGAACTCTAATTTCCACTCTAGGACAAAGCATATACAGTTAAGGGACCATTTCATCAGGACAACTTTGGAGGAAGAGAAGTTGAAGCTAGAAAAGATTCATACCAGTCAAAATCATACAGAAATGATGACCAAGGTGGTCACAAGGGAAAAACTGAAGCTGTGTTCAGCTTTGGTTGGTCTTCATAGAAAATAGTGAAGGGTTGAGAAGCTTGCTTAGAGGAAAACTAGTCTCCAAGTGGGAGATTGTACGTTGTGGAGCCTATTTTCACGTGAGAAAGTGTTGAAGACTGTACACTAAGATTATTATACACTTTCCATAGTTTTCTCGCCGGGGTTTGGGGGCGCAGCCCTTGAGAATTTTTTTGGCCTTAAAATGTGCCCGATATACCAGGAAACGTGTTTTTCTCATATGGGTGGAATTTTGACCCATAGGTTCATGGGACAGTTTTGGCCCATAGTTTTTATACCCACGGTTTTGTAAAATTTCTTAAGCAGTTGTCTACTTATATGGTTTTATGTATATGGTAGGTCAAAGTAATATTGCATATGTGTTTTGAATTCGGGTGTGAATTCTGTAGAGTTTGTTGAGCATAGCTCTAAACATATCTAGATATTGTATTGAGAGAGCAGTGGCTTGTAATAAAATCTGAGAAAGTGATTCTTGGTGAACTACGTTAAATATTGTCTCTTTGTGTTGTGTTATTTTATTATGCACTTTTATTTGAGATCTGTAATATTTTCTACATATTAGTTTCTACTGTTACGATTCTGTGAAAGATTAATCTGCATATTTTATCCCTTATTTCCTAACATGCTTGTTATTTTACTTGTACATTTTTTTCATTTCATCATCATAACAAATAAACCATCACATCTATACATCATATATCAATAAATTCTAAGTGTACATCACATATGTATGATAAAGTTAATCATCAGTACCGTATCATCAATGGTGCAAAAGGGGTTGCGATGATCACAAATCTATCCCTCCCACACCAATATCAAAAATTAAAACATGTTTTACTCAAAGTACCTCATCAACATGCAATATGACATCAACTAAGGCTATCTCATAATCTAACAAATATCTGATACAAACATAAAACATGCAGATTAAGCATGATATCTCATAAGAAAAATGTGGTACATCATTAATCCATCAAATCATCATACATTGTCATAAAATATAAATTTCTGTGTACAAAAAAATGTGTCTCAAAAGTACATCTGATATAATGAGCCATCATGGGAATCTATACAAAAAAGTTCCTTTCATCACGAGGCATAATAAAAAACACTATATAACGTACATCAGTACAAAAATGTGCCTTCATCATGAGGCATGATAAAAAATAATACATATACATCCATACAAAAGTATGCCTTCACATCAAGGCGATAGACCAAAAAATACATCTAGTACATCAATAAGAGAGTCAACCACGACTCTCACCCTCTCGAAGACTGCCTGGCCTAGGGATTTAAGGAGGAAGTTGTTGATGTGATGGTCCTATAGAGGCCACTGTGCTCTTCTACACTATAGGCTACTGAAATGATCTAGCTGATATTGAGGTCCTCAGGGATCTGGATCTAGACTACTAACATCTAACTGATCAAAACAAGTAGTTCTATGTCCCTCTAGGATGGCCAAGTGGTACAATACCCCTTAGTAGGAGACCTCGCCACTAGATCTCATGATATCTGTTAATATGTATGTCATCCCAGATGCTGATGATGCACACAGTAGAGAATCACGCTCTCATGTCACTCTAGCTATGTCTGTAGACACCAAATTTGGGTAACACTTCCCCTTCACCCCACATGTATATTAATTTAATTACCCACAATTAAATTAATGCCCATGATCATAATATTTATTATTTAATTACCTTAATTAAACGAATTTCCACCGCACCTAGACACCACATCATGAACCTATTCTTAGCATGTTTCCCTTTTACTAGGACTCAATATCCACTCACCATAATTAACTAAGACTTAGTTCAACCCTAAAATCACATGCCTATTATTATTCTAACCACATTCCCATTTATCTAAGCATGACATTTCGTTTTGATCCAGGGAGAATAGATAGAGCTGGCCAAAAAGATTGTCAAGATCTGTCATTTTTAGTAAAACTAAGATTTCCCACCTTAACTTATGTCGGTCAACCTTAAACTGACGCCGGTCACCCTAAACCATCGTCGGTTACCATATATTCATTTTGGTAACCTTGTTTGAGAGGTTGGAAGAGTTATTCAACTCTTGGAGAAGAGAGATCTGCATGCAAGCACACACCAGAACACTCATGCACATCCAGACACCCTAAACTTGAAATCAAGCACTGATATGAAAGGCAAGCATTCAGGTTAACATTCTAGGAAACACTGCCACGCACAGAGCAAAAATTTTCACATATAAACCATCGCCATCCTCCATCCATTCAACCTTCTTCCTAAAGTATGTACACTCTGATCTACAACATTCTACAGTTATTCAGAATCAATCTCTTTATCTCTTTTGATTTAGTTTATGGTTTCCTGTGCATCCCACCATCCCCATATTCCTTCAATACATTTATCCAACCACCCAAAATCCCTATTAGCTCCCCAATATTTAATACTAGACACTCCTGAGCATTCCCATTACCCTTGCTAACCTAAACATTCCACTCCCATTCTCTGTGTAGTCACGAAGACTCTCTAAAACTCAGTTTATTGAGCTTTTACCATCCCACCTTAACTGTTGTCAGTTCCTTCTTAACCTTCATCATTCATACCTCACCGACGTTGGTGTCTGTGACTGGTAATTCTTCCTATGACAGTGACCTAATTCCTTTCACCAACTCACCCAATCTCACCCAGAACTTGATCCTGACCTATTCCAACACCTCAACCACCTACCTAGCTTCCAGATCTGATCATAACCTAACCTATTAGATTAGATTCGCTTATTGTACTTGAATGAGGTGCCTAAATCATATCAAATAAAATAGGATTTTATTTATTATGCTACCTCTATAATTAATTTGTATTAAATAGTGGTTTGATAGCCATCAAGAAAGTATCACACTTCCTGGATCTAGCACACGTTAGGAAGCCCACTGACATATATTGTTTAAATATTTATTTTGGTCTTGTTTTGTATTTTAGGTAGTTCCTCCTAGCCAAAAGGAAGCTCCTGCAGTCAACAATTGATCAATAATTCAGAACGCACGTACAACTTCCAACTAGCCATCGCAACCGGTATTCCTCCTTGGCCCATCACCTTATCTATTTCGTCAAATCCATAAAGAAAATGGTGAAACATTTTGGCATGCCCGGTGGGGCCCATCAGGGGTTATTTTGCATTTTATTCATTCCTAGGTGAATATTGTGCATTTTTTTCCCTTTTGAAAAGCTTCCACATTAATTTTATTCTCTAGAATATTCCCCTTCTTTCTATTTTCTAAAAGCAATCATGTTTTTGGTTCTTTAAAAAGAATATGTCTTTCTTTCATTAGCATTGCATTAGTGAAAAAGCATCCCTCTTCCTTTTCATCACTTGCTACATCGAATATCACATTTCTATTTGGGTTTAAACACTTTCATGGCATTATGATTTTTTACATTATATCTCACATTAAAACTGAGGGCAACCTATACGCTGGAAGTCATGCCTAGCTGATGGTTGACACAACTGAATCGTAGAAAACACATTCTCTTTTCTCTCTCTTTGCCAAACTGCACAAATTGGAATATACACATCTTCTTAAACAACATCCCACCCAAAAGAAGTTGTCAACGATCACACGATTAGAGGATTGATAGTGGGCACCCAGCTAGTTATCTCTGTCTAGTCACTCATCAGAGAAAGGCCTGCCCCCACCAAAACATAACCTAGAACCTCACCTTTAGAATTTCCTTCTTCATAGGAAGCCTTCCCAACCAAAAACTCTATTCTAAATTCATGAGTTATTCTTTTAAATAGAATAATCTAAACACACTAAATTCACTTGTAGGATTAAGTGTTTTTCTTAGCTTTGTTCTTGACTTGTGTTTTGAGTTGTGAGGTAACGTTTCTTGAAATACTTCTTCCTTTCACACTCATCATCATAGTTGGAGTATTTAGACTATTTCTGAGTGTTTCAGGACTCATTTTTTACCATATTCAAACTTCTTGGTTGATGTCCCATTCAACTTTAATTCATAAAAAGAAACTTTTCTTCATTCTACAGATTTCACAGTAACTAGCATCAGTCAACAGACCGTCATAACTTTACATCTGACCGTCATCGGTTTATCTGAACCGGTATCAGTTCCCTGTGCTTTTGGTTAGTTTACCCAAAGATCACTCATCTCATGTTATTCTCTATTTAAAATTGTTGGACATCACCATATCCTATGCATTCTAATATTATTGACTAAATATAGCTTCCATAGTTGACTTTCCTCATTTTTTGTCTCACTTGCTCAAACTATTGCTTCCCCATAGTAACTAGCATCGGTTACTGTGAACATCATCGGTCACCCAGTAACTGACATCAGTTGGTCTGACTGGCATCGGTCCTTCTATTTTGGTTTTTAATCAAAGCACCTACTAGTTCACCCCTCATAATCAATTCTTTTCAATCCCTGCTATTCTCTGTGTCACTTGCAGGGTATAGTTCATCTAGTATACGCTAACTCACATGGTGTTGACGCGCAATCAAGCCAACACTCTTGTGCTTCACGTTAGCCTTCAGCCACTTCCATCTAGCCCGTCACCCCCTTCTATCTTATCACCCATGGATCTAACTCAGCCTATCACCATTAATACTCGTGACGAGGAGTTCACGAGACTTCTTGACCATAATTCCGCTACCCTCCAGTACTACCTTGCTCATTCTTCTACCCAGGATTCCTCAGGTTAGTTAGTATATGACATTCCCGTATCTATCCCTACTTGCTCTTGCCACCCACCTCTGTGTCAGCTAGCACTAGCTCAATGCTACTATCATCCACTTTACCACTTGTAGTGTCTCAGCTAGGTCCCACAACCATTATAACTACAACATCTAAGTCATTAGTCACACCCATGACGTTAGTTGTCCCTCCAACAACCACCTTAAGTATAGCCCCATCTGCACCCGCTACCTCACATATACCTATTGCATTACATCCACCTCTGGTGTCGGTAACTTACACCCATTTCCAGAATGTTGTCCTTTCTATCCCACAGTCCTTACCCCCAATCACCACTAGAGTTGTTACGACTACCCTACCCACTTACACATACTACCAATAACCCCTGACCTCATCTATTATTTATTTTGGCTATGTGTCACCTACATCTATTCCTCCTACGCAGTTCTCATACTCATCACCACCATACACTAGCATACCACCCACCTCATACATTCAGCATCAACCCCCTTTTTCTGTAGGGGGCACCCACTCATCACAACCTACCAATGACCTCATTAAGATGATGATGGAAAAGATGCAGATCCTAGAAGAATTTGTTTATAGCTCCCATAATTCTTTAACTTATGATGAAATCTGTAACGATCCTATCCATCCATCTATTCCCATTCGTCCCTACCCTGTGCATTGGGAAATGCCTAAATTCAATCACTTCAAAAATAAAGAAGACCCTCAGCAACACTTGCGGTCGTTCAAACATGGGTACTACCTAATCGCCCATGATGATGCTTTGCTCCGACAAACCTTCCCAATGTCCTTGATAGGACCAACATTGGATTAGTATAGTGGAATACCTAGACATTCCATTTATTCCTGTAATCAAGTAGCCCAAGATTTCTTAGACCATTTTTCAATCAATGTTATTAAGAAATTCACCATGACCGATCTTTATTCAACCCGATAGTATGAAGATGAATCTATCACAGATTTTGTTGCCTGATGGCGGAGTCTTATCAACCAATTAACATTCCAACTACCTCAAACTGAGCTTATTGAGTTGTTCACTAGAGCTTGTGCTAGACACATCTCACCAACTCTGCAACCTTACAAACCTTCGATGAAGTGTTCACCATGGCATGAAAGCTGGAAATTCACGCCATTGAAGAAAATAAAATCCAATTATGAAACAAGAATGCCCCATTCAAATCAAATGACTCTTCTTCATCTTCAAAACCTCAAAATAACTATTCAAATCCCAAAGGATCTACCAACGTGGTGGTCCTCAAGGTGGGTCCACCTCATCCTTCTAATCAAGCCCAACCTTCTTTCTAATATTTCCCTTGTCCAGGACTTTCAACTCCGGTGGGAGCAGGAGAAGTATACTTCAATTGGAGAGCCCTTTTCATTGGTCTTGGAAAAACTTCTTAAATCTGGAGCCATTACACTTCCTCCCATAAAACCTCATACAGGTTTCGATCCTTCCCTTCCTATGCATGCATGGTATAAAGAACATGACTACTATAATTACCATCACGTTAAAGGCCATAGTGATGGTAACTGCATAAATTTTAAGAACATTATCCAAGAGATGATAGATGATGGAGACCTCGTCATGGACAACCCAAATGCGCTGGAAAATCAAAATTTGTACATCTTTAAAAATTCATTCCCTAATCATAAACCATTGTCTAATAAAAATAGTGAACCCTTATATAGTGAAAACAATGTTCGTGAAGTCCACACAATTTTTGATATCGTATCAACCTTTCCTAAAATCCCACCTATTTCGTCTATTGAGGAAATTTTGGCATGAGCTCCTCTACCCACAAAGGATCATACCTCTTCTACTCATTCACCCCAGAGGATTCCCCTTCATCTCTCCTTTCACTCATAGAGGAACCCATATTGTAGTCATTTTTACACCCACTAGAAGAAACAAGGGAATCCCATGCGCACTGGCCTATCACCCATGGGAACTGGGTGCTCAATCGAGGCACGCACATGATCACTGAGTCTCTCTTTTATATGAGTTAAGTGGGAAAACATCATCTAGATCAAGAACTTAATGAATAATGGTGGAAAATGAGATATACATTGATCATAGGACTCAGAGCGGTCTCTAAACGAATGTGCTCATTTCAAAGAGAAAGTACTTGTAGACAACATATAATTACAGCAAAAGGAAAATACATAAGGGTTTACATCTACTTCATAGCTTCCATGAATAGAGATGAAACAATATAGATATGGGTCGAATCAGCTATACTCATGCTCATTTATGTTTGTATCCTCATTACATTCATACTCATTACAATCAATGGATCCACTTAGACTACCACAGCTTGATCAAACTAAAGTCATACATCATAGCAGGGACCATGTCTTTCATCCTTACAAAGAAAACTTATATCCCAGCCCCTTAATGCATTAATCCATCATATAACCTCTACCTAATCCCATAGATTTCTTGCAATATATCTGCAGGGCTCTCTCTCTCATCTCTCTATTCTCAGACTATGTCATCCTTTTAATTCTCTAAGCCTTCTTTCTTTTCTACTGGCGCTCATATATATAGGCATCCTATGGTGTCAGCACCTCCTTCTGTGGCCTCAGATCCGTTGCCAAGAGTCTGTATGGGCTTTCCATGGGAACATGTTCCTTCACGTATGGGCTCTACACATTCTGCCATGATGGTCTCCTATGTGCGCCTACTCTTCAACATGAGCTCTACATGTTATGACATGATGTCCTCCCATGTGCACCACCATCGCTAAGCATATTACCTTTGTGGGCCCCATGCTATCAGATTGACACCTTATTTGCTTCGCATGTGTGGTCAGGTCCTGATTTTCATGCCAAAAATGGCTAAGTCCCGAAACCTGAGCTCTGTCTACGTGCCATTTCTTTGTGCCCTTCTTCTACTAGGCCTTGCGTGCTTTCTTCTTGCATGCCCATCCTTCAATCCATGTCTTACGTGCCCACGTGCCTTGATGTCCTTAGTTGATATTTTAGGGGCCAAACAAACATAACGCTTCCACTCCTTTACCCCAGAGGAGTCCCCTTCATCTCTCCCTTCACCCACGGAGGAACCCACACTTTCTACCAATGACAATCCACTGTCTATCTCACAACCTACTGAGCAATCAAAGCTTTTAAATCTCTCATCCATAGAAGAATCATCATCGTCTTCTCCTCCACCAAGGAAGGAGTCTACATCACCCCACCTATTATCTCTCTTATCCATGGGAGAATTATCAGACATGCCACTACCTATTGGGGGTAGTTCCCCCTCAGCATCCTAGGACCCCATCGACATGATCTTGACTCTTTTACCTATAGATTCCGAGGCTAGTCAATTCCCTATCTCGCAGACATATTTTACAGGGATTGCCACCAAAATAACTCCATCCTCTTCTTTAGTAGTCCAATTTTCACGGCTGGTCGATCGCTTGGATTCTGTTGATAATTCCATTCTCTAGGGACATCTTCAACTCCCCTTTTTGACCTAAATGCAAATGTTTCCTGATGATACTTCTATGATCTACCCAAAGGTATTTTCATCAACCAAATTGGCATTGACCATGCTTATTGAAACATATTCTTCTTCATCATCTCTACCTACATCCAAACCTCTACCCACAACTAAAACCATTCCAAGACCTCAAAACCTATCCACACCTCTCTCCTCACCCGTATCTAGACCCATTACTACCTTGGGTGTCATGCCAACATCTAGCCTTACTCACCCACCTATCAAATTGGACTTAGCCGCATCATCCCAATCCCACACAACCATCATCCCTCTACCTAAAAAGAAGACCCAATCTTCTAGGCCGCATACACCGATCTCACGTACCACACCTTTTTCACCTTCCCCCTTTCCGTCCATCCTAAGGCCCCATCCATCAACCCTAATCAAATAGTCTCCTACATAAGGCCAGTCAAAAGATAAACAACCTACTACTGCATCATGAGCCTTCGTTATACCTCATTCACCAAAAAACCAAACACCATCACCCTCACCCATCCAATTTTTACCACCTATACCTCCACCATGTTACTATCCCCTCAACTTTACTTATATGACTTGAACCCATATCATCCACCCAACTTTAACAACCTACTTCCACCACAACTCAGTTGTCCCCATGGGTAACCCATCCTCTTCCACCATCTACTTTCCCTTTTGCATCCCGTACTCCCATGTCACCTTTACCCAAGAAGGTGCAACCCAAAGATAAGAACCCACTACCCTCCAATAAAGTAGTCAAACAAACAAAACCTTCCAGTGCTAGTTATTCTACCACACCTTTACCTAAGAAGATACCATCAAAACCTAAGACAAAACTACTTACCAAACCAATGGACCAACCCATTCCCCCTCCCATAAATCCTCTTCCCTCACAATCATCCACACATGTACCCAAACCCACGCTCACTTCCCATTGTGATCCCTTATCAGGGTCCTACACTAACATTTTAACCAATCTCTTAGAGACTTCCATCATCACATCACTGCCACTTTGACCTTACAATCCTCTCAAACCCAAGCCAAAAGGGTTTCATGAAACAAATATTTGTGCGTATCATCATGTGCCAGGACATGATGTAGAAAATTGTAAGGCTCTAAAAACCATTCTTCTCCAACTTTGTCCTCCTGAATTTTTTTTTGACGATGATGAAATTCTCGATGAGGACCATGTTCCACCTTCACTGGTTACCACACATCATCATCCTTTACCCATTCAATGATCAGTATCCCCACCCCCACAACCATTTTATCCACCTCCAAAATTTAAGATCAACATGGTTCGTATTTGAGAGTTGGCCAAATCATCACCTAAATTCTGATGTGCACAACTTACTTCACAAGTATTTTCCCCACCGTTAGGTTTTTTTCCCATCATGTCATTACACTACTCATCCTACACCTTCTCCATTTACAAATTACCCTTAGGTTAACATGGTTCAAGTTGCCACCCACGCCCAAAAAGACAAAGGAAAAAAAAGTAACTAGCCCATCAACCAACCTTGTGCCCAATATACCATCTGCACTCGCTCCCAAAATCACCATTCGAGGACCTACATACCCTATCTCTAACGGGGTGACCCATCATGAAATGATAAAACAATTACATCAGTCCCCTCTAAATATGTATTTGTATGATCTTGTCTAAACTTATGAATCTCATAAACAAGCCCTTATGGAGGTTTTGTAATCCATTAAAGTTTTAACCAATGACCCCACACCAGTGGCCTCCATTATTACCCCTCACCATGTGGCCTCGCTTACCAAATAATCTCCATCTTCTACCCCCATACCCACTTCTCAAGTCTCTACCCTCAACTTATCTGATGAGGAGATTGTACCTCTCGAGTCAGATGACCCTGATCCCGCCCTTTTCATTTCCATCTATATCGATAACATATGCATACAATGCGTCATGATCGATGGTGGTGCTAGCATTAACACCATCTCCTCCCACGCATACAATCAAATGTGCATCCCTACTAATTGTATGCTTAATAACCCATTTATGTTGTGCTCCTTTAACGACACCATCACCTCCACCCATGGCACCATTATCCTTCATGTTCACGTAGGCCCTCTCACTATCCTAGAACTATTCTATGTCTTAGAGGGAGAGTTATAGTATAATTTATTGCTCAGTAGACCTTGGCTTCATGTCATGGGTTGTGTCACTTCCACTTTACACCACTATGTAAAATTCAAACATGAAAGACATAACTATAACATCTCTTCTGACCCGTCGCCATTCAAAACTTGTAACATGTTGTATCGACCCAATGATGTACTTGTACCAGTCAAGGCATCTACCACTATCCCCACTTCTCCTTCACCCATGATCCCATCCACCAATGTTGCCACCACCTCTACTGCATCTAACTCTTCTTTTCCTAATTTTGCCTCAGCCTCTGTAGCTAAGCCCTCTACTTCCTAACCAACTGCTACCCCTCCTTCCCAATAATCTAGTGAGTCATATATCCCCGCCACCTCTATATCGACTACTGATCCCTTAGAAGGTGTTTTTCAATGCCTCACTCTGGAGGAGAAACACCTATACAATATTAAAAAATTTCTCACTCCACAAGAGTATGGGAACTTGTGCCATCACCCTAGTTATGAATACTGCATAGGCAAGGTTTTTTCTTATGGTCTTCCCCACCTTTGCACTAATCTAACGTATGTGGGACTTAATACTGCCACTTATTCACCCAAACCTCCATCCCAAACATGACCGTTTTCATCTGACCTCCAATCTCTTACTAACCATCGCTTCTCCCACACTTTCCTTCACCGTTGTGCATGGAAAGGCTTTGGTTTCTATTTTTATGAACAAGTCCACCATACCGTCATTTTATGTACCACACATAAGCACAACAACCATAGTGACATTAGCTTTACCACACAACCTTCCAAGAAATCCCATGTCAACCTCATTGAGGAAGACAAACCTTCTTCATCCCATTCACCAATGTCACCACCTTTACCCACAAATTCCATAGTTCCTGAATCTATTCCTCCTAAAAAAAATCGTAAACACAATTTCCCTGGGACCTCTAACCTATCAACACGATGGCGAGGTTCCTTCTTCTCTTCCCTTCATGTATCCTAACATGATCGATGATGATACACCTTCTATTAACACCATTCAATGTCAAGATGATGAGTCTATCCTCACCTATATGGTTTCAGAATATTCTTATATTCACCAATTGTTACCCTCTGAGACACAAACCATGTTGAATAAATTGACTATCAAAATCAACATTAATACTTAGAACGACCTGCATATTCGAAAGATAGGCCAATCTTTAGATGCTACTGAACATGAAGTTTTTACTTATTTCCTCTAGGACCATAGCAGTGCTTTTTCTTAGTTCTATGTTGATATGCCTAGTATTGACCCAGACATTGTGGTCCACAATATCATAACCATTCCTGATGCCAAACCCATAAAACAAAAGATGCAGAAAATGCATCCTCGGATTGCTCTTCTGGTCAAAGAATAACTTCAGTGCCTTCTCTCAGTTTCCTTCATCCTACCCATTTCCTATCCCTAGTGGATTTCTAACATTGTTCCTGTCACAAAAGTGACAGGGGGACTCCGCATTTGCATGGATTTTCTGTGACCTCAACCTCGCTTGCCCCAAATATGATTTTCATCTACCGGGCATTGACCAACTGGTTTATCTCACCACTAGCCATGAGAGATTATCACTCATGGATGATTTCTTGGGTTATAATCAAATATTAATCACCCTATAAAATCAACACAAAACTACCTTCATCACTCCTTGGGGGACATTCTGCTATTGAGTCATGCCTTTTGGCCTTAAAAATGCTAGTGCCACATATCATCGAGCCATGACTTATATCTGCTATGACATCATGCATCACATATTAGAAGATTACGTAGATGACATTCTTTCCAAATCCAAACATTGTGTCAAACACCTGATACTCCTTAAAGTCATCTTTGATCACCTCATCCAGTATTGTGTTCACCTTCAACCTAAGAAGTGTGTCTTCGTGGTGCTTTCACGAAAACTCCTAGGTTTCATCGTTTCTTTACATGGTATAGAATTTGATCCTGCTAAAGTAAAGGCTATTCTAAAAATTCCTCCACCTACTAATCTCCGTCAACTTCAAAGATTGCATGGTAAGTTGCAATCTATTCGTCATTTTATCTCACACCTTTTTTACCACTGCCAACCATTTCATCATCTCCTCAAAAAGGATGTCTCCTTTAAATGGGATTATGAATGCGATAAATCCTTTGATCCCTTAAAAAAATACCTTCTCCAACCACTATTTCTCATTCCTCCTAAGGATGATCAACCATTTTACCTGTATATTTCTTCTATTGATCGTTCCCTAGGTGCCATGCTTGCTCATCATGATGAGCAACACAGGGAGTAAGTGGTTTATTACATAAGCCACACACTTCTGGACTATGAGACTAGGTACACCCATGCTGAAAAACTTTGGTTATCCTTAGATTTTGTCACTACTAAACTATGTCATTACCTACTCAACCAAAAAACCTTTTTCGTCACTAACAATGACCCTCTAAATTATATACATGCAAAAACCTACCAACATCAATGTGTTCCATGCTGGCTCATGTTTTTTATAGACCTTGACCTTGAATTCATTCATCAAAAGTCTATCAAAGGCCAAGCCATCACTGACCAACTGGAAAATGAACCTCTTTCAAGAAATCAACCCTCAAACTTTGATTTCCCTGATAAATCCATTTCTACCCTCTCTTTGAATGATACCACTTACCAGATGACCTTATTCTTTGATGATTCTAAATGTCAGCGTGGAGGTAGTGCAGGTGTTATCATCATTCCTATTGATGGTGAACCTATGTTGTTATCTTTCAAACTAGATTTTGAGTGTACTAACAACATCGTCGAATATGAAACACTCATATTAGATCTTCAAACCACCATCTCCCTAGATGTTAAATCAATTAATATCTTTGGTGATTCCCAATTGGTTGTAAACTAATTCAATGGTATATATCGGTGTTGTAATGAAATACTAAAAAATTACAAATGTCATGTCGACATGCTTTTGACTATCTTTGATCGTTACAACATTCAAAACACCCCACGTTATACCAATAAATTTGCGGATACTATGGCCTATCTGGCTTCTCAGATACCCGCTTCACCTGCAAACTCAAAAATCATTATCACAATACAAAGGTTACAATCACTCTCTTATTTATCTTGTGCGGTCAACTTCGTCGGAACTGTTGCACCTAACCCACGTGACCTTTGGTATAAATAGTTTGAAGACTACGTTTACCTTTCCATTTTGCCTCTGGATCTCACTCATAATGGACAACATGCATTTCTTAAAGGCGTCTCTCAGTATGTCATCATGGGTGATATCCTTTATAAGTGTGAATTCTATGGTATTCTCTTAGGATGACATACAAGTTCTGAAATTCCTTACACCATCAAGGATGTTCACGATGGAATTTTTGGAAGTCACTTTAGTGGTTTAGTTGTTTTTAACCACATTATTTTCCTTAGCTATTATTAGCCAACCCTAAACCATGACTATTGTGACTATGTCAAACATTGTGTGAAATGCCAACAGCATGCCAATCTTCATCACACACCTAGTCATTCCTTACAGGTAGCACGAGACCTTTGGCCTTTCTCTCAATGGGGTTTATATCTTGTTGGAGAGATCAATCCTCATTCTTCACAATTTCATCAATGGATTATAACTACTATTGAATACTACACTAAATGGGTAGAAGCCATTCCCCTCATTTCTATAAAAGACGAGAAAATATGTGAATTTATCAACCATAACATCATTTTTCACTTTGGTGTCCCTCACCGCCTCATCACTGATAACGAAAAGAAATTAAAAAAAAAAGCTACAAAATATTTATGACGCTTTTGACATTCGACTCAGTTTCTCATCATCTTATTACCCGTAGACAACTAGCCAAGCAAAATCAACCAATAAAACCTTGAACAAAATTCTTATGAAAGTAGTAGATGATACTGGGAAGGATTGACATACGCACATTCCTTTCACCTTTTGGGCTTACCGCACTAGTATTCACACTTCAACTGCTGCCACACCTTTCTCTCTGGTTTATGGTACCAAGGTTGTCTTGCCTTTCAAAGTCAAGATTCCATCTCTCTGCATCTCACTACAATACATGCTCAATGATGATGAATTTCACTGGGACCGTTGAACATAACTTGAGTTATTAGATTAATATCATCTCAATGTTATTGATCATCTTCAAATCTACCAAAACCGTATCAAATGTTCCTATGATAAACATGTCCACAAACAAACCTTCTAAGTTGGGGACCTCATCCTGAAGGAAAATCAACATGTAACTAAAGAAGATAAAAGTAAACAAGGAAAATTTTCTCCTAATTGGCTCAGACCTTATATCGTTACTCATACCTATGGATCGGGTGCTTATTGTTTGTCTTCACTTGAAGGTAAACCTGAACCTGAGCCCCTCAATGCCTTGCATATTAGACCATTTTATTATTGAAATAAAGTCCTATATCACCTTTTGTCTATTGATTTCTCGTCCCTTGAGCATCGTTCACCTTCCATATTACTCGTTTGGAGGATCAATGACTAAATGAGAATCATGTGATTACCCATCACCTTCAGCCTTATCTTCAATATGAGTACCATGAATCTACTCATGGCATGATTCTCATGGATATTTTTTTTCTTTTTTACAAAGATGGAATCTCATGGTCATTCGTCACTTGAAACCATCTCTTTCATAGTTAACCTCTGTGTACTGTGGTTTTGTATTCTAACTAAGAACATAATCTTCCTCTATAGTCTTGTCCATGACTTAAACATCCAAAAAAAAATAGGATGCAACTCCTTGAGTCAAACTTCCATAAAATAATATGACTCCCTCAAAAATGACATCTCTTCTCTCTACCTCGCCGCTATAAATAGACTGATCCCTTGAAGGACAACTATATACAGGCATTGCAAAAATACAATAAAATGTTTGGAAGCTTCCCGCATCAATCAACTTCACGAAGACCTCAAGAAGACAATATACTCATCCCATATAGACTTCCCACATTGATTAGTATATCAAAAATAAAAACAAACAAAGAAAATGATAACTTTTAGTCATGGACTTGCCTATTTTGATCATGGGTTTCTTGCCAGGTAAACATGTTGTCGTACACTAAGTTATGCTAAACCACCTATTTTCACCTCATTTCCTTTTCACCCTATTATTCTATCTACTCAAGGGACTTGCCACAATTATGACATTGTGTGATCACGTGAATTTCTTCACCCTTAGAATAGTCCATTATTCAATGCATTTTAAGGTCTCACATTCATAAGCCAATCTTTAGTATGACAGACTCATTAAGGTTCTTATCAATTAGGTGGCTCTTTTACCACCTCTTATCATTTACCTTCCTCATTACTTATTGATTATCCTATACATGACTAGACCATCGAAACCTACATTTTAAAAGATTTCCACTATCACCTGTGACTCCACTATGCATATCACCTAAGACTCAACCATGCCTATGAATTGTACTCAATCATTCCAAAAACCTACCAACCCATTCCTCTAATTCATCATATTCTTCCCTAGCTTATGTGAGAACTACATCAGCCTAAGGCCCCTTTTTGTTGGGGCTATGTAGGTAACACTCCTAGGGCATGGGGCCCTTGGAGGTTAGCTTGACCACTCTTTACCCTAACCTATTTTCCCCCATTTTCCTATTCATATTCTATCTTGGTTTCTATTTTCTACAACACTTGAAAAATAATACAAACAGACATATCTCCCATGTTACCACATAAAAACAACATCCAATCAATTATTTCACATTTCTATAAAAATCAAATATTTTGGAAATCTACACCATAACATACATATAACTTGTCATTTATTTTCCATGTTACCAATAACTTGGACATTAAATAAAAATTAAAAATAAGACTCCATCATGCCTAAATCAATTTGACTCCATCATGCCTAAACTGACCTGACTCCATCATGCCTACACTGACCTTGAATCCATCATGCCTAAATTGACCTAACTCCATCATGCCTAAACTGACCTGACTCCATCATGCCTAAACTGACCTGACTCCATCATGCCTAATCCATCTGGTTTTCACCCATATGCATATAAAAATGAAAATTTTACAACATAAGCACAACATCATACAATAAATATCACCATCTCCATATAAATCATCAGAATCTATGTGTCCATACATATGTGCCCAGAAATAAAATAAATACACGTGCCTCTCATATACATCCTCACTATATTTAGCACGCAGGCCGGTATAATAATCAAAATACTTTTAAAAATATCATATACATCCTCGTTATATTTGGCACGCAGGCCAATATAAATAAAAAATATACAAAAATATATACCCTGAATATATATGGTGACTAATCGTCACCCCACCTGATGTTCAGGCCAGTCTCATCTATCTCCTCCTCCTCTCCTCTAGCCTAGTGCCCTGTCACCATCTGTCCACCCTCTATGGGTCTAGCCCTCACCTCTACCTGACTTGTAGCTGGGTCTGGACTCCATGCTCTAGTAGCCTCTCCCTGACCCTGTCTCTAGGCTTACCGACCCCCTGCACTCTCTATACTATGTGTAGGATACCTATTCCTCTCCCTCGAGGCCCGTTATACCTTGTACTCTACATCGGAAGGGACATCTATCCCAATAGCAGTCAAATTATCTTGGTAGTACCTGACCTCATTCAGGGAATCCCTGAATTTGGCCATCGACACTATCTATGGTGGTGTCATGGGTCTCATAGCAACCTGTGAACCATACCCTGCTATTGGTATGATGGGAACCTATCCCATTGATGCCTTTAACATGGGACCCTATCCTAGAGCCTGAGGTGCTTCATGTGTTGTGATCTAGGCCTATAAGGTCATAATATGTGCATGTGTAGTGACAAACTGGCCCTGTAAACCTACTACCTACACCTACATGGCTGTCACCTATCCCCCGTCTCCATCTCCACCCTGTGCAAGTGCATGTCCTTGGGTAATCTGGGCCTGGCCACCACATGCCTGTAATATGGCCACCTATGCCTCGGACCCTGTCAGCTACCCCTATAATACTGTGATCTGGGCCAATAAAGTTACAACCTGCCCCTGCAAAGTATCCCTCTGAACTGTAAGGGTAACCAAGTCTGGCTGGCCTGACCTAGGTAGTGCTTCTCGTAGCTACACTACCCACCACTTCCTATATCTATTTATAACTCCATTTTCATCAATCCATCGATCCATTTCCTTCTCCTCCTTCCCTATCAGCACTGTTGGTTGTGGCAGAGATATAGGCCTCTCAACGTCATCTTTCCTGTACTGAGGGAACGATGGTGGCACATCCTAGGGTAGCCCAAATTGCCACCTGACCCTGTCAATGGGTATCATCTTATGCTCACCAGCACGATGCTGCTCTATCCACCTCATTAGCTATAACTCATCTAGATCCACCACCATCTGCTTGTATGAAGGGAAACTGACAAATGGCCTCTAGATGATATCAATACTAGATAACCCCTCCAGCACCTGCCTATAATATGCCACATCATGTGCAACCCTAGCTGCCATGTGCTCTCCACCAATAGGTACTTAATGCAAGTACCCAACTCAAATAAAACCCACCTTGAACACATCGGGTTGGGGCAAGCCAATTGGAAGAACACATATAATGTGCTCGTATGCCCAACAATGTAAGAGGAAGGTACAACACAAACTACACCTCCAGAACCACCTATATGCCCATAACTCCTTGTATAACTACACCAAGTATGTTGGTACCCAAGAAAAATGGGTCCTATCCTCCATCATGTCATGGATAACCCCCATCAGTGCCCATGGAGAACCACTTCCTATTTTTGTCATCATCTCTTACCAATACAAGCTACGTGATAAAAAGGGGCAAAATGTAGACACCAAATTTGGGTAACACTTCCCCTTCACCCCACATGTATATTAATTTAACTACCCATGATTAAATTAATGCACATGCTCATAATATTTATTATTTAATTACATTAATTAAAATAATTTCCACCTCACCTAGACACCTCATCATGAACCTATTCTTAGCATGTTTTCCTTTTACTAGGACTCAATATCCACTCACCATAACTAACTAAGACTTAGTCCTACCTACCTTAATTAACAAAGACTTAGTTCAACCATAAAATCACATGCCTATTCTTCTTCTAACCACATTCCCGCTTATCTAAGTGCAACATTCCATTTTCATCCAGGGAGAATAGATAGAGCTGACCAAAAATATTGCCAAGATCTGTCATTTTTAGTAAACCTAGGATTTCTTGCCTTAACTGATGTCGGTCAACCCTAAATTGATGTCGGTCACCCTAAAACATCGTCGGTTACCATATATTCATTTTGGTAAGCTTGTTTGAGAGGTTGGAAGAATTATTCAAGTCTTGGAGAAGAAAGATATGCATGTAAACACACACCAGAACACTCCTGCACATTCAGTGATATGTATACTCTTCAACTTTGGAATTATCCACAGAATCACAAATTAACGGTGTTGTTCTACTTTCTATTAGAAAATGATAGAGATAACTAGTGAATGAATTTTTCTTATGCTTAGAATCCACAATTTCAGGAAAGGAAAGAATATAAACTCATAAACACCAACAAGTTTTATCCTGGAAACCTCCATAGGAGGAAAAACCAGTCGGGAAGGGTGATTGCTCTTTCTTACCACTTTTATTGGCCAATTCAAAATCAATACAAAATTTACAATAATTATGAAAGAGAAGTAGATAATATCTCACACTTCCTCCCAATTACTTGCTTGCTCTGTCTTAACACTCCTTTCTTCTACAAAACACAATTCTAGTACTAAGAACTTCTTGCTCACTTGGTTTCATGCTTCGATCATCTTGTTATCTTCTACAAACATGTATTTATAAAATTTATCATGTCCTCTTGTGCACTAGAGAATGGGAAAGGTCATGGAGGAGAAGAGACATGGACAACCTTTCAAATTATGGGGATGCTTGTTTCATATTTTTATTTTTTGTCTGAAAGAGATAGGACCGTCGCCCAATGCAGACCAACAGTCTCAGGACCGCCGCCCTAGTTCGACGGTGGTTCTATAACCGCCACTCTAAACAGAGTGGAGGTCATGTTACTATAAAGACATAACCTCTGTGTATTTATTTTCCTTCTTCGTGCTAACTGATCTAATGAAGTAGAGTCATTTTGGATCCCTATGGAGCATCCAAACACCCTGAACCAGAAATCAAGCATTGATCTGAAAGGCAAGCATTCAGGTTAACATTCTAGGAAACACTGTTGTGGCATGGAGTAACCATTTTCACATATCAACCATCATCATCCTTCATCCATTCAACCTTCTTCCTAAATTAAGTACACTTTTATCTGCAACATTCTAAAGTTATTTAGAATCAGAATCTTTATCTCTTTTGAGTTAGTTTCTGGTTTCCTATGCATCCCACCATCCCCATATTCCTTCAATATATTTATTCAATCACCCAAAATCCTTGTTAGCTCCCCAATATTTGATACTAGATACTCTTGAGCATTCGCATCACCCTTGCTAACCTAAACATTCCCCTCCCATTCTCTATGCAGTCACGGAGACTCTCCAAAAACCAATTTTATTGAGATTTTACCATCCCGTTTTAACCTTTGTTGGTTCCATCTTAGCCATCATCAGTCATACCTCACTAACGTTGGTCTCTGTGATTGGTAATTATGCCTATGAATGTGACTTAATGCCTTTCACCAACTCACCCAAACTCACCTGAAACTTGACCCTGACATATTCCAACACCTCAACCACCTACCTAGCTTCCAGATCTGATCATAACCTATCCTGTTAGACTATATTTTCTTATTATACTTGAATGAGGTGCCTAAATCATATCAAATATAGTAGGATTTTATTTATTTACACTACCTCTTACATTAAGCTGTATTAAATAGTGGGTTGATAGCCATCAAGGAAGTATCATACTTCCTAGATCTAGCACACGCTAGGAAGCCCACTGACATATATTGTTTAACTCTCTTTTGTCGTATTGTTTCGTATTTTAGGTAGTTCCTCCTATCCAAAAGGAAGCTCTCGCAGTTAGCAGTTGATCAAGAAGTCATAACGCGCATACAACCTCCAACCAACCATTGCCATAAGTCTTCCTCCTTGGCCCATCACCATATTGATTTCGTCAAATCCATAAAGAAAATGGTGAAACAATGTCTTCCTGAACCTATGGTCCATCCATTGGGAGCCTCATGTAGTCTCTCACCTGATCCACCCTTGCCATTTCCTCTCATAATTCAGAGCTCAAATCAATATTAAAATTGTAAGTGAATGTGGTAAATGAACTAACCATGATAGCTTATATGCCCATTTTTACCTCACGCGACGTGTTTCTCACCCTCGAGGCACCCTAGAGTCATCATGGTTCTTCTACAACTCAGCGTGATGATTATTTTAAATAAATAATTATTTTCACACCCATTTTTACTACGCTGGGGCATGTTTTGCTTCCCGAAGACCTTTTCTACTACCTGGGGCATAATTTTTCCTTACGGTGAATTTTAACGATGTCTCGCAACTTCATTATTTCTTCTACAATATCTTCTTCCTCAAAATTCAAAAATTTAAAACAATACAAAAAATTTCAAAAAACCCAAAAAAATTGGTAAAATCATTAAAAATCCAAAAAATGGAAAAAATTTAAAATGTTTCAAAAATTGGTAAATGACATGCATATAACTAAAGCCTGTATTAAATGAATTTTCCTTGAACATCAAAATTTTTCCTACAAAATATCTTTCTAAGGTTCTTTCTTGTTCTGGTCTCAAATGACTTGTGGATCATCATGATCTACCTCTATTAACAAAAGTTAGGTTGCTTACTATGTCAATACTCCTGTGAAATAGTGATTTTTTAGACACTGTGTCATAGTGCACGAATTATTTCCATGGGACTACTTGTGTCCTTTATTTTCTCCCTCGCATGTATCCTTACTTGGGGCACCATTTTTAACCCTTGTCGTTATAACACGAACATTTGGGAATTGAAACTTGATAACAAAAATATTGGTGCAGGGTAAGTGCACAAAGTTGGGGGGCCAAAAAGTGGACAAGAATCTGAAAAAAAGCAAAACGCACTTGCGTTTTGTTAAAATGCACTCGCGTTTTATTTTTTTGGCTCGGGAATCACCAAAGCATAACGCGTATGCATTACATAACACATATGTGTTATGCTTACTATAAATTAAAAAAAATAGGCCT
Organism: Taxus chinensis; assembly: GCA_019776745.2. Lineage (NCBI taxonomy): Eukaryota > Viridiplantae > Streptophyta > Pinopsida > Cupressales > Taxaceae > Taxus > Taxus chinensis. The sequence goes on from CM034150.1 coordinate 609,734,243, forward strand.
GATCCTCTATCATTTCGCCTCCCTCAAATGTGAGTTTCAGAGCTTAACCATGCCCTCACATTTTTTCATTCAGCTGGATCTCAAGCTCAAAGGATCATTTCTGGATCGCCGGGAAGATCTTAATCGACGATGGTGCCACAAAGAAGAGGTAAGCACAATTCTTTTCTCAAAATTGCATTGAAATATGATAATTATAGATTAAAATTTGAATTGAATACATATTTTTTATTATTACAGTTAGAGGTAGATGGAATCAACCACAACCAAACTCTGTTATTCTTGTCATCCCTCCCGACACTCCCATAGTTGCTCAACATCCCTCGGGTAGTCAAGAAGAGTTAGCAGCCCAAATAGTTGAAAACAAAATTGAAATTGAGGATTTAATCAAAACAATGAGGGATGCAAAATCTACAAACCCCCACCGTGCCTCTCTTACAAACACATTGGAGGCATTACTTGTTTAAATTCACACAGAAACGGGGCAAATTGATCATTGGAAAACTTACAGAGAGGGTTGTAGGGTTTATTATTCCAACAAATTGTCATATGTGGATGTAAAGAAAAAATAAATTTCAAAAGATCTCATATGCGCCTTATTCATGGACGCCCACACTAATTTTCCTATTCCGTTGACATGTAAATGATTTCCCATCCATTGGTGCAGTAATAATTTAATTAAAAATAATTTTTGGGACTGGTGGTGGATGGTGTTTGATTTTCCACCTTGTAATAACAATGAGGTGCCACTATACTTTCTGAGGAAACTCTATTGCAAGTTTATCCTCAACAAGATCCCAAATTATTTTGATTTCTAAGATTTCCAAGGCTGAGGAAAAGGATCTACACATGATTGACCAGGTGCACAACATGCACCTATTTAGCATGGTAGATTCCCCACACAAAATCCCCCTCACCTTGAGATTGTCCCTCAAGCAGTGAAGGAGACAATAAAGATTGATACACTCCACGCGCTTCAGGGGCTATCTGCGAGCCTTGTTCGACATACGAGGAAGATTTCTAAGCCAGATGCTCACAGAGATACACAGAGTATTCCCTCATGGAGTACTAGCATGAGGCCACATCTTTTCTCGTCATGTGGTAGCATTATTTTTGGGGCCCGAGGAGGACGTTACTTTCATGCATACTGATTTTGGTACACCTAGTGCTAGGGGTGAACACGATAATGTCACTATGTCAGATGTCCTTTTGAGTGATACATTTGGATTACATTCATCGGCATCACCTTCGTAGGTAAATTTGTTACGTTTTGTTATGTGTGTTACAAAAAGTTTGGAGTACCTGATTTACTTATATATGTTAAAATTTTGAAATAATTGTATTTGTACATGTACATGCATTGATATTACAACGCGTGGGAGGTGCATCTTCATCCCGACCATAGGCAGCGAGGACCATGCATACACATACATTCACAGAGGTAATTTAGAATGTTAATTATGTACAATTTTCACATAAATGTATATATATGTGTATATGTATATATATATATATATATATATATATATATATATATATATATATATTAGTTTTGAATTCAAATATGTGTATGTACGTGAATGTCCATCTAATTCACGTGATATACATGTTTGATAAAGATGTTGAATTCACTAGACACCCCACCATCTCTGTGACAAGTAGATAAAGGTGTTTCCACTACGATTTCATCTACGTAGCAACTCACTGAGGTATTCAAACAACATGTAAATTTTGTTGAATTTCTCGTGTAATTCATTTTATGTTAAATTACATGTTAGTAATTTCTTTCATTGTAGAATTATTAAATTATGTTAATAATGCCCTTCATTGTGTATATACAGGAGTTACCTGCGATAGGTAGCAACCCTGTTCATTTGATTCACAGGCGTGGCAGGGTAAAAACAATAGTTCTATATTGATAAAATTAGTTAAAATATTGCCATTATGTAGATACATGTACTTAGCTCTATTTTTGCTAATTCTGATGTTAGATTTTTTGATCATATGTGTATGTAGGTAACTTCAACCCCCTCCATTTTGACTTCGAGGGCACGGAATCCTCCATCTCATCATCTTCGTACCCCCGTTTGTACTGTAGGAGATCTCGATGACTCATCTGAGCGTGAGATGTAAATTCGGCATGATCGATAACTTGCGGTAAGTTTTTGTATTTATGTATATACTTTCATTCTAGCAAGGTCTTAAATACATGTTGAAAACATATATAAATTAAGTTTTGAAAAAAAATACATTGTTTACATTTACAGGATCATCTACAGGAGATTATTCAGTGGTAAGAGGACTCAAAGCATGGGCTCAGACGATCTAAAGTCATCTCATGGATCTCCATCTTCATCTGAGGGAGGGTCTTCTTCAAGAAAGGCCAAGAGAGGGATAGATTTTAATGAGTAGGAAATATATATGTCTTACATGACATTGTTTTTGTATGCCTATGTGCATGGCATTATATGTACACCTATATGGCATTTGAACTTGATGGTGTGTGACCTATTTGGGCATTTTTGTATTTATTATGCACATTAAAATACTATTTGGAACTTGATAATTTTGTATGAGACCTTATGTTTTTCATATTATTTTCGCATGAATCTAATATGATGTGCACTTGACAATATTTAAGACATTATGGATTACTTTTTCATTTATTGGTGATGTACATGTACTAGAATTTTCAATGTATAATATACATAAAACTTTGGAAATCGATATTTATATAATGTATGTATATAAAGAGTTACCTAATCTGAGTAATTATTCATTCAATTTATCAATGTGTATATGTGTATTTACCGTACTTGCACTTCTTCTTGCTCATGGTCTCTTTGTATTGGTTCCTATCTTATCATGCACTTACTACATTCTTCTATGCTTCGCTGTCTTCTCCCCTGTTAAAACACCCAACAATCGTCACAATTTGATGCCTTCCATCTGTTGATTTTTTGAGAATTTCTCTCCATATACATTACTCTAATGCTCGAGAATGTCTCCAGATGCAATGACATTATGATTCAGACACTCAATGATTCTTGATTGTCTTATCCTGTCTAATTCATGTTATTACCTTTAAATATATAGGTATTTCAAGTTATTTGGAAATGACATCACACCCTTCACTAGGCTTGATGACTACCCCTATCCTTTTTAAGGCACTTTTGAAAGCATCCATGGGTTTATCATAACATAAATTATCAATGAGTGGAAGGTCACTAAGCCATAGCTAGCTGACTCCCATCTAGAACTAAACAAGAAATATTTACTAGGTGATTGATAACTCCCGTGTGTTCTTAGACATACCTCTATCAAATTCATTCTTAAGCCAATCTAGTCATTCAGGGCTCTTAAGCGACTATGCCCAAACGAGGTAGCCCAAAAGCATGGGGAGCGTAGGGAACCAAAATAAAGCCTCACAATAGCATTCACCTAGCCACCCCTGATGTGTTGGCATATTAGGTTTAGTCCCATGAACTTTTGTTTGCAAAATACAGCGTCTGGTAGCCCCACACTGACTCAGACTGCACTATTTCACGCATTTGCAAATAATAGCATAGCGAGAGAGCCGGATGGAGATGGAGAAAACCATGAGAGGCTTTCATAGAGGGCCCCAATGTGGAGCTCTTAGATCTAGCGATATGTCTCTAAGTACCATAGAGTTTGAGAAATCATCTCGTGGTTTTCTCCATCTCCATCCAATTCTCTCGTTGTACTATTGTTTGCAAACACATGAAATAGTGCAGTTTGAGTCAGTGTAGGGCTGCCAGAGGCTGTAGTTTGCAAACAAAAGTTCATGGGACTAAACCAACTATGCCAACATGTTAGGGTGGCTAGGTGAACACTAGTGGAGCATTTGATTTGGTTCCCTACGCTCCTCGTGCTTTTGGGCTACCCTGTATGGGCATAGTCCCTTAAGAGCCCTGAGGCCCAAACAAGCCATATCTTCAACAGGTGATTTCTTAGACTTTGTGGCACCTAGATATGTCTCGTCAGATCTGAGAGCTCCATGTTATGGCCCTCTATGAAATCCACTTGCGGTTTTCTCCATCTCCATTCGGTTCTCTCGCTATGTTATTGTTTACAAACGCGAGACATAGTGCAGTCTGAGTTAGTGTAGGGCTGCTAGAGGCTGTAGTTTGCAAAAAAAAGCTTGTGGGACCAAACCAACTACACCAACACATTGGGGTGGCCTGGTGAAATGCTAGTGGAGAATTTTTTTTGGTTTCTTACGCTCCTCGTGCTTTCAGGCTACCTCGTCCAGGCGTAGTCACTTAAGAGCCCTAACGCCCAATCACGCCATATCTTCGACAGGTGATTTATCAAATTCCGTGGAACCTAGAGATGTCTCATCATATCTGAGAGCTCCATATTAGGGCCCTATATGAAATTACCTCACTATTTTCTCTATCTCCATCTGGTTCTCTCGTTGTGCTATTGTTTGCAAACACGAGAAATAGTGCAGTCTGAGTCAATGTAGGGCTGCCAGAGGTTGTAGTTTGCAAACAGAAGCTTATGGGACCAAACAAACTACGTAAAAACATCAAGGAAGACCTAGTGAATGATATTAGAGCATTAATTTTGGTTCCCTATGTTCCCCGTGCTTTCGGGCTACCTCGTCCGGGCGTAGTCACTTAAGAGCCCTGAGGTCCAATCACACCATATCTTTGATTGGTGATTTCTCGTACTCTGTGGCACCTAGAGATGTCTCATTAAATCTGAAAGCTCCATGTTGAATCCCTCTAAGAAATAATCTCATGGTTTTTTATGTCTCTATTTGGTTCTCTTGCTGTCCTATTGTTTGTAAACACCTGAAATAGTGCAGTCTGAGTCAGTGCAGGGCTACCAGATGATGTAGTTTGTAAACAAAAGCTTGTAGGACCGAACCAACTATGCCAACACATCCAAATGTCTTGGTGAACACTAGTGGAGGCTTATTTTTGGTTCCCTATGCTCCCCGTGCTTTCGGGCTACCTCGTATGGGCGTAGTCACTTAATAGCCTTGAGGCCCAAACATGCCATATCTTCGATGGGTGATTTCTCAGACTCCGTGTCACCTAGAGACATCTTGTCAGATCCGAGACCTCCACATCGAGGCCCTATACAAAATTATCTTGTGGTTTTCTCCCTCTCCATCTAATTTTCTCGCTGTGCTATTGTTTGCAATCGTGTAAAATAGTGCAGTCTGAGTCAGTGTAAGGCTATTAGATGATGTAGTTTACAAATGGTAGCATGTGGGATCATCTGGGACAACACATCCAAATGGCGTGGTGAATTCTACTGGAGGATTTGTTTTGGTTCCCTACACTCCTCATGCTTTTGGGCTACCTCGTCCGGGCGTAGTCTCTTAAGAGCCCTGAGACCAAAACACCTTATATCTTTGACATGTGATTTCTTAGACTGCGTGACACCTAGATATGTCTCATTAGATCCTAAACCTTCATGTTGAATCCCTCTACAAAATCCTCTCATATTTTTCTTCGTCTCCATTCGGTTCTCTCGTTGTGCTATTGTTTGCAAACGCGAGAAATAGTGCAGTCTATGTCAGTGTAGGGCTTCCAGAGGTTGTAGTTTGCAAATGGAAGCTCATGGGACCAAACCAACTATGTGAACATGTCAGGGTGACCTGGTGAACACTAGTGGAGCATTCATTTTGGTTCCCTATGCTCCCCGTGCTTTCGGGCTACCTCGTCTGGGTGTAGTCCCTTAAGAGCCCTGAGGCCCAATCACGCTATATCTTCGATGAGTGATTTCTCAGATTCCATGGCACCTAGAGATGTCTCGTCAGATCTAAGAGCTCCATGTTGAATCCGTATACGAAATTCTCTCGTGGTTTTCTCCATCTCCATCTAGTTCTCTTGTTGTGATATTATTTTTAAATGCAAGAAATAGTGCATTCTAAGTCAATGTAGGGCTGCCAAAGGTTGCTGCTTGCAAACAGAAGCTTGTGGGATTGAACCAACTATGCCAACACATCAGGATGGCCTAGTGAATGCGATTGCAGTATTATTTTTGGTTCCCTATGCTCCCTGTGCTTTTGGGATACCCCGTCTGGGTGTAGTCCCTTAAGAGCCCTGAGGCCCAAACACGCCATATCTTCGACAGGTGATTTCTTGGACTCTGTGGCACCTAGAGACATCTCATAAAATCCAAGAGCTCCATGTTGGGGCCCTCTAATAAATCCTCTCGTGGTTTTCTCTGTCTCCATTTGGATCTCTTGTTGTTCTATTGTTTGTAAACGTAAGAAATAGTGTAGTCTGATTCATTGTAGGGCTGCCAGAGGCTGTAGTTTGCAAATAGAAGCTCATGGGACTGAACCAACTACGTAAACACGTCGGGGTGGCCTAGTGAATGCTAGTGGAGCATTCATTTTGATTCCCTACGCTCCCCGTTCTTTCAGGCTACCCCGTCCGAGCGTAGTCTCTTAAGAGCCCTGAGGCCAAATCACGCCATATCTTCAATGGGTGATTTCTCAAACTCCGTGGCACCTAGAGATGTCATGTCAGATCCAAGAGCTCCACATTAGGGCCCTGTATGAAATCCTCTCACGATTTTCTCTGTCTCCATTTAGACTAAGTCAATGTAAGGTTGTCCATTTCCCATCACCTGAATAATATAGGTGGTTCATACAATATAGGTGGTGAAATGAGATTTTCTGTTTGTTGTTCCTTTCTAATATTTAATTTTTCGTAACTTCACTTAGCTTCAAGAATAATAAATTCTCTACTAATAGTGTCAACCATGTGAAGGTGGAAGCTTTTTTGGCACCACTAACCTACATAAACATGTTAGTAACAAATTAAATAGAATTTTAAATCATTCAAAATTTAAACAAAATCATTTAAGTAAATATTCAAATTAAATTCATGAAGAACATACCTTTAAAAATTTAATCCAATGAACTGTAAGGATCAACTCTATTCTTAAAAGTAGCAAGAATTGTTTCATGATCTGATTCACGAACCTTCCACAAATTTTTGTTTGATGTCCGACTTCGATATTTAAACAATTTAATATTTTTTGTAAGGACCAAATTTGAATAGTGAAGTATCTTCCGATGTACTTCATAGTCTTCAAACAACCAAATGTTTAATTTTTTGATAGGACATCATCGAAGCCAATTTCCAGTGACTACCACTAATCCAGTGGGATACTCAAGGTCTTCACCATCAATGACTATGGAAGTCAAATTTTTTCCCCTCTACACAACAAGATAAGAAGTAGTTTGTTCCCTCTTTGTTAAATTTCGTCACAATAACTGCAAAAACGTGCCCTATGTGTCACAAAATAAAACTTTTCAGTCAATTTATAAATACATTAAGAGTTGACCATTTAATAATTTATAAATCTAAAACATGACATGTACATATATGTATGTACCTTATTGCACTAAATCAGAGACTTGGTCAAAGTCAGGTGATGTTTTCATTTGATCTGAAGACCCTACAAGTTGTAATGCTCGTGGAACTTGATATGTGTCGACTGGAATTAGAGGTCTACAACTCCATTCATCCACCCACTATTGTGACTCACATTCATTACACACAAAATCAATGCATGATATACAAAAACATGTCATGCACCTAGTATAAATAATCCAAGCATTTGCATCTGAACTACAGAATGAGTGCATATCACTTGATCCTGCAACTATCATACAATCTTCAAATTTTGTCAGATGTTGTTGCTCTATCAACAAAAAATATCTACGAACCGTTGATCTCTCTTGAGATTCATGGCCCATATTCTTGACACACCAATCAACAATACTTTTTACATCTGTAAATTTAGCACCATCCTTGAACTTTAACTCTTCTCTTGCAAGTGCTCTTTTCACACATGCTCCTACACCATCATGCTCTCCTTTTCCATGCCCTACCTTCGTAAAACTCAATATATGTTGTATATTTGTTTCTTTATGCATCCTGCTTAGCCAATAAAACATCCATTTATTCTTGAATTATGATGTGCAGTTGTCTGACCAAATGTAATGTTGATCGAAACTAATGTTCCTCTCATTCAAGTTCGCATAAAACACCTGGAAACACCCTTGTACATATTTTTTAGAATGTGTCCGATCATCATTGATGTAGACATGATACTCTCTTAATATTTTTCGATCTTTCTCAGTGCTTTCAGGAGAGTGCATGAATGTTATATGCACGAAAATAGAAACTTTCACTGAGTTATAATATTAAGACTCAACCTCCATTTGTGGCTGCAATGTGTAATTATCTGTAAAGTCAACTACTGAAACAATAGTACCAAGTGGGAATCTGTCATTGCTTAACTTGAATTGTTCATCCAACCGTCAAGCTCTATGTGTGTGCCTTGCATACTCATAAAAATGTCCTCTCTGAATTTGACCATATATTCTGATACAGGTAATTGTTTTGTAATAATCTCACACCTCTTAGATTATTTTCCATCTTTTAATTGGTATGCCACTGATTTATATTTGGTGAAATTAACCAATTCTTTTCCTATTGAATATGTACTCTCCTTGTGGATACAACTTTTCAGATTTGGCAAGCCACCGCATACATTGCACGTTCCATTCAAACATGCTTTGTTATAAAAAAAATTGTCTTGTTGATTTTTCACAAAATATTGTCAAATAAATTCCCTTGAATATTTTTGTGGGAAATTTATTCCACACTCCTGCAACATGATGTCAGTATACAAAACACTACGTATTTGACAAAAATCATCATAATGCATTGAAAATTCAACATGATGCCTGCAACAACAAGTGGTATGTGAGTGATTGATTTTCACATAAAATGGTTTTCTCATTTAAAAGAATCTTTGGCTAATGTTAATTTGTGGATTTTCATTTTTAAACTTAGAGAACAATTATGTTTGAGTCATATCTAAGAAATGTTTTGCACACAATTCACGATTACGAGAACCTATTATTCTTTTTAATGTATCTCTTCTATTTGGTGGCACCCTTGTGTTCTCATTCCAAAATTTGAAAACTAATTCTTTTAGAATATCAGATGTATTCTTGTCTTTTCATGGAAGTATGCTAGAGAAATCCCAATAGTCAGTGTTATTGACTAACTCAAGACGTTTACGTCTCTCTATTGCTTTCATTAGTATTTTTCTATTTAGCTTCAAAGCACTGCTTGTTTTTCTAATCAAGCATTTATTAACTATTTTATCACTTACTATACAATTAGTTAGTGCATGTCGTGTCACATTACTATCTTTGGTGCATCTTTTTCCACGTATAGTTTGGTATGCTTTATGTATGTTTTCAACAATTGACGTATTTTGATCAACAACATTAGATGTTCTTAACCCTAGGGTCTTCATTATAGGTCTCATCTTAATTAATCTCATCAAAGAAACAAATAATTGACATCTTTGTGTGTCATTTAAATTCTCAAAGTAATTATCCCAAATTCCACTAGCTTTTCTTCTCGCATTTCTTTCAAACATTTTTTTAGGCATTGGTTTTATATTGTTTTCATCAATTTCAATTAAGTGAATTGGTTTTCTTCGCAAAATGGAAGGAGGTGTTTTTAGAGGTTAAGATTTGTTTACAAGGTTACTTTCTTCATTCAGTGTTTTCATACAAATTTCGGGGTTAACATTTGGATTCTCAAGTAAGGGTTCAACAATTGGATTCATATCAATTTTTTCATCCATACCAACATTATCATTCAATTCAATATCATTATTCATTGCAAAATCATTATTCTCTACATTTTTCATTATGTATTTCATCCCAATTTTTTAATACATTAGCTACATTTGATACAACAAATGTACCATGCCCTGCTCGAAGTTTTTACATTCTCTTCAATTTATTTATTATCTTCTCTTCTAATTGCTCCGGTGTCTTATTCTTGACTTTCCTCTTGTCCCTAGTTTGACATTTATCGCCCATGATTAGAAAAAATCAACTAGTGGGGTAGGGGACAAAATGAAATACTAAAAAATTGTGCAAGAATGTAGAGAATATTTACAGAATTCCTGTGAAAGAGATGAAAGGGACGTTTGGGGGCCACAATATATAAAATAAAGAAAAATGCATATGTGTTTTCTCTTTTCCCAAGCCATGCCTCAAGGCTTGGCATCTTGTTTGGATCACCAATCCTAAGGCATGGACCTACACAAACACAACAAACAATGAGTTTTTACAAGAAAATGTAAAAAATGACACTTCCTCTATGATAAATCAAAATAAAACAATCGATCCATTTTTAAAAAATTATACCACGACATAGAGCAGAGTTTCTTCTTGCTAAAAATATAATTTTCCAAATTTTTTGACTAATATAAGGTTTCCATATTATTTATTTTCTAACTATGCCTTTTTATAGCTATTTTTTGAAGTGTAAATATGTCTATCTTTCATGGTGTATCTTTTTTTTGGGTAATCGAAATTAAAAAAATTATACTAGCCCAAACTAGGCATAATTATATACATATTAAAAAAAAAAAAATCTAAATTTTGATATTTTTTGAGGTAGTTAGGGGGGGGCACGGTCAGAGCTCCGTTATTTTTCAAAACATAAAATTTTTGTACTAGAAAAATCATAAATAAAAAAATATTCACTAAAAAAATCTAAAAAAATGGAGCCCAAACTAGATTGTCCTAACTATCTTTCTACTAAAGGGTTTTCAAAAATATTAAATGGTGCTCAAAAAATGGTGGGGGGGCACGAAAGTCACTCTATTATGTTTTTTTAACAAAAATAGGAGGTATCTGTTGATATTTTAGTTATTTGACCCACTAAAACTTATCCGTTTTCAATAAAATTTAGTATCTTAGAAACTAGACTCAAAATTCTACAATTCATAGTTCTACAACATCTTCCAATTTTGAGTGTAACTATTTCAAAAAACTCATACAAGTTGAAGTTTTTTTTCCAGAAAAATGTGTCCACTTAAGACCCCCTTTTGGCCCCCCAACTGTCTTGAACATTGTTTGTTTGAGTATGTGTTCACTGTACTTGTTTTTGTGTTTACGTTAGCTGGTGTACTTTCTCATATTGCATTTCATTCTTTGTGTTGTATGGAGTTACGCATAATCCTTTTTTTCTTGTATTGCATTGCATAATGTATGTTGCATGGAGTTACCTTAATCTATCATGTACTATTGATCCCCTCGTAATATAGTTTGACTTGTTACCCTACACTTATGTTTATTGCAGTAAATGTTGTTCATCTAGAGTAAAGGGGAATATGAGTACTTGAAAGTCTCTCATAGGAAGATTCGATGCTTACATTTTGGCTTGTCCTCATAGAATTGTCATTATATTTCAACTCCATTAGTCAAATATTAGTCCTTTCTAGCCAACCTCCTCTTCTCCTAAATCATCTTGATAAATAAATTCAAATCATTGGTGGATCCCTATAATCTTTTCCTTCCAAATAACAAAAGGTAGTCATGCCATGTTTTAACCAATGGTTCAATCATACTTTGACTCCATCGTCCATTGAATTTGTTCTATCAGCACATCGACAAATGAGTTTTGAGGAATCATTTCCATCCTACAATTCCTCATTCAAACCATTCCCTTTTATGGTCTTGCCTATGGCCAATGTTGTATTATATATTACTTAGGCATCACCTCAAATAGGGTCAAATGTAGATAACCTATATTCTCTAAGCAGGGTAATATTGCCAAATGCACATAGAGTCACTCTGATTAATGTCAATCTTACCCTATTATCGACCTAAGACCCCTCTAACAAAGACATCATTAGAATCACCTTCAATTCTCTAAAAACAATGTCTCAACCAGCTTTCACACCATTATCCTAGGGCTAGTTGACTCTTAAGCACTTCAGGCCCTTCACATCCTAATCACTTGGTAATTCACTAATTATGATTAGAAAAGCTTAATCATGATTATAAAATCTAAATCTTATTTGTACTTTTAGTCCCACATGCACCAAGATGTAAGTTTTCCCTAAATAGAAAATTATGAATAAGCCTAAGTACTGACCTTCCAACTTTACACCATGCTTTGATTTGCATCTCATATAAGAAATATGATTTATATCCAAACTCAATCCTTTCCTAAATTCTTCAATGGGGTTAGTAGATGGATATCCAAAATGACCTTGTAGTCATTTGGAGAGGCTATTTCACCTTGTTTGAAGTAGCAACCATACCAATTTGATTTCCCTCTTAGATTTATTTAGGTCTTTGTTAGTTTAGCAATTCAATATATTAGTAGGCATGATTAGCTAGATTTTGAATTGTATTCATGTTAGTTAACGTTCCATTAAGATTTTATCTTTAGTGTTACATTCATAGACTTAAAGCCTTGGCTATAGATGGCAATGGTGTTAACCTCCCTTAATTAGGCATGTTTTTTGCTTTGTAGAGTTTAGGGTTCTTTCAACAGGTAAGCCATTTGGTCACACACTTTGGCATAAATTTGACCTGGTCATTACCTTGGACACAAAATGCTATCAGCTAGGTTACAATCCACAACAATTAGAATTCAAAAATTTACTGACCAACATAAAAAATGCACACCCAACAACAAAGGACTGGAATCTCCTCATGTCAAGAATAGACTCTTTCATGTATCCAATATAGTAGGAATCATTTACAAGAGAAAAACATTTATACACAACAAAGGAGTTATCAACCTCACACAATAAGTGAATGCTAAAATCATTGCATCTTCCAATTGCAATAAGAAAATATGACCAAATAAGACATGGAGTGCTATCAAATCTCAAAGACACTAAGTTAGAGCCTACATAACTCTCAAACAAAGGAAAAGAGGTCATGTTGACATCAAAGTTATGGGTCGAATATGAATTGGTTAATGGGGTGCTCAGGTATGCTATGGAGCTCGTCTACAATCTAGAATCACAACCCCATGAATTGTTGTAAAATTCAAAAAATATTGCCCCCTCTGGGACATCTGTCTACCCAATGTGTTTTTTCCCTACCTTCTGTCACCTATGGAAATCATTGAAAGATGCCCACTTAGAATGCCATGGGGCCTCACCATTCATAAGGTGCAAGGTATGACACTTAATAAGGCAACAATAAACCCCTCTACTGGTTTGGCATATTTTATTCACAATACCTCATTCTCACTGCCCATAGCTACATTAAGAGGATGTTATCTATTGTACAATTGATACATGATTCACCTCCCATTGTTTTGTTTTAATGATGCTTTTTGATAGAGGGAAAGGTGATATAAATGAAGTGAAAAGGAGGGTATATTGTTACAAAATGAGAGTTGCATGAAGTGGGGTAAACAAGGACACGTCTCTTAAACCAAAAATTGACTCGTCTTCATACTTCACAATATCAATGCCATATTTTCAACCGATGCAACTCATTTATAATAAAATTGAGGCACTTTCAATTATAACATCTGACAAAATTCCCTTATGCATTATGCATTGGTAATTTTATTTGTTATTATTAAAAGTGGCATAAAGTAGAGAGATGGAATTTACATAATTGACATATTTTTCAAGGAATATGTATGTGGGATTTTTCAGTGCTTACGCTCATCAATAGATAGAGCTATGGAACATGATATTTCATTTTCTAAATCATCACAGATTTGAGTTGAATCCATAGAATCAAAGTCCTCACATCTAGAAACATAGGTAAGGGAAAGAGAAGATCAATGGGTTTTCATTTCTAGGAATGTTTTTCTTCACATCAACATTTTTAAGGTTTCTACTGTAATCTTTGCCAAGGACATTTTTTGGCAACCACTCCTACAGTAACTATTCTTCTTGGAGAGATGATCTCGTGGGATTTTGAATGGAAATACTGACATAATAATATCATCTTTATTCATCCATTTTTAGGAAGTTTTTCTATATAATTAAGACCTTATAGAGACTATTGAAAATGAGACTTGGAAAGGGAAATACCATCGGAGAAATACATGAGTGAGGGGTACTATTCTTGAAATTTTTGAATGAATTGATAATGTACTCTTCAAAAGATTGAATGTGTTGATCCCATACTAAGGAGTGGGTTAAACCATTGTGATATGAGTCATTTTTATGGTTTTTTCCTAAAAAATTTAGGATTATGACATCGATCCAAGTGCACGGTGCATGTTTGAATCTAATCTAGTACAATTTTTGGTATTTTAAGAAGTCAGAGGATTACTTGGGCCATAAGGGCCATAAGGAGACAATGTAATAAAGAGAAAATCTATATATTTTGAACTATAGAATAGAAAAGTGTCTTTACACAACAAAGGAATTATCAACCTTGCACAATAAATAAATTCTAAAAACATTACACCTTCTAGTTGCAATAATCAAAGCAAACCAAATAATACATGGAGTGTTATCAGACCTCAACGACACTTGGTTGGAACCTACAATACTCCTTTGTAAAAGACAAGAGGTCATGTTGATATCAAAATTATGGGTTGAATATGGGTTGGTTAATAGGGCACTCAGGTAGGTCATGGAGCTTGTTTACAATCTAGAATCACAACCCCATGACTTGTCATCCTTTATTTTTGTCAAATTCAAAACATAATGTGGCCCCCCTAGGACATCCTCTACCCAATGCGTTTACCCCTACCTTCTTCACCTATATAAATCATCGAAAAATCCCACTTATAATGTTGTGGAGCCTCACCATCCATAAGGTGCAAGGTACGACACTTAATAATGTGAAAATAGACCCCTCTGTTGGTTTGTCATATTTTATTCATAATACCTCATTCTTAGTGTCCATGGATATGTTAAGGATGTTATATATTTTAAAACTGATACATGATTCACCTCCCATTGTTTTGTTTTTCTTATGCTTGTTGATAGAGGGAGATGTGATATAAATGAAGTGAAAGGGAGGGTATACTATTGCAAAAAGAGAGTTGCATGAAGTGGGATAAACAAGGACACATCTCTTAAACTAAAACTTAACCTGTCTTCCTACATCAAAGTATCAATGCCATATTTTCAACTGAGGAAACTCATTTATAAGGAAATTGAGGCACTTGTAACTACAACATCTAACAAAAGGTCCTTTTCCATTACACTTTGGTAAAAAAAATTGTTTTTATTCAAAGTGGAACAAAGCATGTAAAGATGAAATTTACATAATTGAAATGTTTTTCAAGGAACATGTTTGTGGGATTATTCAATGCTTACGCTCATCAGTAGACATAGTTAGGGTAATCGATATTTCATTTTTTGTAAATCCTCATGTTTTTGAGTTGAATCCACACACTCAAATTCCTCATAGCCCAGAACATAAGTAAGGGGAAGAGAAGATCAATGGGTTTGCTTGTCAAGGAATGTTTTTCTTCACATCAAAATTTTCCAAGGTTTCCATTGTAATCTTTTTGAAGGATATTTTATAGCAAGCACTCTTGTAGTAAATATTCATCTTGAAGTGATGATCTCATGGGATATGGAATGGAAATATTGGCATAATAACATTATATTTATTCATCCATTTGTAGTAATTTTTTCTTATAATTAAGATCTTATAAAGACAATTGAAAATGAGATTTGGAAAGGGATATGCCATCAGGGAACTACATGAGTGAGGGGCATTATTCGTAAATTTTTTGAATGAATTGATAATGCACTCTTTAAAATCTTGCAATGTATTGATCCCATACTAAGGAGTGGGTTGAATCGTTTTGAGATGAGTCGTTGTTTATGTTGCTTACCTAAAATGTTTAGGATTATGACATTTATCCAAGTGCATAATGCATGCTTGAATCTAATCTAGTATAATTTTTGGTATTTTAAGAATTTGAAGGATTGCTTGGGCCATAGGGTTCATAGAGAGACCAATATAATGAAGAAAATTTTTATATATTATTGAACTGTGGAATCCCTTTCTTGAACAATTGATATGCTCGTGTAAAAAAGGTAATGGCTATAGTTTTTGTCTCATATTACATATGTTTATCCCCTAAATGGAAAGATAAAAAAAGTTGAGAATAAGTTGTAATGACAGTTCGTCCAAATAAATTGAATGGAAACATAATTTTTAATATAAAATATGGCTTTTAAAAAAATATCTTTAACCATGAGTCTAACAATTCTATGCCTTATTAAGAATTTCCATTGTCCATTATTTCAAACCAACATAGAATTTTCCACTTGGTTAGGGAGGAAAAATATATAAGGGCCTTTGTCCACTATTCACAGTATATAAATTATTATCAAGAATTCTATAAATGTAATTATTTTAGATATTATATCCCATCGTTTGATGTGTAAAATGGGTAAGGAAAATGATTTATTAAATAAGGCCATGATATGGAAAATACTACCGAAGTTGAAGCATTTTAAAAGTGGAAGGTAAAATAAATGAAGTCGTAATATAACAAATACTACCAAAGTTGATGTCTTTTGAGAGTGGAGCGCAAATTAATAAATAGGAAATATGTGGAAGTGAGAGACGTTAGTTTTATTCTTCTATGTTTGCATATGTGAAATACAAAGGACAATGTTAATATAATATTACAATACATTAAAACTATGCATTGTTTCTAAATGAAGATGAACATGTAAGTTTTAGAATAATAATTAGCTAGAAACAAATGATATATGATGTATAATATCATGATGTTGTAGTGGTGTATTTTTAATAAAAGATGTTCAGTGAGAAAATTTGCGTGATACAATGAAAAGTACTTGATTTTAATTTCAAAATTAAGTAAAATATAATGTTAATGCACTATGTGAATGATTGTTTTTTAAATGGAAAATACTATGCAATGGGGAGATTCAACTTTCAAAGAATCAATACCATCATTAAGCCTGAGTTTTAGCTTCTATATCATGTCTAGATGTAATACTCAGATCATGCATTTGTTTTAGAAATTGTTACAAATTTACAGTAGAAGATCCTTCGTCTACATCTTTTCTTGCTATTTCCTTCAATTTTTCTACTCAATCTCTCATTTTAAAATGAATTTTTTGTAAAGTTCATAGTATAATTCAAGCATAGAAGGGTGGAGGTGAAACCCTCTCACTTCTTTCTTTAACTAAAACTTATGTTGGTACACCACTAGTTTAGTTATTGAATTGATAGGCGCTTCTTATGTTAATCAAAAACTTTTAGAGTTACATAAGAGACAAAGATAGACATACACCCAGGGCCTCTTAGAATAAATCAAGTGGCTATAAAAGCCTAAACCAGTCATGCATTACTAAGGACACTGGATATCAACAAAGATAGGTTGCAATTGGTTACATTTAAAGTCATAATATCTAACATCTCTAAGAATGCAAGTACCTATAACGAATTTGAATTTTGAGGGAAATTCAGATGAAATCAATTCATTGAAAAATTCCTTGCTTCCCCCATACTTGAATCCTCTCCTATGCATGCGTAGATATTTTCCAGAGAAAAGGATGGAAAATAGATCATTACCCTCATAGGAAGAGAGGTATATTGTCCATTAAATAGGGTATCAAACCAATTTGACTCTGAAGAAGAAAAGATGCAATCAAATCAATGGAAAACTCCTTGCTTCCCATACTTGACTCTTTTTCCTATGCATCCGTAGATATTTTCTAGATCAAGAATGGACTGGGTAACATTCCCCTCATAGAAAGAGAGCTACCTTGCACACAAAATAGAGTATAAAACCAATTTGACCGTGAAGAAGAAGAAAAAATCCTATTTAGATGGAAAGAGGATAATGAATAGGTGGTTAAACAGGGGGTATTTTTAACCATGTAAGAGGATAAATACTGAAGCATAAATTAGATCCCTAATCATGCTCCATGCACAAAGAGTGGTTGAGGGAAAAGAAAATTTTGAGGATCGCGTGGAAGAATTGGATAAGGAAATAAACCTTCTTAGGTTTAACATGAAGCAAGTTGCAAAGGATTTTCAAAGGTTTCAATATACAGACAAATAAGTGACACTTGAATGAGGAATGATAAAGTCATGTAAGGAACTCATTGCGCTATCATATGCAGATAATGACATACAAAATGTTAAGTTTGAGATGTTTATGAAAAGAAATAAGCCAATCACTTCAATGTTAGTCATTAGCTAAAGATTAATCTCATCCAAAGTGTCAACTTGAGGTTTTGAAGAAAGTTGAACTCCGCATATGGCACAGATAATTTCTCCAAAACAATACACAAAAAATAACCATTGATGCACAACATGCTAATATTATATTTTACGAGGCAAATACACATACAATTTTTTTTTATGTGACTGAGATTTACCTAGAAAAAAACATGGATAATTTCTTTCCTGTAGCAAATATTCTAAAGGACAAGCTCACTTACACCTCTTGGTAAAAATGCATACAATAGATGTTTGTATAAGCAAACCCAACCATTGCTATCAACAGATGCATGTTTTTTCTTCTTTAGAAGTTGTATTCCAAATAGAAGCTAATTCACAAGAAATTTGAGTGCCAAAACTAGTCAAAATTATTGCAAAATCCTAAAACTCTGAGAGAGGTTATCTATAGTCCATTATAAACATATCATTTCCAATCTTTCCAAACTGAAGGAGAACCATGTCTTTAACTTGTACTCCAGGTACACACCGAGTAATGTAACATGGTAATGGCATAACCCGTGCATATGCAGACATGAAGGGCGCAGTGAGGCTCAACCCAATAGGGAGTCAATGGGCATTTAACCATGGTTTCCACACATGAGGGATACAACCAAGCCTAGTCAAATAGGTGGCAGTTTATGTAAGGCTCAAAAGTTTTTTTAATATTAAATTTTGTACCTCTATAACAGGTTTTTCGTTGACCCTCCCTACATCCTCTGCAACAATACTAGCTGCTGCAATAACCCGCATTTACGGTTAGAGGGCACCTGGTGCGCACATTTTGCATTGTTTTAAGTGCATGTGCATAGGTGAACAGAGGTTCCGCACATATTGAACTTCGAGTCAATGTAAAATTTTCAATACAATGTTAGGAAGAGAGGAGGAATATGTCCAACCTTGAGCCCAACAAAAATAGTCATCCACATAAAACAAGCCAATTTTTTTTGTACGATGAGGAATAAAGGGTCTTACCAATAAAATTGAAGTAAAAGAAAAAATTTCATTATGAACTTTAGCTATTTTTTTTCTAAATACACGTGGCATTATTTGATTGGATTTTATCAAAGTGAGTATTTGCTAATGTGAAGCCAATAAACGTTCCTTTGGGAGTATAAAAAATGAAAATGTGGAGTGGGGCTCATCACTGAGTAGTTAATGGAAAAACCCACCTGCTAAATGGAATTAAATATGTTTGAAAACAAAAAAAGCCACATGTAAAAAGAAGCCCATAGGAAAAAACTACCATTCAAAAACCCCCCGAAAACATGGACGTTGGCCGCCAATGCATAATGCCATATTTGAAGGGCTGGTCTAAATTTTATTATGAAGGGAAAATAATCAGTAATCCAAACAAAATGGCTCCATAATCAAAATGGTGTAAAATAAATATGTATTTAAACTGGTAAAATAATCAAATTATGATGTAATGAATGCCCAAATTTGTAATATTCTAATTTCCTTAAAAATCATCATAAATACAATAAACGTTAGATAAATTTAATAAATAAATACATCAAAAAATAATTGAAATTAATAAAAACCATCAAACTGAGTGTGGTAATCTAGTATCTCTTATCAAAATCATTATGAAAAACTTGTAAATAATAAAATAAATAACTTTAACTTCTACTTGGATTTTAGTGCTAAAAATTAAAACCCATTTGGATTCTTATCACTTCAATAAAAAATTTATTCAAATTTTAACCACTAAAATCAAAACTCATGTAAATTTTAATTAGTAAAATGCATTAAATTAGATTGTTTCCAACTAAATTAAAGAAAATGTACATCCATACATTGAAACACCCATACTATGTCACCAAAAAATACATTGAGATATTCTTGGTCATATTTCATAGCCAAGAGCTTCACCTTGTACAAAATATGCATTCAGATCTACTACACACAAATGATATATCACCAAATTAGAATACTTCATTAAACACACAAACCCTTCATAATCCTCCATGAATCTATCCACAACCTTCTTCCTCAACTCCTTCAGCATATAGTTGAGTCGCATTTTCTTGAGCACAACTATAAATATAAAATTATTTTTTGCCTCCACATCACTACTATTAAACAATGGTTAGAGAGAAGATAACAATGATAACTTGGAGGGTTGCTTTCAATGGAAAAAGAATCATATCTCTGCCTATCCACCACCTCTGCAATGAGTTCCTCTCCTCTACCTTGTATTCTACAATCTCGTATAGGTCCAATCAACCTTTGCATTAGGGAATATCTCGTAACTTAGCTCGGTTATTCTTTGTAAGGGTCATAATGGAAGAGCTCCTCAAATTAATTGATCTTTGTTTTTCCTAAAAGTAAGCCCTAACTACCTTTTCCTCAAGCTCCTTCTCCATTTCATACAAATCGAGCTAATCCAATCATCTCAACCCCTAACTTGTCTACACGCCGAGCTTCAATTGATCTGAGTGATCTAGATCAAGACCATTATGAGCCCATCCCACCCTTTAGCACCAACATGGCTCCCATTGAGCCTTCTCGACACCCTATATTGCGAGTCATGAATTGAACTCACCCTTTGAGACTAGTTTAACACTTTTCTCCAAGCTCTTCCCTAACCTCAAATATCCATCTCACCCCTTGTCCGATCCAGTGGCCACTTTGTATGCTCCATCTATTATAAATCATGTTGTGCAGGCTCCCAAGTGGGTAGATATTTGTGTGCAAGTTGATCCTAGCCCTATTCTCAACGTCTCAAGGTGGCTCTTGTAATAAATAATCCTAAACAAATACAAGGAAATAGATCAAACATCTGAATGAATCCCAAGAAAAGGCTAGAACCCTAAACGGTAATATTAAATATTTGATTTGTAGGTATTTGTGCTCAAGTATTCGTTCATATGACATCACCAACTTGCTAGAAACTTAGTATTTGACCTTAATAGTATAACAATAGTAGTATATTTATTATATTCAAACTTTTTATACTTGATTAATACATCTTGTCTAATGCATAAGTAAGTCACGTGTAGAGCATGGAAAGTTGGAGGTGATTGTTATTTATAGAAGTCATCAAAAATATTTAGTAAGATTTAAATTTTTCACATAAATTTTTGACAAGAAGTTTTCACCATAGCCCTTCTTTTGACACTTTTAAAAGTAACTTGCACTTCTCTATTATCAAATGATTTTTACATTTTGAATTTTTTTGACATGCAAATTTTTACCCACCCTTTTCTGACGGGTTTGAGGCCTTGGGAAGGGATATGACAGGCCCAATTTTGAACCCTGCTTCCAACGTAAATATATGAGGAATATTTTTTTGTGTTAATGACTATCTAAGGTGGTCATAGAAGATGAAGAAGAAGAAGATATTTTAACATCCACAGGCTACCAAAGATAACCTATGGGGACAACATATTGAAATGAATTAAACATGCATGAGTAAAATCCCCAGAAAATGTTAAAATGCATAGTATGATTAAATTACTCGAGAAAGAATTCAATTAATTAACATAAAACTTACATAATGTTAAGAGAAATACCTTGTAAAAAATATATTTGGATGATTCACACATTTCATGCCACATCTTGTGGTCCATTCATTTAACAAGGGCACATTATGGCTTAATATGAGTGATTATTACCAATCGTAGTGTTGTAAATTTTAATAATGAAATAGTGGTTATACATTTAACATCACCCTTCAGATAAAGCTCCACTGCAACATTTGGAGTGAATAATGGCAAATTTAAAGACAAGTCCAAGTAATTTTAGTGTCATCCCATAGTTGAAAAATGTGAGAATTTTAAAAAATAAATCATGGCTAAAGTAAAAAATAGTGACGTTATGTGACTATAGCCCAACATTAAATGTGTTACTAAATAACCTTTTTTAAAACAAACTAATCTCATGATCTAGACAGGATATAACATCAGGCTATAGTCAACCCAACATCACCATGTATTCAATGACACTAAGGTGACATTGGGTTCGCCATAACTTGACTATAGTTTAACTTTAAGTCTATGACTATAGCTTGATGTTATTTTGTTTATATATTAATTTTAGGATGAATATATCAATGATTTTAACATTATTTTTTAGCCTGACTTTATTTATGAATTTAACCTATAGTTACCTTCCTATTTCTTATTCTCATTTTGAGTTATATCGACTCATTGTATCTTGATTATTTATTTTGATAGGGATATTACTACTATGTTATATCATTTTGATGTGACATTGCCTCATGATATGGTTATTTTCTAGCACTAGGATGTCAACTCTTGTTGACAGGTTATCGATGGAGCATACGATGCCACATTTATTCATTAGTTATATGTGTTGAGATGATATCATGATTGCTTTAGTTACGATTTTGTATTTTTATTTGATTCACACTTGATGCATGGTTGTAAACCTTCTTACTATATGTTAATGATTCATTTATATGATATATTGGTTAACTAAAATGATTATGTATGGATGATTGTTATGATGCATATGGATATTATCGTATTTCAATTTTTAGTATAAGGTTTTCCTTAAGTGTGTAGGTGACAGGTATCTAGCCATGTGGGAAACGTGGGATTCAGAGAAAATATTCCAACTAACACGAAAGGCCTTAAAGGGAACAAATTTTCCCTCTTGTCGATTGCGACATTTTATTCATCTTGTTTAGACCTTTTCGTATGTTTATATTTTATTATATTTTTTATCTCATGGTTCTTATTCTATCTCTATGATATGTGTTCATCTTGTTATAGTTATATGGTTTGAACTAACCCTCTCTTGTTCAATGCTTACCTAGTGTCTAATGTTCCTTCTATTTGGATTTTGGCATTTTTAGTGGCTTGGGATGTTTTGCATGGGTTTAGGAGGATTGAGGACACCTAATCATGGATTAGGTGAGACTAATTGCCCCTCCTAAATGTCACATTTTCCCAAACTCGTATTTGGGAAAAATGTGTCATTTAGGAAGGGTATATTGTAAGCAAATGACCTCATTTGCCTTAAAAAAAAGGACATATCCCCTACCCCTATGGGTGGGTGGGCTTTTTCAAAGAAAATGAAGCCTGTTGGCTTGAATTTCCTCTTCTCACACGCTTCTTATTTATGAAATTTTGAATTTGGGGAATGTGTTGGAATTTGGAAATCCTAATGAGTGTTTTGAGTTTAAATTTATTTCCTTTATTTTATTTTTGGATGCAAATTTGGAGGGTGGGCATTGGTTGTGGTTTTGGTGGAGGGTGACACTTGTCAACCTTCCATTGGATTGGATAATGGTTCTTTTCCCTTTTTAATCTCTCGTGTTTATGGTTAGGGGGTTCTTTTCCTTGAAATTTTTTGGGAGAGCATTGTTTTAGGGGAAAAGCTTATAAAGAATTTGGTGAATCGATGATCAACTAGGATTGGAATTTGGGGTTTGGAAATTGTAAGGTAGTATCTTGCACACTTGTACTTACTTTTTTGTTTAAATTTGTTGCATGTGAAATATTGCTTGTAAAAATGGAAAATTTTAATTATTAAATTTGGTGCATTTTAGTCCATCCACCCTTGAAGGATGTAGATTTAGGAGCTTGTGGGAAGAGGGATGAATTCCTCCTTATTCACTTTCTATGCTTGTTTGGCAAGCTTGAAAGCATTTTGGTTTACCCAATACATTTGGCTTGTAGGTAGGGATTGATTTCCATTTGGTTTGGAAATTAATTCCTATCTCCATTGAAGGAAAATTGGATTTTGAAAATCCTTCATGGGGAGGGAAAGGGGGAGATAAGGGGAGAATTATGGAGTGATAAGGGGTACATTTTATATGGAGTGATAAGGAGAAACATGTTGATTAATTTGGAGTTTTTTTGTTACCTAAATTGGTATTTTCTATTCCTTATTCCCTTGAATGAATCTTGGAGCTTCTATGGTTGTTTTTCCTTTGTGAATTTAGCTTGATTGTTGTTTTGAAACCATGTTTTGGATGTGAATAAAAAATATTTATTCTAAGTTTTGGTTAGAATTATGTTGCATCTTTCCTATGGGCTTGGGGGGAGGCTATCATGTTGTATTTGATCCCTTGGTGGCATGTGATGATATCAATTGGTTGGGTGGTCAACCAAGATTTCTTCTATGGAATTTGGATTTTTTTTCTCATGTTGTATTGAAGCTGGAATAGAGTTTTTTGGAGGGAAGATTATAGGTTTATTTATGTTTAGAAGTTGTTCAAAGTTTGGAAAAAAAATTCCATGTTGTCTCCATTTTAGTGGAGGGATTGTAGCTTGTATTTTTAGTTTTTTTCCCTTCTTGTTACTTATAAGAAAATTATATGAATTTGACTTCCAAAAATTGAATTGTTTCAATGTTAAAATGATGTTTAAAAGACTCATGATAAGACTGTTATATGTTGTTTAAAAATGTATCATGTTGTTGATATAAAATGGAATTTTCCCATCTTGTTTTCAAAGCATCTAAGTTGTTGTTTAAATATTTGTTTTTCCCAATTTAAATATTTCCTTAAAAGTGAAAGAAAACATCTTATAAGATAAAGTAAGTTTGGAAGGTTTATAGGAAAATCTGAAAAGTAATTTATCCTTCTTTTCCTTATAGTTGAAATATGAAAACTACAACCCAATTCTTTTCCTTATTGGGTTGTGTGAAATGCAACCCAATTCATCAAAAGTGCATTAAAATATATAAACATATACATACATACATACATACATATACATATACATAGTTACATTTTAAAATGATTTTAGATTTCCTTTTAAATGAAATAATCTTCCCCAGAAAACTACTTTGTGGAAGGGCGCAAGGTTAAAACAAATTAAAAAGCTTGTAGACCCTTCTAAGGATCAAATTTAAACAAAGAAACAAAAATGGGTCTCTTATTCAACTTCTTAAATACCTAATGATACCCTAATGGGTTTCAACATATTGAGAAAAATAAACTAGATGTTTCCACCATTGATTCTCATACTTGAGCTCCTTATGAGCTCCATTCTCCTTCCTCTAAAAAAAACACAAAACCAAACAATGGCCACCAAATGAAATGTGAGGAGATAAATGAAATAAAATATTTTAGGTTTTATTCTTATCCTCATAAGATTTTTTAGGATTTTATCATCCTATGGTGGATATCTCTCAAATCCAAGGGCTCCCATTTAATCTAATTTTGACTTAGTATTCTTAAGTTGCACCTTATGTTGGGATGTTAATTAATTGGGTTATTTTTAGACTTGTGTATTTAAAATTTAAAGGCATGGGTCCATTTAGGAAACTCAATGGAACCCATGACCATTTTAACCAACTATTGGGTTTCTTGTAAATATTTAATCATTTTTGAAATGATTACGTTTTTCCGTATTATTTTTGAACTCTCATTTTCGCTCCTGATGCGATGAATTTAATCACTATTTATAACTTGGCCTTACCTTCGTCACAATTAAATTATCATCAACATTTAGAAAACACATTTTTATTCTAATTCACAAAAGTGGCATTACGTCAACTCTTCGCCTCTTAATGACAAAAAAGTGACACGGTCGTAACAACGTAGATGTTTGTAATTCTTCACATTGCCTTTTTGTGAAAGTGGCTTGGTGTCGCTTTGCCATGTATGGGACTTAGTCATGTTACTATCGTAATGTATTAATCAGAATCATCCTTATGCTATTTTCCTTCTAAAATTTTTATTGCAATTACTATTACTTTTAATATCTTTGCTCGAGATATTTGGTTTTTCTTTTATTAATTTGGAACTCATGGTGAACATGGAACTATGAGTAAGTGCACAAAGTTGGGGGGCCAAAAAATGGACAAAGACCTGAAAATAGCTGAAACGCATACGTGTTTTTCCATAACATGATCACATTTTATTTTTCTTGAATTGGTAATTACTGATTCTAAAATGTGTACATGTTTTAGTCAAGAAAAAAAGCACACGTGTTATAACATGTATGCGTTTTGTGTAGTATGGACTATATATGTGTATTTAGGGGCTTATATGTATAAAAATAAATGTTCAAGTATAATATTTCTTTTATTATTTCTTAATTATTTTATTATTTCTTATACTTTAAATTTATTTTAGTAAATATAAGAAGTTAGGGTCACCCTGCACCTGATGGAAGTGGCCTCGTAGCTCCAACAGTTATAATCTAGAAGATAGTTTTTCAAAATCCAATCTGGTCATACTTAACTCATTTTCAGGATTTTAGTAAAGGACCTAAAACTTTCAGGGAATATATATTATAGTCAGTATTTGTTTTGGGAAAGCATATACTCGTTTTGTAGGTTTTTTGGCCTTCTAAATTAGATTTTGGCCCTCTAAATTAGATTTTGGCCCTACCACTACTTGAATTAGTACCGATTTTGAAATTTGGTCCATAATTGACTTTAGTGACCATGAATCAACTCTATGATGCTTATCTGATTCTTACTAAAATGAGATCCTCACTTTGTAGATAGAGGATTGCTCCCTGAATGAGATTCCTGTCCTATGGCAAAAATGAGGTGATTGTAATGTGCCTCCTCCTTAAGGTGTGATCACACTACTAGGAGTTGAATGAGTTTTTACGAATAATACCAAGTGAATTGCATCAAGTAAACTTAGATGATTTCTCATTCTTAGAAACATGGTGCTCCATATAAAGATCATCCCCTCACCTTTCCTAGCTCTAAAACCATCCTTTCATATAATCAAATTCACGATTCTCATAAAAAAAATTTCTCATATATCTCTCATGGAGACAAATGATTCCTTAATACTTCACACATAATGGTCCTTGATACCTCGATGACATGAATAACTCATTTTAGCTTGTTCTGAAGGGTGTTCAATTAGCTACAAAATGACCAAAAATGGATTTTTGAGGCCTTCAAAGGAATTAATATCTCATCAAATCTAAATGAGTTGATCAATCATCCTAGACACTATTCCTTACACATTGAAACACACTGAATGATCTTATTAGGAATTTATTTTGGGTCAGGGTTTATGATTTAGGGTTTAGGTTTTAGGGCTCATGGTTTAGGGTTTAGGACTCAGGGTTTAGGGTTTAGTGTTTAGGGTTCATGGTTTGGATTTTAAGGTTTAGGGTTTAGGGCTCATGGTTTAGGGTTCATGGTTTAGGGTTTATAGTTTAGGGTTACGATTTTGGGTTTATGGCTTAGGGTTAGGGGTTAAGGGTTTAGGGTTTAGGGCTCAAGGTTCAGGGTTTAGGGCTTAGGGTTTAGGGTTTAAAGATCAGGATTTAGGGTTTATTGTTTAGGGTTTATAGTTGAGGGTTCATGTTTTAGGGTTCAATATTTAGGGTTTGATCTTAGGCTTTGGGATTAGGACTCAAGGTTCAAGGCTTAGGGTTTAGGGATCAAAGTTTAGGGTTTGAGGCTCACAGTTTAGGTTTTAGGGTTGAGGTTTAAGGTTTTAGGATTTAAGGATTAGGGTTTAGGGTTTAGGGCTTAGGGTTTAGGGTTTAGCACTTAGGGTTTATGGTTTAAGGACCAAGGTTTAAATTTTTAAAGTCAGGGTTTATGGTTTAGGGGTTAGGCTTTATGGCTCAAGGTTTAAGGCTCATGGTTTAGGCTCACCCATTCACTCACTTTAATGTTCTATGTCTTACCCATTATTATAAGTATTGACAGAGAGTATTCAACTAAAAATGGTTCATCTACTTCATATGCAGAACATTCAAAGGGAGTCATCACAATTTGATACCTTTCATCTACTGATATTTTGAAGAAGGAAAATGTCAGATATCCAAGAACAATTCAGTACAAATAAATGTTACTCAATACATCTATCTTCTTTTTCCCATCGCATGGGAGCTATATCAGTCATTGTAATATTTTATGTCTTACCCATTCTTATTAGTATTAACAAAGAGTATTTAATTGAAAAAGGTTCATTTGCTTCCTAGGAAGAACATTCAAAGAGAGTCATCACAATGTGATGTATTTCATTTGTTGATATTTTGAAGGAGGGAAATCCCAGATATCCAAGAACAATTTGGTACAAAGAAATTTTTTGATGCTCTATTGAATAATTCTTTCAGTTGCAAGTTGTCATGAATGAAGGTTTCATTCGAAGAATAAAGCTTGATATGTCCAGTGCTTGTGTAAGTTGTAAATTTGAGAGAATTTATGAGGTTCAATTTTATTTTCCAAGATGCATTACTCTAATGTTTGAAAATGTTTCTCCAAATGCAATGAAATTCTAATTCAGACACTCAATCATTCCTAAATGTCCAATCCTACCACATACCCCAGTAGTCCTAGATCCTTAGGTATAAAGAGATACAATTCCTTGGATTCCATTTATAATGATAGATATATTTGTAAATTCATGTTATGACCTCTAAATCTGCATGAATTTCAAGTTGTTTGGAAATCACATTACACCCTTCACTAGGATTGATTACTACCCCTATCTTTTTTAAGGCACTTTTGAAAGCATCCATGGGTTTTTCATAGAAGGAATTATCAATGAATGGAAGGTCATTAAGTCACAGGCCAGCTCACTTCCATTCAAAAATAAACAAGAAAGATTTACTAGGGGATTAATAACTCCTTTGTGTTCTTAGTAATTCCCTAGTTGTTATGCTTATTTTGAGAACTTCAAGAAGTTATGTCAAATTTACTATCCATTCCAGCAATAGAAGAGCTTTCTCTTTCTCTAGAGGAGAGGATCCTGCAGGTAATTCAGGTATGATCCTACTTCTATGTGTTGGTATACTATATGTGTTTCTTCCATTTCCTTTGAGATTAATTTTTTTTGTTATGATGGTTATTTTTTCTAGCTTCCAATGGTTCATCCTAGCTTTCATAATACCATACATGGAAATATGAGAAATGTGAAATTTCTTTTAGATTATGAAGAAATTGGCATTCAAGAACGCTAGTATATGTGGGGAGAAACAGGTTTAGCAGAGATGTGTAATATGCATTACAAGGCACAAGGTGGATGTCATATCCATTTAGTTTCTTGTCCCCACTCTCATAAACAAGGTAGTTTTACAAGAAGACTCAATTATGGTTCTAGGCACAATATTAGGAAATAAGGTCCTAATATTGTTATTCAAAAATATGAACTCACTCATAAGACGTACTAGAAATATATGAGGTTTAGATGTTATAGCATAGGGCTCCAGATTTAGTGTTTATGGTTTAGGGCTCAGAGATCATGATTTAGGGTTTAGGGTTTAGGATTTAATGTTCAGGGTTTATGGTTTATTATTTTGGTTTTAAGGTTTAGGGTTTATAGTTTAGGGTTTAGGTCTAAGGGTTGAGGGTTGAGGGTTAAGGGTTAAGGCCACAGAGTTCAAAGTTTAGGGTTTAGGGTTTGAGGGTTAGGGTTTAGGGTTTAGTTTTTAGGGTTTAGCATTTAGGGCTCATGGTTTAGGGTTTAGGGTTTAGGGTTTATGATTTAACATTTAGGGCTTAAGTTTTAGGGTTTAGGGTTTAGGGTTTAGAGCTTATGGTACATGATTTAGGGTTTAGGGCTCGGGGATCAAGGTGTAGCGTTCAAGTCTTAGGGTGCGTGGTTTATGGTCTAGGGCTTAGGGTTTAGAGTGCATGGTTTAGGGTTTATGGCTTAGGGTTCATGGTTCAGAGTTACGTGTTTAAGAGTTAAGGGTTAGAGCTCAGAGATCTACATTTATGGTTTAGGGCTTAGGGTTTAGGGTTTAGGGCTCAAGGATCAGGGTGTAGGGTTCAAGTCTTAGGGTTTAGGTTTTAGGGTTTAGGGATTATGGTTTAGGGTTTATGGATCAAGGTTTGGGGTTTAGAGTTACAAGTTTAAGGTTTAGGGGTTAGAGCTCAGGGCCCTAGATTTATATTTTAGGGCTTATGGCTTAAAGATTGGGGTTTAGGGTTTAGGGTTTAGTATTTAGTGTTTAGGTTTGAGGGTTTATTATTTTGGTTTTAGGGTTTAAGGTTTAGAGTTTAGGGTTTAGGTCTCAGAGTTAATGGTTGAGGGTTAAGGGTTTAGGTCGCATAGTTCAGGGTTTAGGGTTTAACATTTAGGGCTCATGGTTCATTGTTTAGGGTTAAGGGTTTAGGGCTTAAGGCTTAGGGTTTAGGGCTCAGGGATAAGGGTTGAATGTTGAATGTTTAGGTTCTAGGGTTTAGGGTTTAGGGATCATGGTTTGTTAGGATTATACGAAGTATACAGATAAACAAGCATGTAATGAATAATGTAGAAAATGTGAAACATAAAAGAATACAATAAAACAAAGACATAGATTTAACATGGTTCACCTAAAATGGGCTATTTCCACCAAAAATAGTTAATCATTTTATTCAGTCCAGGAACACTCTCTCTCACAGTGCCTCCACTAATACGATCAACATCATACATAACGACCCTTTAAATATATTAGGGTTTTTATCATTTTAGGGAAACATAGAAAACTACCCGTTAGATCTGTGACCTAATAAGGAATGTTCTAGATTTCACAATACATAAATACATATAAAATGTGGCTTGTAACCTCTGTCATTATCACGCTCCAAAACCAACAATCTCCCACTTGGAGACTGATTGTTGTAACTCCACCACTACAGCTCCTACTTGGAATTTTCTTTTTGGCTTGTTTCTTCCACTTTAAGATCAATCTTGAAGACCCGTAGAAGTTGAATGCAAATATAAATTCTCATTTTTCATTGGCTTAGTAAGCATATCATTAGGGTTATCACCTGTATGAATTTTCACTAACTCAAGTTGCCCATCCTCCAACACTTGTTGTATGAAGTGATATCTTAGCTGAATGTGTTTGGTTCTTGAATGGAAGGCTGAGTTATTTTCGAGGTGAATTATACTTTGAATATCACTATGTAACTTACAATCCCCTTGCTTCTTACCCAACTCCTCCATGAACCTACTCATCCATAACATTTCCTTACTTTCGTCAATCGTTGCAACATATTTTTCCTCTGTAGTAGATAGGGCAACTACCTTCTGTAAATTTGAGATCTAACTCACTTCCACACCACTAATGATAAACATGTATCCACTAGTGCTCCTCCTGTAATCTGAATCCAAAAATACCTGTAAAGTATAATCTAACCCTTCAAAGCACAAGTGCCTACTACTGGTCCCACTCAAGTACCTGAGAATCCACTGGACTACCTTCCAATGTGTTTTACCTAGATTTGCCATATACCTGCTAATAACTCCCACTGCTTGGGAAATGTCTGGCCTGGTACACCCCATGGCATACATGAGGCTCCCAACTACTGAAGAATGGGGAACTTGTGCCATATAATATTTTTCCTCTTGTGTTGTTGGAAATTTCTCTTTACTTAATCCAAAATTCCCAGCCAATGGTGTACTAACTGGTTTCACATTCTGCATATGAAACCTCTCTAACACCTTTTCTACATAGTCCTCCTGAGACAACACCAATTTATTATTTTTCTTGTCTCTCTTGATTTGCATACCAATAATTTTCTTTGTTGCACCCAAATCCTTCATTACAAATGTTTGTGCAAGCTTTTCTTTAAGCTTTGTAATTTCCTGCATATTAGACCCTGGTACAAGCATATCATCTATATATAATAGAAGAATAATGTAGCTCACACTATCCAACCATTTAAAGTACACACAATGATCTGATTGACATCTAGTAAAACCATGCTCATGCATAAAACTATCAAACTTTAGATACCATTTCCAGGGAGCTTGCTTGAGCCCATATAGGCTCTTCTTCAACCTATAAACCAATTTCTCCTTACCATTCACCTCATACCCAAGTGGTTGCTACATATAAATCTCCTCCTCCAAGTCACCATGGAGAAATGCCATCTTGACATCCAGTTACTCTAAGTGTAAATATTCAACAACAATTAAACTTAATACAATACAAATGGAAGACATCTTTACAACATGGGAGAAAATTTCATCAAAATCAATACCTTTCTTTTTTCCATAACCCTTCACTACAAGCCTTTCTTTGTATCTTTTCCATCCACCTTCTTCTTCTTTCACATGGTAGACCCATTTTTTGTAGTACTCTCTTCCCAACCGGCAATTTGACTAACTCCCATGTTTGGTTCTTCTCCAAGGAGTCCATCTCCTCATTCATGCCATGCTCACACTCCTTAGTGGATTCCACCTACATTGCCTCATCAAATCTCTTTGACTCACCATTATCTATTAGTAACAAATAATACAAAGCAGGGGAAAATATTTCTAGAGGTCTACTAATACGTTGTGACCTTCTTACCAAAGATGGGGGTGTCATGGAATCATTATTTTCTTGCTACTCATTTTCTTGAATTTTTGATAGAGGTGCTGATGCCGACACTGGCTGTCATGCTCGGCCTATAGAACTGTCAACCTCAGTACCTGTAGGTGGTTATTTTCCACCCGAGAGTTCATTTTTAGGATTTATATCCTCAACTAATTTTTCCTTGGGCTTTTTTTCATCCTGTACTTGATCCTTGTACATTCTATTTTCACACCAAACAAAATCACAACTCTTAATCATCTTAGATTCATCTAAATCCAAAAACTGAAATCCATAATCACCATTGGAGCCATAGCCTATGAATGTACAATGTTTGGATTTTGAATCCAATTTCTTCATGTTTTCTTTATTAACATGCACAATTAGCTCTGAACCAAATACTCTTAAAAATGAAAGGTCTACCTCTTTCCTGGTCTAGGATTCTTCGAGAATTCCTCCATCTAGTGCACTCAAAGGCCCATGGTTGATTAAGTACACATTAGTATCTACGGCCTCTACCCAAAACTAAAGAGGCAGCCCCGCATGCAATCTCACTGACCATGCACAATCCATTATTGTTATATTCATCCTCTCACTAACACCATTTTGCTGCAGAGTCCTCAGAACTGTTTTCTCTCTACGAATCTTGTTCAAGGAACAATAATAATCAAATTTCTTACTTCAATACTCACTTCCATTATCAGATCTCAAAGATTTCAATTTAAAACCACATTGATTCTCAACAAGTGCTTTCCATTTCTTAAATGTATCAAAGACATCATACTTACACTTAATGTAATATACACATACCTTCTTTATGGCATCATCTATGAATGTGACATAGTACAGATAACCACGATGAGATGCAACATGGGCCAGTCCCACACATCTTTATGAACTAGCTCCAAAATTTTCTCTTTTTTGGTATTCCCTGCCTTGAGAAATTTAACTCTTTTATGTTTCCTAAAAATTCAATGCTCACAAAACTCTAAGCCCAACTGCTTTAAACTTGAAATCTTACCTTTTTCCTGTAGAATTTCCATGCCCTTCTCACTCATATGTCCCAATCTACTGTGCCACATGTTGGCATCCTCATCTGTAGTAGACAATATGGTAGAAGAATTAGATATACAAGTAGAAAAATAAAGAGTGCCTACTTTCTTACCCCATGCCACTACCAGGGCACCCTTAGAAACCTTCCAAGCATCTGAAGTGAATGTGACTATGCAACCTTCACCAACCAACTGTCTTGCAGAGATGAGATTTCTCCTAAGGCTAGGTACATGCCTCACGTCTCTCAATATCCATGTATTTCCATTCTGTAATTTCAGGTGTACATTGCCCTTCCTGACAATGTTGCACGGTTCATCATTGCCCAAATAAACCTGTCCAAAAATCCCTAGACATACTCTTTAAAATAGCCCTTATCAGGGGTTGCATGGAAAGAGACACCTGAATCTATTACCCAAGATTCTACTCTATTATTAAGAGAAAGTATAAGAGCATCATGAACAATATTACCTGTCGGATTTTCCTCTTTAATACCTTATGGCTGGTTTTCTTTGTTTCCTTTGAACCAACAATAGTTTTTAGCATGTCCTCTCTTTCCATAGTTCCAACAAGTAATGCCTCTACTCCTAGATTTGGATTTTCCCATATTCGATTTAGATCTCCCATGAGCCTTACTCTTTGATTTCTCCTTGCTCCTCCCTCTACTCTCCATATTCAATGCATTTCCAAAAGAAGAACATAGGAATAATAATGCTCTAACCTCCTCATCAAATGGGATATTAACTAAATCTAACTGATTTACAATAGTGTGGAAATCATTAAGATGGTTAGATACAGATCCACCTTCTTGAATTTGTAGATTAAGCAATCTTTTCATCAAATAAACTTTATTGGATGCACTAGGTGTTTCATATAAATTAGCTAGGGTTTTCATCAACTCTACCGTACTCTTCACCTGTGAGATATTTGAAGATACTGACGATTCCAGACTCAATCAAATCACATTGAGAGCCTTCCTATCCAGAACCTTCCATTTCTCATCAGACATGATTGAGGGTTTTTCTTCTTCACCTCTCAATGGTAGGTATAGATCCTTTTGATACATGTAATCTTCCAACTACATTTTCCATAGCTGGTAATTACGGCCGTCAAACTTCTCAACTCTAAACTTATTCTCCTCTGCCATTTTTACTTCTCCCACTCAAACAGAAAACCCTCTATAAGTATACTACCAACAAATAAATCTCAAACATGCTCTGATACTCAGTTGTTAGGATTATACCAGTTATACAAATAAACAAGCATGTAATGAATAACGTAGAAAATGTAAAACATAAAATAATACAATAAAACAGAGATAAAGATTTAACGTGGTTCATCCAAAATGGGCTACGTCCACCAAGAACAACCAATCCTTTTATTCATTCCAGAAAAACTCTCTCTCTCACTGTGCCGCCATTGATACGATGAGCATCATAAATAATGACCCTTTAAATATATTAAGGTTTTTTATCATTTTGGGAAAATATAGAAAACCACCCGTTAGATCTGTGACCTAATAAGGAATTGTCCAGATTTCACAATGCATAAATACATATAAAATGTGGCTTACAGGGGCGCTACCCCCAAACCCTTGTTGGGGTGTGCGACCCCCGAACCCCCCGCTGTGGGGGCCATCCCCCTGGACCCCGTAGGGGGGCGAAGCCCCCCTTGCAACCCCCGTCATTATCAGGCTCCACAACTAACATGGCTTAGGGTTTAGGTTTAGGGCCTCGGGTTTAGGGTTTCAATTTTTGAATTTAAAAGCTAAAATCTTTAGGCTGGATGCTGAAATCCTGAAAATTACCTATATACTGACCAAATTATACTATAAAAAACTATCTCCTAAACCGTGACTAATGGAGTTGTGAGACTAGTTTTATAAGGTGAAAAGTAGCCCTAATATATTATATTTACTAAAATAAATTTAAATTATAAGAAATAATAAATTATAAATAATAATAAATGAAAACTTTATACTTAAACATTTATTTTTGTAAATAAAAGCATTCCAGAAGCACATATAATGTTCATACTACAAAGAACATATACATGTTTTGTGTTTTCACTTTTTCCAATCCATGCCTCAAGGCTTGGATCCAGTTTGGATCCCTAAGCCTAAGGCATGGACCTATATAAACACAACAAATAGCGTGTTTTTGCAGGAAAAATGCAAAAAATTCCATTTCCACCATGATAAATCAACATAAAACGATCGATTCATTTTTAAAACTTATACCATGACATAGAGGAAATTTTCTTCTTTCTAAAAATATAATTTTTCAAAATGTTTGATTAATACAAGGTTTCCATATTATTCATTTTCTAACTATTCCTTTTTATAGCTATTTTTTGAAGTTTAAATATGCCTATCTTTCATCTCGTATCTTTTTTTTGGCTCATCAAAATTGAAAAAAAAATTATACTAACACAAACTACGCCTAATTCTATACATATTAAAAAATTCTAATTTTTGATATTTTTTGAGGTAGTTAGGGGGGGTACGATCGGAGCTCCATTATTTTTCAAAACTTAAAATTTCTGTACTAGAAAAATCATTAAAAAATAAATACTCACTAAAAAAATCTAAAAAAAATCTAACACAAACTACATGCTCCTAGCTATGTTTCTACCAAAGAGTTTTCAAAAATACTAAATGGTGCTCAAAAAATGGTGGGGGCACGAAAGTCCCTCTATTATGTTTTTTAACAAAAACAAGAGCACCTATTGGTATTTGATTTATTTGACTCACTTAAACTTATACATTTTCAATAAAATTTAGTATCTTAAAAACTAGACTCAAAAATTCTACAATTCGTGGTTATACAACATCTTCTAATTTTGAGTGTAACTATTTCAAAAAACTCATAAAAGTTGAAGTTTTTTATTTTTCAGAAAAATGCGTTCACTTAAGACCCCCTTTTGGTCCCCACACTTGGTGCACTTACCCCTACATAACCTCACTTTAACTTGACTTTATTAATGATTTTAACTTGAATTTATTGATGACTTTAGCATGATTTTAGCGTTACTTTCGAGCATGATTATAATATGACTATAAGATGAATTCAGTTCTTGACTATGGCCCAACTTTGGGTCATGACTATAGCTTGACTATAGAATCTGACTATAATTCAACTATAACATCCAATTATAGGTCGAATGTAGTGCTCAACATATACCATTGACTATTGTTCCACTGTAGTCTGACTTTATTCTTTTTTTTTAAATAATAGCTTTATATTAATTAAAATTGGATAATATTGTAGTGTTGTATTTGTAATAGAAAATTGTAATTTTCAGATAAATTTAAATATAATGTTAATGTTGGATATCAATCACATTCAAATTAGTTGTAAAGATCTCACTAAATACAAAAATATCCCTACCTGGAAATTGTGATATGATGCAAAGTCATGACTAAAATATATGTGTCGCATCACAATTGCTCGCTAAGAAATCTCATGGATCTAGGTTAGTGGTCAATCACATTGATTAAATTTGAATGGTAAAGCACAAAATTTAATGTAAAATTCAATATTTATAAACAAAATACCATAACGACAATAATGGGTGTTTAAAACTGATATAAGATAGAATTATAATAAAAAGTATCACAATTATTATTTGTTGGTGAGGAAATTTGTTGGGTGGAAAAGCTTGTGGATTCCTTGCCAATGATCTAGGAATATAAGTCCCTCTACTTAAAAGGTGCATCTTCCTTGTATGCATGCGTGAGAAAGCATGGATTTCTGTAGTGGCCTTTAGGCTGGGGATCCAACAGGGGCACTCCACTGACCCTGCGGAAAATGCTTGCAGTTATCTACAAGGGGGGAATTTGCTATGAAGGTGGGGAAGGGAGTGAGAAAAGAGGTAGGAGAACTAATGTTGCAGGTAGAAAATTAGATTATTGCATGCACTAGTTAGAAAATTCATCACATGCACTAAATTTAGAGGAAACAACCCTGAAAATGGCAACAAGACCGAATAGAATTTGATGAACACAAAGTATCATGAAATCCCTCAGTCAAAGAAAAATAGAAAATCTTCTTGTATTGATGCTTAAAGAGAATTTGTAATAGTGGAGAAAAGGAAGAAATTGGGAAAGGGGGGGAATGGAATAAAATGGCTATCTCCTTTGCTTTCTAGTACAATGCACTCGTGAGTTTACAAGATCAATTGCCAACCCCGTACAATGGTGTGAAGAAGCCATTGAATATATTACAAGAAACGGTTATAACTTCTTCTTTGTTAGCAAGAAATGGTTTACAATATTTTCAATCATTTGTGTCGTTCAGATTCTTGATTCGCGAAGAAATGCCAATGGCAGAAAAAACTAGACTTTTCATAATGCAGTCGTTACACTCGTTTTGTAACTTTGAATTTGAACTGTTCATCTCACCTTTGAAACTTTAAATCAGAGCCATCCACACGGGAGAAATTTACTGGAGCAGGCGTGGGGGATGCCTTTTGCATTTTTTTACTTTATAGAGATTTAGCATTTTTTACATTTTTGGTCCACCCTTCTGGTTTTGATATAAGCCTGACATGTGGCTTCACTTGAGTGGAGACAGAGTCACAGGTTTACCTTTTTTTAATGCGGGCTCAAAAATACAAATTGCTCCACCGGCCCACCTCCCCTCTTTGACCCTTTTGATGTGGGCTCAACATTTGAATTTTTCCTCATAGCATGATCAGAGTTGCGGGTCACTTTATGACTTTTTGCCCTTTTTACAAAAAGGCTCAAAAACACAAATTGCTCCATCGACCCGCTTCCCCACTTTGACTTTCCAACAACATGCTCAATATTTGAATTTTTCCTTTGTGTTTGGCGGGGTTGCAAGTCACTTTTTAAATTTAATCCCCTTTAATGAAAACAAGGCTCAAATTCTCAAATCTCCTCGACGATCTGCCTCCCCGCTTTGACTCTTTTGATGGGGGCTCAACATTTGACTTTCTCCTTTAAGCTTAATCGGGGTTGCGGGTCACTTTATGAATTTTAGCCCTTTTGGAAACAAGGCTAAAATTCTCAAATCTCCCCAACAATCTGCCTCCCCTCTTTGACTCTTTTGATGTGGTCTTAACATTTGACTTTTTCCTTTAAGCCTGATCGGGGCTGCAAGTCACTTTATGACTTTTAGCCCTTTTGGAAACAAGACTCAAATTCTCAAATCTCCTTGATGATCCACCTCTAATTAGATATGTCCACGTACCCATGGATAATGGGGCCAAAATTTGATGGGGAAGAAAATGCCCATTGTTCACGACTGTGGAAAAATGTAGAGAAGAAGAAAACACCATTTTGTGCGCAATTTTCAAATTTCTTTCGCGAACCAAGGAATTGAAAACAATAACAAGGTTCAGCAATCCATGGCCATAGAAATATTGACAATTTCATTCAAATGAGGAAAATAATAAAATTTTCACACGTCGAGACAGGAAAATAGAAAATTTATCAAAACGTGTAGACTGGAGAGTTTAAACAACTTCAAAGTATGAATTTCTCTATCTTTTCAGACTTCCAACTTTACTTGAACACTTATGGAGGGCATCAACTCAAAATATTTGAATTTTACTTAGAAAATGAGGGGGTGATTTTGAGGGTGACAATAGGTGGCTCTAGCTTGGGGACATGACATGGACTGAGCATAGTGAAGACATGACATGGGAATCCAGAATCTCAATCTCTAGACCCTGTAATTCGTTGACCAGTGCCTTATCCATTGGGCCTTGTAGAGTCATGAACAACTGTAGACACCTATAATTATGCCCAAGCAATTTAAGTACTTAAATTGTGCTAATTATCCCCTTTCTCGCAAATCAACGACATATCGTCAAAAGCACTCATTTTCCATCATATCATCATTAATTAATTACACTAAGCTAATTAATTAAGTTGCCTATCTAACAAATACCCTAATTAACGATATTTTGTTAATAAATCACCCCTTCTACCTAGACTAATTAATTATTATTAATTAATTAGCTTTCCCTTCCATTTAACCAATAAATCAATATTTAATTAATTTAATCCCCTTATAATAGCCTAAATCGCACTAATATTCCTCTAATTGGTATCTATAAGCTTACACCTACCTATTAATTAATCACCTTTGATTAATTAAAATACCCCTAACTCCCATGACTTGCTAAACATGTATTAAACCCTTCTAAAGTAAGGTTACCTTTAATAAAGCAACCTTATCCATTCCTAATCATGTTTTACCTTTATCCCACATTCATGAGAATGTGTTGAATCCTTTATCCTTTGGGCTATATAAAGAGACCTCCACCTACCTTTTTACTGACACCTAAACTCCTTAGAGAGCAAATGTAAAGCATATAGCAAAGAGACTAAGAGCTTGCACCTTGCCCTTTTGGGAGTTCATCATCTTGAAGAGTTAAGCCTCTTTCTTAAAGTGCTTGGGTCATATGGGAGGTGTCAAAAGGGTCTTGTAACCCAACTTTGATTAGCCCCCATTCCTAGGTTCTTGGAACATTAAGGACAACTATTTTGATAACCATGGAGCTTACTTAGGTCTATTCATTTATTTGTTGTTAGAGAATATAGGAGTTTAGATATTTAGCATTGTTAGTTTCAAAGTTTGTATTGATGAATGCTAGCATCTAACCCTTGTTTAATTCTTATCATGATGGTGTTTATGCTTTGTTTTAGCTAAATTGTAGAACTATTTTAGGTGGTAGTTCTTGCTTCATTTGATTTAGCATTAAGCAAAGTATACATGCACACATTTGGCACGCCCAGTGGGACATACTCCATTGTCCTTTGCACTTAATTTCAAGTTTTTATAGTTAAGTTTTATTTTTGGTTACTAACCCTCTTTTACACATGTTGATCTAACTTGTTTTTCTTAACATGTTTTTGTTGAGTTTGCATGTGTTGTGTCTTCCTTGGAGGTATAGAGGAGGTGAAGTGCTGTCAAAATTGGAATTGAGGGGAAAATTTCAAGATTTCTCCATGTTTTCATTTTTAGAGCTTACTTTTTCAACATTTTACATGCTAGTCAATTTCTTGAAAATTTTCAATTCTTGAGCATGTAGGTTAGTGTTTGATAGTGTTGAGTCTTCTATTTACATATTAATGTGGTGGGTTGCTGTCAAAATTTAATCTTGGTGAGAAAATTTCAAGATTTCATCATGTTTTCATTTTTAGAGCTTACTTTTTCATCATTTTACATGCTAGTTTTGTCAATTTCTTGAAAATTTTCAATTCTTGAGCATATAGGTTAGTGTTTGATAGTGCTGAGTCTTCTATTTACATATTAATATGGTGGGTTGCTGTCCAAATTTAAATCTTGGTGAGAAAATTTCAATATTTCATCATGTTTTCATTTTTAGAGCTTACTTTTTCATCATTCTATATGCTAGTTTTGTCAATTTCTTGAAAATCTTAAATTCTTGAGCATGTATGTTAATGTTTGATAGAGTTGAGTCTTCTATTCATATATTAATGTGATGGGTTGTTGTAAAAAATTGAATCTTGGTTGAAATTTTTTTTCCCATTTTGTAGATTAAGGGACTTTTTTTTTGACATTTTTTGAGTGCATGTCAAGTGCACACCCATGAGCATAAGAGCATATGCGTAACCCATCTTCCGAAGGCCATAACGTTTGCTCCCGAACTCGAAATGACTCCATTTTTTTTTACGAATTGGAAAGGTATTGAAGTTAACTATGCAATGAAAATATAAATTTGAGATTTATACTTACAAAAATTGTAATTTTTTTATTATTTTAAAACTAGTCATTTTGTAACATGTCTAATGTTTTGATGA
Organism: Taxus chinensis; assembly: GCA_019776745.2. Taxonomy (NCBI): domain Eukaryota; kingdom Viridiplantae; phylum Streptophyta; class Pinopsida; order Cupressales; family Taxaceae; genus Taxus; species Taxus chinensis. Next base: position 609,775,308 of record CM034150.1, read on the forward strand.
ATGTTGTATTTCCATGCTTACTCGATTTAGACCAAAGCGTGTGTATGATCTTCTCTTGCACCTTTTGGTGATCTTGAGAATTAAAAACAACTTTGATCTCTATCTTGTTAACATTGGTATTAAACTTGGAAACTTGATTATTCATTTTGCTTAAGGGAATGAACCTTTTACAAAGCATTTTTCAATGGTCCTTTGATTTGAAGTTTTCCATTTCTATATAGTTGGGATAAAGTTTGTGTATGCTCTTCTCTTGCACCTTAGGGTGATCTTGAGAATCAAAAGAAAACTTTAGTCTTCATTTTATAACATTTGGTAAATTGGAAACTTCATCTTTCACTTTTGGTTTAAAGGAATGAACATTTATCAAGAATTTTGTATGGTTCATTGATTGAAAAGATTTTCTTTACTTTTTAGTTGGATTATTTGTTGTGTATGCTCTTCTCTTGCATCCTTGGATGATCTTGAGAATCAAAAGCAACTCTTAATCATCTTTTAAATAATATGATTTTCTTGGAGAACTACTAACGCTTAAGTGCAGGACCTAAAAACACTTGTCAAAGAAAGGAGGAATCAAAACGAAATCAAAAAATACTAATACAGTTGTTATACAAGTTGCCAAAAGGTGTTCAATCAAACCACACCTAATTAAACCAGATAAAAAGAACAACATATTCAAAACACTGTATTGCAGGTTTCAGAAAAGGGTGCATCCCTCTCCACTCAACTGGAACATAACCCCTTTGGCATAACACCTTAAGCTACAACAATGGGGGTGGTTCCAGGAACCCCAAAGTAGTCCACGCAAGAGGGAACCTTGTGGACAGAAACGGGAAGTACTCTGCACTACCTACTTGACTAGTGATTCCTTTGTGAGATAGCGTTACAAGTTGTCCATTGTGGCGACCCCATTGATAGTACACGCAGACGTACTAGTTGCCTACTGTTCTTGAAGGGGGTAAAGTAAAGCCGAGATACTCCCAAACTAGTCAGTGTGACTTTTTGGGTAAATCGCGCTTTCTCGTGGAAACTTTGTAACACCTAGGGCGAGAGAACCACCTAGGAGAATATACTTTGGCCAGGAGCCCACTTTGACCATTTTAAAATAGTGTTGAGTTGTGAACCTTCTTTTTGAGAAACGTGTGACATATTACTTTCACCTAGTTTTTACTTTCCTTAGGGCGAGGTGAAACTCTGCCGAAGTAAGGCTAGCATTTTTTGTCATTTTTTCTTGATTTATTTCCTTCATATTCTTTTGACACTTTGTTGATCAAAAGAGGTGTGATTACCTTTGTGTTTCCATTCGACTGTTTCTCTCACTTTTATGTCCGTTTACGCCCATCCATTTTTGCGGCTAGGTTAGTTAAACGTCTAAAGTGAGTGGAGGCGTTATCACGTCATTTGGTAGCCATTGTGATCTTGTTACCCACGTCAAGATCATCATTGTAGTTAGGCATGGTTCATCACTGTGGACTTCCATAGAGGAGTTAGTTTTGTTTGTCTCGTATCATTACAATTTTGATATTTACGTCTTATTTCTTGTAAACTCGACATAAATACCTATATTGTATGGTTACACTGCACACATTCTTAACTATTCCTAGCTATACTTTGAGATTTTTAGTTCAGTTTTATTATTACCTCGATTTCAAAAGGTGCTAGGCACTACCATTTGTGCATGTTATATCAATAACACCTCGATAGCAATACTTCACTTTCTTGCAAAGTGGGTTAACATATCTTGGTGATATTGTTGTGTCATTCACAAATCGTAATTGACACTTTTTGAGATATAGGTCTTAATCAGACTTGAGCTTGCTCATCATATATCTTGATTGGGAGATCACATTTAACTTAATGTATTTACTTACGTCTTGTTCATTCCTTTGAACTTGGCATAAGTGGATACATCTTGTTAATCATCTAACGTCATAAATTATTTTAAAACGTAGTCGAGGAGGTACTTCATTTGATTAAGTTTTGATACCAAACGATTGTTCATTGGTGACTTTATCATTCTATCTTTTTGGTATTCTCACACTGTTAATTTACTCTTAACACGTACATCATGTGTTTCACTTAGGGGTAGTCATTAAATTTTGAACAAATCTACAACTTACCTTAATGAAACTTATCACATGAAAACATAGCTCCCAAGACGCGTCTAGGTTTAAAGAAACAAACATATGAGGAACAACATGTGCAAGCTTGGGAAACCTCTAAAAAACAAGGGTCAAACCCATTTATCGGACACGATCTAGGACCACTATTTTCTGTAGAAAAGGAAATAGAAGAAATGGTCGACCATAGTGGAAACGAATTAGAATCACCACACGCAGACTTTGATTTTGACCCCACTCTACTAGATGAGTTTCTCCTTAGAAATAAAGATAGAGTTTTGGCATGGGTCATGGAATTAGGGGCCAATTTTGCCCACTGAAAATGAACCAATATTACCTACAAATGAAACTACTAAGGAAGAACACCCCCTTATCAATATGGAAGATATTTTAACAGGTGGGCATGCTTCCACTTCTTACGTAAAAAATGATAAAGTGGTAGGGCATAGAATACCCCTCATCAAAGTGCCACGAAGAAACAAGATAGAACATGAGACAGGGGAAGAACCTCCACAATACGAAGAGGAAGAACCTTTAGAAGAAGAAGACACAAACCAAGTCACAATCCAACAACAACTCAGTAACCTAAGCTGACAACTAGCTTTGCTTACTTTCCAGGTACAGAAAGACACAAACAAGAATGTTCAAAAGTCAAAGCCTAAGTTTAGGATCCACGAACTCCATCGAGAAAACCAAGGAGAAGAATACACAGGGTATCATCGTGTACACATCCCCGCTTCTCCCACTAAAGAAAAATTGCTCACACAAGAAGTACAATCAATGAAAGTAACACTTGCGAGCATACAAGAAAGAAATATAGTGAGTATTAGGAAATACCAATACGAAGAACTATGCCCCTATGCTTTTGACAAGACAATGACCCTTCAACCCTTTCCAAAGAAATTTGATATGCCAAAGTTCAACAAATAAAAAGGAAAGGGAGACCCAAGGGATCATGTTAAAGATTTCTACATGGCATGTCAAGAGGTGTCTTATAGTGATAATTACCTCATCAGACTTTTTCTTAAGAGTCTCAGAGGTCAAGCATTGGAATGGTTTACGCGCTTACCACGAGGATCAATTTTCACCTGGCTAGAATTGGCTGAAAGATTCGTGTGGCATTTCTCATAAAACATAGAGAGTGATGTCACCATGGCAGACTTGTGTGGCACAAAACAACGCCCAAATGAGACCTTTGCTAGCTTCCTCCAATGATGGAGAGGGATAGCTAGTCGCTTCCCTTGTGCTTTCCCTGAGAAGTAGCTGGTCAGTATTTTTATCCCTAATCTCAACCCAGATATATCTTTCCACCTCCAAATGCATTGTGTCCACACCTTTGAGGAGGTTATCAAGAAAGGGATTCAAATAGAAAAGGCTCTCATTGCCAAAGACACCCTCAAAACCCAATCTAAAGACAACCAAAGTGTCAAACCCGCTGAAAAGTTGAAGATCTTTAACAAAAACAAAAACATGGTGGGAGACGGAATCACTGATTCCAAATGTGTTCAAACAGTCCAAACCAGTCAACCTTTTAAACTGACCAAGGGCCCAATTCAACCACCACCAAAGCGATGAAAATTCACCTCCCTTAATGAGCCATTATTCATCATACTAAAATAGTTGGATGCGGCCCACATGATAACCTATCCTACAATGCAACCGTTTGATGACAACACTCCTAAACCTTCATGGTATAAGGAGCATGAATATTGCGAAATGCATCACATTAAAGGTCATAAAACAGAAAAATGTTTTGCAACTTCACCACTATATTTAAGACCTCATTGACAACAGGGAGATAGAGGTGGATAACCCTAGCCACATGCAAACACCTAATGAGAAAATGGGGATTTATAAGGAACCATTCCCCAAGCATGATAAGTCGGAAAAGGCAAAATTGGATCGGGGAGAGTCATCCCAAACCTATAAAGCCCAAAATTACTTGTATACCAAGAGAGATAACAATAATTACGATTCACTTATCAGATGTATTCACTCCCCTGCTGACCGTGTCAATACCATCCGGATCAAGGGAAAGGACTGCACTGCGGTAACAAGGCGTGACCGCCTCGTGATTCCAGAACCCTCTCTGTTGACCCCGAAAAATAGTAAATATAACCTTTTAGAAAAACTTGAGAAGACACCTGCTAAGATCTCGATCTTAGATCTTCTCAAGATATCCAATGTGCATAAGGACATTTTTGTATCAAACTCTTCAGGGATCAAGAGTGCCTTTAGAAGTCGATCCTGCATACCTTCAAGCCGCAGTGGCAAATATTACACCCAGTGAGCATCTCACTTTCAACCATAGGGAGGTCCCTACTGAGAATCCTACACATAATCTTCCCTTATACATTGAGGTAGTTGTTACCCACAGGAAAATCAAACGGGTGCTTGTGGATAACGGATTTGGATTGAACATCTACACGCTTAAATTAGCCAAACAATTGGGACATACGGAAGAAGATCTTGAGTCCCATATCATCACTATCACCGCATACGACAACGCGGAAAGAGAGTCAGCAGGCACCATTACGCTGCCAATGGAGGTGGGCCCCACTTTCCATCAGACAAAGTTTCACGTCTTAGACTTGGAACTTCCATATAATATGCTTCTATCCTAACCATGGATCCATGCCATGCAAGCAGTGCCATCAACATTTCATCAATGCATCAACCTGAAGCATGAGGGACATACAATAACAATACCAGGAGACTCAGAGCCCTTTGCTCATTGTAGAGCTCTTAATAGCTTTGCACGAAAGGGTACATGTGCATGTCCCTCCACAGATATAGTTGTCCCTCTTCATTCTGAGGCCGTGGAATCTCGAGTAGATTCAAATTCTCTTAGTTCTTGCACTCATGGGGCATCTACTTCAACATCTCCATTTAATTCATGGGAGATGAAAATTATGGAATATGGTTGTGGGGAGTATAATGTACAACAAGCGCTCTTGGTTTCTGACCTCTCCTTGTTGCCCAAGACTAGAGGTCGACCTAACTACCGCTTCAGAAGACCTAGAGAGGAACACACTATTGGGTCGTTCCTACCTGGAGGCTTGTTAGCTGAGGAAAAATTAGTTGATCCACCTACTACTTGGGTCCCTGAGGACACTCAGCCATCTTGTTATCAAACCCCAGAATATGAAAAATCTAGCAGAATGATGTACTCCATGGGCTATAAAGGCCTAGGATGTGGGAGGAATGAGCAAGGACAAAGAGAACAGTCCCTCTTCCACATTTCAAAACAGAAAGATTTGGCATTGGGATTCGCCCTTATGGAGCACACCCCAACGATCAAGATGTGACTTGTTCTGAGCATGAGGATAGCTCTGATTATCTAGACAACGATACGGATTCCTATTGTAGCCAATATGAGGATCTAGCCTCCAAAAACCTTTTCATGAATAACACTGTCCAAACCATCACCCCCACTGAACCATCCCTTGACCTTGTATATCCCTCCCTTGTTGAATGGGACCAACAACATCACGTGCCACTAGATTTATTCGAGAATGATGAGGCTATTGCAGAGTTCATGGGTATAAGGGATACAATTCCCATTAGAGATCACAAGAAGGGTTTCTTTATTGACTTAGACACCTGTGCCTACTTCGGCGAGGAGGCTGTACTTTGTGGTTAGAAAAATTTAAAGAAAAGCGAGGGTAAGAGTTCTAAAGAAAAGCCTCGGAAAAAATCGAAGTCCAAGTCACACAGTGAAAACCTCTTTGAGGCATTGGCTGAAAAACAAATAAGAAAATCAAAGGACAAACAAAATGACCACGCCAAGGATGAAAATCTCGTAGAGACATCCTTGGATGAAGATCTCAACCTACCTCCTGATCCTACGCGTATGGAGGATTTATCAAAATTGTTAGTTGAAGAAACCATTGATGTCAATATTAGTACCGAAGAAGATCCCAAGATAGTAAAATTGGGAGCATCACTCTTAGCTAGAGAACAAAAGACGTTCATTATGCTACTGCGAGAGTTTATTGATGTGTTCACATGGTCTTACAAAGACATGCCCGGATTAAATCCAACTTTGGTCATGCATAACCTGGTTGTGCACGCAGACTCTAAGCCTATCAAACAGAAGCTTCGAAAGATGCACCCAAGAGTGGCCTTGTTAGTTAAAGCAGAGTTGGAAAGGTTGCTTGCAGCAGGATTCATCAGGCCAATTGATTATTCTGAATGGATATCAAACATTGTTCCTGTCCAGAAGAAACCTATTGGTATCTGAATTTGCACAGATTTTAGGGACATTAATAAACCTTGCCCTAAAGATGACTTTCCGTTGCCCAGCATTGACATGATTGTTGACTCAACCGCAGGGTACGAAATGCTATCACTTATGGATGGCTTTTCGGGTTATAATCAAATTAAGATTGCTGAAGAAGACAAACACAAAACAGCTTTCACAACTCCTTGGGGCACCTTCTATTATCAGGTGATTCCATTTGGCCTTAAGAATTTGGGAGCAACTTATCAGTGGGCCATGACAGTAATAGTTAATGATATGATTCATGACATCATGGAAGACTATGTAGACGACATCTTGGGAAAGTCCAAAACAAGAGAGGATCATCCTATCATTTTACGGCGTATCTTTGAATGCCTACATGAATACAAAGTCAGGCTAAATCCAAAGAAGTGTGTCTTCGGTGTGCTATCTGGGAAACTATTAGGCTTCATCGTGTCAAGACGAGGTATTGAGGTAGACCCTGCTAAAGTGTCTGCCATCACAGAAATGCCTCCACCTGAGAATATCAAGCAACTGCGTAGCTTACAAGGGAAAATTTAAGCCATTCGCTGCTTTATCTCCCAGTTTGCAAATAAATATCACTCATTCACTCATTTTCTTAAGAAGGACATCGCTTTCATCTGGGGACCTAAGCAACAACAAGCCTTTGCTTTGCTTAAACAATACCTGGCTAATCCACCTGTCCTCATGCCTCCCACTCTGGGAGAACCACTTTTGCTCTATATTTCCACTACGCAATACGCTATTGGTGCACTGCTCGCCCAATATGACCTTAGCCATAATGAGAAAGCAGTGTACTATCTGAGTCGCACCCTCATCACCTATGAACGTAATTATCCTCAGATTGAAAAGGCTTGCTTGGCCGTTGTTTTTACCTTTCATAAACTTTTCCATTACTTGCTACATACTAAGACCAAGCTCATATCCAAGGTTGACCCACTCAAATATTTGTTGTCCAAACCTGCCCTCACAGGTAGAATGGCTAATTAGATCATTCTACTCAGTGAGTTTGATATAGAATTTTTCCATCAAAAATCAATTAAAGGACAAGTACTTGCTGACCAGCTAGCGGAAGCACCTTTTCCAAAGCACAGAACCTTTGAGTCTGGATCTGCCAGATGCATCTTTGCTCTACATTGAAGAATTTGTCATATGGCAGATACATTTTGATGGATCTTTTACGTTTCATGGTTCAGGTGCAGGAGTGGTCCTTATTACTCCTTCGGGTGATCCTATACCACAGGCTTTCCACCTAGCCTTCCCTTGCACAAACAACATTGCGGAATATGAAGCACTCATTGCAGGGATGAAGCTAGCCATCAAGTGGAATATTCAACATGTTAAGGTTGTAGGTGATTCACAGCTAATCATCAAACAGGTTAATGATGAGTATAAAGTTAAGGATGACAAGCTCATACCTTACAAGAAGTTGGTGGAAACTCTGAAGGAGTATTTTGTGTGCATTACCTTTGAGAAGATCCCAAGAGCGCAGAACAGATTGGCAGATGTTATGGCAACGGTGGGATCTATGCTTCATATTCCACCAGGGAACAATGATATTCCATTTTTCACATAAAATCTACACCAGCCCGCGTATGACATACCGGAATCTTTCTTGGCTTGTGAGGTTGTTGGTCCCTATTCCCCGTGGTACGAACCCATTTTCACCTATCTTAAGGACAGTACTTTCCCTCCCAATATCTCCCATTTTGAAAAGCAAAGCCTGATTTTCCAGATAGCTCGTTACACCCTTTTAGGAGGTACACTTTATCGTCATGGCTATGATGGGAATCTGTTACGTTGTCTGGATGTGACAGAGTCAATCTAGGCAATTAAAGAAGTACACGAAGGAGTATGCGGAGCACATACAAATGGAATGGTCTTGGCTAAGAAACTGTTAAGAGTAGGTTACTATTGGCCCACCATGGAAACTGATTGTTGTACTTATGTTAGAAAATGTGTGCTTTGCCAAAAGTATGGAAATTTCATCCATGCTCCATCGCAACCATTGTAACCAATCACTACCCCGTGGCCATTCTCCAAGTGGGGAATTGATCTAATAGGGAAGCTTACTCCTACCTCATCTGATGGTCATACACATATCATCACAGCTACATAATACTTTACAAAATGGGTGGAGGCTGTCCCTTTAACCTATGTCACAGGAGCATAGATTTCTAAATTCATCATGAATCACATTATTTGCTGATATGGTATCCCTGCAGCCATTGTCACAGATAATGGGAAGTCATTTAAGAACAAAATTGTGAAAGGTCTTTGCCAACGGTTCCAAATCAAATTGAAATGGTCCACGCCATATTACCCTCAGGGTAATGGACAAGCTGAGGCAACAAACAAGACTTTGGTAAGGATAATGGAGAAGATGGTTAGCAAAACTGGTTGAAACTGGCACCTACAAATCCACCCAACCCTCTGGGCCTACCAAACATCAATTCGCACTCCTACGGGTGCGACGCCATATTCCCTAGTGTTCGGGACAAAATCTATCATCCCTTTAGAGATTGAACTCCCATCCCTGTGAATTTCTCTTCGGGACTATTTGGATAAGGATGAAGATTACCGAGTGGCAAGATTGGCTGAATTAGAGCTCCTGGATGAGAGGCACATTCACGCTCTTAATCACCTAAAGGTATATCAACACAAAATCTCCCGCAACTACAACAAGAGAATCATCCCTCGCCAGTTTGAGGTGGATGATTTAGTTATGAAGGAGAACCAGTTCAACACCAGAGTAGAGCGAGAAAAGAAAGGGAAGTTCAAACCACACTGGTTAGGACCCTATGTCATAGTTGCCAAGTATGGCATAGGGGCATACAAGTTGGCTCACCCCAATGTTGATGAGCTTCGGGAGCCCATGAATGCCATGCATCTTAAGAGGTTTTATGCCTAACCATGACACAAGAAATTCATAAAAATCACAAAAAAAATATAAAAACATAAAAAAAAAATCAGAAAAAGAAAAAGAGAAAACAGGTCGTCCACTAGTGAAAACCACACAATTGTGGCACTTTGGACAAGTCCTTGGGTGAAAACCGGTTTCTGGCACCTCAGGAGGATTCGTTGTTCACAAACATTCTGTATTAGAAGGGTAGTTGCCTTTGTCCTGGACCTGGTTCTACCTTCAAGTTTCCTTTTGCACACCATCTAGTCCAGCCTTGATCTGGCTTTGCCTTCTTCTATTCATCTGTAAGGGACGTGGTCTTTCATTATTTCCCATCTTACGCTGGGGGAAACTCAACGACTTCACCTTCTTGTTCATAAGCGCGTGGCTTCTGCCCTTGTATATTCCCCACCTAACCCTGGGGGCATCCATGCTTTCTTGGTTACCTACACATAGCTTTGGAAAACTGTTAAAAAGAGAAAAACAATAGAACATTGTTTTGAGAAAACATAAAAACAATAGAAAATTGTTTCACAAAACACAAAAACAATAGAAAATTGTTTCGAGAAAAACACAAAAACAATAGATCATTGTTTCTAGAAAACAAAAAAAATCTAAAAACAAGGCAAAAATTTTCAAAAAAATCCTAAAAAGTAAAACACCCTACAAAATGGTAACTTGCTTCTTATGGCTGAAACTTGTGTCTTGCGCATGGTATTTTCTCCATATCCTATTGGTTTTTCTCACATCTTTCCCGATTAATATGACTCGCGGATCACTAGATTCACAACCATTCACAAAAGCTAGCTGCTTGCTTCGTCTGTACTCTGGGGCACTTTTGGTTTCCTAGTGCTGTTTCGTTGCACACAAATGCTTTTCATGGACCCCGTGTCCATTTTCATTTCCCCTTGCATGTATCCTTGCTTGAGGCATCATTTTTAACCCTTGTCGTCAATCACGAACTTGTGGATCTCTTCAGCACTGATAACAAAACATTTGTACAACTTTCTTGACCGTTGTTGGGTTAGATATGTGTGTTCGTACTTGTTTTCCCTGTTATATGATCTTGTTTCCTTCTCGTATTGCATTGCATTATTGTATGTTGCGTGGAGTTGGTACTTTCAGCAATGGAAAATTGTTCGTAGTATGGCTTTTCATGTCATTCTACCTTTGTCATATGCTTATATTTTTCATAAGGACCGATGATGTAGTTCCTATGGCAATATGATGACATCAAATTTGTTCCAAACCAATAAGCGGCTAGAGGTTAAGCTCTTCTCTCCCCTCATCCATATTTCTTCTACATGACTTCTGTTTCACCCCTAATTCTCTCTCTCCTCGGGGCATCCTGCCTCGTTCCCATTCTTCTGCCTACTTCTCATATTTTTCGATCGTCGATCGGCTTCCTTCATCACCCCATCGAAACTCAAGGGGGTATCTCTCCCTCCTACTAATTTTTCTTCTATCCCTTGAAAATCTCTTCTGTCTACTATCTTTGAAGTGGCATCACTTACGCCACCCCAAAGAGGGGCAAATGTAGACACCTATAATTACGCCCAAGCAATTTAAATACTTAAATTGTGCTAATTATCCCCTTTCTTGCAAATCAACGACATATCGTCAAAAGCACTCATTTGGGGTCATATCATCATTAATTTATTAAACTAAGCTAATTAATTAAGTTTTCTATCCAACAAATACCCTAATTAACGATATTCCGTTAATAAATCACCCCTTCTACCTAGACTAATTAATTATTATTAATTAATTAGCTTTCCCTTCCATTTAACCAATAAATCAATATTTAATTGATTTAATCCCCTTATAATAGCCTAAATCGCACTAATATTCCTCTAATTGGCTTCTATAAGCTTACACCTACCTATTAATTAATCACCTTTGATTAATTAAAATACCCCTAACTCCCATGACTTGCTAAACATGTATTAAACCCTTCTAAAGTAAGGTTAGCTTTAATAAAGCAACCTTATCCATTCCTAATCATGTTTTACCTTTATCCCACATTCATTAGAATGTGTTGAATCCTTTATCCTTTGGGCTATATAAAGAGCCCTCCACCTACCTTTTTACTTACACCTAATCTTTCTAAGAGAGCAAATGCAAAGCATATAGTAAAGAGACTAAGAGCTTGCACCTTGCCTTTTTGAGAGTTCATCATCTTGAAGAGTTAAGCCTATTTTTTAAAGTGCTTGGGTCATATGGGAGGTGTCAAAAGGGTCTTGTAGCCCAACTTTGATTATCCCCCATTCCTAGGTTCTTGGAACATTAAGGAAAACTATTTTGATAACCATGGAGCTTACTTAGGTCCATTCATTTATTTGTTGTTAGAGAATAGAGGAGTTTAGATATTTAGCATTGTTAGTTTCAAAGTTTGTATTGATGAATGCTAGCATCTAACCCTTGTTTAATTCTTATCATGATGGTGTTTATGCTTTGTTTTAGCTATATTGTAGAACTATTTTAGGTGGTAGTTCTTGTTTCATTTGATTTAGCATTAAGCAAAGTATACATGCACACAAAAACTTCAAGAAATAAATATCAGAAGAAGGAAACACACAAGCACACAATGAGAAGGAAACACACAACACACAACAGAGGGGGGAACAAAAACACACAATAGAAAGGGAAACACACCTATGGTACAAGGTGGGGGAACAACCCACTTTCACTGATGATACCATTTCAATTATTTCCCGCTTCAAGGAAATTCCTGCGGCATTCAATCCAAATATGAGAGAAGAAAAGTGTTCTCTCCGCAAGCTTCATGAATCTGGAATGGGCCGAGCCATAATGAATCAAAATTTCCATGGCTTCCTTTTGGTTCTCTTCTCTTGTCCCATAGTAGGATGAAGTCTCCAACTTTGAATTCTCTTGCCTTGGCCTTCTTATCAAAAATATTATTTACTTTCAATTGGTGATCCTTAATGCGATCCACCACTTGGAGTCTATTTTCTTCCATCTTCTGAAGAAAGAGGATCCTTTTGTCAATGGAATCCTTGTACTGACCATCTTATATTGCATGTAGTAGCTTGAGAGTTGGCATCTCAATCATGAGAGGAATTTCTGCTTCAACTCCATACAACAGTTGGAATGGTGACATACCTATTTCCTTCTTGGGAGTGATCCTATCCACCCACACTGCGTCGTACAACATTTTGTGCCAATTCCTTTGATTCTCATTTTCAAGCTTGCGGATAATGGTCACAATGTTCTTATTTCTTGATTCACCCTGTCTGTTTCCTTATGGATAGTAGTCAGAAGAATGAGATAGGGAGATTTTGTAGCTATAGAAAAACTCAGTCAGCTCTCTTGAATAAAAATAGGTAGCATTATCTTCTACATTCTTCTGTGGCACTTCGAAACGGACTATGATATTCTCCTTGATGAAGTTACATACTATTTCAGTGTTGGCTTATTTGGCTAGAATGGCTTCCACCCATTTGGTGAAGTAGTATATTGTTGTGAGTACATAGGTGTGCCTCACACTTGAGTGAAGGTTCATAACACCAATGAAGTCCATCCCCCACTGTTGAAATAGTTCTTCAATAACCACATGCCTCAGTGGTAATGTAGTGAGTTGTGGTCTTCCAAAAAACTGTTGGCATAATTTGCATTTAGAAACCCAATCTTGAGTGTCTGCAAAGACAGTGAACCAATAATACCTTCCTCGGAGGATCTTGTGTGCAGTGACCATTGCTGAAAAACATCCACCACATGCTTGGTCATGGTATGCTTTAATCAACTTTTCTTGTTGCTATTTATCTACGCACCTGAGGAAACAACCATCCAGGCCTCTTTTGTAAAGCACATGATTTCAGATTACAAATTTATCTACCTTCAGCTTGAGTGTTCTCCTTTTCTTATAATCAAGATGGGGAGGGAATTCTCCATAAGTCAGGTAATAGGAAATATCAGCATACCACTCATTAGTAGTGGTGACAAAGAGAACATGTGGGTTGTATTCTGAACAAGTTAAGCAAGCATAGTTTTCTTTGCCATGTTGAACTTTGAGTGTTTCATATTTAGAAATCAACTTGCACAATCCATTTCCCCTTACCATACTGGAGGGTCGAATCTCCAAGTCATATTCTTGAGTCTTTGCAATCCAATTTCCTCTTTTAGCTCTGGGATCCTGCTGTGTCAAGATGGACTTGATTACACTATCGGGGACCATCACCACCGTATGGGAATTGAGGATGTAAAACCTAAAGTTTTTATAGCCTTGACCACTACATAACAATACAATACATGATGCATAACAATGACCACTTCATAACAATACATAACTATATGACCACTACATAACACTGTATGTGCTGATGCATAACAATACATGATTAATTCTTTGTTAAAATATGGAGATACAAGAGTTTAAGTCTTGGCAATGGATTTATTGATCTCTTCAAATGTTTCCTTCCCTTCATTGTTCCATTTGAATTTTTCTTGTGGTTTCATCATGGAAGTGATGTGTTTCGTCAACTCAGCAAACTCAGGCACAAAACGATGAAGAAAGTTCACCTTTCCGAAGAATGAATGAACTCCTTTATTTCTTGTGGGTAGGGCTAATGCTTGAGTGGATCTAACCCTCTTAGGATCTGTGTGTGCTCCATGTTTTTTCATAATGTGCCCCAATAATTTGCCTTCTGTGACTCCAAAAATGCACTTTTTTGGATTTAGTGATATACAATGTTTCCTACACCTTGCAAGTACCTGTTCCAAGTGATAGATATGATCTCCCCTCTTCTTTGAAAATACTGTGAGATCATCAAGATATATGAAAATGAAATGCTTCATATCTTTGAAGGCCAAATCCATCACCCTTTGGAATTTAGCTCCCGCATTGATTAGGCCAAAAGGCATTCTGTTGTAGGCAAAAGTGCCCCAAGGTGTTGTAAAGGCTGTCTTGGTGTGATCCTCCTCTGCCACTTTGATTTGATTATATCCTAAAAATCCATCAAGTAATGAAATAATTTTAGATCCAATGACTACTTGCAAGATATGGCCCATGATAGGAAGAGGATTATTGTCCTTTAGTGATGCCTGGTTCAAGTTACGAAAATCTACACATATCCTTATTTCACCATTCTTCTTCCACACTGACACAATGTTAGCCACCCACGTTTAATGATGGATGGGAAATATGATCCTTGCATTAAGCATCTTTATTACCTCCTCGTTGATGGTATCAACAATCTTTGGGTTGTACAACCTTTGTTTCTTCCTAAAGGGCTTAACATCCTACTTTAAAGGAATTGAGTGATGCATTTCCTTTGGCTGGAAGAATTTGAGTTCATCATAAGAGTAGGACAAGACCTCTGATTATTTCTTGAGTAATGCAACAAACCTTCTTTTTCCTTTAGGAGAGAAACATTTTCCAATATTGACCACCCTTGGCTCCTCCAGGGTACTAATTTTTTCTTTATCAAAATCAATTGGGCACCGAGGAGATTGCTTTTCTTTCTTTTGAATGAATCTGTCATGTTTGTCAAAGAGGTCTTATAAAGAAACTAGACCTTTTGGAATTTTGTTCCCTTTTAATTTGATTACTCCCTCATCATCAATCCCCTCAATTCCTTCTTTATTTTCACCTCCTTCAAAGAAGAGATTATTGAAATTATTCCTTTGCTCTAAAAAGGCTAGAATTTGGTTATCACCATTAAAGACTTGCCAATGATTTACATTGTCTGGTACACTAGGCCTGAATACCATTTTAATGGTCACTTTGTCTTTACCAAAAGAAGGATGAGGTGTCACTAGGGAAGTTGGCACTACAAGAGAATAAGCCTTTTGATTATGTTCCCATTGGAATAGCTTTAATGGAAAATGCATTGAAAGATTCAATGCAGTCCCACACTCTATTTCTATAATGCCAGAGTCTTGGATTATTCACCTGATATTGTTGGTGGACCTACTTTACTATAACCTCTACATCACCTTGGCATCTCAGTTTATTGATTCCCATGTCCTCTGCTACACTCATGCCTAAGAGTAGTGCTTCATACTCTGCATTGTTATTTGTATTATCAAATTGCAGCTTGTAGACAAATGGGTACAACTCATTGCAAGGAGAGTACAATACTACACCAGCTCCTGAGCCCACTCTGGAATGACTACCATCAAATTCCATTATCCAAATTTTATCTTCCTCTTCCTCCATGAGAAGTGGAAAGTTATCCTCTTTTCTTGATGTGAGGAAGTAGTTTCCTAGCCCACAATCTTGAAAGAGAATGTTTTCTTTCGGATCATCGGATTTTCGTACTGTGAACTTCATCTTTCTCACTGGTAGAAACTTCTTCATCTTTCACTTTTATTGGGATAGTTGCAGATGACCAATCCATTTTTATCTCTCCACCCAGGTCTCTGTAGAAACTCCTACTTAATAGCATACTAAAGGATGTTGGGATGTCTACTACCAGTATGGTTAGGAGCACCTTCTTGTCTGAAAAATCAGCTAGTGCTACCTGTGCATCTTTGATTCTTCCTACCAATGGCACTTGATTGGATTCCATTGAGTAGCAGGTGCCATTTACCCAGGTCAAAATGATTCCTAGAGCAAGTTTGGATAGCATCACATTGTCTGAGGCTCTCAGAATCTATGATATAATTATTTAGCTGAAAGCCTTTAATTAGGAGTGACATGTAGAAAGGTTCAACCTTGTTGGTTTTGAAGGCACTGAGGGCTAACATGTTTATGGAAGATGGTTCTGGATGGTGTGGGCAGTAATCCTTTAGAATTAGGGCTCGAGGATATAGGGTTACCACCATGAGCTGTATTAATGAACCTGTCAAACTGGGTAAGGTATGTTTGTAGGTATTCTATTTCTGAGAGCTGGACTTTGGTTTTTCTTGCATGTTCCACAAATTCAAATGGGGTTATGATGAGCGAGGAAGAGGTTTCGGAAATAGATGAAGATTTACATAGTAGAGGCTTTGCTACTTTTGGTGTTGAATTATCCATTTTAGGTGTAGCAATTGGCTTAGAAGGGGGTGAGGGTGTAGCTTTTGATTGAACCTTAGATGTTTTTGCAGGAACAACATTTCAAGGAGAATTTTTCTTAGCATACTTTTGAGCTGGGAGAAGAATTAGATGACTTACTTGGCATAGTAGCATGATCCCTGATAACCAGTAAGTTTGGTTTTTCTTTGGCCGACTCCATAGAAGGTGGTAATGGTGATCCTCTGCTGATGATTTTATTTTGTGTGACCTCTGGAGGATAATCTTCTTTATTCTTCTTATCCTTTACCACAACTATTGAGGATGAAGCACCTTTCTTGGATTATGCATGAGTGAAAATAGCACATGAGAAACTTGGAGCTTCTTCATCATCCTCATCTTCATCATCAGCGTACTTAATTAGGCCATTGTGCATATCAACTTCCTCAACATCAAGATATTTTTCATAGTCTTTCATATTTTCTTCTTTAGTTTCATCAATTTCTGCTTCCTCCTCTGGCTATTTGGTGTCACAAATGGCATTGATTGGTGGTGTTTCAAGAGCAAGCCGATGAGGAGGTGGAGCAATCCTTGGCCTATCTAGAGGGTCTGGTCTCATTGAAGCATTCAGCATTATGATCTGAGATAGGTGCTTCTACAAGGCAACCAAGTCATTTTCCATTTTTTGGAACATCGAATCTGTGGTGATAGAGTTTGAATTTTGACCCTTTTGTCTTCCCATTCAGAACTTTCACCTTTCCAGAAAGGATTAGATCATCATCAGTTTCTATTGCAAAGTCCTGGGCTTACCTCAATGTTCTTGGTTGGGCTCTTTTGAGGAAGAAACCTACTTTTGATGGCAGAGCACTAATGAAAAACCTCTTCAAATTATTTTTCAGGAGGCACCACATCTTCAGGGATCCTTCTTATCACTCTATTATATCTTGCTACAAAGTCCCTCATTAACTCGGAGGTTTATTTCTTCATTTGTACCAATTGGACCAAAATATCCTAACAATCTTCTATGCTCTTGAACATGTGTTCAAATGCACTTCTTATATCATCCCAACAGGTGATGAACCTTGGGGGTAGCATGTAGAACCATTCAGTAGCCTTTTCTTGAAGTGACTCCTTAAAGAGTCAGACTGACACATCTTCATCCTGAACACCCAAAACACCACAAGTAGTGATAAATGTTGTTACATGCTCTTCAGGGAGTTGAGAACCATCCCCTTTGAATTTTTGGAAGTTTTTTTCTTGAGCCTCTCAGTAGCTCATGGAGTGATTAAGCAAGAGCCAGTGGACCGATGTTTCCTCCCCATGGTACATTAGGCCTACGGGCCTCACAATCATGTTCACACTCATGATCCCCCATTCTATTTTTGTTTCTATCTTCCAACCTTGCTAAGGTTGTGGCTTCTACTGATGTTCTTTCATCTACCTTGGCTTGAAGTCTCTCAATTTCTTTGAGTTGAGATATTATTTCTTCGTTGGCTCTTGCTTCTCTTTCTCTAGCTTCTTCTTCGGTCTCTACATCGGTGAAATATTCAAGGTTCTCATTGATGTATGGAAATTCACTATCTAAAGGATTGGAAACTACTCACGTTCTCAACGTGGTTGGTTGCTTGAAAATGAGGCCTTTGGATTCTGAGTAGCTCTTGTCTCCTTTGAAGTTCCTCAAAAATGGGATCAATTTCTCCTCCTTGTCCGTGTTGTCAAGTGTATCTTCTATCCGCCATCTTGAAAATCTATGCTCTTCTTTATGGTGCTGGATTATGTCTTTGCCTCTCCAATTCAACAACGCATTATTTTTCAAGCTCTAGAATTCTCATGGCAATGAAGTAGTGGTTGGCACTTTCTCTATTATGCCAGATAGCTTCCCTCAAATCTGAAGCAATGTCTTCTTGGATGTGGAAGAGAAATTTGAGTCTTTAAACAGGAGGGTTTCCTAAAATAGCCATGATTTGAATCCATGTGGCTCATATAGCCATTCAAATTCCCAAAAAAATGTATTTTTGAATGTTGAATTTTTTGACCTTACGGTTGCATTCAGGTGCAGATGCTACTAAATCTACCAAGCGGTGGGTGCCAAAAATTATTGGTGAGAAAATTTTTCAGGTGGAAAAAATGTGGACTCCTTGCCAATGCTCTGGGAATCTAATTCCCTCTACTTAACTTGTGCAGTTGCCATTTATGCATACACATGAAAAGATGGATTTATGTGGTGGCCTTTTTGCCAAGGATCCAACAAGGGCACTCCACTGACCCTGCGGAAAATGCTAGCAGTTATCTACAAGGGGGGAATTTTTATGAAGGTGGGAAATGGAGTGAGAAGAGAGGTAGGAGAACTAATGTTGTAGGTAGAAAATTAGATTCCTACATATACTAGTTAGAAATATCAACACATGCATTCATGAGAAGAAACAACTCTACAAATGGAAACAAGACGAGATAAGATTGCCAACTCAAAGTTTGTAATATCTCCTCATCAAAGAGGCTACAAAATCCTTCTTCTTGTATTGATGCTTAAACAGAAGTTGTACATAATGAGGGAATGGAAGAAATTTGACAATGGAGAATTATAAGAAAATGGCTATCTCCTTTGCTTTCTCTAAGTACAATGCACTCCTGAGTTTACAAGATCAATTTCCAACCCTATACAATGGCATGAAGAAGCCATTAAATCTCCTCCAATAAATGGTTACATCTTCTTCTTTGTTAGCAAGAAACGGTTTACAATTTCTTTTCAATCATTTATGTTCATTTAGATTCTTGATTCATGAAGAAACACGAATGGCGAGAAAAACCATACTTTTCATAATGCAACCGTTACACTAATTTTGTAACTCTGAATTTGAACCATTCATCTTGCCTTTGAAACTTTAAACCAGTTCTGTCCACGTGGGAGAAATTTACTAGAGCGGGCATGGAGGATTCCTTTTACAGTTTGTGACTTTATAGAGATTTGGCATTTTGGAACATTTTTGGCCCGCTCACTTCCACTTTTGATATAAGTCTTGAAATGTGGCCTCATTTGAGTGGAGACAGATTCATAGGCCACTTTTATAATTTTACCTTTTTTTACTGTGGGCTCAAAAATACAAATTGCTCTACCAGCCCACCTCCCCTGCTTTGAACCTTTCGATGCAGGCTTAATATTTGAATTTCTCCCTTATAGCATGATCGGGGTTGTGGGTCACTTTATGACTTTTAGCCCTTTTTAAAAAAAGGCTCAAAAACACAAATTATTCCACTGACCCGCTTCCCCGCTTTGAATTTTCAATGGCGGGCTAAAGATTTGACTTTTTCCTTTATGTTTGGCAGGGTTGCGCATTACTTTTTAACTTTAAGCCTCTTTAATGAAAACAAGGCTCAAATTCTCAAATATCCCCGATGATCTGCCTCCCCGCTTTTACTCTTTTGATGTGGGCTCAACATTTGAGTTTTTCCTTTAAGCCTGATCGGGGTTGTGGGTCACTTTATGAATTTTAGCCCTTTTGGAAACAAGGCTCAAATTCTCAGATCTCCCCAATGATCTACCTCCCCACTTTGACTCTTTTGATGTGGGCTCAACATTTGACTTTTTCCTTTAAGCATGATCGGGGCTGCATGTCACTTTATGACTTTTAGCCCTTTTGGAAACAAGAATCAAATTGTCAAATCTCCCTGACAATCCACCTCCAATTATATATGTCCAGTAACCATGGAAAATGGGGCCAAATTTTGACGGGGAAGAAAACGCCTGTCGTTCACGACTGTGGAAAAATGCAGAGAAGAAGAAAACTCCACCATTTTGCGCCTGATTTTCAAATTTCTTTTACGAACCAAGGAAATGAAAATAATACAAGGTTTGATGATCCATGGCCATAGAAATATTGACAATTTCATTAAAATGAGGACAAGAATAAAATTTTCATACGTCTAGATAGGAAAATAGAAAATTTATCAAAACATGCAGACTGGAGAGTTTAAAAAACTTCAAAGCATGAATTTCTCTATCTTTTCAGGCTTCTAACTTTACTTGAACACTTCTGGAGGGCGTGATCTCAAAATCTTTGAATTTGACTTAGAAAATGAGGGGGGGGGATTTTTATGGCGACAACATTATTATTAAAAATTCATAAATCCCAATCATGATTGACCCCACAAAATAGGGGTCATCAAAGTCATTGTTATTATTCCACCCAATTTTTTATAGCTTAATAATTCTATGCATGTATAAGTATTAAAGGATGTAAGGGTTTGTAACATGGGGTTATTATCAATTAATTGATTTACGATTAATCATACATAATCAAAATAATACATTAATACTTGCAAAAATGATAAATGATACAATGATAGCTCAAAAACACAAGAGGAGATGAAGACTTCGGTTGAATAAAGTGAAACAAATGATATTTGGATGTGCAGTCTGGATGAATAAATAGATATGAACATGAAGATGCTTTGTGTTTGATACTGTAGCTAGAAACTATCTTTATCTAGGACCTTATGGTCTTGCCTTATTTTTTATTGTTCTTGTCTCTTCTATACGGTATTGGACCTACTTCCAGCAAGGTTCTATAACTTTATGTTCCCTTCACTTGTATATAAAATTATTTCAATTTTTTACATGATTTCCATATAGTTTCAAATATAGATGACTCAATTTAGGGCATGATATAGATGGATGAGTACTTCATTACTTATTGACTACACTATTTAGACTCAATTGTGAGAACAAGGTTTGTGGTTATGGGCCTCCTTCTCCCATGTTTTTTCTTAAAATATATACAATTAGTCTCAGAATCATAACACCTTATGGGAATTGATGATTTCCATTCCCTTCATGGTTTTATTTTACTGAGTTACAATTGTAAAAATTGAACTTAGATCCATTTGCAACAGTGTGGTCTATAGGTTTAATAGAAGATATCAAAGTGGTTAAGCTATTTGTAGGTTTTCCTTCCCCTTCTCTCAATAGATTCCCAAAAAGTGGAAGGTATCGAAGTAGCTAAGTTATTCATAGGATATATCTTCCTCTCTATTGAAAAATAAAATTTAAACCTAGGAATCTACTTAGTTTGGAATCTTTTTATAAATGTTAGAAGTAGTTGTAAATAATAAGAAATAATGGAAAAATAGTGTTGTTAACAAATTAATTGAATGTATTTTATATCAACAAACTTATAATTTATAAATAGAAGTGGTCTATATATTGAAAAAGTAATATTTGTCTGAATTTTATTTTGACTATATCATAGGCATATGCGTAACAACCTCCACATGAATAGACATACATGACATCAGATTTCAAGCTATGAGTGTCAATTATCCTTATCTAATCCTAAGAGGTGTGTAAATTAAATTGTTGGAGCTCAAAATTGCACCCTTACCTGAATCATGAAGATTTGGAATTATAAGGCATCATGGGATTATCTCCAAGTGTTGGAATTGTGGCTTGAGATAGACCTCTGGAGAAGACCGACTTATTCATTACATGGATTTAATAAAATCTACATAACACATCCTACTTCTAACATTAAAACTACTCCTATAGTTAATCCTACACTAACAATTCCAAGGGACCAGGGAGAGAGATGCATAAAAAGGTAAATCCTAAGCTAAAAGAGTGATGATAACACCAGAAAGAAGGTAAATAACTATCCACAAGTGGAAGTAAAGAGAGAAAACACGTGAGGAAGTGCAAACATATGTACTACAGACTAGAACCATATGGATTCATCCTTCACATGCCTTCACGACACACAACAATGGAAACTTGTAAGTATGAGGCATACACATTAGGCCAAAGGAAGAAAAGCAAGTCAAGAAAAAATAAAATGTGAGAATAGGGAAGAGAATATCCACAAAACTCGATTCCATTGATTAGAATGTGCACACTCATTTACAACAATGGAAAAAGGTAAAATACATTGCAGAGACCAAGTTTAAGGTCTAAAACTCATGGCAATTCAGCCACCATTTTGGCATGGTGTCATTACAAAAAAAGAGAAATGATTTTTACAATGCATGAGTTTCATATTTTTAGGAAAATGAGAAGAGGAAGAGATAAGAAGAGAGATAAAGGTACCATAATGAGGGATTCAACCACCAAGAACCAATTATCATTGATGCTTGTAGGAAGGTGTGGGCGTCTGACATGGCTTCCATCGCATGCCATCAGATTCTACAGGAAAAGGAATGACACCCATACTCCATTAAATTTGGTTGGTGGTTTGGTTGAACATCGTATTGAATAAAACATGTGTAGTTTTGAAGACTCTCATGGGTTTTCTTTATTATGTGGATTTTCAATGTCCCGTAGCCTCTGAACTTGTTTTGCATCTATTCTTTATTGTACGGATTTGGATGGTTCACAACTTGTATCTGGGTAGAATTTATCATTAGTTCCATAGAATTGACCAACTCTAAGTAATGCTATGTGTAACACTATTTTTCACCATGCCACTAAACACTAAACTTCTCATTCCCTTGCTCCACAGATTCTGTGTTTAGCTGATTTTCTAACTCCTTCGCAGGCGTTCGACCCGCAAGAGACTGAGTTGGTGCTATGAAGGTATTTACTCATCATAAATATTCCTAATTCCTAAATTGATGCTCCCTTTTCCAACGAGTTATGAGAACCCATGGAACATTATGTTCATATACTCCATGGTAGATTAATTTAGTCTTGTGCGGCTTTCCTGAGAAAAAGTCAATAAGTCCATTTTGATGAGTTGTTCAAAATTACGTGGGGTGCAGTTTTGGAAAACATAAAATAAGTCAATAAATTTTTAAAAAATCTAAATTAACTAAGTAAACTTAAAATAAAAGGTGCACCAACAACCTCCCTTAGCTTATACTTAGGGAATTAAAAATTAAAAAAGTAATGGGTCTCGACAACTAGGCCTAATAATGTACCCATGAAAAATAAATACGACCTATAAAAATGAGATATAAAAAATATATATCATAAAAATTTAGACTATGTACTATAAATACTGAACTGTATGGCATGGAAGGCAGTATTAAAAAATCATTCGATGTGATGAAATCCATCACTGAAGATTATGGAAGAAGTGTGAGTGAAAATAATGGTAAAGAACTAAAATCTACACAAGTGGTATGAATCCACTACCCGATCACTAAAGAAACTAAGTTGACATTATATGTACCAAAAGAAATCAAACAAGGCTTTCAATTCATCAAATGAGGTGAAGAAAGTACAAAAGAGTAAAATAATAATGACATTAAATTTTTGAAGTAGATGATTTGATGTGATAATGGTAATCAAGGGACATAACACCTAAAGATTCAGTATGGCTATACCCTCCCCCCCCCCCACAATGTTGAACCAGTGGAACAGAAAAAATAATAAATCTATATGACTAGTATGAATCTACTACTCTAACACTACATAATGACAGAAGCTGGGTATGAAAAAAAACACACTTAAAGGAGACATTTTGATTATCAAAGTGTCAAACAATACAGAAAAAGGTATCTCACAAATAACATGGAACTAATAGTGATGATAATGCATAACTAAGAAAAAAGTGCGTAAAAAAAAGACTCACATGCATGAAGGTAGATTAAATTGTGAAAAGAAATCCCCCATGACACTTTATAACTTAGTGTAAATATACATCCCAAAAGAAGAAAATAAGACGAGTAAGATACTATATACACCACAATAGCTCAAAAAAGTAATTTTTTAACTATCGAAGAAAGAATAAATATAAAAATCAGAGTTTATAAAAAAAGGGGATCATTTCTAGGTATAATATGCAATGTTTGGCTGATGTAGTTGAATGGTATAGGATCCATGCCTATAGATACCACACAAAGAATGTTAGCAATACTATCATGAGTGTTTTCAAATCCATCCTAGGTGAATATGGATGGTAGATGAAGATGTTTGCATGTGATTCTGCCACATTGTACAAACAATACATTTAAGGAATCATCTCTAGAAGTTCCATGAATCTCATGTTTGGTTAAATTAGTCTTAGGTCTCTCACTCCTAAGAAGGTGTGTAGAAACATATGATTGTGCAAAAATTGGATCAAATGAAAAATCATTTTCTCTATATCTAGTTTT
This sequence comes from Taxus chinensis, assembly GCA_019776745.2. NCBI lineage: Eukaryota > Viridiplantae > Streptophyta > Pinopsida > Cupressales > Taxaceae > Taxus > Taxus chinensis. The sequence goes on from CM034150.1 coordinate 609,799,631, forward strand.
GTGGAAAGAAATGCAATTAAAAGGTTGTATATGGGAAGTGATGCCTTGCATGCCTTAAAAATATTTACCTACGCCTTTTCTAAAATGACCCATGGAATGGAGAGTGTGAGATACAAAACCAATTGTGTGCCTCTCAAATGATCCAAACACAATAGTGTGTGAATATAAAGTGTGGGTTACAACAGGTACAACAATAGATGCATTGGATTCAATGGGAAAATCATGATTAGTGTAGACACCTATAATTATGCCTAAGTAATTTAAATACTTAAATTGCGCTAATTATCTCCTTTCCCACAAATTGATGACATAGGGTCAATAGCGCTCATCTTCTCTTCCATTGTTGTTAATTGATTACATTAAGCTAATTAATTAAGTCACCTATCCAACACATACCCTAATTAATGACCTTTCGTTAATTGACACCTTCTATCCAGTCTAATTAATTATTATTAATTAATTAGCCTCCCTTCTCATTAAATCAATAAATCCCTATTTAATTGGTTTAATCCCTTCCTAATGGTCTAAATCACACTAATATCCATCTAAAAGCTTATAAAAGCTTGCACATGTATTTAATTAATCACCTTGATTAATTAATACACCCCCTTTATCCACATGAGCCACTTAAGGACAAACTAAACCCTCCTAAAGCTAACTCAACCTCATCTAAACCCCCCTTATCCATAACTAACTCCACATCTCCTTTATCCCACATTCATGAGGATGTGTTGAATCCTTTATCCTTTGGGCTATATAAAGAGCCCTCCACCTACCTTTTTACTTACACCTAAACTCCTTAAGAGAGAAAATGCAAAGCATATAGCAAAGAGACTAAGAGCTTGCACCTTGTCCTCTTGAGAGTTCATCATCTTGAAGAGTTAAGCCTCTTTCTTAAAGTGCTTAGGTCATATGGGAGGTGTCAAAAGGGTCTTGTAGCCCAACTTTGACTAGCCCCCATTCCTAGGTTCTTGGAAACATTAAGGACAACTATTTTTGATAGCCATGGAACCTACCTAGGTTCCTTCATTTATATGTTGTTAGAGAATAGAGGATATTTAGGTGCTTAACATAGTTAATTTCATAGTTTTGTATTGATAAATGTTAGCATCTAACCCTTGATTAATTCTTATCATGATGGTGTTTATAATGTTGTTTAATTCTTGCTAATTAAGACTATTTAGGTGTTAGTCTTTGTTTACATTAGCATTAGTTTAAAAACAACACTTGCACACATTTGGCACGCCCGGTGGGACACTTAGTCCCATGGCATTTTAGTTTAAGTTTCATTATTTTGGCTAACTTTTGATATGCACATGTAGTAATTAATGTCCATTTTTTTGGAAAATTTGCTCATTTGATATGTGTAACTTCATGTTCATAGCCATAATTTTAATGGGTTATTGCCATTTTTAAACTAACTTGTCAAAATTTAGAGATATTGTGAAGTTTTCTTTGTTTTTTCCATACTTAGGTTACAGGTCTGGCAGGCATGATTTTCAGAGCACAGGCACAGTTTTAGGGGCACACACATCTCTGGTGGCACAGGCATGTTGTTCAAATATGTCATTCTGTCTGCTGACCCCTGGCGCATGCGCACTAACCCTGGCGCACATACCCTAACCCACACGCAGGTGCACTAACCCAAGCACACACGTCATTTCGTACTGTACCTTCACTGCATACTAAAACCTATCAAATCGATGCACGTGCACCCTAACCAGGGTGCACATACGGTTTTAGTGGCACAGGTATATTTTTCTAGTAATATGGTTATTTTGTCTGTTATTCTATCTATTTTCTCATAGTAGCGCATACACTATTTTCGGGGTGCACACACCTCTCGGGTGGTGTAGGCATTTAATTGACCTAAAAATTCCACAGAGTGGTGCAGGTACTATTTTAGTGGTACAGGTGCTGTTTTTGGGGCACACACATCTCTCAGGTGGTGTAGGCACACTGTGTGCTAATAAAAACAACCTTTGGTGGCACATACACCCTAACCCACATGCAGACACTGAAAAAGGGGTGCAGGCATCCTTTTACATTTTTGAAATTCAAGTGTTGATGTGCTGACATTCTTGCAGGTTTATCTAATCATATATTTGTCTTTGCAGCTGTTTTTACATGTTTGTATTTGATTAGGTAATATTTTGCATTGTTTACTTATAAGATTAAGATCACGTATGCTCTTCCCTCGCATTCCTTTGGGGTGATCTTGGGAATCAAAAATATTCTTAAGTCCTTTTGATACTTTGAGATTGTTAGGGGTATTTAATTTGGAATTGGTTAATTTGGCTTTGTTGAATTAAAGTGTTGTTCCATTTGGTTATCTTTTGGATTTGTGAAGACATCACGTATGCTCTTCTCTTGCGTCCTTGGACGATCTGGAGAATCAGAAATGGTGCCTTCTCTTTTGATGGAAAACTACTAATCATCGTCATACAGGACCAAAACGCTTGTCAAAGAATGAAGGAAATGAAACAAAAGTCAGAAAACTACTAATACAGTTGTTATACAGGTTGCCAAAAGGTGTTCAAGCAAACCACATCTAAATTAAAAAGATAAAAAAACACACCACATTCAAAACACTGTATTGCAGGTTTTGGAAAAGGGTACGTCCCTCTTTGCTCAACTGGAACATAACCCCTTTGGCATAACACCTTAAGCTACAACAATGGGGGTGGTTCAGGAACCCCAAAGTAGTCCACACAAGAGGGAACCTTGTGGACGAAACAGGAAGTGCTCCGCACTACCTACTTGACTAGTGATTCCTTTGTGAGATAGAGTTACTGAGTTGTCCATGTGGCAACCCCAGTGATAGTACACATTTAGACGCACTAGTTGCCTACTATTCTTGAAGGGGGTAAAGTAAAGTCGAGATACTCCCAAACTAGTCAGTGTGACTTTTTGGGTAAATCACACTCTCTTAAGATAACTTTGTAACACCTAGGACGAGAGAACCACCTAGGAAGAATATACTTTGGCCAGGAGCCCACTTTGACCATTCTAAAAATAGTGTTGAGTTGTGAACCATATTGAGAAACGTGTGATGCGTTACTTTCACCTAGTTTTTACTTGCCTTAGGGTGAGGTGAAACTCTGCCGAAGTGAAGCTAGCATTTTTCATCATTCTTTTGATTTGTTTCCTTCACATTCTTTTGACACTTTGTTGATCAAAAGAAGGGTGACTACCTTTGTGTTACCAATCGACTGTTTCTCTCACTTTTATGTCCATTTACGCCCATCCATGTTTGCGGCTGGGTTAGTTAAACGTCTAAAGTGTGCAGAGGTGTTCTCACGTCATTGGTAGCCATTGTGATCTTGATACCCATGTCAAGATCATCATTGTAGTTAGGCATGGTTCATCACCGTGGACTTCCTTAGAAGAGTTAGCTTGTTTGTATCGTATCACTACAATTTCAATATTTACGTCTTGTTTCTTGTAAACTCGACATAAATACCTATATTGTACGGTTACGCTGCACACATTTTTAACTATTCCTAGCTATACTTTGAGATTTTTAGTTTGGTTCTATTATTACCTCGATTTCAAAGAGTGCTAGGTGTTACCTTTTGTGCGTGTTATATCAATAACACCTTGATATCAATACTTCACTTTCTCGCAAAGTGGGTTAACATATCTTGGTGATATTGTTGTGTCATTCACGAATTGTAATTGGCACTTTTTTTTTTGAGATATAGGTCTTAATCAAGTTTGAGCTCAGCTCAGTCGTATATCTTGATTGGGAGATCGCATTGACTTCTTGTATTTACTTACGTTTTGTTCATTCCCTTGAACTTGGCATAAGTGAAGACATCTTGTTAATCATCTTGCGACGTGAACTACTCTTTGAAACGTAGTCTAGGAGATACTTCATTTAAAACAGGTTTTAATACCAAACGATTGTTTCATTGGTGATTTTATCACTCTATCACATTGGTATTCTCACATTGTTGATTTACTCTTGACAAATACATCTTGCATTTCACTTAGGGGTAGTCACTAAGCTTTGGACACATTTACAATTTACCCTAGTGAAACTTATCATGAAAACATGGCTCCTAAAACATGTCTAGGGTTAAAAAAACAGACATATGAGGAACAACAAGCACAAGCTTGGGAAACCTCTAACTGACAAGGGTCAAACCCCTTCATTGGACATAACCTAGGACCACTGTTTTCTACAGAAAAGGAAACAGAAGAGATGGTTGATCATAGTGGAAATGAATTAGAGTCACCACGTGTAGACTTTGATTTTGACCCTACTCTACTAGACGAGTTTCTTCTTAGAAACAAAGATAGAGTGTTGGCATGGGTCATTGAATTAGGGGCCAAATTTCCCACCGAGAATGAACCAATACTACCTAAAAATAATGTTGTTGAGGAAGAATGTCCCCTTATCAATATGGAAGATATTTTAACACACGGACAAGCTTCTACCTCTTACGTAGAAAATGATAAAGTGGTAGGACATAAAATACCTCTTATCAAAGTGCCACGAAGAAACAAGATATAACAAGATGCCACGAAGAAACAGATAGACAGGTGAAGAACCTCCATAGTACGAAGAGGAGGAACCTTTAGAAGAAGAGGCTATAAACCAAGCCACAATCCAACAAAAAATCAGTAACCTAAGCTAACAACTAGCTTTGCTTACTTCCCATGTACAGAAAGACACAAACAAAAACGTTCAAAAGTTGAGGCCTAAGGTTAAGATCAACGAACTCCATCAAGAAAACCAAGGAGAAGAAGACACAGGGTATCATCATGTTCACATCCCTGCTTCTCCCACTAAAGAACAATTGCTTGCATAGGAAGTGCAGTCTATGAAAAGTGACGCTTGCGAGCTTACAAGAGAGCAATATAGGGAGCATCAGGAAATATCAATATGAAGAATTATGCCCCTATCCTTTTGACAAGACAATGACCCTTCAACCCTTTCCAAAGAAATTTGATATGCCAAAGTTTGACAAATACAAAGGAAAGGGAGACCCAAGGGATCATGTTAAATATTTTTACATGGCATGTCAAGAGGTGTCTTATAGTGATAATTACCTCATTAGACTTTTTCCCAAGAGTCTCGGAGGTCAAGCATTGGAGTGGTTTACACGCTTACCACGAGGATCAATTTTCACCTGGCCAGAATTAGCAAAAATATTCATGCATCACTTCTCATATAACATAGAGAGTGACATCACCATGGCAGACTTGTGTGGAGCTAAGCAACACCCAAATGAGACCTTCACTAGTTTCCTCCAATGATGGAGAGGGATAGCTAGTCGCTTCCCTTGCGCTTTCCCTGAAAAGAAGATGGTCAGCATCTTCATTCCCAATCTCAACCTGGATATCAGCTTTCCACCTCCAAATGCATTGTGTCTGTACTTTTGAGGAGGTTATTGAGAAAGGGATTCAGATAGAAAAGGATCTCATTGCCAAAGGCACCCTCAAAAACCAATCTAAAGACAACCAAAGTGTCAAACCCTGGAAAAGCCAAAGATTTTCAACAAAAACAAAAATGTGGTGGGAGATGGAATCACTGATTCCAAACGTGTTCAAATGGTCCAAACTGGTCAACCTTTTAAACTGACCAAGGGCCCAATTTAACCACCACCAAAATGAAGAACATTCACCTCTCTCAATGAACCGTTGTCAGTCATACTAAAATAGTTGGATGCGGCCCACATGATGACCTATCCTACAACACAACCATTTGATGACAACGCTCCTAAACCTTCATGGTATAAGGAGCATGAATATTGTGAAATGCATCACATTAAAGGGAATAAGATAGACAAATGTCTGCGACTTTGCCACTATATTCAGGACCTCATTGACAATGGGGAGATAGAGGTGGATAACCCTGGAAAAACACAAACACCTAATGAGAAAATGGGGATTTATAAAGAACCATTCCCCAAGCATGATAAGTCGGAAAAGACAAATCTGGATCGGGGAGAGTCATCCCAAACTTATAAAGCCGTGAATTACTTGTATACCAAAAGAGATAACAATCATTATGATTCACTTATCAGATGTATTTGCTCTCCTGCTGACCATGTCAATACTATCCGGATTAAGGGAAAGGACTGTGCTATGGTAACAAGGCATTCCTGCCTCGTGATTCTGGAACCCTCTCCGTTGACCCCGCATACTGGTAAGTATAACCTTCTAGAACAACTTGAGAAGACGTCTGCTAAGATTTTGATCTTAGATCTTCTCAAGATATCTAATGTGCATAAGGACATTCTGTACCAAACTCTTCAGGGGTCAGGAGTGCCTTTAGAAGTCGATCCTTCACACCTTCAAGCTGCGGTGGCAAACATTGCACCAAGTGAGCATCTCACTTTCAACCATAGGGAGATCCCTCCCGAGAATCCTACACATAATCTTCCATTATACATTGAGGTAGTTGTCACCCATAGGAAAATCAAATGGGTGCTTGTGGATAATGGATCTGGATTGAACATCTACACACTTAAGTTGGTCAAACAATTGGGACATACCGAGGAGGACCTTGAGTCCCATATCATCACTATCACCACATACGACAACATGGAAAGGGAATTAGTAGGTACCATCACACTGCCTATGGAAGTAGGTCCCACTTGTCATCAGACGAGGTTTCACATCTTAGAATTGGAGCTTCCATATAACATGCTTCTAGGCTAGCCATGGATTCATGCCATACAGGCCGTGCCATCAACATTTCATCAATGCATCAAGTTGAAGCATGAGGGACATACGATTACAATACCAAGAGATTCAGATCCCTTTTCTCATTGTAGAACTCTCAATAGCTTTGCACGAAAGGGTACATATGCATGTCCCTCCATAGATATAGTTGTTCCTCTTTAGTCTGAGGCTATGGAATCCCATGTGGATTCAAGATTCACTTAGTTTTTTGCTCATGGGGCATCTACTTCAACATCTCCATTTGATTCATGGGAGATGAAAATCCTGGAATATGGTTGTGGGGAGTATAATGTACAACAAGTGATCTTGGTTTCAGACCTCTCATTGTCACCCAAGACTAGAGGTCGACCCAACTACCACTTCAGGAGACCTAGAGAAGAACACACTATTGGGTCGTTCCTACCTGGAGGCTTGTTAGTTGAGGAGAAATTACTTGATCCACCTACCACTTGGGTCCCTGAGGACACTCAGCCATCCTGTTATCGGACCCCGGAATATGAAAATTCTAGCAAAATGATGTACTCCATGGGCTACAAAGGCCTTGGATGTGGGAGGAATGAACAAGGACAAAGAGAACTAGTCCCTCTTCCACATTTCAAAACAGAAAGATACGGCATCGGGATTCGCCCTTATGGAGTGCACCCCAACGATCAAGATGTGACTTGTTCTGAGCATGAGGATAGTTCTGACTATCTAGACAGTGATATGGATTCCCATTGTAGCCAATATGAGGATCTGGACTCCATGAACCTTTTCATGAATAACGTTGTCCTGACCATAACCCCCACCAAACCAACCCTTGACCTTGTGTACCCTTCCCTTGTTGAATGGGACCAACAATGTCACGTGCCACTAGATTTATTCGAGAATGATGAGGCTATTGCAGAGTTCATGGGCATAAGGGATACAATTCCCATTGGAGATCACAAGAAGGGTTTCTTTATCAACTTAGACACCTGCACCTACTTCGGCGAGGAGGCTGAACTTCGTGGTCAACAAAATTTAAAGAAAAGTGAGGGAAAAAGTTCTAAAGAAAATCCTCGGAAAAAATTGAAGTCCAAGTCGCACAGTGAAAACCTCTTTGAGGCACTAGCTGACAAACAAATAATAAAATCAAAGGAAAAACAAAGTGACCATGCCAAGGATGAAAATCTCATGGAGACATCCTTGGATGAAGATCTCAACCTCCCTCTTGATCCTACACGTATGGAGGATTTATCAAAATTATTAGTCGAAGAAACCATTGATGTCAACATTGGTACGAAGAAGATCCCAAGATAGTTAAATTGGGGGCATCACTCTTAGCTAGAGAACAAAAGACGTTCACCATGTTGCTGAGAGAGTTTATTGATGTGTTTGCATGGTCTTACAAGGACATGCCTCACTTGGATCCAACTTTGGTCGTGAACAACCTAATTGTGCACACAGATGCCAAGCCTATCAAACAGAAGCTCCAAAAGATGCACCCAAGAGTGGCCTTGTTGGTTAAGGAAGAGTTGGAAAGATTATTGGCAGCAGGATTCATAAGACCAATTGATTATTCTGAATGGATATCAAACATTGTTCCTGTCTAGAAGAAACTTGTCGGTATCTGAATCTACATGGATTTTAGGGACATCAATAAGGCTTGCCCTAAAGATGACTTTTCGTTGCCCAACATTGATATGATTGTTGACTCAATAACAGGGTATGAAATTCTATCGCTCATGGATGGTTTTTTGGGTTATAATCAAATTAAGATCGCTGAGGAGGACCAACACAAAACAACTTTCACAACCCCTTGGGGCACCTTATGCTATCAAGTGATGCCATTTGGCCTTAATAATGTGGGAGCAACTTATCAGCGGGCCATGATAGTAATCTTTCACGATATGATTCATGACATCATGGAAGACTACATAGACGACATCCTGGGAAAGTCCAAAACAAGAGAGGATCATCCTATCATTTTGCGGCATATCTTTGAACACCTGCGTGAATATAAAGTCAAGATGAATCTAAAGAAGTGTGTCTTCGGTGTGCTATCTGGGAAACTATTGGGTTTCATTGTATCAAGATGAGGTATTGAGGTAGACCTTACTAAAGTGTCTGCTATCACTGAAATGCCTCCACCTGAGAATATCAAGCAACTGTGGAGCTTGCAAGGGAAAATTCAAGCCATTCGCCACTTCATCTCCAAGCTGGCAGATAAATGTCACTCATTCACCCATTTGCTTAAAAAGGACGTCATTTTCCTCTGGGGACCTGAGCAAATAGCAAGCCTTTGCTTTGCTTAAACAATACCTGGCTAATCCACCTGTCCTCATGCCTCCCACTCCAGGAGAACCACTTTTGCTCTATATTTCCACTACACAATATGCTATTGGTGTGTTTCTCACCCAATACGACCTTAACCATAAGGAGAAAGTAGTGTACTATTTGAGTCGCACCCTCATCGCCTATGAACTTAATTATCCTCAGATTGAAAAGGCTTGCTTGGCCATTGTTTTTACCTTTTAGAAACTTCGCCATTACCTGCTAAATACTAATACCAAGCTCATATCCAAGGTCAACCCACTCAAGTATTTTCTGTCCAAAACCGCCCTCATGGGAAGAATGGCTAATTGGATCATTCTCCTCAGTGATTTTGACTTATAATTTGTCCATCAAAAATCAGTTAAAGGACAAATACTTGCAAACCAGCTAGCAGACGCACCCTTGCAAAGCATGAAACCTTTAAGTCTAGATCTGTCAGATGCCTCCTTGCTCTACATTGAAGAATCTGCCATGTGGAAAATACATTTTGATGGATCATTTATGTTTCATGGTTCAGGTGCAGGAGTATTCCTTATTACTCCTTCCGGCGATCCTATACCGTAGGCTTTCCACCTGGCCTTCCCTTGCACGAACAACATTGTAGAATATGAAGCACTCATTGCAGGAATGAAGCTAGCCATCAAGTGGAATATTCATCATGTTAAGGTCGTAGGTGATTCGCAGTTAATCATTAAACAAGTAAATGATGAATATAAGGTTAAGGATGACAAACTCATACCTTACAAAAATTTAGTGGAAACTCTAAAGGAGTATTTTGTGTGCATCACCTTTGAGCAAATCCCAAGAGCGCAGAATAGATCAGTGGATGCTACATGGCAATGGTAGGATATATGCTTCATATTCTACCAGGGAATAATGACATGCCATTCTTTGTAGAAAACCTATGCCTTCCTGCGTATGACATGCCAGAATCTTGTCTGGCTTGTGAGGTTTTTGGTCCCCATTCTCCATGGTACGAACCCATTTTCACCTATCTTAAGGACAACACATTCCCTCCTGATATCTCCCACTCTGAAAAGCAAAGCCTAATTCACCAGATATCTTGTTACACCCTTTTAGGAGGTACACTCTATCATCATGGCTATAACGGGAATATGTTACGTTGTCTGGATGTGACGGAGTCAATCCAGGCAATCAAGGAAGTGCACGAAGGAGTATGCGGAGCACATACAAATGGAATGGTCTTGGCTAAGAAATTGTTGAGAGTAGGTTACTATTGGCCTACCATGGAAACTGATTGTTGTAATTATGTTAGAAAATGTGTGCTTTGCCAAAAGTATGGAAATTTTGTCCATGCTCCGTCACAGCCATTGCAACCAATCACTACCCCATGGCCATTCTCCAAGTGGGGACTCGATCTAATAGGGAAACTTACTCCCACCTCATCTGATGGTCATACACATATCATCACAGCTACAAAATACTTTAAAAAGTGGGTGGAGGCTGTATCGTTAACCTATGTCACAGGATCAAAAATTTCTAAATTCATCATGAATCACATTATTTACCGATATGGCATTTCTGCAGCCATTGTTACAGATAATGGGAAGTCATTTAAGAAAAAAATTGTGAAAGGTCTTTTCCAATGGTTCCAAATCAGATTAAAATGGTCCACGCCATATTACCCTCAGGGTAATGGACAAGCTGAGGCGACAAACAAGACATTGGTCAGGATTATGGAAAAGATGGTCAATAAGACAAGTCAAAACTGGCACCTACAAATTCATCCAGCCCTTTGGGCTTACCGAACATCCATTCACACTCCTACAGGTGTGACACCATATTCCCTAGTGTTCGAGATAGAATCTATCATCCCTTTAGAAATTGAACTTCTGTCCCTGAGAATTTCTCTTCGGGACTATCTGGATAAAGATGAAGATTATCGAGTGGCAAGGTTTGATGAGTTAGAGCTACTGGATGAGAGGCACATTCGCACTCTTAATCACCTGAAATTATATCAACACAGAGTCTCCAGAAACTATAACAAGAGAATCATCCCTCGTTAGTTTGAGGTTAGTGATTTAGTCATGAAGGAGATCCAGTTTAACACTAGAGCAGAGCGAGAAAAGAAAGGGAAGTTTGAACCACATTTGTTAGGACCCTATGTCATAGTTGCCAAGTATTACACAGGGGCATACAAGTTGGCTCACCCTAATGGTGATGAGCTCCGGGAGCCCATGACCACCATGCATCTTAAGAGTTTCTATGCCTAAACATGGTGCAAGGAAGTCAAAAAAAAAATCAAAAATACAAAAAATATAAATCAAAAACATTAGAAAAAGAAAAAGAGAAAATAGTTCATCCACTAGTGAAAACCATGCAATTGTGGCACTTTGGACAAGTCCTTGGGTGAAAACTAGTTCCTGGTGCCTTGGGAGGATTCGTTGTTCACAAGCATTATATATTAAAAGGGTAGTTTTCTTTGGCCTAGACCAGGTTTTGCTGTCTAGATTCCTTGTGCACATCATCCTGTCTAGCCTTGATATGGCTTTGTCTTCTTTTATTCGTTTGTGTGGGGTGTGGTCTTTAGCTATTTCCCATCTTATGTTGGGGGCAACTCAACGACTTCACCTTCCTGTTCATAAGTGCATGGCTTCTGCCCTTGCATATTCCCTATCTTACGCTGGGGGCATCCACGCTTTCTTGGTTACTTGCACATAGCTTTGGAAAACCGTTAGAAAACACCAAAAATAATAGAAAACCGTTACAAAACACAAAAACAATAGAAAATTGCTTCACAAAACATGAAAACAATATAAAATTGTTTCAGACAACACCAAAAACAATAGAAAATTGTTTCACATAAAACCTAAACAGTAGAAATTTGGTACATGAACACGTGTCTTACAAACACATTTTCTTGCATTGTCTTGTTTCCTTGCTTTGCTTGTTGCTTGTATAGTGTTTTTCTTGCTTGCTTTTGGGGTGTTTATTGCTTGGGCATACTTTATTAGGATTCATATTTTCTTACTTAGATTAGATTTATTCTTGCTTGTGCATATTGTGGTGTATTTTTACATGTCTGTTAATATTGGGAAAATCATGATGTAATGTGTTAATTCATTATGTTCTTTCTTAAGCTTTTGATTGTGTTTGTTACATGTTAAATAAAGACATGGTAAATCATGGTGTATTGCATCAATTCCCGGTGTTCGGTGTTAATATTTGGTTGTGTTTCTTGCATGTGCTCTGTTTTATTATCATTCACATCACTTTACCATCATTATCATCACATCTGACATCATCTATACATCATATATGATAAAAATGCTAAGTTTTACATCATGCATGTATGCTAAGCTAGTCATCACATATCGTATCATCAATGGGGGCAAGAGGGGTTGCGCATAATCAAAAATCTATCCCCCCCGCACCAATATCATCTTATCATCCCATCCATATACATCAAAATAACACATGAGAAGTACATTTGATATCATCTACAAATCTATCATCTAAGCATCCACAACACATGTATACATCAAACATCGACATCAAGCTACATACAATGTATGAAATTAGATAACATCATGACATCATCCATAAGTGCTGAATTAAACAAACACAACATGCAATGAGAATCTACATATAGTAATTTCTAAAAAGGGGTATTTCATATCATAGAATTATGCCCACTCGTGTCACATGCATCAGAGTACAACAACAATACAATGCATCATCTCATAATATGATAACATCATAACATCCATAAGTGCTAAATCAAGAAAAACAACATGCATCAAATCCAATGCGGGCAATAGGCCCACTCAAGATACTAAACACGATTCATGTCCTGTCATCAATTACCTACCCATGAATTTAAAGACAATGCAAAAACCATCTATATACATGTATCAACAAAACAACGATATACATCATCTCATACCCATGTGTATTTGAGCCAAAACAATGAGTCCTCATAAATATATACATGTGTGTCAAATATACATCTATATCAAAAATGGATACATACAAATCTGTTCTCTATATCAAAAATACCTTCAACTGAGGTGTACAACAAGGATATATCAAAAAAAATTGTATACATACATACAATGTCCATATCCATACTCAATACAAATACATCGTCGATACATGATGCCATCAAAAAGGGGCATGTATCTGAAAGAATGAAGCCTTCATCATGAGGCATCATCAAAAATACATGTCTACAATCACTATACATCAAAAAAATCAGCATTCATAAGAGGCATACATACAAAAGAATCTGTACAATACAAAGGTGGCTGTCAACCGCAGCTCTCGCCCTCGCCGGGGCTCCCTGGCTTGTCCTCTAGATGCCAGAACTCTAGACACTGGGATAACACTAGTCTCGCTGGCTACTCTGGAAGAGGTTGTCTCATGGATCTGGTGGAATTCCCAGGCCTCCGTGATCAAGAGCCTGATGTTCTTGATCTTGATAACTGTGGCAATTCCACTCTTTGCTCTGGTGGCACCACCCTGTAGTATGCATTCCTATAGAAAAGAGCCTCACCACCAAGCCTGGTGGCATCACGAATCATATCTACATCACCTGAGGTGAGTGCTACCTGAAGGGTAGTATCTCTCTTGCCTGCAACTCAGCTCAGGTCTACCTCGGCCTATCTCGTAGTGGCAACCTCTTGATCCCTCTCTATGGTCATCACCTGTAGCTCGGCACGGGCTTGGTCTGTCTGTGCTAATACTACCTAATAACGGGCATGTACGTGATCTCTTTGTGCCACAACCATTCGCACCTGAGACTGAGACTGATGTAGGAGGATTAATATCTAAGCCCCCTGTGCTATTGTCTCTTGGATCTTGCTCTACCATACACCTCTGTCATCTCCTAGGCCATCCTGGGCCCGAGCCTGATCCCACCCTGATAGTTATGTAACAATGTGGGCTCGGGCCTCATCTCACTCTGCTATGGCTATCATGCACCAGCCTCGAGCCTCTTCTCTCTTCACTCTAGCCACATCTCTCTCGGTTATGAGCTGCTGCACCTATACTTGTGTTGTGGCTATCTACACCACTTGCTGTGAAGTTATGTGTGCCTCATGGACTGGTCCTTGGGGTTCTCTGGAAGACTACCCTTGCTTGAAAACCCTACCTCTAGGTGGCAGCATGGTTACCTATATTGGGCCCTGTGGCCTCGGTCCCTATGCCTGTGGGACACCCTGTCCATCATGTGGGATCCCATAGAAAGGATCCTTTGGGTCTGGCCCTAGTGCCACCTCTCTAGCTTGATGCTCCACCCCATGCCATACCTCTACAGGTGGGTGAATACCTGCTACCCAAGCTGCCTCTAGAATAGTAAGATGTCAGGGTAACACTATCGCATACCATGCTGCATAATCAGTTGTAGTCCCTGGGTCTCTAACCTGTCGTAATAAATCCCATGCCTGGGGAACCACCTATGAGAAACTAGTCCTGGCTTAAGCCATTGGTATACGAGGCCCCATAGTTTTCCTCTCCGAATCTCTGCGGGCATGCCAGATATCTGGCTGCGAGACACACTGTACTTGGCCAAGCTACTGCTAGCACCTGTCAACATGATACAGCTCCATGATGTAGTTGCGGCTGCCAATGAGAAAGTGCTCCACCAAGCACACATTGAGCTTTGTGGCATCCTCTGGCCACTGGAAGTTATTGTATGGATGCCAAATGACATCTATCACTGATAACTCATCAAACTCCCGCCTATATCTGAATAGGCTGCCAAGGTGACCACAGACATCTCTGCCAGCTACTATCCAAGCCATGCATGGTGGATCCTCGGGATCTCTAACTCGAAAAGGGCCAACAAGGAACCCGATAGCTATATGATCCCATGACCATATAGTAATGATGCAGGCCCCACGATCTTCTGATTGTGGTATGTGATAAGGTGTAGATCCCAGTATAAGTGGTCCAGTATACACTACCCCCAGCAGTATCTCTCACCATTGTAAATGTCGTGAACTAGTGGCAGTAATCCTCTCGGGAATGAATTCTCTGTCTTATTAGTGAGTAGAAACCCACTGATAAGTGACATAATATAGTGGTCCCCAATGCAATGTCAGGTCGGAAATGCAATCATGTAACGCTATAGTCATCATATCATGTGGGATGTCATCGACCCCAAATAAGGCACTGTATGCTGCTCAGATCAACCCTGCATTCGAACTATACTCAATCACTGTACCCATCATGGGCATGTGTAGAATTTGCCACACATCCTCTAAAGTCACTGTCATCTCACCTATGGGTAATCTAAAACACTGACTCTCATTGTGCCATCACTCGACTAGCACAGTTAAGAGGCCGTGATCTAATACAATCGATGGCATCCGAGACACGGGGTCTAGCCCCACTACCTCCAGTAGTATCGCCAACGCTCGGTAGTCACACCGACGCATACTGCCCTCTAACTCGGAAATTTGGGAGTGCCACTCCCGTGTCTACAATACTGGTAGTCGTCTCTACAAAATAACATGCCACCCATTAGTTTCTCACATTTCCTCTAAAAATCTATCTCTTTTTTTAGGGTTAACCCAAAAATCCTAAAAATTCTTCTAAGTGTCACATTTTGGGACACTTTCCTATCTTTTTTTGCCTGTCTAGGGCACCTGAGCACCCTTTTGGGCATGTGTGCCACGTTTTCAGTGGATGCTCCTGTGCGCATGTGTTTTCTGGCACTTGCACCCTCTTTTGGGTGCCTGCGCTCTCTTTTTGGCATGTGCACCACCAATCTGGTGCTTTTGCATGGACATGTGCGCTTCTACGTATATGTGCTTTCCTATCCATTCCTGCACCACGCTTTTGGCGTGTTCACCCCATTCCTAACGTGTGCACATGCGAGCACATGTGCTTGTGTGTGCGCGTGCGCATGTGTATGTGTGTGATTTTTAGTTGTGTGTGTGCGTGCATGGAACTAGCGCCTGCGCCTCCACGCAGGCACGCCTACACATTTTCTACGCCTAAAAATCCTAATTTAATGCATTAATGACACAATTAATGGGTAGGGTTGTGATACTCATGAATGGGCCATCGTCTACATGCCGCTGGTACCCCCAGACTGCATCCACATGCTTCAAATGGTCTCGTGCGATCACCATGGTTCTCCTAAGTGTCAGAGGCTCGCAGTAATTTTTCTAAACTGAGTGATTAAAATGAACTGATTGCGATGTTTTTATCCCCCCCTGGGAGGGGTATATTAACCTATTTTTCACCATTCGAAGGGTTGGGAGACCCGTTTCGATCACCATTTTCTCCTCTGTTCACTATAGAATAATTATTTTTACTAAATAATTATTTTTCTCTTCTTTCTCACCATATTGGGGCATTTTTTGTTGTCTAAT
The DNA here is from genome assembly GCA_019776745.2 of Taxus chinensis. Classification (NCBI taxonomy): domain Eukaryota; kingdom Viridiplantae; phylum Streptophyta; class Pinopsida; order Cupressales; family Taxaceae; genus Taxus; species Taxus chinensis. The sequence goes on from CM034150.1 coordinate 609,815,965, forward strand.
ACCCCTTTCTTCTCCCTAGGGTGATTTTATTTCTCCCTGGCGATTTTTATTCCTCTTCACACTCTCATAAATAATTATTTTTTCTTAATTTTTCCACTAAGCTAGGACATTAATTGTCCTTTATTTCTCCTTTCTTCCACCTAGGGCACTTTATGTCACCCCTAGGCCCTTCATTTTCTTCTTCTACTTTCTTCTACTGTTCACCAGAGTTCGGAAAAAAAAATATAATAAAAACAATATATATGTCAAAAACCCACAAACAAGGCAAAATTTTTCCAAAAAACTCCTAAAAAGTAAAAACCATACAAAATGGTAACTTGCTTATTATGGCTGAAACTTGTGTCTTGCGTATGGTATTTTCTCCATATCCTGTTGGTTTGTCTCACATATTCCCCGATTAATATGACTCATGGATCACCGGATTCACAACCATTCACAAAGCTAGTTTCTTGCTTCATTTGTACTCTGGGGCACTTTTGGTTGCCTGGTGTTGTTTCGTTGCATACAAACGCTTTTCATGGACCCTGTGTCCATTTTCATTTCCCCTTGCATGTATCCTTTCTTGGGGAATCATTTTTAACCCTTTTTTCCAAACATGAACTTTTGGATCTCTTCAGCACTAATAACAAAACATTTGTACAACTATCTTGACTGTTGTTGGGTTGGATATGTGCGTTCGTACTTGTTTTCCCTGTTACATAATCTTGTTTCCTTCTCGTATTGCATTACATTTTTTGTATGTTGCATGGAGGTGGTATTTTTAGCAATGGACAACTGTTCGTAGTATGGATTTTCATGTCATGCTACCTTTTTCGTATGCTTATATTTTTAATAAGGGCCATTGATGTAGTTCCTATGGCAATATGATAACATCAAATTTGTTCCCAATAAATAGTAGCTGGAGGCTAAGCTCTTCTCTCCCCTCTTCCTTATTTCTTCTATGTTACTTCCCTTTCACCCCTAATTTTCTCTCTCATCGGGGCATCCTACCTCTTCCCCATTCTTCTACCTCTCTCACATCTTTTTTTCGATCGTCGATCGACTTCTTTCATCACTCCATCGACACTTGAGGGGGCATCTCTCCCTCCTACTAATTTTTCTTCTATCTCTTCAAAAAAATTCTTCCATCTACTATATTTGAAGTGATGTCACTTACGCCAGCCCAAAGAGGGGCAAATGTAGACACCTATAATTAGGCCTAAGCAATTTAAACACTTAAATTGCGCTAATTATCTCCTTTCTCACAAATTGACGACATAGGGTCAATAACGCTCATCTTCTCTTCCATTTTCGTTAATTGATTACATTAAGCTAATTAATTAAGTCACCTATCCAACACATACCCTAATTAATGACCTTTTGTTAATTGACACCTTCTATCCAGTCTAATTAATTATTATTAATTAATTAGCCTCCCTTCTCATTAAATAAATAAATCCCTATTTAATTGGTTTAATCCCTTCCTAATTGTCTAAATCACACTAATATCCATCTTAAAGCTTATAAAAGCTTTCACGTGTATTTAATTAATCACCTTTACTAATTAATACACCCCCTTTATCCACATGAGCCACATAAGGACAAACTAAACCCTCCTAAAGCTAACTCAACCTCATCTAAACCCCCCTTATCCATAACTAACTCCACATCTCCTTTATCCCACATTCATGAGGATGTGTTGAATCCTTTATCCTTTGGGCTATATAAAGAGCCCTCCACCTACCTTTTTACTTACACCTAAACTCTTTAAGAGAGCAAATACAAAACATATAGCAAAGAGACTAAGAGCTTGCACCTTGTCCTCTTGAGAGTTCATCATCTTGAAGAGTTAAACCTCTTTCTTAAAGTGCTTAGGTCATATGGGAGGTGTCAAAAGGGTCTTGTAGCCCAACTTTGACTAGCCCCCATTCTTAGGTTCTTGGAACATTAAGGACAACTATTTTTGATAGCCATGGAACCTACCTAGGTTCCTTCATTTATATGTTGTTAGAGAATAGAGGATATTTAGGTGCTTAACATATTTAATTTCATAGTTTTGTATTGATAAATGTTAGCATCTAACCCTTGATTAATTCTTATCATGATGGTGTTTATAATGTTGTTTAATTCTTTCTAATTAAGTCTATTTAGGTGTTAGTCTTTGTTTATATTAGCATTAGTTTAAAAACAACACTTGCTCACAATTAGGTAGAGCATAATATGATGATGTGTTAATAATATTTTATTCGGTGACATAAGGTATATTATGCTCAATGAGAATTTTCATGGTGTCAAGTTGACATTGCAAACATGCAACTATGTCATGCAATGACTGTAGGACAGTATCTTTTCAAGAAATTAGTCAGAGTAATGGAGAGTTATGTTTTCTTATCTCTTTATTCTCTTCAAAAAATATAGCCATGTCTTCTTAAAGTGAGCACAATTCTATAAAGAGCATGGTGTTTTCCAAAATTATGTTATTATTTTCCTGCATAAGAGTGTAGAATTCATCAATGGAATCCATTTATAATAGTAAGGAAAAAATAGCTTGGAAGACCCTAAAAATGAAAAGACTCAATAAAAACCTCCAAAACTACTTATAATAATGTAGTTCTTAAAATTTTCCTCAATACAATGGTTGGTATGTAAGCCAAGAATAAAATAAGCCCAACCCAGAAACTTTTTGAATGCACAAAAATGAATCCCCTAGCTGAAAATAGGAAACACTTTATAAGTAATGTGATTTACAGATCAAATTTGGTTAATAAATTATAGATTTATGATGAAAGTAGAATACTAGTATAATATGAACCTTAACTAAACTCACCATTTTTAAGTATAAAAAATATGCACTTTCAAAAAAATGACATCTTAATCCAACACAGAGATCAAAATATATGGCCAATTAAAAGTACAAAAATTGGGACAAGACAACAAGAATATGTAAAAACTACATTTTTCTCAAAAATTGGGTCATCAAAAGTTACAAATCACTACTCCAATATGTAGGGCATGAAAAAATACACAATGTGAGGAAAAAAATTTGTAGGCATTTCAAAGTAGAAATATAACCTTTTGAAAAAAAATAGTCAAAAAGTGATGCTCAATGGTGTAGGCTATGTGAATTTTTTTAACATGGGGCTAAAAATATATAGTTTTAGGTCATATGAGGGATGAACAAAACAATTTATGGTGTAAGGGGATAATTGAGTGACCTAGGAGGGTCATATGGATAACCAACAACTTAAAGAAGGATCGTAAGGCTAAACATGTAACTTAAGGGATTTGAACTCTAGACCTCTTGGTAGCCAATGCCTTACAAAATAATACTTTTCATCGTGCCAGGTATCATTCTCAATACAAAAATTGTCAAAATTTATTGTTGTTAAAGATAAAGTGCATGCCTATGCATTTGAAAGTTTTCCCAAGTAACTACAAACTTCAAATGGACGCCCCAAGAGCACCGTAATTGCAATTTGAAAAAACTTGAACTTTACTCAAAGCTCACAAGATGAATAATCTACAAATATTAGTAAAAGACATTTTTGTACACCTTGTTTGTTGTGATTTATCATGTAGAGGTGAAACTTAAAAAAATTCACATCAAACAATATGTGCATTAAAAAATCCTTTTGTTTAAACTGTGTATTTTTGTTGTAAATTTCATTAAAATTATCAGGAAGAACTAGAAAAATATAGTTTTATCCCGAAATTAAAAACACTTTAAAAAGGGTTGGAAAAGGGTTTTTTGGCAAGAATAAAAAATCTAAATGATTTTTTTTAATACCAACAAGCTAATATGCCTAAAATGTTATAAATAACCTAAAGAAGTGTATGGATCAGGATAATAAGAAACAAAATTCAACACAACTACCAATTGAAGGAGTACCACTTTGAAAACACGAAAAAGGGGCACTTTGGCTCCTTTTCTTAATCTCTCTGGTGTTGGGGTGTACTCAACATTCTATTCTCTCCTTTGGCACAAATTTGGAATTGATTACCCTCAGTCCCCTGACATATTCACAATAGTTATGAGTCTCCAAGGCATGGAAATAATAGAGCTCCTCCTTTCATAAAATAAACATGTGTATTCCTTCCATGTTTTGTATATTGTTTTCTTAATTTTATGTAAATTTTAAAGTTACAAGAATTATCTACATTTGGAGTTATTGTTTATTTTCTATCATAGACATTTACTATACAAAATGTTACAAGTTTCATCATGGAGCATGCCAACACCAACACATCAGCAAACCACTGTAGAGTGAAGATAAAGTGTGTGTGTAAACTCAAGCATGTTTAACCTTTCAGTATGCAATTTTAAATTACACATTTAAAGGGGGAAAATGTAGACACTAAAATTTGGTATTTTTCCTTTTACAATATCAAGTTTGACTATGCTCCTTTGCTGAGACAAAATTTCACATTCAGAATCCAATTAGTTCATCTCTCTATCTCTTTCGTGACTTTTTTATCTCTACACTCTACTCTATCATCAATTATGGAAATATTATACGATAAAAGTAATAAAAATACATGTGTGTTTCATGTCCAAAATTCATGTTTTACTTTTCTCCTTCTCTATCCAAGACCATACAAATGGTTCAAGATGTGGGGTTTGATCTTGGCTAACTTGTAAGGTCTTGGATCTTAAAGTTATCCAACTCTAATTTCATTTTGAATATATTATTTGGGTCATTTCATCTTCCTAGAGTAGTCCTTATTAAAATATTTCACCTATAGAAGGTTATACAAACAAGTCAATGTCACATTATAAATCACTTGGCACTCTTACAAGATCCTATTTCAAATATCATTCCAAAAGCACTTGAGGGTTCCCTAAATCTTCCCAATTGATGCACTATTTTTAGCGAAAAATTAAAATGGTTATAAATTTTTATCTGGCAGTCTGTTTGAGTCCATTTTTTTAAACCACTTCATTCAACGAGACAAACATAGTCATCAACCTGCCCTGCCGGTTAGAGCCATTTTTGATGAATTTTTGGGCCCGAAATCCACCATGTGGGGGCTGAAAATTAGGTTTTAAGTTTCAATTCAGTTTTTTCCTATTTTTGGGCATTAGTTATTTTTAGTCTCTTACATGCATAGTAGGTTAGAAAGTTGGAAATTCCTATAATTTAGGCATGTAGAAAATAAGTGGCAATTTGTGTACCCATGTGAATAAGCATGTGAATTACTAAGAATAGTAGGTTCTAGTACACTACTAAAAATAGTAAATTTCTCCACCTATAGTAGATTTAATTGAAGTTATTTAGAGTTTACATGACAACTCGAGTTGGGGATTGTTTTCTTATTTAAGACGCATTGTATTTCATTATTCAATAACGAAGAAGATAAGTTATTTTCTTTGAGTTGAAGGTATTTGTAGTATATTGAGTGTGTGTTTAAATTTTGGTTACATTATCTTGTATCAGAGAAAGTTTGATTCTTGGTGAAAAACAAAAACAATGGAAGGAAGAGGAAGAGGAGGCGATATTTCCCAGATGAATAGAAACATGCAGGATCTACAGAGGCAAGTTATTACGCTTGTTGCAATTATAGCCCATAGAGAAAATCAAGGTGGAGATGACATAGATGAAGAAAAATTTTGTGAAGAGGAGGAATTACAAGGATCACCCTTAGATTTTGAAGAAAGGATTCTGCGAGAATTAAAAGGAAATAATGATGGGCTAAGAGTTGATGTTTCATAATATGGAGGTAGCCTAAAACCAAAGGAGTTGATAGACTGGTTGACTAGTATGGGAAAAAAAATTGAGTGGAAGGGTATTTCAGAGGAAAAGAAGGTAAAATTTGCATACACAGAATTAAAAGGTCATGTTATGTTATGGTGGGATCACCTAAAAAAGAGAGGTCAAAAAAGGGGAAAGAAAGTATTAGGACCTGCAGTAAGATGGAAAAGAAGCTAAAAGACAAATTTCTCTTTGAGGATTATGCACAAACCATTTATATGAGGTTTCAGAATCTTAGAAAGAACTTACAAACCATGCAAGAATACACAGATGAGTTTTATAAGTTGTCCATTCATGTAGAGCATGAAGAAACTAAGGAATAAATGGCTACAAGGTATGTAAATGGATTAAAATTTTCTATTCAAGAAGAGCTAAGAATGCATAGGATCAAGAGAATGGATGATTCCTATCAAATATCTTTAAAGGCCGAAGAAAAACATAACTGACAATTTTTAGGAGATTACTTGGGATGAATAGGGGGCATCATCCTCTTTTCGGGGATGATCTAGTTTCAGTCAAGGTAGAGGAGAACAACCTCGTGGAGTAGAAAAGAAATAAGATACAAGACAATATCTCCCAAATCAGAAAAGAGGTATAGGATTTCCTAGGGGCAGAGGATATGTTGGTGGTAAAGGATGGGAGGCTCCACGAAGACCATTTTTTTTCTACAGATGTGGTGAAGAGGGTCATAGGGAATTTCAATGCCCACATTATTATACACATGACAAGAGGAAATTAGATCCTCAAAGAGTAAATCTTGTTGAGTATGAACAAGGAGAAGAATAACATGACCTTTAAATTCCACTAGATGTGGGAGAAAATATGATGATCAAAAGGATGATGATTGCTCTAAGAAAGGAGATCAAGGGGGATACATGGACACTTACAAATATTTTTCAAAACAAGATGCACTTCAAGAGGAAAGGTATGTAATTTTATTATTGATGGTAGTAGTTGTGAGAAAATGGTTTCAAATGAGATGGTTGAGACACTAGGCCTGCATTGTGAGAAGAATCCTAACCCTTACCATATTGCATGGTATAGTAAGGGTAATGAAGTTGTTGTTGATAAGAGATGTTTAATAAATTTTTCTATTGGTAAAATTTATAAGGATGAGATTTGGTGTGATGTTATTCCTATGGATGCATGTCATATGCTGCTAGGAAGACCATGGAAATATGATACAAAAGTAATTCATGACGAGGGAAAGATTACTTATACTTTTTGGAAGGATGGCACAAAAATAGTTTTTCTACCTCTTAAGGAAGAGGGGAAGACTGAAAATATGATTTCTGCAAAATAATTTTTTAAGGAGGAAAAGGAAATAGGGTTTTTTTATGCATTGGTCACAAATATGGATGAATCTGTAAGTGCATAAATACTAATAGAGATAACAAAATTAATAGAAGAATTTTCTGATGTTATTCCTACTGACCTACTAAATGGGTTACCACCCAAAAGAGATATTCAATGCCATATTTATTTGATCACAGAGTATTCACTCCCAAATCAATAAGCTTATAAGATGATCCCTACATTACATGTAGAATTGAATAAGCATGTGACAAATCTCATGAGAAAGGGTGTAGTAAAGGAGAGCATGAGTTTGTGCTCAACTCTAGCTTTATTAGCTTCAAAGAAGGATGGAACATGGAGAATTTGCATGGATATCAAAGCAATCAATAAAATTACAATCAAGTATAGGTTCCCAATACCTCTGTTTGATGATATGATGGATGTACTTGTTGGATCTAGGTATTTCACCAAGATTGATCTTTGAAGTGGTTACCATCATATTTGGATCAGAGAAGGAGATGAGTGGAAAACAACATTCAAGAAAGGGGATGGATTATATGATTGATTGGTGATTCCATTCAAGTTATCTAATGCACCTAGCACTTTTATGAGGTTGATGAAAATTGTGTTGTGGGAGTACAATGGTAAGTTTTTTGTGGTTTATTTTGATGATATCTTGATTTTTCAGTAAAACTAAAGAAGAAAATTTGAGGCATCTGAGGGTAATATTTGAAGTGTTAAGGAACGATAAGATCTATGAAAATTTTAAGAAGTGCACGTTTATGCAAGAGAGTTTCGTAATTTTGGGTTTTACTATTTCGGCAGATGGGGTGAATATGGACTCAGAAAAGATAAAGGAAATGATTGAATGGCCTACTCCACGAAGTATAACGAAGGTAAGACGCTTTCATGGTTTCACAACATTTTACAAAAAGTTCATTAAAAAAATTAATAGTATTGTAGCACCTATAATAGATTGCACAAAAGGAAGGGATTGTTTGTGGACAAAGGCAGCTAAGGATAGCTTTAAGTTAATAAAGAAGAAGGTGATGGAATCACCTATTTTGGCACTACCATATTTTGATAAAGTGTTCGAGGTTGATTGTAACACCTCACATGTGGGTATTGGAGTTGTCCTAAGTCAAGTCAGGAAGCCAATAAATTTATTTAGTGATAAATTAAATGAGGTAATAAATAACTACTCTACTTATGATGTGGAATTTTATGAAATTGTACAAGCATTGAGGCATTAGATGCATTCCTTAGTGTCTAAGGAGTTTGTGTTATTTACGGACCACATAGACCTGCAGTATGTGAATACATGAAAGAAATTGAATACTAGCCATACAAAGTGGGTATCGTTTTTGTATGGTTATACCTTTTATCTAAAGAATAAATCAAGAAAACAAAACCAATTTGTGGATGCATTGAGTAGGCATGTGACTCTATCTACAACTATGGAGAATGAGGTTGTTGGTTTTGAAGCAATAAAGGTTTTATATTTTTCTTATTTTGATTTTAAGGATATTGTTGAAAGGTTAAGTAGTACATTATCAGGTGATGTAGGTGATGTCTAGGATGATTATCTTTTATAGGATGGCTATCTATTTAAGGTACGACAACTATGTATTCCAGTTAGGTCTATGAGAGACAATATACTGAAAGAGCTACATAGCGGAGGATTGGCTATGAAATTTGGTAAGGATAAGACTATAGCTTTGGTAGAAGACAATTATTATTGGCCAAAGATGAAAATATATGTGGTGAGATATGTGGAGAGGTGTAGAATTTACCAAGTATCAAAAGATCATGCACAGAGTACAGGGTTGTATGTGACATTTTTTGTTCCCAAAGGACCATGGACAAATTTGAGTATGGATTTTGTTTTGGGATTATCAAATACACAACAAGGTAATGACTCAATTTTTTTGGTTGTTGATAGGTTCTCTAAGATGGTTCATTTTATTTCCTATAAGAAAACTAGTGATGTAATAAGAGTAATAAATTTTTTTTTCAAAGAAGTTGTTAATTTGCATGGTGTTCCAAAAAGTATTACTTTAGATAGAAATACAACGTTCTTAAGTCATTTCTCAAGGAATTTATGGAATAAAATGGGAACTAAACTACAATTCAGTAGTACCTATCATCCTCAAACTGATGGGAAAACAAAGGTGGTAAATAGGAGTTTGGGAAACCTGTTAAGGTGCATAGTTGGGGAAAAGTCAAAACAATAGGACTTAGCATTACCACAAGTTGAGTTTGCTTATAATAGCTTGGTAAATAGATCCACAAGAAAGTATCCATTTTATATTTTTTATGGGAGTAAACCAAAATGGGTGTTATATTTATTGCAGATACCAATTGATGGCAGAGTTAGTGATTATGCAGAAGCATTTACAGAACATATACAACAATTGCAGGAAGAAATGTAGAAGCTGTAAAATAGTAATGATAAGTATAAGGAAATAGCAAATGTGTACATAAGGAGAAATTTTTTTACAATGGGTAAATTGGTTATGGTATACCTTTGGAAGGAAAGGTTTCAAAAATGAACCTATAACAAGATGAAGTACAAGAAGATTGGTCTCTGCAAGATCTTGAAAAATATTAATGATAATGCTTATGAGGTAGAATTGCTAGGAAATTTTGATATTTCTTCAGTATTTAATGTTTTAGATTTATATTATTTTCATGGAGATAGTGAAGAATGGGATTTTATTGAAGAATTAGTAGATTGGAGGTAGCAGGTTCCACTGAAAAAGAAAGAAGAAGTAGATCACATTTTAGACAAGAAAACTATGAACACACGACATGGACAATACAGTAAATATTTGTTACATTGTAAAGGATTGGAACAAGAGGACAACACATGGGTCACAGAGTGGGAGATTAAGAAGTTGGATAAAGATAAATGGTTGAAATTTGAAGAAGACAACTTGCAGGAGTTGCATTTTTCAAGTAGGGGAGAATGATGAACTATTTTTACTAAAAATTTAAAATGGTCATAAATTTTGATCCGGGTGTTTATTTGAGTTTGTTTCTTTAAACCACTTATTTCAATGAGATGAACGCACTGGCTAATTAACCCTTCCAGTTGGAGCCAGTTTTGATTAATTTCAGGCCTGAAATCCACCATCTGAGGGCTAAAAATTAGGATTTAAGTTTCAATTCAGTTTTATCCTATTTTTGGGAATTATTTATTTTTAGTCTTTTACATGCATAATAGGTTAGAAAGTTGGAAATTACTCTAATTTAGAAATGTATAAAATAAGTGGCAATTTGTGTGCCCATGCAAATAAGCATGTGAACTTACTAAGAATAGCAGGTTCTAGTAAACTACTAAAAATAGTAAATTTTGCCACCTAGAGTAGATTTAATTGAAGTTAGTTAGAGTTTGCATGACAATTCGAATTGGGGATTGTTTTCTTATTTAAGACACGTTTCATTTCATTATTCAATAACGAAGAAGAGAAGTTATTTTATTTGATTTCAAGGTATTTGCAGTGTATTGAGTGTGTGTTTAAAGTTTGGCTACATTACTAAATCAGGTGCATACCAGTTAGAGTAGTCCCTATTATAGGTTTGAAGCACTTAACCGGGTCAAAGAGTCTAGCTTCATATATTTTCAAGCATGTAAAGATCATAGAGCCATGTGTTAGCAAGATCAAATTCACTCTGAACATTGTTTAAGGGATTCAAGGAACAAATGAATAGGTCACGTAGTTTAGGCCCACCATATCACACTACTACCATGTTGGGTAAATTCTATACTATATAATTATCCCACTAGCTTGGTGTCAAGAGAGATAAGGGCACCCCTAAGGGGTTTGTTTGTTGTTCACTCTTGTAAAAGTACATCTAATAACTACATGAGGCTTGACCTTGCAATGAGGGCATGTAGTGCAACACTTGCATTGGTTCAACAGTTGGGAGTCTGACCCAAGGTTAGTCTAGCCTCATGACCCACACATTTTTTCTCCTTTTGGTTTGATAATTCTCTAATGAAGGGTTATGCAAGTTAATATGGTTTCCACTTTGTTGTAGGTGATTATAGGTCATCCTGAAGTTGTGTAAGAAAGAGTGACACATAAAGAATGTCATTTCTAGGTAAGTGAAGCATACAAGAAGTTTCAAACCCAAATTTCTTAAGGGTCAAAAATTGTACAAATCTATATCATGAGCGTATAGTTCTAGTGTCAAGCATACAGTAGTTATATGTTCCTTACCTTTTTCAGTTCCAATTCCGGTTCCAAAATCAACACCAAAGAATTTATAATATGTGATATTCTTGTTCTACTACTCTACACAACCATATCCTTTATGTTCTAACATCTATAGCTAGATTCTTTTCCTCTTCTATATTTGAACAGTTAATTATCGTTCTATAAATCATTATAAGTATTAAAATATTATTTTGTTGTGAATGATTAATATTGGAATTTTATTGATTAGAATAGCCCCTATTACAAACCCTTACATCATTTTTTATTGTTTTGCATTTCCATAACATTGTATTTAATTAGGGTGTAAACAAGTAGTTAGCTTATAGAGATTTTTTTTTTAATCTATTAATATATGTTGATGAGTGTGCATCAATGAGTGGATTACCCACATTATATTACAATTGAATATTACAAGTGCATCTTAAGCAGATACAATAGTCTATTTTTAATTAAATACACAAACAAAAAAATAACTCAATTAAGCCATAAAGGAGAAGCAAAGAAGATCTAATAATGAGTAATAAAACAAACTTATCTCATACTAATCAACCATTATGTTAGTAGGAGGACCACTTTAATTGTGGTATTACCACCATTTACACAAGGATAATTATCACAAACCAAGTCCTCCATCAAATGTGGAATTAATTTTTTCAATGAATGAGGATTTTGGAGTCATAGAAGCAATTCCAAGAGGCAATAAAGAGTCAAATATGATTTTGTGTGCTAATACATGCATTTAGAGGCATTTGAATTATTTTTTTTGAGATTACAAAGCAGCATAAGAGGAGAGAGGAAGGCCAAGCAAGAAAACATACTCATCCCTTAACCAATCAACTATTGTGTTAGTAGGAGTTTCACTTCCATTATGGAATCACCCCCATTGGAATAAGGATCATGATCTTTAAATTGTTTATTTAAGTTTCCATAAACCAATACTTCTAACCAATGTGGGACTATGCTTTCGAATGAATGTGGATTTTAGATTCATAGATGTAATTACAAGACAAATTGAAGATACATATCTAACTCGGGAACTTAGGTAGTAAGACATATTTAGAGGCATCTAAATAATCTATGTTTTTGTGATTATGAATCCACAAAGGAGGAGAGGGGAAGGATTTAAAAAAAAATACTCAACCAACAACAAATCAAGCATTATATTGTTAAGAGGGCCACTTCCATCATGGAATCACCCCCATTGGCATACGTATCATGATTTAAGAGGTTCCCTAGTATCTTATCTAGGCTAAAGGTACATTACTTCTACCTTAAGTACTCACATCAATTTTCCATGAAAACCCAATAAAAAAGAAAAATTTGTCGACAAGTTTTGTTGTTAAGTTGAATGGTGGTAGGCCACCACTCTTAAGGTTTTAATTCTATTGAGGAAAATATGTCATATTTATTGAGGAGAAAAGGTTCAAACCAATGATCCAATATTCAAGATGCCCTCATACTACCACTTGGCTGCAATATTTAAGAAACTATTTGACAAGTCATACTTGTGGAATATGTTTTGTCAATGAATAATTTGGATATCCATTCAACTTCACAAGTTTTTTTACTGACACAAATGAATGAAAAAGTATAAGCTTCAACTCAACACAAGCATAAAATCTCCATCTATTTCAATTTATAAATAACATGCTAGATCGATGTATCATAACTGATAAGCTATTAATTATTTTTTGTTATTGGCCCTCTGTCAATCAAAATTCAAATTTACCGTTAATTTTGATAAAATTGTAAAATAGGACTCTCTCTCTCCCTCTCATGTGCGCACACACACATGGGGTGATTCAAAATATGTATATAATTCTAGGGCAATTCAATATATATATATATATATATATATATATATAATTTTATCATTGTGTGTGTGTGAGAGAGAGATATATTTAATACTATTTTAGAATTTCCTCCAAAATTAAACGTAAATTTGATTTTTGATTGATAGGGCTAATGACAACACAATCAATTATTTATCTATAACATTTGGCATGAACCCTTCTATCTAGATTGATCCCAACATTTTTGTTGAAGATATTAAACAAGCCTATATAACTTCATACTAGAAATCACATAAATCTATAGAAAAGTATTGACTTTTCAAATAAATGTAGCCATAATTCATGAATTCTTCCATCTAGATTATTTTCGAAATTTTTACATATATATATTGAAAAAACCTATATTATGCAACTACATAATAAAAAACTTATACAACTACTAAAAAGTACAACTTTTGAGCACACAAATGTAACCATATTTTATTTTAGTGGGATTTTTGTGTATTTAGTTGGTTTTCATTTGGTATCAACAACGATGCCTACAAATATTGACATTGAGTGCACTCATTAATAGACTTGCACGTCTCCCCTACATTACATTAAAGTGGTATAAAATAATGTCCAAATTTTGTCTGTATCTAAAAAAAGGAAGAGATGTGCTTGTACTTAAAATCCCTTCCTATGGATCTCCAAAACATGTAACTATATGAATATATCGAGATTTCCTTTTCTTAGGCTCTTTTAGATTTGTTACATAATTCCATTCACATTTTTTAACTAGCACATAAATATGGTGGTGCTACCAAAAATGTTTTGTGTCACCTTCTACATGATAATAAATTTTCATAAATACATTACATTTGTATCCCATATCGCATCTATTGCACCTCAAATGTAATTTTTAGTACTAAAATAGGGTAAATTTTCTAATTACTAAAAAAATCAAGGGAAATAGACTTTCAACATATAAAACACAAAATAAAAATTCTCAACAAATTATATAATATTTCCTCCAAGAGTTTCTCCTTTAGAACATCTGATTAACTAAAATTTGATTATTGTGGGGGTAGTTAATCTAATATAGGAGGACATAAACACTGTAAATAAATGTGATAAAGTAATATAGAAATTACTAAATGATTAAACTAATGAAATAAAACCCTAATGTGTAAGAAGATGGTAAGAAAAGAACTTAGTTGATTACAGATGTTTGTCGCAAGGTATCACAAAGATGAGTGGAGAAAACAGAAGTAGGAACGATTGTGAAGAGGTCACGTAAAAGATAGATCTATAGGATATGATTGGATTGTGGCACCTGGAACAGGACTAGGGCACCCACAGGTGCTCAGGTATGTAATTTGGGCACGATGGTCTGTGAAAACATTTCAGAATTGGTTCTCACAGGGTCAAAAACCCTCGTTGTGTGTTGCATCTACTTCGTTGTCCTACATTAAATGTCTTCAATAATCCAAGTTAATGTAGAGACCTATAAGGAGACAAGGAGTATCAAAACTCTAAAAATAAATATGCAAAATGAATGGGTCAAACTGACCTCGACTTCCCCAACAGTGGGCTTAATACTCTGAGTGTCACACTATATTTCAGACCCAAATGTAGTTTTGGTCAAGGTGTGCATGCTCATGCCCTAGGTTCTCTTGTGGAAGTCACACTATGTGAAATAAGGAGAAATAACTAAATGTATAAAATGTAATATCATGTGTGTATGGAATAGAATATAATCCTCCCCCTATGAAGTGTGATGCAGACTCCCTAGCTTATGCCTTTATGATGGAGATATGTGGATGCAAATGCAATAGATGGATGCAACTATAGATGAATGATAGTAGTAGATGATGTTAAGTCCCTCATTATGGTCTCATAACTTTATATTTATAGGGTTCTCTTGATATAATTTTGTAATTAACCCCGACATGGTCGACTAGGAAAAATATAAGGATGAGAAAAACCTAAAAAGAGCTCAAAACGTGGCAGTAAAGTAGAAAAAGGATCAAGGCGCCCCAGGTGGGATCAAGGCACCCCAACACTACCCTGGGTGCCCCAGTTAAGGCTAAAATGATAGGAAAGTGTTGAAAAAGACTGGACATGTAGATAAAAAAGTGCGGGAATGACGAAATAAAAGCACAAGAAGATGGAAAAAATATGGGATTAATTAGTACTTTTTTCACTCAAGAACTTTCTAAATAGTAGTATGATACCGGGATAAAAAAATTTCTAAAGTGCATGATTTTGTGACTGCATTTTTCACCCACTTTATGTTGGTGAGCTGAAAGCTTGGTAACATAAAGTAGATAGAAGTGTGTACTTAATTTCCATGAAGAGTGTAGTAAAAACACGCCGAAGGACTAGACAAAATCATGGAATGTCAAAAATAAGATGGAGAAGAATGAAATCTAAAGATAAAAAATGCGTAAATAAAAAGTGATGAGAGAAAACCTAGGTCAGAACACATGTGTAGTTGTTACAGTGTACCTGTATGGTTAGTAAAGCATGTGTTGTCGTGGAATGTTGTTCTTGTTGTTTTCCCCAATTTGACTACTTATTTCTCATATGACCGGACCTGCAAGGAGAAAATGATCAAGTATTCAAATATGTATGTATGTAAAAATGCTATGTGAAATAAGCATGTATATGTAAATTACACAAAAGTAAAATACATTAAATAAAAAAATGTAAATGGAAAATGTGCACCTGATCCATGTTGAGAGAAAGGGTGTAGAAGGATATCATGTACTGTGATTTTTTTGGGTGATCTCACACCACCCTGACTGGAGAAGTGTAGGGAGGAAATGCCTTGTGTCCCCTGAGCTCTAACCACTTTTACTAAAATGTGTGTGAAGAGATCTCTGTACTATCCTAGTTTGTTGGGCAATTTGATGCCACTGGCTAAAGTAGTGTAGAGAGGCACACCCACTATAACCCCCAAGCCTGTAACTACTTCCTAGAAATGCTAAGGACTCCATGTCTTATAAAATATGTAGTTTATGGGGTTCAAAGACTTGTCTGAACCCAATTGTTGTAGAAAATTGAACCGTGTCAGAGTAGAATCTCTGGGGTAGTAAAAAACCCCAAATGATGCCCCCCTCTTTAGGGAGCATGTGATATCACTAATAGGAGAATGTGGCCCTGAAAGAGGACCAACTACAATCTGAATTTTGTACCGCAGAAAGTGCTTGGTAGAAACAAAGGCATGCACAAACAAAAAGGCTAGCCAAAGACAAGTGTAACCAACCAATGCATGTATATAGAATACATGTGTAATCTACGTAGACAATGTAGTAAATGAAAACACATAAGAAAGCAAGTAAGCCACACAAAGTGGGCTGAAAACATGGGACGTCACTCATGATTTTGCAAGACACGAAAGGCCATCATGGCCACAAGGAATAAGCAAGTGTGCACATAAACATAGGGCCAAGCCTGCATATAATGACAAACAATGGCAGATAAGTGTAAAGAAATAAACAAGTAGTCATAGAACACCTGTTAGCATGTTAGAGAAATGACCAATATGTCAAAAACATGTATAACCAAGTAATGTAAAGTGCTAAGTATAAAATGAAACAATAACACCTAAAAGAGACGAATGTGGATGCCCCCAGTGACTAGTATAGGAAGGTTAGAAGGAGAGAATCCATGCCACGTGTAAGAGTCATGTATCTAAGATCACACTAAAAAAATGCATGAATGTGTATGTGTGGATGGTATAGATAATGACATATAAGAAATCAATCTAACATGTGTAAAAAAGTGAACATGTAAAACACTAGCAAGTAAGAATAAATTCCCCCAAGATAATGCAATATGCAATGGATGGATGAAATGGAATGCAAGATGGAATGATAGGATCTGCGTGCCCCCTAATTGTATGGAAGTGTATGCAATGAGGTTCACTTTTTTCCCCCTCAATAGTCCAGAATGAACCATAAATGAGAGTGCATCATCAGGAAATGGTTGAGTAGTGTTTGTTGTGTCTAATACACTGTGATGAGTGTGTATGTAGTGGTGATGAAATGCGACATATAGAAAGGATGAGTGTGAACCCTATAGCTGAAGCATATATCATGATTGGATGAATGGAGATGTGATGATTTAGCCTAAGCGTATATCACTATATGGTGAAAGGATGAGTGATGATTTAGCCCTAAGCGCATATCACTATGAAATGAATGGACGAGTGATGATTTAGCCCTAAGTGTATATCACTATAAGATGAATGGTGAAGAGTGGTGATGTAGCCTAAGGTGTATACCACTACAAACTGATAGAATGGGGGTGGTGATCTAGCCTAAAATGTATACCACTACTAGATAGAAAGAGTGAGTGACAATTTATCCTAAAGCATATATCACTAGCCTAGGAATGTCATAGGATGAAATGTCACATGGTAAATGTAAGGTTCATTTGATTTGTAAACCCTCGGCATTCAATTATGGACTGAGGAGCTAAAGTGCATCATAGGGTAGTGAGTGTAGAGCGTAGAAGACAAGGCAATGATGAGAATAAATGGATATGTGATAGGTAGTGAAAGCACCCTAAACTTTACAAAGTAAATTGCATGACTAAACAAGGAAAGCTAACACCATGTCCATCCATCAAGCCAAGGTTATAAGTCTAGGAATATAACATTAAGATAGAAGCTTAAAAGAATTCTTAACTAGTATGAAAATGATACAAAATCTAACTAAACATGCCTACTAATATGCTTGAATTATCTAACATGGGCCTAAATAGACCTAAGAGGGAAATCAAATGGTTATGGTTGCTACTCCAAACAAGGTGAAATGGCCTCTCCAAATGACTACTTGGTCATTTTGGATATCCATCTACTAACCCCATTAAAGGCTTTAGGAAAAGATTCAACTTGGCTATAAATCATATTTATTATATGAGATGTAAATCAAAGCATGGTGTAAAGTATAAAGGAATGAGGTGCACTTTTTTTTACATTTTTCTTTCTGGGAGAAACTTGTATTTTGGTGCATATGGGACTAAAATCCCCAAATTAGATTAGAATTTCTAATCATAATTAGGACTTGCTAATCACAATTAGTGAATTACCAAGTGATTAAGAGGTGTGGAGCCTTAATTGACCGCTTAGGGTCAACTAGGAGGCTAGGATAAGCTTTTGAGGCTTGCTGAGATGTTGTGGAGGTGAATGGGGTGATTTTGAGTGGTTAGAAGAGGGGTTTAAGCCAATACTAGGGTATATTGACCAAACCAAGGGCAAAATAGGCTTAATTAGCTTGTAAACGTGTTGGCGAGAAAATTTGTCTTGTGGACAAATTTGTGGGTTTCAGGCCAACACTATGGGAATATAAGTCCCTCTACTTGAACAGTGTAGCTTCCATATGTGCATGCATGAAAAAGTGGATTTTAATAGTGGTCTTTCGACCAAAGATCCAGCAGGGGCACTCCACTGTCCCTGTGGCAAAGCTAGCAATTTATCACTAGAGAAGAACTTTTTCTGAGAGGGGGAAAGGGAGTGAGAATGGAGATAGGAGAAACTAATGTTGTAAGTAGAATATCGTATGCCCACACACATTAATTATAAATTTCATTTACGTGCATTTATAATCAAAAGAAAAACAAATCTGCGGGAGAAGCTACAAGACCGAATGAACCTCATTTGTCGCAAAGTACCAATCAATTCCTCAATCAAAGAGGCAATAACTCCTTATTTTTATTATTGAAGCTCGAGCAGAGTTTGTACATAGCTTAAGAATGGAATAAATTTGAGGAAGAAGAGAAAATAGAAGAAGAATGGTGTTTTATCTTTTCCAGGTACAAAATACTCTAGTCTTTTCCAAAATCAATCGCCAGTTCTTGGAATGACGTTGAGAAGCCATTATATTCTTTGTAAGAAACCATTACAACTTTACAAATCTTCGACGCCTTTTCAAATTCCTCTGTTGTGAAGAAAATGGTCATGGTGGGTTAAAAACCAGATCTTGCAAAGCAACCGTTGCATTCAATTTGCTAGTTTAAATATAGACCATTTGATTTCCTCCTCTAACTTTGAAATTTGATCATCCACGTGGCAGGAAGGGATTGGAGCAGTTACGGGGGAAGCCCTTTGCATTTTTTTATTTTTTATACATTTCACAATTTGGAACAAATTGGCCCGCACCCCCACTTTGACTTTTCAACTTAGACACGTGGCTGCTTCTAATTAGAAATGGGGTCACGGCCCTTTTCTCAACATTTTAACCTTTTTTGGAAAAAGGCTCAAAAACTCAATTTCCTCCACCAACCCATTGCTTTGATTTGACTAGGACATGTGGCATGTTCTAGTTGGAGATGGGGTCACAGCTCCTTTCTAAACATTTTAACCATTTTGGGAAAAAGGCTCAAAAACTCAATTTCCTCCACTGACCCACTCTCCTGCTTTGAATTTTCAATGGTGGGATTCACCTTTAACTTTTTCCTTGCGGGCTTCAACTTTGACTTTTTCCTTTATAGCGTGATCGGGGCTATGGATCATTTTTTAACTTTTCACCTTTTTTACAAAAGGCTCAAAAACACAAATTCCTCCATTGGCCTGCTCTTCTGCTTCAAATTTTTCCTTGTGATATCCAACTTTGACTTTTTCCTTTATAGCCTGATCGGGGTTGCGGATCATTTTTTAACTTTTCACCTTTTTTACAAAAGGCTCAAAAACACAAATTCCTCCACCAGGCCCGCTCTTTTTCTTTGAATTTTCAATGCCTTCAACCACGCGATGATCTGGCACTGATTTGGTAATTGACATTTTTTGCCCTATCATGGAGTTGTGCCGTTGCGACACATGGAGCTATCCACTGAGGTTTGAATTTTCAACAACGATTCGGCTTTTTGGGTCCGCGGGGAAAATTTACCATTTTTTCCAAAAGCGACCAAAAGTGTTAAGTTCACTAAAATTCCCATTCCTCCCCTTCCAATAGGATCTAACCACGTACCTGCATTCATTGGAGTCAAAATTTTATGGGGAAAAGACACCTGTCATCCCAACTACGGGAAAAATACACAAAGGAAGAGAACTTCACCATTTTGAGTCCAATTTTTGAATTTCCTTTGCTAACCAGAGGCATGGAGGTAAAACAATGGTTGGACGACCCCGGCCATAGAACAAGTGAACAATTTCGATCAGAAATGAAGGTTGTAAAGAGGATATTATGTGCACAGACCGAGGAATGGGGAATTTTTCAAAATGAGAAAAATAGAGTTTTAAACAGCTCTAGGGCACGACTTCTGCTAATTTCTTGATTCTCTAATTTGTCTATGAAAACAAAAAGTAGTTTTTGGGAGACAATAACTGGCTCTAGCTTGGGGACATGACGCGAACTGGGCATGGCTAGGGCACGACATGAGGATCCAGAATCTCAAGTTTCGAAACATATTACATTTAGCAGTGCCTTATCCATTGGGCCTTGAAGAGTCATGTAAAATTATGAGAAACAATGAAAGAAGGAAACACATAAGCCAAACCACACACAAACAAAACCGAACAAAAACTAAAACCAAAACCACGCAATAGAAAAGGAAAAAAACACACCTACGCAAATCACCTATGATACAAGGCGGGGGATAACCCGCTTTCACTGATGATACAATTTCAAGTATTGCCCACTTCGAGGAAATTCCAATGGTGTTCCATCCAAGTAAGAGAGGATAAAAACATTCTCACCACAAGCTCCATGAATTTGGAATGGGCCCAACCATAATGAATCAAACTTTCCATGGCTTCCCTTTGGTTCTCTTCTCTTGTCCCACAGCAGGACCAAATCTCCAACTTTGAGGTTCCTTGCTTTCGTCTTCTTGTCAAAAAAATTCTTCACTTTCAACTAATGTTCTTTAATTCTATCCACCACTTGGCATCTGCTTTCCTCTAGCTTCTCCAGGAAGAGGATCCTCTTGTCAATGGAGTCTTTGTACTGACCATCTTCTATTTCTTGCAGCAGCTTGAGAGCTGGCATCTCAATTGTGAGAGGAATCACTGCTTCAATTTCATACAACATTTGGGAAGGTGACATACCTATTTCCTTCTTAGGAGTGATCCTATTTTCCCATAATGCATCATACAACTTCTTGTGCCATTTCCTTTTATTCTCATCTACCATCTTGCGAACAATGGTCACAATGTTCTTGTTGCTTGACTCAGCTTGACCATTTCCCTGTGGGTAGTTGTCAGAAGAGTGAGATAAGGAGATTCCAAAACCATAACAAAACTCTATGAGCTCCTTTAAAGATAAATAGGTGGCATTATCTACAACAATCTTCTGTGGTACTCTAAAGTGTACAATGATATTCTCCTTGATGAAGTTGCAGATTGTTTCAGAGATGGCTTACTTGGTTGGAATGGCCTCCACCCATTTAGTGAATTAATCAGTTGCAGTGAGTACATAAGTATGCCCTACACTAGAATGAGGATTCAAAATGCCAATAAAATCTAGCCCCCATTGCCGAAATGGTTCCTCAATCACCACAGGCCTACGTGACAATGCAGCTAGTTGTGGCTTTCCAACAAATTGTTATCATGTTTTGCATTTGGAAACCCAGTCTTGAGTATCTGCAAAGATGGAGGGCCAATAATATCTCCCCCTGAGAATCTTATGCGTAGTGACCATTGCTAAGAAATGTCCACCACAAGCTTGATCATGATATGCCCTGAGTAATTTTTCTTCTTGCTCCTTATCTACACACCTGAGGAAACAACAATCTAGGCCTCTCTTGTAAAGTGCATGATTCCAAATCACAAACTTGGTTGCCTTTAGCTTGAGTTTCCTTCTTTGTTTGTAGTCAAGATGAGGAGGACATTCTCCATAAGTGAGGTAATAAGAAATATCTGCATACCACTCATAAGTAGTGGTGATAAAGAGCACTTTTGGACTGTCTTCTGAATAGGTTGGGAAAACATCATCCTTTTCTCCCTACTGAGCCTTGATAGTTTCATCTTCAGCAATCAGCTTGCACAAACCATTTCCTCTTACTAGATTAGAGGGCCTACTCTCTAATTCATACTCTTGGGTCTTTGTAATCCAACTTCCTCTCTTAGCCCTAGGATCTTGTTGAGTCAAAATGGACTTGATTGCACTTCCAGGGACCATCACCATTGTATAGGAATTGAGAATTTAGAATCTAAAACTTTTAACAGCTTTAACCACTGTGTAGGCATGCTTCTCCAGTTGTTTGTACTTTAGCTCATAATTTTTCAAAGGACAGCTCATGAAAGAAATGGGTGCTTCCAAGCCTTCATTATTTTTCTACACAAGGATAGCAGAGAGTGCATGTTCTGATGCATATCAATACATGGTGAATTTCTTGTTGAAATTTGGAGAAACAAGAGTTGGAGCTTTGGCAATGGCTTTCTTGATCTCCTCAAATGTTGTTTTTCCTTCCTTACTCCACTTGAAATTTTGTTGAGGTTTCATCATGGAAGTTATATGCTTAGTTAGTTTAGAAAACTCAGGCATGAAACGACGAAGGAAGTTTACCTTTCCAAAGAATGAATGAACTCCCTTCTTGTTGGTTGGTAAGGCTAGTGCTTGGATAGCTCTGACCCTTTCAAGATCATTGTGTGCTCCATGTTTGTTCACAATGTGTCCTAGAAAATTACCTTCTGTAACTCCAAAAATGCACTTCTTTGGATTTAGAGAAATTCCATGTTTCATACACCTTGCAAATAATTGCTCCAAATGACTGATATGATCTCCCCTCCTCTTTGAGAAAACTGTGAGGTCATCAAGGTAAATGAAAATTAAATATTCAAATCTTTGAAAGCCAAGTCCATTTCTCTCTGGAAAGTGGCCCCAACATTGATCAAGCCAAAGGCATTCTGTTGTAAGCAAAAGTGCCTGAAGGTGTTGTGAAGGCTGTTTTGTTACAATCCTCTTCTACCACTTTAATTTGGTTGTACCCTGAGAATCCATCAAACAAAGAGAGTATCTTAGATCCAGTGACTGCTTGCAAAATATGATCCATGATTGGAAGAGGGTCGTTTTCCTTGAGAGATGTCTGATTCAAATTTTGGAAGTCTACACAAATCCTTATTTCCCTGTTCTTATTCCTTATTGGTACAATGTTAGCCACTCATGTTGAATGGTGGATGGGGAAAATGATTCTAGCATTGAGCATCTTTGTCACCTCTTATTTGATAACATCAGAAATCTTTGGATTATAGGGCCTTTTTTTTTACCTAAGGGGATTATCTCCTTGCTTCAAAGGAATGGAATGATGCATTTCCTTTGGCTGAAAAGACTTGAGTTCATTATAGGAGTAGGCCAGAACATCTGAGTACTTTTTTAGTAGAGCAACAAACTTTCTCTTCTCTTCTAGTGAGCAACATATACCAATGTTAACCATCCTTAGATTCTTTGAAGTGCCAATGTTTTCTTGATCGAAATCAGATGGGCACTGAGAAGGTTATTTTTCTTTCTCTTGGATGGACCTATCATGCTTGTCAAAGAGATCTTCCAAAGAAACTAGACCTTTGGGGATTTTGTTTCCTTTCAGTTTAATTACCCCCTCTTCATCAATTCCCTCAATTCCTTCCTTCTCTTCTTTGGGGACTGATTCATGGTGTGGGTTTTCACTTCCTTCAAATAATAGATTATTGAATTTATCCCTTTGTTCTAATAAGGCTAGGATCTGACTATCATCATTGAAGACCTGTCAGTGATTTGCATTGTCTGGTACACTAGGTCTGAAAACCATCTCAATGGTCACTTTATCTTTGCCAAAAGAAGTATGAGGTGTCACTAAGGAAGCTAACACTGCTAGAGAATCAGCCTTTTCATTTTGCTCCATAGGGATAGCTTTAATGGAGAATGCATCAAAGGATTCAATGCAGTCCCACACTTTGTTTCTATAGTGCCTAAGCCTTGGATTTTTTACCTGATATTGTTGGCAAACCTGCTTCACCACAATCTTAGCATCACCTTTGCATCTCAGCTTATTGATCCCCATGTCCTCTTTTTCATTCATGCCTAAGAGAAATGCTTCGTATTCTACAGTATTGTTTGTATTATCAAATTGTAACTTATAGGAAAAAGGGTATATCTCATTGGAGGGAGAGTATAATATTACACCAGCTCCTAAACCTGCTCTGGAATGACTGCCATCAAACTCCATTGTCCAAATCTAATCTTCTTCTTCCTCCATGAGGAGTGGAAAGTTCTCTTCCTTTTTTGATGTAAGGAAGTAATTACCTAGCCCAAAATCTTGAAAGAGGATGTTAGCTCTTGGATCATCATATTTCCTTACTGTGAATTTCATTTTCCTAACTGGCAGCATCTTCTTCATTTCTCCTTTCACTAGGATAGTTGCAGATGACCAATCCATTTTATTTCTTCACCTAGATCTCTACAAAAACTTCTACTCAAAAGCATACCAAAATATGTTGGGATATCTACCACCAAAATGGTCAAGAGTATCTTCTTGTCATGGTAATCAGCTAGTGCAACCTGAGCATCCTTGATTCTTTCTACTAATGGAACTTGTTTGGATTCCATTGAATAGCATGTTCCATTTTCCTAGGTCAAAGTGAGGCTAAGAGCATTTGTAAATTTTGCTAGCATCACATTATTTGAGGCTCCAGAGTCTATGATGCAATTGTTCAACCGGAATCCTTTGATGAGAAGTGACAGGTAGAAAGGCTTAACTCTATTGGTTATGGAATCACTGAGGGCTAGCATGTTTTGAGAAGGTGGTATGGATGGTGTGGGAAGTAAGCACTTAGAATTGGAGATTTGGGGTGTAGAGGTACTGCCCTGGACTTCCTTGATGAATCTGTCAAATTAGGCAAGATGTGTTTATAGGTATTCAATCTCAGAGAGTTGAACTTTGGTTTTGCTTGCATGCTCCACAAATTCAAATGGAGCTATGGTAGGTGAGGAAGATATTTGAGAAGTGGATGAGGACTTAAATGGCAGAGGTTTTGTTATTTTTGGTGCTGGGTTATCATTTTCAAATGTGGCAATTGGCATGGAAGGAGGTGAGGGTGTAGCCCTTGATTGAAATTTAGATGTTCTTGCAGAACCAGTATTAAGAAGAGAATTTCTCTTAACAACTTTTGAGTTGGAAGAAGAATCATGCAACTTACTTGGAAGAGCAGCATGATCCTTGGCAACTAATTAATTTGGTTTCTCTTTGGCTGATTCCATGGAAGGTGGTAATGGTGATCCTATGTCGATGATTTTTTTTTGTGGAGGCTTTGAAGAGCTATCTTCTTTGTTCTTCCTACTCTTAGTTGCAATTGCTGAGGCTGAGACACCATTCTTGGATTGTTCACGAGTGAAAACAACACATGAAAAAATTGGAGCTTCTTCATCACCTTCCTCCTCCTCATCAACGTATTCAATCAGACCATTGTGCATGCCAACCTCTTCAATTTCAAGATATTTTTCATAGTCATCCATGCTTTCCTCTTCATTTTCCCCAATATTTGTTCCTTCTTATGATTTTCTAATGTGACAGATAGCATTGAATGGTGGTGCTTCAAGAGAAATCCTATGAGGAGGTGGAGTGATTCTTGGTCTGTCAAGAGGATTTGATCTCCTTGGAGCATTCCTCATTGTGATTTGTGACAGCTGCTTCTTTAAAGCAACCAGGTCATTTGCCATTTTTTTAGAACATTGGATTAGTGGTGAATGGATTTGAACTTTGACCTTTTTACTTCCCATTTGGTCCTTTCACTTTGCCAGAAATAATTAGATCATCATCAATCTCAATTGTGAAGTCTTTAGTATCCCTCAAGGTTCTTGGTTGGGCTCGTCTGAGGAAGAAACTAACTTCTGGTAGCAAAGCACTTATGAAGAATCTTTTCAAGTAATTTTTAGAGGGTAACACATCTTCTGGGATCCTCCTTGTCAATCTATCATACCTTGCTACAAAATATCTCATTGATTCAGAGGTATCCTTCTTCATCTAAACCAATTGAACTAGTAGGTCTTGACAATCTTTTGTGCTCTTGAACCTATGTTCAAACGCACTTCTTATATCTTCCCAGCATGTGACAGATCTTGGGGGAAATATGTAGAACCATT
Source organism: Taxus chinensis (assembly GCA_019776745.2). Classification (NCBI taxonomy): domain Eukaryota; kingdom Viridiplantae; phylum Streptophyta; class Pinopsida; order Cupressales; family Taxaceae; genus Taxus; species Taxus chinensis. The sequence continues at coordinate 609,842,046 of CM034150.1, forward strand.
CAGCTACCTTTTCTTGGAGTGACTCCACAAAGAGCCTAACTAAAACATCTTCATCTTCAACTCCTAACACTCCACAAGAAGTGATGAATGTTGTTACATGTTCTTCTGGGAGCTGAGAACCATCCCCTTTGAATTTTGGGAAGTTCTTTATTGAGCCTCTTGGGAGCTCATGGAGTGGTTGAGCAAGAACCAATGGACTGGTATTTCTTCCCCATGGTACATTAGGCCTATGTTCCTCCCGCTCACGATCACCCATTCTATTCTTGTTTCTATCCTCCAGTCTTGTTAAGGCTACTTCGGTTACTACTCTTTCTTATGCTTCGATTTGGAGTCTTTCTATTTCTTCAAGTTGAGCCCTGATCTCCTCCTCAGCAACTGCCTCTCTTTCAAGTTTGTCAAATGTGGGATCAATTTTTCCTCCTTTCCTCATTTGTCAGGTGTATCTTCTATCAGCCAGCTTGAAATTTTATGCTCTTCTCTGGGATGCTATAATTTGTCTCTGCCCTTCCAATTCGATAGCATGTTCCTCTTCTAGGTCCAAAAACCTTATGGAAATGAAGTATTGATTGACACTTTGTCTCTTATGTCAAAGGGCTTCTCTCAGATTGGAAGCAATGTCTTCTTGGATGTGAAAGAGTAAATCAGGTTTCTCAACAGAATGATTTCCTAGAATAGCCATGATTTACATCCATGTAGTTTGTGTGATTATTCAATCTCCAATAACTTTTCCTCTAGATTTTTTTTTGTATTTTATGACCTTGAGGTCGTTTTTAGGTGTAGATGTTGCAAAATCTGCGCCACAGTGGGTGCCAAAAATTGTTGGTGAGAAAATTTGTCTTGTGGAAAAATTAGTGGGTTTCATACCAATGCTTTGGCAATCTAAGTCTGTCTACTTGAATGGTGTAGCTTCTGTATGTGCATGCGTGAAAAAGTGGATTTTAATGGTGTTCATTTGACCAAAGATCTAGTAGGGGCACTTCATTGTCCCCATGGAAAAGCTAGCAATTTCTCACTAGAGAAGAACTTTGTCTGAGAGGGGGAAAGGGAGTGAGAATGGAGATAGGAGAAACTAATGTTGTAAGTAGAATATCAGATGCCCACACACATTAATTATAAATTTCATTTACATGCATTTATGTTATCCCGTAAAATTGACAAGGGCAATTTTGTGGGTAACCCAATGAAAATTTTGTTCTGGTCCCCTGTCAGGGACCCCTTGCGTTCGGAACGTTGCAAAGTCCTTTCTTGGGAAATCTAGTTTTCCGAACTTAGCCATTTTTGGTCCTTTCTGGTTAGACGCACCTTATGTCTGTGCAACACAGAGTAACTGTGTGCCCCCTTCATTTCCTTTGGCGCACCCTTCAAAGTGTCGACACACATTTTGGTGCGCCTCCCCGTGTTACGCCTTTCTTGCATGCACCAAGGCACATGCGCCTTCGTGTCAACAACATTTTTGTTGCGCCATATTTTGGTGTGCCAAGGGTGCACGTATTTCCATGTTGATAGAATTTTTTTTGCGCCAAAGGTGCACATAACAATGTGTTAACACTCATTTTGGTGCGCCAAAGGGCACAGGATTTGAAGTGTCGACAGGTGTTTCGATGCGCCTCTTCAAAAAGTGGTTGGCGCATTTATTGCACCTTTGCCTATATATAGGCGCATCTGCCCTGTCACTTTCACAATAAAAAAACACGTGATAGATTTTATTCTTCTGCACCTGTCAGTGCGCCTGTCGTCCTCGTATCGCGTTCGTGGACCCCGCTTCGTTTCTCACGTTATATTTATGCTAGGTAGGTGGTCTTTTTCCCCCTATATTTTTGCTAGTTGTTGTTTGTTTATGTAGTAGGTGGCATAGATTTGTCAAAACCCTCTTTTGCTGTCCTGGTTGTCTTTCTCCCATGCTCTCCCTCCTCTTTCTAGATCTGCTGGTAAAGAGAGCTCTGCCTCAAAAACACTTGGATATTTTTGTTGTGCCCTCTTCACTATCCAAGAAACCTTGCAGAAGAGGCTTAACACCCATGTAAACTCCTCCAGAGAAAGAACCAAGGCTTAAAATTTGGTAGACTGCACTTTTCCTCTTTGGCGCAATCGCCACCCTTGCAACATAAAGCAAATTTGCGCCAATGGCGCACCTAACTCACTTGCAACACCCAATAACCCTGTGCCCTCTTGGCGCACCGAACTCCTATGTAACATTGCAAAATATTACGCCATTGGCGCACCCTGCATCCATGCAACACCAACCTTACTTGTGCCAAGTATAAAACTATGTTAAACGGCACAGGCGCATCTCCTGTTACAGTAACACATTGTCATGCAAACCTTTCATGCGCCGCGCTAAGTTCCCCTGTTGCGCACGAAAAGATGGTGTTACACACACTAAACCTGCACCCTTTGGCGCATCTTGTACCCGTGTAACATGAAAAATATCTTTTCCCATTATAAAACGCATGTAAATGGCACAGGCGCACTTCCACTTGCAACAACAAAAATGTCATGTGCATTATCCATGCGCCTTGCGCCCTTTAGTGCCAATTTGTCCCTTATAACACCCTTTTTCTGTGTGCCATATTATTTAACCCTACAGCCTGCAGTGTTCATGCGCCCTACGCCCTGATGCCTTAAAATTGCTAACTCTTCCTTCTGTCAATGCTTTAATGGGAGATCAAACAGCTAACATGACTCTTATGCGTTGGGTTTCATTTCTCCTTCTTGCAGATCGGCAACTGAGTTCAGAACTACATATGTCTACATCAAGCAAGAGACCAACCAAGTATAAAGGTAAAGCCAAGCTTACGGAAGAAGAGATGAAGTATAAATATCAGAGGGTCAGGATGCCCGAATCCCAAGCAGAATGTGACCTGGACATAAGAGACTCCGAGCTCGGTCACATTGATATGGAATATTTCTGGGCCAGAACTAGGAGGGTCACAGGAAGTCCTTGGATGGATAAACTGGTAGGCAGTGGCTTGCATTTTGCTGGGGGGGATCCCAGTCAGTGCAGTTAACAACGAATTCATGATGGTAGTGGCCCGCTGCTACAACAAAGACACGAGGTGCGTCCTGAATGAGAAGGGCAAGGTCGTGATCAACCTCACTACCCGACACTTCGAAATTATGCTTGGCATTCCTCACCACCGACACTTTGTGGCCGTAAGCCAAGAAGACTGCACCAAGGCTTGGGAAGACAATGAAGACCAGTGTATGCAATTGATGAATGAAGTGTACCTGAAAAACAAGAAGGTGGTGACCAGATGGCCACAGGTCATTCATCGTAGTGATTTCTCTGAGGAACTAAGTGATACCATCATGTTCCTAAGCAGAGTATTTGGGCTTTCGACACCCACTACTTTCATAAATGGATGCTTAGGTACCTGGAGACAATGAACAAGAATGTGCCAGATCAACGCTTTGAGTGGGCGGAGATCATAAGCAGCACTATATCCAAGAAGCTCCAACAACTCACCACAACGGGGAGGTTCTACATGAACTCCTACGTAGTTTATGTTGCAGCCTCGGAGAGGGATTATCCAGCGTTGATGCGGTGCGGGGTTTGGCCCCAAGTGAAAATCTATGAATACTACCCAGAAATAAAGCTGGAAAACAATATTTCATAGTTTACAAAGATCAACAATGCTTTCTTCTACGACATCGTCTGCCTTTTGAGGCCAAACATGACTCACGGTCATACAACCAAGAGCATTGTTGCAGCAACGGAGAAGTGGGGGGCCTTATTCACGCAATTCCCCACCTTCACCTATCTAAGGGCAGCCAACTTCTTGGGGGAACCCACCAAATTGCCAAGATATGCCGGCCCCAAGCTGATCCTGTTGGAGCTATCCAGACAGCTCATAACCTACCACGAAAAGTGCTTGAAGAGAAAGAAGGGTGGAACTCCTTTCCCCCTCACAGTGGGCAGGTACACTTGTCTTTCCCACCACAAATCCCGGGAGATGTTTGCAGAGCTGGAACTGCTCAATCTAAAGCACAACTTCCCGGTAAGGCCCACTTTCGACCCAAGGAATTTCCTTCCCAGGGCCAAACTCGATCCAATCCACATTCCGCAGATCGAGGATATTTATATCGACCTATATCATGAGGTCGAGCTCAGAAGGAAAGATCATTCCCACTTGGCTTTGGCTGAAATCATTTAGTATGGTGTGGCCATTGTCCCAAAGGGTTATCAAACTACTGATCAAGAAGTTGATCAAGTATATCTTGACACAGATGGGGACAACTGGCCGTTTGTTGTAATTGACAGAACTAAAGCGCCTCAAACCATTGAAGAAAGGGTTAAAGAAACTCTGCGGAGAACAGAGCACTGGTGCAGGATGAATGGCCTCATCTACCTCGGAGTTGATTTCACCACATCTCCATTGGGCAACGCACCTTCCAGACCAAAACATCTACCAAAGAGTAGAGGAAAAGACAAGGAGGGCGAGTCAAGCTCTGCCCAAGAAGAGGCTCCTGAGAGTCCCCCTTCCGCCATGCGAGAACAAGTTGTAACTCTGGCTTCTCCAGAGAAAGAGGCAGCCGAAGATGTTTCGATGGGCACATCCACTCAGGATGTTTCCACTACTGCAACTGTTGAGGTCCCTTCTATCCCTTCTCCCTCTCCTCCTTCCCCTCCTCACGTGACCCAAGCGACCATTCCTTTGGTCGTTTCCTCTCCCCCATCTTCTACTGTTCCCCCTTCCTCATCGTCAATCTTCTCTTCTCTCACGGAGCTGTCCCCCACCATTTCTTCCCTCATCTCTCAGCTCCCTTCCATTTCCATGTCTACCTCCCCTGTAGTATCTCTTCCTCCCGTGAGCACTTTCTCAACCTCCCTCTCAATGCCACCTCCAAGTGTCTCAACGCATTTTCCTTCTACTACTGCAGCTGCTCCCTTTTCTATTTCCGGCCCCTCTCCCATAAGTCCAGCATGGATCTCTCAGCACCTGAGCCAACAAAAGAGGAAATTTCCCATCGCACCGATGGACTTCTCCGTCATCCCATCAAAGGGGGCCAAGAAGCAAAAGCCTATAACCCGCTTCTCTCAGAGTGCGTCAGGAGAGAGAGTAATGGAGATAGCGTATCCCAATTCTTTAAAGGATAAAAAGGATCTGTCTTTGATAGATTATACAGTGACCCAAGTCACAATGGGGACATCTTCAAAAAGCCTTCAAGGAGAGGCCCTATCTGTAGTTGACGCCCTTTGCAAGAAGCTCTAGGAAGCAAAGGAAGAAAAGAGGCTGTTAAAGGAGAAAAATAAACATCTTCTCCACGCCTTGCAGAAAATGGGCAGTGCACCTCCTACAACTACCGCCAAAACTCCTGAGCCTCTGAGCCAGGATAAGATTAATGAATACACCAAAATAGCTGAGCAGGGTATGGCAGTTTCACCTGGAGAAGCCAAATCCTCAAGGAAAGTGAGGGAGTAATTTCCAAGTTCACCAGATTGTATCAGAATATCAATCGGGTGAACAAAGAGCTCCAGGCGATAGCAGGACCCATCTCCGAAGAGCTGGACCATGCCAGGATGTAGCATGAGACCTTTCAAAAAATGCTCGACTGTTCATTTGAAGATCTGGTCAAGTTCGGTGTCTTCGGCCACCCCAGAGCCCTCAACAAAATCCTTTCTACTCTGGATTACCGGGTCGATCAGTTGGAGTTCGTCCTAGAAAAAATTGACAAAATCAAGGAGGAAGCCCTAGATGCAATGCATCAAATGGAGCAAATTGTCCTGAGAATGTCTCCGGGCTTGCTCACTCCTTCTTTCGCCTTAAGAAAGGTTGATGAAACTATTTGGATCTTCAAGGAGATCATTTCGCAAGGGCTGGGACCAGAAGTCACTTTCGACGCCGAATCCATCAACAACCTGTTGGCCTGTCGTGACTTCATAGGGTACCTGATAGATGCAGAAAATGAATATTCCAAGCTCCCAGAAAATCTCACAGACGAGTGGGAGACTTGCGAGGCTATCAGTGATCATCACAAGGATCCTTCCCAGGATCAACTTCAGCCCATGATTAGCAAGTTCATGGAATACCGTGCCCAGTTCCACATCTCATCTCTTGAGCAGCAGCAAAAGCAGGATACCCCCTTTCAGCCATGGGATGATGATGAATAGTTTCATTCTTCTCGACCTTTTCTTTGTAAACATCTAAAGTATGTTGACACAAATGATGACATCATCCATGTTGCACCATGGGATGATGTCATCCACCAAGTTGTCAAAAGTCAACAAATGACTTTAGGATATTTTGTAAGATATTTTTGTAATTAAGTGGTTGGTTCATTTTTGCCTTCTCTTCTTCTCTTCTTCTATATATACTTGAATTTTTGTTGTATTCAGGTGTGGATACTCTTCAGATGAGAAATAGAAGTAAGAAGAAAAGATTTTGAACTTTTTGTAACAGAAACAAATATTAATACAATATTTAGACTTTGTGTTGAATACATGTGTTTTACATCAGACCTTTCTTATGTTAGATCTGTATGATTGTTCTATTGAATCTACTTCTACTTTGTTGTCATTTATTCATCAGTATTGCTTTATTCGTCTATGCAAGTAGGTTCGGCTCTGTATACTACCAACCCAAATCATAGACCTTTTGACCTTTCTGCTTTGGAATTCTTTTCTTTTCTCCCTTCAGATCTTTCCTATCTCCCCACCTCGTTTCTTTCCCTTCTTTTACAGTTGGAAATACCTCTACTGGGATGAGATCCCAACCCCTGAAGGCAGAATATTGTGAGACTTGCACAAGATTCCTGCTGGTAGAATAGCAATAAACCAGTTTCACTTTGCTGACTCAAAGAGGGGCTATGCCCTGCACACTGTTGGCTCATCTGTCAATAGATCTATCCACCCGACAGATTTTCGAACCAACAATTTATAATCAGAAGAGAAAAAAATTGGTAGGAGAAGCTACAAGACCGAATGAAACTCATTGGTCGCAAAGTACCAATCAATTCCTCAATCAAAGAAGCAATAATTCCTTCTTTTTATTATTGAATCTCAAGTAGAGTTTGTACATAGCTTGAGAATGGAAGAAATTCAAGGAAGAAGAGAAAATAGAAGAAGAATGGTGTTTTCTGTCTTTTCTAGGTACAGAGCACTTTGGTCTTTTCCAAAATCAATCACCAGCCCTTGGAATGATGTCGAGAAGCCATTATATTCTTTGCAAGAAACTGTTACAACTTTACAAATCTTTGATGCCTTTTCAAATTCCTTTGTTGTGAAGAAAACACTCATGGCAGGTTAAAAACTAGATCTTGCAAAGCAACAGTTACATTCAATTTTCCAGTTTAAATATAGACCATTTGATTTTCTCCTCTAACTTTGAAATTGGGTTGTCCACGTGGAAATAAGGGATTAGAGCGGTTACGGGGGAAGCCCTTTACATTTTGTTATTTTTTAGAGATTTGGAAATTTGGAACAAATTGGCCTGCACCCCCACTTTGACTTTTCAACTTAGACACGTGGCTGCTTCTGATTAGAAATGGGGTCGCGTCCCTTTTCTCAACATTTTAACCTTTTTTGGAAAAAGGCTCAAAAACTCAATTTCCTCCGCCGGCCCGCTACTCTGATTTGACTAGGACACGTGGCACGTTCTTGTTGGAGACGAGGTCACGGCTCCTTTCTAAACATTTTAACCCTTTTGGGAAAAAGGCTCAAAAACTCAATTTCCTCTGCCGGCTTGCTATCCCACTTTGACTTTTCAACAACGGGCTTCACCTTTGAATTTTTCCTTGCGGGCTTCAACTTTGACTTTTTCCTTTATAGCCTGATCGGGGCTGCGGATCATTTTTTAACTTTTCACCTTTTTTACAAAAGGCTCAAAAACACAAATTCCTCCACCGGCCCACTCTTCCACTTTGACTTTTTCCTTGTAGGCTTAAACTTTGAATTTTTCCCTTATAGCCTAATCAGGGCTACAGATCATTTTTTAGCTTTTCACCTTTTTTTACAAAAGGCTCAAAAACAAAAATTCCTATGTCGGCTTGCTCTTTTGCTTTGAATTTTCAATTCCTTCGACCATGTGGTGATCTGGCACTGATTTGGTAATTGACCTTTTATGCCTTATCATGGATTTACGTCGTTGTGACACATGGAGTCGTCCGCTGAGGTTTGACTTTTCAAAGGTGATTTCACTTTTTGGGTTTGCAGGGAAAATTTACCATTTTTGCCAAAAGTGTTAAGTTCACCAAAATTCCCATTCCTCCCCTTCCAATAGGATCTAACCACGTACCTGCATTCATTAGAGTAAAAATTTTATTGGGAAAAGACACCCATCATCCCGACTGCGGGAAAAATACACAGAAGAAAATAACTTCACCATTTTGAGTCCAAATTTTGAATTTCCTTTGCTAACTAGAGGCATAGAGGCAAAACAATGGTTGGACGACCCCGGCCATAGAACAAGTGAACAATTTCAATAGAAATGAAGGTTGCAAAGAGGATATTACGTGCACAGACTGGGGAATGGGGAATTTTTCAAAATGAGAAAAACAAAGTTTTGAACATCTTTAGGGCACAACTTCTGCTACTTTCTTTAATCTCTAATTTGGCTATGAAAACATAGAGTAGTTTTCGGGAGACAACAAAACATTAATTATTTGTTTTGAAGAGGATTTTGACTTACAATTCATTGTAAAGTGGCATCCTGAATGCGAAAGAGGTTTGGTGTTAAATGAATTGCTTATTAACCAACCGAAGTGGAAAGAAATGTTAGTTAATTAGTAAATATGACTAATCATAACGGAATTGAGAATAATAAGAGTGATTTGTGTGCATTTTGGCAATAATATTGCAAAAGCAGATTTTAGGTGTCTACAGGTAGAATATGTAAATACGCAGTGTCTAGAATATAATATAAGGTGTGTAGAAATGTGTAAAATGTAGTGTATAAGACAACATGTAATGTATGTAGACTATTAATGTAAGGATAGACCCCTATATAACAAAGACTAGTAGAATATGTGGAATATGTGTGAAAATATGTGATGTCGTATGTATGGTATGTAGATAAATGAATAAAGTATTTTGTAGGATGTAATATGCGTAGATAATGATGCATGCCTAATTACGAATATCATAATGTAGGGTGTATGAATACTTTAATGTTGAAATGTTTTAGCATAATGTAGGGTGAATGATGTGTAATGTATAATGAAGTGTAATATGTAATGCCCATGGTGTAGTGTGTGGGGTTCAGTGTAGTATTAATCCCTCAATAGTCAAATGTGAAGCGAAGCACAAGAGTGTGTCATCGGGTAATGACAAGGCTAAAACACATGATGAAAGTGATAAATGTAGAAATTCTATAATGATGGAGGGGGAAATATTAGGTGTGATTCCCCCAAGCATGTAGAAGTGAGTAAAACAAGTCTATGGTAAGGAAGGATGAAGGTCCTCCATCTGATATATGGAGTGATGAAATATGTGTGAATGTTAAGAGTGGAATGTAATGCTATGTAATAAGATGAATGCAGTTATAATGTACAGATGATAAAGGAGGGGTGTATGAATGGGATTCCCCCTCAGCAGTGTGAAAATAAAGACTATGTAAACTCTTCAAGAAGATCACCATCCTCTAGATCGAAATCGAATGGATATGCATTAGTAACTTGGTAAGCTATATTGTTAGGTTGATCATGTAATGATCCATTGAGGTGTAAATTATACATACCCATAGCATATTATTCATCGGTAAATGGAGGAAGTGGAAAACCATGTGCATACCAACGAGTAATATTTTGTGTATAACCTAGGAAAGAACTATTGCAAATGAAAATGTGTCCAAAAGGCATAGGGAAAGATATATATGTATGATCAGGATCTAGAGTGCCCCCAACGTAATCAAACCATGATTTTCCTAATGTGAGTGGTGAATATCGAGTGGTGCAAGCAATAAAATTTGTGAGATAAAATATACAAAGACCATAAGCTGTTAGGATGATGACATACCCATAACTAGCAACAATGCAATGTGAACACTAAACGATATAATTTATTTGTCGTAGAGGGATAGTTATTACATTTTTTAGTTGATGTTGATAAGGGGTGTGATTGATTTTGGTTGTGTAGAAATATAGATGAGCCACTTCATTTAAAAAGCGCAAACATGAGGTCTAACCTTTAAAACAATTCAATATGCAAAAAAGTGATATAATATACAAAGTTTTGGATGGAAACAACTATACATTTCATGGTTCTTTCTCGACATTTGAAAAATATAGGTATTTGTATATAGATATAATGAATATGAAATAAAAAATGTGTTGTTTTTGGTTTACATAAAGAAGCGAGCAATGGTAAAAAGGAAAAATTGAACATGTATGTTGAAAAGTGTTATTTTGTAAGTGTTGAAATATAGATGAACCACTTCTTTTAAAGGTATCATCTCTTTATTTCAAACTTGTTACAAATTTGTACATATACAATTTCAAATCTTATATAATGAGTGATAGCATTTTGCAGACTATTTTATTTGAACTTAACATGAATACATGAAGGCTTCTCTGCATGTGTAGATTTTATATCGTGAGTGGTAGCCATTTGTGGCCATTTTTTCGCTTTAAACATGAATGAATTTGATACCATTTTTTATAGTTAATTACTTTTATAGTTGATGTTATTTGTATTTATTTCAAGGTAATTGTGTTAGTGTTGTAATGGTTGTTTGGTTGGTATTTTGTTGCTGACTATTTATCATACGCATCAACATGAACACCATAGCTCCCTCCTATGAAAAGATAAAAACAACCGAATGAATAATATGATCCATCACTTTCGTGAATATTCTCATCTCCTGAATTCATGCCACAACATGGCCAAGAAAACCAATAAAATCACAACACAAATAACTCTAGTGGGGAAATCCTCAAAGTGGTACATTAAAAACAAAGATTGAATCGAAAATTCTTAAATATTAAACTAAAACTTTTGAAATCCTAATGGAATGGGATGTAAGCATGGAAACCAATAAGAAAGAAGCTGGTCATTTAGACTCGATATTCTAAACAAGAATAAATACCTGAAAAACAAAAAATTCCCTAGGTCTTAATATATATGTATACATGAATATACTTGTCTCGATAATTTTGATAAGTCCACAGTTTATTTCATGCATGAATCTCGATGGGTTGCATGGTTTTACATTTTGGTTGGCACATAAGTCTAAGACTTGTGTGAATTTTTTGCTTGGATTTATTTTAATCTATAAATAATATACTGCATTAAGAAATGCATAATGAGGGAGAGGAATAGAGAATAACATATAATGCTTAATAAATCATAGCATGTCATGATGATATCATGAGGGCCAATACTAAGTATATATAGACTTCAAATGAATAAATAAGGTAAGAGTATGGCCAAATTGACATGACACAAAAATTTTGATCTCCTAAGAAAAATCCTATAATTTTCAGTAATTAGAATGGGTTGATTTTGATAGATATATTAGATAAATCTTAGCTGGAACAGAAACAAATAAACCCTTTACATATGTTTAACCCCTGCGCAAGACTAGTATGACTTTTCCATCAAAGCCTCATGTAAATGAGAAGTAATCTAATACAAAACAACAAGCTATCGGTTGAGTTTCAAAAGAGATTTTATCCTTGAGAAATGCAGTGAAGAATAGAGCTGAAATAAGAACGAAACAGATGACTGAAGCAGCTCGTATTGGATTTTTTTATATTTGCAAAAACAAACTTGAAACAAATATAGAATCAATATTACTGTGTAAATTTGAGGAGAAAATCCATAGGCTACCCACAAACAAGAACACAGAACTTCAAAGAGGGAGAATAGATATATAACCTACAATATTGTTAAATATACCTAGTGCATGCTAAACTAAAAACAATAAGCATGCAAAAATGAAAAATACAAACTATTAAAAATAGCTTGTAAAATCAAAAACGTCAAACATGCTATCGTAATTGTCAAAATGAGCATCAATTTTAACACATTAGCTGAAATGACCGGAAGGGCCTTTCCCATAGGGGGAACGCCTTCGGCGTAATAAAGGTGAGAAGCATACGATGTAGGGTGGAGATCGTTGAAACTAAACCCTAAGCAATTCAATCCCTCATGTGTACATATAGTGTCATTGCATATAAGATCGAATGGGATGTGTTCCCAATATGAATTATTCATGAAAAGTTTGTAAGTGAATGGTGGACTTGATGTAGGTGAAGGTGAGTGTGATAGAGTGATGTCCACATACTGGACAGGCTTGTGATAAGGAATGGTAATAGTAGTAGTAATAGGTGGCATAGAAGGAAAATCATCTATAACACAAACGATATTGTCAAGTGGTGGTAATTGAGGTAATTCGTCTATAGGTTGGGGATCATTGATAGTATTAGAATGTGGAATAGGGAGACTAGTGCTAGGAGCATAATCATAGTATTGGAATGGTTCACGGTCACGGAGGATAGTATGTTCAATGTTGTCATGAAGGAATTTAACACAATGATGTACAGTAGATGCAACGTCTTGCATGACATGGAGCCATGGCCTACCAAGAAGACAGTTTATAAGAGACTAGGAAATTAATGACAAAGACTACAATGTGGATAGTTTCTTGGGCCAATGGTAATGGATAAGGTAATGTGGCCAAGACACAGATGGATAGAACCATCATAAGCATGCAATGAAATATAAGAGGGACTAACATCACGAGCAGAAAAACATAAAGCTTCATGAAATGACATGGAAAATAAATTAAGTTTAGAGCCATTGTCAATTAGAGTTTGATTGACACCTACATTGTGAATACGACAGATGATATGCAAGGGTGGGTCATTTTCAAAAGTAACAAGATTAGCAGAAAGAATAGATGGGAAAGCAATATGCTGAGAGAATGCACCCGTAAAGGTGTTATAGACTATATCGAGATGGGTATTGTCAGGAATTGGAGTAGTAAGTAAAATATTGATAATTTTAGCTCGTAATTTAGGATGGAGAATAAAAAATTCATGAATGGAAATATCCATGATAAAGAAATGCTAAGGAAAATGGGAGTCCTATGAGTCGAGTTAACCAAAATGATTAACTAAAATTTGATTAATGTGGGGGTAGTTAATCTAATCTAGGAGGACATAAAAGTTGTAAATAAATACGATAAAGTAATATATAAATTACTAAATGATTAAACTAATGAAATAAAACCCTAATGTGCAAGAAGAGGATAAGGAAAGAACTCAGCGGATTACATGTCTTTCCTAGAGATGACTAGAGAAAACAGAAGTAGGAACGACTGTGTAGAGGTTCGGTAAAGGTTGGATCTGGAGGATCTGAGTGGACTGGGGCACCTGGAACAGGACTAGGGCTCCTCAGAGGCACTCAGGTATGCAATCTAGGCACCTTGGTCTGTGAAAAAGTTTCAGAATTGGTTCTCACAGGGTCGAAAGGTGGTCTGAAACCCTCGTTGTGTGTCGCATCTACTTCGTTGTCTTGTGTTGTATGTCGCCAATAATCCAGGCTGATGTAGAGACGTGTAAGGAGATAAGAAGGATTATCAAAACTCTAAAAATAAAGATACAAAATGAATGGGTCAGACTGACCTCATCTGCCACAACAGTGGGCTTACTACTATGAGTGTTACACTACATTTTGGACCTAAATGTAGTTATGGTGAGTGTGTGCATGTTGTGCCCTAGGTGCTCTTGTATCAGTCACACTATGTGAAATACCGAGCAATAACTATATGTAGAAAAATTAATAGCATGTGTGCATGGAATAGAATAAAATCCCCCCCCCCCTATGAAGTGTGATGCAGACTCCCTAGCTTGTGCCTTGATGATGGAGCTATGTGGATACAAATGCAATAGATGGATGCAACTCTAGATGAGTGATAGTAGTAGATGATGTTAGGTTCCTCATTATGGTCTCATGAATTTATATTTATAGGCTTCTATTGATCTAATTTTGTAAGTAACCCTGACATGGCTGACTAGGAAAAAGATAAGGATGAAAAATGGCTATAAAGATCCCAAAATGTGGCGGGAAAGTAGAAAAAGGATTGGGGCGCCCTAGGTGGGACTGAGGCACCCATGGGTTCCCTAGCACTATCCTGGGTACCCCAGCCGAGGATAAAATGACAAGAAATTTTTGAAATGGACTGTACATGTAGATAAAAATGTGCAGGAATGACGAAATAAATGTAAAATAAGATGGCCAAAAGATAGGATTAATTGGTATTTTCTTCACTCAAGAACCTTATACATAGTAGTATGAGACTGGGATAAATAAATGTCTAAAGTGCATGATTTTGTGACTGTAAAATCATTAAAGCAATTTATTCTCAATAATTTTTTAAAAAATCTCAACAATTTAATCAATCTTTCCTCTCAAAAGAAAGGGGTTATATAAAATCTCAACAAATTAACCAATCTTTCCCCTTAAAAAAGAAAACGTCGCCACGAAAAAAGAAGGCGGTGTTTTGTATTTACACTTGCATCATCAATTTGTTATTTTTCAAAATTAGTTTCATATTGAAGAGAAATGTGAATTGCCACGTTGATCTATAGGGATGGAACCTAATTTTCAATGCACATAACTAACATACCTATCTTAGATAAATCTATGTAAAATATGTCGAGAGTTATCATTCTCGAAGCAATTTTTCGATTTATGTTTGAAATTCAATGTAAGTGCCTTGAGAATGATACCTCTCAATGTCTTTACATAGATTTATCTAAGATAGATATATTAGTTAAATTATTATTTCTACAACAAAATTAAATATTAAATTCTATTTCTTTCTAAATATTATGGCATCAACAAATATGATTTTATACAAATACACATCCATTTCTTAATTATTAAAAAATATTATTATTTCAATTTGTTTATAATATTCAAGATTCACGAGTATTTTTCTCATATATTATTTAAAAAGTAGTTATTTTCTCTTCATTTTGACATGGCCCTTTTTATCTACCACATAATTTAAAAAATGTACAAAATAGAAGAAGTGTTGTTGGTCGTGATGAAGAATCCATTGCAAAAGACATTTATATAGATTGCGATTATCTCCATAAACCAAAACACCCCTTTAATATTTTAGAACCACCATTTCCGATCTATGGTAAACAAAATCATAAAAAATGACATAAAAATAGAACTTGAAAGGTTGAGTTGAGCCTCATAATTGTCATAAAATGACTATAAAGATGTGGAGTAAGAGGTGGTGAGCTGGTGTTGATTGAATTAAAATAAACATTTTTTCCACTTATTTTTCACTCCTATTTTCTTTTTTCCGCTTCTCTAATTTTAGATTTTTTATTATTTGTATTTATCGTTTCCATTTGTAGTTGTGTATTTATATATTTGATTTGGAGTATCAATATATGAATCAACCAAAGAGTTTTTATTTTTTGAATATCAAACATCAGTCAGTTGTCATTGTGATGGTCAAATAGACATCACATATACTATAACAAAGTGAACAAGTCATTCCATTACATCATTACACCCTTGACTGCCATTGTAGGAATGCCTCTTGACATAAAAATCAATATAGTTCAAGAAAGTTGATAATTGTACATGTGTTAATGTTAAAAAGATTGGATTCATCAATTTATTTTTCAATTAAGTGGTTTCAAGAGTTAACAAAATTGTATTCCTCAATCTAATCTTCAATCAAGTGGTTTCAAGAATTAAATAAGTTAGATCCATCAATTCTGTCTTGAATTAAGTGGTTTCAAGAATTCAATATTTTCCATTAAACACTTTTATGTTAAAGAGAAATAATTTCAATTAAATGATTTCATAGTGAAAAATTTGAGGAATGCCCTTTTAACCTAAAGGGATTGAACCTTACCAGAAAAAACATAAACATATTCTTTGAAATAAAAGACAACACAGAGAGAAAATTGTTATTTCCCTACACTGAGAAACGTAAAAAATAGTTAAAACTAGCTTAACCATATTGAACAAAAATATGAAATAAGTTTTCTAAGAGTACCCAAAGTCTTGACAATAAATTGCAACGTGTCTAACACCTAAAATGGTCCTATGAGATTGGGTGGTAATAAAAAAATCAATTGCAAGTGTGGGGATATTTTAAGAGATTAACTTTTTAAAATGCATCCTTAATCACACTAGCAATCGCATGTGAAAAGTACGATGGACATGTTGAAGTGGATGGATGGAAGAAATAAAATCAAGGGAGTGGAAACACAGGAAAGGAAGAGGGGCGATGAAGAAGGGATTTGAGGGAGGAGAAGTGTAAGGGTGATGAAAAACATAGTGGGGAACCAATACAAAACTCTTATTTCCTACAATCACATGTCATATTTGTCAATTGTTTGAAGGAGAGAGGAGTTACGGTGTGCAAGTCATTGAGGCAATGTAATTTGGAGATATCCCTGAAAGTAAGGAGTGGTCCATCAATACTATCAATGTCAATAGTTGTTTGCAATTTTAGCCCATGTGTTTTTTCCGTATGTAGAACCCACGTCTATGTAAGGGGAATTGACTTGTGTGTCTCATGGGACACTTTAGATATAGGCATATGTGGAGTGGAGTTGGCATCCCTAGGTAGTAATTTCATGCACAATTGCGAGTAGGGTTTCTCTTTAGCTATCAAGGTATCGATTAGGGTGTTTCTCATCAACAGTCCTGATGGCATCGTCTGTCAACGACAACCAACATAAATGGGAGCTGACTTAACCTATTTCTTGTATTAGGATATGAGTAGCTGACTTGTGGCTTACCATATCATTTTATTATATCATTTATACTTTCTCATGCTTAATAGGTCGGCCTTGGTGATGGCCATAGCATATGAATAGTATATATAGGGGATTGTACGTAGTAGTTCATTATCATTTGAGCATTTGAGTCTTATTATATGGTTTGGAGGTTGCCCCCTTGAAGTGGTGAAGCTATTATAATTGCATATTGATATCATTATTCTAAAATATTGTGTTATTTGGTGTTCTATTGCTGCTCATAATTTGAATTATACTAGTAATTTCATTACAAGTGGTATCAGAGCTGCAATCTGGGCCAAAATTAGGGCAGAAACCCTATTATTTTGTTTCCGCAATATATTTCGAACCATATCGAATTGGTGGGAGATATTTTTACCAGAGTTGTGAAACATTTCAAGTTTGATATCATGGCAGGGCCTTCCACAAGAGCAAAAAAGAATCCGGTTACTCTAGGTAAAACCCTAGATAAAGATGGGGTAGTGATTGAAGAGATGGAGTCAGAAGGGGTAAATACAGATTCCTCAGCACTAGGGTTTACCTAAGTTGATCATAAGGTGAATCAACTTGAGCATGAGTTGTGAAATATACAATCTGAGATGGCCTCTAAAGGAGACATAGACCAAATCAATCATCGGTTAGATGAAACCATGCAACATGTAAAGGGTAAACAGTATGGCCCAAATCTGGCCCATATAAACCAAGGAGGATCTTTAGTTCAAAATCATGGACAAAATAACCATGTTGGATCAATTTTCCAACCCAATCAGAATCCAACTTATTCGCAACCACGAAACATGATGCTGAAAGTGGATATGCGCAAATTTGATGGTAAGGATCCCATGAATTAGATAAATCAAATGGAGAAATTATTTGAGCTACATCAAACACCATCAGGACAAAAGGTGGCATTGGCATCCTTGTATCTTGAACTAGACCAATTCGTTTGGTATCGATGGTTATGTGCTCAGAGGTAGAAGAATGGTCTCAGTGTCACTTGGATAGTTTTTACCGAGGAGTTGCAATTGCACTATAGTTTCAGTGTTTCAGAGAACTACTTTAGTCAATTAGCAAAGTTATGACAAAAAAGATTAGTCAAATATTATGTGCATAAATTCCAAAACCTGTCCTTAAGGGTGGAGAATATTCCAGAAGAGAATCTAAATGACCTATTTCTTGGGGGTCTTAAGGACCACATCGAGCATGAGGTACATATGTTTAATCCACTCAATATTTATGATTCTATTATCATGGCACGTCGAGTAGAGGAAAAATTTCTTTGTAGTAGGATGCCACCTTTCATTAACATCAGAGACTGTAGTATCTCTTCCTAGGTTCATTTTCTAGGCCAATTAGACTGACTCCTCAACAAATGGAAGAAAAGAGAGTAAAAGGATTATGTTTTAACTGTGATAGAAAATATGGACTGGGACACAAATGTGCTGAGAAGAAGTTGTTATGTATTGACGAAGGTAATGAGGATGATGAGGACGCTGAAATTATAGGAGAGGTCGAGGAGCCAGTAGAAGATGAAGTAGAGCATCACCAACCTACACTTTCTTGTCATACATTGTTAGGTATTATTACTCCTCAAACACTCAAGGTTATTGGCTATCTCAAAAAATAGAAGGTGATGGTGTTAATTGACTTGGGGAGTACTCATAACTTCATAAATAGTAAGTTAGCTTCCCACCTCAATTGTTTTATTTACCTAGCTCCAGAAATGCAAGTTATTATTACAGATGTTGGGACAGTCAAGTGCACAAGAAAATTCCATAGTATTAATCTTTCCATGTGAGACTACATCTTAGACTCACCTATGTTTGTTATTTCTATGGGAGGGGCAGATATTGTTTTAGGTTTCCAATGGCTCACAACCTTAGGTACTATAGAGATGAATTTCCAAGAATTGTTCATGCGATTTCATTCAGATGGAAGGACAATACAATTGAATGGGATGGTATCTAAGTCTCCACATATTATTAGCTCTCATCAGATGTAGAAGGTTCTTAGAAAAGGAGTAGATGGATTTATAACAAAGTTATTTTTCATAGAAGTAAAAAATATAGAGTCTTCAATGGCACCCGATCTTCAGAAGATTATTGATGCTCACTCATCTATTTTTGATGCAATTCCAAAGGGCCTACCACCAGTTAGGGATCATGATCATGCCATTCAGTTGATTCCAGGGAGCCAAACACCTAACATCATACCATACAGATACCCATATTCCTAGAAAAGTGAGATCGAGAAAATGGTTTAGGAATTGTTGAAGGCGGGTATCATCAGGCCTATCCAGAGTGCATATTCTTCACCAATGGTCATGGTACGTAAGAAGGATGAAACATGGAGGATGTGTCCAGATTACCGATAGCTCAACAAGTACACCATCAGAGATAATTTTCCTATTCCAGTAATTGATTATTTACTTGATGAATTATATGGTGCTATTTATTTCACAAAATTAGATCTTCGTTTGGGGTACCATCAAATTAGAATAAAAGAGGAAGATGTTCATAAAATGGATTTCATGACTCATGAGGTCCATTATGAGTTTTTGGTAATGCCTTTTGGTCTTACAAATGCGCCTTCAACCTTTCAAAGCTTGATGAACACTTTTTTAGGCCATTTTAAAGGAAATTTGTATTAGTTTTCTTTGATGACATATTGATTTATAGTAAGACATGGGAATAACACTTACGACATATAAATAAAGTGTTGGAAGTTTTGGAGAAACATACTCTCTATGCAAATCCATCCAAATTTTCTTTTGGTGTACAAGAGGTAGAGTACTTGGGTTACATTGTATCCCATGAAGGCATCAAAGTTGATCCTCAAAAGATCAAAGCTATGGTGGAATGGCCAAGGCCCAAAACTCTAAAAAATCTTCATGGGTTCCTACGACTAACAGGGTGCTACAAAAGATTTGTGTGGGGATATGGTAGAATAGCAACCCCACTCACTGCATTGCTAAAGAAGGATGCCTTCCATTGGAAAGACGTAGCCACTAAATCCTTTGAGCAGCTGAAGGAATCCTTGTGCAACACCCCTAGTTTTGGCTACTCCAAACTTCTCAAAAACCTTCATTATTGAATGTGACGCTTCAGGATCAGGATTAGGAGTAGTTATAATGCAAGGAGGAAGACCAATTTCATTTGAGAGTCACCAATTCAAAGGAAAATATATTCTCAAACCTGTTTATGAGAAAGAAATGATGGCTATTCTTCATGCGGTCAAGCAATGGAGGCCCTATCTCATGGGTAGACACTTCAAGGTAAAAAATGATCATGAAAGTCTCAAATAATTTTTGGAGCAAAGGTTATCATTTGAGGAACAACAAAATTGGGTAACAAAAATGTTGGGTTATGATTTTGAAATCATATACAAAAAGGGTAAAGAAAATGCAGTAGTTGATGCGTTGTTCAGAAGGGATACATCCGCAAATGCATTACTATGTGGAATGTCCATGTTGACGGCCGATTGGGTGGATGAAGCAAGATTGGAATGGGATCAAGATAAGGATACACAATCTCTAATATAGAATATCAAGCAAGGATCTATGGCATATAACAAATTTGAGTGGAAAGGTAATGCCCTATGGTACAAGGACATGTTATACCTGAGTAAAGATTCTGAGTTGAAGCATAAGATTCTTGCAGAGCTACATGCCTCACCTGTTGGAGGAAACTCTAGGTTTTCAAAGACATATCATAGAATAAAAAGAGAATTCTTTTGGGAAGGACTCAAGGGGTATGTACAAAATTTTGTCTCAAAGTTTTTAGTGTGCCAACAAAACAAATGGGAAACAATTAAGACACCAGGTCTGTTACAACCCTTACCAATTCCTAGTCAGAGATGGGAGGAGGTCTCCATGGATTTCATCATCAGATTGGCTTGTTCAAAGGGTAAGAATGTTATTTTTGTGATTGTGGATAGGCTCACAAAATATGCCCATTTTTGTGCCCTATCACATCCATTTGCAGTCAGTACAGTCACAACTATTTTTTTGGAGACAATTCAAAGGCTACATGGAACCCCAAAGATAATTGTAAGTGATCGTGATCCTATTTTCACAAGTAATTTTTGGACGGAATTATTTTCATGTTTGGGTACTCAACTAGCTCACAGTTCAACTTATCATCCTCAAACTGATGGGCAAACGGAAGTGGTCAACAAATTCTTAGAGGGGTATCTATGTTGTTTTGTATCAGATAAGCAGGAAAGGTAGATTAAATGGCTACCACTTGCGAAATGGTGGTATAACACATATTTTCATACCTCTTCTCAAATGACCCCATTTTTAGCATTATATGGTTACCATCCACCTTCTATCACTTCCTCCTTGAGGGTGCAAACTAAGGTCGGAGATGTTGAGGAACACATTCAACATTAACAATAGGTTTTGGCTAGTTTGAAGGACAATTTAGCTTTAGCACAAAATAGGATAAAACAACAAGCAGATCAACACCGTAGTGAAAGAAAATTTGAAACTGGTGACTGGGTTTTTGTACGTCTCCAGCCTTTCAAACAGATGTCCCTAAAGCAACATAAAAAGGACAACAAACTTGCTCCTAAATATTATGGCCCTTGTCAGGTTCTACATAAAATTGGCAATGTTGCTTATAAACAAGAGTTACCTCCATCTTCACACATACACCCAGTATTCCATGTTTCATGCCTGAAGAAGGTTATTGGACAGAAATTTGAAGCCCAGAAAAAGTTACCAGAACTTGACGAGGAAAGAAGAATCATTTTGGAGCCAAAGAAGATTCTACAAACACGTACTAAGAGGTTGAGAACCAGAGACATTAAGGAATATTTGATCAAGTGGAAGAATATGAGCATAGAAGATGTAACCTGGGAGGATGAAGGTTTTCTGCAAAAACATCCAGGATTATTCAATGTTAAGGACAACATTACTTTGAAGGGGAAGGGCATGTTACGCCCTTAACCTATTTCTTGTATTAGGATATGAGTCGCCGACTTGTGGCTTAGCATAGCATTTTGTTATATCATTTATACTTTCTCATGCTTAATAGGTCGGCCTTGGTGATGGCCATAGCATATGAATAGTATATATAGGGGATTGTAGGTAGTAGTTCATTATCATTTGAGCATTTGAGTCTTATTATATGGTTTGGAGGTTGCCCCCTCGAAGTGGTGAAGCTATTATAATTGCATATTGAGATCATTATTCTAAAATATTGTGTTATTTGGTGTTCTATTTCTGCTCATAATCAGAATTATATTAGTAATTTCATTACACTTTAGCTATCAAGGTATCGATTAGAGTGCTTCTCATCAACATTCCTAATGGCATCGTCTGTCAACGAGAACCAACATAAATGGGAGCTACTATATATATATATATATATATATATATATATATATATATATATATATGGTGTAAAGGCTTTTGATTGGATGGTGGAAATTAACTACCTACATGTCAAGCACCTATTCCATGGCTCATATTGTTCTTACCCAAATAATATCTGGTATATGTGCTCCACTTTATAGTCTTGATTTCACTCACACTACACACGTGAGTGCAATTACCACTTAAAGGGGCCAAATTATAAAATGAGGAAAATCCAATAGGTTCCTAGTTCGAAACCCATCCTCAATGTTTTATCTTTGTAGAACTTAGTAGCCTCCCTTTTCAATTGTAAGATCGAGTAATTGTAGGAAAGAAGGAAATGTGAAAACAACCATCTCTTATTAAAAGTTGTGAATCTTTTCTCCAGTAGATGGAGGAATGTCAGAACATGGTATTGGGTGGTCCTGAGCCTCCTCCATAATTTAACCAAATAATCAACAAAGTTGGAAAGTAAACTTTTAGCCTCAATGGCCTCAAAATTGACAACATCGCGTAGAGCTTGAATGGACTCCACACATCTGACATCCAACATCCCCCACACTTTGATAGTCATGTCCTATGAACCCAAATACAACAGACCTTGTTTCTTGTTCGTAACTAAGGAAGAAATGTCGTTGATGTCTGTCATCCATTGTCACTATCCATACTTTGGTTGGTAGGAAGTACAACCATTCTTGTCATGCAACAGGGGCTGATATCAGTGACATGCATATGTGATATGCTAATTGATTTTTACGACATCAAGGTTGTCAATTAGACGACATTTAATTTGTTAGATACATGTTAGATAAGATGAAGACATGAATGAAAATTTGGAAATAAAATGGTTGGAAGTAGATACTTGTGGCTTCGGCGTAATAAACAATGCAACAACATAAAACAACTTTGAATTCAAAGTTGAAACCCATTTGTTCAATCCCTAGCACCTAGCAAAAAGCTAATGGTCAATATTTGTGAAACAGTTGAAAGGGCAAGATTTGATAAAGAGTTAACAATCATGATTGAAGGGAAGTTATTGATCCACGTCAAATTGAATAAACCAATTAATAAATAAATTGGTTTCCATGCTAAATATGATTTTGTTAACTTTGAAGGGAAGGAGGGAATGAAAACCAAGAAGCAAGATGGGAAGGAGGTTGGGTGGCTATGGTGGTTAGAGAAAAAAAAGGTGAATAAAGATTGGAGTTAGGATTTTGGCGGACAGAGGAACACAGATTTGAATTAATAATTGAGCCCCTCTAATAGTTAATCATATGTGTGAAATGTATATTTTAATTTTTGATTGAAATTTGTTATTTTTAATTTTAGTTTTTTTACGACGTCATTATCATCGATTTGGAAACGTTTAATTTGGTAGGTTAGATGAAGACTTGAATGGAAGTTATTGTAATAAAAAAGTGGAAATTAAATAGCTACATGTCCCACACCTATTCCATGGCTCATATTGTTCTTGCCCAAATAATATATGCTATATGTGCTCCACTTTATAGTCATGATCTTGCTTGAACTATTCACATGAGTATAATTCATGTTTAAAGGGTCCACAATAAAAAAAAATGGGGGAATTCCAAAAAAAATCAGGTTTGAAACCTAGCCACAATGCTTGCTTTTTGTAGCACTTTGTAGCCCCCTTTTCAATTGTAAGCTTGAGTATTTGTAGGAAATAGTTGATGTGCAAGTAATCATCAATAGTTGATCTGTTGCACAAATATATGTTATATGTCGATCAAGCTTTACGACATCAAGGTTGTTGGTCGGACAACATTTAATTTGTTAGATAAGACGAAGACATGAATGTAAATATGGGAATAAAAACATCGGAAATAAATACTTATAGCTTTGATGTAATAACAAAATGTTGATAACATAAAATAACTTTGAATCGAAATTTGAAACTCATTTTTTCAATCCACAACACCTAACAAAGAGCTAATTGTCAAGATTTTTGAAAGATTTGATGGGAAAGGTTTGATGAAGAGATAAAGATTAATATTGAAGGAAAGTTATTGATCTACGTCAAATTGAATAAACCAATAAGGAAATAGATCAATTTCCATGTTAAATATGATTTTGTTAGCTTTGAAGGGAAGGAGGGAATGCAACCCAAGAAGGAAGAAGGGAAGGAGGCTAGGTGGTTACAGTTGTTAGAGAAACGAGATGTGAACAAACAATGGAGGTAGGATTTTGGTGGATGGAAGAACACATTTTTGAATCCCCACATAACGCCATCTTAAGCAAGCAACTTCTTGACTTGTCCATATAACATATATTAAAAAAATAATACAAACATGATGGGGTCTATGTAGACCCTAAATGCATCACAATCAAGGGTTAAATTTGACTTCCATTTAACCGTTTATGATGATTTTGATCGTAACATACTTGTAAATATTTGAAATAACTGTCACATATGACTTGGATATTTAAAATATGACATTCATTTTGTATATAGATTTATATACAAACCATATAAAAATACATAAATATATATATATTGGAAAATTAAATAAACAAATATTAATTTTTTACTATACTATCAATATTGTATGTTCAAAGAACAATATTGAAAATATTACCATGTCTTGGTGAAATATTGGCCCATGTAAAAAAGGAGTAAGATTTTTAATTTAAATTTTCTTTAAAAAAAAAATTGTAAGTTATATTTTTGAACTTGATGTCAAATATGTTACTGTTATGCACTAACAATTGCACATGAGTTACAAGTTTGCTAGATGGGATGCAAATAGAATGCTCTCATTTAGAAATATTCTTTAATGTTAGTGTCTTTTCAATATCAATGGAAATTGTCCCAACAAGGAACGATCGAAAAGACACATAAATTTTGATAAACCCAAACCATAAAGGAGTAAAATTTCCGTGCCTCGTGTATGATCCCACATTTTGCATACCTATTTGCCAAAGTATTTCCAACTGTAACATCTTTACATACCCATTTCCTAATATTTTTTGATGGTTGTCCACACCAATTTTTGAAGCTCCTAGCCTTTTTAATAACCCCATTTTGTGAGTATGTTAAAAAAAATTATTGATCGGTTTGAACATCTATTAAAAAAAATCAATTGTTGTTTCACAACATTTTATGTACATATCAAATAGGGAACCTACAACTACAACATCTGACAATAAACACTTCCTAATATGCCTCAGTGGATGTCCATACCCCATTGTAAAGTTCTTAGTTTTGCACAAGCTATGAGAATGTTGAGAAAGGTGAGCTAATTGAGTTGAATATTTGTTCATTGCATCTGATGATCAATTGCTTCTACTAGGCATTCAGCCGAACAATTTGCATGATTGCAACAAGCCCACCTATGACCTGCAACAATTGTGGCTTGTCTTGGAGGTAGGGATGATTGTTGCAAAGGTTATGCACTTTGGCTTTATACCTACCAATTGGATTCACTTGAAAGTTTCTAAGGCCTTTTTAAGAAACCCATTTTTTATCAAAATAAGTTTGTAATTTCATTTAGATGTCAAAAAAACAAATGAAATAAATTCATTCCATGAGACCACATCTCCTTGAGTTATTTGGTAAAGGGTTCATGTGATTTTTGTATGGTTCCTAGTCAGTTGCAACTGCATCTAACAAAAATTTGCTTTCCATTGTGCTTTGAGGGATGTGCATGTCATTTTCTAAAGCTCCCATTCTTGACACATGTTGGGAGAATGTTGGAAAATCCTTCCAGATGCATTTTTCTAAAAATTTCCAAGGACTTTTCAAAAAACCCATTTTTTTGTATATTCTACATTAATTGCAGTCGACAAGAGTACATCTCATAGAGGCATTTTGTCTATTAGTTCATGTTCTTTCAATATTATTCCAATTTCTCATATATGTCTACCAACACACATGCACCTACATCTAACAAAAAGTAACATTCCATTATGCTTTGATTAATGTCCATGTCGCATACATGTCTACTAGTGCACTTGCACTTGTACATTTATCAATTATTATCTTTCCATTGTACATTGATCATATCCTATAATCACTGTAGTCTGTGAGACCAAATCTGTTACAGGCATTTTGTCAAACAATTCCCATGCCTTTTGTATGCTTCCACATTTTGCATGCATTTGAGAAAAGGCTCTTGCGCAATTACAACAAACAAAAATCAGCTTCTCATTATACAATGATGAATGTCCATGCCTTGTTCTAAATTTCCCATTATGAAACAGGCTAGAAAGATTGTGAAAAATGTTGTGGGGTTCGGATTTAAGTTACCAATTACATTTGTTGGAGAAATTCAAAGGCCTTTTAAGAAAAACCATTTTATGCATATCATGTATTCATTGCAGTCTATTGCATTCATTGTTGGACACCTGTTAGTTGTATTCACCAAAACAATGTTAATGCTCCATGAGGATTCTAATGTCCTCTCATTTTCTGCATATCCTGCGATCAAAGATGTTATTTTAACATATCTACCATCGCATCGACAACTACATCTAACAAAAACCAAAATTCCATTATGCTTTGATGGATGTGTGTGTCCTATGCTAAAGCTCCCATTTTGACGCGTGATTTAAGGATGCTAGCAAAATTGGTTCTTTGATCAGGGGAAAGACTGGCATCGAAGAAATTCAAATCATAGAGATCAACACAATCTGACCACAACTATAATGTGTCTGAGAAAAAACACATCCTATTATGCCTCATTTTCCCCCTAATTTGACAGAGTGCACAGTGCTAGAAAATTCCATGCTCTAAATTTCTCATTTTGACAGAGGCTAGGAGGATGTTAGCAAAGGTTGCAGACTTTGGCCTTACACCTACAAATTCTAATTGCCAAAAAGTTTCTCAGGCCATTTTAACAAACCCATGATGATTACAAATTTATATTCTTGACATAGGCCTACACAACAATGAGAATAATAGCAAATAATAAAATTGATTCAAGTGATACCTAGTTTGTGACCCACAAATACTCTAATTAAAATCCACTCAATCCAATTTGATACAAACAATCAAATCATGTCAAAACTAGAAAATCCAGTAACTTTTATAAAAAAAACTCAAGGTAAAAAAATAAACAAAGCAAAGGTCGTAAGGTCTACATTAGAAGCAAAGGAGCCCGCAAATAGGAGAAAACAAGCCATGAAAGTGTTTTATTTAGCTATGGCCAAGTAATTCTATATACTTGATAACATGTGGAGGTTTTCATTTGGATGAAGATTGGAGCAAGAAAAAAGGAGAGTAGGAGTTGGAACAACAATGGTAGAAAGGTCACTAATAAATTTTCACCAAGCAACCTTATGAGGCGAGCAAAGTTTTGGATATTAAATGAAAGTGTAAGTAAACAATAAATATATGGCTTGAGGTTTTCTTTTGATGTGTGCTTTGTTCCTCTTTTGTATCAACCTAATCTAGGAAAAGAAAAAAACCACAAACATTTAAAAAAGCACAATATCAAAAGTTTAACTCGGTAAACCCTATACACTTTTTCTAAATGGCAGGGACAGTATGGTATACACTTCTTTCTCCTATTGGTCTCATGAAATTTATCAGAATCTTTCATTTCTTTTCATAATCCCTTCCAATCCATAACCCTACCACATTCTCTAGGTCATTCCTTCCCTTTCCTTATCCTTACATCCCAATTACCCCAAAAAAAGAAAAAGAGTGAAAAAAATGATATCATAGATGAAGTACATGTACATGCAACTCCTTAACTTGAATTCTTTTTTCATCTGAATTTTATTCAGTAGGGGAGAGGAGCTAGTAGTGGTGTACCCTAAGTTAAGGGCCCACAAAATCAATTTAAATATAATGTGAGATCTCAATTTTTTCACCACCACATAGTTCAAGATTTTTTTAAATTATATATTTTGAATTGATTTAAAATTGTAAATTTGAGTTACACTACATTTTTATTGGGATCCATACTTGATCATGGGTGATAATGGTTGAACATTGATAATTTAAAAATAACAAATCTTACATGGCATGATGTGATTGAGTGTTGTCATGTCAAAAATGATTAATCACCAAGTACTTTTATGACAACTATTGGGTGTTGTGTATTCAAGACACTATATCCACAATTGGACCATGCTCAACTATTGGTGGCTCTCCCCTATATGTGTAAATAATCTCCAATAAAACAATTAATTCATCAATATTATAATCAAGCAATCCTCCTCTGCCCCCTACATGAAAAGAACTATGGATGCTTATGTTGCAATATGATATAACGTAATCGAATCTAGCCTATTTTTTAAACAAAATACCTCTCAAGGATTTCTCAAGTTAACCATCAAAGATTTCTCAAGGTCAGAATTAAATCCCAAAGGACCTTTCCAATCTGCAAGGCATAACACTTTTTATTTTCGCTGCAAAAATTCAGTTTTCCCTTCCTTGCTTCTTTCATTTATTCAAGAACTGGTAAAAATAGAGGGTGACAACCGTTGTATGGGATACAGAAGCACAAAAAGAAATAGGAGGCGAGGAATTATTCTATGGATCTAACACCCAAAGCGCATAGTTCCTTCACCTAAATATATTTTTTCTTTACAATCAACCATGCCCCTCCTCCCATTGGCAGGCTTGGAGGTGCACAATCGCCACAATGAATTGTGCCTTGCCTGCAAATTGTATCACTTTTTCAAACCTCTTTCGGACAGGTAGGGAGTATGCTAGCAAAGGTAAACTGACCAAGGTGGACACCTATTGATTGCATTTGGCAAAACATTGTCAATGCCTCGTGAGAAAATGCCCAAAAGTCCCAACCTTTTTTCTATGTCATGCCCAAAACTGATCACACAACCCCTGTTGGTTGTAGTTGGTGAAACATTGCAATGTTTGAGGATGATCATTTGTTAGGTAAACAATTGTTTGTTTTTCCAACCACTGTGAAAACCCAACGGAAAAGTGCCACTGGCAAACATGAAAGCCCACTAGAAAACATGGACACTGGCCGATGAACCTCTTCCAACCTTTCGTGTTTGCCAGTGGTATACATTGACATGATTTTAGTGACGTGGTTTCAAGATTTCACTCTTTTTATCTAATCATGTATACCAATCTTGTTGAGCGTAATATTAATGTATACCATGTTACTGAAGCCACGTTAATGTATACCAACCAATATTTTTACAATGACGTGGTTTCAAGATTTCAATCTTTTTATTTGAGTGAATTTGTGTTGGAGAAAAATGACAAATGCTCATTTGACCTTATATATATATGTACCCTTACTTTAAATGTGCATAATAAAAACCAACACCACCTCAAGAAGGCTCCATAATTTTCGCTTGCATCAATGTTTACAAGATTAAGTGGTTTCAAGATTCCAATCTTTTTTGTGAAGAGGTTTCATGTTGAAAACAAATGGGTAATGCCCAATTGCCCTGTAAAGGTGGAACCTTTCTTTAAATGCACATGACAAAAACCAACTCATAAAGGTTATTTGATGCATTACTCATTTTAGTTGAGTGCTTTTATGTTGAATAGAAATGAGGAATGCCCCCATTGACCAATAAAGATGGGATCTTACCGCAAAAACATATACATGGAAATCATAATCTCGCAATTAGTTAATTTTCTTTTGGTCTTGTATAAATGGAACATGTAGATTTGAAAATTTGTTCTTGCAACTAGAACACATAAAAAAGAAAACTATTATTACTCTACATTGAAAAGAATCGAAAGTACTTGAAATTAGCTTGCACTATTTCAACTAATAACATAAATAAAACTTTAAAACCTACACCACGCTTACATAAATCATAACACCATTCCAATTGATTAAACTAAAATGGAAAATAGTAATCTATTCTAGCTTAATCAGATGCTATACAAAACAGTAAATAATAACTAAATAAGGTAAATGACCCAAGCAACTATGTAAATGAAATGTAAAAACCCTAATGTGCAAAGAGAGTTAGAAAGAGCTTAGTTGATTCGGCGATGCTTCGGGACTATGTCGCAGAACAAACTCGATGAACAAAATGCATGAACGACCACACAAAGGCTTAGGAAAGGGTAGATCCAAGCAATTTGAGCAGATTGGGGTGCCTAGAGAAGGATGGGGGCACCTGGGGCGCCTTGGTCTGTATAGGAGGTCCGAAAACCAAACTTGCAGGGTCTTTAGATGATCTAAGGCCTTCGTTGCCTATCACGTGTATTTCGTTGCACTGTTCCGGATGTCACTGGTAGTCAGTGATGAAAAAGAGACTTGCAAAACCCTAAGCCAAACATCAAAACCCTTAAAAAAAGATGCATATGAAGGGGTTGGATTGTCCTCGGCAACAATAATGGTGAACTTATTAACTAAGCGTTGCACTACATTTCAAACTCAAATGTAGTTCTAGGTGTGTGTCTGAAATTTGTGCCATAGGTGTTCTTGTGTTAGTCGCACTTTGTGAAGTAGCGAGCTATAACTTGATGTAGAAATGTAATAAATAGTGAATGGAATAGAATAAACTTCCCTCCTATGTAGTGTGATGCAGATGAACCAACCTTGTCCCTTGTGATGGAGCTAGATGGATGCAAATGAAGTATTTGATAGATGCAACCTTAGATGGTGATAATAGTGTCTAGTGTTTGGTCTCTCGTTATGGTCTCATAACTTTATATTTATATGGTTCTCTTGTTCTAATTTTGCAACTAACCCCGAAAATGCGGACCGCTGAAAAGATAGAAAGCTCAAATGACTAGAAAGTGTTCAAAAAGTGGCAGGAAAGTGTAAAAAAGGCTCAGGGAGCCCTGAATGGGACAAAGGCTCTTGGGCGCCCCAGATAGAGGTAGAATGACACAAAACGACAAAAGCAGACTGGGCAAGTATGTGCGGGAGGTCGGTAGTGATGACAGAAAGCAAAGTAAAATGGCCAAAAGATGGTGGTTAATTAATACTTTTTTCACTCAAAAACCATATGGATAGTAGTATGAGACCGAGACTACATAATACCCAAAGTGTGTGATTTTGTGTCTACACCAATTAATCACATAAATCTCAAACCCACAAATCACAAATCCACAAATCATTACTATATTTGAATATCTTTTTATAGATAGAATTCCATCAACAAAAAATGTAATATGTTGATACTATATAGATAGAACCTCTATAAACAGAAAGTGCTCTTCCAAATAAGCTCAAGACTTCCAAGCAAAGTTAATCCATAAAAATAAGATTGATCTATAGGGATGGAACATAGAAAAACTTGTTTTTACTCTTCACAATGTATCTCTAGATGAAATTGGAAAAATCAGAAGTAGTATTATCCAGGAGTATCACAACTCTCAGTGCGCTTGTGCCTGAAGCAGTCCATCTCTGATCTGTTCAGCAACATCACGAACTGCACCAGGTCCATGTGGTATGAACACTGATGTGGACTTTGAAGATGCTCCAATCTCTTTCATTGTATCGAAATATTGTGTCACCAACACCATATCCATCACATCTTTTGCAGTGGTCCCAGGCACATTAATTGAGAAAGCGAGTACACTATCCCTCAGGCCATCCACAATTGCTTGTCGTTGTCGAGCAATACCCTGTCCTGATAAGAACTTTGATTCTGCTTCAGCTTCTGCTCGCTTGATTTGCAGAATTTTCTCTGCCTCAGCTTTGTCTCTTGTTGCCACCCTCATTCTTGCAGCTGATAATCAAAACTCAATTGAATGATTGCAGAATTCAAAAAACAATAGGAAAAAATCAGTTAAATGATTACAAAATTAAAAAACAATAAGAAAAAATCAACCAAGAATTACAGAATTAAAAGGCCATAGGCAAAAATCCGAATAAAAAATGCAGGATTATGATTTGGGAACAAGGTCAATTTATATGAAGATGCACGCTTCTAAAGCAAATAAATACCAAATTGGTGTTAACAAAGTAATCCCTGAATATTAATATCTGCCACCCATTTTAAAAAAAGGCAAAGCTATAGTCAGGATAATCTTCAAAGGAAACAGGCACAGCTCCAACAAAACAAATCTTCAGAAATTAGTTACTTATGACATGGTAATAAAAAGAGAATATCATTGGTTGTCGTACCAATGAATACCAGAACCTGTTTGAACAAGGATTCTTACCTGCATTTATTTCATTCATTGCTTTCTTCACAGTTTCAGCAGGTTCTACATCCACAATAAGTGTTTGCACAATCTCAAATCCGTAGGTTGACATAGCCTGTAAACATATATAAAGACAAAAGTAGGTACTTCCCCTAATGAATAAAAAAATATTCTGCAGTGGCTAGTTCTTCCTAATAAATTAGAAAAACAAATTTCAGTACTGAAATGGGTTTGAAATAACTGACTTTTTCAAGCTCATTTTCAACAGCTTTAGCCACCTCATTCTTTTGCTCAAAAACATCATCAAGGTTCATTTTTGGGACACTTGACCTAATGACTGCAGATACAAACATAAGGGAAGTTCATCAGAAATATATAGGTTATGCAAAAATTAACAAAGAAAAGGCATTATGCACTGAGGAAGGGTCCAGACAGCGTGTAAATAAAGACATCACCATATAAATTAACTGAATGTTAAAGCTAAATCCTTTTTCATTTGAAATTAGGAAAGAAAAACAGATGAACTTTAATAATTATATTCAAATATAACTGTAGATCCTTTTTTAATCATCACATAACATTCCATTTTGTTTGTTTAGGCAAATTAGAAACAGAAACATAAAATGATTAGATTAAACTTAGGGATAAAGTTTCTACTTCACCAGTTTATGCCAAGAAATTACTGTCAATACAAATATTATTTATTACATTGCTGCTATGTTTATGCCAACAGACATTAACGTATGTTTATGCCAATAGACACTAACCTACTTTTATGCCAATAGACATTACCCTATTCAATTGGACGTGGGTGGTACTAAAAAAAAAGAGATAATAGTTATTTAGAAGCCCAGACTGCAAAAAAAATGAGGATTTCTTTACAAGATGATTATATAATTGTCAGAACTTGGATTCTCGTGAACCTCATATGTGTATTGTGTCTGTGGCTCTTCCTCTTGATATTGTGTTCTTTTGCTTTTTTCTGTATTTTTCTCAAGAATCTTGCATCTATTAAGGTTTTGCTCCTAAGTTTTATCTCCAAAGAACTTTATATCTATACAGCTGTTCTTTTCGCTCTAATCAAACTCTCTATTTTGCCAAAGACTCCGATGTCTGATTTTATTGTTAAATTGATAATTTTCAATGAATGTTTGATATGTTGCTGTATCTTTTAAAATGTAATCCTTACCATGGGTTATGCTGATAGGTCCGTTTATAATTCTATCGGCATAACCCTGGCACCAAGAGCTGCAATTTCTAGTAAAGTTCCATGATTTTACCATCAAACACGTAAGCTTGGATTTGCTCCCTTGTATTGCTGAGTTTATAATAAGCATCATTTGCTTTCTCAAGAAGGGCACGGTATTGCACAGAAGCAACCACTGTCACGAATACATTATCCTGCAACAACCAACACAGAAGTAATCACTGTCACAAATACATTATCCTGCAAAAACCACAAAATTCTTATAGCAGGATCATGTTAATATAAACCTGCTCAAGATACCTCTGAAAATGCCTTCGTAGATTAGTTTCAAATTTTGAAACAAAATAAGGGATTTGTCCTTTATGATACGTAAATTGGATATTTGATTTAATCACATACCTTGGTCTTTGTTTCGCATTGAACATCCAGTTTTTGTACCCTTAAAGAAAGGTGACCCCTAATTTGACTTCCCAGAAACCATGGAAGACAGTGGCACCCTGGTTCAAGAACTTCTTCATAACGTCCAAATCTCTCTTTCATGGCAACGGTTGACTGCTCCACTTTTACACAGCAGCATAATGATTGTCCCATGTTGTTAATCCTGCATCCACTCAGAAAATATCACTGGTCTTAGCAAACATATCAAGCATTTAAACACTAAAAATTCTATTAACCAATAGAGAAATTGCAACTGAAATCTTATAAAATGAAAACTTAGTATGAACCAATGCACAAGTCTTAATAGCTTCACTCATCAACTAAATGTAATCTAATTGAAGCTAAAGGTACCCTTCTCAGTGGTTATGTTCTTATCATGTAGTGCCAGTGGCATGAAGAAAACTCCCTTATTTCGTAAAAGCAAGTCTTGGTCAATCTTTTAAAAAAATGGAAAACAGAAAGAATTCCATCAAAATTGACCACACAACCTGTACTTTTTGTTTTAAAAAGCAACAAATACAAGAACCAATTTCATCATTTCAGCTAAGCAAACCATAAATTACAAAGCATGGTGAAAAAAAATTGAACTCGACACATTGTTGTATAAAGGTGACTGTGCCTCGACATAGATATTTTATGGACCTGTACTTCAATTTTCATCATTATAGTTGACAAAGGACCTGACATGCACATGGATACTCAATCACAGACCCAATAACATATAAGCTTCAAAGATTAAATAAAAACTGAATGTATGAATTGGAATAACCAACCTTTGAGAACAACAACAAAGAATTACCAGCAAGGAGAAAAGGATAACCTATCTTAGTACTGCCTCAAGGGTATGTTGTTCCTTCCATCTTCACAAGATAGATCCAAAGTTCTTACATTGCGTTCAAATTTGAAATAAACTTTTTAGCTGTGCAACAACAAAGAATTGCCAACAAGAAGAAAAAGGATAACCCATCTTAGTACTGCCTTAAGGGTATGGAATTCCTTCCATCTTCACAAGAGAAAGTCCTTAAGTTGTGTTCAAATTTTCAATATTCTTTTTGTAATGTGCAACAACAAAGAAATGTCAACTACTGCCTTAAGGGTATGGAGTTCCTTCCAACTTCACAAGATGAAGCCAAAGTTCTTAAGTTGCGTTCAAATTTTCAATAAACTTTTTAGTTGTGCCCACAGTAAGCAAGTATATACTAACATTTCTAAAGCATGTCAATAACCATCTTTATATCTTAAAATCTCCAGTTTCAGAGTATGTTTTCTATCCCGGTTTTAAGAAGGCAACTCTGAAACATTATCTGTTTTTATCCCAATTGTCTACATGTCCATTCACACTCTGGACTTACAAATGACATTTGGAAATTGCAGGTGCCATGTCCAATCACAGAACTTCAAACTACTAATCTAATCCACATAAATACTATGCTTCTAGCGATACAATATGAACTTTTGACAGAATGTATGTATCATCGGTATTTCTTCAATTAATGTAATATCTAATCATAGAGGTCTCACGGATAAGGACTAACCAGGAAAAGGCATTGCTTCTGATGTATATGCCTTTGGCTTGATATGTCTAATAGGATATATGTTAATTATATTTAAGATGGCCACCTTAATAACCCAGATTCACATATCACAACTTTTAGTACCGATATCCCACAACAACATATTTCTGCCTCGTAAAATATCTGCATCAAGAGGAGAGGAAAACAAAGGTAAAATCTGAAAGGACATTTATTTAATAGAGGAGAAGAGACATTGGCCAACAGCTCAAAAGACGAGATGTGCTCAAAAAATGGTTATAAGATCAGCAATTGGGGTAGGCAAGCATGTATTTTGAAAGCCATTTACAAACTTCAGGAATAGTTTTACTCTCATAATCTAGCTCCTTGGTTGCTGAATTAAAGTATGTACATCCCCAATATACCATGTTATAGAACTAAAAACATTGAAAATATAGAAAATGTTCATATACACTCTATTATCCCTCTCCAGGATTATTTAGCATATACATGATATAGGTGAGTATACTATTGATAAGGTAAATAACTTGATATTTGTAAGAGTAG
Source organism: Taxus chinensis (assembly GCA_019776745.2). Lineage (NCBI taxonomy): Eukaryota > Viridiplantae > Streptophyta > Pinopsida > Cupressales > Taxaceae > Taxus > Taxus chinensis. The sequence goes on from CM034150.1 coordinate 609,877,904, forward strand.
CTGCACCCTAGTGGATTCAATGTACTTGTAGCATCTATCTATCTATTCACCATCTCCAGGGACATAAAACAAAACAAGGAATTTCACCTAATTCCCTAGGATGCAATTTCCCATGTGTCAATCTATAAAGATACAATTTCAAAATCTAAAACTCAGTTGCCTACAAGCCTCAATTTTCACGAGGTCATGTTCACCCTTGAATATCAAGCCAACATCAGTTGCGAAACTAATCATCTAAGGCAGCAAAGAAACTACAAAGTAAGAGCCAACGCAGACATTGAGAATATGGTAGCAGCTATCTATCTATCTTTTCAACAAAACAATGAATTTCAATTTCACCTCATTCCTCAAGAAAATACGAAGCCAGAGCATACTCTGTTACAACTAAATTCATTCCAAAACACGCCAGAAAATTCATAAAATCTAAACTCATGTTAATTCAACACAAAATATTGAAAAGATATTTTCAAAAAAATATTGCTAAGACCGCCAACCAAGATCGAAAAACAGTACCTGAATTGTAAGATTATCGGCAAGCACAAACCTTTGGATAATGCTAACAGCCCAATCAGAACCTATACAAAGCTCACGAAACTATGGTTTTCATGCACAATAACTGCTTAGAGTCGAGTATTTAAAGGGCTATTGCTCCCAATTAGAGACTAGTTTTTAAAACAGAGATAAGTATTAAGGGCCCTATTGCTTCAAATAGCCAATTAAAATTATAAAAATATATACAAAATTGAAAATCCCTAACTTGGGGACAAAATTCTTCCAATTAAATACAAGAAGGGTTACGGAAAAAGCCTAAACCCTTGAATATTAAATGAAGATGTATCACATAGCGCGTGTTTAACTGAAACTACCGCTGTATTTGCTCTATATTTCCGACAACCATAAAGGCAATATCGCATTGCAAGTTTTAAACAAACAGTGTGGACCGTGGCACAGCAATAAAGCTAAACCAACATGCAACCGCGGATTGTTATACCATAAGTGAAATCATAATAATTATTGAATTTTGCACTAAATAATATAATTTACCAAAATAGCTTAGAGTTGTCGCAGAGGAAGGTTAATTTTAGCGACTCAACATGCAAGAAAGGACTCAGTGCGAATAAAAGGACCTCAAATTTACCGTTGATAGGCATAAAACGTAAATCCTTGTAAAAACAGACATGAATATTTCGGTCCTTTTCAGATAATTAAAGCTTGCCAATTTTATTTCTAAGTCACCTAAGCTTTGATCAGATCGAGTAACTTACAATATCGAACAAAAAAAGCGTTTAAGTAATGAATGATAAACCAAAACACGGTAAATTTCAGGCATTTTCCAGGAAATATCAATTGTCGACACAAATTTAAATCTAATTTTGTAAAGTTCGGGAAAACGAGCTGCTGAAGAAAATTCTAAAAAAGCGCGATTAGTCCAAAAAAGCTTTATCATGGAAAATTTCCAAAAATAGCGCAAATGCAGCCACAACAAGAACTCACTCACCAACCTTAAATCAATTTCGAGGAAATTGAAGCTGTAGACCAAAATTTGTTCTGAAACCGTCAGACGAACATTAAAGTACCGGGAAAATGACTGCAAATTCCTTCGGCGTTTGCTTAAAAGAAAAGCTCATCCGCGTGTTCTTGGAAGAAAAGCTCAGGAAAAAGCCTGTAAGCACGAAGCCCCGGTTCTCAGAAATTTTCGCGCTAGTAAAGCTATATATTTAGGCCGAAGGCGTTCCCTATTAGAATGGAGACTGCTTGGCTTCAACGTGTCGATTTTAGCTTCCGTTTGTTTTTTGGTTGGATTTTTGTATGTAATGGGATTGAAATTAGCATCGAATGAATATAGTTGAATATTTGTAAATTTGCATTGCAATTCAATCTACTTCTAGATATTCCAATTAAGTTTATTCACAGTTATAAGTAATTTCCAATTGCCAGCGCACCCGTCTCTCTGCAAAACTGATCCCGTTATATTTTTTTCATGTCAGCTTTGACAGAATTTTGTAGGTTTCAATAAAAAACACACACTTGATGAGTTTGATTTTGTCTTGGATTTTTAAGAAGGGTTTAGAGTATTCTAAAATGGTGTCGATGTCAATAAGCAATTTCACAGAAAATCTACTAGATCCACAAAATGTGTATGGAGGAAACTCAAAACCCAGATCACAGGAGTTACGCCATCTAGAAGATAAGAAGGATGGATTGGCGTCAAATAAGGTAGCCCCTAGCCCCCCAATTCCAACACAATAACCTCCACCCCCAATGGAAATATGGCTAGATCTCAGGCTAACAATAAGCTAATGTAGATGGAAACTTTGGAGGCCACCGTCACGACAACTCCACCAGCATCCCCTCCACCATACTACTCTCTAATGCGAATAACGGAGTTGTAAGGCTTGAATACGCATGGACTTGAGGAAGGGCCCATGGAAGGACCCAAATCTAACAAGACTAGTGAAGTGCACGAGGAGCCATTCAAGGGAAACGACATACAAGAAGAGAGGAACATTTACAATGCCATGAAGGATGCACCATGATAGGAGGAAATGGAGTATGAGCCATTAGAAGAAGAAGTAAGTCATGGAAAAGAGGACCCCAAACAAGAAAAAAAGGAGGCCAACCAAATACAGGGAAGACTCCCAAGTCAAGAGGATGAAATCGGCCTTAGAAAAGACGAAAAAGCAGGTGGAGAGTGAAAAAAGGTGCATGATATGGCATGGTCATCAACTAGCTCACCCAAAGAACTCCATGACACTAGCTTTGAAGTGGAGTTTGATCGGTTCATGGAGAAGGAAGTGCACAAAAAGGAACTGAGAAAGAAGGGGAAGAAGAAGTTGAGCGATAGCTCACATGGGTTCCCCAACCTAAACAAAACCTAGAGATGGTGTGGGTGTTGTAGCAAAAGGGATGCAAGGATAATGACTTGTATTTATGGCCCCTTATGTGCCATATTGGAGCCTCAAATTGAAAGTGTAAGATATAGTGGAATTCATTTAGCTCCTTCATCAACTTTGGGCTTAATGGAATGTTTTGCACTACCAGAAACACAACCACCGTGGTAAACATTAGTTAGTTCACTATCTTTGTTTTGCATTATTTGTTTGTAGTAGGGAAGAATATTTAATGCTTGTCTAAAACAATATGTATGTAAGTTATTAGTGGCGGTGAATGCATAGACATATTTTTCCTACTCAATCTTTAAGCAACACTGAAGATTCAATTTTGTAAATATTGCTCTAGATCAATTTTTTTGATTGATTGTGTGTTGGTAGCTAATGCCCCTTGCGCGTTCCAATGTTTCGGATGTATATTTTATTAATAATATTTAAAGTTATCGAATTTATTGTGACCCTTACAATATGTGTTGAAATTTACTATTTATATACTATATTTTTTTGTTACATAGTATTTTAAATTTTCTTGTGTTTACAATTATTTTTCCTATATTGGTTAAATGTTTACGTTATTAAAACACATAATAATATAAGTGCAATAATCCCAAAAAAATAGAAACACATTAAAAAGTAAGTCTTTCGAAGCTAAATTACGAAAATCAACTAAAAATAGTAAATGAAATAGGACAATTGTTTGTGTCAATTATTAATAACTAAGATTGTAATTGTATAGTTATGAATTAATGTTAATCTTAATATTTGTGTACACACACGGCTATGAATCAATAACTGGGACCATGCATAAAGTGGAACATATATAACAAATATTATTTGGACAAGGACAATCTTAGTTGTGGAATAGGTGCAGGGCATGCATGTATTTATTTTCCATCATTTTATTTCAAACTTTCCATTCATGTCTTGATCTTATGTATCAAATTAAATGGCATCCAATAAATGACTTTAAAGCTGAAAAAAATAAAAAATAAAAAAGCAAAGTTCGACTAGAAGTTAATGTCACTCAGATGACCAACCGTTAGAGGGGTTCAATTATCGACGATTCTTCATGCATCGCTTGCTTCCCTATAATTGCTTAACCTTAAAACTGAAATGAAGTCTACAAATTCCTACATGAAGCAAGAAGTGTTATTGGGTTTCAAACCTTGAACCTATTGGATTTTACCCTTTTATTTGTTTGCCCCCTTTTAAGTACAAAGTGCACCCACGTGAATAATGCAAGTGACATTGGGATGATAAAATAGAGCATAGATAACAAATATTATCTGGGTACAAACAATTTAAGCCGTGGAATAAGTGTGGGGCATGTAGATATTTAATTCCCATTTATTTTTCTCCATCTTATGTCCAAATTTTCCCTCATGTCTTTGCCTTATATAACAAATTAAACACCATCTAATCAAAAGCCTTAACACCGAAAAAATAATAATGTTGAAATAGCAAAGCTCTTTTCATGGCAGTCACCATGTTGCCACCACCGAAAAACTCCTTATGCATGTTGAGAATGGTTGTCATGTCCGCCACTCAAAGTATAGATATCTCCCATAGATGAAGGACAAGGGTGACGTTTCCTCCTTACCTATAAATAAGGCACAAGTTTTGTTGTATTGGGTTCATGGGACTAGACTATCAAAGCGTGTAGGATGTTGGATTTCAAATGTGTGGAGTCCATTCAAGCTCAACACGACATTTTCATTTTTGGTGTCATCGATACTATAATTTTTCTTTTCATCGGTTCTTCTTACAATGTGCTTAAAGTGTAGAGGTGGCTTAGGTCCATGCAATACCATGTTGTCACATTCCTTCGTCCACAGGGGTTAAAATTTGTAAGTTTTAATCGGATATGGTTGGTTGCAAATATCCTTCTTTCTTACAATTACATGAGCTTAAACACTAAGAAGGGGGCCTACAAAATGCTACAAGAAAGAAACATTATGATTGGGTTTTGAAAGTGGCACCTATTGGATTTTCACCATTTTCTATTTCAGCCCCTTTAAGCACAAATTACACTAATAATGCAAGCGAGATGGAGATGAAAATTTGGAACAAACACCAAATATTATTTTTGCAGGAACAATCTGAGCCATGGAATATATGTGGGACATGCACGTATTTAATTCCCACCTTTTTATTTGTAACATTCCATTCATGTCTTTCACTTATCTAACAAAATAAACACCGTCCAATCAAAATCCTTAACACAGATGGTCATTGATGAATGACGTCATTAATATTGTTGTTGAGGGAAACCATGTTCATGACCCTAATAGCTAGAGAAAAACCCTAATTGCAAATATGCATAAAATCAACATCCTATGATGATATGTTCCCTTCACATATCCGTTTCTAAAGTGTCTCATGAGGTGGGTAAGTGAATTCCCCTTACATGTACATGTATTATAACTATCTGAAAAAACACAAGGGTTGAAATTAAAAACAACAATTATTGACCTTGACAATATTGATTGACCACTCATTTCATTCTAAAATATCTCCAAAATACAATGCCTCAATGACTTGCACACTACACACCCTTTCTCCCTCAAACAATTGACAAAAATGGCATGTGGTTTACGAGAATTCAGTTTTGCATGGGTTTCCCATAGCACTTTTCTCTGCCTTGGCCTTTTCCTCTGTCTAACCCCTTCTTCATCTCTCTTCCTCTTCAGTAATTTTGCACCCTCCAATTTTCCTTCTTCTATGCTTCCCCTTCAGTGTTTCCATCGTATATTTCACAGTATGAATTCTAGTTTATATATATATATATATATATATATATATATATATATATATATATATATGTTATGATTGTTGTATACTTAATTAATAAGAGTGTATTATATTCTTCTCACCCAACATAAACACATATTTGGGCATGGGATTTATACTAAATGAGAACTAGTAGATGCGCAACATATACGTGTCAAATACATATATGGACGTCAATCTATACATATATGTATATGTTATAATTTTTGTATACTTAATTAATAAGAGTGTAGTATATTCTTCTCACCCAACACAAGCACATATTTGGGCAGGGGATTTATACTAAATGGGAACAATAGATACAAAACATATACATGTCAAATACATATACGGTGTACGTCAATCTATACATATATTTTGTTGGATACCTTGTATACAATTTACGAAATTTCAGGGAATTGAATGAAAAAGGTGAAAAAGGTAATAAGCTTACACTTAAAATCAAATTTAACGGTGAAGATTCTTTCCATCAAACTAGTAGCGTTTGCGTGTCATTGGATGGGCATCCACGCAGGTCCCATAAAATTGTTGTTGATGTTTATAACATCATTGTGTAGGATTTGAGTAAAAATTAATTATAAATTAAGAACTAATGACAACCATAATAGTTTCATTTAATGAAGAATTATTTTCTTACAAATATTGACAATTATAATAATTTATTTTGCAAAAAATATGAAAACAATTATATAGAATATCAAATCTTTTAAATCTTTTGAGTCAACATTTGAGAACACATTTTTATGTCCATTCATTTCTCAATATATCCAACATATTAATAATTTGATTTGTTGGTTCATTTATTGCATGGATTTGTTTAATTTTTTTATTTATTATAAATTAAGAATGCATGAGAGCAATAATAATTAATAGTTTTATAGTAATAATTTATTTTTATAAATTATAATAACTAGAATAGCTATTATTATAATGATAATGATTATACATGGAAATATATAAAATGATGCATTACTAGCAACAAATAATGGATTATATTAATTTGTTCGTGTGTAAGTGTGTTTTTGTATCTTGTAATTATTATTAAAAACTAGCCATTACATATGAGTTGCAATCAATGCTAGAGAGGGTAGCAATTTAAGGTTATTGAATTTTTTATGTGCAATTTAATGTATGGTATATTTATTTGTTTGTAGGGATTGTAATCTGGGGTGAACCATGCAATTTACTTTGTTTGGATTTTATTAATGTCAGAAGCGTATATGTGGAAAGAGTTTTTTTAATAGGTACCATTATAGATACGATGCAGTACGACAATAAAATTTGATAAAGTACTTAAGAAGTATCTTGGAAAATTATTTATAATTTAGACTTATGCGTTGATGTTAACATTTATGATGTGAAAATGCCAGAAAGCATTTTGAGGTTACCATTTGTGCAGTATTTCTTACGCAACGTATTACAACAATGAATTGTGATGACCCAATATTAAGGCATTGTATTAGAACGATAGATTCTAATATACTAATTTGGAGGCCATTAATTATGTAAATGTAGTCTGATATACTAATTTTGATGCCATGCAGATCAAATATGAAGCATGTTTTTTCAATTTTGTATATATTTTAGTTCATATGTTTCCTTGAAGGATGACATCACGGAGATGCGGCCAATGATTGTCAAATAATAAGAATATGCATAAAATGTGTTTGTTGAAAAGGCTTTGGAAACTTCCCACCAAATATAATTTGTAGCATAAAGCCAAACTCCACAATGTTTTCCGCAATCCTCCTATCCTATGTTGTAATGGGAGCATTAGAACATGACATGGACATTCATCATAACAAAGTGGGAAGTCTTTTGTTTTTGTTTTTTATAGGTTATAAATTCCCTTGTAAAATTGTATACATAATGTGAAAGCATACAGAAGGCACTTGAACTATTTGACAAAATGCTTGGAATAATTGTTCTAATGTCCAATTTTTACTTCTTGGTAATTTGCAACCATTGAAGCTAAGGAAAATACATGGGAATCCTCATGAAGCATTGATACTATGTAAGGCAATTTTTAGACATATGCTATCATGAGATATAGACCAAGATACTGACATGGAACTACTTTCAAGGAAAATTCTGCATATATAGAATGTTGAGTTAAGGGAGTATATTCTATTGCATTGTTGTACTACATTGTCTTGAAATTGGTACACATTAGATTGCATTGGCATGATACACATCATCAAAATTAATACGAAAATGTTAAAATGTGGCCATAATTGCATTGAACTCATAAGATATTCAACCACTATTATACAAACTTGAAAAAATAGGCTTCAGTTTACAATTTAATCATGTACTTATTCAAAAAATATTTCCAAACAAACAATTTTTGCATTAAGAAAAACCATAAACACTAACTTACATGATCAACCATGGAACAAAATCCTACAGCAAATTATTATACCATACAATTGACCACACATAAAAAAATCCAATAACCTTACATTGTTATCCTCTCTCACGAAAGTTGCAACTCATCTGACAATTGCGTAGTGATATAGATTGATGTGCCATGTGGTATTTAATTACTCAATATTTTCAGATTGATGTATCATTTAACAAAATGATATAGATTGACCATGTCCTACTGTATTAAATTGATTCCTAACAATTCAATATCCCATTACATTTAGACACTCATTCCCCTATTAATATAAGTTGGAAATATCATGGTCTTTCCTCAATCAAATTATCAGGACCCCAATCAGAGGAATAAGATAAATCAATGGCAATTTTTTACATACTAACTTTTTTATATGTGATGTTAAAATTGTCACATGATTCTGTAGTTTTTAATAATAAATTGTTAAACAAATGCATATCTACTTTTTAAACCATTCAAATACATATTGCAAACATAGATTCGGTTTATATTGTTTTATCGACAAATGGTTCTCATCTAAAAAGAAATCACCTATTTTTGGTGGTTCGTCTCTCTACAGATCACCTATATATTGTTTTATATTGTTTTATCGACGTGGTTATTTGAATGAGATTGATGTGGGAGTTGCTTTGAGAGAGACCATCTTTATAATTGCTTAATTAATAATTTTACACCATGGGATTTTATGTGAACTATTTGAATGGTTGAACACATGTGATATATTCATTCATCTAGGTGGTGTGAGCAATTGCATGAATTATGGGATTTTAGGTCTCAAAGAATTTGAAAATAAAAAATTATGGGAAGTCTTTATCAACTACTACTTTACTCTCGAAAATATTTTAATACTGTCTACCTACATTCATATATCACAAACAGTACATCAAGATCCACCTATCTCATACTTGGGTTTGCCGTGACAACGCATCCTATTCCCGGGCTTTATATCTATAATGAATAAATAGCTGCACCTAGGTTCGAGGTTGTTATTGAACTATTATATTTTTGAAAGGCCAAATGCATACACTAACCAAAATGATAGTTGTCAGTTAGGTGTAATCATTCGTCTCATATATAACTAACTTGTAGATAACTGTGTATGCCTAAGAGCATATTGCAATAATTTGAGAACATAATCATAAGTGGTAATCTGAACCCCTACTAGATGTAATAGGTATTATTGCATTCAAAACGGATACAGTTTACCATACAATATAGTCTGTGTAGTAATTACCAACTACATGTTATGGAGCATCAATAGAAGGACTTGAAAGTAATGGAATTCAAATATCATATGAAGGCCATTAAAAATTACAAAATTAAAAATTAAAAACTAGAAATTTGTAAATCTAAAATCAATCTCCAAAATCTAAACTATAGGTTGAGTGACTCGAATTCTAAAAAACCACGAGAACACGAAGATTTTGATGGCTTCTTGCTCATACAAACAGTGACATAGGTCTTATCTACGAAACTATAATAACATCAGATTTTAGAATATCGAAACTGTAGAAACCTATAGTACCCCTAATTGCAATCTTACCTGCCAATAACAAGCAAAGTCAGTTTAATATACAATGTGGCAAGATTCCTATTATAAAAGCCTGAAAATTGCTAATTAACTAACGTTTTTTGGACCACATAGACGAAATTGAAATAACACATAGTTGGTTACCTAACCTGTTGTCGCATCCTTGAAACCGACTTTACGACGAAAACATGAGAAGTATATTAGTTCAAAACATACCATTATCGTTAATCAGATAATCTGAAACCCAAAAAATATTGCTCATGTTGAAACTCAATATAACCTATGAACTTGAAACAAACCCCTCTTAACCACTTGAAATTGGACTTCTCAAAAAAATGAAACTCTAACAAGCTTTTGGCATAAAGCTATACCCTTTTGCCTCCTAGTTTACCCTAAGTTCATTTCGGTTCGAATAGAGGCTCTTCACATCCTATATCACTGGGTGGATTCACTAATTGTGATTAAAAAAAAATGCTTCACATCATGATTACAAACATATAAGTTTGATTTGTAGGTTTATAGAATCCAACATATACCAAGATGCAAGTTATCACAAAGATAAGGAAAAACTATACACAAGACTACAGTACTACCTTCCAACTTCTCTACACTCATGCTTATGATATATATATATCATATATCACAACAAATAATAACAATAGTTCAAATTACAACATCCTTGAATACAAATATACTCATTCCACCTTAATACTTTGTTTTTCTCTTGGCATACTCTCATGCATAAATGACATCTCTGTCCACATCTAATTACTACTATAGACACCTACACTCTACTGTAGACACCAAAATTGGGTCACACTCCCCTTGGCCTCCTGTCGAATAACCAACTCAAACATATTCACCTAACCATGATCCCTTATCACCCCAAATTAATATTAATTTAATTAACTTACAATTAAATTAATCCCCACCCTCACAATATACATTGCTTGATTATTATAATAAAGCTTTAATTTCCACCTGGACTTAGACACCTCACCTAGCCACATCACCCTAGACCTATTCTTGACATGTTTCCATAACCAACTAAGACTTAGTCCCACTTACCTTAATGAGCTAAGACTTAGTTTAACCCTAAAAATCAATGCCTACTATCCCTCTAACCACCTTACCGCTCATAAAAATGTAGAGTCTCATTCCAAATCTGCGGAATCAATGGAATAAACCTGAGCCCAAAAGATTGTGAGATCTGCCAATTTTAGTAAACCTAGGGAATTCTACCTTAACCGATGCCGATCACCCCTAAACTGATGCCGATCAACCAGGAACCATCATCAGTTACCATTTATTCACCTAAGACAACCTTGTTTTTGGGTTGGCACATTCTAAGAGAACGAAGAGACGAGAAGAAAGTTGCATGCAAGTAGAACCAGAGCCTTTTCACGCACCTCCAGACATCCATATCCAGCACCAGGACAAATCTAGAAGCAATTGCACTCACGGTAACATTCTGGGAAGCACTTCAATGCGGCACCAAGCTCCATTCCATCAATCAATCATCACCACCACCCAGCCATTGGACCTGTAACATTGGTAAGTATCTTTTATCATTAACATTCTTCTATTTTTTGTTCAGTTTTAGGTTTTTGTCACCTCTGTTATCAGTTTCTTCTTGAATATTCCCATTCCCCATCTATTCCTTCTTTCTACAAACCCTATCATTCCTTCACCCACACCATAAAATCACCTATACCTGAAAGTTAGACACCTTTGAGTGTTGCTTAACACCTCCCCAGACCTTACCATCCACTTCTCACCATGCCCCAATGTCATCTAACCTCGACCAAACTCAAAACCATTAAATTTTATTGAGTATTATCACCCGCACTCTACCGACACCGGTTACCCATAACTATCGTCGGTTATACTAAACCGTCATCGGTCATACCTCGATCTCTAGTCTCTGTGTTCTACCAACCCTGTAAGAACAGAGCCAAACAACCTACCTACCAAGACAACCCAAACAACCCTAAGACCCTGACTAGTTCCTACATACCACCTGAACACCTAACCTGACCCTTCAGATCTGACTATAACCTATCACTATGTTATATTAGTATTTGCTTGGATTGTGCTTGAATGAGATACCTAAATCATACCAACTACAGTAGGATTTAATTATTTCTCAGTTACATTAATTTTTTTAAAATAGTGGATTGATAGCCATCTAGGAAGTATCACACTTCCTGGAACTAGCATACGCTAGGCAGTCCACTGTCATATATCATTTAACTCCTCTTTTGTGGTCTTGTTTTCTATTATCAGGTAGTTCCTCCTAGCCAAAAGGAAGCTCTCACAATCGGCATTGGATCAAGAAGTCAGAACGCATGCATCAACCTCCAACCCACCCATTTAACAGGTATTCCTCCTAGCCCATAACTATTATATGTTTTGTCATTCAAAAACATAAAGAAAATGGTGAAACATTTTGGCACACTCCATGGGACCCAATCAGGGGTTCTATTGTATTTTCTTCATTTCTAGGTGAAAATTGTGTGTCTGTTTCCTTTTAAAAGGCTTACACATTAATCATTTTTTCTCTGGTAATCACTTCTTCTTTCTTATTGCTCTAAAATACAATCATGCTTTACTTAGTGCATTTAAAAAGGAACTCATTCTTCTTTCTTGCTTTGCATTGCATTTAGTGAAAGAGCATGTTGGACCCTTACCTATTCAACCATTTTTTCATTGAACATAATTTTTCGATTTGGGCTTAAAATCAGTTGCATTACATTCTTAGTTTGTTGCATTTAGCTCACATTAAAACGAGGGCAACCTATATGCTGAAAAGTCATGCCTAATCTGATGGTTGACAAAAAGAATCATAGAAAAACACATTCTCTCTCTCTCTCTCTCTCTGTCTTACCAAACTTGCACAAAATAGCTAAAAAATACACATTGTTTCTTAAACAACATCTTACCTGGTGAACAATTCCTTTCACGATCACACGATCAGATTGGCTTCAGTACTCCCCAGCTCATTGCCTCTGTCAAAAAAATCATCATCAGAGGAGCAGCCCTACCCCATGCCATAACATAACCTGAAACCTCTCCTAGATATCCTTCTTCGTAGGATTCCTTCCTCAACCAAAAATTCTAACTTCTCTGAAATTAGCATGAGTCAGTTCTAAATAGCATAAGCTAAAACACATCAGAAAATCTCTCATTAGGATTTGTGTTTACTTAGTGTTCTGGGATTGACTTGCAGTTTTGAGGTGTGAGGACTACTACTTCTACATTATTCCATCTCGTTGCCTTACACACTCCACAATCATCAGTTGGAGTATTCTGACTTTTAAATTGAGTGTGTCAGGATTTCATAGTGCATCATCTCCAGATTCCTCCAGTCTTGACGATTGCACTTGACATAAATTCACAAAATCCATTTTCTACATCTATTCTCAAGTTTCACAGTAACTGAGTGATCGATTTCTTTGAGTGACTGTCATCAGTTTTCACATCAAACCGATCATCGGTTCAATACCTATCTTGGTACCATGTATTGAAATCTTTCATGTACCGTCTAGGTCTTATTGCCTAGGGAAACCCTTCATTCCATTTCGTACCTTTGGGTATGTCAGAAGAGCACCATCATATAAACTCTTTGTACTCTATTTCTGATCATACATAGATTAAACATTACACATTCATACTTGTTTTCATCTAAGCCGTCAACAAACCCTGTCAGTGATTTCTATAAAATGGGCACCAATCCCTTTCACAGTAACTGACCTCAGTTCACCCCTGAACCAGGCATCGGTCAGCCTTACCAATAGCTGGTGTCATGGTTTGACTCTATACTAAAATCAACTGACATATTAACCAAATTGAACCCATCCCACACTGCAATTTTCTCTCAGTTCCTACTAATGTAACATTTCTGTGTCAGTTTGCATAAATACAGTCTTTCTAGGCCAAACCCATCCATCTCACATGGTGTTGACTGTGCTAGCCAAGATTAACGATCTTATATTTCATGAAGCAGTGGGATCAACCACACCCACCTAGTTCTTCACCACCCTCTGTCCTATACCCATGGATCTAACCCTACCCACCACCATTGCTGCAGGTGATGAGGAATTTTCACGATGACTCCTCGATCAAAATTCCGCAACCTTACAGATTGATAGCTTTCCCACTTCTTCCACTAGGAGAAGTGGTCCTTAGATGATGTTATTGATATATGGAGCATGCCCTCTATCCATCTCTCTTTCCCTTATTCCCACTTCTACATCATACCCCTAATAGTTTTGGCGTTACCTTCACCTGCTTCACCCCCATAATAAGGATGTTTTACAGCTAGGCACCCACATAAAACCCGCCATGACCGAAAACCATGTCCTATCAATATCACTCCCACCTATCAGTATCTGTTGTCCCTCATCGACCACCCACAGCCATATCCCCATCCGCACCCATTATCTCAAATACCCAGTTGCAGTGACTTACAACCACCCATGGTGTCAGTACCCCTACTCCATTCTAGAATCTCGTCCTCTCCATCCCACAATCTCTGCCCTGACATCAAACTATAATTCAGGGAATGAACCATCCCACCTAGAATATACGCATACCCTATCAACAACCCACTATCTTGTTGCACGAAGAACATTCTTGATACATACCCTCTATGTCAGTTCCCTATTCTCAACCTCCCTATTCAACATCACCATATAATGGAATTCCAATCCATGTTACATCTAGTACCAGCCCCCTTATGCCGATTCAGGAGGCCCTTCCACCACAACTACCAACGACCTATCAAATTAATGATGGAAAGACATGCAGATAATAGAAGCATCAGTTTCATTGGCTCACACAATTCTCTCAGCTATGATGAAATCTATAATGATCCCATTCATCCATCCATTCCTTGGTTCATGCATACCCTGTGGACTATTGAGATGTCTTGTATGTCCCTGGGTTAGTAAAGAATCTTCTTTCAGTCAGTCAACTATCTAGATCACAACCTAAAAATTGACTTTGATACTCATTCTGGAAAGAATATGTGTTTGATTTGATCGACAAATCATGAGGCTCGAAAATAGTTACAAAATCCTCTAATGTGGAACGTGTTGGGGTTAGCACACTGGTTGTACAGACAATATATCAGATCTAAGCATACATGCAAATAAAATTAGAAATTCTACAGAAGAAATATACAAAACAAGAGACATAAATCAACACCAGATTTAACATGGTTCACCTAGTGTGGGCTATGTCCACCAAGAAACAAGCCAATCTATTATCCAAAGCTTTGACAAGATATACAATGAAGATTTACAATCTTCCACACCTCTCAGATGTACAGTACTTTCTTTCTTCAAGCTTTTACCTTCATCACCAAGAATTCTCTCTCTCACCAACTTTTGCAAGTTCTTTCTAATTCTTGTTAATCAATCCTTCTTACTTCTAAACCCTAGCTTTATGCTTATATAGTCATTTATAGACTTAGGGCACTTAGCCATGCAATTACAATCAATAGAAATACTTTAATGCTAAAAATAGATATAATTCCTGAGAGTTAATTAAAACATCCTCGCACAGGTAACCGATGTCGGTTAGACCTAACCATCACCGGTTCCTCCCTTGCCCTGACCGATGTCGGTCATACCTGACCAATGATGGTGATCATGGGTCAACTTGATCATGACAATTACTATATTTTTCAGCAAGTTTCCATTGCATGCTAAAACAAAGTAATTGAGCTCCACAACTCAACAATCTCCCACTTGGAGATTAATTACTACACCATACCTGTACAGTTCATCATTCTTGGATCCTTCCTTATCTTTGTTTCTTCCTCTTCAAGTCTCAAACTCGAAGACCAACAGAAGTGGAGTGTAGCTCCAACTTCTCCTTTGCTAATGGCTTCGTTAGCATATCCATAGGGTTCTTGCTTGTATGAATATTTTCCAGATTCAACTGTCCATCCTCCAATACCTGTTATATGAAGTGATACCTCAACTGAATGTGTTTCGTTCTAGAATGAAACGCTGAGTTCTTTGCCAAATGAATTGCACTCTGACTGTCACTAAACATTTTACAATCACCTTGCTCCTTTCCCAACTCTTCCATGAACCTACTCATCCATATCATCTCCTTGCTAGCCTCTGTAGCTGCAACATACTCTGCCTCTGTAGTAGACAAAGCCACAACCTTTTGTAATCTTGAAATCCAGCTAACTATCATTCCACCTACTATGAAAATATATCTAGTAGTGCTCCTCCTACCATCCAGATCTCCAGCCATATCCGAATCAACATAGCCACATAATGAAATATCCGAACCTCCATAGCATAACTGCATGCTAGATGTCCCTTTCAAATACCTGAGTATCCATTAGACTGCTTTCCAATGCTCTTTACCTAGATTGGCCATATATCTACTCACCACTCCCACTACTTGTGTAATGTCTAGTCTGGTACAAACCATAGCATACATGAGACTTCCCAATGCTGAAGCATATGGCACTCGTGTCATGTATTTGACCTCCTCATGTGATGAAGGACACTGATCTTTACTCAATTTGAAGTGTCCAGCCATAGGTGTGCTAACAGGTTTTGCATTCTGCATGTTGAACCTTTCTAACACCTTGTAGATATAATCCTCCTGAGACAAATACAATTTCTTGTTTTTCCTATCTCTATGTATTTGCATGCCAAGGATTCTTTTTGCAGCTCCTAAATCCTTCATAGAAAATGTGTGAGCTAGCTTTCCCTTAAGCTCACCAATGTCCTACATACTAGATCCTGCAATAAGCATATCATCCACATACAGTAACAAAATAATATAGCTCCCATTTTCAAGCTTCTTGAAATAAACACAATGGTCAGATTCACATCTCAAGTAACCATGCTCTTGCATAAAACTATCAAACCTCATGTACCATTGCCTTGGGGCTTTCTTGAGCCCATAAAGGCTCTTTTTCAACCTACACACTAGTTTCTCCTTACCCTTGACTTCATACCCAAGCGGCTGCTGCATATAAATCTCTTCATCCAAATCACCATGAAGGAAATCCGTCTTCACATCTAGTTTCTCTAAATGCAAATCCTCTACTGCAACTAAGCTCAATATAGTACGAATAGAAGTCATCTTAACAACAGGAGAAAATATTTCACCAAAGTCAATACCTTCTTTCTATGTAAATCCCTTTACTACAAGCCTTGCCTTGTACCTTTTCTGTCCACCCTCTTCTTCCTTGATCCTGTAAACCCACTTGTTTTCAATGTTCTCTTACCTGCTGGACAACTTAACCAAATCCCATGTCTGGTTCTGTTCTAAGGAGTCCATCTCCTCATCCATGCCATGCTCCCACTGAATGTGAGTCTTATCCTGCATTGCTTCTTCAAAGCTCTCTGGTTCACCATTATCAGTCAATAATAAATAAAATAGAGAAGGTGTAAATATTTCTGGAAGTTTACTTACCCTTTGTGACCTTCTCACAGGAGTTTGGGGTACCAGAGGCTCAATCTGGGCCTCCTGGACATTCCTATCCAAATCTGACAGTGACCTGATGCCGTTCACCTTCTAACCGACGTCGATTCTGCTAACCAATGTCAGTTCTGATCCTCTGTAACCGTTCATGGGTTCATCTGACTGATTCCGGTCAGGGACTAACTGACCACGGTTACTGTGTATTTCTGTAGGTGTTTCTTTAAAACCTGAGAGTTCATTTTCATCAATAAACTTCTCAATTTTCTCATCCTTGGGTACCAAAATTTGATCCCTGTACATTCTCTTTTCATTCCATTCAACATCATGACTCCTAACAATTTTAGAATTCTCTAAATCCCAAAAACGGAAACCAAAATCACCAGATCCATAACCAATGAAAGTGCATCTCTTGGATTTTGCATCCAACGTTTTCCTATTTTCCTTATCAACATGCACAAAAGCTTCTGAACCAAAAAATTTAAGAAAAGAAAGATCTACCTCTTTTCTGGTCCAAGCTTCCTCTAGTATTCCTCCATCTAGTGAACTTGAAGGGCCATAGTTAATCAAATAAACTGATGTATCAACTTCTTCTACCCAAAACTATAAGGGAAATCCAGAATGTATCCTCATACTTCTAACATGTTCCATGATTGTCCTGTTCATTCTCTCTGTAACACCATTCTCTTATGGTTTTCTTAGAACCATTCTTTCTCTACGTATTCCATTCACTGAACAATAATCATTGAAAGCCTTGTTACAGTATTCACCACCATTATCAGATCTAAGGCACTTTAACTTAGAATTTGATTCATTCTCAACAAGGGCTTTCCATCTTTTAAAAGTCCCAAAAACATCAAATTTACTGTTTAATACAATAAACCCATACCTTTCTTGTAACATCATCAATGAAAGTAACATAATACTGGGATCCACCATGAGAAGCTACCTGAGCTGGTCCCCACACATCTGAGTGTACAAGCTCTAATTTTTGCTCCTTCTTAGTTGCCCCAACTTTGAGAAATCTCACTCTCTTTTGCTTTCCAAAGATACAATGCTCATAGAAATCAAGATCTAAATCTTTCAAATCTGATAACTTACCCTTAGCCTTTAAGATTTGCATTCCTTTTTGACTCATATGACCCAACCGATTATGCCACATGCATGCATCTGAATCTGAAGTAGATAATGCAGAAAAGGAATCAGTAATACAGGTAGATAAATATAACGTTCCTACCTTCTTACCTCTTGCCACAACAAAAGCACCCTTGGTGAATTTCCAAGAGTCTCTTGTAAAAGTAACCATGCAACCAAATTCACCTAGTTTCCCCGCAGAAATAAGATTCCTCCTGAGGCTTAGCACATACCTCACATCTTTTAATACCCATGTATTTCCATTCTGAAATTTTAAATGAACTTCCCCTTTACCAGTAATACTGCAAGGTTCATCATCACCCAAATAGACATGCCCAAAATTACCTTGGACATAATTTCTAAAATAACCCTTATTAGGGGTTGCATGGAAAGAAGCTCCTGAATCTAAAACCCATGATTCAATTCTTTTATCTAAAAAAAGAATAAGAGCATCTTGCATTACCTCTGATGTAGCAATATTTTCTTCTTTACCATTGTTCTAGTTGTTGGTTCTCTTTATCCTTTGACCAACAATATTTCTTTGCTTGTCCTCTCTTTCCTTATTTCCAACAAGTAATTCCCTTACTTCTGGATTTAGATCTGCTATCCCTTGACTTTGATTTCCCATTACTCTTACTCTTAGATCTCTCCTTCTTCCTGCCCCTACTTTCTACATTCAAAACATTTCCAGATGATGTTTCCTCTGTACTCTTCCTGCGAATTTCTTCATTCAAGATTATACTAACCACATCATCAAACTTCAAAATATTATTAATAGATGTTGTATTACTAACAACCATTACCAAGTTATCCCAACTATCAGGCAAAGAACATAAGAGTAAAAGTGTTTTTACTTCATCATCAAATGGTATTACAACCGATTTTAACTGATTTACATTAGATCAGAAATCATTCAAATGACTAGATGCAGATCCACCTTCATGCATCTTAGAACTAAAGATTTTCTTCATCAAATAAACTTTATTTGAAGCACTAGGTTTTTCATATAAATTAGTAAGATATTTCATTAACTCTACCGTAGAAGCTGCTTCTGTAATATTGGAAGCCACAGATACTACCAGGCTCAATTTTATAGATCCCAAAACCTTTCTGTCAAGAATATTCCATTCTTCATCAGTCATCTTCATAGGTCTAGACTTCTCATCCAATGGTAAGTACAAATCTCTTTGATACAGATAATCCTCAATCTGCATCTTCCATAATTGATAATTTCGGCTGTCAAATTTCTCTACCTTGTATTTATTTTCTTTTTCCATTGTTTTAGCTCCCACTCAATCAGAAAACCCTCTATGAGTAAATCTGTCAACACACAAAACCCTCAAACAAAGCTCTGATACCAATTGTTGGGGTTAGCACACTGGTTGTACAGACAATATATTAGATCTAAGCATACATGCAAATAAAAGAGGATATTCTACCAGAAGAAATATACAAAACAAGAGACATAAATCAACACCAAATTTAGAGTGGTTCACCTAGTGTGGGCTACGTCCACCAAGAAACAAGCCAATATATTATCCAAAGCTTTGACAAGATATACAATGAAGATTTACAATCTTCCACACCTCTCATATGTATAGTTTTTTCTTTCTTCAAGCTTTTGCTTCATCACCAAGAATTCTCTCTCTCACCAAATTTTGCAAGTTCTTTCTAATTCTTGTTAATCTCTTCCTTGCTTACTTCTAAACCCTATCTTTATGCTTGTATAGTCGTTTATAGACTTAGGGCACTTAGCCATACAATTACAATAAATAGAAATACTTTAATGCTAAAAATAGATCTAATTCTTGAGAGTTAATTAAAACATCCTCGCCGATGCCGGTTAGACCTAACTACTGCCGGTTCCTCCCTTGCCTGACCAATGTTGGTCCTGGGTGTCTGATGTTGATTTCCCCTTGACCGATGAAGGTTACTATATTTTCTAGCAAGTTTCCATTGCATGCTAAACTGAAGTAATTGAGCTCCATAACTCAACAAGGACCTTCCCATGTCCCTGACAGGACCTGCATTAGAATGGTATAATGGGCTACCCAGACATTCCATCTACTCATTTAATTAAGTAGCCCAAGCCTTCTTAGACCACTTCTCAATCAACATTGTAAAGAAAGTCACCTTGACTGATCTCTACTCCACTCGATAGTATAACGACAAGTCTATCACTAACTTTGTTGCTCGTTGGTGTAGCCTAATTAACCAGCTCACATTTTAGTTACCTCAAACTAAGCTCATAGAGTTGTTTACTCGGGCTTGCGCTAGACACATCTCACCAACCTTGAAGGTGCAGACCTTCCGCACCTTTGACGAGGCATTCACCATGGCACAAAAATTAGATATTTATGCTATCGAAGAAAAGAAAATTTAGCTACATAACAAGAACACTGCGTTCAAATTGAATGATGCTTATTCATCTTCAAAACCCCAAAAAAACTATTTGAAACCCAGAGGATCAACCAATGTTGTGGTTCTCAAGGCTGAAACTTCTCGCCCATCAAACCAAGCCAAACCTTATTCTAATCTCTCTCCCATCCAAGCTTTCTAGTTTAGATGAGAATAGCAAAAGTATACCCCAATAAAGGAACCTTATTCTTCTATTTTAGAAAATCCGAAAATAATCAGATTATTACTACTTGATCTCAGACCCTTATAGGCTTTAATTATTTGCCGATGATTTTCTCCTTTTAAGTAATCAATTTTAAAATAATGCAAGACAATAATGACAATTGCACACAGATTGATTACGGAGTTCGGCAATTGCCTACGTCTCTAGGTTCGTGGTCGAACCGTTCCACTAGTCAAAACTTGTAAGTTACAATAGTACTTTCACAAGAAAACCTAATGGAAACTATTTAAACTTGCTTAGAAGAATACACCAGACCTTCTTCGACAAGGGTGAAAAATAGCACCCGACTTCCACCTTCCTGGCGTACAATCTCCTTCGGCTTCGATCGGCCTTCCCGACGCTATCAATGTGACGCTAGCACTCCGGTCGACAATCCAGGATTTGCAAGTAATTGGTGTGGCGCTATGGGCTGATTAGGTAGTTTGAATAACTCCTACCACAAATATTTAATTTATTATTGCCTAACAAATAATAGGTCAATAATAATAAAATAATAATGCCTAAAATAATTTAGGTCTTCACACAACAATTTCTCATTCTCCTCTTGGCTCGGACTTCGCCTCCAGCACTCTTAAAAAAGGAATAAGCTTGTCTCCGAGTTTGTGTGTGTCCTAGACAATAAGCTTAATAGATAATAAGCTTGGGATCTGTGTGTGTGTCCATTACAATAGAATGGGTTCCCTATTTATACAAAAATAGGGCCCTTAAAATATGCATTGCAAATTATCCTTAGGCTATTTTAAACCTAGCTCCGTAGCTTACCATTAGATAAATGGGATTAAATACCCATATTGGCGGATTTGCTTGTTTTAATGGGTTAAATCCCAAATAGGGCACTTAGCATTTTAAATAGGATTAAAATCCCATAAGAACAGCTAAGGAGAAGTGGGTATATCCCACATTAGGCAGTTGGATAATAGTTTAGGCTTTATTAAGCCTTTCCATGCACATGTATAGTGGTCAATGGACCATGTTAGGCTTAACCCCCCATCTCCACCGCTTCACCTCCTTTCCCCACGTGGACCTCCACGCATGGCATGCATGGTTTGGTGGCTATGTGGTAGTTTTGCTAACCATTAATACATGGCTGTTATAATAAAACCCGCCCCACTTAGTCATGTGGCATGGAAATGGGTTTGTAAGTGGACTTACCAAGATAATATAATTTCGACCCATATAATGTGGCATAGAAATAATTAACTCGGTAAATAGCATATAGTCCACTTGTTGTCTCTTGATAGGAAAATCGAGTGAATTCGAAGTGGTGAGTGGTGGCAAGCCACGTGGTGGCTTGTGGACCCACCACGTTGGCGATAATACCATAGTCCACACGGCGGCCGGGCTCCCCTCTGTAATAAAAGTTGAGCCTCTTGTTCCCGTGCACCATTTTTACGCTCGTCGAAGACCAGTGATCGAAAACCAACAAATAAATTCCCTTTTGCCTTTTCACCACGTGTCACAGTGCCATTGGTCCAATATTGACCAGTTGACCAGAGTTGACTTTCCCACTGTCTGAACTTTGACCGGAACATATCTAGAGCTCCCGATGTCCGTTTTCCACGTTCTCACAGTCATTGGAAAGCTCTCGAGATGATATTCTACACTGACACCATTTAGGGATGTTTAGGGAACTTTCAAAAATGATCCCCTGATCACACCTCCCCACTGAGAAAAGCTTTTTGTCCCAAAAAGCTTCCATACTGTCCTGAATCTGAAAAACTCTGCTGCCACCTCGGAAGTGCTGCTGTAGTAGACCCTTGGGTCTTCTCCTCCAACCTTCTCACTTCGAAAACTCTACTTGATCCTGGGACCTATGGGTTATGGGCCCACGACGCTTCTGCTGTGCCACTCTGATATCCGAAGAAGACCTCCACGCCTCCACTTTATGGTGCTAAGTTTCTGAATGAAACCTCAATGCTCCTTCTGTGCGGTGCTAAGCTTCTTGATATCTGACAACAAGGATCTTCTTTTACTCTATAACACAGCTCCTGGCTCCGAGTTGATTCCGTAGAATCCAAACTGGTTTGAAGGAACTCCATGTTACGTAGAGCTTTGATTGATCCGATGTCAATGATGGACAATGCCTTGTCCCTTTACAGACCTCAGACCGATGCATGATGCTAAGCCTCTTTCAAGACCTCAAGCCTTCGATGCATGATGCTAAGTCTGTTACAGACCTCAACACCTCTCGATGCATGATGCTAAGCCTCTTTCAAGACCTCGAGCCTCTAATGCACGATGCTAAGTCTCTATAGACCTCAACGCCTCTGATGCATGATGCTAAGCCTCTTTCAAGACCTCAAGCCTCCAATGCATGATGCTAAGTCTCTATAGACCTCAACTACCTCCGATGCATGATGCTAAGCCTCTTTCAAGACCTGAGCCTCAATGCATGATGCTAAGTCTGTTGATCAGCTACCATTCGTATGTGTGGTCACAATGCCTTGACACCGAATGATGTTCCGAGCTAATCCTTTGAGAGCTCCTCTTGTTGACATACTAATATCAGGTACCATTCTGCTGCACGGTCACAATGCCTCTACACAGAATGAAGTTCTGACCTGACGTCAATGCCAACGGTGATTCAGCTACCATTCTGTTGCACGGTCACAATGCCTCTACACAGAATGAAGTTCCGAGCTGATCTTTGCGAACTCTACTGTCTGCACAAATGGCAGATCAATCTCCAAGCTTTATATGAGTCAAATCCTGTATCCAAGCTGTAACAGGTACTCACAAGCTTATTAGGAGATATATTTGGAGCATTAATCAAATTTTCTAAGTAAGAAAATCCACTGAGTATGGTAAACCTTTCTCTCAGCATTTTCTCACAAGAATCTGATCTCCAAACTTAATACTGCATACGATTCATCAATCTGAATTATGCAATATATAATTGAAAAATTGTTGACTTACCCATTTTAAAGGACTTTCACTTTCAGGTATTACCTGGTCCTGGGTTGACTTGTCAACTGGTGGTGGAGTAGAAACTTCCTTTGCCTTTGCAATAGGCCTCCATTCCATCTTTGGCTTGCCATTACTCTGATGGTGAGATGGATGCAGTTTCCAGCAATTTTCCACCTGATGCCCATTCCTCTGGCAATGAGCACAAAAATTCCTCTTAATCTCCTTCTTCTGGGATGAGGAACTCTTTCTGCCATTTCTCGACTCTGCATGACGAGATTGGTCTTTCTGATTTGCCTTGTTCCTGATGAACGACATCAACTTCTTCATCAGTGTCCTTCTCTTCCAGCATCTGGCCACTGAATGATTATGCAATCCACAAAAAGTACATGGAAAGGAATTCCACATCTTCTGAAAATCATAACCATACTTCTTAAGCTGAAAAAGTGGATCAAAAGTTTTATTGTGCTTATGATTATGGTAAGAAACTGGAGGTGGAATCTCATTACCTCTTCGTTGATTTCTCTTACCACATCTTACCTGTGACGACGAAGCACAACTTTCCTGCTCAGAATCTTCTTGCAGGACTAGTGGGGTAATCACTTTGCTTTCGGAAGCTTGTCTCCCGTCAGCGTTCTTGGAGCATTCTCCAATTTCCATTCCCACACTAGGATAACCCAAACCTACAAAATGAGGATGATCCTCGACCTGTATTGGGTTAGCAATTCCTTGGCCATTTTTCCCAAGGCCTCTTCCATCAAATCCCATTTTATCTAGTAACTTGGATCCAATGCCTCTAGTATGCTTTTCAAACAAACCAAAGACTTCATTACCTAAATCCGAAACTGAATGGGAGGAAGAAGAAGATTCCTAGTGGTGAACAACTTACAGTGCAATCATCTGCCATGGCCTCTGCATCTGAAGTTGAAGGTATTTCCTTCCTCTGATCACCACACTGCAACCTTGCCAAGAGCTCATCCTTGGTTTGCAGTTCTGATTTCAAACGAGCATTCTCCTCTTCCAAGGAGTAATACATTGATCATAGGAGAGAGTTCTCTTCCTGGATCTGGTGATTATAAGCTTCAATTTCTTCGAGCTTTGCCTATTTAGACATCTTGCCCATAGTGCACTTGTACCCTGTTCACACAAACTGAACCAACTGCACCAATCTTGAAGCAATCACTTTGTTAATCAGATTTACTGAAAAACCTCTGATAAATATGGATTAGCTAAACCAGCTCTGATACCAAACTTGATCCGAAAATAATCAGATTATTACTACCTGATCTCGGACCCTTATAGGCTTTAATTATTTGCCGATAATTTACTCCTTTTAAGTAATCAATTTAAAATAATGCAAGACAATAATGACAATTGCACACAGATTGATTACGGAGTTCGGCAATTGCCTACGTCTCCGGGTTCGTGGTCGAACCGTTCCACTAGTCAAAACTTGTAAGTTACAATAGTACTTTCACAAGAAAACCTAATGGAAACTATTTAAACTTGCTTAGAAGAATAACCAGACCTTCAAAACGACAAGGGTGAAAAATAGCACCCGACTTCCACCTTCCTGGCGTACAATCTCCTTTGGCTTCGATCGGCCTTCCCGACGCTATCAATGCGACGCTAGCACTCCGGTCGACAATCCAGGATTTGCAAGTAATTGGTGTGGCTCAATGGGCCTATTAGGTAGTTTAATTTAACTCCCAATCACAAATATTTCATCTATTATTGCCTAAAATAATAGGCCAATAACAATAAAAATATATAATGCCTAAATAATTTAGGTCTTCACACAACAATTTCTCATCCTCCTCTTGGCTCGGACTTCACCTCCAGCAGCTCTAGGAATGAGCTTTCTCGAGTTTGTGTGTGTCCCGACAATAAGCTTAACAAATAATAAGCTTGGGTGTTGTGTGTGTCCATTACAATGAATGGGTTCCCTATTTATACAAAAATAGGGCCCTTAAAAATGCATTACAAATTATCCTTAGGCTATTTTAAACCTAGCCTTACCCGTAGCATGAAAAATGGGATAAATATCCCATATTGGGCGGATTTGCATATTTTAATGGGATTAAAATCCCAAATAGAGCGAAGCATTTTTTAATGGGATTAAAATCCCAATTTATTGCTAGAAGTGGGTATATCCCACATTAGGTGGCCTTTGGATAATAGTTTAGGCTTTATTAAGCCTTTCCATGCGCATTTATAGTGGTCAAAGGACCACGTTAGGCTTAACCGCCCCCATCTCCACCGCTTACCACGCCTTCACCACCGTTCACCTCCACATGGCATATGGTTTGGCGGCTATGTGGGTAATTGCCAACCGCTTCTTAATACATGTGCTGTTATAATAAAATGCCCCACTTTCATGTGGTGGAAATTGGGTTTACTAAGTGGACTTACCAAATAATATAATTTCGACCCATACAATGTATGCATAGAAATAATTAACTCGGTATAAATAGCATATAGCCCACTTGTGTCATCTCCCGATAGGAAAATCAAGCGAATTCGATGAGTGGTGGCAAGCCACGTGGTGGCTTGTGGACCCACCATGTAATTGGCGATAATACCATAGTCCACACGGCGGCCGGGCTCCCCTCTGTAATAAAAGTTGAGCCTCTTGTTCCCGTGCACCATTTTTACGCTTGTCGAAGACCAGTGATCAAAAACCAACAAACAACTCCCTTTTTGCCTTTTCGCCACGTGTCACAGTGCCATTGGTCCAATATTGACCAGTTGACCAGAGTTGACTTTCCCGTTGACTGAACTTTGACCGAACATATCTAGAGCTCCCGATGTCCGTTTGTCACGTTCTCATAGTCGTTGGAAAGCTCTCGAGATGATCTTCTACACTGACACCATTTAGGGATGTTTAGGGAACTTTCAAAAATGATCCCCTGATCACACCTCCCCACTGAGAAAAGCTTTTTGTCCCAAAAAGCTTCCATACTGTCCTGAATCTGAAAACTCTGCTGCCACCTCAGAAGTGCTGCTGTAGTAGACCCTTGGGTCTTCTCCTCCAACCTTCTCACTTCGACAACTCTGCTCCGATCCTGGGACCTGTGGGTTATGGGCCCATGATGCTTCCGCTGCGCCACTCTGATATCCGAAGAAGACCTCCACGCCTCCACTTTATGGTGCTAAGTTTCTGAATGAAACCTCAACGCTCCTTCTGTGCGGTGCTAAGCTTCTTGATATCTGACAACAAGGATCTTCTTTTACTCTATAACACAGCTCCTGGCTCCGAGTTGATTCCGCAGAATCCAAACTGGTTTGAAGGAACTCCATGTTACGTAGAGCTTTGATTGATCCGATGTCAATGATGGACAATGCCTTGTCCCTTTACAGACCTCAACGCCTCCTCTGATGCATGATGCTAAGCCTCTTTCAAGACCTCGAGCCTCCGATGCACGATGCTAAGTCTCTACAGACCTCAACGCCTCTGATGCATGATGCTAAGCCTCTTTCAAGACCTCAAGCCTCCAATGCACGATGCTAAGTCTTTATAGACCTCAACGCCTAATGCATGATGCTAAGCCTCTTTCAAGACCTCGAGCCTCCAATGCATGATGCTAAGTCTCTATAGACCTCAACGCCTGATGCATGATGCTAAGCCTCTTTCAAGACCTCAAGCCTCCAATGCATGATGCTAAGTCTGTTGATCAGCTACCATTCGTATGTGTGGTCACAATGCCTTGACACCGAATGACGTTCTGAGCTGATCCTTTTGAGAGCTCCTCTTGTTGACATACTAATATCAGGTACCATTCTGCTGCATGGTCACAATGCCTCTACACAGAATGAAGTTCTGACCTGATGTCAATGCCAATGGTGATTCAGCTACCATTCTGCTGCACGGTCACAATGCCTCTACACAGAATGAAGTTCTGAGCTGATCTCTATGAACTCTATTGTCTGCACAAATGGTAGATCAATCTCCAAGCTTTATATGAGTCAAATCCTGTATCCAAGCTGTAACAGGTACTCACAAGCTGATTAGGAGATATATTTGGAGCATTAATCAAATTTTCTAAGTAAGAAAATCCACTGAGTATTGTAAACCTTTCTCTCAGCATTTTCTCACAGAATCTGATCTCCAAACTTAATACTGCATACGATTCATCAATCTGAATTATGCAATATATAATTGAAAAATTGTTGACTTACCCATTTTAAAGGACTTTCACTTTCAGGTATTACCTGGTCCTGGGTTGACTTGTCAACTGGTGGTGGAGTAGAAACTTCCTTCTGCCTTTGCAATAGGCCTCCATTCCATCTTTGGCTTGCCATTACTCTGATGGTGAGATGGATGCAGTTTCCAGCAATTTTCCACCCGATGCCCATTCCTCTGGCAATGAGCACAAAAATTCCTCTTAATCTCCTTCTTCTGGGATGAGGAACTCTTTCTGCCATTTCTCGACTCTGCATGACGAGATTGGTCTTTCTGATTTGCCTTGTTCCTGATGAACGACATCAACTTCTTCATCAGTGTCCTTCTCTTCCAGCATCTGGCCACTGAATGATTATGCAATCCACAAAAAGTACATGGAAAGGAATTCCACATCTTCTGAAAATCATAACCATACTTCTTAAGCTGAAAAAGTGGATCAAAAGTTTTATTGTGCTTATGATTATGGTAAGAAACTGGAGGTGGAATCTCATTACCTCTTCATTGATTTCTCTTACCACATCTTTCCTGTGACGACGAAGCACAACTTTCCTGCTCAGAATCTTCTTGCAGGACTAGTGGGGTAATCACTTTGCTTTTGGAAGCTTGTCTCCCGTCAGCATTCTTGGAGCATTCTCCAATTTCCATTCCCACACTAGGATAACCCAAACCTACAAAATGAGGATGATCCTCGACCTGTATTGGGTTAGCAATGCCTTGGCCATTTTTCCCAAGGCCTCTTCCATCAAATCCCATTTTATCTAGTAACTTGGATCCAATGCCTCTAGTATGCTTTTCAAACAAACCAAAGACTTCATTACCTGAATCTGAAACTGAATGGGAGGAAGAAGAAGATTCCAGTGGTGAACAACTTACAGTGCAATCATCTGCCATGGCCTCTGCATCTGAAGTTGAAGGTATTTCCTTCCTCTGATCACCACACTGCAACCTTGCCAAGAGCTCATCCTTGGTTTGCAGTTCTGATTTCAAACGAGCATTCTCCTCTTCCAAGGAGTAATACATTGATCACAGGAGAGAGTTCTCTTCCTGGATCTGGTGATTATAAGCTTCAATTTCCTCGAGCTTCACCTGTTTAGACATCTTGCCCATAGTGCACTTGTACCCTGTTCACACAAATTGAACCAACTGCACCAATCTTGAAGCAATCACTTTGTTAATCAGATTTACTGAAAAACAAATATGGAGCTAAACCAGCTCTGATACCAAACTTGATATGAAAATAATCAGATTATTACTACCTGATCTCGGACCCTTATAGGCTTTAATTATTTGCCGATAATTTTCTCCTTTTAAGTAATCAATTTAAAAATAATGCAAGACAATAAGACAATTGCACAAGATTGATTACGGAGTTCGGCAATTGCCTACGTCTCTGGGTTCGTGGTCGAACCGTTCCACTAGTCAAAACTTGTAAGTTACAATAGTACTTTCACAAGAAAACCTAATGGAACTATTTACTTGCCTAGAAGAATACACCAGACCTTTGGAAAAAGGGTGAAATGATAGCACCTGACTTCCACCTTCCTGATGTACAATCTCCTTTGGCTTCGATCGGCCTTCCCGACGCTATCAATGCGACGCTAGCACTCCGGTCGACAATCCAGGATTTGCAAGTAATTGGTGTGGCTCAATGGGCCTATTAGGTAGTTTAATAACTCCCAATCACAAATATTTCATCTATTATTGCCTAAAAATAATAGGTCAATAACAATACAAAATATATAATGCCTAAACAATTTAGGTCTTCACACAATTAAAAATTTCTCATCCCACAAATAAGCTTAAAAAATCTCCTCTTGGCTAACTTCGCCTTCCAGCACTCTAGGAATGAGCTTCTCCGAGTTTGTGTGTGCTTAACAAATAATAAGCTTGTGTGTGTCCATTACAATGAATGGGTTCCCTATTTATACAAAAATAGGGCCCTTAAAATAATGCAACAATTATCCTTAGGCTATTTTAAACCTAAGCCCGTACATGAAAAATGGGATTAAATACCCATTGGGCGGATTTGCATTTTTAATGGGATTAAATCCCATTTGGCGGCTTAGCATTTTAATGGGATAAAAATCCCAAATAAGGAGAAGTGGGTAGTGGGTATATCCCACATTAGGTGGCTGGATAATGTTTAAGGCTTTATTAAGCCTTACCCATCCATTCTTCATAGTGGTCAAAGGACCACGTTAGGCTTAGCCCCCATCTCCACCGCTTCACCTCCCTCACCACGTTCTTCCACGCATGGCATATGGCTTTGGTGGTTTATGCCCCCATTGCTAACCATTAATACATGGCTGTTATAATAAAACCCACCCCACTTAGTCATATGTGGAAATGGGTTTGTAAGTGGACTTACCAAGATAATATAATTTCGACCCATACAATGTGGCATAGAAATAATTAACTCGGTAAATAGCATATAGCCCACTTGTTGTCTCTCGATAGGAAAATTGAGTGAATTCGACGAGTGGTGGCAAGCCACGTGGTGGCTTGTGGACCCACCACGTTGGCGATAATACCATAGTCCACACGGCGGCCGGGCTCCCCTGTAATAAAAGTTGAGCCTCTTGTTCCCGTGCACCATTTTTACACTCATCAAAGACCAGTGATCAAAAACCAACAAACAACTTTTTGCCTTGGCAAGCCACGTGTCACAGTGCCATTGGTCCAATATTGACCAGTTGACCAGAGTTGACTTTCCTGCTGACTGAACTTTGACCGAACATATCTAGAGCTCCGATGTCCGTTTGTCACGTTCTCATAGTCGTTGGAAAGCTCTCGAGATGATCTTCTACACTGACACCATTTAGGGATGTTTAGGGAACTTTCAAAAATGATCCCCTGATCACACCTCCCCACTGAGAAAAGCTTTTTGTCCCAAAAAGCTTCCATACTGTCCTGAATCTGGAAAAACTCTGCTGCCACCTCGGAAGTGCTGCTGTAGTAGACCCTTGGGTCTTCTCCTCCAACCTTCTCACTTCGAAAACTTTACTCTGATCCTGGGACCTATGGGTTATGGGCCCATGATGCTTCCGCTGCGCCACTCTGATATCCAAAGAAGACCTCCACGCCTCCGCTTTATGGTGCTAAGTTTCTGAATGAAACCTCAATGCTCCTTCTGTGCGGTGCTAAGCTTCTTGATATCTGACAACAAGGATCTTCTTTTACTCTATAACACAGCTCCTGGCTCCGAGTTGATTCTGTAGAATCCAAACTGGTTTGAAGGAACTCCATGTTACGTAGAGCTTTGATTGATCCGATGTCGGTGATGGACAATGCCTTGTCCCTTTATAGACCTCAGACGCCTCTGATGCATGATGCTAAGCCTCTTTCAAGACCTCGAGCCTCCGATGCATGATGCTAAGTCTCTTACAAGACCTCAAGCCTCCGATGCATGATGCTAAGCCTCTTTCAAGACCTAGACCTCAATGCATGATGCCTATAGACCTCAACGCCTCCGATGCATGATGCTAAGCCTCTTTCAAGACCTCAAGCCTCCAATGCACGATGCTAAGTCTCTGTAGACCTCAACGCCTCTGATGCATGATGCTAAGCCTCTTTCAAGACCTCAACCTCCAATGCATGATGCTAAGTCTATTGATCAGCTACCATTCATATGTGTGGTCGCAATGCCTTGACACCGAATGATGTTTCGAGCTGATCCTTTTGAGAGCTCCTCTTGTTGACATACTAATATCAGGTACCATTCTGCTACACGGTCACAATGCCTCTACACAGAATGAAGTTCTGACCCGACGTCAATGCCAATGGTGATTCAGCTACCATTCTGTTGCACGGTCATAATGCCTCTACACAGAATGAAGTTTCGAGCTGATCTCTGCGAACTCTACTGTCTGCACAAATGGCAGATCAATCTCCAAGCTTTATATGAGTCAAATCCTGTATCCAAGCTGTAACAGGTACTCACAAGCTGATTAGGAGATATGTTTGGAGCATTAATCAAATTTTCTAAGTAAGAAAATCCACTGAGTATTGTAAACCTTTCTCTCAGCATTTTCTCACAGAATCTGATCTCCAAACTTAATACTGCATACTATTCATCAATCTGAATTATGCAATATATAATTGAAAAATTGTTGACTTACCCATTTTAAAGGACTTTCACTTTCAGGTATTACCTGGTCCTGGGTTGACTTGTCAACTGGTGGTGGAGTAGAAACTTCTTCTGCCTTTGCAATAGGCCTCCATTCCATCTTTGGCTTGCCATTACTCTGATGGTGAGATGGATGCAGTTTCCAGCAATTTTCCACCCAATGCCCATTCCTCTGGCAATGAGCACAAAAATTCCTCTTAATCTCCTTCTTCTGGGATGAGGAACTCTTTCTGCCATTTCTCGACTCTGCATGACGAGATTGGTCTTTCTGATTTTGCCTTGTTCCTGACGAACGACATCAACTTCTTCATCAGTGTCCTTCTCTTCCAGCATCTGGCCACTGAATGATTATGCAATCCACAAAAAGTACATGGAAAGGAATTCCACATCTTCTGAAAATCATAACCATACTTCTTAAGCTGAAAAAGTGGATCAGAAGTTTTATTGTGCTTATGATTATGGTAAGAAACTGGAGGTGGAATCTCATTACCTCTTCACTGATTTCTCTTACCACATCTTACCTGTGACGACGAAGCACAACTTTCCTACTCAGAATCTTCTTGCAGGACTAGTGGGGTAATCACTTTGCTTTTGGAAGCTTGTCTCCCGTCAGCGTTCTTGGAGCATTCTCCAATTTCCATTCCCACACTAGGATAACCCAAACCTACAAAATGAGGACGATCCTCGACCTGTATTGGGTTAGCAATGCCTTGGCCATTTTTACCAAGGCCTCTTCCATCAAATCCCATTTTATCTAGTAACTTGGATCCAATGCCTCTAGTATGCTTTTCAAACAAACCAAAGACTTCATTACCTGAATCCGAAACTGAATGGGAGGAAGAAGAAGATTCCTAGTGGTGAACAACTTACAGTGCAGTCATCTGCCATGGCCTCTGCATCTGAAGTTGAAGGTATTTCCTTCCTCTGATCACCACACTACAACCTTGCCAAGAGCTCATCCTTGGTTTGCAGTTCTGATTTCAAACGAGCATTCTCCTCTTCCAAGGAGTAATACATTGATCGCAGGAGAGAGTTCTCTTCCTGGATCTGGTGATTATAAGCTTCAATTTCCTCGAGCTTCACCTATTTAGACATCTTGCCCATAGTGCACTTGTACCCTGTTCACACAAACTGAACCAACTGCACCAATCTTGAAGCAATCACTTTGTTAATCAGATTTACTGAAAAACAAATATGGAGCTAAACCAGCTCTGATACCAAACTTCTCAGAGATTAGCAACCAAACTTGATACCAAACTTGATTTGAAAATAATCAGATTATTACTACCTGATCTCGGACCCTTATAGGCTTTAATTATTTGCCGATAATTTACTCCTTTTAAGTAATCAATTTAAAATAATGCAAGACAATAAGACAATTGCACAAAGATTGATTACGGAGTTCGGAAATTGCCTACGTCTCCGGGTTCGTGGTCGAACCATTCCACTAGTCAAAACTTGTAAGTTACAATAGTACTTTCACAAGAAAACCTAATGGAAACTATTTAAACTTGCTTAGAAGAATAACCAGACCTTCGACAAGGGTGAAATGATAGCACCGAACTTCTTCACCTTCCTGATGCACAATCTCCTTTGGCTTCGATCGGCCTTCCCGATGCTATCAATGCGACGCTAGCACTCTGGTCGACAATCCAGGATTTGCAAGTAATTGGTGTGGCGCTATGGGCCTACTAGGTAGTTTAATAACTCCTAGCCACAAATATTTCATTTATTATTGCCTAAAAATAATAGGTCAATAGACAATAACTATAAATAATAATGCCTAAAAAATTTAGGTCTTCACACAACAATTTCACATCATTCTCCTCTTGGCTTGCTTCACCTCCAGCACTCTAGGAATGAGCTTCTTTGTTTGTGTGTTCCCGAGCTTAACAGATAATAAGCTTGTGTGTGTGTGTGTCCATTACAATAGAATGGGTTCCCTATTTATACAAAAATAGGGCCCTTAAATAATGCATTACAAATTATCCTTAGGCTATTTTAAGCCTAAGCCATACCCGTACATGAAAAATGGGATTAAATCCATATTGGGCGGATTTCATTTTTAATGGGATTAAATCCCAATTTGGGCTAAGTGGTGAAGGGGGCATTTTTAATGCTATAAATATCCCACATTTGGTGGTGGGATATTTAGTTAAGGTTTTATTAAGCCTTTCCATTGCATTCATAGTGGAATGGACCACATTAGGCTTAGCCCCCATCTACCACCGCTTCACCTCCTCTACCACGTTCCTTCCATGGCATATGGCTTTTGGCATGTGGGTAAACAACCGCTTCATCCCATGTGCTATTAGCAAAAACCCATGTTAGTACATGTGGCAGTTTGGAAATTGGTTTGTAAGTGGACTTAAAGTATAATATTAAATTCGACCCATACTAATGTATCATATGATATAATTAATCACTAAATAGCATATACACTTTTAATATCGATAGGAAAATCGAGTGAATTCGATGAGTGGTGGCAAGCCATGTGGTGGCTTGTGGACCCACCACATTGGCGATAATACCATAGTCCACACGGTGGTCGGGCTCCCCTCCGTAAAAAATTTGAGCCTCTTGTTCCCGTGCAACCATTTTACACTGTCAAAGACCGGTGATCGAAAACCAACAAACAATTCGACGAGTTTTGACAAACCTTTTCGCCACGTGTCACAGTGCCATTGGTCCAATATTGACCAGTTGACCAAAGTTGACTTTCTCGTTGACTGAACTTTGACCGAACATATCTAGAGCTCCCGATGTCCGTTTGTCGTGTTCTCATAGTCGTTGGAAAGATCTCGAGATGATCTTCTACACTGACACCATTTAGGGATGTTTAGGGAACTTTCAAAAATGATCCCTAGACAAAATCCTAGCCCGAGCTCTCCCTACCTATACAAGAGCCTATTTCATGTACTCCTACACCCCATAGAGGAACCCCCTTCATTTTTTTCCTTCACCCATGAAAGAGCCCATAATTGGTGCTCTGCCTATGGCCACTTAAATTACCCAAGTAGTCATCAGTAGCACCTCTCCTACTCATAGGGGACATATGTCCACTCCCTACACCATCACAAGGAGAGTCCACCTCATCTGGCCCATCATCTCCTCTACCCATATAGGATCCCTATAGAAACACCATTTCCTTTAGATGACCATTCTCCATTGGACCTCTAAGATCCTGTTGATCTACTTTCGGCTCTCTTACCCTGTTATCTCCGTTTTGAGTTTACGACCAAAACGATTAGATAACCTATACGAAATTTTTGAAGTTGATTTTGCATTATGGCCTCTTTTAGAGAATTTCGGGTTTTCGGGTTTTACCAACAACTCGACATAAGTTTTGAACATGCTTTATGTCTCATGTCTTCCGAAACCCGAAACCCGCCTCATATTGTGAAAAATCAGGTTTTCAGACCTCCGGTTGCATCGGAACATGCCTTACCTAAAACATGTTTTATGCCTCATGCTTTCCGATACCTGAGTTCCGCTTAGTCCTTTGTGTCGGGTTTTCGGAGCCATGTAACATCCTAAACACCTCATGTTTTTTTGCCCTCATGCTTTCCGATACCCAAAACACGAATTGCACTAAGTCCCCTCATGTCGGGTTTTTTGGACCTTTCAAACATGATGACATGGCATTCATGCCGAGTTTTTCGGTAAATTGGCACGTGCCGAGCCCAAGTGTATTAACTGCTAATTTTCTTATAAATACGCGGATTTCCACGTCATTGTTACCGGAGTTATTTTTAATTCATGGATTTTTCGCATGCTCTTCCGACTTCGAAACCCAAAAGCTCACTTTGCCCGATTGAATCACCTGTTTTCGGTTTTCCATTTCTCCAATTAAAGGTATTTCTCTTTTCCTTCTTTGTTCTTGGTTTTTATGGATCGATTGCGCGTGGTGTCTTCCTAATTTCTTGCTGGGTTGCGAATGATTTTTATTCTTCGTCTTTCTGCGTTGTTTTGGGAAGGGTTTTAGGTTCTAGGGTTTATCTCTTTTGAGACTATCCCTTGGTGCTGTTTCTTCCAAGTTCTATTATATGCATGGAACATGAATAATAAAAAAGAAGGAGATTACATGTTTTGGAATTCAACGAAAAACCCTGTTTTTCTTCTTGGGTTTTGAAGATTGTTTTGCAGAGCCGGAGACCCGAAGTGTATTGACGGATTGGCGCACCGGGCTTTCTCAAAGTTCCGAAGTATATTGAAGTGTCGGTTTTCTTCCAGTTCCGACATCCATAACAGGTGTCGGGGTTTCTTCCGTATCCGACATCAACGTTCTTCGTGTCGGACTTTCCCAAATGGTTCCGACAGTATCAAGTGTGTCGGGTTTTTCAGAAGTTCCGGCATATTCGGCAGATCGGGATTTTCAGTGTGGCCAACACCTCCTGAGTTTCGAACCTTTCCTCCTGCAACGTTCTTCATGTCGGACCCTGGTCCATCTCAGGAAAAGGCCGAAAAGTATGGCAGAATGAAATACAAATTCAAGAATCCAGAATCTCCATCATACATTGATTGTAACTATGATATCCGAGACACAGATACTTGGAAATATAAACATGGAAGACTTTTGGAGTAGGGTGAGGAGTTCCTCCCCAACTCCATGGACGAAAGCTATAGCTGACAGTGGCTTGCCTCTCGCAGCGGGTTTTCCCATGTCCGCCCAATGTCAAGAATTCATTTTGGCTTGCGCATCCAGTTATCACTCGGCTTCTCGTTCTGTGAGGAGTCAGGATGGTGAGGTAGTCATCAAATTGGATGGAGGTTATTTTGATGATCTCTTAAAATTGCCTAATTTTGTAAACAATATGGGGAGTTGGACATCAAGTCGGCTCAGAAGGCCTGGGACAGCAATCAGGAAGACTGCGTCAAGGATGTAAATAAAAAGTTCCTGATCAAGGCCAAACCAGCAGTCTCTAGATTTCCAAGGACTATCCCCAGGAGTGATTTCATCCAAGAAATCAATGATATTATCACCCTGCTGAGTCGGGTTTTCGGGTTGCCTGAATCGAATGTATTTCATGGATGGATGTATCAATTTATAGTCACCATCAAGAAAAATCAGCAAGGAATTGACTGGGGTACTCTCATCAGCAATTAGATTGATTCCCAAATGACAACGGTCTTGTCAACTGGGAAGTTTTATATGCTTTCATATGTCGCATACGCCGCAGCCGGGATGAGGAACTATCCCGGGCTGGATACTAAGGGAAGCAGAACGACGAACCCGGTTTATAAATATTTCCCTCAATTGACCAAAAAGGGGTCTAAAGAGCATTTCAGAAGGGTAAATGATGCCTTCTTCTATGAGAATATCTGCAAGATAAATCCTGAGCTGAAAAAGACAAGAGTCTCAGATGAGGCTTGGGCAGAAGTTTCTAAGTGGGGGTGTATCTTCTTGCAATTCAAGAAGTTTACATATCTTCGAACAGTCATGTACTCGGGGGAACCTTTTCGCTTGCCCCGATATCCAGGTGAGAGATTGATATTGATAGAATTGGTTAGACAGTTGTTGGATTTCCATAAATTCCAACAGAGAAAACATAAGGCTGCTGTATCCTTCCCGATTTCTATTGGGAGATACACTTGCTCGATGGTAGTAAAGGCCAAAAATGTTGTCCATGAACTTCAGGACAAATTAAAGAAGCATATGAAGCCTCGAGATGGTTTTGATATCCGAGGAGTGGTCAAGGCATATAGAACCCAGCATTTGCATAGACCAAATATAGAGGATATTTGGGTGGATCTGCGTAATGAGGTTGCTATTCACAGAAAGGATCATAGCAGATTAACTATTGCTGAGATTCAAACACTGGAGCTTGCTGATTTACCAGAGGGTACAGGTGACAATGAAAGTGTTTTGGATCTTTCCTATGATGGACTAAAGGAGGATTAATATGTTTTCCCACCTATTGATTGGTCAGCCAACGAAAAAGCCTCTATTACAGATAGGTCGGCTCTAATTCTTGCTCACACCAAAGCATGGCTCTCCTCTTGGGGAATGAATTTTAAAGATGATAAGTTTTCAAAGTTGGCTGTTTTAGAGGCGGGGCCCTCCAAAAAGGAAAAGGACAGAAAGTCTTCTAAGGCGCCTATAAAGGTCAAGATTGTCAAAAAGAGGAAAGAAAGAGAAATTTCTTCAATTGTCTCTCCTGTAGAAACGGTGAATGTGCCAGAATCACCAACACCACCAGAAATAGGAGAAATTAATTTGGAAGAAGTAGGAAGCCAGCTTCTGTCTTCACCATTTGCCAATTGCTCAACTGGAGAGGCCTTATCTCTTGCAGTCAAGGCTTTGGAATCTGAATCTGCACCTCCTCCCTCACAGCCACTTCTACCTCCTCATTCTCCATCTACTGCTGCAACCATGGCCAATATTTTCTCTGGGATCTCACCCCTCTCTACTGGAACCCAAGTGATCACCGACACTCCCCCACAACCTGTGCCTCTATTCATTGAATCTACTACCATATTAACAATTGTTCCTCCTCCAATGGTAGAATCTTCCCCTCTTGAGAGTAGAATACCAGTTACTACGACGGGGGTAGTTTCCTCTGATACGCCACAATGGTTACTTGAGCAAACTCTAAGGAAGAGGAAAGTGATGGTACCCCTACCAGCCTTTGATTTCAGCTCACTCAAGGCTTCTTTTGCGTAATGAGGATGCTTCAGGAGATAAGTTTGCAAAGATTGCCACTCCTTCGACTGACAAAACTAGAGAGGATATAATAGCTTCTGATTATCAGGTAACCAGGGTGGCTCTAGGGAAAGTAACAGCAGAATGGGCGCAACAAGATGCAAAGGATTCCATAAATGTCGTGTGCCAAAAGTTGAAAGAAACAAAGGACAGCAGAGATGAACTTAAGAGAAAAGTGGAGTAGTTGACAGAGGTTTTGCTTAAATTCTCAAAACCCCTTGAATCCATACCACCTTCTTCTGTTCCTGTCGGATTCGATTTCTCATCAGTACCTACAATTGAGAAGATTGCTAAACAAGGCAAGGTGGTTGATGAATAGGTCCAAAGGTTGCTCCAATAGGGGAAGGAAGTAATACAAGGCGTTGTGAAAGTTCATCAATCTGTGGGAGACATTCAGAAAGATGGAGAAAAGATGGATGAGGAGATTTCTCAAGAAATTAGACAGCTTGATTTGACTTATGAAGCTCTCCAAGTGTTAAAGAAAATACCAACACTTCTCTTGGTTGAAGAAGGTATTCTCCCTCATATGGATAAACATTTCCAGCTGACCAAGGCCATCAGATTCAGGGTGAAGATTCTCAACGAAGCCTGCGCTAAGTTGAGAGAATCAAGGGATAAACTGATTGACGGGAAAAGTGATTTAGAAGAAGAGTTGCTGAAGATTTGTTCAAAGGTGTCAGTAGGAAATTCAGGTATACTATCAGCGGATGATCTCTTCAAACAATTCCAAGAGTCTGTTCAGCATGAATCAATGCTCGGATTTGATCTTGAAAAGATGGACCGGTTGGTAAAGATTGAGCATTCTTTGGAGGCCTTAAGAAAACTCAGCAAAGGATTGAAAAAGCTTCCCGGCACTGCCAGCGATGTTCATGAAACCTGCAAAATTTGGAATGATCATTCCACTGCACCTGATGAGAACGAAATGCAAGGCATAATTCGAAAGTTCCAGGAATTTCAGAGCAAACAGTCTCAGCAGGAGGAAGAAAAAGAGGAAGGAGCAAAAGATGATGATTCAGATTAAGTCCCAGCGTTTCATGTCATTTCAATCTTGAAATCGACATGTCTTTTTCATTTCTGTTTCGTCACATTTTTGAATCATGTTTTGACTTGATCTCCTGCGTGAGAATCATGCAAAACAGAACTCTTGTTGAGGCGCTTATTTTTAGGATCTTCCCTATTTTATCTCTACTTCTTTTGTTATAAATAAGGGATGCTGTGCATTCCAAAAGGGTCGAGATTTTTTGGAATATTTAGGGGCTATTGGAAAGAAGAAAAACTTTTTGTTTTCATTCAATCATTTTGAAGAATAGGAATTGATATCGTTTTACAGACTTTGTGTTGTGGAATATATCTTACTTAAGACAGTGTTCTTATGTTCATGATCTTAAGCTATTCTTTGCATAGCATCTTAGTGTTTCTGATTATTTCGGACATTATATTTGTGATCTAAAACTCGTATGATTATTTCGTGCTCTGTGTTTACTCGAAAGAAAATATGTTTCTCCCATTTCCTTTCTATTGCCGCTTCTTTCATTGTAACAGTTTCTGACCCAGTTCATTTACGAAAGAAATACCCTTGAATTTATGAATGTGGATTTCGGGATTTCATTCCAACCCCCAATGGTTAGATTAGTGTGAATACTGTATATATTGTTTACCATGTTTTAGATTAGAAATAAACAGGCAGCCTCACCTATCTTTGAGGAGGGATTTAATCCCATGTACTGTGGTTGAACCTCATATTTTGGTTTGACAAAATATCCAACCAACAGTTTTTGGCGACTCTGCTGGGGAACTACGGATCTATAGTATAAAGCTTATCCTCTCGGTGTTTGGCGACTCCGTATTTGCCTTATTTTTCAACAAGATCTCCTTTCAGTTCAAGCTGGCCAGGAAGATCTTCACTCGGTCCCGCCAAGCTCAAGGTGAAATTGATCCACTCTTCGAGTTACTGCAACAGCACAATTTCAGTCTTTCTCCCAACAGCATTGTCTCTAACCGAACCAGAAGTTCTTCACCTGTTCAGAGAAACCGGATCCCTGTAGAAGGGGAAGCATCTGCAACTTGTCGTGCACTACTCTTATCTGATACTCGGATCCCTGTACGCACTCTTTTCAGAAGGATGGCGGTTCAACCTGTGCCTTGGGGTGCAGTTATTGGTCCTCTTTCGTTGACTCCTCCATTGAATGAGTTACCACGTGGATCTCGTAAAAATATTCCCAAGTTCAATGGAGATGGGAAGCAGCATCCTGACGAGCACATAGCATCTTTCTTTGTTGCATGCGGTGTTCTCGGAGTAGCCCACAAAGATGTCTCCACCCGACTCTTCGTTGAAACGTTGTAGGGTGTAGCAGCCGAATGGTTTTATCACCTCCCGAATGCATGCATCCCAAACTGGGCTACCATGTGGACTAAGTTCGAAGCACGTTTCAAACTAGCTGAAGATTCCCATGCATTGTTAGCTTAGCTCACGCATATGAAGAAGGAATCGCATGAACCTATGTGGGAATTCGTGGCAAAGTTCAACAAGCTGATCCGGAAGATTCCAGAAATAGCTGTACCTACTCTGGAAAACCAAAAATGCTTCTTCATCAATGCTCAACCTCCTGATATAAGCTTTTTATTAAGAAGGTCGGTTATCCCAGATTTGGCTACTGCTCAGTCAACAGCTACTGAAATAGAGGATGATCTTATCTTGGCCGGAAGGATCAAGAAAGACATACCCAAACTCAAAAATCAAGGTTCTTCTCAAGGTAACACAGATCCTATGTTTCAAAAAATGGCTAATGATTTGATTGCTTTAAAGAAGCAAATGTCCCAACAGGTGAGCAATGTTCCGTATCGGGATATACATAGGTGGAATTTCAATAATAACAATGGTACACCTATCAGAGATAGGCCACGGTTAACTCCTGCTCAACCGAGACTAGCAATTGAAGCTCCTTCCGTCAATGCAGCAGTGGAAATACTTGATGAAGAAGATGAACCAGAAGAACAAGAATCCCATGAGGCTTTCGAAGCTTCAGGATATGCTGATGAGTCTTATGATGAATCAGCTGGCGACTCCAGCATTGGGTATTTGGAATACGATGAAGATGAATGTCCGCCAGATGGTCAATCATTCGCTGTCTTCACTCGGTCCCAATCTCAGAATCCCAGAAAACCTCTCGAAAACACTAAGGAGAAGAATAAGGATCCTCCCATATCCATAGTTAAGAGGGGTACCCCTATTTCGGCACAAACTGAAAGAGAGGTTACCAAAAAGGAAGCTGCTCCTTATTCTCCTTCTCCTAAGATCAGTGCCTTGGCACAAGCTCATGTAATTAGATCTGAGCCTACCATCATTCCTTCTTATACTACTTTTGACATTATTGATCATGCAAAGAGAACCAAAATTCAAATGTCAGAGGCGGAATACCTTCAGTCGAATCCTGAACAGTTTGAAAAGCTGGCCAAGTTCATTAGGAGTAAAGCGGCCGTTCCATCACCTTCCAAAGGTCTCCTTCTAAATCCTGTTCAACTTCCACCACAGAATAATCTGACCTCTGCTTCTTCCTTAGGAAAGATTGAACCATTTTATTTGTCTCTACTTATAAATGGGTTTAAAATCAGCAATTGCATCATTGACTCAGGGGCTTCTGATAATGTTATGCCCAAAAAAGTGGTCCATGCCCTCAGACTTACTTTGACTAAGTCATATGGACTGTGCTATTCTATGGAAACTAAACAAGTCCCTTTGATAGGTCAAATCAAAGATGCACAGTTTGCATTTGTTGCCTTCCCTGAGAAGAGAGTGAAAATGACTATTCTGGTTGCTGACATTCCTGCAGCTTACGGTATCCTCTTGGGTAGAGGATTTTGTAAAGACGTTAGAGGAGAGATTGACATGGATTGGACCAAAGCTAAGATCCCGGTCAATGGGGTCCATCAGGTTCTTCATCCTGAACCACAGGCAAGTTATTTGGTGACCAAATCAGATGATCCAAAAGCTCAGATTCTTGTCGAAGATGCTAGCTTTGGAAATTACTTCATGACTTCAGAGATACCCATTGTAGATGTTGAAGAAGAAGATCCCAATGCTATTTGGACACTCGAATTTGATGGTAGCTGCTCAGCCTTTGGATCAGGGGCTGGTGTTGTCCTTATATCTCCCACCTCCGAGATTTTCCCATCAGCTTACAAGTTGCAATTTGATAATACTAATAACACGACTGAATATGAAGCCTTGTTATTAGGATTAGAATTGGCCAGACAGAAGGGAATCTGAAATATCAAGGTTCAGGGAGATGTAGAACTGATTGTCAATCAGGTCAGGGGTATATATCAGGTGAAAAATGATCGGTTGAAACATTACCGAAATAAAGTTTGGGATAATATAGAATGCTTTGATGCATTTTCTATTAAGGCAGTTTTAAGAGATTATAATGACAAGGCTGATTCTTTGGCCGTATCTGCATCTCTTCTTCTTCCTCATCCTCAGTTCAAGTAAGATACATAATCTATTGAGATTGTATATCGCCCCAGTATCCCAGATAATGCAACTCATTGGCAAGTGTTCAATGATGATCGACAGGTGTTGGATTTTCTAGAAAAGGCTGACAATTTCAGCGAGTTATATTTTGAAGGTTTAGAATCAGCCTTCCGTGAAACTTTTTCAGACCCATATCAGGAGGTTGATGGAGAATATATCCAGCTGAAAGGCAACAAGATACCCAAAGGTTTGGTTTCTTTGGAGGGCTTGTTTGATAAGCATGATCGTTTTATCCAAAATAAAAGGCAAGTCGAAGGAGCTTCTTCCTCTGAAGTAGATCAAATCAATCTAGGTTCATTTGATCAACCTCGGATGGTGAATCTTGGGAAATGTTGTTCTCCTGAAGAGAAGGTGACATTCACTTCACTTTTGAAGAAATACATCGATGTGATGGCCTGGTCTTATGCGGATTTGAAATCCTTCAAGCCCAAAGATGTATAGCACAGTATCCCTTTGAAACCTGATGTGAAGCCGTATAGACAAAAGCAAAGGCATTACAATCCCAAGATCTCAGGAACTATCCTGGCAGAGATTCAGAAGATGTTAGATGCCAGAATTATTTTCCCAATCCATCACTCCACTTGGATTGCAAACATTGTTCATGTCAAGAAGAAGAATGGTGAGATCCGGATTTGTGTTGACTTCCAGAACTTGAATCAGTCCTCGCTCAAGGATAACTATCCCTTGCCTATCATGGACCAGGTATTACAAA
Source organism: Taxus chinensis (assembly GCA_019776745.2). NCBI lineage: Eukaryota > Viridiplantae > Streptophyta > Pinopsida > Cupressales > Taxaceae > Taxus > Taxus chinensis. Next base: position 609,921,909 of record CM034150.1, read on the forward strand.
CTGTTACTAGATCAGAAATGTTATCCATGCTCGATGGATTCTCAGGGTATAATCAAGTCAAGGTAACCACAGAGGATCAACACAAGACGGCCTTCACGACCCCATGGGGTACTTTTGCTTACAGGAGGATGCCTTTTGGCTTGATCAACGCTGGAGCCACTTTTCAGAGAGCTATGGACTTGGCATTCAGAGATCTAATGGGCAAGGTCATAGTTGTGTATTTGGATGACTTGACTGTTTTCTCTAAAAAACAGAGTGATCATTATGGTCATTTAGAACAAGTACTTTTGAGATGCAGACGTCACAGGATTTCATTGAATCCTAAGAAGTCCATGTTCGGGGTGACCGAAGGAAAGCTGCTGGGTCATATTGTGACTAAAGAAGGAACTAAAATTGACCCAGAGAGGGTAAAGGCCATTCAGAGTCTTACCTTACCCACAAGTAAAACTGGAGTTCATTCTTTCTTCGGAAAAGTTAATTTCTTGAGAAGATTTGTACCTGATTTCGCTGACAAAACCAAGGATATCCTTGGAATGATGAAAGGCAAAGTCCCATTCAGATGGAGTGCAGAAGGGAAGCTTTCATTTGAAGAAATCAAAAGGGCAGTTGCTTCCACTCCTATCTTAGTATGTCCAGACTTCAAGAAAGATTTCATCATGTATAGCTATGCTTCTGCTCACCCAGTGTCAGCCATCCTGATGCAGGAAAATGGGGAAGGCATTGAAGCTCCCATCGCATTCATGAGCTGTCCGTTGAAGGAGCATGAATTGAAGATGTCGCATATTGAAAAACATGCTTATGCAGTGGTGCGAGCGGTGAAGCATTTCAGGTACTATGTGCTGAATTCCCATACTCGCGTTCTTGTTCCTGATACTGCTGTTAAATCCATTCTGACTCAACAAGAGCTGGGAAGTCAACGAGGTACCTAGATAGCTAAAGTTTAGGAGTACGATTTAGACATCAGGCCTACCAAGTTGGTACGAGGAAGGGGCCTGTGCCAATTAATTGTAGAAAATCATGCCGAAGCAGAGTATGAAAAGACTCAAGACACCTCTTCAGAGCTGCCCATGGTGCTTTTCGTAAGTACGACCGATGAATGGTACACGGACATTGCTTTCTTCCTAACTTATGGTGAATGCCCTCCACATTTAAATCAAAAGGAGAAGAGGACCGTCAAGCTGAGATTTGCAAAATACCTTTTGTGGAATAATGCAATATACAAGAGAGGTATAGATGGTGTTTTCCTGCGTTGTGTTGAAAAATCACAACAGGAAAAGTTATTGGAGTCCTTTCATAGTCTAGCTTGTGGAGGGCATTTTTCATCCTCTGTGACAGTTTATAAGATCCTACGGGCCAGGTACTATTGGCCTACTCTCTTTCGGGATTCAGTAGAATGGGTGTCCAAGTGTGAGGCTTGTCAACATTTCGTTGGTCGCCCCAAGCTAGCAGCTCTTCCTCTGAAGCCTGTGGTGATTGAAGAACCTTTTCACCAATGGGGGATTGATTTCATCAGAACATTGAATCCTGCTTCCAGTGCTGGACATAGTTATGTGTTGACTGCCACAGACTACTTTACCAAGTGGGTAGAAGCCGCACCAATCAAGCAAGTAACTTCTGAAGCTGTTTGTAAATTCCTTAAAGAGAATATAATTGTCAGATTCGGTGTGCCTCATAAGATCGTAGCTGATAATGCCTCTAATTTTTCATCGCATGAGTTAACTGAGTTTTTCTATGGATTCGGCATCACTCTGGCTCACTCATCTGATTATTATCCCCAGGGTAATGGGCAAGCCGAATCCAGCAACAAGAACGTGGTTACCATAATCAGGAAACTAGTGGATGAAAATCAGAGGACATGGCACAAAGCATTGTATGATGCGTTGTGGGCTGATCGGATCACTCCAAAGCGAGCCATAGGGATGTCTCCTTTTCAATTACTATATGGGATTGATGCTGAAATCCCTATCTCAGTAGAATTGCCGGCCTTGTAGTTGGCGAAAGCGGTTGAGGATGCGGCTTTTCATAGTTCTATCGAAAAGAGGGTTATGTACCTAACCAGGCTAGAAGAAGAACGAATCAAGGTGGTTGATCGCATAACAGATCATCAGAGCAGAGTGAAGAATATTTTCGATAAGAAATCAAAGCAACGTAACTTCCAGATTGGAGACCTAGTGTTGCTTTGGGATAAGAGGAAAGAGCAAAAAGGAATGCACGGGAAGTTTGATTCTCTATGGAAAGGACCTTTCAAGATCCACGAGCTGAATGGTGAAAATAGTTTCCTTCTATCATATCTGGATGGAGGGTTACTCCCTTTACCTTTCAGTGGGCAACATCTAAAGCTGTTCCACCATTAATGCAAGATGCTCTCTTGCATTGTACATATTTTGCTTTTGTTGTGTGTTTGCTTTTGGTTTTCTTTCTTTCTTTTCCCGTTTTATTTCATTTTGGTTTCTTCTTGACTCCGTAGCCCAATGAATAAGACCAGAGATTCTGAGTTCTCTTCCTCTGATATTACAAAGAAAGTCCCCAGCTAGAGCCAGCTGTTATCTCCGTTTTGAGTTTACGACAAAACGATTAGATAACCTATACGAAATTTTTGAAGTTGATTTTGCATTATGGCCTCTTTTAGAGAATTTCGTGTTTTCGGGTTTTACCAACATCTCGACATAAGTTTTGAACATGCTTTATGTCTCATGTCTTCCGAAACCTGAAACCCGCCTCATATTGTGAAAATCGGGTTTTTGGACCTCTGGTGCATCGGAACATGCCTTACCTAAAACATGTTTTACGCCTCATGCTTTCCGATACCCGAGTTCCGCTTAGTCCTTTGTGTCGGGTTTTCGGAGCCATGTAACATCTAAACACCTCATGTTTTTTTGCCTCATGCTTTCCGATACCCGAAACCCGAATTGCACTAAGTCCCCTCGTGTCAGGTTTTCAGACCTTTCAAACATGATGACATGGCATTCATGCCGAGTTGTCGGTAAATTGGCACGTGCCGAGCCCAAGTGTATTAACTGCTAATTTTCTTATAAATACGCGGATTTCCATGTCATTGTTACCGGAGTTATTTTTAATTCGTGGATTTTTCGCATGCTCCTCCGATTTCAAAACCTGAAAGCTCGCTTTGCCCGATTGAATCACTTGTTTTCGGTTTTCCATTTCTCCAATTGAAGGTATTTCTCTTTTCCTTCTTTGTTCTTGGTTTTTATGGATCGATTGCGCATGGTGTCTTCCTAATTTCTTGTTGGGTTGCGAATGATTTTTATTCTTCGTCTTTCTGCGTTGTTTTGGGAAGGGTTTTAGGTTCTAGGGTTTATCTCTTTTGAGACTATCCCTTGGTGCTGTTTCTTCCAAGTTCTATTATATGCATGGAACATGAATAATAAAAAAGAAGGAGATTACATGTTTTGGAATTCAATGAAAAATCCTGTTTTTCTTCTTAGGTTTTGAAGATTGTTTTGCAGAGCCGGAGACCCGAAGTGTATTGACGGATTGGCACGCCGGGCTTTCTCAAAGTTCTGAAGTATATTGAAGTGTCGGGTTTTCTTCCAGTTCCGACATCCACAACAGGTGTCGGGGTTTCTTCCGTATCCGACATCAACGTTCTTCAGTGTCGGACTTTCCCAAAGTTCCGACAGTATCAAGTGTGTCGGGTTTTTCAGAAGTTCCGGCATATTCGGCAGATCGGGATTTTCAGTGTGGCCAACACCTCCTGAGTTTCGAACCTTTCCTCCTGCAACGTTCTTCATGTCGGACCCTGGTCCATCTCAGGTAAAGGCCGAAATTCTAGCAGAATGAAATACAAATTCAAGAAGTCGGAATCTCCATCATACATTGATTGTAACTATGATATCCAAGACACAGAACTTGGAAATATAGACATGGAAGACTTCTGGAGTAGGGTGAGGAGTTCCTCCCCAACTCCATGGACGAAAGCTATAGCTGACAGTGGCTTGCCTCTCGCAGCGGGTTTTCCCATGTCCGCCCAATGTCAAGAATTCATTTTGGCTTGTGCATCCAGTTATCACTCGGCTTCTCGTTCTGTGAAGAGTCAGGATGGTGAGGTAGTCATCAAATTGGATGGAGGTTATTTTGATGATCTCCTAAAATTGCCTAATTTTGAACGAGTATGGGGAGTTGGACATCAAGTCGGCTCAGAAGGCCTGGGACAGCAATCAGGAAGACTGCGTTCAAGGATGTAAACAAGAAGTTCCTGATCAAGGCCAAACCAGCAGTCTCTAGATTTCCAAGGACTATCCCCAGGAGTGATTTCATCCAAGAAATCAATGATATTATCACCCTGCTGAGTCGGGTTTTGGCTTGCCCGAATCAAATGTATTTCATGGATGGATGTATCAATTTATGGTCACCATCAAGAAAAATCAGCAAGGGATTGACTGGGGTACTCTCATCAGCAATGAGATTGATTCCCAAATGACAACGGTCTTGTCAACTGGGAAGTTTTATATGTCTTTCATATGTCGCATACGCAGCAGCCGGGATGAGGAACTATCCCGGGCTGGATACTAAGGGAAGCAGAACGGCGAACCCGGTTTATAAATATTTCCCTCAATTGACCAAAGAAGGGGTCTAAAGATGCATTTCAGAAGGGTAAATGATGCCTTCTTCTATGAGAATATCTGCAGGATCAACCCAGAGCTGAGGAAGACAAGAGTCTCAGATGAGGCTTGGGCAGAAGTTTCCAAATGGGGGTGTATCTTCTTGCAATTCAAGAAGTTTACATATCTTCGAACAGTCATGTACTCGGGGGAACCTTTTCGCTTGCCCCGATATCCAGGTGACAGATTGATATTGATAGAATTGGTTAGACAGTTGTTGGATTTCCATAAATTCCAACAGAGCAAACATAAGGCTGCTGTATCCTTCCCGATTTCTATTGGGAGATACACTTGCTCGACGGTAGTAAAGGCCAAAAATGTTGTCCATGAACTTCAGGACAAATTAAAGAAGCATATGAAGCCTCGAGATGGTTTTGATATCCGAGGAGTGCTCAGGGCATATGGAACCCAGCATTTGCACAGGCCAAATATAGAGGATATTTGGGTGGATCTACGTAATGAGGTTGCTATTCGCAGAAAGGATCATAGCAGATTAACTATTGCTGAGATTCAAACACTGGAGCTTGCTGATTTACCAGAGGGTACAGGTGACAATGAAAGTGTTTTGGATCTTTCCTATGATGGACTAAAGGAGGATCAATATGTTTTCCCACCTATTGATTGGTCAGCCAGCGAAAAAGCCTCTATTACAGATAGGTCGGCTCTAATTCTTGCTCGCACCAAAGCATGGCTCTCCTCTTGGGGAATGAATTTTAAAGATGATAAGTTTTCAAAGTTGGCTGTTTTAGAGGCGGGGCCCTCCAAAAAGGAAAAGGACAGAAAGTCTTCTAAGGCGCCTATAAAGGTCAAGATTGTCAAAAAGAGGAAAGAAAGAGAAATCTCTTCAATTGTCTCTCCTGTAGAAACGGTGAATGTGCCAGAATCACCAACACCACCAGAAATAGGAGAAATTAATTTGGAAGAAGGAGGAAGCCAGCTTCTGTCTTCACCATTTGCTGATTGCTCAACTGGAGAGACCTTATCTCTTACATTTCAAGGCTTTGGAATCTGAATTTGCACCTCCTCCCTCACAGCCACTTCTACCTCCTCATTCTCCATCCACTTCTGCAACCATGGCCAGTATTTTCTCTGGACTCTCACCCCTCTCTGCTGGAACCCAAGTGATCACCAACACTCCCCCACAACCTGTGCCTCTATTTATTGAATCTACTACCACATTAACAATTGTTCCCCCTTCAATAGTAGAATCTTCTCCTCTTGAGAGTAGAATACCAGTTACTACAACATGGGTAGTTTCCTCTGATACGCCACAATGGTTACTCGAGAAAACTCCGAGGAAGAGGAAGGTGATTGTACCCCTACCAGCCTTTGATTTCAGCTCACTCAAGGCTTCTACTGCGAAATCAGCCAGAAACCCAAAACAGTTTCAAGGGTTTTGGTGGATGCTTCAGGAGATAAGTTTGTAGAGATTGCCACTCCCTCAGCTGACAAAACTAGAGAGGATATAACAGCTTCTGATTATCAGGTAACCAGGGTGGCTCTAGGGAAAGTAACAGCAGAAGGGGCGCAACAAGATGCACGGGATTCCATAAACGTCCTGTGCCAAAAGTTGAAAGAAACAAAGGACAGCAGAGATGAGCTTAAGAGAAAAGTGGAGCAGTTGACAGAGGTTTTGCTTAAATTCTCAAAACCCCTTGAATCCATACCACCTTCTTCTGTTCCTGTCGGATTCGATTTCTCATCAGTACCTACAATTGAGAAGATTGCTAAACAAGGAAGGGTGGTTGATGAATGGGTCCAAAGGTTGCTCCAACAGGGGAAGGAAGTAATACAAGGCGTTGTGAAAGTTCATCAATCTGTGGGAGACATTCAGAAAGATGGAGAAAAGATGGATGAGGAGATTTCTCAAGAAATTGGACAGCTTGATTTGACTTATGAAGCTCTCCAAGTGTTAAAGCAAATACCAGCACATCTCTTGGTAGAAGAAGGTATTCTCCCACATACGGATAAGCATTTCCAGCTGACCAAGGCCATCAGATTCAGGGTGAAGATTCTCAACGAAGCCTGCGCTAAGTTGAGAGAATCAAGGGATAAACTGATTGATGGGAAAAGTGATTTAGAAGAAGAGTTGCTGAAGATTTGTTCAAAGGTGTCAGTAGGAAATTCAGGTATACTATCAGCGGATGATCTCTTCAAACAATTCCAAGAGTCTGTTCAGCATGAATCAATGCTCGGATTTGATCTTGAAAAGATGGACCGGTTGGTAAAGATTGAGCATTCTTTGGAGGCCTTAAGGAAACTCAGCAAAGGATTGAAAAAGCTTCCCGGCACTGCCAGCGATGTTCATGAAACCTGTGAAATTTGGAATGATCATTCCACTGCACCTGATGAGAATGAAATGCAAGGCATAATTCGAAAGTTCCAGGAATTTCAGAGCAAACAGTCTCAGCAGGAGGAAGAAAAAGAGGAAGGAGCAAAAGATGATGATTCAGACTAAGTCCCAGCGTTTCATGTCATTTCAATCTTGAAATTGACATGTCTTTTTCATTTCTGTTTCGTCACATTTTTGAATCATGTTTTGACTTGATCTCCTGCGTGAGAATCATGCAAAACTGAACTCTTGTTAAAGCGCTACTTTTTAGGATCTGCCCTATTTTATCTCTACTTCTTTTGTTATAAATAAGGGATGCTGTGCATTCCAAAAGGGTCGAGATTTTTTGGAATATTTAGGGGCTATTGGAAAGAAGAAAAACTTTGTGTTTTCATTCAATCATTTTGAAGAATAGGAATTGATATCGTTTTACAGACTTTGTGTTGTGGAATATATCTTACTTAAGACAGTGTTCTTATGTTCATGATCTTAAGCTATTCTTTGCATAGCATCTTAGTGTTTCTGATTATTTCGGACATTATATTTGTGATCTAAAACTTGTATGATTATTTCGTGCTCTGTGTTTACTCGAAAGAAAATACGTTTCTCCCATTTCCTTTCTATTGCCGCTTCTTTCATTGTAACAGTTTCTGACCCAGTTCATTTACGAAAGAAATACCCTTGAATTTGTGAATGTGGATTTCAGGATTTCATTCCAACCCCCAATGGTTAGATTAGTGTGAATACTGTATATATTGTTTACCGTGTTTTAGATTAGCAATAAACAGGCAGCCTCACCTATCTTTGAGGAGGGATTTAATCCCATGTACTGTGGTTGAACCTCATATTTTGGTTTGACAAAATATCCAACCAACAGTTTTTGGCGACTTCGCTGGGGAACTACGAATCTATAGTATAAAGCTTATCCTCTCGGTGTGTGGCGACTCCATATTTGCCTTATTTTTAGGTAAGATCTCCTTTCAGTTCAAGCTGGCCAGGAAGATCTTTACTCGGTCCGCTGAGCTCAAGGTGAAATTGATCCACTCTTCGAGTTACTGCAACATGCACAATTTTAGTCTTTCTCCCAAACAGCATTGTCTCTAACCGAACCAGAAGTTCTTCACCTGTTCGGAGAGAAACCGGATCCCTGTAAGAAGGGGAAGCATCTGCAACTTGTCATGCACTACTCTTAAAGTTCTGATACAACGGATCCCTGTAGACGCACTCTTTTTAGAAGAATGGCGGTTCTTAAACTTGTGCCTTGGGGTGCAGTTATTGGTCCTCTTTCCTTGACTCCTCCATTGAATGAGTTACCACGTGGATCTTGTAAAAATATTCCCAAGTTCAATGGAGATGGGAAGCAGCATCCTGATGAGCACATTCATCTTTCTCTTGTTGCATAATGGGTGTCTCTCTGGAGTATGCCCACAAAGATGTCTCAAACCCGACTCTTTCGTTGAAACGTTGTCAGGGTGTAATCAGCCGAATGGTTTTATCACCTCCCGAATGCATGCATCCCAAACTGGGCTACCATGCGGACTAAGTTCGAAGCACGTTTCAAATTATAGCTGAAGATTCCCATGCATTGTTAGCTTAGCTCACGTATATGAAGAAGGAATCGCATGAACCTATGTTGGGAATTCGTGGCAAAGTTCAACAAGCTGATCCAGAAGATTCCAGAAATAGCTGTACCTACTCTGGAAAATCAAAAATGCTTCTTCATCAATGCATCAACCTCCTGATATAAGCTTTTTATTAAGAAGGTCGGTATATTACCCAGATTTGGCTACTGCTCTCAGCTCTTTTAACAGACTACTGAAATAGATGATGATCTCATCTTGGCCGGAAGGGATCAAGAAAGACATACCCAACTCAAAAATCAAGGTTCTTCTCAAGGGTAACACAGATCCTATGTTTCAAAAAAATGGCTAATGATTTGATTGCTTTAAAGAAGCAAATGTCCCAACAGGTGAGACTAATGTTCCATATCAGGATATACCTAGGTGGAATTTCAATTAATAATCAATGGTACACCTGTCAGAGATAGGCCACGGTTAACTCCTGCTCAACCGAGACTAGCAATTGAAGCTCCTCCCGTCAATGCAGCAGTGGAAATACTTGATGAAGAAGATGAACCAGAAGAACAAGAATCCCATGAAGGCTTTCGAAGCTTCAGGATATGCTGATGAGTCTTATGATGAACTTAGGCTGGCGACTCCAGCATTGGGTATTTGGAATATGATGAAGATGAATGTGTACGCCAGATGGTCAATCATTTGCTGTCTTCACTCGGTCCCAATCTCAGAATCCCAGAAAACCTCTCAAAGAAAACACTAAGGAGAAGAATAAGGATCCTCCCATATCAACATAGTTAAGAGGGGTACCCCTATTTCGGCGCAAACTGAAAGAGAGGTTACCAAAATCAGTAGCTACTCCTTATTCTCCTTCAACCCTAAGATCAGTGCCTCGGCACAAGCTTTCATGTAATTAGATCTGAGCCTACCATCATTCCTTCTTATACTCCACTTTTGATATTATTGATCATGTAAAGAGAACCAAAATTCAAATGTCAGAGGCAGAATACCTTCAGTCGAATCCTGAAACAGTTTGAAAATACCTTGGCCAAGTTCTATTAGGAGTAAAGCGGTCGTTCCATCACCTTCCAAAAGGTATCCTTCCAAATCCTAAGATCAACCACCACCAAACAGAATAATCTGACCTCTGCTCCTTCCTCAGGAAAGATTGAACCATTTTATTTGTCTCTACTTATAAACGGGTTTAAACTCACTTCCCAATTGCATCATTGACTCAGGGGCCTCTGATAATGTTATGCCCTCAAAAGTGGCCCATGCCCTTGGACTTACTTTGACTAAGTCATTTATGGACGGTGCTATTCTATGGAAACATAAACAAGTCCCTTTGATAGGTCAAAATCAAAGATGCACAGTTTGCATTTGTTGCCTTTCCCTGAGAAGAGAGTGAAAATGACTATTCTGGTTGCGGACATTCCTGCAGCTTACGGTATCCTCTTGGGTAGAGGATTTTGTAAAGACGTCGGAGGAGAAATTAGACATGGATTGGACCAAAGCCAAGATCCCAAGTCAACACGGGGTGTCAACAGGTTTTTCATCCTGAACCACAGGCAATGTATTTGGTGACCAAATCAGATGACCCCATAGCTTAGGTTTTTTTTCCATCATGTCATTATACTACGCACGAAATTACCTTATCCACTCCCAAAATTTGAAATTAACATGGTCCATATTACCACCTATGCTCAGAAAGACAAGGGCAAAGAAAAGGCAGCTAGCCCATCAACCAAATCTATACCCAACATACCATCTGCACCCACTCCCAAAGTCACCATTCGAGATCCTATTTCCGATGGGGTCACACATCACACAATGCTAAAACAATTACATCAATCCTACCTCAAAATGTCTTTATATGACCTCATCCAAAATTCTGAGTCACATTGTCAAGCCCTTAAGAAGGTCCTTCAATCTATCAAGGTTTTACCAAATGAATCCACGCCCATAGCCTCCATCATTACCCCTCATCATGTAGCTTCTCTCACTAAGTTGTCACCTTTCTCTACACCTCCATATTTTTGCCAAGTAGCCACCCTCATTTTTTCATATGAAGATATCGCTCCCTTCTATTCCGATGACCTCGATCATGCTCTTTTCATCTTCATCTTTATCGATAATATATGCATACGACACATTATGATCAATGGTGGTGCTAGTATTAACATCATCTCCTCTCACACGTACAACCAAATGCGCATACCTACCAATTACACGCATGGTAACCAAGTTATGTTGCGCTCCTTCAATGACGCCATGACCTCTACTCTGGGTACCGTCATTCTCCATGTCTACATGGGTCCCTGCACTGTCCCAAATTTTTTCTATGTCCTAGAAGGGAAGTTCCAGTATAATTCGTTCTTTGGCCGACCTTGGATCTACACCATGGGTTGTGTCCCTTCAACTTTACACCACTGCCTCAAATTTGAACATGAAGGACATAATTACACCATCTCAGCTAACCCATCATCTTTTAAGAATTGTAAAATGTTGTGCCAGCCCAATGATGTACTTGTCCCAGTCAAGGAATCTGTCATTACCCGCACTTCACCTTCATCCACAAGCTCATCCACCAAGACTTCCACACCTTTTGCACATCTAATCCTGCTATCCCTATCACCACTGTAGCCTCTACCGTTGACTCACCTACTTCCCCATCATCTAGTGAGTCATTTATCCCTGCTACCCACATATCAACTAATGACTTTTTAGAGGGTGTTTTTCAATGCCTCACTATGGGGGATTACCGCCTATATAATATCGACACGTTCCTCACTCCGCAAGAGTATGGGAACCTGCATCAGCACCCCAGTTATGACTACTGCATAGGTGAGGTTTTTCCTTATGGTCCTCCCCCCCTTCGCACTAATATAACATATGGAGGAATTAATATTGCCACTTATAAACCTAAACCTCCATCCTAGACACAACTATTTTCATATAACTTACATTCCCTTACTAATCGCGACTTCACTCACACTTTCCTCCACCAGTGTGCATGGAAAGGATTTGGCTTCGGTTTTTATGAATAAGGCTATCATACTGTCATTTCCTATACCACTCATAAATACAATGACCATAGTGGCATTGTCTTTGACGCACCACCTCCCAAGAAGCCTCCTGTCGACCTCATTAAGGAAGACAAAACCTCTCCACCTCATTCACCCATGTCACCATCTTCACCCATGGAGTCTATAGATCCTGAATCTATTCCTCCTAAAAAAAAAATTATAAACAAAATTTCCCTGGGGCCTCTGACCTATTAACGTGATGGCGAGGCTTCATCTTCTCTCCCATTCCTATACCCTGATGTGATCGATGACAATACACCTTCTATTAATGTTGTTCAATGTCAAGACTATGAATCCATCCTCACTTACCTTGGTGCAGAAGATTATTATCTTCACCGGGTTGTTACCTTCTGAGACACAAACCATGTTGAACAAATCGACCATTGAAATCAACATTAACACTTAGGATGACCCACACATTCTAAAGATATGAAAATATTTTAGATGCTATTGAACAGGAAGCTTTTACCTCTTTCCTTCGGGACCATATCAACGCTTTGCCTAGTCCTATGCCAATATGCCCTGTATCAACCCAAAAATCATGGTACAAAATATCGTAACCATTCTTGATGCCAAACCCATCAAACAAAAACTACAAAAAATGCATCCTCTCATTGCCCTTTTGGTCAAAGAAGAGCTTCAGTGCCTTCTCTCAGTTTCCTTCATCCTACCCATTGACTATCCCCAATGGATTTCTAACATCGTTCCTATCACAAAGGCAAAAGGGGGAATCTACATTTGTAAGGACTTCTGTGACCCAAAGATGACTTTCCCCTACCAGGCATCAACTAATTAGTTGATCTCACTACTGGCAATGAAATGCTATCACTCATGGGACTATTTCTCAGGTTACAATCAAATATTACTAGCTCTAGAAGATAAAAACAAGAATGCCTTCATTACCCCTTGGGGGACTTTCTGCTATCGAGTCATGCCTTTTGGCCTTGAAAACGCTGGTGTTATATACCAACGAGCCATGACTTACATCTTCCATGACATCATGCATCGCATATTGGAAGATTACGTAGATGATATTATGGCCAAATCCAAACATCAAACTAAACACATGACCATCCTTAAGGTCATCTTTGACCGCCTCGTCAAGTTTTGTGTTCGTCTTCAACCAAAGAAGTGTGACTTTGCGGTAATTTTAGGAAAACTCCTGTGTTTCATCATTTCTTTACGTGGCATAGAAGTCAATCCTGCACTAAAGTCAAGGCTATTTTGGAAATGCCTCCACCCACTAATCTCTTTCAACTTCAAAGCCTAAAAGGTAAGTTACAATCCATTCATCATTTTATCTCACAGCTTTTTGACCGTTGTCAACCATTTCATCATCTTCTCAAGAAAGACGTTTCATTTAACTGGGATGATGAATTCCATAAAGCATTTGAAGCCTTAAAACAATACCTCCTTCAACCACCAATGCTCATTCTGCCTAAAGATGACCAACCCTTTACCTATATATTTTCACCACTAACCATTCTTTAGGTTTCATGCTCGCTCATCGTGATGAGCAACACCGAGAGCAAGTGGTTTATTACATAAGTTGTACCCTTCTAGACTAAGAAACTAGATATACCCATGCCAAAAAACTCTACTTCGCCTTAGTTTTCATCACTACCAAACTCTACCATTACCTACTCAACCAAAAAACTTTCGTTGTTACTAATACTAACCTCTTACATTATATATATGCCAAACCCTATCAACATCAACGTGCCGCATGTTGGCTTATGCTTCTTGCCGACCTCTACCTTGAATTCATTCATCAAAATTCCATGAAGGGCCAAGATATCACTGACCAACTAGCCTATGTGCCTCTTTATGGGAATCAACTCTCTAACTTCAATTTCCCAGATTAATCCATAGCACCCTTTCCTTAGACAAACTCACTTACCAAATAACACTCTTCTTCGATGGCTCCAAGTGTTAGCATTGAGGTGGGGCTAGTGTCATCCTCATTCCTCTTGATGGTGAACCTATGCCTTTGTCTTTCAAACTAAATTTTGATTGTAAAAATAATATTTCTGAATACAAAGCACTCGTATTAAGCCTCCAGGTGCGGCTACTTATGTCTTAGATGTTAAGTCCATCAATATCTTTGGCGATTCCCATCTGGTCGTAAACCAAGTGAATCGTAAATACCAGTGTCGTAATGAGATACTTCAAAATTATAAACATCATGTAGATATACTTTTGACCACCTTTTACCATTACGAACTTCGAACCACCCCACGTTCTAACCAATAAATTTGTGGATACCATGTCCTGCTTGGCTTCTCAGATACCCGCTTCACCTGCCGAATCTAAAATATTTGTCACAATACAAAGGTTACAATCACCCTCTTATTTACTTCATGAGGTCTACTCTGTCGGAAACCATTGCACTTGACCCACGTGACCTTTGGTATAAGAAATGTGTAGACTATATTTCCCTTTTCATTCTACCCACTAATCTCACTCGTAATGGACAATGGGCCTTTCTTAAAAGTATCTCTCATTTTTTCATCATGGGTGGCCTTCTTTATAAGCGCAGATTTGATGGTATTCTCTTACGATGCCTTACAAATTCTAAAATTCCCTACACCATTAAGGAAGTTCATGATGGAATATGCGGAGGTCACTTTAGTGGTTTCTATCGCAAAACACATTCTTTGCCTTGGCTATTATTGACCAACCCTAGACCACGATTGTTGTGACTATGTCAAGCGTTGTGTGAAATGCCAGCAACATGCTAATCTCCATCATACACCTAGTCATGCCTTGCAGGTCGCACGAGACCTTTTCCCTTTCTCTCAATGGGGTTTGGATCTTGTCAATGAGATCAATCCCCATTATTCACAATGCCCACCAATGGATTATAACCACTACTAAATATTATACTAAATGGGTAGAAGCCATCCCCCTCATTTCAACAAAAGTAGAGAAAAAATTCATCAACCATCACATCATTTGTCACTTTGGTTGTCCTCATCGCCTCATCACTGATAATGGAAAGAAATTCAAAAATAAAACCCTATGTAAGCTATGTGATGCTTTTGGAATCCAACTCAATTTCTCATCACCTTACTACCCACAAACTAATGGCCAAGCAGAATCGACCAATAAAACCTTGAACAAAATTCTTATGAAAGTCGTCAACGATTATAGGAAGGATTGGCATAACGCATATTCCTTTCACCTTGTGGGCTTATTACACTAGTATTCACACTTCGACTGCTGCCACACCTTTTTCTCTGGTCTATGGGTACTGAGGATTTCTTACCTCTCAAATTCCAAATTTCATCTCTTTGCATCTCACTACAAGACATGCTCAACGACAATGACTTTTGCCAAGATTGTTTGGCACAACTTGAGTTATTAGATGAAATCCATCTCAATGCTCTTGACCATCTCCAAATATACCAAAAATGTATCAAACGTGCCTATAACAAACGTGTTCACAAATGAACCTTTCAGGTCGGTGACCTCATCCTGAAGAAAAATCAACATGTAACCAACAAAGAAAAAGTAAACAAGGAAAATTTGTTCCTAATTATCTTGGGCCCTACATCATTACCTGTGCCTATGGATCATGTGCTTATCATTTTTCTTCACTCAAAGGTAAACCCGAACATGAGCCCCTCAATTCCTTGCATCTTCAACCATTTCATTATTGACATCAAGTTCTATATCACTTTCTGTCAGTTGATTGCTCGTCCCTTGAGCATTGTTCACCTTCCATATTACCTGTTTTTGAGGATCCATGACTAAATAAGAATCATGTGATTACCCATCACATTTTAGCCTTATCTTCAATATGAGTACCATGGCTCTACTCATAGCATTATTCTCATGGATAATTTTCATCTTCGTCAAGGTGGAACCCCATTGTTGTTCATCACTCGAAACCACCTCTTTCATAATTAACCTCTGTGTGCTATGGTCTTGTCTTCTAAACAAGAACCTAATCTTCCTATATATTCTTTTCCATGACTTAAACATCCAAAAAAAAGTGATATAACTCCTTGAGTCAAAATTCCAACAAAAAGATGACTCCCTCAAAAGGGAAATCTCTTCACTCTATTTCCACCGCTATAAATAGACTTCTTCGTTGAAGGACAACTATATAAATTCATTTCGAAAATACAATAAAAATATCTAGAAGCTTCCTGCCTCGATCAAATTTGTGAAGACCTCAAGGAGATAATATACTCATCCCATATAGACTTCCTACATTAATTAGTCTATTAAAAAAAACAAATGAATAAAATGATGAAATTTTTTTCATGGACTTGCCTATTTTTCGGAATCCTGGGTTTCTTACTAAGTAAACATGTAGTCGTACACTAGGTTATGATATACCATCCACTTTCACCTCATTTACTTTTGTGCCCTAGTTTTATCTTTGTTAAAGGGGACTTGCTGAAAATGCTACATTTCTTGATCACGTGACTTTCTTCACCTTTAGAATAGTCCATTATGCAACACCTTTAGGGTCTTATGTTCATTAGCCCATCTTGGGTATGATAGACTCATTAGGGTTCTTATCAATTAAGTGGATCTTTTACCACCCTCTTACCATTCACCTTCCTCATTACTTATTGATTATCCTACTACTAAGACCAGATCATCGACACCTATATTTAAAACAACTCAACCATGCCTATGACCTAAACTCAACCATGCTTGTGACCTACACTCAACCATGTCTATGACCTAAACTCAACCTTACCTATGACCTACACTCAATCATTCCTATGACCTACATTCAACCATTCCTAACACCTACCAAGCCATTCCTCTACTTCACCATAATCTTCCCTAGCTTATGGGAGAACTACATCGTCATGAGGTCCCTTTTCGCTGGGGCTATGTAGGCAGCACTTCGAGGGCATGGATCCCTTGGAGGTTAGCTCAAACACTCTTTACCATAACCAATTCCCCCTTTCACTTTCCTATTGACATTCTACCTTAGTTAGTTTCCATTTTATATCAATAACTGGAAATTAAACCAAACAAGCATTAATTAATACACATTTTTACCACATCATCAAATCATTCATTTATCATTTTCACATTTCCATTATAACAAATATTTGGAAATTCAAACCATAACCAGCATATACATCACCAGTTGTCCCCATGTTACCAATAACTTGGACATTGAATCAACCTAACTCAATCATGGCTAAATCAACTTGACTCCACCGTGCCTAAATCAACCTAACTCAATCATGCCTAAACCAACCTAACTCCACCATGCCCAAATCAACCTAACTCAATCATGCCTAAACCAACTTGACTCCACCATGCCTAAATCAACCTAACCTCAATCATGCCTAAACCAACCTAACTCCACCATGCCTAAATTGACCCGAATCTGCCATGCCTACACGACCTTGAATTAATCATCCCTAATTCACCTAATTTCCATGACGTACACACATAATAATAGAAATTAAAAACAAGTACACTAGTCATACCACAAATATCATCATCATCTCTCTCTCTCTCTATATATATATCATCAAAATCCATGTGTCCATACAATACATACTCCGATGTCGAATCCATAGAAATATCTCAAAACTCTCATATACATCCTCACTATCTTCGGCACGCAAGCCGGTGTATATATCAAAAAAATCAATATAATGACCATATCTAGTGACTAATCATCACCCCACTTGATATCCTCTCAGCCAGTCTCACCTACCCCCTCCTTTGCTCCTTGGCGGCATCCCACTAGCATCTCCCCACCCACCATGGGCCTCGGTCTAACCTCTGATGGCCCCTTACTTGGAGCTGGCCTCCATACACTAGTGGCCTCATCCTGACCCAGTCTCGGGGCTCACTGCCCCCTGTACTTTAACACTTTGAGTGCAGGACCTAGTCCTCTCACTCAAAGTTTGATTTACTCTATACTCAACATAATATGGGATGTCTATCCCTGTGGCCATCAAGTGGTCCTGATAGTATCGTGCCTCACCTAGGGCATCCTTGAACCTAGCCATCGGTATGGTCTACAGAGGTGCCATCGGTCTTGGTCCCTATACCTATCTCTCAGGACCTTATCCCACTGCTACCTGTAATAAGGGACGTTATCCCTATGCCTATACCTATAAAATGGGATCCTTTCCCTGAGTATGTGTTAGTGCCTGTGCTTGTACCTAGGCATGTAGGGCCACAATATATGCATGGGTAGTGGCCAACTAGCGCTATAGCCCTGTAACATGTGCCTGTAATGTGGCCACCTCTGCCTATGACCCTGTCAGCTACCCCAGTAAACTAGTAATCTGGGCCTGTAATGTGGCCACCTGTCCCTGTAATGTGTCTCTCTAGAGTGTGAGGGTAACCATGTCTGTATTCCCTGGTTTGGGTGGTGCTTCTTGTAGCTGGGCCACCCACCACCATTTGTATGCATATGTGCAGCCGACATCATCTATCTGTTGGTCCACTGGCTGCTCCTCCTACCATGTCGGCACTGTCAGCTGTGGTAGAGGCATAGGCCTCTCCATGTCATCTCTCCTATACTGAGGGAATGGTGGTGGCACATCATGAGGCAGCCCAAACTATCGCTAGACTCTATCTATTGGTATCATCTTGCGGTCCTTGGCATGACGCCCCTCTATCCACCTGAGCAGTTGTAGTGTTATCCAAAATAAGCCCCTTGCTTATTTTTGCCTAAACTTTCTTTCATTCCTTCCTTCCTTGTGCCTCAGTCAAATTTTTATACTTTTTAGGCACTCAAAATTTTTTGGAAATGGCTTCATCAAATAGATAATTTTCTCACCTTTCTAGAAAGGTAAATTTTTCCTTCTAACTCCTTGTATTTTGCAAGTTATGGCTCGATAAAGTTTTTGAGGGAAATTTTCCCTGGGAAGGTCCGCCACCAATTAGAAAGTGCCACGTGGCAGAAGAGGTAAGTTAGAAAATTTTCCAAAGGGCTCAGTGGGGGTGCAAAGAAATTTTTTTGGCCCGGTAAGTTAGAAAATTTTCCAAAGTTCTCGGTGGGAGCGTAAAGAAAAATTTCAGCCTGACGCCCCGCAAACTAATAGAAAGACTTGTCTTTTTTCCAAAATTTGTAAAGGGCGCAAGGGAAAAATTCGGCCCGAAGGCCCGCCAAGGAGAAAATGAAGGTTTTTTATAGAAGTCCCGTGGACTACTCAAGGTGTGACACTTTTCCTATTCTTGGTGAAGGTCGGGGGCACAGGGAGAAGTTTTCAATTTTTCCAAAGTGATTAGTAGTATCAAAGGGAAAGTTTGGAGCGCAGCGCCCAAGTGAATAGGAGGATGACACATGGTGACAAAGTGGCGGGACAGTGGAGGAATTTTGGAAAATTTCCCCAAAATTCAAAAAAGGCGTAAAATGTCTGTTTGAACCCGTGGACCAATAGGAATGTGCCACATGGTAGTGGAGTGGTGGGGGCAGAATTTTTTGTGAAAATTTTCCCAAGTGTAAAAAAAAGGGGAAAAATTTTAGGTTTCGGTCTACTAACCCAAAATTTGCCCTGTTTTGCCCTAAATCTTCAGAGGGCCATATCTTTCGATCCAGAGCTCAAGTTTCCTTGATTTTGGTGTCATTAAAAAGATATTGAAGTCCTCTACATGATGGAATGTTCAATTTTGTTTTTTGGTGGATTTTAGTGAGAGAAAAATGATAAAACACCTCTGGAATGGGGAAAAGAGTAGAATTGACATTCAACCACCATTTTTAATGTAGGTATATGGCTTCCATTCTTCTCTAGCATGGTCAAAGATATTGGAGGAATGAACTTTTAAGGGTTCCCATGCTATTTTGATGGATTTGGTCGATTGGTTGAATGATTCCTTTCATTTTTCCCACGTTTCTACTTCCTGAGCCCGAGGTTTTTCAATGTTAAAAGCCATAGATTTGGCTTCATTTGTAAAAGGTTGGACATTTTTTATGATCTGTAGGCTCCCTCCTTCACCCTGACAAGTGAATTTGCTGGAATATTAGACCTTCTTTTAGGATTGCAACATGTTTTCTACCTCCTTTCTATTGTAATGCACTATATTTAAAAATGGAAATGATAATGCAAGCTCTGTGAATGAATTTTCAATCCTTTCTTGTGTTGTTTGCTTCTATCTTGGTCCTTCATTACAATTTTAGCAATATTTGCATGATGTGTGTTACATTTTCATAATATGTGTCTATTTATAGAAGTAGATGTTCACCACTCCTTTGGGGTATCACCTTGTTAGTTTAGTTTTTACCTTCTTTTCTCTCTTCTATCCTTGTCTCCTTGGTAGAATTAGAGTAGGATTTTGAATTAAACCGCTGCAAATTTCATGTATACATCTGATCAGAGGAGTAAAGGAACCAACCTTTAATTTTGAGAGTTTTTTTTTTCCCATTTTTTACAAGTCCCACACTTGGAGGAAGAGATTCCATGTTGTGCAATCACACTGGATGACCCATTATCAAACTAGTAAATCTGAGAAGGTCATGCAGGGGGTGCTGATGATTTGCACTAACAGTTTTTGCACACCTGGTGGGAGCCTTAGAGGTCTGCATCTTCATTACAACAAAGTTGATGTGCATTTATTGTAAGTTTCTTTCTTAAAAGATATCCCGGGTTTGCACATATGGCGAATCCAAAGAGATAAAATAAACTTATTTTAGTAGTCCAATTCTGAAAATTCATGAGAAGCATCTGAAAAAAGGTCAAGGGATAGAGAAGAAGGATTGTTCTGAGTATTTATAGTTATCCCTAGGAAGAAGAGAGAGGGGAATAAAAATTTAAAGGTCTCCATCTCCACCAAATAGAACTCTATCAAATCCTCCACCTAGTAGACCTTTCACCCAATCAACAAGGGTTCTCAAGGCTAATCAAAATGGAAAAATACAACCCTTATGTCAACTTCACTAGTAGTAGCCCACTTGCTCTCAAGTGCACAAAATCTATTTCCAGTTGCAGCATTGAAGAACATCTCATACTTTACTAGAGAAAATTAGACCACTCTTGGTGATCATGGCAAAGACATTGCTAATGTTTGTACAATCCATGAGATTCTTCAGATGCAAATTTTTTTCAAATTGATGGTATATTCATTCAAAGGGAAATCCTTGCAATGGTTCAGGAGTCTTGGAGAAGACTCTATCCAAAATTGGAACCAGCTGTGTATAGCTCTCCATGAGTAATTTGGAGAAAAGGGAGATAATTCATCTCTATTGGAACAACTAAAAACTATCAAAAGAGCTCCCAATGAGAAGCTAACAGAATTCAATTTCAGATTTAAAAGGACTTGGGATAGAATTCCAATGACAGTAAGGCCAATAGTTGAAGGTGCTCTCTTATATCATCTCAAAGCTTTAAATTCTGATATTTCTATGTTAATTCAATCCATTGGAGGTGTAAATATACATGTAGCTTATAGCATTGCCATTAAGGCTGAGAATTATTTGGTCCAAGCTGGTAAATTAGCTCCTAATCCTCCCACGCCCTTATATCCAAACTTGGAAAGCTCAAGCACTAGTTAAGAACCTACTTTAGCTCCTATTCCCACTCCTAGAAATCAGAGTTCAAATGAAACTTTTGAATTCATCCTCTAGTGCTTCAAATTAACTTCAAGAATTCGTGAAACAATTACAAAATTTAGGTAATGAGATGGTTACACTCAAGAGGCAGCAAGCCCAAAGTTTTTACACCTTCTTATCAGTCTCAAACTCAACCTAATAGGAAACCATATCAACCTAATAGGCTACGTAATCCAGTTGCAAATCAAAATCAAGTAAGACCTCCTGCCAATAGACCATTTTAGCCCTATAACCCTAATGCTACATCTACCTCTAAAGCCTTAGTGTCAGTGTAAAATAATATAGCTCAAGAGTATGATTGATGTTTCCCATGTAATGAACCTCACAACTAGTCTATATGCTTCAATGGTGCTTTGAACCAAGCCTTGATGGTGATAACAAATCGGTGTAGAAAGTGAGGTGAGTCAAGAAACAAACCAACAACAAGGAACATCTCCAGAAAAATAGAACTCCAAAAGAGACTACACTTGTGAACTGGTAGGTTGAAGACTTTTGTGGTATGAATCAAACAATTTCTCAGAATGTAGAAACTAACACATGGTAAAAGAAGAGGAATATTGGTGAAGGGAAATCATTAGCTCCAGGATGATCCACAGTCTTCCATCACTACATAAAGTGTTGGAAAGAAAAATACAGTTCCAAATGTGCAAGGACAACCCAAACCACCTTCTAAACCAGCTCAAATGATAGCTGTTGCAGCCCATGTACAAGAAAAGAATGTGTAGGCTAAAGGGAAGCAAAGAGATGTTTCATCCCCATTTAACATCATTGAATAAATGAGGAAGAAAAATGTGAACATATCTTTGTGGGAATCACTATCCATCCCAAGCCAAAGGGATCTACTACAAGTTGTCATGAAGAATTGGTCAACTTCAAATTAGCAAGCTCATATGCAAGAGAAGGTACTCACAAATGCTACTCAGCCTGAAGGGAAGCATGGAGGAAAACAAGGTAAATTTTTGAAGCCCCCTCCATTCTATGTTTTATTGATCATTGAGGATAAAATAGTACACAATTGTATGATTGATTCTGGGGCAAGTAGTTCTATGATGCCAAAGCAAATAGCTGATCAACTATGCCTCTAATATGAAGTCATATCCAAAGGAGTAGTGACAATTGGATGGGACAATAGTAACAACAGTTGGGGGTAATTAAAGATTTGAGCCTCACTTTACATGCATGCCCTAATGTCACTGTTTTATAAGATGTGTCAGTGATAGATTTACCCCCAATTTTTTCCCTATGTTTGTTAAGGGATTTCACATCTAGAATTGGAGGCTATTTATCTGTTGATTGGTCACACATGTTATTCCAGAACTAGATATGGAATTAAGGCCACAATCAGGTCTAAACCTATTGCAAAATTTCACATTGAGCCTCATACTCCAAGCCCAATCAATGGCAACTATTTAGCATTTGATTAAGAGGATTATCCAGGCACTAGATGAAGCTGACACCAAAGTTAGAAGCATCCTAGATTTTATTCTTGATCAATGGGAAAACAAGGTGACATGCTTTTGATCCCTACAAGGAAATAGAGAAATCTGAGCTAGGAATTTATTGCATGTATGAAGAAAATCAGCCTATTCCTAGCATCACCAAGCTAAACCATAAAGATGACAATGAGGTATGGCAGTTGTTCTTTGATGGATCAAGAGGTAGACAAGGTGCAAGGGAGAGATATGATTGTTTCACCTCAAGGCATTCAGTATTATTCAACTTTTAGATTTCAATTTGCATGTTCTAAAAACATTGCTAAATATGAAGCTTTGATACATGGATTGCATTGGTCAAGAAAGTGAGGTATCAAAAAACTTACAATTATTTGGTGATAGTGAGTTAATTGTTAATCAACTTAAAGGGTAAGAATTCTACCAAGAATGACCTTCTCAAGTGTTATAAGAATAGGGTGTGGGACCTCATTAAGGATTTTGAAGGCTTTGGCATCAACTCCATCCCTAGGAAAGAAAACCAAACTGCTGATAGGCTTGCAATAGTTGGAGTAGCCTTTGATGTTGTGGAAAGTATCAAGGAAGATAAAGTGCAACCAAACATTCATGTGATTATAAGGCCATCAGTGCCAAAAAATAATGTAAGTTGGAAAGTGTTTGAAAGTGACCAGCAAATCATCAATTTCTTGCAAGAAGAAGCTGAGTTCCTCAACCAAAAATCTAGAAAATTTAGAACAATAACAGGGTGATCAAGTTGTATAGATGAGGACCAACAAAATTTCCAAAGGGAATTGTCACTTTAGAGTCCATATTTAATCCTAATGATCACTTTAGGAAAGAGAAAGAAAAAATCTAAGTCAAGGGAGAAGATTTAGTTCCCATCTCAGTGGGAGAAGGCAAATCACTTCAAATTGGTAAAGTGGAAACCAAGCAAGAATGGTATGAGTTCATGCAAACTTTTCCAAGAGTTCCTAGTATATATTTTCTTCGAGCTATGAAGAGTCGAGGGGTTTCAGTCCCAAGCTAGCTCAACACACAATTGAATTAGATCCAAGTGGTAAAACCCATTAGGCAAAAACAAAGATCGGTCAATCCACACATGGAGCCTCTGATGAAGAAGGAATTGAATAAGTTAATTGAGAAAAGAATCATATTTCCTATCAAGAATTCAAGTTGGGTTGCAAACTTGGTTCCAGTTAGAAAGAAGAGTGGAGGAATTAGATTTTGTTTAGACTTCAGAGATTTGAATAGATCATCTCTCAAGGATCATTACCCACTTTCTTCTCTGGAGTAAATTTTGCAAGTTGTTGTTGGCTCTAAGAGGTTTCCATTTCTAGATGGTTATTTAGGGTATAATAAAATCATGGCAAAAGAGGATGATTAGTTCAAAATAGCCTTCACCACCAAATGGAGAGCCTATGCATATAGGAAAATTCCATTTGGGCTGTCTAATTCCAGAGCTACCTTTCAAAGAGCAATGGATATGTCATTCAAGGTATTGATCAATAAAATAGTGTTGATATACCTAGATGATATTATTATATTTTTCAAAAGTACAGCATATCATCTCTTTCATTTGAGACATAGTGTTCTAAAGATGTAGAAGATTTGGGGTATCCTTGAATTCCAAAAAATGTATTTTTCTAGCTCATGAAGGAAATAGCTCCTAGGCCAAATTGTTTCCAAAGATGGATTAGCTATTGATCAAGAGAGGGTTGAAGCAATAAAATCACTACCATTACCAAGTCACAAGAAATCCCTTAAAATTTTCTTGGGAAGAATCAATTTTTTTCAAAGGTTTGTTCCAGACTTTTCAGCCCTTGTCAAGCCAATAACTATGATGTTTAAGAAAAGTATGGATTTCAAATGGACAGTTTAAGGTAAATCAAGTTTTGAGGCAATAAAAGAGGATATCTCACAAGCTCTAACTCTCATTAACCCAGATTTCTCCAAGGATTTCATCCTTTATGCATTTGGAGGTGATGATACAATTTCAACAATTTTAATACAACAGAAAAAAGAAAATGCAGAGTATCCAATTCCCTTGTTTAGCTAAAGCTTGGAGGAATATGAGGTGAGGTATTCCTTCATTCATAAGCATTGTTCTTGCAGTGATTAGGAGCCTAAAGAAATTTAAGCATCTATTTTCAAACAACAAGGTTCAACTGCTAGTTTCTCATGTGGGAGTTAAGGACTTCCTCCTCAACAAAGATATAAATAAAAAACATGCAGGGTGGATTATTTGTGTTATGGAGTATGAAATTGAGATCAAAGTCACCAATTTGGTCCGAGGAAAGGGATTGTGTGAGTTGGTGGTCTTAAGAACAAATCAATGGAAGTAAGCAAAGGGAAGGATGTTGTTTTGGTGTTGCAAGACAACTAGGGGCAAAGAAGTGTTCAAGAAGAGAATGGTGATCTGATCACTCCTTGCTGGACCCAAGACATAATACACTTCTTAAAAACAGTCCTATGCCCTCAAGAGATGAAAAAAACAAAGAGAAGACACTTTAGAATGTAGGCTGTCCCATATGCACTTATTGATGGTGTCTTGTTCAAAAGGGATATAATTGGAATGCTGCTGAGATGCATTGGGACAAATAAAATTAAGAGAATGTTAGAAGAGCTCCATGTTGGATCAGTTGGGGGTAATTTTTCTCCAAGAGTGACAGCCCTCAAGATTACGAAGGCTGGCTATTAATGGCCCAAGGTGTTTAGTGATTGTTATGCATGGATCAAGAGGTGCAAAAATTGTGCATTCTTCGCAGACAAGGAGAGATTAGCATCCCTTCCATTACACCCAATTTTAGTTGACCAAATATTCATGTAATGGGGTTTTGACTTAATTGGTAGTCATTAACCCAAACTCAAGCCAAGGACACAAGTGGATTTTAACAGAAATATAATACTTCACCAAATGGACTGAAGCAGTGACACTCAAATAGGCTAATGAATCTAGCATTCTAGAATTCTATGAGGGGATAGTAACTATATTTGGTATACTTACCACTATAATATCAAATAATTCATTGGAATTCATAGGATCAAAGTTAAATGAATGGGCTGTTAAGAATGGGATCTACTCTAAGAACTTCATCAAATTATTACCCTCAAGGTAATAGTCAAGTCTGAGTCTACCAACAAGAACATATCAAGGATCATCAAAAGGGCACTTGATGAAAATCAAGAGGAGTTGGCACGCTAAACTGTAATCAACCTTATGGGCTAATAGGATAATTCCCAAGAGATCCACTGGTAACTCTCCATTCAAACTTGTTTATGGAAGAGAGGTAATCTTACCTATGTCACTTGAGTTGCCAATGTTGGAACTCATGAAGCAATTGGAGTTATTGGAGTCTAAACCCATGGAGGTCAGATATGCAGAATTGATGGAGCTCCAAGAAATCAGAGAGCATACATCTCAAACAATGGAGAAGGACCAATCCTTGATTTAAAGAACCTTTGATAGGAAGGCTAAGGATAGAACCTTCCTTGTTGGAGATTTAGTGTTGAAATTAGATAAAGACCGAGCAAATATAGAAAGGCATTCAAATTTTGATGCCATTTGGAGTGGCCCCTATATGGTCAAAAAATGTAAGAACAATAATGCCTTCCAATTTTCTACATTGGATGGTGAAGAACTGCAGATTCCAGTTAATGGAATCCATCTAAAGCATTACTACTAGGAGGGAAACTCCTCACCTTGTACATATTAGCTTAAATTTTCATTCCTCTAAGTGCTTGTGCACATTGTTTCATTGTATCTTAGTTTTAAATTTCCCTAAGTGCTTTGGCACAAGCCTTGCTGTCCTATGGATGCATCTTTGCACAGTCACATGTTACAGATCAATTGATATTCTACTCTCAAAATCTTCTTTCTAGAAATTTTCTAATGAGTTTGAGAGTACCAAGTAGTCAAGTTGATGAATCCATTGCCCAATGAATTGCTTCAAGCAGTTAATCATTCATCTAGTAGGTAGATGACCCCCCTAAGTCGCCAAAATTATTATCCAAAATAAGCCCCTTTCTTTTTTTTGGCTAATTCTCCTTTCATTTCTTCCTTCCTTGTGCCTCAGTCAAATTTTTCCACTTTTCAAGAACTCAAAATTTTTTGGAAATGGCTTCATTAGATAGAGAATTTCCTCACCTTTCCAGAAAGGTAAATTTTTTCCTTCTAACTCCTTGTATTTTGCGAGTTATGGCTCGATGGATTTTTAGAGGGAAATATTCCTTAGGAAGGTCCGCAAACCAATTAGGAAGGCGCCACATGGCGGTGGAATGGCAGGTCAGTGGAGGTAAGTTAGAAAAAATTTTCCAAAGTTCTCGGTAGGGAGCGTAAATAAAAATTTCAGCCCGAATGCCCCGCAAACCAATAGAAAGATGATGCGTGTTCATGAAGGCCGGCAGGAGTCAAAGGGGTGCGAAGTGATTTTTGGTTTTTGCTGCCAAAATAGTCAAAGGGTGCAAAGAAGGAACATCCTCGCCTGAAGGTCTGCGACAAATAGAAATGTACCACATGTCCATAGAATCAGCATGGGGGTTAGAGAGGTGTAGAAGCAAACCTTATCTTTTTTCCAAAATTTGTAAAGGGTGCAAGGGAAAAATTCGACCCAAAGGCCTCGCCAAGGAGAAAATGAAGGTTTTTTAGAGAAGCCCTGTGGACTAATCAAGGTGTGACACGTGTCTTGTTCTCAGTGGAGGTTATCGAGGGCTTGAGGATAATTTGGAAATTTTTCCAAAGTGATCAGAAGTATCAAAGGGAAATTTTGGAGTGCGCACCTGAGCGAATAGGAGGATGACACGTGGCATCGGAGTGTCGTGGCGAAGTGAATAAATTTTGGAAAATTTTCCAAAATTCAAAAAAACCTAAAATGTCCGTTTGAACCCATGGACCAACAGGAATGAGCCACATGGCATTGGAGTGGTGGGGGGTGGAGTATTTTGGGAAAATTTTTCCCAAATTCAAAAAAAGGGGAAAAATTTTGTGTTTCAGCCCGCAGACCTGATTTTTTTCCCTGTTTTGCCCTAAATCTTCAGAGGGGCATATATTTTCGGTCCAGAGCTCAGGTTTCCTCAATTTTTGTGTCATTGGAAATCTATTTAAGTCGTCTACATGATGGAATCTTAAATTTTGTGTTTTTGATTGAGTTTGGTGAGAGAAAAATCTATAAAACACCTTTGGCATGGGGAAAGGGGCAAAACTAACATTAAACCACCATTCTTAGTGCAATATGGCTTCCATTCTTCTCCAGCATGGTCAAAAATATTAGGGAATGAACTTTTAAGGGCGCACCCATGCTATTTTTATGTATTTCATTGGTGGTTGAATGATTCCTTTAATTTTTCCTCACGTTTCTCTTTCCTGAGCCCAAGTTTTCATTGTTAAAAGCTAGAGTTGGCTTCATTTGTAAAAGGTTAGACATTTTTTATGATTTTCAAGCTCCCTCCTTCACCCCGGAAAGTGAATTTGTGGAATATCAGACCTTTTTTAGAACTACAACATGTTTTCTTCCTCCTTGATGTTGTAATGCATTGTATTTAAAAATGGAAATGAAAATGCAAGCTTTGTGAATGAATTTTCAATAATTTCTTGTGTTTGTTTGCTCTATCCTGACCCTTCATTACAATTTTAGAAATTTGTGCATGATGTTTGTTGCATTTTTATAATCTATGTCAGTTTTCAGAAGTAGATGTTCACCACTCCTTTTGTGTATCACCTTGTTAGTTTAGTTTTACTTTCTTTTCTCTCTTCTATCCTTGTCTCCTTGGGAGAATTAGAGTAGGATTTTGAATTAAACCTCTGCAAATTTCATGTATACATTTGATCAGAGGAGTGGAGGAACCATCCTTTAATCTTGAGAGTTTTTTCCCATTTTTGCAAGTCCCACACTTGGGGAAAAGATTCAATGTTGTGCAATCACACTAGATGACCCATTTCTCACTTATAGATCTAAAGGGTCATTTAGGGGGTGCTACTGATTTGCACGAACATGTTTCTCATCCAACTCCATGGCCATATGAATGTATGATGGATATACTGCATACGACCTCCAGATAATGTCTACTACAGACAACCCCTCCAACATCCGCATGTAGTGAGCCACATCATGTGTAGCTCTAGCCCCCTGACGCACTCCACCAACTGGCACCCAACACCTATAACCAACCTAGACCCTACTTAGATCAAATGCATCTAGTCGAGGAAAACCAATTGGCCACATGCATATAATATGCTTGTAGGCCCAACAGTGAAGAAGGAAAGTTCAACACATGTTGAACCTCTGTAGCCTCCCATATGCCTAGAGCTCCCTGTATAACCGCACTAGGTAGACTGGTGCCCATGTAAACAAGGTCTTGTCCTCCATCATATCACAAATAACTCACATCAATGCCCATGGGAATCTCCTACCCTCTACATCTGGTAGTGCAAAACAGCACACTACCTCCATAATAAAAACAACTAACTGCATCTCCTCAAGATGGACCACATATATCTCTCCATAGCTCAGGCTTGTGCTATAGAACCTCATCTTGGCTAGCCCCTCTCCAAATACTATCAACATCAGCTCCTCCAAGGCCTCTGATAAAATGGATTACATCTGTGCTCCCACTATCAATAATCTCAGGTTCATGTACACATCCTCTAAGGTGACTGTGATCTCAATTGTAGGAAGATGGAACATGTTGGTCGCGAAATCCCATCTATCTATGAGAGTGACCATAAAACTAGGATCACGCACTATATACCCATATATTTGGATACCAATTAGACCCACGTCAGTCACGTGTCTCCACTCCTCATTGGCCACATCTATCTGCACTACTAGCAATAGAGGAGGTACCCTAACCCGCATCAGCAACTGGTCCCTATCCTGCATCCAATAAACCATAACATTATTAAACCTTGATCATACCCGCATTCACCCTTGACCCCCCACCTATAACTATTACCATACCTATTTTCATTCAAAAATACCTTCCTATCTCACCCACCCCAACTTTACTCATCTCCTGACCCATTTTTCTCTCAATATCGACTGACATCAGTTCTTCTTAACCAGCACCAGTCTCCCAAAACTGGTATCGGTCACCCCATCTGTGACTAATGCTAGCTACCTCCCATCGACATCAGCTGACCCTTGACCAATGTCAGTCACTATCGCAACATCAAATCCACCGAACCCTGCCCTATTTCTCTAAAAATTTCACTTCCCCACCCATTCCTACCTACCCTACAACCATTCCTACCCCAATCTCACCTAAATTCATCCCCACCACTCTTTAAAACCCACACACCACTTCCTACCCTTCCTATTTCACCCATTTTCTTCCAAATTGAAATTTAAATCTCCCCCAAACCCACTTCTACCCAAACCCACTTTTTACTAACAAATTCACCTAACCAATAAAGAATGAGATTGAATCTTACCTCATCATGATGCCATCTCCATGGAGGCATGACTGGCCACTGCGCTAGTGGCCCACCCGACCCCTCTCCTACCTTTACCATCACCAAATGCTCTCCTCACCTCCACCTAATCAAATTCTCCACACTAATCTCATGGACCCATCTACCTAGATCCTCTCACCAACTGGATCTCTCCACCTCATTTGGGTACAACCACTCGTACTTTCCTCTTAAAAAGTGCCAAAATTCAACCGACTCTGTCATTTTCTCCAATGGTACAAACATAATAATGATTCCATAAAATATGGAATTTTTGTTTTATAAAACCAACTCGACCTGACTGATGCCGGTCCTATTTGTGCTCTAGCCAACTGACATCGATCACCCTATAACCAACATTGGTCCACCCTTATAATTGTTTGGTCTTACCAAAATTCATTTTACCTACCACCATTCGTGCCCACATCCCTTTTTATCATCCTGGACACCCCTTGAACCATACCTACAAACCCATCCTACCCCTACACTACCTTTGCCGCATCTTAGGAGTTATTATTTTATCTATACCTTGACCTTACCAGTGTCGTTACCTATATACCTTGACTTGAACCAATTTTTGTGACCTTTGACCCTGCATGCTTGGTATAACTTGCGACATGGTTACCTGTGTTGTTCGGCCTCCCGACCTTACCTTGCCTATTTCCATGATTTTTATCCTAACTTGACCTTTGGTGTACCGGAACATACCTAGACGTTCCAACACCTGACCTCTATTGTGTTTCCACACCATATCCTATGCCTTGGATACCAGAATCCCTTCAACCCTATTTGTATAGACCTATCGACCTTAGACAGCATAATGTTTGAAATTTTCTTAACCTGGTACCGTTCCGCAATTTCCAATGTGTGTGTGTGTTCAACTTCCACTAGCTTTGACCCTGGACCATTTACCTTTTTACCCGATTTGACCTTTTACCTTTACCCAATGCACCCACTAATATTCATCTCCCACCTCCTCATTTTATCAAACCAATCATCGCTTCCGTCTCTCACCTCATCAGTTCCTAGTTTGAGGGGGGTTACCTTCACCCACGCTTGGGGCAACACCACCCTCACTTACACTCGACGTAACCATTTCCTATTTTTGTTAGCGGTGCTTACCAATACAAGCTACACAATAAAAAGGGGAAAAATATAGACACCAAAATTGGGTCACACTCCCCTTGGTCCCCTATCAAATAACCAACTTAAACACATTCACCTAACCATGACCCGTATACCCTACATTAACATTAATTTAATTATTTACAATTAAATTAATACCCATCCTCACCCCATTATTAATTTAATTACTTTAATTAAATGGATGGACACCTCACCATAGACCTATCATTAACATGTTTCCATGAATAAATAAGACTTGGTTAAACCCTAAAATTCAAGGCATGTTATTCCTCTAACCACCTTCCCGCTCATAAAAAAATAACATCTATTCTGATCCACCAATAAATGGACAGACCTGGCCCAAATCATTGCGAGATTTTTCATTTTTAGTAAAACTAGGGAATCCTGCCTTAACCAATGCCAGTCATCCCAAAATCGATGTCAGTTAACCAGGAACCATCATTGGTTACCATTTATTCACTTTAACAACCTTGTTTAGGGGTTGGCACATTATGAGATTGAAGAGAAGAGAAGAGATCTGCATGTAAGTAGAACTAGATCCTTTTCATACCTATAGGCATCCATAACCAACACTAGGACAGATACAAAGGTATTGCACTCACGGTAACATTTCGGGAAGCACCACTAGGGCACCAAGATCCATCCCACCAATCAATCATCACTAGCACATAGCCATTAGACCTACAACACTAGTAAGTACATTTATCACATGTGTTATTTTAGACTTGTCCTGTTTTAAAGGTTTTTGTCACCTTTGTTGTCATTTCCTACTTGCAATCCCTTTTCCCCATTATTCCTCTTTCTGTAAACCCCACCATTCCTCTACCCACACCATAAAACCACCTATACCCGACCTCTACCTATTTTTGAGTGTTTCTAAGATCCCCATATACCTCGTTATGCCCTCTGTCATCTCTGCCTGACCTAAACTCAAACCCCACTAACAAATCTTATTGAGTCTTATCAGCCCACCTCTATCAATGGTGGTTACCCATAACCGTCTTCGGTTATGCCTAACCATGATCGGTCATACCTTGACCGACTCTAGTCTTTGTGTCTACCAACACTTTGTAAACTAGCAACCACATACCTACCAAGACAATCGAAACACCTTACCCAACCCTGCTAAGACCCTATCTATGACCTACAAACCATCTGAATAACATGCAACCTGAGCTGAAGACCTTGACCCACACAATTTTTAGTATTTAATTGGATCAAAGTTGATAGTGATATGAGGTACCCAAAGCAGAATACTAGCACTAGATTTATTTATGTACTCATTCCAGTTACTTCATAATTTGTCTTATAAAATAGTGGGTTGAAAGCCTTCTAGGAAGTATCACACTTCCTGGATCTAGCATACACTAGGTAGTCCATTGTCATATATTATTTAACTCTTCTTTGGTGGTATTGTTTTCTATTTTAGGTAGTTCCTCCCAGCCAAAAAAAATCTCTCATAGTCAACATCAAATTGAGAAGTCAAAATGTGAGCATTAACCTCCAAACCAACACAACAGATGTTCCTCCTCAACCCATAACATTATCTTTTTTGTCAAATTTAAAAAATGTAAAGAAAACAGTGAAACAACCATTTCACCTTGTTTTGAGTAGCAACCAAACCAATTTGATTTCCCTCTTAGATCTATTTAGGTCTTTGTTAGTTTAGTAATTCAATATATTAGTAGGCATGATTAGCTAAATTTTTAATTATATTCATGTTAGTTAACATTCCATTAATATTTTGTCTTTACTATTACATTTCTAGACTTAAAGTCTTGGCTATAGATGACAATGGTTTTAGCCTCCTTTAATTACTCATCTTATTTTCTTCTTAGAGTTTGGCACGCGCAGTAGGAGAAAACCCCATTTGCATTCATTTTTTTAAAGCTTTTTAACTTAGTTTCAAAGTTTTTCATTTCAAGCTTTCTAGATTAGTTTCAATTTTTCTAGTTTAATTTCAAGCTTTTTAGATTACTTTCAAACTTTTTAGATTAGTTTCTCAAGATTTTTAAATTAGTTTCTCAATATTTTTAGATTAATTTCAAGTTTTTTAGAGCAATATTCAAATTTTTGTAGATCAATTTTCAAACTAGATAGTTGTTTCAACTAAATTAGTAGTAGAAGTGGTGTTTTTCATGTTCTTTACAGGATAAAAGGAGGTGAAGTCCTGGAAAAATTTCTTCAAAAGATAAAGTTTTGATATTTTTAAATAAATCCTCTTTAAAAGTTAGATTTTGAGCACTTACAGGAAAAACTATGCATGTGCATCAAAGGGTGCTGTATGATAGAAAAGTGGCATGTGAGCATGAGAATATACAAGAAACTCTTCTTTGTACCTGACCTCCCGAGGTCATGCCAAGATTGCCGATGAGAATGGAATATATGTGGATATAGACAAACTAGTTGGGAAATCTTATATCCTCAACACGCAATAATGTAATCTGTGAATCTAAGGAAAAAAAGGCCCTCCTAACCTAAATTGGTGTAATGGATCGTTCGGATATAATAGATGCTTGGAGGCTCCAATCAATGTCGAGATTTGCCGAGATCCTATTTATTGGCTGTTGGATACGTGGAAAATGAACTGTAGGTGCTTCATGTATATTTCCAGACAAGGTCATGAAAATGGTGATGAGCGGTTTAGTGGATCCTCTAGAGTTTTATGGATGATTCTCTGGTCTGGTCCAGAAATCTTTATCTTGATTGGCTGCTATGTTTAATACGGAGAACTATGTAATGATGTTTGGCGAAAGTGGTGAGGATCTGAATATTAGTGTGCATAAACCAGTGTCAATTTCTTATTGATCAGTAGGCCCGTTTGGTTGTGGGACCTATGGATCACAACTATAAATTTGTGTGTTGTGACAAGACCTCCTATGGTCATATGAGGATTCAATCTCTCCTTCTGACTATCCAATGGTCGTAAGATTTTTCAGCTTCTATCTTTAGAAATTGAAGTTGTATGATTTTATCATAATACCTTACGGGTGTTCTAATTACTTGAATACATAAGCCAGTATATATGTCGATGAGGAGGTCTCCTGCGTTGCGTTGTGGAACTAAATGATCGTAACCAAATATTTGTTCTCTTTCGAGTTCTTGTATGGTCATGCGGATATCCTATCAAGGCAGTCTGTAGTTGGGTTGATTTGACTAGAATGTGTATGCCTTGTCATCTTCAATGTTCAACTCTCTCAATTGTTCATTAATTGCTTGTAATTTTATTGTCGTTTGAAAAACCTGAATCCTAAGGTCTTGATCTATATCAGTTAGTGTTTTGGAGAGATTTGGTTGAGGTACCACCGGTTCGAAAACATAATCTCTGGGCTCTCTAGGTCCCATGATTGTCATACAAAGATGATTCAATTTTATCTGAAATGAATAAAATAATTATGAAAGATGTATCTATACTATGCATATATTATTTTATTTTTGTATTTTTGATGAAGTATTTTAACAAAATTAAAAGATCTGCTATTCTAATATGTTCAAAAAATGGACAATTAATCTAATAATAGAATTAAAACAAGCAAGGTACCCTGGTATAGCTATTTTCCTGTGTAGTTGTGAATTTATCCTAAATATTAAATAACTAACTAGTTTAATCGAAAGACTACTGATACTACCTCAGAAGTGAGGAATGAATGATAGTTTCTTAGAAACTATCATTCCCCACAACTTCCCTGGCAATATCGAAATTGAGATTTAACTGAAATGAAATAATTTACTACTCTATTTGATATATTGTAACTAGAAATTTGATAGCTCAAACCTGGAGTTTACATAATAGTGGTAAATCTAGTTGTGTCGTGACTTGTCCCCTTAGTGTGATCTCCTCATTCCTTCGTGCTCTCATGAATCCAGAAAAGCGTGTACATGATAGTGTTAGTAGTAGAAGATACGCGAATAATGGAAGCTTTGGATATAAACTGAATACAATGTAAGTAAGAGGGGGATAGTGCAAGTGAATAGAGCTTGAATATGCAATTCCTAGCAAGATTTATTATGGGGATACAATACAAATATGCCGAGAATTCTGGAATCTATCTTCTTTGACAAAACAAAACCTGCAAATCTAAATGGATTTTAATCTAAAAAAAGAAACTACCTTATTATAAACTGATTGTATGGGATAGCAATAAAGTAAGATGAAAGCAAGAAGATCAAATGATCTCTAAAACATAAATGAGAGGCTGATAATTCATGCAAAATATGAAACTATTAAAACTCATGCAAGAACTTCAAACAAACTGAATAATCAAACACAAAAGGAGAGGGGCCATTTGTTTGAAAATAAGCTAGCTATTTATAGCATTTGGATTTACCAGAGGGTAACTCAGAATTGATCTCTTTTACTATAAATAAAGGGAAAACACTATTTACCAGGAGGCCAAAACATAAATGTAAGCCAAAGTGGTTGAGGAATGCGGGTGAAACTTGAATTTTTACGTTTGATGAAATCATAAAAAAGTTCTAGAAAACATGCATAGGACCACCACCCTGCGCACGGAGGTGGTTACAGGACCGCCACCCTATCCTTGGCGGCGGTCACAGGACTGTCGACTAGGCAGGGTGGTGATTATGTAACTTAAAGACAAAAATGCAAGGAAAAGGGGGTAGAGGCTAGAACAAAATATGAAAAAGCTAGATATGGCTTTCTAGGGTGAAAATGTACACTTTGGCGAGTTATTTTGAACTCTGAACACCTTGCGAAGAGATCTGAATCATCATTGGGGTTTCCATAACCTCTTTCCAGCAGTACAATACCTACATTTTTGGGTATGTACATATTACCCCCTCAGAGAAGAATTTTAGCCATGAAGAGGCATAAAACAGTGGGTCTGAGTATGGTGGTCCCAAAATGGGGAGTTAGAAGTTATACCTTATGTGCCCGTGTGTTGAAATGTCACCACCCAAATCCCCGCTATCTGAAAAATGAAAAGAGGACTCAAGTGGAGATAAACAAAACAAATCGAAAAATAAATACTAAAATAATATGAAATGTGGACTTACCATTTACGCGGGGATAAGAACTTACCTCCGTCAGCACTCCAACTCTGCGTAAGAACACTCGAAACAAAATTATAATACTATATATATGTAAAACGAACTCATCTTACTATTCATTTACGCGCATCGATTTGGCGGTTTTTGAGCTCTGGGACCCACGGTGACCATTTTTGACCCGCGAAGTCTCAAGTTAGCTCTCCTCAATTTATCATTTTTAAACCTAAAATATAGAAATGTAGAAATATTTGTCTTGGGTGGATTAGTTTTGAAAATGTTAGTCTTAAATGAGTCTCTAGGTGGGGGGCCCATGGGGTAGGTCTTTATTTCAGTCAAAATGGTGTATTTTTTCCTTTTTAAAGTCTTTTTAGGGCTACCAAGCTGTTTGGTGATTTGGGATAGGACCGCCACCCTAGATGGCGGTAGTTATGAAACCACCGCTTTGCATAGGGCGAAGGTTTCGAACAGAATGCAAAAAGAGATGTAATTTTTAATTGTCTTTGCATTTTTGACATTTTTATATGTTGGTAATTTCTCTTGTTGGATTATGTTACTAACTTATTATTTTTCTCTATTTTGGGTGGATGCAGAAGGCGGAGTACATCAGATGGAGCAGAGAGAGGGAGTGTGATTGGCTCCCGGTAGTGCTAGAGGAACTTACTTAGGCAGAGCGGGATACTCTACAGAGGGCTAGCATTTGGAGGATTTCTCAGGTCCCTCATCTTGCACTTGTTAGTCACATATTGTGTGACTTATTTTCATACTGGGACATATATCAGAACACTTTCTGATTTCCAAGAGTTAGGGGTGAATAGACCATCACCCTAGAGGACGTTTATCACATATTATGGGTCCCGATTCTTAGGAGGTGGCTGTCTCTTTAAACAATAGTATCCAGATCTTAGATGGTTCAATGGGCCACCTATATGGGAGATGTTGTTGTCTCCATGGGCTCAAATAAGGGGATGAAGGTCCATTCTATTGTTGGTTCAGATATCCCTGTGCTCCGCCGGGCTATCATGGGTATCATTGCCTCACGGTTGATTGGGGACAAGGGAGTGGATACTCCCTTATACTGCTGGGCTCCTATCATTGCTCAGATTGAGGCACATGTCCATGTTTACACTTAGGGAGTAGAAATCCTTGGGACCACCTATCATGATTTGTATAGGGTGGTCAGATTATAGGGGCAGTCATTGAGTCACCCTACTCTAGTCATTAGTTGGGTGTATGAGTGCATCATTCCCTATGGGATAGGTGTACAGGGAGAGGATCCCAGGGTTATTAAGGCAGTGAGGTGGACAGGGATGACCATACTTAGGAAGCCACACCAGCCAATGGCTTCCTTGACTACTACAAACATGGAGGCCACTCCTTATCAGTCCATGCTAGGGTTATGGGGAGAGGAGGCACACACATTGATCACTTGCTATACTACTAGTCAGCTGATAAACATGAAGGGGAAGTTAGAGATCCACCCCTTTGATAGATTACCACAGCAGTTTGGCCTCCCCTACATTGATATATTTACTCCATCAAGGCCAGTATACAGGTCTGTTCGTGAGGCCAGGGGAGGTCCTAGAGGCTAAGGTTGGACTACAATCACTCCTGGAGTTCCCATTGCAGCTAGGTGGGTGGTTCGTGCCTGAGGGGTAGCTAGTGCTCCTTGAGCACCTTTACTTCAGATTAGAGCTGGTCCTACTCATATTGGAGAGAGTGATGAGCCCATTGATGTGGACTAAGACTCCGAGGATATCACAGGAGAGGAGACAGAGGAGGAGATGAAGGGAGGAAAGATAGGTGGGACGAGCGAGGATGATGAGAGTGACTCTAAGTGGCATGACACTCAGGACATCTTGAGGGCTAAGAGGGTGGAGGAGAGTGCAAAGAAGGTGAGCCTGATCTCAGAGGAGCTGCCTTCTTGGGACATTGGGGGAGATGATGAGTCTATAGCAGGATGTCACTTCTTTCTAGATTTGGGGAAGGTTCCACAGTTAGTGATAGTGTCAGTGGCAGGTGCATATCCTAGATATCCCACCTGGATGCCTGGAGATCCGAGTGAGTTACTGCTCTTTTCTCACTTTCATTTTAGTTAGAATTGTTTAGTTGATATTTCCCTCTTGTTGCTTCATTTTTTTTTACTTTATCATGGACAACTTTCTAACTTCTTTATTCCCCTTTTTTTATTTACAACGACTACTGAGGGATGGCAAGAATTGATTCGCTAGGTGTGCACGGACACTCTACTTCTACCTTTGGAGAGTACATGGGTTGAGCTTACTGCAGATGTGGGAGAGCCTTTAGCATCCGATAGACATACCGACGTGTTTACCCTTGTCTGGAAGGCAGAAAATATCATGTCTTCTCTATGTGCTAAGGTAGCTGGATATAGGACTGTTGAGCACTTGATGAGGAGGAGTCATTTTCACAGTGAGACCACAACTATTGGCCATGATCGTGAGCCCTCAATTCATTCAAAGCGTTGTCACAGCAGGAGTCCTAGATGTGGTCATGCACATTTTGAGGGATCTCACAGGGATTGAGAGATCATGGTGTCTTTTTGTAGTGATTTTTGGTCGAGTGTTTTTGTATTTTCTGAGCTCATTGAGTGTTTTTACCATGCCTAGTACATGATGGAATTATACATAAAACATGATATATATATATATATATATATATATATATATGTTTTTGGATCTATATCTTCTTATATCTAGAATTTTGTGATTTGCTTCCCATGTGTGTACTAGATGATTTTAGAACCTTTGCTTTTATATGATTTTCAAAATGTATGCAACGGACGACAAGTGATAACATAATGTTTCTCTTTGATTTGTTTTGCACTGCTGATATGTGATGATGTAAACATATTGTAGCACTGAACTTTTGGTTTCTTTGGGCAATGTTTGTTGCTTCTTCTTATTTTGGCAAAACGTGATGACCATGCAGTGATGAGAGAGATGAAATTTCCTCACTTCTAACTCCACACAACTAGTAAGATGGGAGGGATCAACACTAAGAGTTGGGAAGGGTGTAAATTGTATGAGTTTAACTAAATGGAAATGGTGAGAGATAGACAAACCAGTGACAAAAACCAAAC
This sequence comes from Taxus chinensis, assembly GCA_019776745.2. Taxonomy (NCBI): domain Eukaryota; kingdom Viridiplantae; phylum Streptophyta; class Pinopsida; order Cupressales; family Taxaceae; genus Taxus; species Taxus chinensis. The sequence continues at coordinate 609,961,221 of CM034150.1, forward strand.
TTATACCTACACACTTACCCTACTCAAAACTACCACCAAGTTTAGAAGGAAACTTACTTTCCAGTTTATCTAGACTTAGTTCTAGATAAATGGCAACCTGGTTGAAAAAATATGGTTTTGAGGATTTGATCTCTTTGGAATTTGGACGCTTATGTTCACTTAATATCATTTGATTTGTATTTCTAAAATACCAATATTTGTTAATTTGTGTGAATGGACCCCCCACACCCTGCCCCATGCCACTAGTAAGAAGCATGGGTTTGTCACCAAAGGTAGGATATAGGTGAGTAAGGGAACTTCTTTGATTTCCCAACCTTGCACCACTAGTAAGAGATGTGGGCTTATCACCAAAGGTTGGTGGGGAAAAGAAGTGTGTAAAATAAAATATTCTGTTTGCTTGGTATGTTTGATTCTATTTGATTTTGACACGTATGATCTATGATTTTGGAATATCCTTGTTTCAAAAAGATGTAAGAGGGATAGATGTGACACCAAGAAGCTTCTAGAATAGACTGTAGGTAATAAAAACTTCACCTAGTAGAAAGAAAGAGAAAAACCAAGTATGCATACCTTCGTATGGTTTTCGTCAATATTTGTATGTCGATCTTGATGAAAAGATTTTGGAATTATTTGATGATATTATGAAAACTTGAAGAGATATGATTTTGAATGTTTTTTCCAATACTTTCAGAAGTTTGTAATGAATTGCTTAAGAATAAGTTCCTTGACCACAATGATTACGAAATGAGTGAACAAAATGAAACAATTAAGTGACTAATGTAATGTAGGTAGATATAATATACAAATGGTGATCCTGATGCCTTATGCATAAAACTGTTTAAGATGCAAGGAATTGATTATTTCATTAAATTCCTCACCTTCTAGTGTACACAAAAGATACACACCATTTTCGTAGTCTTTCATGACTTGGTATGGTCCCAACCACTAGGGCTGGAATTTCCTTCCTTCGCCGGCTTTCTTATCAATCCGGCTGTCTAGTCTTAGAACTAAATCTCCCTCATATATTTCTCACTCATAGACCTTTTTGTTATATTGTCGGCACATCTGGTCAGCATAAGATTTGTGTCATTGTTTTGGCATTTAGCCTGGCCTCATCAAGGCTTTCTAGCTGAGAGAGGCATGACTCTCTATAGGCTTCTTCTCCAAAAATCCCTTGTAATGAGATGCGGAGGCTGGATATTTCGACCTCAAGCAGGAGAACTACTTCTGCCTCAAATACTAATGAGAAAGAGGTTTCCCCTGTCGGTGTTCTTATTGAGGTTCGATGGGCCCACAAGGCCGTGTATAATTTTAAATGCCAATCTAGTTTGTTCTCCTTAACTATTTTGAGGAGAATAGATTTTAATGTTTTGTTTGTGGCTTCAGCTTGTCCGTTGGCTTGAGGGTAGTAAAGGGAGGCCGTATGATGGTTTATCTTGAATTTACTACATAATTCATGGACCTCATCATTCTTAAAGGATGTGCCATTATCTCAGATAATGACTTGTGGGACATCGTACCTGTAAATGATTTGATTCAAAATAAACTTAGCAATTACAGAACCTGGTACGGTGGTGAGAGGCATGGCCTCTACCCATTTGGTAAAATATTCTGTGGCCATAATTATAAAGTTATGGTCATCTGTTGATGAGGGAGAGAATTTCCCTATCAAATCTAGACCCCACGTGGAAAGAGGCTATGGGGTTGTGATTGGTTGTAGAGCCTATGCTGGCATGTGAATCTTGTGAGAGAATTCTTGGCAGTTTATGGCATTTTTGCACAAACTCTACCACATCATGTTCTAGAGTGGGCCAGAAATAGCCCATTTGATGTATTTTTTGAGCAGTGGCATGACCACCAAAGTGGCCTTCACATATCCCACTATGGGATTCATAAAGAATCTTTTTGGATTCTTCAGTGTCAATGCATCTTAAAAGCATTCCATCGAAGGCTTTACGGTAGAGAACTTGTTCTAAGATAACATATTTAGCAGCGATAATGCGTAGCCACCTTCTTTGTTGTGATGTGGCACCTTCTAGGTACATATGGTTCATGATAAAATTGACAATATTGGTGTACCAAGGGCATGTAGAGATGGGGGGTCTGGTTTCGAAAAAGTATATGCATTCATCAGGAAAGTCTAGATTTACTAGATCACCTCCATCTAACAGATTGTCAGCTAACCAGTCTGCAATGATTTGTCCTTTAACGGATTTATGGTTTACAAACGTTAATTCAAATTCACCCATTAAGGTTATGAAACATCCAACCTTTTTAGATAAAGACCCTTGTGTGAGGAATGTTTGTAAATGATTTATCTTTACAATGACTCTTGTTTCTTGATTTAAGATGTAATGTCTTAAACGTTTCATTGCAAAGATTATGGAAAGGCATTCTCTCTCCATCTGTGTATAACGTGTTTCATAATCAAACAACATTCGGCTAATGAAATAGATTGGACATTCTCATTTATCATTGTCTTCTTGAGCCAACATATAGGCTAGTGAGACATAAGTAGCCTGTGAATACATGATCAAAGGATGATCTGGTCTGGGAGGCATTAGCATGGGAGGAGACAACAAGAAGCATTTAACCACCTTCGAAGGCCTCGTTGTGTTCTTCTATCCAATCAATGCTATAATATTTCTTTAATAGATTGTTGATTGGATGAATAGAAAAACTTAAATCCAGGATGAACCTTCGGATTGCACCTAGTTTCCCAAGAAATGATCTGATACCAGACTCGTCTGATGGTGGAATCATTTCAAGAACATCCCAGATTTTGGCTGGATCAACATCAATCCCTCATGAGGATATAATGTAACCCAGAAGCTTGCCTCTTGTCACACCAAATACGCATTTCTCTAGGTTCAAGGTGACGCCATACTCGATCAATCGTGAGAGAATGATATGGAGTACCTCGGGGTGATCACAGTGCTTCTTGGCCTTGGCCAACAAATCATCCACATAGGATTCCACAATTTTATGAATAAGGTCATGGAATATGTATGTCATTGCCCACTGGTATGTAGCGCCGGCGTTCTTAAGACCTGAATGACATGACAACGTAACAATAAGTTCCCCAAGGAGTTATAAATGTGGTCTTGGCTTGATCCTGTTCAGATATTTTAATCTGATTATACCCTTGAAAACCCATCCATGAGGGACAACAAGTTCAAATCCAGCTGTTGCATCAACAATGATGTCAATGGATGGTAATGGGAAGTCATCTTTGGGACAGGCTTTGTTAATATCCCGAAAGTCTATGCAAATGCGTATCTTTCCATTCTTTTTGAGAACAGGGATGATATTAGATACCCATTGTGAATAGTCAACTAGTTTGATGAATCCTACTTGGAGAAGTTTCATTACTTCCTCTTTTACCATGAGAGCCACTTTTGGCTTCATTGGTCTTGACTTTTGTTTAATTGGCTTTGCATCTAGTTTGGTGACAAGATTATGTACCGAAGATATGTGGTGTAATTCCTGTCATTTCTTTGTAGTTAAACGTGAAAGCCTTTTGATGTTCCTTGAGGATTTGGGTGTGTATTTCTATCTCCTCTAGAGTTAACAAGGATCCTAATTTTAAAATGTTTTGGTTCTTCCTCCGTTCCAATGTTTATGTCAATTGTTTCTTCAATTAAGGAAGCATTTCCTTCTTCAAATTCAGGTGGGGCTGGAGGTAGTTCCAAACTTTCTCCATTCTCTACCTTGTAGATATCGAGATCCTTTTGCGGAGGAGACATTCTATCATGGGATTTCCAAAATAGGAAGAGGAATGTGGTATTAGGGAAAGATCCACTATGTGATGAGTGAGATGTAGCTCCACATAGGTGTTTAGATATTTGAGAGTGATTCTATCACTGTCAAAGTGATCCAGGATAGAAAACTCATTCTCAGCTTCTATATGAGTCAGGAGTGGGTTTGTTGGTATTTTATGCACCAATGGTTCAGTACGAAGTGATACCGTGAAACTTGTGTTTTCCAACTCACTGTTTGGAGTAAAATGGGAAGCTGAGGTTGCTATTGAATCTACAAGAAGGTTCTGCTCTCGTGGGATTGCTTCAATTGATATGAAGTTGAATCCTTTGCTTAGATCTAATACCACCGTTTTGTAGAGTTGTAAATGTTTAAGCTCTAGTCTCATATACCTCAGAGACTTGGTTTGCAACTAGTTGCGAGTCTCCTAGCACTCTAATGTTATCGAAACCCATTATTTTGGCTATGATGAGGCCAAGGAGGAGGGCTTCGTACTCAGCCCCATTGTTTGTACATTCAAAGTTTAATTTAAAGGAAAAAGGTAGGATCTTTCCCTCGGGGAGAAGTGAAGATCACACCTTCCCCAGCTCCAAAGCGACATCTAGCTCCATCGAAGTGGAGAGTCCAATATTTTCTTGGAAAAATGGATGTTGGGATATTTTCGTGTTTGTTTCTTCTGCCTTGGTTACTTCTACCATACAAACTTTGTCTGATGGAAGGGAACCAATTCCTAGGGTGTATCCCATACCCATAAAATCAAATGGTAGGAGAATGGGTAGATATTTCTCTAGTAATTCAACAAAATTTGTGGTAGTCCCTAATGATACCATTTCTATGATGTTAGTCTCATTTTTGAGTGTTGGAATGCCCTCGACTAGATTCGTAATTTCTAATTGTGTTGTAGGTATCAGTTTCTCTTCTAGTTTTGAGCTGATTGGTTTGTTAAGTTGATTTGTTGGGAGTTCAAACTCAGAGTGAATGCACCTGGTCTTTTCTTCAAGTCAGCTAGGTGTATATCGAAGGGTTTTGGGTCACCTTGTGCCACAAATATTTTCCCTAAGTGCAAAAATCTTATTTCCTGGAATAGCGTAGAAGGGATTGCCTTCATGCGGTGTATCCATGGTCGACCGAGGATCATATTATAGTTGGTTTCCTGATCTATAATATAAAATTTGGTGAGGACCATCTTGGGTCCTAAGGTGACTGGTAAAACTATGGTTCCAATTGAAGTGGCTTTGAGGCTATCATAACCTCTTAGCGTATTTCGTGTTGTGGAACAATTTGTTTCTCCATATCCTAGATTTTGAAGAAAAGCAAAGGGGACTATGTTAACTGCTCCCCATCATCAATCATTGCACGTTTAACATAATTATTGTAAACCCATACTTGTAAATGCAAGGTTGGGTCGCCTCTACACGTGATTTCAGCATCTGTTGGCATTTTTCTTATGTCAAATATAAACTCAGTATCCCTATCTGTCTGCCCTGGAGGGTAGACATCAAAGTCTACATGGTTTACTTGCATTTCCGGAGGAGGAGTGATGTTAATTAAATGACCAAGGCCTAATGCTTCTAAGAGAGCAGCCCTATGGGTGGGAGAGTTCTTCAACAAATCCAAGAAGGAAATATGAGAGAAGGTCTTTGTTAAGTCATTAATTAAATCATAAGCGCCTATGGGTTTTACCAATGTTTGTTGAATGTTTTCTGGTTCTAATGGATAGCTTGGAACTGGTTGAGAAGAATAATCCCGTGTTCTTGTTATGGTTTCTACGGGTAGCTCGGTGTCTAGCTCTACCAGGCCAACTATCTTGGTTTGCGGTTGAGTTCCTAATTGGGGTGCGACTGGTGGACTTAATGAAGTTGAAGCTTCATGATCGTTATTTCCTATCATAACACCCTTGTTTGTTCCACTTGGATCTAACCTGTTATTGTTAGAATGATTTGGGAGTGGATCGTTAAAGATCTTGAGGGGTGCATTTTGAGGGGAGACTACCCCTGTGTAAGTGTTTGGCATGGGTATTACAGAATTTGCTAAGAACATATCTATAAAGAGTTGTCTTTGGTCTTCTGGAAAATGCTGCATGAATTTATTGTAGTCATGGAAAGTCCTAGTATCATGGCCTTGAATCTTTTGGAAACCACAATACAAGTTGGGATTATAGTTTTGAGGTTGTTGATTTGAAACCTACTGTGGTCCAAAATTCTGATTAGGTTGCTGGTTGTTAGAGTTAAAATTTTGAGGTTGTTGCCTTTGGTTTTGACTCTGATATCCAGTTGGGTTTCGATTTAGACCTTGTGTCTAGATTTTCCATCATTGTTGTTGTTGTTGTTGTCATGATGGATGATTAAAATCCACCGCGTTGATTGTTGGAGTAAAGTTGTTATTTCATTGATTGTTAATGGGTGGCGAAATGTTTACGACAGTTTTCCCTTTTAACTTGGTCAGTTACTCCATCTGTTGTTACCCCATGGTTTTTGTTAAGGATTTTGGGTCCTTGATTGGTATTCCTGGCATTAGGATAGGTCGTAGTGTTTTGATTGGGAGTGATTAATTTCCCGTTTGTTCCATATGTCTTACGACCACTATCTATTACTGCTTGATCTATTCGGAGAGCACTCTCGAGTACTTCATCATAAGTTCTTAGTGGGAACTTTTGGACTTCTTCCTTTATCTCTCTATTGAGGGAATGAAGGAATAAATCACATAGTTCCATCTAATCCATGTTTGGAGCACTTGCTGATGAGTAGAGAACCGTACACCATCTCTGAATAAAATGAGCAGCGGATTCATTATGCTCTTGTTTAATATGCAAGAATTCCCTGATTCCTGTTCTCAATAATTTGTTCATATCAAAAGCTTTGATAAACTCTGACACGAGTTGTTTGAATGAGTGTATCGAGGCTTCAGGTATTCTGTAGTACCAATCAAGGGCAATACCCTCTAAGGTTTTAGGGAATATCTTAGCAACAACCCCATCCCAAGGGAGTAGTTCTCAAATGGCCATGGCATAGGCCTTGATATGTGCATTTGGATCTCCCTCCCCTTTGTATTTTGGTAAATCAGGAAGAGGTCTTGGAAGCATGACACTTTGTATGGTGAAGTCTAGGGGCTCTTTTAAATATTCTGAGTAAGTCCCTACTGCATAGGCTTCGACCATTGATGGTGCCTGCTGAGGGGGTGGGGGTGGCATGGGTTGTTGATATGGCATGGCATATGTATTTTTACAGGGCATAAGGAAATCCCTGTGGTTGAGAAAACATCCCGGGAGAAGAGAACATGTCTCCCTGTGGTGATTTTGAATAAATGTTTAAGTAGGGAGGAGCATTTCTCTGGTATGGGTTGTTTGGTGCTAATCTGGGAGGTATCATATTTTCAACTGGAGCAGGCATTTGAAAACACATGGTTCTAGTTGGTGTTTGCTGCTGATAGTTATACGAATGTTGAGGAGGCATGCCTAACGTGCCTATTCCTGTAAGGAGGTCAACTTGGCTGGGATGATGTGGAGGGTTGGGGATTCTTGCTTGCCCGAAATATGAATTTTGATTTGCTTGAGCAAGTTCCAATCCTCTAACTTTCTCAACTAAGGCTGAGATGACCTCGATTGGCAAAGACACAGTGTTTTTCCTTAATGGTGTTTGTTGTACACCTTGAGGTTGTAAAGGGGTATGATACCCTGCTATGAATTGATCATTACCCTGCCAAGCTTCACCGAGAGTATTTCCCATAGGTGGAGGAATGGGGGTGTTTTCTTGGAGTAGGGTATCAGGTTGTGTTTGCAAACTCCCTATAGGTGGGTACATGTTTTGGAAGCATTGTTCACTTCTAGCATAGTGCTAAATACTCCTCATCCAAAAATGGGAGTGGATCTGACTGTCTACTGATTTGTGGTCTGAAACAAAACCTGAGGAGATGAAGTAGACTCTCCAGTAAATGTCATATTGTTAGAGCCTGAGGGCTCTGGTTGTTGTGTTTGTGTAAGCTGATCCAACTCCTCAATTCAGAATGAAGAACTAGAGCTAGTTCTTTGAGGAGGAGTTTGTGATGACAAGTAATTACTTGAATAGTTGTCAGCCCATGCAGAAAGCAGAGGGTGACGGTTGTCTATTTGTTTGACCATAATTTACTTCGAGACCTGAGAGAGGTCTTCCATATATGTCATATCCCGACATATTCGGGGGGTATATGAATACCCGTAGAATAATGGGAAAGAGCGAAGGTGGATGAAAGAAATGAAAATAAAAGGAGAACAATTGTTTGTTTCATGTTGGGTTCACCAATTTTGTAGGCTAATGATAGAAAAGTGACATGTGGGAGCATTGTGAGAATCTACAAGAAAAGTCTTCTTCGTACCTCTTCTTCCTCCTGTCGAGGTCGTGTCGAGACAGCCGGTGTGAGAATGGAATATATGTGGATACAGACAAACTAGTTGGGCAATCTTATATCCTCAACATGTAATAATGGAATCTGTGAATCTAAGGAAAAGAAGGCCCTCCTAACCTAAATTGGTGTAATGGATCGTTCAGATATAATAGCTGCTCGGAGGCTCCAATCAATGTCGAGCTCTACCGAGATCCTATTTATTGGCTGTTGGATACATGGAAAATGACCTGTAGGTGCTTCATGTATATTTCTAGACAAGGTCATGAAAATGGTGATGAGAGGTGTAGTGGATCCTCTGGAGTTTTATGGATGATTCTCTGGTCTAGTCCAAAAATCCCTAGCCTGATTGGCTGTTACGTTTAATATGAAGAACTGTGTAATGATGTCTGGTGGAAGTGGTGAGGATCTGAATATTAGTGTGCATAAACCAAGCATCAATGTCTGATTGATCAGTAGGCCCATTGGGTTGTGGGACCTGTGGATCACAACCGTAAGTTTGTGGTTGTGGCGGACCTCCTATGGTCATATGAGGAGTCAAATCTCTCCTTCCGACTATCCAATAGTCATAAGCTTTTTCAGCTTCTATGTTTAGAACTAGAAGTTGTATGATTTTCTCATAATACCTTATGGGTGTTCTGGAAACTTGAATACATAAGCCAATATCTATGTCGATGAGGAGGTCTCCTGCATTGGGTTGTGGAACTAAAGGATCACAACCAAATATTTGTTCTCTTTCGAGTTCTTGTATGGTCATGCAGATATCCTATCAAGGCAGTCTGTAGTTGGGTTGATTTGACTAGAATGTGTATGCCTTGTCATCTTCAATATTCAACTCTCTCAATTGTTCACTAATTGCTTGTAGAGTTTATTGATCGTTTGAAAAACCTGAATCCTAAGGTCTTGATCTATATCAGCTAGTGTTGTGGAGAGATTTGGTTGAGGTACCACCGATTCGAAAACGTAATCTCTGGGCTCTCTAGGTCCCGTGATTGTCATACAAAGATGATTCAATTTTTAACTGAAATGAATAAACTAATTATGAAAGATATATCTACACTATGCATATATTCTTTTATTTTTGTATTTTCAATGAAGTATTTTAATGAAATTAAAAGAGAAGCTATTCTAATATATTCAGAAAATGGACAATTAATCTAATAACAGAATTAAAACAAGCAAGGTAGCCTGGTATAGCTATTTTCCTGTGCAGTTGTGAATTTATCCTAAATATTTAAATAACTAACTAGTTTAATCGAAAAGACTTCTGATCCTACCTCAGAAGTGAGGAATGAATCATAGTTTCTCAGAAACTATCATTCCCCACAGCTTCCCTGGCAATATCGAAAGTGAGCTTTAACTGAAATGAAATAATTTACTACTCTATTTGATATATTGTAACTAGAACTTTGATAGCTCAAACCTGAATTTTACAGAATAGTGGTAAATCTAGTTGTGTCATGACTTGTCCCCTCAGTGTGATCTCCTCATTCCTTCAGTGTTCTCGTGAATCCAGAAAAGTGTGTATGTGATAGTTTCAACAGAAGAAGATACTCGAACAAGGCAGATTTGGATATAAACCGAATACAATGCAAGTAAGAGAGTGATAGTGCAAGTGAACAGAGTTTGACTATGTAATTCCTAGCAGGATTTATTGTGGGGATACAATGCAAATATGTCGAGAATTCTTGAATCTATCTTTTGTGACAAAACAAAACCTGCAACTCTAAATGGATTCTAATCTAAAAATGAAACTACCTTATGCTAAACTGATTGTATGGGACAGAAATGAAGTAAGATGCAAGCAAGAAGATCAAATGATCTCTAAAACAGAAATGAGAGGCTGATAATTCATGCAAAATATGAAACTATTGAAACTCATGCAAGAACTTCAAATAAACTGAATAATCAAACACAGAAGGAGAGGGGCCATTTGTTTGAAAACAAGCTGGCTATTTATAGCATTTGGATTTACTAGAGGGTAACTTGGAATTGATCTCCTTTACTATAAACAAAGGGAAAACACTATTTACCAGGTGGCCAAAACATAAATGCAAGCCAAAGTGGTTGAAGAATGTGGGTGAAAGTTGAATTTTTACGTTTGAACGAAATCGTCAGAACATGTTCTGGAAAATGTGCACAGGACCACCACCATGCACAAGGGAGGCAAGTTACAGGACCGCCACCCTGTCCTGGACAGTAGTCACAGGACCACCGCCTAGGCAGGGTGGCGGTTCTGTAACTTAAAGACAAAAATGCAAGGAAAAGGGGGCAGAGGCTAGAACAAAACATGCAAAAGCTAGATATGGCTTTCTAGGATGCAAAGGTACACTTGGCGAGCTCTTCTGGATTTCTGAACACCTTAGGAAGAGATCTGAATCATCATTGGGGTTTCTGTAACCTCTTTCTGGCAGTACAGTACCTACATTTTTGGGTACGTACAGGTGCACCTGTACACTACTGTGTACGCATGTGCCTCACTAATTTTTGGTCTCTGAGTGTAGCTTGTGCTAGTGTTTCAAAGTGTGCACCCACGCTTCTCTAGATGCACATATGCAACAATGACTATGCAAAATTATCATAGGTGTGCATATGCACTACTGTATATGACTATGTTTCAAGCTTTGTTCCCATGTTCTATAGAGTGTGCCCATGCACTAGGAGGTGTGCCCATGCACTAAGGTAAAATTCTTCAAAGTTTGAAATTTCAATTTCTAATTTTTAGGGTTTCTGTCATTTTAAAAAGGTTTTTAGTTGTTATTTTTGTCAATTTTCTTATTTTAGAGAAATATTCCTAATAAAATTGCCTTAGGGTTTGATAAATGAGTTTTTTTAAAAATTGGCTTAGGGTTTGATGAGTGATTTTTGTTTCCTGCTTTGTATGAGTTTGGAATAGGGTTGTGTATACTCTTCTCTTTCACTTTGTGATCTTGAAAAACAAAAACACCCATAAACCTCCTTTTTGCTAATTTGGAGTAAGTAGAAAAAATCATCATTCATTTCTATACTTAAGGGAATAAACTTTCTTTTTTGCATGTACATGATCTTTTAGTTTAAGAGATTTTTCACTTGATAAATAATCAAGGATAAAATTTGTGTATGCTCTTCCCTTGCACCTAGTGTGATCTTGGGAACCAAAAGCAATTTTAGTCTTTCATTAAGAATCACTTGGATTAATTGGGAATAAACTTTGTTTTGCAAAGTTTTATGGTAGTTAGTTGATTTACAAGCCTTTTCATTGATATTTTTCTATGATATTGTAAAACGTTTTGAACTACTAACAATTTATGTGAACGACCTAAATGCTTGTCAAAGAAATAAGGGATTGTTGTTGCAAATCAGTAGCACCCCCTGGATGTTGATTAGGCTTCTAATTTGATCATTCTAAGCATCCAGTGTGATTGCACAACATTGAATCCTCTTCCCAAGTGTGGGACTTGCCAAAATGGAAGAGGAATCTCCAGATTAGAGGCTGGTTCCTTAACTCCTCTGATCAGCTATTTCACTTACACAATTGCAGAGGTTTAAACTCCTAAATCTACTCTAAATTCCAAAGGGACAAGGATAGAAAATGTAAAAAGAAAGAACTAATGCTAATAGGTGATGCACCAAAGGAGTTGTAGACACTTGATGCTACATGAAATACACAATCCACAAGGAAACACAGCACAAAACATGCACAAATGCTCAAAATGTAATGAAAGATCAAGAAAGCAATGATAGATATATGAAAGGATTGAGGGATTTAATCACAGAACATATATCAATATCTCATATCCATACAGTACATTACAGTGATCCAGAGGCAAGAAAAGGTGCTGCATTACATGGAAAGGTAAAATTTCTTCACAAATTCTACCAAGGAGGAAGAAAAAGGAAGTTGCAGAGCTGAAAAAGTGTCTCTCCTTGCAAAATGAACTCATTCTGGCTTTTATAGTGCAAACCACGACTTGAGGAGAGAGAAACATGGGAAAACGTGCAAGGGGTTCAACCATTGACCAAATTCCATCAAAACAGCATGGGTGCCCTGACAGACCCATTCCCTGACATTTTTAACCATGCTGGGAGAGAATGCGAGCCATTCTTCATTAAAAACGGTGGTTGAAACGTCATTTATGTCCATGACCACGTGCCAGAGGAATTTATTTATTTTCTCTCTCCAAAATCCAAAAAAATGAAAAAGTAACTCTGAAATTTTGTAGATAATTTCACCATCTTTCCATTGATATAAAGAACGTGAAAAACCGAGCTCTGGATCAAAAGATATGGCGATTTGAGGTTTTAGGGCAAAACAGGGCCAAATTGGGTCGGTGGGAAAAAATTCAAATTTTTGCACCTTTTTGGTCATTTGGAAAATTTTCCAAAATTTCCCCACACTCCACCACTCTAGGTGCCACGTGGCAGCATCTCATTGGCCGTGGGCCTTTCAGGGGAAATTTTTTCCAAAAAAACTCCGCCGAGTCATAACTTCAATAATACATGGAGTTAGGAGGAAAACTTTACCTTTCTGGAAAGCTGAGAAAGAGCTCTATCCAATGGTGTCATTTCCAAAAGGTTTTGAGTGCCTGAAAAGAAAAATTTTGTGACTGAGGCACAACAGAGGGAATAATGGGAGGAGTTATCCACAAAATGAGCAGGGGGCACATTTTGGATAACAATTTTGGCGACTCAAAGGGGTCATCTGCCTGCTGGATGAAGTTACCAGTTGCCTTTTAGAAATCCATTTTGTATGGAGTCATAAGAAATAACCTGAAACCAACTTGATATCTTGAAAACTTCCCTCTGAGCCACTTGAAACCCATTGAACTTAGAGTTGTTCTCACCAAAATGCCACTTAAAAGAGCTGTGCAAGAGCAAAACCAGCAGCACCAAAACTATTTACAAAACTGAAAATCATACATGCTCCAAATGGAACATGCAGAGTGTGCACAAGCACTTCTTTTACTGAAAGCAAACCTACCTACTCTATTCTAACTAGAAGCAAAGGTAAGCTAAACAAACCCTGCAACTGGTTGTGTAAAATAGCTTCCTTTCTTCAAAATTGGAAACCATGCAACTGATTTGGCATTGAACATGGCTGATTGGGTGAATGGAAAATCAACAAGAAGCTGGTATTCCACCCAAATCATCAAGGTATCAGGTGAAGGCAAATTCAATACCTCTTTTAGTTGTTCTGCATTTAGATTAGAGAGGTATGACAGCTGATCCTTGGTTCTTTGTAGCTCATCCTCATGCTTAGGAGCAAGCATGACTGGTTGTGACTTCTCCTTTGGTTCCAATGAAGCCAGATACCTAATTGGGAAAGGTATGGTCCTTTGAGTATACCCATCTCCCCGATTTTCAACTCCAAGAATGGAGTTCTCTTGTAAACCCTTTTGAATGGATGGTGTAGAAGCAAAGGTAGAACCTTTTTGCCCTTTCTCTTCCTCCAATGAAGGACATGAAAGATTAAAATCTTCCAATCTTGGTTCCAAAGAGCTGCTATAAGATGCAGGTTACTGTGAATGGGTGCTCTCCTTCATGACAGTAGGATCGGGTGTTTGGAACGTGGATGATGAAAGAGAGAATGGTAGGAAATCAACCGGTTCTTCTTCATCAAAACAGTCCTCCAAATCTGACAGATAAACTAACTCATTGTTGTCCTGCTGCAAATGCTCAACTTCCTCCACGGTATCCTCTTGATCTGTAACTTGATCATCATGGTTTCTTTCATCCTCCAACATTGAGTTTGAGAGATCAAACTCTTCTTTAGCACTAGAACTCAAGAGAGATGAAGTAGAAAGAAGAATTGAAGGTTCTCTTGTAGCCTGCTTTGTGCTCAAAGCCCTTGGATCTATAATTTTCTCCTCCACAACTAGAATGTGCTCCTCTTCTTTTAGATTTGGAGCAGATTCTCCCTCTTCTACTGCTTGAAGACAATATTGTTCTTGATAGATCTCTTCCTCTAGCATGAATTTCGTTAAGTCAAACTCTTCGATCTGCTGCTCTAGAGGAAAAGTTGGGACTGTAGGATCTTCTTCAAAGATTTCTTCCTCCATGGCTGATTGTGCAACTTGAATTGAATCAGAATTCTCTTCAAATAGAATGCTAACATGGACACTGCTTTATGAGCAAACTGATTGCTGATCTGCTTCTTCTTTTTGCTCTTCTCCTGCTACAGCAAATTTAGTCCTAACCACCACTTGTTTTCCAACTCCAACCTCTTCTAAAGGCTTAACCATCAAGGGGATCTTTGTCATCCCAAATTTAAGAGCCCAACTCTTGAGACTTCAAATTTCTTCATCCTTGTTTGGCTTTTATTTTTGCTCTTGTTTTCCTTGACTAGAATTCTGATTTTTATCCTCCCAACATGGATTTGGGAATGCAAGAGGAGAAGTGGATTGTAACTCAAATGGCTCGGAAATTTTTTGTGGTGGTGGAGGAGGTAGAAAATCTTGTTTCTTTGGAGGAGAGGGTATTTTTGTTAGCTTTTGTAGAGGGGATGATTGTTTGGAAGGAAAGTGGAAGGAAGAATTGAGATGTGGTGGAAGACTACGGAATGGAGAAATGGAATTAACTCCTGGGGCAGCATTGACTGGATTTAGAATTTGAAATTCCAAATGAGATGATGCTACTTGAGTAATGGGAAGAGAAAAACCAGATGATGGTGTAGGACTTACCCATTGACATGGTTGTTCAACACCAAGTTCATAGGCCTCTATTTCTACTGTCCATTGTGCAAGTTGGGGCAGTATCTCCATCATGAAGTCCAGCTTCTCCTGAGGGCTGAAGTGTCTTGGAAAAGGGCCTCCCCATGGACAAGGAGTCCTGCAACTAATTCTGAAAGCCTTCATTTGAGCTGCTGCTCTTGATTGCACCATCTTTACCTCCATCTTTTGGATTTGTTCCAGCAGATCTGCATTTTCTTCTTGACTGCCCTCATAACCAACATACCCTTGTGCTTGACATGCTTCATATCCAAACTGACTTTGGCACTCCTACTCATATGGGTAGACATGCTGATTTTGAATTTGATCAAAATTTTGATTTGGAGGATTTGTAAAACATGTTGGAGGTGTGATATACTACTATTGTAAATATGAATTCCATGATGGAAATGAAGTCATGATTGCACAACTTCATGGAATGGAAAATAATGAAAATGATGGAAAGAAGAATGGATGGAAATGAATGGAAAATAGGTCTGCAACTTAGAGAATGAGTTTTTTACGAAATGGATTTGCCAGATGTGCTTTTGAAAGTGCCTCCAAAAGACTGAATCTTTAACAGGAACACACCAACCTATCAAAGATAAAGTGGAAGACCTCTAAGGTCCCACCGGGCATGCCAAAACTATTGTTACAAATTAGCAACACCCCTTGGATGTTGATCAGGCTTCTAATTTGATCATTCTAAGCATCCAGTGTGATTGCACAACATTGAATCCTCTTCGCAAGTGTGGGACTTGCAAAAATGGAAGAGGAATCTCTAGATTAGAGGCTGGTTCCTCAACTCCTCTGATCAGCTATTTCACTTACACAATTGCAGAGGTTTAAACTCATAAATCTACTCTAAATTCCAAAGGTACAAGGATAGAAAATGCAAAAAGAAAGAACTAATGCTAATAGGTGATGCACCAAAGGAGTTGTAGACACTTGATGCTACATGAAATACACAATCCACAAGGAAACACAACACAAAACATGTACAAATGCTCAAAATGTAATGAAAGATCAAGAAAGCAATGATAGATATATGAAAGGATTGAGGGATTTTAATCACAGAACATATATCAACATATCAGATCCAATACAGTACATTACAGTGATCTAGAGGCAAGAAAAGGTGCTGCATTACATGGAAAGGTAAAATTTCTTCACAAATTATACCAAGGAGGAAGAAAAAGGAAGTTGCAAAGTTGAAAAAGTGTCTCTCCTTGCAAAATGAACTCATTCTGGCTTTTACAGTGCAAACCACGACCCGAGGAGAGAGAAACACGGGAAAACATGTAAGGGGTTCAACCATTGACCAAAATTCCATCAAAACAACATGGGCGCCCTAACATACCCATTCCTTGACATTTTTAACCATGCTGGGAGAGAATGCGAGCCATTCTTCATTAAAAAACTGTGGTTGAAACGTCATTTCTGTCCATGACCACGTGCCAGAGGTGTTTCTTGATTTTATCTCTCCAAAATCCACCAAAATGCAAAAATAACCCTAGAATCTTATAGATAATTTCACCAGCTTTCCATTTATATAAAGAACGTGAAAAACCAATCTCTGGATTGAAGGATATGGCGATTTGAAGTTTTAGGGCAAAACAAGGCCAAATCGGTTCGGTGGGAAAAAATTCAAATTTTTGCACTTTTTTAGTCATTTGGAAAATTTTCCAAAATTTCCCTGTGATCCACCACTCTAGGTGCCACGTGGTGGCATCTCATTGGCTGCGGGCCTTTCAGGGGAAAATTTTTCGAAAAAAACTCCGCCGAGCCATAACTTCAAAAATACATGGAGTTAGGAGGAAAACTTTACCTTTCTGGAAAGTTGAGAAAGAGCTCTATCCAATGGTTTCATTTCTAGAAGGTTTTGAGTGCCTGAAAAGCAAAATTTTGTGACTGAGGCACAAGAGAGGGAAGAATGGGAGGAGTTAGCCATAAAATGAGTAGGGGGCACAATTTGGATAACAGGGATCTCCTTAAACCAAATTCTAACATTCATGTGTGTTGTAGGTTAGCCAATGTCAGTCTAAACCAAATTTATTAATCCAAAAGATAAAAAATAAACCAACCCACCATTCCAAAAACTATATTTGCAGGTTTAGTTTAAGAGCTACGGCTTGTCCGCTTTAAACTAGGACATAACCCCTTTGGCATAAGCCTTAAGCTACAACAATGGGGGTGGTACTAGGAACCCTAAAGTAGTTCACACAAGAGGGAACCCTGTGAAGGAAACAAGAAATTGCTCCACACTACCGAATTGACTAGTACGCCTTGAAAGATTAGAGTGAAATTTATTTCCATTGTGACCCCAGTGATAATACAACTGAACGCCACTAGTTTCTCATTGTATTAGAAGGGGGTAAACTAAATCCAAGATACTCCTTGGGAAACCTTGGAAAATCGATCTCGCAGAAGTAAACTTATGACACATAGAGAGAGAACCCCTAGGAAATCTTTCTGGCTTAGAGCCAAATTTTGTCTTAATTGTTATACTTGAGAGCTCTCACAAAGTGATAACATTGTTGGATTTAAACTCTTGTTTTTTAAAACAAGGGAAAGAATATCTTAAAGTTGAAACTGCGTGACATTTCATCACGAAATATATTTAGTTTTACTTTGACCTAGTTTTTCACTTTTCCTAATACAAGGAAAAACTCTACCAAAGTTACGCCAAGTATTTTTCAACACCACTTTTGTATTCTTCTTGCATGACTAGGTTACAATGTTGGAATGCAAGAGTTGAAAGTGTGAATGATATGTCATCAAGTTCTAGTAGCCCCTCTTATCTCATAACCCATAGTGAGACTTACTATCATTATAGTTAGGTTGTCTTATCACTGACTTCTTTTGAGTTGTTACGCTTCCCGCATTATAACCATACAATTGTGATATTTATGTCTTGTTTCCCATTGTGAAACTTGACCTAAATCTCTACATTTGTATTGTTACACTACACACATGCATAATAATTTCTTGATATACTTAGACATAGTTTTTACATCCTAGCTTTGTCTTGAGTTTTATGAGTGTTGAGGTTACTTTGTTAGCATTGCTATAACACCATTTTGATACTAAAATATTTCTTTCTTGCAAATTTTTATTACGTGTCCAAATAGCATTGTTATGTTGCTCACATTTGTATCGTCCATTTTACAATACTTAGGATTTGTTAGTGTTTAGAAACTGGTTCTGAGTATACCTTGTTAGAGGATCACGTCAACATTATGTTATCATTTAGGTCTTGTTTGTTTCAAACTTGACCTAATTGGTGATATTGTGTTGTCACTATTTTGTTTCAAACCTTTCTCAAAGTATCATAGGGAGTAAACTTTTTTGTGACTAAATTTGAGTATTAGATGTCATTGTGGTATCTTACATAACTCATGTCGTATATTACCTTACTAGAGTAGGTTATTATTCATTCTTTGGTTCTTAGGTTCACATTGACCTATTGGATTTGTGGCTATTTTATAGTCACCATTTTTGTGACAACTTAGTATTGTTATGCTGAAAATATTGACTAAGGTCCCTTTTTAGTAAACCTTAGTGGAAATATTTCACGTTGTACCTCTTATTTCAAGTATTCCTACTACGAGAATGGGATCCTAAAAGTTAGAAACTGATATATATAGAGGTAAAAATCCTCTTTTAGAAGATAATCTCATGGTTGACCATAGTGGTGGAGATGAGGATTCTCCTCGTATGAATGTAGAGCATCAGCCTGCCAATTTTGACAATTACATTTTTCAAAACAAACATGAGGTTCTTATGCATGTTGTGGAATTTATAACATATACAATACACCCTTCTCTCATTGTCAGAATGGTTTTGGGGAGAAGAAGAGGTAGACTGACCTCATTGTACTATTAATGAAATATTAAACCCAGGTCATGCCTCTACTTCTGCATGATAGAATAATGAAGAGATACCTTTTGAAAATTATGGAGATTATCGAGTACCTGTTGTTAGAATACATTGTGAAGACAACGATGAACATGTTCATCATGCACAACCTCCCCCTAAAAAATATCGTAACGAAGTGCCTATTCAAGAGGTGACGTTAGAGCATAGGTCCAAGCCCCTCACTTGCCAATTGGCAAGTTTGGCTTCACATATAAAAAAGGAATAACCAAAAAGTTTTGAAACACCCTATACCCAAAATCAAAACCTAAAGCTTTTTTTTCATGAGTTTCCAGTAAATAATCCTTGACAGGAGACACAAAGATACCCTTATGAATTATAGAGGTGGGAATACACTTAGATTTAATCCTATGTATAGACCTACACCACCCGCACAAGATCCACTCTTCAATCAAGAGTGGTCCACTACGAAGAGTGCCCTTCTAGCATTACAAGAAGGAAAAAATGGTATCCATAATAAATACCAGTTTGATGAGTTGTGCCCTTATCCATTTGATAGGGCCATGCTACATGTACCTTTCCCACAACACTTTGATTTTCCAAATTTTAAACAAGTATAAGGGAAAAGTTGACCCCTCGTGACCATAATAAATATTTTTATCTGGCATGCCAAGAGGTTGCATTTATCAATAATTATCTTATATGCCTCTTACCACGGAGTTTAGGAGGATAAGCATTAGAGTGGTTTTTATACATCTCCAAAGGATCTCTATCTATATGACCAGAATTAGCTGAACATATTGTACGCAACTTTTTTTTAATATAGAGAGCAGCATTACCATGTTAGATCTCTATAATGCAAAAAAAACAAAACAACAAAAACTTCTCTTCTTTCTTACAAAGATGGAGAGGGTTAGCTAGCTGCTTCCCATATTTCCATACCTGAAAAATAGTTGATAATTATATTTTTTCCCAATCTCCACCCAGACATTACATTCCACTTGCAAATTCATTGTGGTAACACGTTCGAAGAGGTAATCTAAAAAGGGAGTCAAATTGAAATTTTTTTGTTAGCTAAGGGGACTCTACAACCTTTCTCCCATGATCATAACAATTCAGAATCTAATGACAAGCCAAAGTGTGTTCATAATAAGAAAAAAAAATGTCGTTAGTGATGGGATAGTAGACTCTAAACGAGTACAGGTCATTCAGAACCATGTGCCTTTAAATCTTGGAGAGGGAAATCCACCTATCAAGTATAAATGGTGTACTTCCACCCCTCTATCTGAATCCATATCATCTATACTAAAGTAGTTAGAGGTCGTTGACATGGTTAAGTACTCTAAAACACAACCCTATGTGGATCATGCACCTAAACCATCATGGTTTAGGGATGATGAATTTTGTGGATTTCACCACATAAAGGGTCACAAAACTAACAAGTGTTTTAGAAATAAAACACTACATTCAAGACCTAGTTGACAGTGGTGATATAGAAGTAGACTTCGCTGCCGTTTCCAAATTATCAAACAAAAACTTAGGGATCTTCAAAGAGCCTTTTCCCAATCATGATGGAAAGAAAAATCCAGATCAAGGACTGTCATCTCAGATTAAGAATGGTAACTATGTGTCCAACAAAGACCATTTTTATGCCTTGATGGTTGTTTTGATCCACTCATTGATAAAATCAATATGATTAGAATTAAAACAAGAGAGTGCATTATGGGAACACAACGAGCTCACCTTGTTATCTCAAAACCTACTACTCCTCCTCCTCCTCAAGATAGTCATTATGATGGTTAGATCAACTAGAGAAGACTACAACTAAGATTTTAATATTAAGACATTATACCTTTTCCCAATCATGATGGAAAGAAAAATCCAGATCAAGGACTGTCATCTCAGATTAAGAATGGTAACTATGTGTCCAACAAAGACCATTTTTATGCCTTGATGGTTGTTTTGATCCACTCATTGATAAAATCAATATGATTAGAATTAAAACAAGAGAGTGCATTATGGGAACACAACGAGCTCACCTTGTTATCTCAAAACCTACTACTCCTCCTCCTCCTCAAGATAGTCATTATGATGTGTTAGATCAACTAGAGAAGACTACAACTAAGATTTTAATATTAGACATTATAAATATTTCCGACGTCCATAAGGATATACATTGCAAAAACTTACGGGATCATGAGTATCTGTTGATATTGACCTAACACATTTACAGGACATGGTAGTGTAAATCACTCTTGAAAAACACATAACCTTCATTACAATGGAAGCCTTAACATAAAATCCCTCCCATAACCTGCCCTTACACATTGAGGTAATAATCAAGCGTAAGAAAGTCAAAAGAGTGCTTGTGGACATAGGATCGGGTCTCAACATTTGTACTCTTAAACTAGTTCCTCAACTAGGCTTCACAGAGGCTAATTTGGAGACAAATTTCATCACCATAAAGGTGTATGACAATGAAGAAAGAAAATCAGATAGAATGATCAATTTCTCATTAGAATTTGGTACCATAACCCATGATATGAAGTTCCATGTCTTGGACCTACAACTTCCTTGCAACATCTTTCTCGGTCACCCATGGACTCATGCCATGCAAGGTGTGTCATCAACATATCATCAGTGTCTAAAGTTGCAGCATGAAGGAAAAAAAAATACTATACAAGGGGATCCCCAACCATTTTCTCACTTCAATGAAATGTTGGGTTATTTTCCCACCATCTATGAGTGTCCCTCTATGGAAATTGTTGTTCTTGTTCAGTCCTAGGCCCTCACTTCACGAGCGGATCCAGACACCATGACTCCCATTCAAAATAGTGTGTCTACATTTGAATCTCCTTTTTCTACGTGGGAAATGAATTTCATGGGAAATGGATGTGGAGTGTATAATCTTCAACAATCACTTATGGTTCAAAAAATTCCGCTATTAGCCCAAGCATGTGGTATACTATGATATAAATTCCAAAGATCAAGGGAGAACTTCCATTTCGACAATTTCACTTCAGATTGCTTGCTAGAAGATGAAATAATCCTCAATGATATTATATTTCATCCTCAAGATGATGAAATGGATTTATGTTACAAGTCATCTAGGTATTTTATTCCTAACAAAATCATGCTTACTATGATATATCAAGGACGTGCTTGCAACGGCCAAGAATAAATCCTGTTAGAAGCTCATTCAACACCTCATCATATAATTGGTAAATCAGGTATTAGCGTCCATTTGTATGAGTCTCACCCTTAATATAACGAGTATTCTTCTTCTAAGAGTGAAGATAGTTTGTCTGAAAATGAAAGTGAAATAGATTCCCGGTGTAGTATTTACAAAGACCTTACCTCTACGAACCTATTCTCTAACATGGCTATCCTTACCATAACCCTTGTTACACCTATTGTATCCCCTATAACTCAGACATTAAACCTCATCTACCCATCACTCATGAATTGGGATCAACAACAATACGTACCTATTGGCATGTTTCAAAATGATGAGGCTATAGGTGAATTCTTGGGCACCAGAGATAAAATTCCAAGAAACGATCACAAGAAAGGCTTCTCCATCTAGCTCAACACATGCACATACTTTGAAGAGGAGGTAGAATTATGTGGACAACTAAGTAAAAAAGTGAGAAAGGGAAAGATTCCTATAGAAACTCCTTGCAAAAATAAAAAGGGGAAGTCCTATAACAAAAACCTCTTCGTGACGCTTGTGGAAAAACAAGAAAAGCAAATTATGGAAAATATAGTGTACCCATATAAATATGAGGATCTCCCTGAACCACCTTTGGTAGAGGAGGATATCAATATCCCTCCTGATCCTATGCATATGGAGGATGATTCAAAGCTACTAGTGGAATATACAATAGATGTTAAAATTGACACAAAGGAGCTGCCTAGGATAGTTAAGTTGGGAGCTTCACTCTTAGCTCAAGAGTAGAAACCATTTATAGGACTTTTGAGATAGTATGAAAATATATTCACTTGGTCTTATGTAGACATACAAGGACTTGATCTGACATTATTGGCGCATAATCTTGTTGTGCACCTGGATGCCAAGCCCATCAAACAAAAGCTCTGGAAGATGCATCCTCACATCGCCTTACTAGTAAAGGCATACTTAGAAAGGTTATTAGAAGTAGGCTTCATCAGGCCTATTGACTACTTAGAGTGGATTTATAATGTGGTACCAGTTTAGAAAAATCTAGTCGGTATCAAAGTGTGTACCACTTTCAGAGATATTAACAAAGCTTTTCCTAAAGACAACTTTCCTCTTCCTAACATCGACATGATTGTCAATTCTATTACTGGTTATGAGATTTTATCACTCATGGATGGCTTCTCAGGTTATAATTAGATAAATATTGTAGAGGAAGATCAACACAATACAAATTTCACAACCCCATGGGGGACATTTTTCTACCAAGTCATGCCC
Organism: Taxus chinensis; assembly: GCA_019776745.2. NCBI lineage: Eukaryota > Viridiplantae > Streptophyta > Pinopsida > Cupressales > Taxaceae > Taxus > Taxus chinensis. The sequence goes on from CM034150.1 coordinate 609,984,372, forward strand.
TTCCGCCTTAATAATGTAGACATTACGTATCAATGGGAAATGACTATAATATTTCACAACATGATAAGTGAAATCATGGAAGATTATGTAGATGATATACTAGCTAAATCTAGAACTTGGGAGGAGCACCCAGATATTTTACAGTGTATCTTTCACCGCCTAAGGGAGTACAAATTTTTCCTTAACCCGAAGAAATGTGTCTTCAGTGTGTTATCTAGGAAATTACTAGGATCCATTGTGTCAAGGAGAGGAATAGAAGTAGACCTCATAAAGGTCACTGCTATCATAGAAATTACTCCTAAAAATATTAGACAACTGTGTATCTTACAAGGGAAAATTCAGGCCATCAGAAGGTTTATTTCACAACTAGCAGACAAGTTTCATACATTCATGCATCTTCTTAAGAAAGATGTTAATTTCACCTAGGGGACATAACAACAACACATGTTTTCTCTGCTAAAAGAATACTTAGCTAAACCCCCTATTTTCATGCCACCCATGGCAAGAGAACCCTTGTTGCTTTACATTTTTGCTACACATTTTGCAATTGGGGCACTGTTTGCCCAGTATGATAAAGAGTAGAGAGAAAAAATTGTATGTTACTTGAGTAAAACATTGATAGCATATGAGCTCAAATATCCGTGGATCAAAAAGGATTTCCTAGCCATAGTGTTTGCTATCCAGAAGCTACGCCACTATTTTCTAAACAATAAATTCAAGCTTATTTCAAAGGTTGATCCCTTAAAATACTTACTATCAAAACCCGCCCTAACTGGAAATATGGATAATTGGATCATCTTATTAAGTGAGATTGACATTGAGTATGTACATCAAAATTCAGTGAAAGGACAAGTCTTATCAGATCAGCTAATAGAAGCTCCACTACTATGTACCAAACCTTTGAGTCTAGAACTACCAAATGCATCTATCATGCACCTTGAGGAATCTATCATTTAACAACTATAATTTGATGGATCCTTTACCTTTCATGGTTCAAGTGCTGGAGTTATGTTAATCACTCTTATGGGAGACTTGATTCCCTAAGCATTTCGACTCGGGTTCCCATGGACTAATAATATAGTGAAGTATAAAGCTCTCATCGCAAGGATGAAGCTAACCATCAAGTGGGATATTAGATGAGTCAATTTCATTGGTGATTCAATGCTCATTATAAAACAAGTCACATATGAATACAAGGTCAAAGATAATAAAATTCTTCCATACAAAAGAATGGTTGATTCTTTGATTGAGTTCTTCGAGCAGATAACATTTGAGAAAATACCAAGATCCCAGAAAAGAGAAGTTGATGTTATGGCTACAGTAGGACCCATGTTGAGTATTCTTCCAAGGAAAAATGATATGTCATTCTTCATAGAAAATCTAAGAACACCGGAGTACGACATACCATATTCATGTTTGGTGTGAGTTGTTTTTGGTCCCTTTTCCATGTGTTACGCTGAAATTGTTAATTACCTCCACGATGGAACCTTTCCCACTATCATTTCTGGTGATGAAAAACATAACCTCATCCATCATATAGCCCTTTATACCCTACTTGGGGGAACCCTCTTCCTTCGTGGCTACAATGAGAATCTGTTGTGATGTTAAGTTTAGATGAATCTATCCAAACAATCAAGGAGGTGCATGAAGGCATCTGTGGAGCTCATACTAATGGGATTGTCCTTGTGAAGAGAATACTCAGAGTTGGCTACTATTGGCCTACTATGAAGCATGAATTCTGTAACCATGTGAAGAAATGCGTAGATTTTCAAAAGTATGGAAACTTGATACATGAACCAATGCAATTCTTGCATACTTTCACAACCCCTTGGCCATTCTCAAAGTGGGGTCTCGATATAATAGGAAAACTTAACCCTATCTCTTCAGATGGTCATAAATTCATCATTACTACAACTGAATACTTTATGAAGTGGGTACAGGTTGTTCCTATCACCTATGTTGAAGGTTCCCAAATCTCTAAATTTATCATGAACCATATCATCTATCGATACTATATCCCTTTTGCTATTATCACTGATAATGATAAGCCTGTAACACTCTGAACTGTTGTTACTTCCTCCTGACCATTTAAGTGTTGATATATTATTTCTTTTGTAAAAAGGACATGTTCCTTTGATTGTGAAGTCATGCTTCATATGGATTGTATCTTCTTTGCTCTTGAAGATCTTTGACTGAGCCATGATATGCTTGGAATATTTTATTTCTTTCATTTTTAGCACCTGAGTTTAATCTGATTTCGGAATGAATTGTGGATTTACCCATCTATATGACTCAGCCTTGGATCAGTGGCATTGATCCAAGAGATGTTTTAAGTTTATTCTGGATGAACAAAAATTATAGACCTTATGAAGGTTGCAAGGTCTGAATGGGTTAAATAAACAATTCCGGAGTCTAACTCAGGTTGATTGTGTTAAATGAATTGGTTCCCGATATCGTAATATCAAGAAGGTCTAGACCTTGAGCCAGGTAATAAATTCTGGTATACATACTGCTAGCTTATTATCAATGCTGGATAGAATCCATCTCGAGAATGTATATCTGTTGGTTCTTATACTGACCGATTCTATTCGTTAGACCTATATTGGTTCTATTAGGGTTAATAACCTAAACCTAAACTATAACTTATGGGTTGGATTAGAGCTAATCTAACCTATCTCTAAACTATAAGCTTAATGTTTCTAAGGTTAGTGACCTAGCGCTAAGGAGGTTAGACTAAGTATCACCTTAAGGTCTAAATCTATGTTTCTAACCTAACTAATGATCATGGATGAAAGGGACCTATGAAGGGGTTCGAGCCATGGGCGGTAGTTTCTATGGCATTAAATGAGATGGATAAATATGAAGGACAAGGATTTAGCGGAGGTTTCAAACGGCCATCGAGGCCGACGTGGCAAAGTCACCAAATCTGGAAATGGTCTTCAGTTTGCATTTTTCCATCGCCAACTATGGCAGTCGGTGGAAATGGAGATTGAGCGGGAATTTTGGAGTTAATGCAATTAATGAACTCGGTTTCCGAGCTCGGATTGCTCGGGAAGACATGTAAAATGGAAAACTAGTTGGTTGTTTGGTTTTCCATACGCTCCGGTTTTCTCTTTGTTTGATCACTGGTTCTTCGAACCAGTCTACTTGGTGTTGCATGGCAACTATGAGAATAAATAGCTCTTTTCTCTGTCAAGGAAATTTTATAAGGCATGGAAATAACAAATTATTGTTGTTGAATCTAACATGGAAGAAGAGGAGAAGGCTCGAGCTCATTCAGAGGTCTTTTTCGGATTTTTAAGCGACATTACCAGGCATGATAGGCCCTGAATTTTAAAAATCTTGCTTTACTTCAAATGCTTTCATTAAAACAACTCTGTTCAGGTGATTTCAATTCAGTTGGTTGGAAGCATTGTTTTGGTTCTTCTTTTCCTGTGAAATTAGGAATCTCGAATTTTTAGAAGACCTTGAAGGAATAGTTTCTGTATTTAATCTTCCTTGTGGTTTCGCTTCGTTTGAGACTGGATGTACTTTTATGGTTGCTGAATCTTGTTGGATCTTGCTATAATACTTTAAGTTACTTCTGGTTGGATAACTTGTTGTGTTTATACTACTTGAATGTGACGTTTGTAGAAGTCCTCCCTGTGTTGCAATTTTTGGGATATAATCTGTTGAAAGTTTGTAAGGAATATCTATGAAAATGACTCTGTGGAGTCCTTGGAATGTTTCGTATATTTTGGACTTCTGTAGAAGTAATGATTGTGAATACTTATTAGTTAGACTCAGTTGGAGTCCTTGAAAAGTAACTGGTATTACGAATTCTGTTTCTTTTTTATGAATACTGTTGCTTAGCAGTGAATATCGTTGGTACAGACTCAGTTGGAGTTCTTTTTATGTTTCGTATGTTTCATCTTCTGCTTAAGCTTAGTTTTGAATGCTGATGTTTAGTTGAGATTACTTAAGATATTGATTCAGTTAGAGTCCTTGATATGTATCTTGAATTACGACTTATGTAGAAGTTTTGTTGGGAATACTATTGGGATTCTTGAATTGTTGTCGCATGAAATGAACTTCAATCTAAGCCTTGTTTATGAGCATTAGTTGTATGTGATATTGTTGGAGATCTCGATATGTTGCGAGTTGGCTCGATTATCGATTTAAACCCTCGCTGTGCATGCATATCATTCAGATTCCTTAACATTCTTGTGTTCCTTTCTGTTCGCTTCTGTGGAAATTAAAGGAAGGGTTTTCTTTAAAAATTTTACTCGGTTTGAGACCCTGTTGTATTCCGTAGTAGCTTGGCTTAGGATGAAACTTTGAGGAAAATACTGATATGGAATTTCGGCTTCTGTGAAGACCTTGTTGTGATCATTTTTCTTGAAAATGGCTTCCAATATAAGTCATGGCTGTATTATCGTAAAGATTTGTTTCAGTTGAATGAAGCTGTGCATGTTTGTGTTAGATTTAGTATGAATGTCACTATATATGCATATGGAAACATCATTTGTTTTAATGTTATCTAGCCTCTTGTTTGACTATGATAAAGAGGTTATTATTTTTGATTTCGGCTTTTGATTTAAGTCCTTGTTGTGTTATAGTAGGGATTAGATTGAGCTGTATGTTGCTGAGTGTTTCGACTCAGTGGGATTGTTGTTGTGTTTGTGCATGGTTACGTCTTCTGTTTTAATGTTATCTAGTCTTGTGCTTGACTGAGATAAAGAGTTATTAGCTGTGCCTTGACAAGCGATGGCATTGGATATTTTCTCGTTTGTCGAATAATATGGAAAGCTATGTTGAGTCTATTTGTTAGATTATTTATTACTGCCTTGCCATGAGGGCTATTGTATTGCTCAGTAAGCTACAGAGTAATTTTTATATTTGAATTTTGATGAACTGTAGTTCTTCCTATGGTCTCGACTGGCTTAGTCGCATGCGTATAATGTGAATGCATTACTCTTGAGAGGATGGTACAGTCATGAGCATGATTGGAAGGGAAATCTGAATGGCTCGGTTTCTTTCTCTTCTGATGTAAAGTATATGTTGATATATTTATATTTAACTGTTGGAATTGTTAAAACATACTGATGGATTCATGAATTGTTAGGATATTCATTTTTTTTGTTGAATGTAATGGTCTGTCGGATGTTTGTTGTGCTTGGGATTCAGATGGATAGTTGTTTTGGATACATTTTTTCTTCTTGGTCACTAATATTTATGAAGAAATATCTGAAAAGTATCTAGGACTATTTAGTAACTATAATATGAGTTACGCGTTTATAGTCATGTTTGAATTACAAAAGAGCATAGTCTGAAATATGTTTACATGTTTGGTGAAATGATTTCATTTAAACAGGTTGTTTAATGAAAACAATTGGTGGATTGCAATTGTTTTAATAATTAGTGCTTATCATGCTCAGTTCACCGAACTGACCCATGTTGACAATTTTTGCAAATGATTTCCGTATGTGGTAAAGGCACGCAGATCTGATATGATGTTCAGATTGTTTAATTTGGTTTTATGATGAATTACAGCTTGATTCTCTAAATGTACTACTTGAAGAAAGATGTTCTTTTACTGTTGAGTATTGTATCAAATATGCTAAATGCATAAAATGTATTTGATTTGCTTGAAATGATTAAACTAAGGTATTTGTTACTTATGTGTTTGCATTCGTATCTTGATGGTTTGATCTTATTCGGTTTGAATGATCATAAGAGCATTGTTATTATTGTATAACTGGAGACTTTTGTGATTATCTAAGTAAGCTCACAAGGTTATGTGACTGAATACTTAAGATTGTTTAGTAGTTCTATTATGTTCTATCTAAAGCTAAATTGGAATTTAGATCACTGTCTTTCGGGAAGCTAAGGTTAAAATAAACCTGAGCAGGAAGGTAAACGAGCTAAATAAATTATTACTTCCTAGTCTTGATCTAAGTCAAGACAACATTTAATTGGATTCTTAATCACTATATCTTGATACTAATAAGTAAGATATAATTTCAGTTATGAGAACTGATATAAACCTAAAAAGGGTTTGGTTAGCTATCTCATGTGAAGATTATGGGTTATTGTCCAGTTTCGTTGATTTAGAATTATGTTTTTCTATGAACTCCTTGATGGGACCTCAATCTTATTAAACTTCTCTTGTGTAATGGGTTTTATTAAGAAAGGTAATTCTAAGGTGAGGAACCCAAGGATTGGGAAAGACTACCCTTAAGGGAGTGTCTTATAGTATAATTTTAACTCAACGTAAGTAACACCTTAAAATTTAGTAGATCTTATCGAGGCGGATTTGAAGGTTGATGGCACAAGTCGATTGCAGGGTTGTACCTTCAATAAGATTAGGATCTTCTCGAAGATACAACAATGCAGGTGACTTATGGCGACACCCTTTGCATTGATCGTCAAGATTTACTCCTTAAACTCGAACAAGTTTTGACTTCGGGACTGGTTACCGCCATGGTCATGTTATGAGGCTGCCCCTGGAGACTCGAGGTACCTTGACACACAGGGTTAACTAGGATTGACCCAATATGTCAGAGTATCCCTAGTTCTTAAGAGCATCCTTATAACATTGCCATATTATTAATCCATTTCTGAGTGAATAACTTGGGGCAGGAGAGACTGACAGAAGTCAGTATAAGACATTCTACATAACAAAGGAAAGGGGTGATGGACATATTCCAGATTGACGAGTATGCCATCAAGGAGTACGAGACATAAGAAGTATGTTTCAAATCTTTGGCCAAAGTATCGCAAGCTGCTGATTGCGTTGTCCTATGTCACCTAGTCTAAGGGACGAGATGCTGATGAATAATGGTAATAATTATTCAGATAGGTTCCTTGGACAGAGAATTTTGAATCCCAGATTAGGGAAGAGAATCATAAGAGTGATGTGTTAAAATAAAAATGCCAACTCTTGATACTCATGAATAGATCGGTAGATTACCGAGTCATGGAATGAATATATCGGAGGTACTCCATGTCATTGCAGCTGCATATGATTATCTGTTATAAGAATGGTTGTTTTTATTTTGTGAGTTCTAAATTATGTATTTAGAACTAGGAAGCATTTATCAAAAAATAAATTAAAAAAATTTTAGTTGTTCTAATGTACTAAAATGGGGATGTTACATCTTGGTATCAGAGCCGAAGGTTGCAGCTCTTGGACCTATTGTGTCCATAATCTGATAAAAACCTGAATTTTCTTGTAACAGAAAATGGTTAGAACAAGGGGGAACATTGCGAATAATGCTCCACCTGAAGGAGGGGCAGCAACAACCCAAAAACTTGATGAGATCCTTGCTGCCCTGTTGGACACAAGAGATCGTTTAGCTGTACTTGAACAGCAGGTGATGGGAAATGAGGAGGATGATGAAGCTGGTAATAACAATCAGCAACCTCCTGAGGACAACCCTGATATGGGTGTTGATATTAATGTTGGAAATGCACCTGTCCAACCAGAAAACAAAAAGGCCAGGTTGGCAGCAGAACTCACTAATGATATAAAAAGGATAAGCCCACCTAAATATGATGGCACCACATTAGGTGATGGAGTTGAGAACTGGCTCAACGAAATGGAGAAGTACTTTGCAATAAGAAACTTCTCAGAGGAAACCAAAGCTATTTGGGGAGCCTATCAGCTTTCCCACGAAGCATCTTCGTGGTGGGATAGCCGTAAAGCTGAGCTAAATATTGATGAGACCAATGTTACTTGGGATCAATTTAAAGGCTATTTTAGGCAACGTTGGCTGCCACAACTTTTCTATGATCAGAAAATGACAGAATTCCAGAACTTAGCTCAAGGGAAGCTAACGGTAATGGAATACTGGGAGCAATTTACAAAACTCCTCAAGTATGTACCACAGTATCAAACTGACGAGAAGTTTAGAATATGGAAATTCATCATGGGACTGAATCCCGTGATAGGGGGAGAGGTCGATGTTCATAGTCCAACCATTATATGGAAGGAGTTGTTGAAAAGGCCATAAGACAAGAACAAAAATTAAAGGCTATTTCTGCTCATAAAGAGGAAGTGCGGAAGAAGATTGCAAAACCTTCTTCAACCTCTCTTGCACCCAAAAAGGGACCATGGAAAAAGTTTGGAAACAGAAGTAAGTTTCCAGGGGATAATAGTAAGAAAGCAGTAGCAAATAAGCCTGCTGGAAATGTAAGGGATAATTTTGCCAAAAATTATAACAATGGGCAGAAGCCCTATGGAGGACAACGTGATAATTACAAGGCTGGAGGCAATTTTGAGCCTAAAAAGGGACCTGTAGGAGGCTGCTACAATTGTGGCAAAGACCACTATGCAAATCAGTGCCCTTTGAAGAAGGATGATCGTAATCAGCAGCATAAGATACATGCTGCAGTAGCAGACAAGCAAGCTGAAAAGCAGGTGACACCTATAGAAGTTCTGGGTAAGTTATTTGGCATACCTGTCACTATTCTTTTTGATACATGAGCTACTGAATGTTTCATTTCTAATAAACTTGCTTCTAAACTTAAGAGAAAAGCTAGAAAAATGGATAAATCTTGGACTGTACAGTATGGTAATAACTCTGTTCATACAGTGAGTATGTGTTTTTTGGGGCAGTCCTTGACTTACCTAACTTTTCCATGGAAGTTGACCTCTATGTTACACCTTTGGGGTCTTACGACATTGTCATTGGTGTCAATTGGTTAGCTGACCATAAGGAAAAAGTATACTGCTATGAAAAGAATATAAAATGTTTAGATGATCGGCTGAAATCAGCAGAGATTCAAGGTGTGAAACAGGAAATTTCAGTTAGAAAATTGTCAGCTATGCAGCTTAAAAAGGCTAAAAACAAAGGATGTACCCTTTATGCAGTAAAGATATCTGAATTTTCAGAAGAAGATGGTGATTCCATGAAATGATTTCCTCTGTTACAAAGTTTCAAGGATGTTTTTCCGGAGGAATTACCAGGGTTACCACCCAAGAGGGAATTTGACTTCACCATCGAAATCAAACCAGGAACGGAACCTATTTCCAAAGCACCTTATTAGATGACTACTACAGAGTTAGTCGAGCTTAAGGCACAATTGTAAGAACTTTTGTCTAAAGGTTTGATTAGACCAAGTGTTTCACCTTGGGGAGCGCCAGTAATATTTGTGAAAAAGAAGGATGGAACACTTAGGCTATGTATTGATTATCGGATGTTGAACAAAGCAACAATCAAGAACAGATACCCACTTCCAAGGATCGACGATCTATTTGATCAGATGCGTGGGGCAGCGGTTTATTCTAAGAAAGATCTTTGATCTGGTTATCATCAGTTAAGGATTAGAGAAGAAGATATTCATAAAACAGCTTTCCGAACAAGGTACGGACATTATGAATTCACGGTTCTACCCTTTGGATTAACTAATGCACCCGCAGATTTTATGAACTTAATGAATAATATCTTTCAAGAATATTTGGACAAGTTTGTACTTGTATTCTTGGACTATATTCTCATTTATTCTAAAAGTGTTGAGGAGCACAATGAGCATTTAAAGATAGTTTTGGGAATTTTGAGAAAAAGAAAGTTGTATGGTAAGTTATCCAAATGTTCTTTCTTTGATTCAGAAGTTCACTATTTGGGTCATGTCATTAGCAAGGAAGGAATTGTTGTAGATCCTTCAAAAATAGTGGCAATAACTGAGTGTCCTGCAACAAAGAATGTGCACGAAGTAAGAAGCTTCATGGGTCTTGCTAGTTATTATAGAAAATTTGTTAAGGATTTTTCTAAGGTGGCTGCACTGATAACTTCATTGCAGAAGAAGGATAAGAAATTTATATGGAATGATAAGTGTGAAACTGCTTTCAAAAGTCTGAAAATCCAGTTGACTTCCGCACCTATATTAGCTGTACCAGACCCTAATGGGAGCTTTACTGTTGTAACGGATGCTTCTGGGGAAGGCCTAGGAGGTGTTTTGTTACAAAATGATCAAGTCATAGCATATGAAAGTAGAAAACTTAAGTTACATGAGCTGAATTATGCTCCTCATGATTTGGAGCTTGCTACCATTGTTCATGCGCTTCAAGTCTGGAGACACTATTTACTTGGGAAACCTTTTGAGTTGAAAACTGATCACTTAGGACTGAAATATATTTTCACTCAGCCTAATCTAAATGCCAGACAGAGAAGGTGGTTAGAATTTTTATCACAATATGATTTTGATATTAGCTACATCAAAGGGAAAGAGAATAGAGTAGCAGATGCTCTAAGTCGTAGGAAGCACATTTCTGCTCTTATAACATTAAGAACTCAGTTTAAGGATGAGGTAAAAAGTGCCTCAGAATCTGATATATACTTTCAGCAAGTAAAAGTAGTGCTTGCTACAGAACCTAATGATGAAAGGTATAAGGGCTTTCATTTTGATAATGAAGGAATCTTACGTTATGAAAACAGGGTATACGTACCTATGCTGAATGATTTGAGAAAGAAGTTGTTAGTTGAATTTCATAATTCACCTTTCTCTGGACACCCGGGTATCACAAAAATGCTTGCTGATCTGAAACAACAATACTTTTGGAAAGGTATGAAAAAGGATGTTATTGATTTTGTGACTCATTGTCTGGAATGTCAGCGGGTTAAGGCAGAACACATGCACCCTGCTGGACTGTTATATCCTCATAGCATACCGCAGTACAAATGGCAAGTAATAAGCATGGACTTTGTACAAGGGTTACCTATGTCCAGGAATAAACATGATGTTATCCTGGTAGTTGTAGATAAACTAACTAAGGTAGCTCATTTCATCGCTGGAAATCTAAAGGATGATTCACCAGTGCTGGCCAAAATATTCATACATGAAATTTTCAGATTGCATGGTGTACCAGAATTGATTATATCTGACAGGGATCCTAGAATGACGTCAAGATTTTGGCAAACGCTTAATACAGCTCTTGGAACGAAACTAAACTTCAGTTCTGCATATCATCTGGAAATGGATGGACAAACTGAGAGAGTAAATCAAGTGTTGGAAGACATGTTGTGAATGTATTGCATGGATCAACAGTATAAATGGGAAGAGTATCTTCCCTTAGTTGAATTCGCATACAACAACACTTATCACTCATCTCTTAAAATGGCACCATTTGAAGCACTTTATGGAAGGAAGTGCAGAACCCCTATTAGCTGGGATAGTGTTGAGGATAGAGTGGTAATTGGACCAGAGATCCTCACCGAAATGGAACAGCAAGTTAAGTTGATTCGTGAACGATTAAAGGAAGCAGCAGATAGGCAGAAGAGCTATGCTGACCTTAAGCGGGTTGATCGAAGGTTTGAGCTGGGTGAGAAGGTTTTTCTTCGTGTTAAACCCAGAAAGAGTTCTATAACTTTTGGCAAGGCTGCCAAGTTGTCACCTTGTTTCATGGGACCTTTCGAAATTGTCGAAATAATCAATCCTGTAGCTTATCGATTAGCATTACCACCTGCTTTATCTCGCATGCATGATGTTTTCCATATTTCTTTGCTTAAGAAATACGTTTCAGATCTGTCACATGTTTTAAATTGGAATTCCTTACAGGTCCAAGACCCAGGAATAATCGTGGTTAAACCCACTCAAGTGCTGGAAACTCGCCAATTGCATTTGAGAAATCATGAAATACAACAATGTAAGGTCCAGTGGGACCAGTTTAACGAAGAAAGTGCAACTTGGGAAAATCTGGAAGAGATGAAAATTGCTTTTCCTTTTCTTTTTCAACAGAATGAAATCTGTTGACAAAACATCTTTTTTTTATGAACTTATCTTTTTCATGTTTATATGAAAGCCAGATTGAGGCAAACATTATTCAGGCTGAATAAAATATATCGTGACATTGATTTCTGGAACTATTCAAGTTGGAAATAGTCACATTGTATTGTGAACTAATAAATTGGTTGACCTGAAGGTAAATCAAATATGTAATCATCGGGACGATGAATCTTTTAGGAGGGAAGCATGTAACACTCTAAACTGTTGTTACTTCCTCCTGAGCATTCAAGTGTTGATATATGATTTCTTCTGTAAAAAGGACGTGTTCCTTTGATTGTGAAGTCATGCTTGATATGGATTGTATCTTCTTTGCTCTTGAAGATCTTTGACTGAGCCAGGATATGCTTGGACTCTTTTATTTCTTTCATTTTTAGCACCTGAGTTTAATCTGATTTAAGGAATGAATTGTGGATTTACCCATCTATATGACTCAGCCTTGGATCAGTGGCATTGATCCAAGAGATGTTTTAAGTTTATTCTGGATGAACAAAAATTATAGACCTTACGAAGGTTGCAAGGTCTGAATGGGTTGAATAAGCAATTCCGGAGTCTAACTTAGGTTGATTGTGTTAAATGAATTGGTTCCCGATATCGTAATATCAGGAAGGTCTAGACCTTGAGCCAGGTAATAAGTTCTTATATATATATATATATATATATATATATATATATATATATATTGCTAGCTTATTATCTATGCTGGATAGAATCCATTTCGGGAATATTATACTCTGTTGGTTCTTACTGAACGATTCTATTTGTTAGACCTAGATTGGTTCTATTAGGGTTAATAACCTAAACCTAAACTATAACTTATGGGTTGGATTAGTGCTAATCTAACCTAGCTCTAAACTATAAGCTTAATGTTTCTAAGGTTAGTGACCTAGCGCTAAGGAGGTTAGACTAAGTATCACCTTAAGGTCTAAATCTATGTTTCTAACCTAACTAATGATCATGGATGAAAGGGACCTATGAAGGGGTGCGAGCCATGGGCGGTAGTTTCTATGGCATTAAATGAGATGGATAAGTATGAAGGACAAGGATTTAGCGGAGGTTTCAAACGGCCATCGAGGCCGATGTGGCAGAGTTGCCAAATCTGGAAATGGTCTTCAGTTTGCATTTGTCCATCGCCAACTATGGCGGTCGGTGGCAATGGAGATTGAGTAGGAATTTTGGAGTTAATGCAATTAATGAACTCAGTTTCCGAGCTCGGATTGCTCGGGAAGACATGCAAAATGGAAAACTAGTTGGTTGTTTGGTTTTCCATACGCTCCGGTTTTCTCTCTGTTTGATCACTGGTTCTTCGAACCAGTCTACTTGGTGTTGCATGGCAACTATGAGAATAACTAGCTCTTTTCTCTGTCAAGGAAAGTTTATAAGGCATGGAAATAACAAATTATTGTTGTTGAATCTAACGTGGAAGAAGAGGAGAAGGCTCGAGCTCATTCAGAGGTCTTCTTCGGATTTTTAAGCGACATTACCAGGCATGATAGGCCCTGAATTTTAAAAATCTTGCTTTACTTCAAATGCTTTCATTAAAACAACTCTGTTCAGGTGATTTCAATTCAGTTGGTTGGAAGCATTGTTTTGGTTCTTCTTTTCCTGTGAAATTAGGAATCTTGGATTTTTAGAAGACCTTGAAGGAATAGTTTCTGTATTTAATCTTCCTTGTGGTTTCGCTTCGTTTGAGACCGGCTGTACTTTTATGGTTGCTGAATCTTGTTGGATCTTGCTATAATACTTTAAGTTACTTCTGGTTGGATAACTTACTGTGTTTATACTACTTGAATGCGACTTTTGTAGAAGTCCTCCCTGTGTTGCAATTTTTGGGATATAATCCATTGAAAGTTTGCAAGGAATATCTACGAAAATGACTCTGTGGAGTCCTTGGAATGTTTCGTATATTTTGGACTTCTGTAGAAGTCATGATTGTGAATACTTATTAGTTAGACTCAGTTGGAGTCCTTGAAAAGTAACTGGTATTACGACTTCTGTTGCTTTGTTATGAATACTATTGCTTAGCAGTGAATATTGTTGGTACAGACTCAGTTGGAGTTCTTTTTATGTTTCGTATGTTTCGTCTTCTGCTTAAGCTTAGTTTCGAATGCTGATTTTTAGTTGAGATTACTTAAGATATTGATTCAGTTGGAGTCCTTGATATGTATCTTGAATTACGACTTCTGTAGAAGTTTTGTTGTGAATACTATTGGGATTCTTGAATTGTTGTCGCATGAAATCAACTTCAATCTAAGCCTTGTTTATGAGCATTAGTTGTATGTGATACTGTTGGAGATCTCGATATGTTGCGAGTTGGCTCGATTCTCGATTTAAACCCTCGCTGTGCATGCATATCGTTCAGACTCCTTCTTAACATTCTTGTGTTCCTTTCTGTTCGCTTCTGTGGAAATTAAAGGAAGGGTTTTCTTTACAAATTTTACTCGGTTTGAGACCCTGTTGTATTCCGTAGTAGCTTGGCTTAGGATGAAACTTTGAGGAAAATACTGATATGGAATTTCGGCTTCTGTGAAGACCTTGTTGTGATTATTTTTCTTGAAAACGGCTTCCAATATAAGTCATGGCTGTATTATCGTAAGGATTTGTTTCAGTTGAATGAAGCTGTGCATGTTTGTGTTAGATTCAGTGTGAATGTCACTATATATGCATATGGAAACATCATTTGTTTTAATGTTATCTAGCCTCTTGTTTGACTGTGATAAAGAGGTTATTCTTTTTGATTTCGGCTTTTGATTTAAGTCCTTGCTGTGTTATAGTAGGGATTAGATTGAGCTGTATGTTGCTGAGTGTTTCGACTCAGTGGGATTGTTGTTGTGTTTGTGCATGGTTACGTCTTCTGTTATAATGATTATCTAGTCTTGTGCTTGACTGAGATAAAGAGTTATTAGCTGTGCCTTGACAAGCGATGGCTTTGGATATTTTCTCATTTGTCGAATAATATGGAAAGCTATGTTGAGTCTATTTGTTGGATTATTTATTACTACCTTGTCATGAGGGCTATTGTATTGCTCAGTAAGCTACAGACAATTTTTATATTTGAATTTTGACGAACTGTAGTTCTTCCTGTGGTCTCGACTGGCTTAGTCGCATGCGTATAATGTGAATGCATTACTCTTGAGAGGACGGTACAGTCATGAGCATGATTGGAAGGGAAATCTGAATGGCTCGGTTTCTTTCTCTTCTACTGTAAAGTATATGTTGATATATTTATATTTAACTGTAGGAAATGTTAAAACATACTGATGGATTCATGAATTGTTAGGATATTCATTTTTTTTTGTTGAATGTAATGGTCTGTTGGATGTTTGTTGTCCTTGGGATTCAGATGGATAGTTGTTTTGGATACATTTGTTCTTCTTGGTCACTAATATTTATGAAGAAATATCTGAAAAGTATCTAGGACTATTTAGTAACTATAATATGAGTTACGCGTTTATAGTCATGTTTGAATTACAAAAGAGCATAGTCTGAAATATGTTTACATGTTTGGTGAAATGATTTCATTTAAACAGGTTGTTTAATGAAAACAATTGGTGGATTGCAATTTTTTTAAGAATTAGTGCTTATCATGCTCAGTTCACCGAACTGACCCATGTTGACAATTTTTGTAGATGATTGCCGTATGTGGTAAAGGCACGTAATCTGATATGATGTTCAGATTGTTTAATTTGGTTTTATGATGAATTATCTTGATTCTCTAAATGCACTACTTGAAGAAAGATGTTCTTTTGCTGTTGAGTATGTATGCTGAATCATAAAAAATTTGATTTGCTTGAAATGAATAAACTAAGGTATTTGTTACTTATGTGTTTGCATTCGTATCTTGATGGTTTGATCTCTTCGAGTCGAATGATCATAAGGGTATTGTATAACTGGAGACTTTTGTGAACCTAAGTAAGCTTGCAAGGTTATGTGACTGAAACTTAAGATTGTTTAAGTTCTATTAATCTAAAGCTAAATTGGAATTTAGATCACTGTCTTTCGGGGAAGCTAAACCTGAGCAGGAAGATAAAAGAATAAATTATTACTTCCTAGTCTTGATCTAAGTCGTATTAATTTGATTCTTAATCACTATATCTCGATACTAATAAGTAAGATATAATTTCAGTTTTGAGAACTGATATAAACCCTAAAAAGAGTATGGTTAGCAATCTTATGAGAAGACTTATGGGTTATTGCCCAATTTCATTGATTTAGAATTAATGTACATCAATGAACTCCTTAATGAAACCTCAAGCCTTATTAAATTTCTCTTGTGAAATGGGTCTTATTAAGAAAGGCAATTCTAAGGTAAGGAACCTAGGGGATGGGAAAAGACTACCCAAAAAAGGAGCGTTTTTAAGTATAACTTTATCTCAACGTAGGTAACACCTTAAAGTTAAGTAGATATTTTCGAGGCGGTTTTGAAGGTTGATGGCACAAGTAAATTGTAGGGTTGTACCTTCGAGAATATTAGGATCTTCTCGAAGATACAACAATGCAGGTGACTTATGGCGACACCCTTTGCATTGATCGTTAAGACCCTTAAACTCGAACAAGTTTTGACTTCGGGACTGATTACCGAACATGGTCATGTTATAAGGCTGCCCCAGGAGACTCGGGGTATCTTGACACACTGGGTTAACTAGGGTTGACCCAGTATGTTAGCAGTATCCCTAGTCCTCGGGGAGCATCCTTATAACGTTGTCATTTTACTAATCCGTTCCTGAGTGAATAACTTGGGGCAGGAGAGACTGACAGAAGTCAGTATAAGACATTCTACATAACATAGGAATGGGGTGAAGGACGTATTCTAGATTGATGAGTATGCCGTCAAGGAGTACGAGACATAAGCAGTATGTTTCAAATCTTTGGCCAAAGTATCGCAAGCTGCTGATTGCATTGTCCTATGTCACCTAGTCTAAGGGACGAGATGCCGATGAATAATGGTAACAATTATTCAGATAGGTTCCTTGGACAGAGCATTCTGAATCCCAGATTAGGGAAGAGAACCGCAAGAGTGATGTGTTAAAATAAAAATGCCAACTCTTGATACTCATGAATAGATCGGTAGATTACCGAGTCATGGAATGAATAGATCGGAGGTACTCCGAGTCATTACAACTGCATATGGTTATCTGTTATAAGAATGGTTGTTTTGATTTGTGAGTTCTAAATTATGTATTTAGAACTAGGAAGCATTTATCAAAAAAAAAAAAAAAAAAATTACTTGTTCTAATGTACTAAAATGGGGATGTTACAAAGCCTTTTAAAAATAAAAATTTGAAATCACTTTGCAAATGCTTTCAAATATCCCTTAAGTTCTCAACCCCCTATTATCCTCAAGGAAATGGGAAATCCGAGGCTTCCAATAAAACCCTCGTTTGTACTATGACAGAAGATGGTGAGCAAGACAGAACATGACTAACATCTACAAATTCACCCTACCCTCTGGGAATTAAGAAATTCTATATGTACCCCCACAAGTGCCACTCCATACTCCTTATTATTTAGCATGGAAGCCATATTAACTTTAGAGATAAATATTTCTTCTTTGCACATTAAGCTAAGGGACTACCTGAATGAAGAGGAGGACTACAAATTAGATCAACTGACAGAGTTAGAGCTATTTGATGAGAAAATACCCCACGCCCTCAATCACCTTATAGTGTATCAGGATCGAGTGTGGAAAAGATACAATAAAAGAGTAATACCTTCTCAATTGGAGGTAGGAGATTTGGGTGTTAAAAAAGAATCAGAAGAACACCAATAAAGATTGTGAAAAGAAAGGGAAATTTGAGCCCAATTGGCTATGGACCATATGTTATAGTTACCAACGTTTGTTTCAGGTGCCTATAAGATTTCCCATGCATATGGCCAAGAGCTTTGAGAACCCATGAATGCAAAGGCATCTTAAGTGTTTCTATGCTTAAGTATGGGGTCTCTAAAATATCAAGAAAAGCAAAAAAAGAGTATAAAAATAGAAAAATAAAAAGAGAAGTAAATAGGTGTGTCCAATAGTGAAAACCACGCAATGGTGGAACTTTAGACAAATCCTTTAGTGAAAACCAGTTTGCAGGCGCCAAGAGAGGGGTTTGTTTTTCACAAGCATTTCAGGTTTAGGAGTATGACCAAGCCTTTGTCCTAAGCTGATATTTCACCCCTAGTCTAAGGCCCTTATGAGCCTACTCCTCTTTGTCTTGATCTAGTTAGTCTAACATTTTGAATGTGAAGAGTTTAAATTTGAATGAACCCATCTCACATTGGGGATAACTTTGCATTTTCAGATTCTGACACATAACACGTGGCATTCTACCCTTGTATATCCCATCTAATGCTGGTGGCATCCACGTTTCTTCATTTCCTTGACACATTCACTTTGGAAAAGTTTTAGAAAACATAAAAACATTCATATAACATTTGAAAAACCCCAAAAAATATAGATATGTTCGTTAGAAAAATCAAAACATTCAAATATGTTTAGTAGAAAACTCAGGAAAACAATAGAAAATTGTCTTAGAGGTAATACCCAAAAACAACGAAAAATGTCCCAAAACTGGTCCCACAAAAACAAAGTAGTAGTTTGTTTACTTTTAGTTGTTGGTTTGTATGATTTTTAGTTGCATTTATTTTTTGTATTGATGTACTTTAAGTTGGATTCACTTGCTTACTTAGATTGAATGTTAATTTAATATTTGGTGCATTGCATTGAGTACATTTTATCTTGCATACTTGTAGATAAATGTGTTCCTTTGGTTATATTTTTTTAACGTGTGCTTTGTTAGGTTGTGGAGCTTATTTTCATGTGAGAAATTGTTGAAGACTATACACTAAGAGTATTATACACTTTCCACAATTGATATACCGAGAAACGTGTTTTTATCATATGGGTAGGATTTTGACCCATAGGTTTATGGGACGGTTTTGGCCCATGGTTTTAATACCCACAGTTTTGTAAAACTGCCTAAGCAGTTGTCTACTTATATGGTTTTATGCATATGGTAGGTCAAAGTAATATTGCATATGTGTTTTGAATTCGGGTGTGGATTATGTAGAGTTTGTTGAGCATAGCTCCAAACAGATCTCGATATTGTATTAAGAAAGCGGTGGCTTGTAATAAAATATAAGCAAGTGATTCTTTGGTGGATGTAGCCCAAATTGGGTGAACCACATTAAATATTGTCTATTTGTGTTGTATTATTTTACTATGCACTTTTATTTGAAATCTGTAATATTTTATACATATTAGTTTCTACTGTTGCAATTTTGTGAGGGATTATTCCGCATATTTTATCCCATATTTCCTAACAATTGGTATCAGAGCCTGGTTTAGTTTTCTGAAGTGTTGAATCGCATGGAAAGTTGTATATTGAGTGGGAGCTATGGAAAATGATGGAATATTTAGAGTTGATAAATTCAACTGGTATAAATTTCAGTCTTTGGAAGATGCAGATGGAAGATTACCTTTATCAAAAGGATCTTTATATTCTGTTGTCTGAAAAGGTGAAAAAACCCTTGAGCATGATAGATGTGGAGTGAGATTTTTTGGATAGGAAGGCACTTGGGACAATCTGGTTGTGTCTTGCATCTTCGGTATTATTTAATGTTTCAAAGGAAAAGACTAGAAAAAAACTGATGGATGCATTAGGGAAGTTGTATGAAAAACCCTCTACCTCTAATAAGATATTTTTAATGAAAAAGTTGTTAAATATGAAGATTTCTGAGAATGGTTCAATAGAAAATCATTTAAATGATTTTAATACGGTTGTAAATATGCTAGATTTGGTTACAATAGAATTTTATGAAGAAGTTAGATATTTATTATATCTGTGCTCTTTACCTAAGAGTTGGAATACCCTGGTAATGGCAGTAAGAAACTCGGTTCCAGATAACTCAAATTTGAAGTTTTAGGATGTTGTATGGGTGATTCTAAGTGTAACATCCCCATTTAAGAACATTAGAACAAGTAAAAAAAAAAAATTTGATAAATGCTTCCTAGTTCTAAATACATAATTTAGAACTCACAAATCAAAACCACCATTCTTATAACAGATAACCATATGCAGCTGTAATGACTCGGAGTACCTCCGATCTATTCATTCCATGACTCGGTAATCTACCAATCTATTCATGAGTATCAAAGAGTTGGCGTTTTTATTTTAACACATCACTCTTGCGGTTCTCTTCCCTAATCCGAGATTCAGAATGCTCTGTCCAAGGAACCTATCTGAATAATTGTTACCATTATTCATCAGCATCTCGTCCCTTAGACTAGGTGACATAGGACAACGCAATCAGCAGCTTGCGATACTTTGGCCAAAGATTTGAAACATACTGCTTATGTCTCGTACTCCTTGACGAAATACTCGTCAATCTGGAATACGTCCTTCACCCCATTCCTATGTTATGTAGAATGTATTATACTGACTTCTGTCAGTCTCTCCTGCCCCAAGTTATTCACTCAGGAATGGATTAGTAATATGACAACATTATAGGGATGCTTCCGAGGACTAGGGATACGCTGACATACTGGGTCAACCCTAGTTAACCCAGTGTGTCAAGATACCCCGAGTCTCCTGAGGAAACCTTATAACATGACCATGTTCCTAATCAGTCCCAGAGTAAAACTTGTTTGAGTTTAAGGTGTAAATCTTAACGATCAATGCAAAGGGTGTCGCCATAAGTCACCTGCATTGTTGTATCTTCGAGAAGATCCTAATCTTCTCGAAGGTACAACCCTACAGTTGACTTGTGCCATCAACCTTCAAATCCGCCTCGAAAATATCTACTTATTTATAAGGTGTTACATACATTGAGTTAAAGTTAAACTTTAAGACGCTCCTTTTAGGGTATTCTTTTCCCAACCCCTGGGTTCCTCACCTTAGAATTACCTTTCTTAATAAAACCCATTTCACAAAGAGAAGTTATTAAGACTTGAGGTCCCATCAAGGAGTTCATTGAAAAACAAAAATCTAAATCAACGAAAATGGACAATAGCCCTTAATCTTCACATAAGGTTGCTAACCATACCCTTTTTGGTTTATATCAGTTCTCATAGCTGAAATATATCTTACTTATTAGTATTGAGATATAGTGATTTAAAAATCCAATTAAACGTTGTCTTGACTTAGATCAAGACTAAGGAGTAATAATTTATTCAGCCCGCTTAGCTTCTTGTTGAGGTTTATTTTAACCTTAACTTCTCGAAAGACAGTGATCTAAATTCTAATTTATTTTAGATAGAACATAACAGAACTACTAAACATACACAAGTATTCAGTCACATAATCTTTGCAAAGCTTACTTAGAGAATCCCAAATGTCTCCAAGGTATACAATAATAACAATGCTCTTAAAATCATTCGAACCGAAGAAGTTCAATCCATCAAGATACAAATGCAAACACATACAGTAACAAATACCTCATTTCATTCATTTCTAAGCTAATCAAATACATTTTATGCATTCAGCATATTTGATACAATACTCAACAGCAAAAGAACATCTTTCTTCAAGTAGTACATTTAGAGAATCAAATTGGAATTTTCATCATAAAACCAATTAAACAATCTGAACATCACATCAGATCTGCGTGTCTTTACCACTTACGGCAACCATCTGCAAAAATTGTCAACACGGGTCAGTTCGGTGAACTGAGCATGATAAGCACTAATTCTTAAAACAATTGCTATCTACCAATTGTTCTCATTAAACAACCTGTTTATATGAAATCATTTCTTCACATACCAAACTTAAATCAGGCTAATCATCCTATATGTTAGAGACTAAGAATATATGAATACAACCATTCTAAAGACAACAAAACTCCTACAAGATTGTTTCTAACAATTTCTCAAAGGCAGTTAAAACATTCAACAAGCTCACTTTCTTAATTATTTTATCATCATAACACATTTCAATGGTATTGACAAGTATACCCATTTATACAGTAACACACATTTTATACCAGTCTCTCCATACAATACCACAGTTTATTTTTGTTATGCCCTTACCGTAGGGATCGCAAAAGGATGCAAGAAGAAAGCACACAAGTTTTCCTGTCAAGGAGAGAGAGATAATTTTCCTATTCAACTTATTTATACATCAACATATAAATTACAGTCTAGAAGAAAGAAACAGAGTCCATCATAATCCTAAGTCAATAACATTCTGAATTGTACCGATTCCTTTAGTTTAATACATATACATTTACGCATGCGACTAAATAGTCATGATTACCAGAAGAACTACAGTTCCATCTAAATCCAAATATAAAAGTCACCTGTAGCTACTAAGCGATTCAAGAGCTTTCGCGCCAAGCAATAGAAAATAATCCAACCATGAAAGACTCAACAAATCTTTTCCCTATCATTTATCAACATGAAAATACCCAACACCATCGCCTGACATGGTACAGCTAAGAGCTCTTTGTTTCAATCAAACTTGAGACAAGATAACATTAAAACAAATAACGTTTCCATATGCAAATACAGTGACATTCATGCAGAGTTGAAACACAATATGCACAGCTTCATTCAACTAATCAAATCCCTACGATTATACAGCAAGGGTGTAAATTAGAAGCCGTTTTCAAGAAGAATAATCACAACCAGGTCTTCACAGAAGCCGAATTCCATATCAATAAATTTCCTCAAAGTTTCATCTGAAGTCGAGCTACTACAAAATATAACAGGGTATCAACAAAGTCGAGTTGATAAAGAAACCCCATCCCTTAATTCCTCAGAATCGAACTGAACATAACACAACAATATTAAGAAAGAGTCAAAATGATATGCATGCTCAGCGAGGGCTCAAATCGAGAAACGAGCCAACACGCAGCATATCATGGACTCCAACAGTGCCAAATCCAACTCAGTACTTATAACCAAGGTTTCGATTGAAGTTGAATTCATACGACAACAATTCAAGAATCCTAAAAGTAATCACAGCAAAACTTCTACAGAAGTTAAAACATAAATTACCTTTCAATGACTCCATCAAAGTCAATAACATTTAGTATTCTTAACAAAAAAAAAGCATTCATAACCAAGCTTAGACAGAAGTTTGAAATACTAGATACATTTCAAGGACTCTCACTAAGTCAATACCAACCGTATTCACAACTGAGCTTACATAGAAGTAGAAACACCAGTTACATTTCAAGGACTTCAACAGAATCAAAATCAATGGGTATCCACAACAAGCTTCCGCAAAAGTCATAACATACCACCCATTTCAAGGATTCCAATAGTATGCAAAAGGAAACTACTACAGAAGTTAAAAACATAAGTTACGTTTCAAGGATTCAAAAGGAGTCAAAACCAAATAGCATTCTCAACTAAACTTCTATAGAAGTCGTAACATACTATCAATTTCAAGAGTTCTAACCTTAACATGCTAAAATTATCCTCTACAAAACTTCAACAGAAGTTGAGACATACGAAACATTACAAAGACTCTCACTGAGTCATTTTCGTATTTAATCCTTGATACTTTCAACAGATTATAACCCAAAATCAAAAACTCAGTAAGGACTTCTACAATCATCATAATCAAGTAGAATAATCACAGCAAACATTCCCAACATAAGAACTTCAAGTATTCTAGCAAGATTCAACAGGGTTCCACATCAACAATAAAAGCACAGCCGGTCTGTACTCGAAATGAAACCAAAAAGAAGAATAATACAGTAACCATTCCAACAAGGTCTTCTAAAAACCTGAGATTCATAATTCCACAGGAAAAGAAGAACCAATACCTTGCTTCAAACCAACTGAACTGAAATCACCTTAACAGAGTTGTTTTAATGAAAGCATTTAGAGTAAAGCAAGATTTTTAAAAGTCAGGGCCTATCATGCCTGGTAATGTCACTTTAAAAGTCCGAAGAAGACCTCTGAATGAGCTCGAGCCTTCTCCTCTTCTTCCACATTAGATTCAACAACAATAATTTGTTATTCTCATGCCTTATAAACTTTACTCGACAGAGAAAAGAGCTAATTATTCTCATAGTTGCCATGCAACAACAAGTAGACTGGTTCGAATAACCAGTGATCAAACAGAGAGAAAACTGGAGCACATGGAAAACCAAACAACCAACTAGTTTTCCATTTTGCATGCCTTCCCGAGCAATCTGTGCTCGAGAACCTGAGTTCATTAATGACATTAACTCTAAAATTCCCACCCAAACTCCATTTCCACCGACCGCCATAGTTGGCGATTGATAAATGCAAACAAAAGACCATTTCCAGATTTGGCGACTCTGCCACGTCGGTCCCAACAAATTTTTACAACCTCCACCAAATCCCAAGTCCTTCATACTTATCCATCTCATAAATTCCATAGAAACTACCACCCATGGCTCGCACCCCTTCATAGGTCCCCCTTCATCCACTTATCATTAGTTAGGTTAGAAACATAGGTTAGATCTTAAGGTGATACTTAGTCTAACTTCCTTAGTGCTAGGTCACTAACCTTAGAAACATTTAGCTTATAGTTTAGGGCTAGGTTAGATTAGCACTAATCCAACCCATAGGTTGTAGTTTAGGTTTAGGTTAATAACCTTAATAATTCCAGTCTAGGTCTAACAAATAGAATCGTTCAGTATAAGAACCAACAGATATACATTCCCGAGATGGATTCTATCCAGCATTGATAATAAGCTAGCAGTATGTATACCAAAATTTATTACCTGGCTCAAGGTCTAGACCTTCTTGATATTACGATATCGGGAACCAATTCATTTAACACAATCAACCTGAGTTAGACTCCAGAATTGCTTATCTAACACATTCAGACCTTGCACCCTTCGTAAGGTCTATAATTTTTGTTCATCCAGAATGAAACTTAAAACATCTCTTGGATCAATGCCACTGATCCAAGGCTGAGTCATAAAGATGGGTAATTCCACAATTCATCTTGAAATTAGATTGAACTCAAGTGCTAAAAATGAAAGAAATAAAAGAGTCCAAGCATATCCTGACTCAGTCAAAGATCTTCAAGAGCAAAGAAGATACAATCAATATCAAGCATGACTTCACAATCAAAGGAACACATCCTTATATAGAAGAAATCATATATCAACACTTGAATGCTCAGGAGGAAGTAACAATAGTTCAGAGTATTACACAGACACATTATCATCTGAGTCTGACGTCTTGCTTTTGTGTACCTTGCATCTTGCATTTTTCATCATGGAGAGTGCTCTTTCTAGATGTGAGCATTTTAGGATCACCTTATAGCCTCCGCCACTTCTCACCGAGAGAGAGACCTATTTAGCTTGGTGTGCTTCTATGAAACGTTACTTCACCCACGAGGGTCTTTTACCCTTCTTGCTTGGGCCAATTCCTACACCTGTTGATCATCGTCATCTAGAGGACTTCCTTGACACTTGTGACCATGTCTTTGGTCACATGATGATGCATGTCTCTCGTTCTCTCTGATTTCACGTGGTAGACTCAGATCCACCTCACCGTGTCTAGAGCATTCTCCAGTCCCTCTATGGAGACCCTTTACATACTGCCGTCATTGTTGCTACTGTTGATTCAGCTATCTCCTCCATTTCTTAATGTGATAAAAATCTCATTGACACAGGCTCACTTGGTTCTACTTCTGATTACAAGGATTGTGCATCCAGTTCTGATGTCAAGAGTACTACAGAGGACTCTTCTCCTCTTTCTCTCACTATTCCAAATAGTGTGGTCACATCCCACATCTCATCAGATATCAAGCATTCTTCTACTCAGCCTCATACATTCATTACACCCGCCTCCTTTCCACTTCCAGTGTGTGAGGCCCATTTCACTCCTCTACCTTCATTGGATGACTCATACCTATTTGACATCGCTCTTTTGTTTGTTGAGCCCCCTCATTGGGATGAGTATCTGTTTGACCTTAGTAGTCTTTTCACAGAGTCTACTTGTGATGCACTATAAGTCCCTCATCAATGTAAAAGTGTTTCAGAGGAGTTCACCATCTCTATTGTTGGGAGTTCCCCTTTCGGGAATCATGTCACTTCCACATTTCCGGAGACCTTCATTGATCCACCCTCAGTTGTGGAGGATGTTTTGTTCACTTCACATCACTTGGACATCCTTTCTACGGGTGTTCCTCTTCACTCTGACTATTCTGCACACATGGCATTACCTTCGATTCCTTGGCACTCACTCACTAGACCTATGTCACACTTCCATGCACCAAACTCAGAGTTCTTCATGTTATTGCCTTCTGTTTCCTTTGTGAAGTGGACAGACTTCCAACACGTCATTTCTGTCCTTCCTAAGGGCAGACACAGTTCATTGCGGGTGGCTCTTCTTTAGGCCAAAGGAAAAGGATCTCGCCATCGACATTCTTCTGGGAGACTTCCTACAGTTACAGAGTTTAGATCCATCCATGGCATCTTATGCATTCCTCTCGTCTCCCTCTTCTTCTCTCTTCTTATTCTTTATGAGAGATTGCCTCTTTGTACATGGGTACCCTTTTAGGCTCGTCTATGGCCAGGACCCATATTTGGCATCTTTCTTATATTAGAGAGTGTTTTGTTCTCTTGTGGTGGATGTTTTTCCCACTAGGTTTTCCTTCACTTCTTAGGATATTCTTTTTGTACATGGGTACCTCATCAGGCTTTGTGTCGGGACCCATTTCTTGTTTCTAAATTTCCGCCTCATCCTAAGTTACGATGAAGGGAGGGGTGTTGGTGTGTGTATTTTCCACATCATTAGGTCAGTCATCTCACTTAGGTGAGATCGTAGGTCCATGTGTCATTTAGGGGTCATTATGAGATTCTCTTACGCGTCAGTATATCATATGCGTCATTGTGAGTTACACTTCTATTCTTGGAATGTAACTCCCCCTCTCTACTCGAGTTGTCATGATTGCAGCACTGGGGGTTACTCAGCACCTCCTATATGTACATGTCTTTTGATCTATGAGATAGAGGAGAGTTTTATGGCTTAACCAGGTTCTACCCATTTGTCAAATCTTTACATGCACATTCGGTTGATGCTCGCTCCTCCTGAGATCTCTTCACGCTGTCGTTTTCACGTCTGTTGATGTGCACGTCGTCCCTCATGATCTTCTCTTGCGGGTTTTCAAACCCTCTTTCAGTTACATGCAGGAATGCCTCTTTCTTTTTAGGTAGAAGCAGTGAGCACAACTGTGTACTTGATAAATAGAGGACCTTCAAGTGCATTGGATGGAGGCATACCTGAGGAGGTTTGGTATAGTAAGAAAGTTGATTATTCATTTCTTAGTCTTTGGATGTGAGGTGTTTGTCCATATAGACAAGGATAATAGAACCAAGCTAGAGGCTAAATCAGAAAAATGCACTTTCATTGGTTATGGTGGTGATGAATTTGGATATAAATGTTGGAGTATTAAGGACAAAAAAATCATTCGATCTAGGGATGTGGTATTTAATGAGAAAGTCATGTATAAGCAATAGTTGCAGGAAAATAAGGAAGAATCCAAGAAAGAATATGCAGTAGAAGATGATCTTCTGGATGGAAAAGTGACACATGAGTCAGTTCAAGGAACCCCAAAATCCTATATTGAGGAGGTATTCTAGGGTAAGAAGAGAACCTAAATGTTTTTCTCCTTCTCTTTATTATTTATTACTCACTAATAGTGGAGAGCCAGAGAGCTTTGATGAAGCAATGTAGGTAGATGTCGGGAAGAAGTGGGAGCAAGCCATGGATGAGGAGCATCAGGCTCTCATGGAGAACCAGACATGGGATTTGGTGAAGCTACTTAAAGGCAAAAGAGAATTGTAGAGAAATTGGGTGTTCAGAATCAAAGAGGAAGGAGGAAAGAAAAGATATAAGGCCCAGTTGGTGGTCAAGGGGTTTGCACAAAAAAAGGTATATATTTTGATGATATTTTTCTCCTGTAGTAAAAATGACTTCTATTAGAACTATTCTAGGAATATTTACAACAAAAGACTTGCACTTAGAACAACTTGATGTAAAGACTACATTTCTCCATGGTGATTTGGAGGAGGAACTATATATGCAGCAACTAGAGGGCTATGAGGTCAAAGGTAAAGAGGAGATGATGTGCAAATGAAGAATAGCTTGTATGGATTGAAACAACCTCCACGTCAATGGTATAAGAAATTTGATAGCTTCATGATGGAGCAAGGTTATATTAGATGTCATTCTGACCATTGCGTGTATACAAAGAAATTTGAGGATGGTAGTTATATTATCCTTTATCTATATGTGGATGACATGTTGGTTGCAGGTAAAAATATGCAGGAAATAAAAGTACTAAAGAAGAAACTAAGTGAATCCTTTGCTATGAAGGATTTGGGGGCAGCCAAACAAATCCTTCGTATGAGGATATCTCAGGATAGGAAGGAACAGAAGTTGAATTTATCTTAGGAAGAGTACATTAAGAAAGTCTTGGAGAGGTTTAATATGTAGGATGCTAAACTGGTTGGGACTCCTTTGGCAGGCCATTTCAAGTTATCAAAGGAGCAGTGTCCCAAGATAGAGCGGGAGAGAAACCAGATGTCCAAGGTGCCTTACTCATCATTGGTTGATAGTTTGATGTATGACATGGTGTGCACCAGGACTGATATTTCCCATGCAGTGGGAGTGGTGAGTATATTTATGAGTGATCCAGGTAGAGATCACTGACAGACAATAAAGTGGATCCTTCGGTATTTGAGAGGGGCCATGGGGATAGTTTTGTGATACATTGGATCAGACACCACTTTGTGTGGTTATGTAGATTTAGAAATCCAGCTTCTATATTCATGGGATAGTAGTAAGATGGATTTCCCGAATATAGAAGCTGGTGGCTTTGTCAACCACAGAGGCTAAATATGTTGCTACCACAAAGGCAAGCAAAGAAATGGTTTGGTTACATAAATTTCTTGAGGAGTTGGGGCATAAGCAGGGGGAAGGAAAGTTGCATAGTGATAGTCAGAGTGTTATACACCTAGCTAAGAACTCTGCTTTCCACTCTAGGACAAAGTATATATAGTTAAGGTACCATTTCATCAGGACAACTTTGGAGGAAGAGAAGTTGAAGCTGGAAAAGATTCATACCAGTTAGAATCCTATAGACATGATGACCAAGGTGGTCACAAGGGAAAAAATGAAGTTGTGTTCAACTTTGGTTGGTCTTCACGGAAACTATTGAAGGGTTGAGAAGCTTTCTCAGAGGAAAACTAGTCTCCAAGTGGGAGATTGTTACGTTGTGGAGCCTATTTTCATGTGAGAAAGTGTTGAAGATTGTAAACTAAGAGTATGTTGGTTGGATATTTTGTCAATCCAAAATATGAGGTTCAACCACAGTATATGGGATTAAATCCCTCCTCAAAGACAGGTGAGGCTGCCTGCTTATTACTAATCTAAAACACAGCAAAAACAATATATATAGTATTCACACTAATCTAACCATTGGGGTTGGGATAAAATCCTGAAATCCACATCCACACGATTCAAAGGTATTGCTTTCGTAAATGAACTGGGTCAGAAACTATTACAATGAAAGAAGAACAATGGAAAGGAAATGAGAGAAACGTATTTTCTTTCGAGTAAACACAGAGCACAAAATAATCATACGGGCTTTAGATCATAAATATAATGTCTGAAATGATTAGAAACACTAAGATGCTACGCAAATAATAGCTTAAGATCATGAACGTAAGAACAATGTCTTAAGAAAGATATATCCCACAACACAAAGTTTGCAAAATAATATCAACTCCTATTCTTCAAAATGATTAAAAGAAAACACAAAGTTTTTCTTCTTTCCAATAGCTCTGAATATTCCAAAAATCTCGACCCTTTGGAATGCATAAGCATCCCTTATTTATAATAAAAGGAAACGAGAGAAAATAGGATAAATCCTAGAAAATAGTATTCTTTAAAAAGAGTTTTATTTTGCTTGACTCTTGTGCAAGAGACCAAGTCAAAATTTGCTTCCTATGTGATGAAACAGAAATGAAAAAGACATGTCGATTTCAAGATTGAAATGACATGAAACATCAAGACTTAATCTGAATCATCATCTTTCACTTCCTCATCTTTCTCTTCCTCCAGCTGAGACTGTTTGTTCCAAAATTCTTGGAACTTTCGAATTATGCCTTGCATTTTCGTTTTCATCAGGCGCAGTGGAATGATCATTCAAAACTTCACAGGTTTCATGGGTATCACTAGCACTGCTGGGAAGCTTTTTCAATCTTTTGCTGAGCTTTCTCAAGGCCTCCAAAGAATGTTCAATTCTTACAAACCGATCAATGATCTCAATACCAAATCCGTGCGCTGGTTCATGCTGAACAGACTCTTGGACTTGTTTGAAAAGATCATCTGCTGATAGGATACCTGAATTTCTAACTACACCTTTGGAAAAATCTTTAGCAACTCTTCTTCCAGATCACTTTTTCCATCAATCAATTTATCCCTTGATTCTCTCAACTTACCGCAGGCTTCGTTGAGAATATTTACTCTGAACCTGATGGCTTTGGTCAGCTGGAAATGCTTATCCGTATGTGGGATGATGCCTTCTTCTACCAAGAGATGTGATGGTATTTGCTTTAATACCTGGAGAGCTTCAAAAGTCAAATCAAGATGTCTAATTTCTTGAGAGAAATCATCATCCATCTTCTCTCCATCCTTCTGCATGTCCCCTAAAGATTGATGAACTTTCACAACATCTTGAATCACTTCCTTCCCCTGTTGGAGCAGCCTTTGGATCCATTCATCGACCACCCTTCCTTTTTTAGCAATCTTCTCAATTGTAGGCACTGATGAGAAATCGAATCCGACAGGGACAAAAGAAGATGGTATGGATTCAAGGGGTTTTGAGAGTTTAAGCAAAACCTCAGTCAACTGCTCCACTTTTCCTTTAAGCTCATCTCTGCTGTCTTTTGTTTCTTTCAACTTCTGGCACAGCACGTTTGTGGCATCCCGCGCATCTTGTTATGCCCCTTCTGCTGTCACTCTTCCTAGAGCCACCCTGGTTATCTGATAATCAAAGGCTGTTATGTCCTCTTTAGTTTTGTCAGTCACGGGAGTGGCGATCTCTACAAACTTATCCCCTGAAGCGTCCACCAAAACCCTTGAAACTGTTTTAGGTTTTTTGGCTGATTTAGCAGTAGAAGCCTTGAGTGAGCTGAAATCAAAGGCTGGTATGGGTACAATCACCTTCCTCTTCCTCGGAGTTTGCTTGAGTAGCCATTTTGGCGTATCAGAGGAAGTTGCCAATGTTGTAGAAGCTGGTATCATACTCTCAAGGGGAGAAGATTCTATTAATGGAGGGGGAATAGTTACCAATGTGGTAGTAGATCCAATAAAAAGAGGCACAGGAGGGGGCGTGTTGGTGATCACTTGGGTCCCAATAGAGAGGGGTGAGAGTCCAGAGAAAATACTGGCCATGATTGAAGAAGTTGATGGAGAATGAGGAGGTAGGAGTGGTTGTGAGGGGGGAGGCGTAGATTCACACTCCAAAGCCTGGGATGCAAGAGATAAGGTCTCTTCAGTTGGGCAATCAACAAATGATGAAACCAGGGGTTGGGTTGATTCTTCTTCCAAAGTAATTTCTCCTATTTCTGGTGGTGTTGGTGATTCTGGCACATCCACCATTTCAACTGGAGAAATAATTGAAGAGATTTCTCTTTCTTTCCTCTTTTTGACAAACTTGACCTTTATAGGCCCCTTAGAAGATTTTTTGTCCTTTTCCTTTTTGGAGGGCCCCGCCTCTGAAGCAGCCAACTTTGAAAAATTATCATCTTTAAAACTCATTCCCCAAGAGGAGAGCCATGCTTTGGTGTGTGCAAGAATCAGAGCCGACCTATCTGTAATGGAGGCTTTTTCACTGATTGACCAATCAATAGGTGGGAAAACATATTGATCTTCATTTATTCCATCATAGGAAAGATCCAGAACACTTTCATTGTCACTAGTACCTTCTGGTAAATCAGCAAGCTCAAGTGTTTGAATCTCAGCAAGTGTCAATCTGCTATGATCCTTTCTATGAATAGCAACCTCATCACACAGATCAATCCAGATGTCTTCTATGCTTGGTCTGTGTAGGTGTAGGGT
This sequence comes from Taxus chinensis, assembly GCA_019776745.2. NCBI lineage: Eukaryota > Viridiplantae > Streptophyta > Pinopsida > Cupressales > Taxaceae > Taxus > Taxus chinensis. Next base: position 610,016,179 of record CM034150.1, read on the forward strand.
TCCATACACCCTGAGGACTCCTCGAATGTCAAACCCGTCTCGGGGCTTCATATGCTTCTTCAACTTGTCCTGAAGCTCATGGAAAACATTTTTAGCTTTCACCATTGTCGAACAAGTGTATCTCCCAATAGAAATTGGGAAAGATACATCAGCCTTATGTTTACTTTGTTGGAACTTAAGGAAATCCAACAGTTGCCTAACCAATTCCATCAATATCAGTTTATCCCCTCGATATCGGGGCAGATGGAAAGGATCCCCCTAGTACATGACTGCCCGAAGATATGTGAACTTCTTGAATTGCAAGAAGACACAACCCCATTTGGAAACTTCAGCCCAGGCCTCATCTGATACTCTTGTCTTCCTCAATTCAGGGTTTAACCTGCAGATGTTTCATAAAAGAAGGCGTCATTTACCCTCCTGAATTGGTCCTGAGACCCTTTTCTTGTCAGTTGAGGGAAGTACTGATAAACCTGGTTCACCGTCTTGTTTCCCTTGATATCCAACCCTGGGATAGTTCCTCATCCCGGCCGCTGCATAGGTGACATATGAAGACATATAAAACTTCCCTGTGGACAAGACTGTTGTCATTTGGGAATCTATCTCATTACTAATGAGAGTTCCCTAATCAATCCCTTGTTGATTCTTCTTGATGGTGATCATGAATTGATACATCCACCCTTGGAAAACATTTGATTCGGGTAAACCAAAAACCCGACTCAACAGAGTGATGAGTCATTGATTTCCTGAATGAAATCACTCCTAGGGATAAGTCTTGGGAATTTGGAGACAGCCGATTTGGCTTTGATCAGGAACTTCTTATTTACATGCTTGATACAATCTTCCTGATCGTTATCCCAAGCTTTCTGAGCTGACTTGATATCTAACTCTCCATATTCTTCAAAATTGGACAGTTTGAGGAGGTCATCAAAGTAACCTCCGTCCAATTTGATCACAACTTCTCCTACCTGATTTCTCACAGAATGAGAAGCAGAGTCATAACTAGAAGCACAGGCTAAGATGAATTCAGGGCACTGAGTAGACATGGGAAAACCCGCTGCAAGAGGTAAACCGCTATCGGCTATCGATTTCATCCATGGAGTTTGGGAGGAAATCCTTACCCTACTCCAAAAATCCTCAATATCTATATTTCTGAGCTCTGTATCTCGGATGTCATAATTACAATCGATATATGATGGAGACTTGAACTTGTATTTCATCCTTCCTGACTTTTCAGTCTTTTCTTGCGATGGACCAGGGTCCGACATGAAGGATTTCAAAGGAAGAGAGTTTCAAAAATCATGAGATGTTGCACACTGTGAAAACCTCGACCTACTGGAGATGCCGAAAGGATGGAAGAGTCCGACACACTGAGGAGGATGTCGGGGAATCCAGAAAACCCGATGCGCTGAGGATGTCAGAGATTTGAGAAAACCCGGCACTTTGAAGATGTCAAAAACTTGATAAAACCTAGCACTTTGAAGATGTCAGAAACTTGAGAAAGCCTGACATGCCAAATCTTCTGATATACTGCGGGTTTTTGATACTGCACAACACCCTTCAAAACCCGAGAAGAGGGAACAGGGTTTTTGTTGAATTTAAAACATGCAAGTTCTTTCTTTACCATTCATACACCAAACATATTTTAATTCCAACAACAATTCAGGAAATAACACAAAATGATAATTCCAAAGAGATAAACCCTAAAACATAAACCTGGTTTAAGAAAGCAACCCCAAAAAGAAAAAGATAAAATCCCCACAAACCTGGTAAGAAAATGGGAAGAATTCCATACATAATCAATCCATAAAAACCATGAACAAAGAATGGAGAGAGAGATACCTTCAACTAGAGCAAGGAAAGATCGAAAATGGGCAATTCAATCGGGCACGGGTGAGTTTCGGGTTTCGAGGTTGGAGAAGCATGTGTGAAAAATCCACGAGGTAAAAATACATCCGGTAAAAATGACGTGGAAATCCACATATATATAAGAAAATTTGCAATTAATACACTTTGTCTGGCACGTGCCAACTCACCCGATAACTCGGCATTAACACCATGTCAGCATGCTTGGGAGGTCTGAAAACCCGACACAAAGGTGTTTAGAGCAATTTGGGTTTCGGGTTGCGGAAAACAATTGACATGAAGCATGATGCTTAGATGCTTCAAAGTTCTGAAAACCCGACATGAAGGACTTAGGCAATTCAGGTTTTAGGTTGCGGAAAACAATCGACATGAAGCATGATGCTTAGACGAAGACATGCTCTGATGTTCAGAAGTTCCACAAACCCGATTTTCCTTAGTCGATGCGGGGTTTCGGGTTTCGGGGAACACCAGACATGAAACATCTAAAACACATGTTGTCCTGTCGGTGAAACCCGAAAACCTGATTTTCTCTCATAAAGGCAATTTTGCAAAACCAGCTTTAAAATTTCGTAGGGTTATCTGATAGTTTTGGCTTAAACTCAAAATTGAGATAACAGAGTATTGTACACTTTCCACAGTTTTCTCACCAGGGTTTAGGGGCGTAGCCCCCAAGATTTTTTTTGGCCTTAAAATGTGCCTGATATACTGGGAAACGTGTTTTTCTCATATGGGTTGAATTTTGGCCCATAGGTTTATGGGACAGTTTTGGCCCATAGTTTTTATACCCATGGTTTTGTAAAATTACTTAAGCAGTTGTCTACTTATATGGTTTTATGTATATGGTAGGTCAAAGTAATATTGTAGATGTGTTTTGAATTCGGGTGTGAATTCTATAGAGTTTGTTGAGTATAGCTCCAAACAGATCTAGATATTGTATTGAGAGAGTGGTGGCTTGTAATAAAATTTGAGCAAGTGATTCTTGGTGGATGTAGCCCAAATTGGGTGAAGTACATTAAATATTGTCTCTTTGTGTTGTGTTATTTTATTATGCACTTTTATTTGAGATCTGTAATATTTTTTGCATATTAGTTTCTATTGTTGCGATTCTGTGAGGGATTATTCTACATATTTTATCCCTTATTTCCTAACATGCTTGTTATTTTACTTGTACATTTTTTTTCATTTCATCATCATATCAAATAAACCATCACATCTATACATCATATATCAATAAATGCTAAGTCTAAATCACATATGTATGATAGAGTTAATCATCAGTACCGTATCATCAATGGGGCAAAAGGGGTTGCAATGATCACAAATCTATCCCCCCCACACCAATATCAAAAATTAAAACATGTTTTACTCAAAGTACCTCATCAACATGCAATATGACATCAACTAAGGCTATCTCATAATCTAACAAATATGTGATACAAACATAAAACATGCAGATTAAGCATGATATCTCATAAGAAAAATGTGTTACATCAGTAATCCATCAAATCATCATACATCGTCATAAAATATAAATTTCTGTGTACAAAAAAATGTGTCTCAAAAGTACATCTGATATAATGAGCCATCATGGGAATCTATACAAAAAATTTCCTTCATCACGAGGCATAATTAAAAACACTATATAACGTACATCGGTACAAAAATGTGCCTTCATTACAAGGCATGATAAAAAATAATACATATACATCCGTATAAAAGTATGCCTTCATATCAAGGCAATAGACCACAAAATACATCTAGTAAACCAATAAGAGAGTCAACCACGACTCTCACCCTCTCTGGGACTGCCTGGTCTAGGGATTTAAGGAGGAAGTTTTGATGTGATGGTCCTATAGAGGCCACTGTGATCTTCTACACTATAGGCTGCTGAACTGATCTAGCTGATCGTGAGGTCCTTTAGGATTTGGATCTGGACTTGCTAACATCTAACTGATCAAAGTAAGTAGCCATGTGTCCCTCTGGTATGGCCAAGTGGTACAATGCCTTGTAGTAGGAGACCTTGCCACTAGATCTCATGATATCTATTAATATGTATGGCATCCCAGATGTTGATGATGTCCACAGTAGAGCATCACGCTCTCATGTCACTCTGGCTATGTCTTTAGACACCAAATTTGGGTAACACTTCCCCTTCACCCCACATGTATATTAATTTAATTACCCACAATTAAATTAATGCCCATGACCACAATATTTATTATTTCATTACCTTAATTAAACTAATTTCCACCTCACCTAGACACCACATCATGAACCTATTCTTAGCATGTTTCCCTTTTACTAGGACTCAATATCCACTCACCATAACTAACTAAGACTTAGTCCTACCTACCTTAATTAACTAAGACTTAGTTCAACCCTAAAATCACATGCCTATTATTCTTCTAACCACATTCCTATTTATCTAAGCACAACATCCTGTTTTGATCTAGGGAGAATAGATAGAGCTGGCCAAAAAGATTGTCAAGATATGTCATTTTTAGTAAAACTAAGATTTCCCACCTTAACTGATGTCAGTCAACCCTAAACCAATGCCGGTCACCCTAAACTGTCATCGGTTACCATATATTCATTTTGGTAACCTTGTTTGAGAGGTTAGAAGAGTTATTCAATTCTTGGAGAAGAGAGATCTAAATGCAAGCACACACCAGAACACTCATGCACATCCAGACACCCTAAACTTGAAATCAAGCACTGATATGAAAGGCAAGCATTCATGTTAACATTCTAGGAAACACTACCATGAAACAGAGCAACCATTTTCACATATCAACCATCGCCATCGTCCATCCATTCAACCTTCTTCCTAAAGTAAGTACACTCTGATCTACAGCATTCTACAGTTATTCAGAATTAGTCTCTTTATCTTTTTTGATTTAGTTTTTGGTTTCCTATGCATCCCACCATCCCCATATTCCTTCTATATGTTTATCCAACCACCCAAAATCCCTGTTATCTCCCCAATATTTAATACTAGACACGCCTGAGCATTCCCATCACCCTTGCTAACCTAAACATTCCCCTCCAATTCTTTGTGTAGTCATGAAGACTCTCAAAAACTCAGTTTATTGAGCTTCTACCATCCCGCCTTAACTGTTGTCAGTTCCTTATTAACCTTCATCATTCATACCTCACTGATGTTGGTGTCTGTGACTGGTAATTCTTCCAATGATAGTGACCTAATTCCTTTCACCAACTCACCCAATCTCACCCATAACTTGACCCTGACCTATTCCAACACCTTAACCACCTACCTAGCTTCCAGATCTAATCATAACCTAACCTATTAGATTATATTTGCTTATTGTACTTGAATGAGGTTCCAAAATCACATCAACTAAAATAGTATTTTATTTATTACGCTACCTCTATAATTAATTTTTATTAAATAGTGGTTTGATAGCTGTCAAGGAAGTATCACACTTCCTGGATCTAGCACATGTTAGGAAGCCCACTGGCATATATTGTTTAAATCTCTTTTGTGGTCTTGTTTTGTATTTGAGGTAGTTCCTCCTAGCCAAAAGGAAGCTCCCGCAGTCAATAGTCAATCAAGAATTCAGAATGCGCATACAACTTCTAACTGATCATCACAACCGGTAATCCTCCTTGGCACATCACCTTATCTATTTTGTCAAATCCATAAATAAAATGGTGAAACATTTTGGCACGCCCGTTGGGGCCCATCAGGGGTTATTTTGCATTTTATTCATTCCTAGGTGAAAATTGTGTGTTTGTTTCCCTTTTGAAAAGCTTCCACATTAATTTTATTCTCTGGAATATTCCCCTTCTTTCTATTTTCTAAAAGCAATCCTATTTTTGGTTCTTTAAAAATAATGTCTTTCTTTCATTAGCATTACATTAGTGAAAAATCATCCCTCTTCCTTTTCATTACTTTCTACATTGAATATCACATTTCTATTTGGGTTTAAACACTTGCCTAAAATTCTAATTTTTTGCATTATATCTCACATTAAAACTGAGGGAAACCTATATGCTGGAAGTCATGCCTAGCTGATGGTTGACACAATTAGATCATAGAAAACATGTTATCTTTTCTCTCTCTTTGCCAAACTGCACAAATTTGAATATACACATATTCTTAAACAACATCCCATCTGAAAGAAGCTGTCAACGATCACATGATCAGAGGATTGACAGTGGGCACTCAGCTGGTTATCTCTTTCTAGTCACCCATTAGAGAAAGGTCCGCCCCCACCAAAACATAACCTAGAACCTCACCTTTAGAATTTCCTTCTTCATTGGAAGCCTTCCCAACCAAAAACTCTGTTCTAAATTCATGAGTCAGTATTTTAAATAGCATAAGATAAACACACTAAATTCACTTGTAGGATTAAGTGTTTTTCTTATCTTTGTTCTTGAATTACGTTTTGAGTTGTGAGGTAACGTTTCTTCAAATCCTTCTTCCTTTCACACTCATCATCATAGTTGGTGTATTCCAACTATTTTTGAGTGTGTCAAGACTCATTTTTTACCATATTCAAACTTCTGGGTTGGTGTCCCATTCAAATTTAATTCACAAAAAGAAACTTTTCTTCATTCTACAGATTTCACAGTAACTGGCATCGATCAATAGATTGTCATCGATTTACATCTAACCGTCATCAGTTTATCTGACCGGTATCGGTTCCCTGTGCTTTGGTTAGTTTACCCAAAGATCACTCATCTCATCTTCTTCTCTATTTAAAATCTTTGGACATCACCATATCCTATGAATTATAATATTATTGACTAAATATAGCTTCCACGGTTGACTTTCCTTAGTTTTTGTCTCACTTGCTCAAACTATTGCTTCCCCACAGTAACTGGCATCAGTTACTGTGACTGTCATCAGTCACCCAGTAACTAACATCAGTTGTTCTGACTAGCATCTATCCTTCTGTTTTGATTTTTAATCAAAGCACCTACCAATTCACCCCTCATAATAAATTCTTTTCCATCCTTATTATTCTCTGTGTCACTTGCAGAGTATAGTTCATCTAGTATACGCTAACTCACATGGTGTTGATGCACAATCAAGCTAGTGCCCTTGTGCTTCACGTCATCCTTCAGCCACTTCCATCTAGCTTGTCACCCTCTTCAATCTTATCACCCATGGATCTAACTCAGCCTATCACCATTAATACTTGTGACAAGGAGTTCACGAGCTTTCTTGACCAGAATCCCACTACCCTCCAGTACTACCTTGCTTATTCTTCTACCCAAGATTCCTCAGGTCAGTTAGTATACAACATGCCCATATCTATCCCTCCTACTCTTTCCTCCACCTCTGCATCAGCTAGCATCATCTCAATGCTACCATCATCCACTTTACCACATGTAGTGTCTCAGCTAGGTCCCACAGCCATTATAACTTCAACGTATAAGCTATCAGTCACACCAACGACATTAGTTATCCCTCCAACAACCACCTTAAGTATATCCCCATCTGCACCCACTACCTCACATATATCTATTACATTACAACCACCTCCAGAGTTGGTAACTTACACCCCTTTCTAGAACCTCATCCTTTCTATCCCGCAGTCCTTACCCCCAATCACCACTAGAGTTGTTACGACTACCCTACCCACTTACACATACTACTAATAACCCCTGACCTCGTCTATTATTTATTTTGGCTATGTGTCACCTACTTCTATTCCTCTTATGCAGTTCTCATACCCAGCACCACTATACATTAGCATACCACCCACCTCATACATTCAGTATCAACCCCCTTTTTCTACAGGGGGCACCCACTCATCACAACCTACCAATGACCTCATTAAGATGATGATGGAAAAGATGTAGATCCTAGAAGCATTTGTTTATAGCTCCCATAATTCTTTAACTTATGATGAAATTTGTAGCGATCCTATCCATCCATCTATTCCCATTTGTCCCTACCCTGTGCATTGGGAAATGCCTAAATTCAATCACTTCAAAAGTAAAGAAGACCCGCAACAACACTTGCGGTCATTCAAACATGGGTGCTACCTAATCACCCATTATGACGCTTTGCTCCTAAGAACATTCCTAATGTCCTTGACAGGAATAGCATTGGATTAGTATAGTGGAATACCTAGACATTCCATTTATTCCTGTAATCAAGTAGCCCAATATTTCTTAGACCATTTTTCAATCAATGTTATCAAGAAATTCACCATGACTGGTCTCTATTCAACTTGACAGTATGAATATGAATCTATCACACATTTTATTGCCCGATGGCAGAGTCTTATAAACCAATTAACATTCCAACTACCTCAAACTGAGATTATTGATTTATTCACTAGAGCTTGTGATAGACACATCTCACCAAATCTACAAGTATAAACCTTCGAAACCTTCAATGAAGCATTCACCATGGCATGAAAGCTGGAAATTTACACCATTGAAGAAAATAAAATCCAATTACGAAACAAGAATGCCTTGTTCGAATCAAATGAATCTTCTTCATCTTCAAAACCTCAAACTAACTATTCAAAGGGCAAAGGATCTGCCAACATGGTGGTCCTTAAGGTGGGTCCACCTCATCCTTCTAATCAAGTCTAACCTTATTCTAATATTTCCCTTATCCAGGAATTTCAACTCCGGTGGGAGCAGGAGTAGTGTACTTCAATTGGAGAGCCCTTTTCATTGGTCTTGGAAAAACTTCTTAAAGCTGAAACCATTACACTTCCTCCCATAAAACCTAATACAGGTTTTAATCCTTCCCTTCATATGCATGCATGGTATAAAGAACATGATTACTGTAATTACCATTAGGTTGAAGGCCATAGTGATGGTAATTGCATAAATTTTAAGAACATTGTCCAAGAGATGATAGATAATGGATACCTCATCATGGACAACCCAAATGAGCCGATAAATAAAAATTTGCACATATTTAAAAATTCATTCCCTAACCATAAACCATTTCTAGTAAAAATAGTGAACCTTCATCCAGTGAAAACAATGTTCGTGAAGTCCACACTGTTTTTGATATCGTATCAACCTTTCCTCAAATCCCACCTATTTCATCTATTAAGGAAATTTTGGCATGAGCTCCTCTACCCATAGAGGAGCATACCTCTTCTACTCATTCACCCCAGAGGAGTCCCCTTCATCTCTCCTTTCACTCATAGAGGAACATTGTAGTCATTTTTACACCCACTAGAAGAACAAGGAATCACATGCGCATTAGCATATCACCCAGTGGGAACTGGGCACTCACCTTAGGCATGCGTGGGTGCCAAATCTCTCTTTTATATGATTTAATTGGGAAAACATCATCTAGATCAAGAACTTAATGAATAATTGTGGAAAATGAGATATACATTCATAATAGGACTCATAGCGGTCTCTAAACGAATGTGCTCATTTCAAAGAGAAAGTACTTGTAGACAACATATAATTACAGAAAAATGGAAAATACATAAGGGTTTACATCTACTTCATAGCTTCCATGAACAGAGATGAAACAATATAGATATGGGTCGAATCAGCTATACTCATGCTCATTTATGTTTGTATCCTCATTACATTCATACTCATTACAATCAACAGATCCACTTAGAAAACCATAAATTGATAAAACTAAAGTCATATTTCACAGCAGGGACCATGTATTTCATCCTTACAAATAAAACTTATATCCCAACCCCTTAATGCATTAATCCATTCCCATAGAGTTCTTGTAATATATCTGCAGGGCTCTCTCTCTCTCTCTCTATTCTCAGACTATGTCATCCTTTTAATTCTCTGAGCCTTCTTTCCTTTCTACTGGCGCTCATATATATAGGCATCCTATGGTGTCAGCACCTCCTTCTGTGGCCTCAGATCCATTGCCAAGTGTCTGTATGGGCTTTCCATGGGAACATGTTCCTTTAGGTATGGGCTCTGCACATTCTGCCATGATGGTCTCCTATGTGTGCCTTCTCTTCAACATGGGCTCTGCATGTTCTGACATGATGGCCTCCCATGTGTGCCACCATCGCTAAGCATATTCCCTTTTTGGGCCCCATGCTGTCAGACTGACACCTTATTCACTTTGCATGCATGGTCAGGTCCTGATTTTCATGCCAAAAATGGATAACTCCTAAAACCTGAGCTATGTCCGCGTGCCTTGTCCTACATGCCCTTCTTCTACTAGGCCTTGCATGCTTTCTTCTTGCATGCCCATGCACCTTGATGTACTTAGCTGATATTTTAGGGGCCTAACAAACATAGCTCTTCCACTCCTTCACCCCTAGAGGAGTCCCCTTCATCTCTCCCTTCACCCATGGAGGAACCCAAACTTTCTACAGATGACATTCCACTATCTACCTCATAACCTACTGAGTAGTCAAAGATTTTAAATCTCTCATCCATAGGAGAATCATCATCATCTTCTCCTCTACTAAGGAAGGAGTCTACATCACCCCACCTATTATCTCTCTTATCCATGGGAGAATTGTCAGACATGCCACTACCTGTTGGGGGTAGTTCCCCCTCAGCATCCCAGGACCCCATTGACATGATCTCAGTTCTTTTACCTATAGAGTATGAGGCTAGTCAATTCCCTATCTCACAAACATATTTTACAAGAATTGCCACCAAACTAACTCCATCCTCTTCTTTAGTAGTCCAGTTTTCACGACTGGCCGATCACTTGGATTCCGTTGATAATTCCATTCTCTAGGGATGTCTTCGACTCCCTTTTTTGACCTAAATGAAAATGTTTTCTGATGATAATTCCATGATCTACCCAAAGGTATTTTTAGCAACCAAATGAGCATTGACCATGCTTATTGAAAAAGATTCTTCTTCATCATCTTGTTGTCACAATATCACTGCACCCCCCGAATGGCCTGATGATGAATCATGACATTCAGTGTGATAGTGACATGTGGGATCACCTCTCAAGCTATGGGAATTGGGTTTGAGGTGAACCTATGGAGAAGGCCGGCTTCCTTTTTTTAAACTAGGTGCTATGAATCTTCCTGAGATTAAGGAGAAATTGCAAATAAATGAATCCTAAACTAGAAGTGGTGATGCACCAAAGAGCAGGGATGTTCAACTTTTGGAAGGGTTATGTGAGTGAGATACTAGCATCCTAAATCATTTTCACCTATTGTAACTAAAAAGGGTACGAGTACAACAAAATAGAAACACACGTTCCTTTGTTGAACTTATAAAAAAGAGAAAGAAAACGATTTATTTTCAGATACACAGATAACTTTATTGGAAAAATTAACACAAGCACATTTATAACACAAGCACATTTAAAACACTCACTTTATGTAAAATAAATATAATGTAACTTCCAATCAACAGTAGGAGAAATACAATCATAGCTAAAGAGAAATGAACCTCATCACTTAATCTTGGCATACAGTAAATAATATAAAGTAAAGGCAAGTTACTCAAATATACTAAGGAATCACATTCACAAAGTGTGTAATAAATAATTATCTCACACAATAATTTAGAATTTCAAATGGAAGAGTGTAATCCTCAATAAAATTAAAAGGGAATTCACAAATATATGAAAATACTCTTCCAAGCTTGAAGAGTAAAATCACCAAAATCTTGAAAAATTGTATATCTATGAACTCTAAGCATTCATCTATTTACAAGTTCTTTTGGCTGAGCCATTACAGCTGGGCCCTTAACTAAAATTTCCTAAAAATAGAAATGTCATTAAATTAAGGGAACAATCTCCCATGAAAATAGTAAAACTGTTGGAAGGGTTTGATCGAGTCAACCCTGTAACTCTAACTAATCTGGAGCTCGATTTTTTCCTTCTATGGTTGTTCAACCCTGATTTGGCTCTGCAACTTGTTCACCTTTTTTGAGCTCCTCCTGGGTTTCCTTCCATACAGCCAATCTTTGAGCGTATTCAAAAAAATGCTTGATTATTCCCTAGATTTCTTCATCTTCAGGCCCGCATGTGTAGTGACTTACTATGTCTGTTGTCTCAATCTCTCTGGTAATTTGGGCTGGTATCCTCTTCAGTTTGAACATGACCTTGGATATCCTTCCAATGAAGTTCTATCACAATACCATTCGATCAATGGAACTAGAATTGAAAGTCCTTGTGACATCGTCATCCCGCTTTACCAAATCTTTAAATTTTTCTTGAATCTTTTCTTCAGGGAGGGCATCGATATTATCATTGAAGAATTTACAATGAGCAATATAAAATTCTTCTGATATTTCGTTTAAGGTGTCTGTAATCTCTAATCACTTGTCATCCAAATTTTTAACCAAGTCTTGTAACACTTGGCACTTGAACTCCATAGCCTTCTGATATTCAAAAAACTTTGAAGTATCATGAATTACCCCTTCCTGAAGACACAAGTCAGAATCCACTGCCCTAACTTCTTCCCATGTTGCTAGATTTAGATTCAGATTGTTTCTTTCCTCAAAGAGAGCCTCATCCATCTTCTGAATAGTTATCTTTACCTCCTGCAAATCATTGTAGATTTCCACAGCTTCCTTGATCAAGGGATTTGCATCCTATAGTATTTGTTCAATCCACCCATTTACCGATCTCCCTTTCTGGCTAAGTTTCTCAAGCTCGTGATAAGAGAAATTGTCAATAGAAACTGAAACTGCTAAGGTCGTAGTAGATGAGGACTCAGTAGATGAAATGGGTTGTGTAACTCTCTGTAGCAAAGATGTGAGCTGCTTGACCTTAACCTTTAGTTCATCCTTCGTAGCTTTATCCTTGACATATTTTGCCATCAAGGCCCCCAGAGCTGTGTGAACATCCTATTTGGCCCCCTTATGAGTGGTCTTTCCCAATGAAAATGTGGAAATATGATAATCCTCAACAGTGATTGTTTCCTTGGTTTTTCCCTCGGTAGGGGTATTGACCTCTATCACCCGTTCTCCAGATGAATTTACTGTCATATTTGACATGGTCCTTGGTATTTTGGCCTACCTTTTGGGTTTTTGCTCCAAGATGCTGAGATGAATGACATCCCCTAGAGGCACCTTATTTTTTTTCTTAGGGGTTTTCCTGAATAACCACTCTAGAATAGCTAATAATGAAGAAGATGGAGTGGTAGGTGTGACACTCAAGGCCTGGTTAAGGAAAGGGTACTGGGAACATTCATGGGTGTCTAGATAGAGGTGACAATGATGGATGGGGTGATTGATAATACAGTAGTGGGAATTGATACAACAGTATTGGAAGAAGGAAAGTCAGGAAAAGGAAGTGGAGGAGGGAAAGGTGATCCAATGTTCTCTCCAACTGAGAGAGATGGAAGGGATGAGAATAATTAGGCCATAGAAGGATATGGGAAAGATGAAATGCTAGAAGAAGTGGGAAGAACTGATGGAGGAAGGGGTGATGGAAGAGAAGAAGGAAGTGATGAACCTTGCAAACAATCAGGAGAATCGCTGACCACAATTACATCTACCCTAGTCTTGGCTAAAGGTATTTCCTGAGAAACAGGAGTTTGAGGAAGAGATGAACTTCCAACAACAAATGAAATTTTCCTTGGTACTGTGGGGGTCTTCTGAATTGACCGCTTTCCCTTTTTGGGTACTATTGGGCTTAAGACTGGTGGGGCTTCTTTATTTATAACCTACTCAACTACCTTGGGTTTGATCCCAAAAGTAGCTAACCACCTGTAGGTCCTTTAAAGAATGGGGACCACTCTATCCTTTGTATTTGAGCATTCTTCTTTATACCAATCAATCCAGGGAAGTGGTTGATCGGCAATACCTTTGGTCTTATATGCTTCATCCAATACTTCAGCGTCATCTTGCAAATTTGCCAGGATCCCAGCTATCACATACTGGCAAATTTCATCTACATCAAATCTTTCATAATCTCTTTGTAGGATGATATACTCATGCCAAAAATGAATCCAGATGTCTTCTAGCTGAGATGTGTAGGAATTTGAACGTCCTATTTCGCTGAACTTTCCCAAGTAGTTGAAGTTGGTTCTTAGATGAAAATTCCATAGGGTTACCTCAGCCATCTCCGCATCTATGTTCTTGGCTTTGTGAATGTTTTGAAAAGAATACCTGCCAATCGTAACCAGAAAATGCACTCCTACCTTGTGGTGCTTATTTTGGATCTAATGGTAATCCAACAGTTGCCAAACTAGCTCCAGTAGAACCCATTTGTCCATAGAACACCTTGGCAATTTTCTTGGGGCACCAACGAAGCCCAAAATTTGAATGTAGGTGAAAGTGGGAAATTGGAGATAGATTGCTCCCCATTCCCGTACTTCTTTCAAGGCCTCATCAGAAATTCTCTGATTTTACAACTCTTTGTCAAAGAAGTAGCGGATGACTGTGAAGAAAGCATTGTTGACCCATCGAAAGTGCTTGCACCCCTCACTCAAAGTGAGCTAGGGATAGAAATCATAAATTTGGGATGTGCTGCGAACCCCCTTGATATTTAGTTTGGGAAAATCTCCCATAGCAGTGGTAGCGTAGACTAGGAATTATGTCATGTAAAATGAGTTTGTAGCTGACACTCTGCCCAGCTGATAGCAGATGGAGTTACTGATATGTTCTCCCCACCTGATAAGCTCCTTGTTCTTCTTGATAGTGGGAATGTATAAAAACATCCACTCTTAGAATTGCTTGGCAGCTAGGATGCCTGAGATTCAGCTGAGTAGTATGATTATGTCATTGACTTCCTAGATGAAGTCATCCCTATACAAGGTTTTTGGAAACTTTTCCATGCTCTTAGTCAAGTCACTTTTCATGAAAATCTTGGAACATGAATCAACATCGTTGTTCCAATGTTCTAATGTGATTTCGAGTGAAATGATGGTGTAGTTTAGAATTTCAGATAGTCTAAGAAGATATTCAAAGAAATCATGATCTAGGCAAATGACCACCTTGTCATCATCATCCTTAATTGACATAGAATCTACATCGAAGTGGGAAGCTACAGCTAGAACAAACTTGGGAAAATGCATTGAAGCAGGAAAACTAGCCGCAAGGACAAGCCCACTATCATAAATTTCCTGCATCAATGGCTTTTTGTTAGGAGCCTTCACTCTACTCTAGAAATCTAGGAATTCGATTTAACCTAAGTTAGTATCCCCTATGTTACCTAGGTCATAGGTTAGGAAAAACTGAGGAGCAACTCCAAGGAATGAATATTTCATCTTGTCTTTATCTTTCGAAGTACAAGTAGACATGAAGTTTTGGATTTTGGATGCCAAAGAAGAAAACTCTGAAAGTCTGTAGGATGGAAATCTCTGAAAGAAATATCTGAAATTAGGATCTCTGAAAGTCTGAAATGCCAAGTTCTGAAAGTCTAAAAAGAAAAAATGCTAAAAGAACTCTTGAAATGAGAGTGTCTGAAATTCCGAAGTGAAAAATTCTGAAAGAAAGTTTCCCAAATGTGTTTCTTCGAAACTCCAAAGTGAATTTATCTGAAAATGTTTTCTCTGAAATGCTTATTCCTGAAGTGTATTTTCCCAAAACTCTGAAGTGAATTTCTCTGAAGAAATTATTTTGAAAATGTTTTCTACGAAATGGGAATCTCCGAAATGATTTTTTTTGAAGCTCCTTTATGTGAAATGGCAGTCTCTGAAAAACACTTCCTCCAAAATGGTAGTCTCCGAAATGATTTCCCCCGAAATCCCACAGCAATTACCAAAATTTTGAAATAAAGTAATCCCCTTTGAAGTGAGTTTTCCCAAAGTACAACTAGAAATTTTGCGGAACCTCGAGATCTACCTCAAGATGATTTTGAAACAACCTGAGAAATTGAAGATAACTAAAAAATGAGAACATGGTGAGTAGGAAGCCCATTATTCGAAAACACCGAAGAAATAAAAAGGAAAGAAAATAAAACTGGAAGATGAGAACAAAAAAGAAAATCTAAAACCAAAAAAGAAATAACAAAATAAACATACCTTGAAAAGGACGTTGAAAAAGACAAGGAAAAATAGATGTCAGAGATCATTGTCAGGTGAAAATGACTGTAGAAAATTGAGTTTAAATAAAAAAACCTAACATTTATGGCAAAAAACTGATCCATACAGGGTTGGTGAAGAAATAAATGCTCAAGAAAACTCTGAAGTTCCGAAACCTAAAAAAACTTAAAGTCTAAAAATTCAAAAATTCAGGATTTCAGACTTTGGGGAAATAAAAAACAAAATGTGAATTAGTGATGAAAAGTTCTGAAACCTGAAAAACCTGAAAGTCCAAAAATTTAGAAATTTGGGATTTCAGACTTTGGGGAAAACGAAACCAAAACACTGAATGTTTGAATGAAAATTCCGAATTCCGAAAACCCAAAAACCAAAAAATTTCAAAAATTTAGACTTTCGAAAAAACTTTCAAAATAAAAACTCCGAAAATCCAAAATTTATCACTTAGACACCAAGACTTGGAAATTCATTGTACAAGGGATCTCTTAAAAAAAATTGTCTAACCTCATTTGACTTATCTTTCAAGGTAAGTTAAATTACTAACACATCTCTACCTACATCCAAACCTTTACCCATAACTAAAACCATTCCAAGACCTCGAAACCTACCCACACCTCTCTCCTCACCCATATCTAGACCCATTACTACCTTGGGTGTCATGCCAACATCTAGCCTTACTCACCCACCTATCAAATTGGACTTAGCCACAACATCCCAATCCCACACAACCATTATCCCTCCACCTAAAAAGAAGACCCAATCTTCTAGGCCACATACACCAAT
Organism: Taxus chinensis; assembly: GCA_019776745.2. Classification (NCBI taxonomy): domain Eukaryota; kingdom Viridiplantae; phylum Streptophyta; class Pinopsida; order Cupressales; family Taxaceae; genus Taxus; species Taxus chinensis. The sequence goes on from CM034150.1 coordinate 610,032,723, forward strand.
CTCACGTACCACACCTTTTTCACCTTCCCCCTTTCCATCCATCCTAAGGCCCTATCCATCAACCCTGATCAAACAGTCTCCTACACAAGGCCATTCAAAAGGTAAACAACCTACTACTACATCACAAGCCTTCATTATACCTCATTCACCCAAAAACCAAACACCATCACCCTCACCCATCCAATTTTTACCACCTATACCTCTACCTTTTACTATCCCCTCAACTTTACTTATACGACTTCAACCCATGTCATCCACCCAACTTCAACCACCCACTTCCACCACAACTCGGTTGTCCCCATGGGTAACCCATCCTCTTCCACCATATACTTTCCCTTTTGCATCTTGTACTCCCATTTCACCTTTACCCAAGAAGTTGCAACCCAAAAATAAGAACCCACTACCCTCCAATAAATTAGTCAAACAAACAAAACTTTCCAGTGCTAGTTATTCTACCACACCTTTACCTAAGAAGATGCCATCAAAACCTAAGACAAAACCACTTACCAAACCAATGGACCAACCCATTGCCCCTCCCATAAAGCCTCTTCCCTCACAATCATCCACACATGTACCCAACCACACTCACTTCCCATCATGATCCCTTAGCAGGGTCCTACACTAACATTTTCACCAATCTCTTAGAGACTTCCATCATCACATCACTGCCACTTTAACCTTACAATCCTCTAAAACCCAAGCCAAAAGGGTTTGATGAAACAAATATTTGTGCATATCATCGTGTGCTAGGACATGGTGTAGAAAATTGTAAGGCTCTAAAAACCATTCTTCTCCAACTTTTTCCTCCTAAGAAAATTTTTGACGATGATGAAATTATCAATGAGGACCATGTTCCACCTTCACCTGTCACCACACATCATAATCCTTTACCTATTCAATGATCAATATCCCCACGCCCATAACCATTTTATCCACCTCCAAAATTTAAGATCAACATGGTTTGTATTTGAGAGTTGGCCAAATCATCACCTAAATTCCAGTGTGCACAACTTACTTCACAAGTATTTTCCCCACCATTAGGTTTTTTCCCATCATGTCATTACACTACTCATCCTACACCTTCTCCATTTACAAAGTCCCCTCAGGTTAACATGGTTCAAGTTGCCACCCGCGCCCAAAAAGACAATGGAAAAGAAAAAGTAACGAGCCCATCAACCAACCCTGTGCCTAATAGACCATTTGCACCAGCACCCAAAATCACCATTCGAGGACCTACATACCCTATCTCTGACGGGGTCACCCATCATGCAATGATAAAACAATTACATCAATCCCCTCTAAATATGTATTTGTATGATCTTGTCTAAACTTATGAATCTCATAAACAAGCCCTTAAGGAGGTTTTGTAATCCATTAAAGTTTTAACCCCACACCAGTGGCCTCTGTTATTACCCCTCACCTTGTGGCCTCTCTTACCAAATCATCTCCTTCTTCTACCCCCATACCCACTCCTCAAGTCACTACCCTCAGCTTATCTGATGAGGAGATTGTACCTCTCCAGTCAGATGACCCTAATCCTGCCCTTTTCATTTCCGTCTATATCGATAACATATACATACAACGCATTATGATCGATGGTGGTGCTATCATTAACACCATCTCCTCCCACGCATATAATCAAATGTGCATCCCTGCTAATTGTATGCTTAATAACCCAGTTATGTTGTGCTCCTTTAACAACACCATCACCTCCACCCTGGGCACCATTATCCTTCACGTTCGTGTAGGCCCTCTCACTATCCTAGAACTATTTTATGTCTTAGAGGGAGAGTTACAATATAACCTATTTCTTGGCAGACCTTAGATTCATGTCATGGGTTGTGTCACTTCCACTTTACACCACTATGTAAAATTCAAACATGAAAGACATAACTATAACATCTTCACCGACCTATCGCCATTCAAAACTTGTAACATGTTGTACCGACCCAATGATGTACTTATACCGGTCAAGGCATCTGCCACTATCCCCACTTCTCCTTCACCCACGACCCAATCCACCAATGTTGTCGCCACCTCTACCACATCTAACTCTTCTTTTCCTAATGTTACCTCAGCCTCTGTAGCTAAGCCCTCTACTTCCCAACCAACCGCTAACCCTCCTTCCAATAATCTAGTGAGTCATCTATCCCTACCACCCATATAACAACTACTGATCCCGTAGAAGGTGTTTTTCAATGCCTCACTCTGGGGGAGTACCTCCTATACAATATTAAGAAATTTCCCACTCCACAAGAGTATGGGAACTTACGCCATCACCCTAGTTATGACTACTGCATAGGCAAGGTTTTTCCTTATGGTCCTCCCCACCTTCGCACTAATCTAATGTATGGGGGACTTGATACTGCCACTTATTCACCCAAACCTCCATCCCAAACATGGCCATTTTCATCTGACCTCCAATATCTTACTAACCATTGCTTCTCCCACACTTTCCTTCACCGTTGCACATGGAAAGGCTTTGGTTTCTATTTTTATGAACAAGTCTGCCATACTGTCATTTCATGCACCACCCGTAAGCACAATGACCATAGTGGCATTGGCTTTACCACACAACCTTCCATGAAGGCCCACGTTGACCTCATTAAGGAAGAAAAACCTTCTTCATCCCATTCACCAACATCACCACCTTTACCCATAAAGTCTATAGATCCCGAATCTATTCTTCCTTAAAAAAAATTGTAAACACAATTTCCCTGGGACCTCTGACCTATCAACACGATGGAAAGGTTTCTTCTTATCTTCCCTTCCTATATCCTAACATCATCAACAATGATACACCTTCTATTAACACCATTCAATGTTAGGATGATGAGTCTCTCCTCACCTATATGGGTTCAGAATATTCTTTATTCACCAGTCATTACCCTTTGAGACACAAACCATGTTGAATGAATCGACTATCAAAATCAACATTAATACTCAGAATGACCCACACATTCTAAAGATAGGCCAATCTTTAGATGCTACTGAACATGAAGTTTTTACTTCTTTCCTCTGGGACCATAGTAATGATTTTGCTTAGTTCTATGTTGATATGCCGAATATTGACCCAAACATTGTGGTCCACAATATCATAACCATTCCTGATGCCAAACCCATAAAAAAAAGATGTGGAAAATGCATCCTCGCATTGCTCTTCTGGTCAAAGAATAACTTCAGCACCTTCTCTCAGTTTCCTTCATCCTACCCATTGCCTATCCCCAGTGGATTTCTAACATCATTCATGTCACAAAAGCAACAGGGGGACTCTACATTTGCATGGATTTCTGTGACCTCAACCTCGCTTGCCCCAAAGATGATTTTCCTCTATCGGGTATTGACCAACTGGTTGATCTCACCGTCAGCCATGAGATGTTATCACTCATGGATGATTTCTTGGATTATAATAAAATATTACTCACTCTATAAATTCAACACAAAACTACCTTCATCACTCCTTAGGGGGACCTTATGCTATTGAGTCATGCCTTTTGGCCTTAAAAATGCTAGTGCCATATATCAGCAAGCCATGACTTATATCTTCTATGAAATCATGCATCACATATTAGAAGATTACGTAGATGACCTTCTTGCCAAATCCAAACGTCATGTCGAACACCTCTCCTTAAGGTCATCTTTGATTGCCTCATCTAGTATTGTGTTCACCTTCAACCTAAGAAGTGTGTCTTCACAGTGCTTTCAGGAAAATTCCTTGGTTTCATCGTTTCTTTGCATGGTATAGAATTTGATCCTGCTAAAGTAAAGGCTATTCTATAAATGCCTCCACCTACTAATATCCATCAAATTTGAAGCTTGCAAGATAAGTTGCAATCTATTCATCGTTTTATCTCACAACTTTCTGACCACTGCCAACCATTTCATCATCTCCTCAAAATGGATGTCTCCTTTAAATGGGATTATGAATGTGATAAATCTTTTGATGACTTAAAACAATACCTTCTCTAATCACTATTTCTCATTCCTCCTAAGGATGATCAACCATTTTACCTGTATATTTCTTCTATTGATCATTCCCTAGGTGCCATGCTTGCTCATCGTGATGAGCAACATAGGGAGCAAGTGGTTAATCACATAAGCCAAACACTTCTGGACTATGAGACTAGGTACATCCATGCTAAAAAACTTTGGTTATCCTTAGATTTTGTTGCTACTAAACTACGTCATTACCTACTCAACCACAAAACCTTTTTCATCACTAAACTGACCCTCTACATTATATACATGCCAAAACCTACCAACATCAATGTTCTGCATGCTGGCTCGTGTTTTTTGTAGACCTTGACCTAAAATTCATCCATAAAAAGTTTGTCAAAGGCCAATCCATTGCTGACCAACTGGAAAATGCACCTCTTTCAAGAAATCAACCCTCAAACTTTGATTTCCCCCGATAAATCCATTTCTACCCTCTCTTTGGATGATACCATTTACCAGACGACCTTATTATTTGATGATTCTAAATGTCAGCATGGAGGTGATGTAGGTGTTATTATCATTCCTATTAATGGTGAACCTACATTGTTATCTTTCAAACTAGATTTTGAGTGTACTAACAACATCGCTGAATATGAAGCACTCGTATTAGGAATTCAAACTGCCATCTACCTAGATGTTAAATCAATTAATATCTTTGGTGATTCCCAACTAGTTGTAAACCTATTCAATGGTATATACCAGTGTCATAATGAAATACTAAAAAATTACAATGTCATGTCGACACGCTGTTGACTACCTTTGATCGTTACAACATTCAAACCACCCCACGTTATATCAATAAATTTGTGGATACCATGGCCTGTCTGGCTTCTCAGATACCTACTTCACCTGCTAACCCCAAAATAATTATCACAATAAAAAGGTTACAATCACTCTCTTATTTTTCTTGTGTGGTCAACTCCGTCGGAACCATTGTACCTAACCCACGTGACCTTTGGTATAAATAGTTTGAAGACTACCTTTACCTTTCCATTCTACCTCCCGATCTCACTCGTAATGGACAATGTGCCTTTATTAAAGGCGTCTCTTGGTATGTCATCATGGGTGGTATCCTTTATA